>CM057455.1:298631500-299999500 GCA_016271365.2 Neoceratodus forsteri
AAAAGGATTCTTTTGTATCATGTGGTAATGAAGAAAGATTTATAATATTAAAAAATAGGGTTTGAAGGCATATCTCCAACACTGAAATGCAGATTACACTGCAGGGATCCCTATCAGCCAGCTAGATGTGTTGCTCTCTCTCCAGGATATCATTTTTGTGGCTTTTGTAAATTTTTATTTTAAGAAAAATGGAAACAAGATAGCAGCAAGCAAGAAAAGAATTTCCCATACGGAAAAGGATTTCTTAATTTCAGACAGCAATCTTTTATTGCTTGCTAAGTATGCTCAGAAACAATTTTTTCAAATTTTAAAAATGCAATAACTTACAAACAGCTTAATATTTGTACACCAAACTAGCACAAGGCACATCTGTGATCTAGTCCCATTCGGCCCTGAAAATTTCAGACCAAGATTCCAATCAATCTGGGCTGTAGGCAAGTTAAAAAAATCCCAGCAAAGTCAATGAGTGAAAAAATGCTTTTTTCACCTCTCTGGAACTTGGAAACCACACATTCAACCAGAAAGTAACTTGCCACATCCAGAGAGCTACCCTGGGTGACAGTGCATGCAAATGTACATGCAAATCTGTTGAAGAGTTGCAAAGTTATTAAAGTATAACATTTCAATTTTAACATTGAAATGCTTACTCAACCCTAACTATACGGGCATGACAACACTCCTATAACACACACACACACACGTGTGTGTTATAGGAGTGTTGTCATGCCCCATTGTTAGGGTTGAGTAAGCACTTAATATTAAACTTGAAATTTTGCACTTAATAACTTTATAACTGTTTTATATATATATATATATATATATATATATATATATATATATATATATACTGTATATGTATTAATGCAGACAATAAGGTTAAAGAACACAGAGCATACAAAGTAGGGAAATGAACAACAGTGGGATTTTGGGTCTCTGGAGAATTCGTGAATCAATGATGGGGTCTTCTTTGAGGTTGTCAACCCTAATGCCCACCCCTGTCTCCAGAATGCCCACCCGTCCCCCCAGCCTGTAGCCTCCAGTCGGAAGCACATGATACAGCTCCAGCCAGTGCCTCATAGTAATACACTCTTCAGTGGTAGAGAAATATGACTTGCTACATGTTGCCAACAGAATCTGTCATAACGGTCTTCATACAGGGCCCTTCATGAAGAAAAGAGATCATGTTTAATCTTGCTTGCTTGGGGGAATGGGGTAGACATTAGGGTTGACTACCTTAAGGAAGACCCAACCACTGATTCACCAATACCCTGGAGACTCAAAAATCCTAATTGTTTTTCATTTTCCTACTTTGTGTGTTTTGCATTCTTTAACCCTAATGCCTGCATTAATATAGTTTTTTGCAATTCATTTCCTTTTTTTTTCCTGATAGTGGAATTGTATTCTCATTTGCACATATTCCTTTAGGACCTGCACAAAATGAAATGAATACAATACTGGAGGCAGTCCTGTCCCAGTGCATGGGCCCATCAGGCCTCAACACGCATGTCAATACCTTGTGAGGGAAGGTTCCTGGCCCACCACAAGGTGCTGTGTATGTGCCAAAACACTGTTCCATCCCTCTTGAGGCTGGGGCTGGTGCTGCATGTTGCAGCACTTTCCCCACCAGCCTTGGCCCATTAAACTGGCTCACTGAGCTCACACCTGAACTCAGGTCACTGGCAAAGGAAGGCAATATGGTCCCCACTGGGAAAAAGAATGCCCCAGCAAACAACATTACTTCATAATTTCTTTTTTTACATTCTGACCCAAACATTTCAACAGTCTTTTCATGGCTCCTCCTTTTGAACATGACAGGTGTGATTTAATAAAGCACTGGACAAAATGCACTTTCTCACCAGCACTGTAAAACTGCATGTTGGCCAGATTTGAAAAAAACAGCAGTTGTCACATTCATGAGGTGGTGTGACAAAATGGCTATGCTGAAAATTTGGGGTTCAAATATTGAAAATTATCAAAGTTATGAGTGTGCATAAAAAAATTACAACATACATTAATAACATCATTGTTTTTTAACATTTTGACCCCAACTTTTCAACATAGTTTTCTTATGATCTCACCTCATGAACCCGGTCAGTGGAAATTTTCAAATCACCACCAAAACATTATTTTGTGCCACAGGTGCCAAAGCATGTTTCGGCCAGGATGTGAAAAAACGACAGCTATAAAATTTATGAGGTGGTGTAAAAAGTGGTTGTGTTCCAAATTTAGGTCAAAGATTGAAAATTGGCAAAGTTATGAGCAAGCATAGTGATATTTTAATGTACATTCATAATGTGGTAATTTTTAAATATTATTTTGCCCACATTTTCAACATGGCCTTCTTGGGACTCCACCTCATGAACGATGGTGATGAAATTATGTAAATCTGGCCATGAAGTGACTGTAAAATCACCTTTCAGACCAGATTTATGTAATTTTACACCAGTTGTTCATGAGGTGGGGTCACAAGAAGTCTGTGTTGAAAATTTGGGCAAAGAATACAAAATAATGACTAAGTTAAGAAGAAAAAGGTCAAACACATTGAAATGCATTACACAGCACCTACCTATGATCCTCAATTCCCAGTCCAGCATTGAAGAGTGATGATTTGTCTCCAGTCCAGAGGTCCAAAGAAGATTATGGCATTAGACCTGGCCTGGGTAAGTATAGGGTTGGGTCTGTGGGGTGGTAGGTGCTAAGTGGGGGGTCAGGTTGGAGGGTGGGGAGCGGCAGACAATGAGAGACCATGTTCTTTATTTCAAGTTAAAGAAAAATGCAAAAGATGCTGTGACAGTTTTCTTTTTTCCAAGGTACTACCTCACTCTGACACTGGGATTGGGCACCCCAGTGTCAGCATGATTCTGGGGACACCAGGGGTGGGTACCCTAGTTTTCCAGACTGCTGGATTGGGAGGAAGGTTGGGTTGTGTATGCTGACACTGGGGATTGGGCACCCCAGTGTGGGAAAGTAGAAATTAGAGGAGTTGGGAAGGACATTATGGAGGGTAGGGAGAAGAGATGGTTTTAACATAATGTACCTCTGACACTGGGGATTGGCCACCCCAGTGTTGGCAAGATACTTGGGAGATCCAGGGATTGGGGACCCCCAGTGTTTGGGACTGCTGGCAGGGTGGAGGAATGTTGGAGTATCTCAGTACTGGGGATTGGGCACTGGTGTGTCAGCAGATAAATGTGGCTGGGGTGGGGGGTTGAAAACAAAAGGGGAGGAGATGAGCCAGCACTGGGTTTGGGCACCCCAGTGTCAGTATGCATGAAAACAATAAGGACAGTTAGCTGGCACTGGGAATTGGGCACCCCAGTGTTCATTTCAAATGTAGGAAGTTGCTTAAATGGCTAATGGCGGCACCCACTAATTGACAGATACACAGCATGTTCAGCAGGGGTGGGGCTACAAACTGACAACCCCATTCTTGCTGAATGAAACTAGCAGGGATGGCACATGCAGACAGGGAACTGGCCCTGCCACATGTTAAATGAGAGCATGTTTGTAATATGACCACATAACTTCTTTTTTTTTTACTGCGAATGTTCAAAAACAGAACGTTTTTTCTTAACTATTTTAAAAACTTCTACAGTTTGGGAGCTAAAAAACACAAAAGCACACACTTTGGGCCAAACTCTATCAAACCTTCAAGTTTCAGGTTTCAAATCCTACTAGGTTTTAGGGCTGCATAGAAAATCTATGCTGTCCTTCTGTGATTACACAGAAAGAGAGCAGCTAGAAAACATGTGACAGGATACCTAGACTGTCCACTTCCACAGTCAGGACCAAAACACAAACACATTAGGTCATCTCCATTTAACACGGTGGTGCTCTTCCCCCTCCCCTCCACCCTGGACTATCTTCTTGGTAATAATTCATTCACTGATTAAAAAAATTCCTTCTGTCTTCTGCCTTACATGTGTTCTGGTATGCAACAGTACGAGTGAAACATATTATTTACACTAACTCAGACTATCCCACTTACTGAGGGAACAAGCATCTGGTTTTCATCAGACTTGTCGGAGTTAAAAGATTAGCTTAGTCGATTTATTTTTACCAGGGAGAAGGAAAGCAGTGCAGGGATTCAATCCTAATTACTTATGTAAAAGGTATCAAATCACCTATTTTGTGCATTTTGGTAAACACATGTAGACAGAGAATTATTAAACTAATTGTTTAGTCAGCGCTAATGTGAAAATCAATACTCCTGCTTAGTTGAAATGTGTATTGGCTAGTGTTCATGTTATGCACTTACTTTTATTCTAAGTTTTTTTTCTTCTGTTTAAAAAGTCAGTAAACCTTTTAATGGGAAAAAGCCTTTGTCCTCTTGTTTTCCCATTCTCTGAGATGTGTCTCAAGTGTGACAGTACTCGGCTACATCTTTATAGACATCATGCCAATAGAAGCTTTGTATCAACCTCTGTTTAGTCCATGAAGATCAAACAAGTATAAGAACAGGATTGATACTTTTAGTAAGTAGGAATTAGTATGTGGTTACTTAAATGGCTTTTTATGTACATGTTGATGGGTATAACGTATTTCTGTTACAGTATTATTCAACCCTTCTATAGAATTATTAGTTATTTAATTGCTTAGTTCAATGTCAGTGGTAAAATCAATACTGCTGCATTACTGAATATGTATTACCTAGTGTTTGTATTATGTACTTATTTTTCTTTTTTTCTTTTCTTCTGTTTTAAAAAAATCAATAATGTTTGTAATGGGGAAAAAGCCTTTGTCCCCTTGCTTTCACACTCTCTGACATGTGTCACAAGTGTGACAGTACTGAGCCACATCTCTATAGGCACTTGGCCAATAGAGGTTTTGTATCAACCTTTGCTTGGTCTGTTACACACACACACACACACACACACACACACACACACACCCGCCTGGTGTCCCACAAGTGGAATGTTGTGTCAATGCTGAGTAGCTGTTGTCTAAACTTTTTAGGAACTACCAGCTGTTTACATACCTGCCAGAGTTTGACAGCTGGAGCTGCAACCTGGGAGGGATCTGGAGAAAATTTGGTCCAGAGGCATAATACTTATGTATTAAAGCATAATGTTATTCTATCAGCATAATTACATTTCAGAAGGTGGATCCTGTCCACATATGCATCCACAGGGCAAACAACTAGGGGAGGCTTACGTAATTTTAGTTATGAGCAATGCAAATGTTTATAATTCTGATGTTGCAGGATGAAGACTGGCTCATTTATTTTATTTCTATTTTATTTTATTCTTTGGTAACCGGGCAAGACCCACTAAGCACAAGTGCCTGTTTTCTGGGGTGATCTGAGGGCACTGTGGAAGCTGAGTGACTTGTGCAGAGTTGCACAGTATGCAGGTGGATATTGCAGGGTTCAGGCCCATGTCTGCTGAGTGTCCCAGGCTTATTCACGGCTCATTGTTCTAGCCTTAGGGATATACTAGAATCCACTTTATTACTATCAGAGTTTGTCTGTGCATTAAATGTATAAAATATACATTTAACAGAAATGGTATGTAAGATCCTGGCCATCATCTTGCATCTAGGGGTATTGGATGGCATCTCATTCAGGAGACTACCCGCCTTACATCATGATGACCAGTACTCCACTAACACCAGTCACCTTTGCATCATGGATTGGGGCAATGGGGATCACTGGCACCATAACACCACACCCTGGGGTACCATTACAAGAGATCACACAAAAACTACAGTAGTTTGTCCATACTGGAGCTGGGACTAAGCATAGCGGTATTTTATTACTTAGCTACAAGAGGATACACAGTTCTCTGGACATTTCTCTGTCCATTACTTTTTCCAGGTGTTTTGCTCATCTTTCTCACCCCATCCAACATACGTTTGCAGCCCCATTGGCTCTGACTAGAGTTTGTTTTTGCCCCCAGTAAACCAAGTGCCACAAAATTTCAAGATACAGATACCCTGGTACCATCTCTGTGCAGTCCAAATTGCATGTAAATTGGTTGAATGGGGCAAAGTTATTAAGGTGCAAAACTTGGGGTTTAACATTAAAGTACTTTCTCATCCCTAACATGAAGGTGCTACCATACCTGTATAATACTGTGTGTATGTATTACAGTGGCATGGTTGTGCCAATATAGTTAGGACCTGGCAGGGTTCTATGTTAAACCTCAAATTTCACACTTTAATATCTTTGCAACCATTCAATGAATTTGTACCAAATTTGCGTGCTCGATTTTATGGTAGAGCTCTCGACATGCCACGCTTTCATTCCAGTTGGATGTGGATTCTGAGATGTGGTCATAGAAAATATAAAAAAGTGCTGTTTTTTGCTTTTTTTGTCTTGCCTTGTGCCCAGATAGTTTAGGAACTTTAGTCTGAACTTTTCAGGGTAGAAAGGTCCTGGCCCACAGATGTGCCTTTCACTGGTTTGGGGAAAAAAATATGAATTTATTCCAAAGTTATTAAATGTTAAAATTTTGGTTCTGAGCATGCTCAGTGCAGTCTTTCGGATAGCTGCTTGGAACAAAAAAAGAATTTGGTCCATATGAAAAAGATCCTTTTTCATAAGGGGCCAATCCTTTTTAGTGAGGAAAAAATCCTTTTTCATATTGCCACCATTTTCTTTTCTCTGTTTAAGCATATAAACATTTAAGTACATAAAAATATTCTCTTAAAAAAAAAAACACCTGCACCTAGCTAAACAGGAACCACTACCAGAAATGCATTTTCTAGGCACCCAAATCTAGGATGCCCTGCTTAGTGAGAGGCCGTTCACCGCATTCTCTGTATGGTAACAGTGGTACTTTCTGAGTTTGCAGCTGCAGCTGGAGTTTGTGCTGCAGGCTGATCTGAGAGCAGCGAGCTACCATTTCCATGGTGTCTAGTTGCTTCCTCTACCCTCTGATTGCTGTCCCATTAAGTATGTTACACTTCTCTGGTGACTAGTAGCACCCCTACCCTCTGATTGCCATCCATATATTTATATTATGTTTCCTGGTGTCTAGTGGCACCCACCCTCCCATCACTGGCCCCTATTTATATAAGGTTTCCCTGTTGTTTAGTGGTGCTCCCACCCCCCAATTGCTGTTCCCTTACTTATATAATGTTTCCCTGATGTCTATTGGCATGCCCCTCCGATCATTATCCGCTTATGTATTATATTTCCCTGGTGTCTAGTGGTGCCTTCCACCCTCCGATCCTCATCCCCATCTGTATTATCTTTCCCTGGTATCTAGTGGCATCCCCTACCCTCTGATCACTGTCCCCTTATGTATTCTGTTTCCCTGGTGTCTAGAGGCACCCCCACCCTCCAGTTATATCTCCAAAATATATTTATCCTTCCCTGGTATCTAGTGGCACTCCCACCCTCCGATTGCTGTCATGGTCTGAAATAAAAGCATCCCTAAAAGTTTTTATTTTAAACCTGCAAAAAAGAAAATATCCCTTTACCAGTCTGACCCCACCCCCACCTCCCACGCAGCACTCACCCCACACCCCCAGTACACCCCTACACACCCTTACTTACTTGAACTGGTGACAGGTCAAAGATCCACTCTCCTATTGAAGACATGTCTTGCTGCTGGAACTGCTGACTGCAACATGAGAAACTAAGGTAAGTGCGGTTCAATGTATTTTAATGAGGTTTTGAACTTTGATGCATAACTTTGTCATTTTTATTATTTTGACCCTAAATTTCGCCATCTTTGGGGTCCCACCTCATTACCAATGGCGGTGGAATTATGCAAATCAAGGTTGAAAGGTGATTTCTCAATCACTTGACAAAATCATTATTTGGGCGTGATTTGAACATTTTCGCTGCCTTTGTTCATGAGGTGAGGTCATAAGGCTATGAATTTGGGGTCAAAGTATATAAAAATGGCAAAGTTATGTGTATATGTAGAGCACCGTGAAATTATTTGTTATTTTTTATGATTTTCTATTTTATTCTTCTGGAATGTCTTATTTCTTTTTATTCATTAAAAATGTAGTTTTATTTCTTATCACATTTACATTCATAAAATACCTCAAAATGACTTTATGCATAACTAGAAATCACATTCCTAATATACTACATTGTATTAAGCAACATTATGCTATGGTCTTGAAAGGTTTTGTGAATCAGACAATTCCACTGCCACTTCCTTGCAGACCATCTCTGTGGTAACAACAGAGCCTCAACGACAACTGCTGCAAGCACCTATTTAGTTTTTGCCAGAAAAAAAAACAAGCAATTTTTAACTTTGTCATGTGTTTGTTTTGTTTCATTTCTTTTATACCTTGAATTTCTTGATATTTCTTATTTAAGAAAAACACTGGCTTCTACGTATATATTAAAATTTTATTACACTCACTGTAACTTTGGTACATATACATTAAAATTTTACTACGCCACTCGTAACTTTGGTAATTCATTTTAATTATTTTGACCCTAAATTTTTAACATAGTCATTCTTTTACACCACCTCATGAATGTGACAGCTGTCATTTTTCAAATTCTGGCCAAAATATGTTTTCACACCTGTGTCGCAGAATGATGTTTCAATGTCACTGAATGACGTTTCGTGGGATTTTAAAATTTTCACTACCAGGTTTAGGAGGTAGAGTAATAAGAAGGCTATACTGACAATTTGGTACAAATACAGTAAAATGCTCAGAATATGACTGAACGTTGCAGTATTTCAATGTTCACTCAGAATTTCACTAATTTTCACTATTTTGACTCCAAACTTTTAACATAGCCATTTTTCCACACCACCTCATAAATGTGACATGTCATTTTTATGTTGCTTGCACGCATGTGCAAGAAACATAGTGCCATCATCGGAGATTTCGAAGGTGTGTCACCTCCTCCTCTAATTCACTCAGTGATCTGGCAGGCGCGGCCCCTGTAAGACAATGCATTTTGGAGCTGTCTATGACACACTCCAAAATGCAATGGCATACAGTTGAAAGGGGGAGCTACGTTTGAGTGAGCAGCGATAAGAGGCTGCTCATGCGTGGCTCCCCCCCCACCCACTGGCGTGCACACCCCCGCATGCACTGTGTAGCCGATGGGGTGCCCAATCCCGTCAGCCGAGCTGTGTCATCTCCCCTCCCCAGTAGTGGGTGCCACGCTGGGAGCCCACCCCAGTGTGGCAATCACTCCTTTTGCCGACGGGGGTGCCCAATCCCCTGTTGGCTGAACGGCCCCCCCCAATGTCCTTGTGCCATGCTGGGAGCACACCCCAGCGTGGCAAACGGTCCCACAAAGTCTTTTTTTTTGTTTTGTACCTGTAGGACAAAACGGTCCGCTGGGGTGCGCCCGACCCCACAACCCGCACCCACCCACTGTGCACTCAGCCTCCCCACACACCCCCTCACCCCATACTTACCTCCGGACTCCGCGCGATGATCTTCGGTGGACCGGGAACACGTCTGCACTCTTCAAAGCCGACCGCGAACTGAGGAAATGCCGGTAAGCTGTATAATGGGCTAGATAGGGGTTTCAACTTTATTGCATATCTCAGGCATTTTGGGGAATTTTTGCACCAAATTTTCAACATGGGGTTTTTGGGACCCCTTCTCATGAATGATGTCACTGTCATGGCGTTATTCGGGCCCGAAGGGTGATTTCGCGCAGTGACTGTGCAGTGACTGCGAAATCACCCTTTGGGCCTGAATACCACCATGACAGTGACATCATTCATGAGAAGGGGTCCAAAACCCCCATGTTGAAAATTTGGTGCCAAATTCCAAAAATGACTGCTTTACGAGCGTGCGTTGCGCGGTTCCTACGCAGGCTCGTAAGTTCGCGAAATTTCAATATTTTCACTCCAGATTTTCAACATTGCCATTTTACCACACCTTCTTATGAGCAGTACAGCTGTCATTTTTCACATCTCACCCAAAATGTGTTTCTGCCCATGTAGCGCAGAATGGCGCAGTCGGTGTGCGAAATCAATGTACAGGACAAATTAAGAAAATCACAGTGACACTGTTCATGAGCAGAGGTCTTAAAATTGCTATGTTGAGAATTTGGTGAAAAAATTCCTAAAATCACTGTTTACGGCGTGTGTTGCGCGGTTCCCTCATGCCTTTCGTGAGTTCTTTAATTTTCAATATTTCCTCCAGATTTTCAACATTGCCATTTTTCCACACCTTTTTTTTTTTCTTTTTCCCTTGCGAGACCACTGAAGCCGCCCACCTTGGTCACGGCCCCGGAGACCTCCGCCGTCACCGATTGCTGCTGAGGACCCTCGGTCACCCTGGCTTACCCCCGAGGGCGGAGCGCACGCCACCTTCGGGCCCCAGAACTATATCTAGTCGGGTCCTGCAGCTGCGGGCGGCTATGTGAGGCTCTCCGGGAGGGCTTCATCAATCGGTGGTCCTGTCCTCCATCTTTTTCCTCCGGTTTTCTCCACTAGAGGGGCCGGGGGGCGATGCTATGATGCCAGCGTCCGCCCGCTCATCCCCATGCTTTCGTGCTCTGACTAGCGCTGGCCCCCGGTCTCCACCAGGGGTCTCCACGCGCACGAGGCTTACCCACGCCTCCCCGAGTAGGAGAGCTGGCCCATCGGACGCCGATCCTACTCCCCGCCAGCTCGACGACCCGGATCCGCTCTCAACCCGGTCACCGCGCCGCAGCAGAAATCCCACCGCTGCGCCAATGGCCGGCTTTCCACACCTTCTTATGAGTAGTACAGCTGTCATTTTTCACATCTCACCCAAATGTGTTTTCTCACCATGTAGCGTAGGAATGGCGCAGTCGTAAGTAAATCAACGCACGGGACAAATTAAGAAAATCACACTGACACTGTTCATGAGCAGAGGTATTAAATGGCTATGTTGAAAATTTGGTGAAAAAAATCCTAAAAATGACTGTTTTACGAGCGTGCGTTGCGCAGTTCCTACGCACGCTCGTAAGTTTGCAAATTTTCAATATTTGCACTCCAATGACTTCCAAATACCTAAACAGTACATAGAAGCAAGCAACATTCGGCATTGACAAATGTTTGTTTATATTTTGCATGAGAAGTGTTTTAGCACTACTGGTGCGAAATGACTTTTCAGCCAGTATACTATAAATGGTACATGTCATGTTTATAAGACAAATTATAAAATGAGTATCTTGAATCTTTGGGATCAAAACTGAAAAAAAAAATTATAATTGTTAACAAACTTTGAGGATAGTGCCACTTGACCCCAATGAGTATTTGTTTTGTGATTCCGTACTGGTGGCCTCAGTTTGGGGGTCAGCTTAGTGACCCAGCTGGATCGGGTTAGGTTTGGGGGATGTTGCTGTTATGCAACACTCCCAGCCAGGGAATGAAAGGTGCAGGGTTGTCCACATGGGCCTTGGTACCATATAGTGAAGGCATCTATCCTCTTGACATAGGGCCCTGGACCTCGGCACCCCTTGGTGGCAGAGGTCCCTGTATATTGGCTGATAGATGCACTCTTTGCCTTGAGTATCTGTATTTATGGTCACATGGAAGTGCAAGGACCATTGGGCCAGGTGCTTCCACAGCCCACCAAACTGCCCCATGAATTCTTCACAGCCATTGCTTCACTGCAGGCCCTGCACTTCTGTAGGCAGACAGAGTCTTCCCTTGACGCAGGGCATTAGGTCCCAAAGGGACCTGCGTGAATGAGGATATGATTCCACTAACTCAAAAAGAAAGGAAATACCTTGCAAAAAACGTTGTTATTGTACAAGTTAGGGTAACTTAATGCCACAGAAGTAGGGAAATGTGTGATTAAGGTTTTCAACCTAACTCCCCAACCCCACCCCCAAGCAGCAAAAGGGAAAAAAATGAGGGTTTTGGGTCTCTGGAGTATTGGCAGACTAGTGATGGAGTTTTCCCTGGGGTTCTGAACCCAAATGCCCACAACTTTCACTGAGCAAACAAGGTCACATATGATCTCCTTTCTTCATGCAGGGCACACAGGGCCTTGTGTGAAGAAAGCTACAAAAATTGTGTTGGCAACATGTGGTGAGACATACTTCTCTACCACAGAAGAGTGTACCACTGCGAGGCACTGGCTTGGACCGGTACCTTGTGCTTCGGACTGGAGGCTATGGTTTGGTGAGGAGCGGTGAACATTATGGTACACAGTCCCAAGCAAGATCCCTCCACTGATTCACCAAGACTCCAAAGATCCAAAACCCTATTTTGTTTTTTCTTTTTGCTGCTTGTGGGAACCCTAATGCAACATTTACCTATCTTTGAGGCATTAAGTCACCCTAACTGGTGCATCAGTGAAGCTTTTTGCAAAGAAGATATATACTGTATATATGTACTATATATATTTCCTGACAAGGCCCCTCGGCTGCCTCACCCTGACCCTCTACACCTATGCCTTCCCCTACCCTCAGCCATCTCCCGTTCTTGCCCTCTTCCTCCTATTGTTTCTTGAGTTACTCATTGCTCAGTCTGATTTTGTCAAGCAAAGTTACTGTCTAAAACCATGTACCTGTAACTGTTTTATGTTTTAGTGTCTGTTACCCTGTAACCAGCATGACGTGGAACCTTTGTAAAAGAGCCTTGGCTCAAAGGTACTTTGTAATCCTAGACACAAATAAATAAATAAAATAAAATTCCTAGCAGTGTTCTTAAAACATTTACTGAATTTAAACAACTATTGGCATGTTTTATAAACTGGAGCCATCCCAAGGCCATTCCCTCTCAACATTAACATCTACTAATATTCTGGCAGGGACACAGGAGAAACGGTGGCCTCAGGGGATTAAGCACCAGGGAATTACTATTAAGAGTTCTATTGACTCCTATACAGTTCAAATGGCCATCATTTGTTAAATGCCATCAGAGAAAATGCAAAAAGATGATCTGCTTTACTGCTTTCTTTATGGGGTGAGTTCACACTTTCAAAAATAACTGTTCTATCTTTGGCAAATTTCTAGATGTGTGCTGTATGGTTTAGATCCCTTAGTCTTGATTAAAAGAATTCTACTACAGGATGGGGGGGAAGTGCTGACCATCACCAAAGAGCAGAGGGACCTAAGGGTTATCATATCTGATGATCTGAAGGTATCAAAGCAGTGTGCAAAGGCTGCAGGGAGGGCCAGTGGCATGCTGCGGCACACAGGCAGAGGTATTACTAGTAGGAGGCAGGAAGTGGTGATGCTATTGTATAAAACACTGGTAAGGCCTCACCTGGAGTACTGTGTGCAGTACTGGAGACCACACATGTGTAAGGACATAAACAAGGTGGAGGCTGTCCAGAGAAGGGTGACAAAGATGGTGTATGGTTTGCACCACAAAACATATGAGGAGAGACTAAGAGACCTCAGTATGTACTGACTGGAGGAGGAGGAGAAAAAGGGCGACACGATAGAAACTTTTAATTACCTCAAGAGCATAAACAAGGTGCAGTTGGGAAATCTTTTCCAATGTAGAAAAGATACCAGAACAAGAGGGCACGATATGAAATTGGAGGGTATGAGATTAAGAGGAAACATGAGGATGTTTTTCTACATGGAGAAGTTGGTGAACACTTGGAATAGTCTGCCACAAGAGGTAGTGGGGTAAGCACAGTGGAGGGGTTTAAACATGCCTGGGACAAGTACAGGGAAACCTTGGGTGGGAAGAGAGTGATGAAAAGCCATTGACCACTTAGGGTGAGTGGATGCAAACATGTATAGGGCCTATGGGCATACTGGATAGGCCTAGCGGTCCGTATCTACCTACAATTTCTATGTTTCTAAGAGTCCCACATTTGTACCTTACCACCACCACCACCACTACGTACACACTGTGACCTTGAGTGTGCCAGTTGACCTCCCTGTGCTTTACCTTTCTGTACTTTCTCTGTCTTTATCTCTGTCCTGTTTGAATATCCCTGTGTCCCTGAAAATGGCAGCAGCAATTTCTCCCCTGCTTCTCCTGGATTATAATGTGTTTTGGGATGCAATGTGTCAATGTCACTTGGAAAAAAAAACTCATTTCTATCCTTTACTTTTTATGGAATGGAAAGAAACAAAGGATAACCTCGCAGTAAATGGCCAAATTGAGAAAGCATGGTGGTTATAGATGCACAGACATTTCTGCATGTTACCTTGATATCAGCAATACAGTTCCACTGTTCTTAGCATAGAAATCACCTTAGAAAATGGGCTTAAAAAATACAGTGTTTTGATTGGCTAATACCTACCTGTAGGCATGCATTTATTTCTCTACAATGTTCGGGTTAAAACAAGTACCATACCCCAAAACCCATACTGCAAGAGATATCACTGTGCCTCACAATTTTAAAACCATTTTTTCCCCTTGGTAGCAAGTTAACAGCCCCCCACCCACCACATTCACTGAGCAGTTTCCGCAGCCCAAACAGCCCCATTACCCACATAACTTAAAATAACCTGCAAAATATGCTTTGAAAAATGATTTTTATTTTTTGAAAGTAAACCACCAGCATTCATACAACTGTTCATTTTTAGCAATAGGCTTGTGCAGTTCCGCTGTTCACCCTGGCTATTTTCCCTGCCCATAAACAAAAGTAAATAAAGCTTTAGCATAAAAAAAACAAACAACAAAGTAACCTGGAGCTTGTGTACGTTGCTTCTGTCCTAGTGCCCGATCAAATGCAGCTACCCTGCCCGACGTCAGTGAATGTGAGAACAGCAAGAGGAAGGAGGTGCTGTTAGAAGTTTACTACTCTACTGGGACTTAAGAATTAGAACTCTACCACTGGGACCTTCAATTTAGGGTAAAAAAAAAACAAGCAAACAAAAAAAAAAACAAGAGTTAGTGTGTTTTTTTCTGAGTTGGGTGAGGGAACTGTTATCTGTGCAGTTTGCTAGGTGAAGAAGAGAACAGTGAATTAGGGAGTGGCTTAGGCAACAGGAAGCCAGATGTTTGGATTTAAAACTGCCCTAGATAGCTTTTGGCAGAGAACAGCAAGAGGAAGGAGGTGCTGCTAGAACTTTACTACTTTACTGGGACTATATAGCCCTCCCTCCCCTCCACCCTTAGCCAGTTTCACTTTATAGGCACAGGTTTGACTGACAACAGGAACTTCCTGTTTGGGAAGGGAGTGATCACATAGGCACAAAAGACTCACCATCCTAGAAGGAAAAGAGTAGCTCTCCATCCCCCTAGCTGCTGGAGGTCTGACTCAGAGCAAGTAGGAAGCAGACTACTGAGGAATACAGGAACTTCCTGTCCCAGAACCAGAAGAGCAGGAGCTTTAAGGGCATGGAGGCAGTAGGAAAGGAGGGAGAAAAAAATAAATAAACAGAGAGAGGAAAGAGTAAGCATACAAAATAACAGTTGAGAGGCCACAAATAAAACATGATGGGAGTGGTGCAGTGCAGTAACTGTGCAGCAGCCATCTTCCAGGAGATGTTCTGGAGGATGCGGTGTTGTCCCATCTGAAGGCACCTGTCTGGGCTGAGGGAGGAGGTTGCTTGTCTCAAGACTGAGTTGGCCAGGATTCGGGGAACCTCCTCTCCCACCCAGGGACCACCAGAGCTACCACCACTGCCTCAGAGGTTGACAAGAAAGAGGAGCGGTTGGACCACAGTGGGCTCAGGGAGGGTGAGAGTGGAGGAACAGAGGTGCATCCCTCCAGTTGGACACCTCCACAATTCATTCACCATTCTGGAAGAGTGTGGTTCCTCTAAGGAGCACCCACAGTGGAGACCAAGAAGGATGCTGGGCACCTTTACAAAGAAGACCCACAGGAGGGTGTCATGGGACCACACAGGGGAAGGAAACAACTCCTGGTGGGGGACTCCATTGTTAGGAGGGTAGAAATGGGGGAGGGGGGAGGCAGATAAGGTGCCTGCCTGGCACCATGGCTTGGGGGGGTCAGGGAGCAAATCCTCAGGATCACTGGAGCAGCTGGATGGGGGAGGGAGCTGGATGTTATTGTCCACCTAGGGACAAATGACCTGGCTGGGATAGAGATCAGAGCAATACAGGAGGAATTTGTGGAGTTGGGGAGGTGCCTTAGACAAGTAGCACACTCGGTAACCTTATCAGAGGTGCTGCCTGTCTATGGCAAGGGTGAGGCTAGGGTGCTCCGCACAACATGGGATTCAATCAATGGTTGAAAAACTGGTGTAGAGCTCAGGATTTCAACTTCATTTGGGACTGGGGGTCCACCTGGAAGGATGTAGGCCTATACTGGTGCGATAGTCTGCATCTGTCCAGGAGGGGAACCAGGATCCTAGATGATAGGTTTTAATGCTTCATTGGCAACCATTTAAACTAGCCAAGGGGGGGGAAGGCACTGAAAAGGATCAGGAAAATCCTAGCCCCCCCAAAAAGAAATCAGGATAGTTAGGTAAACACCAAGATAGAGAAGTCAATAGGGAGCAGGGCAGGAATAAATGGAGAAAAAGGCAAAGGCAGCATGGACAGGGATAGGGCAAAAAAGGGTAAGGCCATCAAAAAATGGAGGGTAATGAGTACCAACGCTTGTAGTCTAGGTAACAAGCTCCCTGAACTGGTGGCCTTGATGGAATAGGGAATGCCTGGATATCGTGGCAATCACAGGAACATGATACACAGAGAACCATGACTGGGATGTCAACATACCAGGGCACACAATCTACAGGAGGGAGAGGAAGGGTAGAGGAGAATGAGGAGTCATGCTCTACATAAGGGAAGTGATCAAAGCAATGGAACTAAAGGGTAAACAGGGAGGAGAGGAGGCACTGTGGGTCACCCTGGAGACTGGATATGGCATCACAGTCCACATGGGGGTTGTATACAGACCCTCATCTCACTGGGAGGAAATGGACAAAGAAATAATGGAAGGATTCTTAGGATGGCCAAAAAAGGGGAGAGTGTTGATGGGGGACATGAATATGTCAGATGTTAACTGGAGCACCTTTGCTGCAGCCACATCCAAGAGCAGGGTCATTCTCGATGCCCTACAGGGGACATGCCTCAGACAGCGAGTGTTGGAACCCACTTAGGAGGGAGCAGTCTTAGACCTGGGACTCTCAAATGGGGACGGAGACAGGATCTCAGATCTAGAAGTGGGTAGCCATTTGGGAACAAGTGACCACCAAAGAGTGTGGTTTATGATAAACACAGCTGCAGAGTCAAGCCTTACAAATGTGAGGGAACTGGACTTTACGAGGGCTGACTTTGTCAAAATGGAGAGTGCCTCAGAAAAGCACTAGCAAACAGGTAAGAAGGAGGGGTGGAGGAACAATGGAGAAACATCAAAACTGCCATCACAGAGGCAACAAGCCTTTGTGTGAAGCAAATAAACAAATCAAAATGAAAGAAAAAAACATTGTAGTTCTCAAAAGAGGTGGCAGGGAAGGTTAGGGTGAAAAAGACAGCATTCAGGAAGTATAAGCAAACACAGAAGGAACAGGACAGAGAACTGTACCAGTTAAAGCAGAAGGCAGTGGGGAAGGCAGTCAGAATAGCAAAGGCCCAAACTGAGGAAAAGATAGCCAACTCTGTTAAGAAGGGGAATAAAACCTTTTATAGGTACTGTATATTAGGGAGCAAAGAAAGACCAAGGGAGGGATAGTGAGGCTTAATAAAGGGGAGGGAAGGTGGGTGACAGAGAGGGACAGTGAAAAAGCAGGAATACTGAATGAGAACATATGCTCGGTATTCACAAAAGAAGAGGTGGGGGAGGTACCTAATCCAATCAATAGAAGCATTCTGGATAGGGGGGGTTGACACCAGTCCATGCACAGAAGAAAGGGTTCTGAAAGAACTCCTAAAACTGAAGGTGGACAAAGTGATGGGGCCTGACGGGATTCATCCCAGAATTCTAAAAGAAGTAAGGGGAGAACTAGTGACATTACTAACTACGCTTTTTAACAAATCATGGGAGGATGGTGTGGTACCTGAGGACTGGAGGAGGGTAGATGTGATTACCCTTCTAAAAATGGGAGCAAAGCAGAGGCAGAAAGCTACAGACCTGTTAGCTTGACCTCAGTGGTAGGGAAAATTATGGAATTGCTTCTGAAAGAAAGAATTGTTGAGTAATTAGAGGCCAGCAGGACACAGGACCCA
The DNA here is from genome assembly GCA_016271365.2 of Neoceratodus forsteri. NCBI lineage: Eukaryota > Metazoa > Chordata > Ceratodontiformes > Ceratodontidae > Neoceratodus > Neoceratodus forsteri. The sequence goes on from CM057455.1 coordinate 298,649,467, forward strand.
AGGCAGCATAGATTCACAGTGGGAAGGTCATGTCAGATGAATCTAATAGATTTCTTTGACTTGGTGACCAAAGTAGTAGACCAGGGAGGGGCTGTGGACACGGTCTACCAAGACTTTAGCAAGGCATTTGACACAGTCCCACACAAAAGATTAATAAACAAATTAGCCAGCCTGGGAGTGGGTCCCAGGGTGGTAGCCTGTGTAAAACATTGGCTGGACATCAGGACAGAAAGTAATAGTAAACGGAGTCCACTCCAGAGAAAGGGGGGGTTACTAGCAGGGTACTGCAGGGTTCAGTACTGCATCCAGTCCTTTTTAATGTCTTTATAAGTGACATTGCAGAGGAACTGGAAGGAATGTATGCCTCTTTGCAGATGACACAAAGATCTGCAATAGGGTTGATACACAAGGGGTGTGTGGTAAAGATGAGAAGGGACTTGCAAGGTTGAAGGAATGATCAAAAGTATGGCAGCTTAAAGTCAATGCAAAGAAGTGCAAAGTAATGCACCTGGGAAACAAAAACCCAGGGAAAAGAGTACACAGTGGGGGAGGGAGTATTAATAACAACAAAAATGGAAAGTGACCTGGGGGTAGTCATATCAGATGACCTAAAGGTAAGCAAGCAATATGAGAAGGCAGTAAGGATGGTTGGAGGGATACTGGGATGTATAGGGAGAGGCAAGACCAGTAGAAAACAAGAAGTTGTTCTCCCTCTGTACAGACAGCTGGTGAGACCCCATCTAGAATACTGTATGCAGTTCTGGAGACCCTATCTCCACAAGGACATAGACAGGATGGAGGCAGTCCAGAGGAGAGCAACTAAAATAGTGTAGGTTCTGTAACAGAAGCCATATGAAGAGAGACTAAAGGAGCTTAATATGTATACCCTTGAGGAAAGGAGGGAGAGGGGAGACATGATAGAAACTTTCAAGTATCTCAAGGGAATCAACAAAGTCCAAGAGGGTAGCATCTTTCAGAAAAAGAGATGTGCAAGAACAAGCTGACACAATTTGAAGATGAGGGGGATGGCTCAAGGGCAATGTGAGGAAATATTTTTTTCACAGAGAGGGTGGTGGATGCATGGAATGGCCTTCCTGAGGAGACCGTGGGGTCAAAAACAGTGGAGGAATTCAAGAATGCATGGAACAGACATAAGGCAATTCTGGTGGGGGGTAGGAAGAAGTACTTTGTTGGTTAACTAGGATCTGCAGCTTATCCAATAGGTAGGGAAATGGGCAGACTAGATGGGCCAAGTGGTCCTTATCTGCCGTCAAAGTCTATGTTTCTATGTTTCTATCAGTAGTACACTCAATATCTTCATTAATATGCAACTGCCTGTTCATTATTGACAGCGGCTCAACACAATAGATAAAAATAAGCAGCAGGTAACAGATCATGGGGTTAGATCTTGGTTCTCCAACACAAACACAAACAGGGGGTGTTGAACAGCTGTGGTACTGTGGGAGAGGGTATAAAGAAATGCTGCCTGTAAGATAAGTGTAAAAACAACTGTCAAACAATGTAATGCACTCTACTGGCAGGTATACCAGTAGAATGACTACTTTATCAAAACAAAGGGCGTCAAATTTATTTTTACTCATTTGCTTAATATTTTTTTAAATCCTATATAAAAATGTCACATACAGCCGATTTTCTAAGCCCAATAATACTCTCCAGGGTGGGTGGTACAGGCTACACTGGACCTTCCAGGAGCTATGAGGCCCTCCACCTGCAGTGTCAAGCTTCATTATCCCCTAGGCAGTCCAATGTTGCCCACCCTGTTGGGTATTATTGCTTACTTACACCACCCTTGACTGTTTAGTGATTGAAGCAGCAGCAGCACTGGAAATAGGGGCATCTGAATTATTACTTCACGCCTTGTGATGTGCACCACATCTACCACCTGAAATGCAAAACTCCTTTCATCCTGAGTTGCTATACCAAAAATTTTATATCAAATTTTTAACCATTCTTTCATACCTTTGATTTTATTTGGAAGAGGTGTGATCTGTTAACTATGGGCAATCAATGCACATATAACAGGAATGGGGTGTTTTCACTCTCTTCCAATGTTTATATTTAGGAAACAAACAGCCCTTCAATACTTATTTTGGTGCACAATTTCTGAGTATCAAATTTTAATATGAAAAATTCATGTGTTCACAGAAAAAGACTCTGCTGGCACTCATACTGTCTTCCACTTTGCAGCTGAGAAGCATAATATAGCAGAACTGGAGTAAATCAAGGATACCATCCACATTCTTCATTTATGAACGTCATTATAATTTTCTTTCCCAAAAAATCATTACAAGTACCATATTCCAAATGTCTTAAAGTGATGTAGCCCCAGGGCCCAAACACGCGTCACATCAGATATGAGAAGGCTGGCCTAGGTCCCTTCTTATCTACTGTTTAGTGTCACCAGGATTACCTTTATCCCCTAGGGTCTTGAAATAAGATTTTACATAGTGGAATGTCTTTGAGAAAAGGAGACTACTCAATCACTCCTTATCATCATACCACAACATATACTGCAACTCACGTTGTAGGAAAAATCCCATTACTAGGAACATTTACAAATACATTTATTTTAAAAGTTTTAGTAGCACCTTCACAATCACACCATCATCGTTTAAGTCCACTTGCTCTTTATCAAGAGCAAGTGGACTTGAAATGTTGATGCTAGGATTGTGGGATGCTACTAAAAGTTGTTTAACAATAAATGTATTTATAAATGTTCCCTAATACTGGATTTTTTTCCTGCAATGCGAGTAGCCATATATGTTGTGCCACTAGTTTGGTGATTTGAACTCCTTGTCATCGTTGTTTCTTTCTTCTGTTCATTTCATTTGGCCACCTACAGCATCAACCTTTTGCCATATCAGGCTTAATCATGATGGCTGGCCCCTTGTGCAGGCACTAGGTCATGTCAGGGCCTGTATGGAGTGTGCTGTCAAAAACAGAGCCGTCCATACAGCCCTGACAAGAAAAGTGGCAGGAGACAATGCCGCCAACAAAATTGCCGCCGGTGGTAGTGATTGCAAGTGTGATTTGCAATTGCTACCACTAGAAAATGTTATTAGAACCCTGGTCTCTACCACCTTTCTGGCCAAGCTGCTCCTGCATTACCACTCTACATCACAGGAGCAGCTTGGCCAGCCACCTCCAGTCCTCTGCCCTTGTTTTGTGCTGTAGCACCATGGAGAGCAACCAGTGGAGCGCTTACTACATGGCGCTGTAATTCTCCTGTCGCTGTCCATGGTAGTGCAGTATAGACTGCGCTTCGTTAGTGTGTGTTATTCTTGTAGCGTTATTCTGACTGGGTAGGCTTGTGCATATGGACAGGTTATCATTGTGGCTCTGGTGGTTTGAACACACTCAATAAAGTGACTGTCTTATGTCTGTCATATTCATTAGTGCCACATGAATCAAAGAAAGAATTAGCAACTACAAGCATGAATTGAGCAGTCTCCTTTTTTCAAAGACATCCTTTTCTTAACTACAGCTTCGGAACTTGGGGATCCTGTGAGGACCAATGGACATTATTTAAACAGGCAAAATAAATCCAATACCCAGGCAGGGTCATTGAGCTGATAGCCTGACATTAATTTGCAGCTCATATTTACTGAGGCCACAACCAGGCATGTGGCATGCACCATGAGCAGTAAACTGTACCTTACATTTCACTATTAAATGCAGCAACAGGGATCTGAGGCAGCACTATCAACTATTTATAGTTTCAAAAATCCGAATACTCACAAGATAAGTGTAACAGGTGATCACTTTCATTGGTCTTTTCTACACAGACCTTGCATGGCTACAACAGGGAGGCTGCTTCAGCAACTCTTCTCTGTATGTCTACCTGGCTATCACCTGTAACACCATGACACAAGCCCTTGGGTTCTTGGTACTCTTTGTCTCTGCAGCACTGGTAGTCCACACAAAGGTCTCTTTCCAGACAGCCTTCTTCCTAGACTGCAGTTCAGGTCTGAAAGTCATCAGGGACTGTTGATTTAGAATGTAGAGCCCAACAGCGGTTGATCCAGCATCTCCCTTCAGCAAGTTTGAACTAACTAACTCAGCCTCTGCACCCAGCTAGATTTAGTTTATGTATTTCAGATTTATTGACAGGGAAGAGCACACTGTGCCAAAATTTGTTTCCATGGGGTAAGCACACAAATAGCATACTTAAATACAGCAAAGTCTGCACAAAATTTACAGGACCTGTACAATAGCATGTTCTGTACAAGTAGTTAAGTAGATAAATAGGCAGTCAGAGTTTTCTACAATCTGTGGAAAAAAGCTGAAATGCAAGCAAGAATGAATATATTCATGCAGTAATAAATATCAGGTGGCCACAGAGCATGTGCAGCGAGGCACGTTAACAAGCAAGTTCAGCAATTTATCAGTTACAGGTTGGAAGGGGTAATGATGTGAGGACACTAGAAAAAGGTCAAGAGTGGACTGTGGAGTCACAAGGAGCACCTTTTAGGTAAAAGGGGAGGTAGGGTGTGATTTGTGGGAAGGAGGTTGTTCCAGATAGACAGGAGCCTATAGAAAAAAGAGGAATGCCCTGCTTTAGATTTGTGGACAGGGACTGCGAAGGAGAGTGTTTCCTAGATGTTCTGAGGGAGGAAGGTGTGGAGGTGGAAGAAGACAGGAGTGAGGAGCGGTAGCAAAGGAGAGCAGAGTACCACTATTTAGAAATAAGCTGAGCAGGGTGGAGGAGATGTCTCCCTTCAAGAGAGGGTAAAGAGAGGTTGGATTAGAAAGAGCAGTGGTCAGTGCAAGAACAGTTAAAAGCAAAGCAACAGAAGGAGTGACTGAAGGGGTCCCATTAGACTATGCAGGGCTCGGGGTGATACTGAAAACTACAGTACATCCCCATTGTCAAACATTGGGAGAATCATTTAGAACACAATCTCACAACATGCTGGGAGGGGGATACAGGACTTGTTTCTGTACAATGCACCCAGTTTTGGCAGGAGTTTAGAGTGCACTGCATGAGTATGTCTGGAGAAATGTTGGTGCTGATCCAACTAGATTCCAAGGTATTTGAAGGAGGATAACAAATTCCAAATGGGTGTTATCCAGAGCTGAGTAGACAGGGAGACAGGGAGATCAAGGGCCCTGGCCAGTTGCTGATTGCTACCAAAGGCCATGATGACCATGCTTTTAGAATTCAGGGTACATTGGTTTTCATGGAATCAGTGTTGGATACTGTCAAACTTCCTCTTTACAGGTAGGTCAAATTTATACTTAGGACAGATGGGCCACTGAGGAATGATACTGCCTTTTCCATGTACAGATGAATATGTGAAGAGAAACAGTCTGGGGGGGTCATTAAGTCAGGTGAAGAATAAGATACGTCCCAGAACGGAGCCCTGTGGGACCCTTGACACAAAAAGGAGGGGGAGGCAGGAGTCACCCACAAGGGCTGATTGAAACCTGTCTGACAATTTATTTAAGAAATTTGTAACTGGGAGAGGCATTCTGAGCCGAGTGTCATTTCCAGGTGTGACTCAGATGAGTGTACACAGTGGGAGAGGAGGTTTCATAACAACACAGACAAATTAACAGCAGAAAGCCTGCAACTACATAAGATGGGGGGCAAATTGTAAAGTGGTGGTAAACAGAAGAAGCAGTAATAAAGAAACAAGGGTTAGAGCCACTAATGATCAGTAACTAGTGTAACCCCCCTGCAAATGGGGGTTCCCAAAAGACTTCCAGGAGCTTGCTTGAATGCTCCAAGCCTGAATGGTGTTTGGCGTTTAAGCCATTTATCAGTGAGTGTTTTTAGAGCCTCTGGTACTTTCTCTTTAGAGCTGTCTGCTTGCAGACATAATTAGTTGTATGGGGGACTGTGTGCTTCTCTGCTTGAGTACCACTCGAGCTGCTGCCAGTTCACTCCATTTTGCAGTCACTAGGAGTGCAAAGGGAACCTATCTGAAAGATGTAACTGTTTGCCAGAAATCATTTAGAGTAATAATGAAAATACAGTTTGTCTAACCTGCTTTCTTTGCAGTCAGAACTGTGTTTGCCTAGTTCCCATTCTAGTTTTGAACTGCTGAACTGGACCAATCAGTGTGGTTAAGGTAGCTCTAAAATGGTGCCTTGGGCGAATCAGAACTTGGACTCGTAATCTGAGCCAGCCACAAGAGGATTGTATGGGCAGTGACTCTGGGAGATGTAGTTTGGACTTCGGCGCCTTTTTGGACCAACAGGGGCAGTCTATTGTGAGTGACAGCCAATCCAGCCAAGAACTGGGAGGAACTCAAAGGAAGTGCCCGGTTTTGTCTGCTGGAGTTTCAGTTGAGCTCTGGCAGTGAAGAGGGAAGGAACCCTGTGCTTTTTCGGTGTGCAGTTTTAGTCGGGAAACGCGTGTAAGGCCCCGAGTTCCGGTCTGCAGCTTGTGTAACTGCTTGTTAGGACTGAATCCGTCCTGTGAAGAGAATCAAAGGATATCTGAAGAGTAGAAACCAGGCTCACCCTGTAGAAGACTGGAGAAATTGCTGAATTGCGCTCGGTCTTTCAGGAACTGAATCTGCTGTGTGTTCTCCCAGGTATTGTGCAGTAATTGCGATCGGGATAGAGAAGCAGCCTGCCTGGTATAGTATTTTCTTTTTACCATATAAATGTGTGAGGAGGCTTGTGTAGCTCAAGTGAATCCTGCTGCCATTAAAGGACTTTCGCCTGTTACTGTTTGTCATATAAATGTGTGAGGAGTCTCGTGGAGCTCAAGAGTAGCCCTGCTGACGTTGAAGGACCCTATATTGTTTGGAGGTCGTGAGTACTAATTCAGGGTCGCTCCCCTGTTGAATTGCCACATTGAATCCAAATGGAATTATTGTACTGCTGACTGTTTAACTAATTTTTCTTCTCTGTGTGAAGGGCCCTACCAGCTGCCACGGTTTGGACTAGCCACTAGGGCTTGGGTACCCAGGGACAGTAACTGGTAGGGATAGGCCTGTGCACAGAGCCATAGGTAGATGAGTAAAATGATAAGCTAATTAACCTGATTTCCCTGTCCTTGTTATATCCCCTAAATAAATCAGAGTGCTTGTTTCAGCAAAGTTATACTGCCTGAGGTATTTGTCTATATTAAAGTATTGTACTGTGATTGTTTGCGCCTGTATCTTATTTACAGGGGGTCCCAGTGCCTGAACCAGTCCTGGGGGTAAGTGTATACTGTGAAGGTAATTCTGATATATTGTGTGGGCCACTAGTGGGAAGAAAGGGGGGTTTCAGTGTCCCAGAGGGCTGTGACCAAGTTAGTTTAACTATTGCAAACCCTGACCTCTGGGTGGAGGCACCCGCCATCGGATCCAGGCCCCTCAACCTGTTAGTGACAAATCAGGCAGGGGTAGTAGCCCCTGGGATAGCGCCATCTAGGGGTTACACTAGTAATATAAATAAACATGAGAAACCAGGTTTGTAATATTCCAGAACGGTAGTGCATGTGTGGTCTAGGTGAGAGTTGGAGTAAACGAAGGTCAGATGTAGGAGAAGACTGGGTGTAGTGAGCTCTTAAGTCTGTGGAGTTGTTTCAGAGGGGTTTGAAGGAGGAATGGTGTCTGGTGTGAGGAAGGGAGTTTCAGAGGGAGATCAATCACACTGGAAAGGCGGATTGGCCAACAGAGGTGTTAAGGCAAGAATTGCTGAAACAGCACAGGTCTGAGAAGTGGAGCAAAGTAGGAGGAAGCAATATAGGGTGAGAGTAGAACAGAGAGGTAGGAGGGAAGTGAGGCGAGCCAGTATTTTGAAAGAAGGGAGCACTGTGAGAGAGAAAAGACTCAAGAGAGGAGATAGAGAGAATCAGGTAAAGGGAACAATGATAACTGTGTGGTCGTTGGCAAAACAACAGAATGAATGGCAGATAGGGTTCAGCCTGGTCAAGAGGATTCAGGGGCAGTACCATAGACTGCATCTGTGTCATCAAGCATCAGTAAAATCATCTTTATGAGGAGCTAATGAGGAACAGGGAGGGGCAGGCAGGACCTATAAGGTGGTGTTTTATATATGGCATTGACATGGTTGGGGAAGTCTAAATTCCTATCCAACCATACACCAAAGTACACGAAGTGTGTGACCTAAAGTGGAGTGCTATCCACAATTTTAAAGGCCCATTTTGACAGCCAGGCAAGGCATTGCATGGTGCCAAAGACATGTAAATCATCTTTTTGGTATTTAAGACGAGGTGGTTTGAATGGAACCAGTGTTGGACATGGACAAAGTCACTCAGTAACGATGTTTCCAACTCAGTGACAGGCACCAGTGGAAAGCAGAATAGTGTCTTCCATGTACATGTGCATATTAGAGGAGGCACAGATAGTGGGAAGGCCATGGAGGAACAGAGAAAAGGATGGGTCCCAAGATGAAGTCTTGGGGCACTCCTGAGGAGATAGGGAGGGGAAGGGATAAGGCATCACCAACCTGGACCAACTAGTGTTGGTCACTGAGGTAGGAATGCAACAGCAGCAGAGTAAGTGGCACTTAATGACCTGGAGAGTAACAACAAACTGACCATCGACCTGGTGGACAGAGGTTGCTCCATTGTGGTGCTCAGTACTGATAAGTACAATATGTGGCTGAAGTGTTGAGACAGCTGTCTAATGGGGAATTGTATTTAAAACTGCATTCTGGCCCTGTTCTAGAGTTTAAGAGAGTATTGCCCAGTTCTTGGAACAGCCATTTATTAATGGAGTGATACCAGATAATATCCTTGAGTTCCTGACTGTGAAACATCCCATTAGGTCCACCATGAGCATACTGCCAAAAATACAGAAATAATTGGATGATCCCACAGGGCACCCTATTGTGGCAGAAGTCAGGGTCTCTAATCAAACCCCTGTCCCAATATGTGGATGCGTATATATGTGGCATATTTCATATGCTTCCTTCTTACATCAGGGATACCATGAACATTCTATGCAAACTGGGGGATATCCAATTAGAACCAGAGTGGTTACTTGTGTTGATGGACATTGAATCATTATATACTAACATTTATTTTATTTATTTATTTAGTTTTTGTTGACCGGGTAAGTGCACTAGACAAATCCTGCCTATTTTCAGGCACGACCCGGGAGAAGGGGAAATACAGATGAATGCCAACTGACCTTGAACCGGATTAAGCTGTTAGTGGTATTTTTAGTGAATGAGGGAAATTTGACAAGGACATCGGGGAAATTACCCTACTCTTCAGAGGGGGAACCTCTGTCCAAGATGGCGGACGCACCCTTGCTTGCTGAGGAGGTGGCGATGGAGGTGGGAGACCTGGTCTCAACTCCTGCCTCTGTGTGTGTAGAGATCACGTCTGCAACTACTGAAGCAAAGTTGATTTCTGTGTCTACTGCAGAAAATGAATCTACACTACAGGTTACAACTTTAGAACCTCTGCTGAGGCACCCTGACATGGACTCTCAAGCGTCTTTACCTTGCCGTCCCAATGAGGATTTTCCACTTGCAGACTCTGCTACTGTCTGTTTGGCTGAAAAGAGCTTCAGGACCGTTTGGGTAATGCAGAACGTCGATTTGAGATTACAAAGAAGAATTTGAACAGAGAACTGCAACGGATTCGTGAAGTCAGATTGGCAGGATGTATGTCTCCTGCAGCCCACAATAATACTTTGCAACAGCCTACATTGCCTTTTCAAGTGGCTGAGGTGCCGCCCTGTGCAGCCCATCCTGGTGAGTTCTCAGCTGGAATACTCCAGCCTGCTTCTCAGCTGCCCCTGCAGACTACAGTGACATCATTGCATACGGTGCCTAGTTTGCCTATTGTGACACACTCTCCCTCTCAATTGCTATCTCTTGATACCAATCCTGCTACAACACCTACCTGGTCTGTAGAAACAGCATTGCAAGGAGCTGGCTGGGTGCAGGAACCTACAGAGAGGAAGTGGGTTTCTGGTCCGACCCCTATTCGGTCCCCCTGTCTCAATGAATTTCCTGAGCTGCAGCATTCACCAAACAGAAGTCTGCATATGTCTGACCCCTTGTGTCTCCCCAAGGAATTGGAACTTACCCAGCACCCAGTCTTGGAACCTTTGCAGGGTTCTCTTATTTGTGCTGCTTCTCCCACTACCATTACAGAGAATACAGCTCCTGCAGTAGTGGAGCCCCCCTCAAAGAAAATAGAGCCAAATCATTATTTTTCCTCATTGTTTAAATTTCCAATTCTGGCTGCAAAGTGGCATAATGCGGTACGATTGGCTTATATGGGTGGTTTACCTGAGCCACCGGACTGAGTGTATGTAGCTCGGACACTACTCAAGGACTTTCTGAAATTCTTTTCTCACGAAATGTATGCACTGATTCATATTTCCGGCGAAACTACGTTTGATGTCAGCTTCCAAACGCCTTGTGGCTTGGAGCGTTTTTGGTCACGATATCATGCCTTAAGAAATACTGTTCTGTGGACCCCGTTTAAGGCCATTCCCCTTTCCAAACCAGCCTTTAAGAATATTACCGTCCTGTTTTGGAACAAAAGTGTTGACGTCACTGACGTTGTCTATTGGCTAAAACAACGTTGTACTGTTCAGGGTCAGCCTGAGGCAATATTGGACATGGAGAATATTTGGACTGGAGGCTGGAAGGTTAAGGTTTTGTTACACTCTAATGATTCTGGTCCAGTGCACCTACCTAATTCTTTTTTTATAGGTCATGATAGAGGGGTCTTGCTTTACCCTGGACAACCGAAAGCTTGTTACCGGTGTGGAGACCCCTCTAATCTTAGTAATGTCTGTGATAAGCTGAAATGTAATACCTGTGGAGAATTGGGTCATGTGGGGATTCACTGTCTAAATGAGTGTAAATGTAATCTTTGTGATGAGCTGGGTCATACATTTCAAAATTGTCCGTGGGCTGCTCATAATCAGGCCACACATGATGATGGTGCTGATCAACGTTTTGTAATCACGCAAGTCCAGAAGGCTCGTCTTAGGACCACCTTAGTAGAGCTGACTTCAGTAGTCACTTGACCTCTATTGCAGGTCCCTGAGCCTGTTGTAGATCAGGTTGTGGTACCCCCGGTGGCCTCTTGTGTGGTACCGCTTACTGAGATGACCCCTCCTACCCCTGACCCTGTCCAATCTGTCCAGCTTGTCCTGGACCCTGTTCCAGGCCAGGTACTCTTACCCACCCCCAGTACCCACTAGTGGCTTATCGTCGGAGGTCTATGAGAAGTACCCGGGCAGTACCATCGCCTCCTTTGCTTTTGGAACCCCCTCCTGTGGTTTTGCCTAATGCCTTTGAGCTACTCCAAACTGTTTCTGATGATGCTGGAGGCGAGTCTGACTCTTCCTCTGTTGCATCTTCCCTCCCGGATGGTATTACTGATTCTGAGATTCAACTGGGTACTGGTCTTTCTCAGAAGTGGAAGGCCAGGGTTAAGCTAAAAGGGAAAAAGGTGATAGGGAAAAGGAAATCGTAAGTGTCTTCTGCTCTCCTTGTGTTATGTCTCACTTTGTTTGTCATACTATTAATGTGAATAGTATTAAGCGCCTGGCAAAAGAAGATTGATTTTTCCTGTTTATGGCTTTTACCTGCAGGGATCTTTCTGTTGCAGGAACACGACTCCATACCACCCACGAGATTCGGCAGGCACAACAGGACTGGCTTCTAGGTCCTTCTTTTTGGTCCATTGGCCTGGACTCCTGTTCCGGACTTGGGATCTTATTCAATATCCCAGATTTTCATTTGCTAAAATTGATTGACGTAGCCCCTGGCAGAGTGTTAGTCTTAGATTTTTTAATTGGGCCCTTCCCTTATCGGGTTATTAATATTTATGCTCCTCAAATTAAGTCTGCATGTATAGCTTTGTTTTCTTTATTCTGCCCTTATTTGCATACCTCCTTTCAGTTGATATTTTCTGGTGACTTTAACTGTGGCTCAAGTCTTCTTGACAAAAGCTCTTTTGCTACTACCCAGAAATTGTATTGTGACTCCCACGAATTAGGGAAGTTGGTTCGTACTGCTCATCACTGATGCCTATTACTCTTTACTAAAAACATACTCCTACATTTCAAAGGGTAAGCTGGCTACCAGAATTGATTTTGTGTTTTGTCCGCACCTCCCAATTACCTCTGCTACTGTACAAGCTGTGGAATTTTCTGATCATAAACTGCTTTCCGTAGGCCTTGGTTCTGATGTCACTGTTCGTAAAGGACCAGGACTCTGGAAATTCAACATATCTCTGTTGCAAATTCAGACTTTCATGCAGTCCCTTTTATCCTTTATTCAGGCCCAGAAATCCATTTTTATTTGTTACGCAGACCCTATCGCATGGTGGACGGACACTAAACATGATTTGGTGCTCTTTTTGAAAAGATATAGTCATCAAAAATGTTGAAGAGAATATTTGGAATATTTACAGAAAAGGGTACATTTTCAGTCTTTGTTGACAATAGCTTATACGACAGGACAAGATCTTTCTCAACAATTGCACTTAATTCAGAATGATATGTTGAAATTCCAATCTAGACAATCACAGCAACTTTATCATCAACACAAATTTAATGTGGTAGGCACAAGGGCTGTTGTTTGCCTCTTTGAGTCGAATTCTCAACAAATTACATGAAAGAATATGTTGTGTCTTGCTGATTCTGATGGCACCTTATGTACCTCTCAGTCGGACATCTGTCGGATAGTGACATGTTACACGACTGCCCTCTTTTCTTCCTTTCCAGCTGCAGATGTTGATCCTGTGGTGTTGTATAGGGACCTTGACATCCCTATCCCTTCACAGTCATGTTCTGACTCAGCCTGTATGCCTGTTACTGAGTTAGAATTGAAGTTAGTTATTTCTTCCTTACCCTTACGGAGGACTCCTGGTCCAGATGGACTCCCCGCTGCCTTATATAAGGTACTGGGTGACCACCTGATCCCTGAATTAACTTCAGTATTTACCTCCCTGTTGGCTAGTGAGTTTATCCCTTTAGATTTTACTAAGGGTATTTTGATTTATATCTATAAACAGAAAGGAGATATGCATTCTCTTGAGAATTGGCACCCCTTATGTATGCTAAACACTGACTTTAAGTTATTAATGAAAATCATTGTACAACATCTTATGAGGATAGCTGAAGTGGTTTTGCACCCTGCTTAGTCCTACTCTGTACCGAACAGGAGAATCTCTGACCATTTGATTCTCCTTCGAGAATTATTTTCTCATGGCTGTGCAGACTCTGTTTCGGGTTTTATTGTATCGGTAGATCAGAAGGCGGCTTTTGATTCAGTTAACCATGATTTTTTATGGAAGGCACTACATTTTATGCATGTGCCTGGTGAAATGATTCACTGGGTTAAGACTTTTTATAGGACTGTCACTGTTGTGCCTGTTGTTAATGGTTGGGTTGGACCTATGATCCCTATAAAAAGAGGTGTTCGCCAAGGGTGTCCTTTGAGCCCTCTGTTATATGTTTTTTTTCTGGATGTTTTGCTTCTCCGTCTGAATACTCATCCTCAGATTCATGCCCTTTCTAGTTCTACTTTAATCTCGCCATATACGGCAATTGCATATGCAGACAATGTCTGCATTATTGTGACTAATGCAGCCTCTGTGGTTACTGCCCTCCAGGAATGTTCTTCCTTTTGTGATTTTTCTGGTGCGAGTTTAAATTTTACCAATAGTTTTGGTATTCGGTTAGGATTGAAAATAGCCCCTTTTTCACATATTAGTCCTTTATAACTTGTTGAGGGGCCTCAACGCATTTTGGGAGTTTATTTTGGGACTGTAGATTCTGACCTTTTTAATTGGTCTGCTAAATTACAACAAGGCAAACTTAAGGTTACCTCATGGAATAAGGGGCAGATTGAGAAGAAGAAGCGCGTTTTCCTAATCAAGACTTATTTGATACTGACTTTTCTTTATTTAAGTTATGTATTCCCAATCCCAAAACAATTAGAAACTGCAGTTCTTGGTCTCTTCTTTCAAGCTCTGTGGGGAAGCTGGCTTAATCCGGTAAAACGGAATGTTACTTACTTACCTATTTCTGAGGGGGATGTTAACATGATTAATCCTCTGTTATTTTTTTCATGTATTTTTTTGACTGCAAATCTTCGGCCTCTATTGACAAATACTCAGAGAGGGTGGGAACCTTGGTTCTATGATTCTTGCAGATTATGGTTTCATTTATGGGAATGTGATTCATTAACTGTGATACGACAAACTTTGGGTATACCGGTATATATTAAACACATGTTTTTACGTTTGAAACAGTGGAGCATATCTACCCAGACGTTGTTAGCGAATTCTCATAAAGTATTATATAATAATCTGCTCCTGACCGTTTGTGCAATACAGTTGCCCTTTGAAAAGTGCCCTAGCCAACATCTTCCTTCCCTGTTGGTTTTGTTACGGCATAAAAGGGTGCCTGCTCACATGTGGGACTTTCATTGGCTGTTGTGTCATGAAAGAATTAACATCAAAGATAATCATAAACACAAGCAGTCTCAAGACCGACAATGTTCTAGACTATTGTGTATTTCTAAATTGGAAACTATATCGCACTTATTTTTTGAGTGTTCTTTTATTCGGCACTGGTGGGTTTTTTTGGCAAGAGTCTGGGCCATTCCATTATTTCAAACGGTTTCTTACCAGAATATTATGTATGGTGTTTTTCTCCCAGTGGTCCCTTTGGACTCTGGACACGTTAAATCTAGTTTTTGTAGTAATTAAATGGAATATTTGGATGGCTCGATGTCTGTTTACTCTACAGCAAAAAAAATGTTCTTATTCAGAGCTTGAGAAGAAAATCGTAACAGAACTAACTAACATTTATGTACATGAACGTACATTATTTTCCAAGGAGACATTACTTGAACTTTGGAAAGCTCTTCCTTGGATCACGGACTCTGATTTTGCAGTGACCTGATGGATTGTCTCTTGATATGCACAGTTCTGTTCTGTTTTTTTGTTTACTTCTGTTTTGAGTCCACATGAGTTTTTGCAAATTGCTTTTGTTTGGGTACTGTACGATTTCTTTTGTTTCAATAAAACTTTCTCCTACTCTTTTCGATAAGTGCAATGGGATCTTTAACATCCACCTGAACTACCACCAATCCAAGCAGATGGGACCTCGATTTAATGTCTCATCTGAAAGACGAGGGCAACTGTATTGCACAAACGGTCAGGAGCAGATTATTATATAATACTTTATGATAATTCGTTAACAACGTCTGGGTAGGTATCCTCCACTGTTTCAAATGTAAAAACATGTGTTTAATATATACCGGTATACCCAAAGGTAGAAGACTTGGTTTGCTGGCCAAGGCACCTAGCTTCACCTGAGCTCTTTCCTTCTTACTGCTTTATTTTTCTCTGTAGCAAAGTGTTTCTTACAGGGTATATCTTCTCTGAAATTATTACAGGTGGAGCTTACATTTTTGTGACTTTTTTATCATTGGGCTAAGCAAAATTACTGTTTGACACTGTGTTTTATTTTATTCTTGTTTTTTTTTGTTTGTTGTCTCAGAGGTGTTTCAGTCTCCTTCTCACATTGAAGGAGCTAATTGCTTTCCTCCCACAGCTCTTCCAAAGGATTAGGTGTGTATGTGGGGGTGGAGCTGGCAAACTGTCAGTAATTTCCAACAGAAAGAAGGTTAAAAAGCCAGGTTAGTTGATATCTTGGAGGTAGAAGACTTGGTTTGCTGGCCAAGGCACCTAGCTTCACCTGAGCTCTTTCCTTCTAAGACTGCTTGAAAGGCAGAGTAGAGAAACTTACCAGAGCAAGGGTAAAGGATTAAGACTTATTTTGGCTAAGCAGATTTACTTGTGGTGTTGTTTTTATTTTTTACTCACAGGGATTGCTACTGTTTGTTGCTAACATTTCATTGTTTTATTTTTCTCTGTAGCAAAGTGTTTCTTACAGCATATATCTTCTCTGAAATTATTACAGGTGGTGCTTTACAGGTTTTACAGTTTTATCTAACATTAGGATAAGCTTTCAGGGTTACTGCATTTGTTGTTGACTGATTGTTTCTGCTCTTACATCCTTGTTCTTTTGTCTGTGGTTCTTCTTTTTCGGCAGGGGAAGGGCCCCGCCACCCACCCCCATCCCCAACTATACTCCTTTTATAGGGTACCACAGTTGTGACATTTCCTGTGGCAGAGCAGGAAGGGGTGGATCAGTGGGGCCTCCACAAGGTGAGCTGATTTACAGGGCACTAGTAATTTAACTTGTTATAACAAGTTAAACAAAACACAATCAAACCATTACTTGCATTTTTGTCCTTCTAATTACTCTGACTAGGTTATAAACCCAGCAACTTATCTGGAATGGATATCATTAACTGCAGGTACTGTGGAACAATTTTCAGAAGGACAGTCTTACAGGATTTAGGACACTGTCCTACATGCTGGGCCTTTGGAGATCTTAGGGCTCAGCTCCGGGCAGCATGGGCAGAGATTGCATGCCTCAAATTTCATATTCAAGAGGAAATACATTATAAGAACCACCCGCCATTTCCCAGCACCAACAGAAAACCTCGATCAGCAGAGGGTAGTGGTCCAGGAGGTTGGCAGGTGGTTAGAGGGGCAAATCGGTGCCCCATCACTCTCTGTTCTCCAACATATTACCTCCAAAACCATATAAACACTACAAACAGGTATCTGCCTCTATCTCTGAAATCAAACAAAGAGGCAAAAGACACTGCAGAGCAGGACACTGCAGCACATGAGCTAGCACAACAAAACTCACCCAAATCAGGAACCAAAACAAAAAAAGCAAAAAGGAAATCCAAAAAACTTCTGATCATAGGAGACTCCATGATTTGGGGCATTGATACCCATCTCCAGCCAGGGGTAATGGTCAGATGTCTCCCAGGTACATCAGCATGGAGAGACACTGACCGCATTGCTAAAATTGTTCACAAAGCAGGAGAAAACATTGATGTCCTAGTACACATAGGGACTAATGATCTCACCAGCCAGTCAGTTGTGGAGACCAAGGAGCACCTGACCAGGCTGGGTGACAAACTATCATCTATTTCGTCTGGCATCTCCTTCTCTGAGATCCCGCCAGTCAGGGAGAGGGGAGCAGATGGATGGAAGATCAGAGAAGGGGAGATAGGGGAGCTAAACACGTGGCTCAAGGGCTGGTGCCAGGAAAAAGGACACAGATTTGTAGGGAACTGGCAACAGTTCTGGGAGCGAAAGTTCTTTAAATTTGATGG
Source organism: Neoceratodus forsteri (assembly GCA_016271365.2). Classification (NCBI taxonomy): domain Eukaryota; kingdom Metazoa; phylum Chordata; order Ceratodontiformes; family Ceratodontidae; genus Neoceratodus; species Neoceratodus forsteri. The sequence goes on from CM057455.1 coordinate 298,666,642, forward strand.
ACTGCATCTGACTAAGGAGGAGTCAGTGCATTGGGGCAGAAGTTTGACGTCTTTGCAGAATATTTAAACTAGCAAATGGGGAGAGGGGTGCAGCACCCCATACGTCGAATGGGAAGAACACCCCTCCCCCCTCAGCTAGTGGTCAAACAGGGATTCAGCATGTTTGCAGTTCATTTGCATTACCAGGTAAGAAAAAAGGTTTGTCTCCCCATACGATGCACAGGGGTAATGTCAAACCTCATCCAACAACTAACACACCAAAATCTGGCCAATGGAAAATCATGTACACAAATGCTCACAGCCTGGGAAATAAGATCCCAGACCTGCAGGCAATAATGTCAGAAGCTAAACTGGAAATAGTAGCAATTAGTGAGACGTGGTTTACCAGTAACCACACTTGGGAGACTTCAGTACCTGTCTATGTATTGTTCAGAAGAGACCGAGGTGCAAAAAGGGAGGGAGGAGTGGCCCTGTATGTCAATGAAAATATCAAAGCTACAGAAATTCAGAATACACATAAGGAGCCAGAAGAACTGTGGGTCACCCTGGAAACAGGAAATGGAACAACCATAAGAACTGGGGTTGTCTACAGGCCCCCAGACCAGGGGGAGGACATAGATACATTACTGTTAGAAGATATACAAAACATGACAGCTAAAGGGGAGGTTCTGATAATGGGAGACTTCAACATGCCGGATACAGATTGGTCAATACCAGCAGGAACATCTGCCAGAACTAGACACATAGTGGATTCCCTGCAGGGAGGGCCTCAAACAACTGGTACAGCAACCCACGAGACAGGGCTATCTTAGATCTAGTACTGACTAACAGGGAAGGGATCACAGATCTCCAGGTAGGAGGTCACCTGGGGGCCAGTGACCATCACATGGTATGGTTCAATTTGGCTACTACATCTAAATCATCCCATTCCAAGGCAAAAATATGGGACTTCAGAGGAGCTGACTTTGATAAGATGGCCAACAGAGTTAAGCTAGCCCTGGCAAAAAGAAACACAGGTGAGGGGGTACAGGCAAAGTGGGCAAGCATTAAGGATGCAATACTTGAAGCAACATCCCATTGTGTTAGACAGAAAAGGAAGTGCAAAAGAAGAAGGAAACCACTTTGGTTCTCAACTACAGTAGCAGAAAAGGTCAGAGCCAAAAGGCTGGCCTTCAGGAAATATAAGGGAACACAGCGGGATGAAGATAGGGAGGCATACCAAACTGCCCTAAGGGAAGCAGGGAAGGCAGTAAGGCAGGCAAAGTCCCAAACTGAGGAAACACTACCACAAACAGTAAAAGAAGGTGACAAGACTTTCTATAGATACATTAGTGAAAGGAGAAAGTCCAGAGGGGGTATTGCTAAGCTTAATGGAGAAAAGGAAGCCTGTGAGGAGTAGGACCCAGTAAAGGCATCTATCCTAAATAGATACTTTGCTCAGTATTTACTGAAGAGAAGGTAGGGCAGGGCCCACAGCTCAGCATCATGGACACAGGGGAAGGGAGGTGAGCACCACTCTTCACAAAAGAAAGGGTCCCACAAGAGCTATGTTTAGGTGGATAAGGCAATGGGACCTGATGGCAGACATCCCAGGGTACTTAAGGAGCTAAAGGTGGAACTAGCAGAGCCATTATCAAAACTGTTTAGTGAGTCTCTGAGCACAGGAGAGGTCCCAGAAGACTGGAGAAGGGCTCATGTGATCCCGCTCCACAAGAGTGGTAGCAGGGAGGAGGCGGGGAACTACAGACCAGTCAGTCTTACCTCAGTAGTGGGCAAGATTATGGAGGCACTCCTTAAGGAAAGGATAGTGCAACACCTGGAATCCATAGGGGCACAGGATCCAAGACAGCATGGGTTTACAAAGGAAGGTTCTGTCAAACTGATCTCATAGATTTCTTTGACTGGGTAACCAGAGTGGTGGACCAAGGGGAGCAGTTGATGTCGCCTACCTTGACTTCAGTAAAGCTTTTGACACTGTTCCACATAGAAGATTGATAAATAAGCTGGGTAGGCTCGGGTGGGTCAGAAGTTGGTCAACTGGGTGGCAAACTGGTTGGACGGGCAGAAAACAGAGTGGTGGTAAATGGTATACAGTCAGAAGAGATGCAAGTCACAAGTGGGTACCTCAGGGATCAGTCCTGGGGCCAGTCCTCTTCAACATCTTCATTAGTGACCTTGCAGATGGACTACAGGGTAAGGCTTGTCTGTTTGCAGATGACACCAAGATCTGCAACAGAGTAGATGATCCAGATGGGGTGGGCAGAATGAGAAGAGATCTGACAAACTAGCAAAATGGCTGTGAAGAGTGGCAACTGGATTTAATGCAAAGAAGTGCAAAATCATGCACATAGGGAAGAGAAACCTGAAGCCACCCATAGGCTGGGAGGAGCTGCTAGCAGTTCAAAGGAAGAAAGAGACTTGGGCATCATCATCACTGATGACCTGAAATCATCCAAGCAGACCTCTAAAGCAGTAGGTAGGCTAGGGGGTGTTAGGTGTATTAGTAGGGGTAACACAAGTCGTAAGAGGGAGTAATAATCCTCTTTACAAGACACTGGTTAGCCCCATCTGGAGTACTGCGTGCAGTATTGGAGGCCACACCTTCACAAGGACATTAACCAAATTGAGGCAGTCCAGAAGGGGCAACAAAATGGTGCAGGGACTGCTTCAGAAGACATATGAGGACAGATTAACAGAGCTCAATATGTATACCCTGAGCAAAGGAGGGAGAGAGAGGTATATGATCGCAGGCATTCAAACACCTTAAGGGCATTAACAAGGTGGAAAGAGTCTAACATGTTTAAATATAAGAAAAATAGCAGGATAAGAGGACACAGCATGAGATTAGAGGGGGCTGATTAAGGGGGAATGTGAGAAAATTATTTTTCACAGAAAGGGTGGTGGATGCATCTAATGGCTTACCACAAGAAGTGGTGTCTATGAATACAGTGCAGGGCTTCAAACAGGCATGGGATAGGCATAAGGGAGCAATACAAATGACTATGAATAGATAGGCCACTGACAGAGCAAAGGCCGATGGCACATTTATAAGGTAGAAAAAGAAAAGGGCAGACTGGATGGGCCTTGTGGTCCTTATCTGCCGTCAACTTCTATGTTTCTATGTAGACAGCACCTCAGAAGTGCAGCACCCCTCTCATGCTGCACTACAGTGTCAGTACTGGGATATTAACCCAAGTGCCAGATATGGGAACTGAACCCACAGCCCTCTGATCTCCCAGCCTTAGAGGCGAGTATGCTACCTACTGAACCACTGAGGGTGGTTTGTTGGCATTACATACATGGTTGGACCTATCAACATATTTGGATGTAGACAAGAAGGAATTATTGGTAAACCTATTGGAAAATACATTCTTAAGTGTAACTCCTTTGTTTTCCAGGGGCAAAACTATCACCAGATAAAGGGAACTGTGATAGGGCCCCCTTTGCCCCTAATTGTGCAAACCTTTATCTGGGACACTGGGAAAGAGAGTTCTTCTATTCTAAGGAAATCTGTTTTTCCATAAAATCAATCTATGGAGATGCATTATAGATGATGTCTTGATGGTGTGGCATGGAAACAGGGAGGAGTTAAAACAATTTGTGGATTATTTGTATTCCACTAATCCAAATTTACATTTTTCCATTGATTCACATTAGACAAGTATACATTTTTCTGATTTGTGAATAAATAAGAAGCAAGATGGTACAGTGGACACAGACCTATTTAGGAAGTCCACTGAGCATAATGTGAAGCTTCAGTCGTACAGCTGTCACCCATGCCACACCACCAGGAACATCCCTAAATCTCAATTCTTCAGGATAGGATACAATTGTTGCAGTTCTCAGATGTTGAAGTTAGGGCAGAAGAAATGCATTGCAGATTTAGAACCCGTGATTACAGTGAAGGGACAATTGTCTCAGCTACAGATTGTGCCACACAGAAAAATAGGGCTGGATCTCTCTGGTATACAAATAAGGGTGCTACCAGTGATAATCAGCTTAACTTTGTCGTATCCTACAGTGTACAATCAGGGGCTATCAGGGAGGTTGTATATAAACACTGTGGCATTTTGACAACAGAATCTCTATTGGAAGGTATAGTGGAGAATTGCCCCAGGATGGTATATAAAGAAGGAACAAATTTAGCTGACAAGCTGGTCCACAGCTTACAGCCCTTGCCAAAACCAACAACTTGGCTCCCTGAGCCCCTAAGGGATGCTTTCAGTGTAGCCACTGCACACACTGTTCCTCTGTGGTGAAATCCAAAGACTTCTCTAGCACTAATGCCAGTCAGAATTTTGAAATTCATCAATTCATTAATTGTTCGACAACCTGGGTTGTGTATTTGGCTCGATTTATTTATTTAGTTTAGTTTTTGTTAACCGGCTAAGTGCACTAGCCATAAAATGACTATTTTCAGGCACGACCCGGGAGAATACAACAGATAGGTGGACAAATACATTACATTAGTGCAAAACATTACATAATGACAGGTGTTTCTCACAGTGGAAAATAATACAGAGAAAACAACATATGTGAAAGATTAGAACAATTGTACAATCCATAATAAACAGTTTGAGTACATATCATAGTGAGATTCACAATGAAAGCAGCATGTTGCAGGGTAAGACATTGCACGTTCAAAAGGGGGTTACCTACAGTCAAAAAACAGCAAAACAGTTGGATATAAACCATAGTGACTGGCATACTGAGAATAGCTTATGGCAGTGTAGAGAAAAAGAAAACTATGAGAGAGAAAGGCTGGCCAACTAGACACCATAGTTGAGTCAGAGAGGAGTAAGGTGCAGTCCAGGGAGGTAGATAGGCAGAGAAGTACCAGTGGATAGAGGTGTGAAATAGAAAGGGAGGGAAGAGAAAGAAGCATGAGAGAGAAAGTACAGTTGGGCAGAGAGGAAATGTGGTAAGGGTAAGATAAGTGCTATGATCTTTCAAAAAAAGTTAGTGGAGGCAAAGCATAGCTAAGTGGGGTCAACATAAGTACACCAGTCTACTGAAGACAGATACCATTGCAGCTCACTTTTAAAACTGAGGAGGGATGAGGCCTGTCGAAAAGCTAAAGAAAAGGAGTTTCAGAGCTTAGGGGCAGCATGATGGAAAGCTCTGGAACCTTTTAATGTCTGACATCTGGGCACGTTGAGAAGTGCCTTGTCAGCTGAACATGCTGTAACCCATGGGAGGAGGACTGAGGTGTGAGCAGGATCACCAGTGAGACCAGCATTTTATTTCTGGTCACTGAGTAAGATAGCCAAGGTAGTATTGGCGGCAGGCAGCAGGGGAGAGTCAGCCCCAGGTCACTGTAGAGTTTACAGTGATGCTTAAGCCGGGGTGACGAGGCGGTGTATCTGCATATATTGTTATAGGCTATGTCCCATTTGTGAAGGGTAGTTTTATTTGCAGTAGCAAAAGTTGGAACACCGTACGTGAGAGCAGTGAGAAGGATACCCTTGACAATAGCCAACTTGGCTGAGGGGGTTAGCATATAATTAGTTTTATAGGCAATACCTAGTTTAACATTCACTGCTTTACTGATGATCTGAACATGCAGATTGAAATCTAGTGATTGATCAAGAGAACTCCTAAATACTTGAAGGATGTAACATTCTCAGATTGTGCCCTGTGCGAGTCACGAACCACCAGGGACATGTGACAGGATCAGAGCTTGGGGACTGAGCCAAATAACATGGCTTATGTTTTCTTTACATTTATCACAAGTTTATGGGCAGTTAGCTAGGGCTGTACATTATTGAAGTCAGAAGAGAGGGAAGCATTTATATTGGAGACACTGTCAGAGCTGGAATAAAGGATGAGATCATCCGCATATAGATGCATCTGCAACACCTTTTATGTGGGCAAGACAAGGAGGGCACTGAAAGTAAGGGAGGCAGAGCACCTTAGTACCATTTGGAATGCAGATACAAATAATGCCTTATCTAAACATGTTTTGGAAATGCATGATGGTTTGAAACAAGTTTAAATTTTTAGGCTTAGAGAAATTCAGGATGGGCCAAAGAGGAGATGATTTGAAGACATGTATTTTACAGTGGGAGGCTTTTTGGAATTTTACATTGAGAGTTCTGAAATGTCCAAGTCTTAAAGGGACACTGTCAACCTGTATTTCATCACATTATTTCTAGTTAAAAACCTACATTTTATGATTGCTTACCTTCTCTAACATTCATTGATGTCACTGTTTGTTTTGTTTGTCTTCTTGTTTAGTAGAAACTGAAATGAATGCTAATGTATATTTATAAACAATCTTGTTTTGTTTACAATCCTGGATCTGTTCTTGCTGCATACTTCCTGAGCATTAGAAACACATCAAAGCAGTGCAGTCACTCATGATGCAGTAGCCTCCTAAACTCCCGCTGCATCATGAGGGTTTAGACTGTGTTGTGGGTGTTCCCAAGTCCAGGAAAGATGCAGCTGGAGCTGAGCAAGGAATGTACACAAACCTGTGTTTGTGTAGTAATACCAGTATGGTGGGCAGTCTGTTTTTTACCTTTTTAAAGAAAAAAGAGTCAGAATCAAACTATCAGCTGCATCAGAAATCTTTACAGAATGTTGGCAATAATAAAATGTGTTTTTATGTTTGCTTGCATGCATATGCAAGATACATTATGTGTCAGTTTAGGAGAGAAGCGGGTTGTGGAGGTGCGGCACTGTAGCAACCAACAGAGGCACTATGTTTGGGGGCTGGGCACTGGTGGATGAATGAAGGCACAGTGTGCTGATGACACTGGTCTCCAAAAGTGCCACCAAGTTGAAACGTTTTCGCCGCAGCAATCAGGGGCCGCCTCATCATTGCAGCATCAGCCATTCCGCTGCAATGAGGGAGCAACCCGTCATTGCTGGGTGGAATGTTGCTTAGTGTAATATTGTTTAGAACATGGCGCAATCCGCCGCCATGTTTACAACAATATTACACTTTCATGCCGGTGCCCAATCCCCTCGGCATCATGTGCTCCCAGAACATTGTTTTGGCCGGCGAGGGCCTTAATCCTCATTGGCTTCATACCCCCATGTCATTTGCTGACTGGGAGCCCACTCCCCATTGGCAAATATCCCCCCAAACATTCGTTTGTGCTTAGGGGTGCTCAATCCCCTCGGCTCTTGCTCCCCATGTGCTGATGAAAGTGCCCAATCCCCATCAGCTACAGCTCCCCCAAAAATCAGTGGGTGGTACATGCCAGAGCCCACCCTATGTGCCAAATGACCCTGTAAAAGGAAAACTGTCCCACAATGTTTTTTTTTTTTTTTTTTGTAACCTGCAAAGCAGAAAACGGTCCCTTGTCGAGTCTGGTGGCCCTCCCACAACCCGCACTCCACCCTCTGGGCGCATCCCGCCTCCCCACACCCCCCTTCACCCCATACTTACCTCTGGAGCCTGGTGTGATGATCTTCAGTGGACCTGGAGCATGTCTGCATTCTCCAAAGCTGACCGCGAACTGAGGAATTGCTGATAAGCTGTATAATGGCATAAATAGTTTTTTTTCAACTTTGGTGCATATCTCTGGCATTTTTGGGAATTTTGGCACCACATTTTCAACATGGGGTTATTGGGCCCCCTCCTCACAAATTCAGCCACTATCATGGTGTTAATTGGTCCAGAAAGGTGATTTCACGGTCACTGCACAGAATCACCTTTTGGGCCTGAGTAATGAAACAACAGTGCCGGTGTTCATGAGGAGGGCTCTCAAAAAGTCTATGTTGCAAATCTGGTGGGAAATATCCCAAAAATGACTGTTTTATGAGCGTGGTTTCATGCAGTTGATACGTGACGTCAGAATCTCTCCACCTTGCAATATTTTCATTTGTGATTTTCAACATTGCCATTTTTCTGCAACTCCTTATGAATGGTGCAGCTGTCATTTTTCACATCCTGACCAAAATGTGTTTTCGCAGTTCCAGTGCAGAAAAGCGCAGTCGCTGTGGGAAATCAGTGTTCAGGACACATTAAGAAAATCACAGTGACACTGTTCATGAGTAGAGGTCCTAAAATGCCTATGTTGAAAAGTTTGTGATGAAAGCCATAAAATGAGTGTGTTATGAGCGTGCTTTTTGCAGGTTCCACGCACGCTCGTAACTTCGCAAATTTGCAATATTTTCACTCCAGATTTTTACCATTGCCATTTTTATGCACCTCCTTATGAACAGTGTAGCTGCCATTTTTTACATCCTGGCAGAAATGTGTTTTTGCACTTCTGGCACACAATAGCATGCACGCTGTGGGAAATCAGTGTTCGGGACACATTAAGAAAATCACAGTGACATTGTTCATGAGCAGAGGTCCTAAAATGCCTGTGTTGAAAATTTTGTGATGAAAGTCCATAAAATGAGTGTGTTATGAGTGTGCATTACACTGTTCCCATGCATGCTCATAACTGCGCAAATCTGTTACATTTTCACTACAGATTTTCAACACTGGCATTTTTCCACACCTCCTTACGACTAGAACAGCTGTCATTTTTCACATCCTGGCCAAAATGTGTTTTTGTACTTCTGGCGCACAATAGCATGCTCGCTGTGGGAAATCAGTGTTTGGGATACATTAAGAAAATCACAGTGACACTGTTCATGAGCAGAGGTCCTAAAATGCCTATGTTGAAAATTTGGTGATGAAAGTGCATAAAATGACTGTGTTAAACGCATGCATTGCACAGTTTCCACGTATGCTCGGAAGTGAGAGCATTTTTACTATTCCCACTACAGATTTTCAACATTGCCATCTCTTCACACCTCCCTATGGATGGTACAGCTGTCATTCTTCGTATCCTGCCTGATCTGCGTGTTCATACATGTGGCGCAGAATGGCACGGTCGCTGTTGGAAGGCAAAGTTCGGGACACATTGACAAAATCATGCTACCACTCTTCATGAGAAGAGGTCCCAAATGCTTTCATGAGGTAGGGTCACAAAAAGATCATGTTGAAAATTTGTGGTGCCAATACTAACAAATGCCTGGGGTGTTAGAGTTTCTAACCATAACGTCCCACCCTGTACGTACTGACAGCCATCAAGGTGACTTTGGATTGCTGACTGTACTGCTCATGCCATCCCACCCCCACTCAGTGACAGGCATCGAGGTGTACCTTGGACTCTTCGACCCCACAGTTCACCCCATTCTCTTATGCTGCACCCATTTCAGCATATGTCCTTATGGAATGGGGTGACTGTAAAGCCAAACATCCCAAGACACACCCAACACGTGTCGATGTCTGTAGAATAGAGTGAGGTGACATAGCATGAACATCATGGGCGATGACCCAAACACTTACCCCAATGCCTGTTCATCTCTACAGGATGGTGGGGTTGGCATGAAGTTCAATACTTCACTGCCATTCCTATTCTGCATCTGTCTACCTCCTGCATTTCCAATGCTAATACCAGCAAGCAAATATTTGGCATTAACAAATGCTTGTTTAAACTAGGGACACTTTGAGACCTAAGGGGGTTGACAGTGTCCCTTTAATGACCAGTTTGAAATTATGCCTGTCCTAAAATAAGCTATAAATTTAACCCTCTAAATAAGCTTTAAATGTGATGGTTCTTACAGAAACCATTGGAACTCTGTTGGCTAGTGGTTTTTGGTTAGGGGCTAGTATATAATAAGGGATTACACTGTTTTATTATAGCAGGCTTTTTTTTGTAGAAATCCCCCCTTCCTTTCCAGGATCATCATATCAGAGAAACAATTGTGGCTAGTTGCCATTTTATGGTTTCTTGTGCCCATCTAATGCAAGGTTACAAGAACATTGCTGGTCCGTTTGTATCTATCTTTTGTTTATGTGCCTTGTCTCTTTTTTTCCCTACACTGAGAACCAGTCGTCAATTTCAAGAGAACTCCTTGAAAATCATAGCAGTATTTTTTGGTTTGACAGATATTTATAAACACTGATATACTTATTTATGATACTGCATGAAACAATATGACAGTAGCCAAATTAGTATTTTTAACCTTTGGTTTACTTGTATAAATATATCACTTCAAGTTTGTCACATAAAATACAAGCACTATATGAGTGGACCAGCCTCCCTGAGGAAGCACACATGTGAATCTGGTCGAGGCACCAGTTGAGCACCGCAGTGTCTGCACTCGTTTTTCACCTAAACTGTTAAGTTGCTTAAGATTTTTCTTGAAAATAAATGCTATACGCAATGCAGCTAACTGGTCAGTGTTGTTTTTGCTGTTCCTAATTCCTTTTTGTTATCTGATTAATCACTACCACTACTGCCATTTAGCTGTCCACCAGTATTCCATTAAGAAGCACCACTCACTAAGCTCCCAATCGATACAAATCCCTTACTGCCATGGATACCGTATTTACCTTGTTGGAATGTAATGTGAGGTCTGAGGTGGGGTGGGTCACTGCCAAATCCTAACCCAGACTGCTTCTGCACGCCTTAAGCCAGCTGTTGTAATGCAAAGTAATGTCAGTCCCCTATAGCAGAGACGGTGCAAGGTGCATATCTGGTCTCAGCCTCTGTATTTACTTAGGAGTTGCATTGTCCAGTTCCACTCCACTCGAGGGGGGTGCCCCCCCCCAAGTCTGGGTGTCAAACCTTGTTTCTCCTTAGCCAGAGTGCTGCCATTCCAGCTGTTATTGTTCATAGAAAGATCAGGCCCTGGATCAAGTTAGCCATGATTATAAAAAAGGTCTGAGAAATGGAGCTTTCTGATTGCTGCAAACATTCCAACAGCCTTACGTTAGTCTTTATTAACATACATGTAGAGCTTAGCCATATGCTGAACAAGGTTTAACAATGTTTAAAAACATGTTTTATTATAATAGCTATACGGCAGTCCCAGGGATTATGTTAATGGTCAGTTAATCACCCTCTAGAGGCATGTGGCACTCGGCTACACCTCATGCCACAGTACACCCCTAGAAGGTGATTAATAGACCATTAACACAACCCTTGGTCATGCCTTATTGCTTAAATACAGCATGTGTGGGCCAGTGGGGCCAGCTTGAGGTATGGTGGCTGTCCTCCCCACCCTCTGGGCTACCATCCTCCACCCTAGTGAAAAGGACTTTAGGAGTCTGCGGAGCAGAGCTAGCAGTGGATGGGCACACTTTTATTTACAACTCTTTTTTTTTTCTTTTTTTTTAAACATGGCACACTTTTTCTCCTCGGGCAGAGCTGCCCCCAGCAACCCCAGCTGCCAGCACCTGCACCCCTGGACTCAGTCTGGCATGCAGATTCATATGCCCAACCACACAGGCCAGCCAATGACAGGACACCCTCCCCCTTGGATCCTGCAGCACAGACACCTGGTGGCCATGCCTCACGGGTCCAGGGGCACGGCCATCACAACTTTTTTTTAACTCTGTTTATTCACTTGCGGGTACTGTGAGTATGTCACTAGGTCCCCTGTTCAGCTCCTGTTCATGGATCCTCAACACTCCCTAACCAGCCCGGCCTCTGCCACAGCTATGGGCATGGGCAGGACCATGGCTTACCCCCCCCATGGAGGGGCTTCCCTGAAGGGCATGAGGGAGGAGACTGTGATCACCCTGAGCCTCCGCCCTGCAGACTGGGCTTTGTTTGAGATTGGATAAGTACCCCAGAGGTGCAGATGTGCAATGATGTCCAGTACATGATGAGCACTTTCCTGTGTCCATAGGACATCTGCTGCCACCTTAACCCTTGCTAAAGGATCCCAACTGCAGTGCCCCCCAGTCTCCACTGGGAGTCTCAGTAAGTTTGGGATCCACAACCCCCCCCCCCGAAGAGAGGAGAGCAGTCCACTGGACGTTCAATCCTCTCCTCCCCCGCTGACCCCTGCCGATCTGAGCTAGTGCCTAAACCTGAGTCACCGGCATGGCGCAAGGTAAGGCGTCCAATGCCTCAGCCCTCAGCACCACTGGACTGGCTATTTTTCACAACTCTTGAATGACAGGTGCGGCAGCGGGACATTGTCCTCCTCCTCCTCTCTTCCCCCCCCCAGCCTTCCAGCCATCTTTCACCTACTTGCAATATTACATTCTGATCTCACCCCATTCCTTATCTACTGGCCCCTCCCTAATATCACTGTGAGCAAAGATCTACAGGAGGTCAGCCTGCAGTAGTGCAAAGGTGACATTACACAGGGTGGAAGTTCGCTGCTGTACCCATTCCCAATGAAGCCTGATATCTCACCCTCTCCATACTTTTGTAGCTCCTAAAGCATGACTTCCAGAACACATGGTTGTGCATTTCAGGTAAGATATCCAAGGATACCATCAAAGCACAATGCAGATTAGGTGTTCATGTATCAGTGTTTGGAACTGATAGCAGTGGATCTAGTGCACATATCCTGGAGCAAGAAATAATAGCATACAGAACATGTGTAATCTGATCAAGTTCAGAAGTTCTCCAGCATGAGAAATAAAGAAAGCTGCTTACCAAACCATCATATGTATCAAAAATGCTTTATTCTTACCAAAATGAATCACAATACAGTCAGTTATGCCACCTGATCTAGTCAGTCACCACTTACCAAGTAGATGACTTCAGCTGGAGAGGGGTGGCAAGCTATGTGATACACTGCAGTATAACAATTTCATCCAGGCAGAATATTCGCAGTGCTGATATGAAGCAATGCTCCTAAATTCATATGTAACATATACATTCCTAATAGGAGAAATAAACAAACCTGCTTGCTGGAAAAAATTAAACAAATTGAGTACCCCCCCTACTGAGTACCGGTACATTGCAGTCAAGTGCTGGTGGTCATTATCTACTTACATGCTCCCAGGTTGCCCCTGAACACAGGCACTTGTGCCTAGTGGGCCTTACCCGGTTACCAAAGACTAAAATAAAATAAAAATAAATGAACGTATCAACGCTGTTACCAGTTGTCTTCATCAGAGCTGGGAATAAAGCACTTTTGATATATATGATGGCCTGGTAAGCAGCTTTCTGTATCCAAGGATATCTTCAAGGTGTGGGAGAACTGCTAGTATAACTGCATCCAGTCTTTGATTACCAGTACTTGGGTTGCTGATAGTAGCCTGTGTATTTCTTTCTGTTTTTTTTTTTTTGCACCCCCTCCTCCCAACTGGCTACTCCTTCGGGCCACCTAGGACCCTCCGGCCACCACCAAAACCACCACTACCCGCGGCCATCATCTGTTTCCCCCATCTTGCCAGTTAACCAGGTAACCCGACACAACCCTTCATTGGGTGGGTCTCCCCCTTCTGGGGGACAAGTGCTCCTAGGCACAACTCGAGTATCCCGGGACCAGTAGGGGTCAGCTTGGGGCTATCCTGGGCTGCCGTGGTGCAGTGGGGACCAGCAGCCATCATCTGGTTGATCTGGAGGCAGTTTCCATTTTCTGGCCCTCCACTCCACCCTAATTGGACCAACGTAGGGATGGCAACCTTGGGTAATGATATGTGGGGGTGTGTTGAGGCTTCACGCTCCTTGCACGTCACCCAGTCCACCTCAGGTGCCGAGGTCCTACCCACGCCCCGGGAGGGAAGTGTCCAATGGATGCTCTGGAATCCTTTCCTGCCAGTCTCCGCTCCAGACACCTGGGCTCGGGGAGCGAATCTGGGTCACCAGCGTGCTGAGCGAATTCCTTTGCTCACCGCCACAGAGTCGGCCAGCCTGTGTGTTTCTGATTGATGATTCCAATGCTTGTTCTTGTTCTGCATATAGATTAATATATACGTTAGCTTTTGATGTTTGTGGGGATGGGGAAGAGGGTGGATTCAGGAGGAAGGAACTTTTAGCCCCTGTTGGGCTCAAAGTACTTTGGTGAAATGTTTTAATTCTATGTAACCATGTCCATGTATACTTGAGACTGCCATCATCTTCATCCTCTTCTGTTAACCCCAACTCACTGGAGCCCCTGCCCATCCTACATAGAGCCTGGGAGGGTTTTGCAACATGCTCATTTTCATCACCTCCCCCACAGACTGGTTGTGAGTGACATCCAGATAATCTCATGGAATGTTATGGGGCTTAACTTCCCCATTAAGAGGAAGAAGGTACTTGGTCATCCTAAGTGGCTACATGCTCCAATAACCTTTCTTCAGAAAACTAGACTCACAAGGGGTGAAGCGGAGACACTCAAAAGGGAATGTGTTGGGTCCAAGTCCCATAGTGGCTGTGGGGCCAATCACAGCTATACTGCTATTTAGGGACCTTCTGCTAAACAAGCCCTGCTGGGCTGTCCCTTCCCTGGTGGACCCTCCTTGCAGGAATGGCCTTAGACCTGTCGGCCTATCATGCCCACTCCAGGTGGTAATTTCTTGGCTGTTTGCCCACATCCCTCATGGCTTTGGCCATCTGTTGTGCTGGCTGCACCTGCTTGGCACTAAATTTGTACTGGCCAAGGTCTCTGGCTTCCTGTATTTATTTAATTAAAATAAGTAGGCAGCACCTGCCCACTGGTAGTTGACTGGAGCTTAGGAGGATGCCTTGAGACTTGACTGGCCCTGTCTAGAGCTACTGCTGTCGTACTGAGGAGGCTGCTGGATGGAGAGGTCTGGGTGTTGTAAGGGCCATACTGGCCCAGATGCTACTGTTGCAGTACTGAAGGGCACTGATCCACTTCTCACCGCCCCGGCCTCACTCTGGTGCCATTCCCATTTCATCTTTCACTGCCATGAGCTGCTCTGTTCACCACTGTGGCCTGACATTGGTGAAGAGGAACTGAGGGAACTAGCTTTAATTAAATAAGAAAGAAACAAACCGAGCTGAACTTACCTCACACCACAGCCACAAACTGGATTTGTTGACTGGAGGAGTGCAGAGGCACGTACACGGGCCAAAATGACTGCATACAGCACCAGGTAAGCTTCTTCTAATCCTCGTTGATATCCACACCCTCTCTCTTCCTTGTCTTTGCTAGATTCTCCTCCCCCAACAGCCTTTTTCGGAACCTTGAGGCCCCCAGGGTTCTCACTGTTGTCCGTGATCTGACTGTTTCAAAAGCCGCATTGGTTTTCGATTGTGCTGGGGAACCACAGCAGTGTTTCCCACGTGCTGTCTAAACTCTCGTGCTGGTATGAGAAGAAAATATGTTAATAAAAGAGGGGAGAGGGGTTTTAGGATGAAGGGGTGTTGCACATTTTTTGTTACACTACACCCTTCTCTCAATGGACAGATCCTCATGTACACAAGTATTTATTAGTCCAATTACCTAGTCTTGGTGCCACCTAGGCGGTTGCCTCTTTCTTCGTGGTTTGCTGAGTTCTTCATGAGTAACTGTTTCTGGCTGTATAATAGTCTCGAGATTTACAACTTCCACAGTGTCCTTGTCGATTGAAGCAAGTATGACTTCCTTTCTCTCCATGTCTCTTGAAAAACTGTGTCTGTTATTTCCACTCTCCACATTGGTATTCGTAGTTGGAGGTCTCCATGGAACCCACACAGATGGTACACAGATTATCTTTCAGACCCTACCAGCAAGTAGAATCTGTATATCCTCTCCTTTATTTGCTGCAGGAAATTCCATTTCACCAGTGCTATTACTGCAAGGAGTGGAGGGTCCTTCAAGAGCACTATTCTCTTCCACTGGTTTCCGTGAAAAAGGCTACATTCTGTTATAATGTACTATTGTCTCAGTTTCATCTAATAACAATATTACTTAATACAGAATATCTGAATATTTTTGTTGCATCTTATTAAGACCAAAAAATATTTTATACAGTTTAGGAGAGCATCCTTTTTATGTCTCTGGTCCCTGACCCAAACCAGCTCTCCTACCACATACATCTGAGGGGTTACTTTCATGTCATAGTCTGCTTTTTGTCTACTAGAAGCTTTTTCTTGATGCCTTTGGACAGGTTCCTGGGCCGTCTCAAAGTAACCCTCCATCCGTTGGCAAATTCCAAGACAGATATACAATTGTTCCCCTGTGACCTATTAAAAACCACATTTACAGTTAAGGTGATTTCCCTCCCAAACTTAATTTCAAGGAGGCTAAATCCAGTGGAGCACTGCATGCTACTGTGATAGGCCATCATTACAAAGGGAAGTAAAGTATCCCAATCATCCTGATTTGGACTTTACAAACATGGACAGGGCTGACTAGATGGACCTGGAGGTCTTTTCCTGCTGACAACTACCTTGTAAGCATGTAACTATGGACAACATACTATGTAAGCATGTAACTATGAACAACATATACTGTTTGAGCTGTTTGTTTTGCTGAGGGGAGCCGGGGCAAGCAATTCCGGGGCCGCATCGGCGGCAGGAGAGGACACGACCACATTGGTAGTTGGAAAAAGAGACTGTTGGAGGGAGCAGGACTGGGCTGACTGGAGCCACATCGGCAGTGGGTGAGTAAGCGGGGGTGTGGATCGGAGGACTGTTGCCGCTAAGGAGCAAGGGCGGTTGGGCCAATCAGTGCTAAGGGCATGAATTTTGGATGGTGCGACTGGCTATAAAGGCCATTAGCCCAGTCGCAATCAGGAGAGCTGTTTGTTGTCCCACACCACACACCCTGGCCCCGACCTCTGTTAAATGGTCAGTGGGGGTGGAGCCTTGGAGAGGGGTAAGCTGTGAGTGGGTGATCTGGATTGTTGCTGATTGGGGGAAAAAGGGAACTGTATGCTATGCCTGATTGGGCACCATTGACTACCTGCTACCTTGGAAATGGGCAAGCTGAGAGTTGGTGATCTGGACTGTCGCTGATTGAGGGAAAAGGGAACTGTAGGCTCTGCCTGCTTGGGCACCGTTGACTGCCTGCTACCTACAGCATGACAACTGTGAACTGATTTATCACTCGGCTGGTGAACTGGTTACAGCTGATTGGGGACAAGGGTCCTGTATGCTGAGTTGCATGGCCAACATTGTCTAAGGCTATTAGAGGGGGCATATTATAGTAGATTATATAATTCTATATGCTGTCCACAGTTGTGGGAGTAGGCAAACTTTGTGAGCTGTTTACTGCTACTGATCACTGCTGGGGAGGGCAAGTTTCTGCTTGAGAACTGGGGCTAATAAAACTGGCTGTTGTAGGGAAAGAGGGAGAAGTGCTGTAATCTGAGTTCTGCTGGGAGAGCGACAAACAGCTAGGGTCCTTGCTTGCTACTGCAGGAGGATTGTACTGCTCGCACCACAATGAGGATGGACTTGGGCATGCAGGGTGTTGGGCAGCAATAATCTTAAATTGGGCATGGAGGTTCGGAGGGTGTCCAGTGTGTTTTCAGCTGACAGGACTAAGGGAGGTGGTGGGGGGATCAGAAGAATGCTGGAAGGCATGGGGGGTGGAGAGGAAAGGAGGGTAAAGGGCCTCACGAGAGTAGGTGAGGCCACTAAGGTATACCCCACGGAATAGGTGGACATAGACCTTATAGGTACTCTGGAGGGGTAGGGCACGATACAAGCAATGGACAGAAGTAGGAAAGTGGCCGATCAGAGGGAGCAAAGGAGGGAGGGGGTGTAGGAGAAAGCAAGTTGGGGGCAAGCATCACACTTAGTAATAGATTCACAATGCTGTATCCAGGAGGGGAGGTGGAAGAGGCTGGTGGGAAGGGGGAACAGGTGGACAGAGAGAGTTTGGTCAGCAAGCCAGGGGAGGTTGGAGGCAGGAGAGGTTGTGGAACGGGGGGAAGCAGGCAGGCAGCAAGAGTTTGTCTGGCAAGCCAGGGGGATGGGGGTAGGGGAGGTGGCCACATCCACAAGAGAGGAGGGAGGAGGGACATGAGCCGAGGTTGGAAGGAGGAAAGGAGGATGGAGGAGCACAGGACGAGGCCGGAGGGGGAGAAATGGGGTCAGGCAGGCACTCAGGCTGGGGAAGTCAGCCAAAGAAAGGGGGTAGTAGGGGGTACTCTAGAAAGGCCAATGTTGGGGTGGAAGGAATCAGATGAGGTGGGGAGGGGGGAGGAAGGGAAGGTAGGGAGTAATATGACAGACAGGGTGGTGGAGACAAGACCGAAGGGGGGGTTGGAGGCAAGGAGGGAAGCAGTAGTATGGTGTCTGGGTGGGGGACCTGGGAATTCTGGCCCAGAAAGGGAGCCCAGGGGAGATCTGGGTGATATCAGTATCACCCATGAGGTTGGGAAGGGCGAGGAGTAAACTGGGAGCCGCAGGCAGGAAAGAGCATGGTAGGGTAATGATAGACCAGTGATCCCTGGACGGAAGGGGGTGGAGGAGTAGTGAGGGTTGAAGAAAGAAGGAAGAGCCTGGAAGGGATCAAAGGGGCCAGTAAGTTGGGGGGGCAAAGGTGATTCTGCTGGGTGACTCCATGACCAGGGGCATCTGGTGGGAGGGGGTAGAGGAGGTAAAAAGCAGCCCAGTCAAGGCTAAATGTATCCCAGCCCTATCCACGCACAAGGCCAAATTCCAGCTATACTCACTAGCATTGGAATGTGGGGGATCCCCAGATTTCCTAGTACATCTGGGCACAAACGACTTGGGGGGGAATGGTGAACTGGAAATCCAGGCGAGGTTTCGGGAACTGGCCAGGGTTTGCCACTCTATAGAAAGCTCAGTCTCCTCAGAGATTCTGCCAGTACCTAGGGCATCTGGAAAGACCAAGCATAAACTCAGAGGGGTTAACCAGTGGCTCAAGGACTGGTTCTGAGCAGAAGGGTATGGGCTGGTGGGGGACTGGGGGGACACATGGGAGGACAAGGGGTTATATGTCAGGGATAGGATACATCTCAACCTAGAGGGGAGGGAGATCTTGAAACTAAAACTCACTGGATTCGTAGTCGAGAAGTGGGGTTTAAACTTGTAAAGGGGGGAGGGATAAGAGAAGGAATGGAACCAGGAGGGCTGATTGAGGTTCCAGGTCTAGGGAGCGAAAAGAGGGCAGGTGACTGCAAGGTAATTACAGCCAGAGCTGTGCAGGAAAGGGTGAATAGGGAGTGTGCAGGGCCAAGACAATTGGAGAAGGGAGGGGAGATGGGGTGGAGGACGGTCCTGATCAATGCCAGAAGCATGGGCAACAAAATGCCCAAGCTCCAGGCAATGCTGGCTGAGGGATCAGCAGATGTGGTGGTGATTACTGAGACATGGGCCACCCAGAAAAATGATTTGAGACCTAAACTTGGAGGGATACACAATATTCAGGAGGGGTAGAAAAGAAGGTAGATGAGGGTGTGTAGTGCTGACAGTCAAAAATGGCATAGTGGTTAGTGGAGTGGAGGAGGCTGACGGGGGGTGGAAGCAATTTGGGTAACACTGCAAACAAGATGAGGCAAAAGACTGAAAATAGGGGTGGTGTACAGACCCCCCGCAATGGAGGAGGACCTGGAGGAAAAATTAGTTGAGAACATCAAGGGGCACTGTGCCTGTGGAATGGGTAGGGTGGTTGTCATGGGGGACTTTAATATGCCAGGGGCAGACTGGGACACTATGTCATCAGCGGTGGCCAGGGAGCAGAGACTGATGGATGTGTTTCTGGATGCCTTCCTGGTCTAGCAGGTGGGGGAACCTACTAGAGAGGGGAGGATACTGGACGTTGTCTTTGCAGACAGTGACCAGATAAGGGGACTGGAGATGTGTAGCCCACTGGCAGGTGGTGACCATGCCACGGTCTGGTTTCTGCTGTGTCTAGGGGGGAGGATAACTGCTCTAATACAGTAGTAGTGGACTTCAGGGGGACAGAATTTGTGGGCATGGGATGGATCCTATGGGGGAATTTGGAGAAGTTTAGGCCAGACATGGATGCTGGCCACATGTGGGAGGCCATCAAGAAAGGGGTGCAGGAAGCCACTAGCTCATGTACAAGGGTAAGGCATACGAATAGTAGATAGTAGAACCAACAAGCCGTGCTAGTGGACCAGGGAGGTGCAAGAGGTGGTGAGGGATAAAAAGGCTGCCTATGCATGTTTTAAGCACTCCAGGGGGGTCAGGGAGAGTGGCGACTACGAGTTGACAGAAAGGAGGGTCACCAGAGTGGTGAGGGGAGCCAAGGCGAGGATGGAGCAAAACCTGGCTAGGGATGTCCAGAGGGGAGGAAAGGGATTCTATAGATACATACGGAGAAGAGAAAAGGAAAAGCACAGATTTCCAGGATAAAGACGGGGGAGGGATGGACTCAGGAGGCGGGGGATCAGGCAGAGATGCTAAATGAGTACTTTGCCTTGATATTTATGGAGGAAAACAGGGAATCCATTCAGCCTGAAGGCAGAGTGGGGGAGACAGCTGATCAGAGAGGTCAGAGGGAGTTGAAAGGACCGGAAGAGGATGGGGCACTGTATGGGCCAGGCCTAGAAGGGGATGGGTGTTTAAGGGAGGGGGTGGATTGGGGGGGGGAGAAATCACAGAGGACAGGGTGAGATAGGCCCTTTGGGCACTAAAAACTGATAAGGCACCGGGACCAGATGGGCTGCATCTGAAGGTTCTGAAGGAACTGGCAGACAAACTAGCAGCTCCACTAGCTGCACTCTTCAATGCCTCTCTGCAGACAGGATGGGTGCCTCAAGACTGGAGGATGGCTCATGTGGTACCAATCCACAAAGGGAGGGTCTAGGGAGGAGATGGGAAATTACAGGCCTGTCAGTCTAACGTCTGTGGTAGGCAAACTAATGGAGGGCATCATCAAGAGAAGCTCAGGAGGCAACTGGAAAGATTGGAGCACCTGGATGACAAACAGTATGGTTTTGTCCCGGGGAGATCATGTCAGACCAACCTCATAGATTTTTATGACTGGGTGATGTGGACCCTGGACCGACAAAGACTGGTGGACATCCTATATCTGGATTTCAGTAAGGCATTTGACTCGGTACCCCACATCAGGTTGCTGACAAAGCTGGGAGGGGATGGAGTAGGAGGACAGTTGCTTAGATGGGTAGAAAATTGGCTAATGGGATGAACACAGAGGGTAGTGGTTGGTGGGATAATCTCCTCCCCTAGGAAGGTCTGCAGAGGGGTTCCCCAAGGTTCGGTACTAGGGCCACTCCTGTTCAATGCCTATGTCTCTGATATGGGGAGGGGGGTTAGGAGTAGGATGAGCCTCTTTGCAGATGACTCAAAACTGGGAGCACTGGCAGATGGGGACGAAGTGAGAGAGACAGTCCAGAGGGATCTGGATACCTTGGAGTGGTGGTCAGGGAGGTGGGGACTGAGGTTTAATCCAGGGAAGTGTAGGGTGCTGCATCTGGGGGTCAGAAACCCTGGTCATGTATACTTCCTGGGGGGGTATCTCACTGCAAGCCACAATAAGTGAAAGGGACCTGGGGGTGGTGGTAGACACCAAAATGAACAACACTGAAAACTGCAGAAGATCTGCATTAAAAGCTAACAGGATTCTGGGCTGCACAGCCTGGGGAATTACGTCCAGGAGGAGGGAGGTAATCCTTCCTCTCTATAATGCACTGGTGAGGCCGCATCTTGAGTATTTCATGCAGTTCTGGAGACCTTACCTCAAGAAGGACATAGCACTGCTAGAGAGGGTCCAGAGGAGGGCAACCATATTGATTCAGGGCATGAGAGAAAAGACCTATGAGGAAAGGCTGGAAGAACTTGGGCTGTACTCACTGGAGGAGAGAAGAGATGGGGGGGCATGATAGGGGTCTTCAAATATGTGAAAGGGATAAACAGGGGCAGAGCCAAAGAAATGTTCAAGCTAAAGAAAGGCACAACCAAGGGGCATGAGTGGAAGCTGGAGGAGGAAATTACAGGGGAGAACGTAGAAGACATTACTTCACTGAGAGGGTGGTGGAGCCATGGAATGCACTGCCTGGGAGCTTGGTAGAGGAGGGCACAGTGGAAAACTTCAAGAGGGGGTGGGATAGGTGCATGGGTAAACTGAAGCCGAAGATGACCGTCTTAGGGGGTTGGGGTGGAAGAGTGAGTGCCTAGTAGGGGCTGGCTACTGAGCAGACATGAAAGACTGTCAGGCCTATTCTGCTAACTTTTAGTATGTTAGTATATCTAAAAGTATCCTGTTTAGTCACTCCACTAAACCATCTGATTGGGGATGGTAAGGAGTGGCCCGGGTCTTGTTTATCTCTAATACAGAACACAGCTTTTTTAATAGAGTGGAGTCAAAGTTTCTCCCCTGCTCGATATGGATCATGCGAGGAGCACCAAACCAGCAAATGATTTCAGATAATAGCACTTTTGCTGCAGTCCGGGCCTCTTGGTCTGGCAAAGGAAAAGCTTCAGCCCATTTAAAAAAAAGTCTGCTACCACGATGGTGTAGTGATTTTTCCTCTCAGTGTAAGGTAGAGGTCCTAGAATATCAATTGCCACTCTCTCCATAGGGTGTCCCATTCTTGATGTCACCAGGGGTGCTTTAGGGGTGGGTCCATTAATCTTATGTGCTACACCAGGTAGTGTCATGTCAAGACAATGAAAGCAAAATGGTGCAGTCAAAAACAGCACATCATAACAGCGTGCACAGTTTTGGAGGTAGTTTATACAATCTAGTGTGGATTTGGACTATGCTGTTTTCTGCCAACCGTGCAGCACCCTCTTTTGCGCTCTCCGTTTTGTGTTCGCTATTATGACATGGAACCCTGTGCAGTCTGCACAGGTATGACCCACTCCTTCACAGATTTATACCATTGAGACTAGAAAAATCTTGTCAAGACCTCTTCCATGGCCTTCTCTACTCCCAGATATCCCTAACATCAGTCATTATGCAGGGCCCTCAGGATGAGGGGGAACGAGGTTAGCAGAGACCACCATCTGGTCTATGTCTTCCCCAAAGAAGTGTGAACAAACCATCTATACAGAACTCCATCTTTAACAACCGAAGAATTCCGTACTACTTTAAATCTCTTAGGATCAGGGTCATCCCACTGTTCATTTGGGAGTTTCTGTTCAGAAGCCATCTTCCATCCTTTAAGTTTGCTGACAACATTGATTTTGATTTTGCTCCGTCACACATTGCATTCCCAGCTCTGCTGTTGCTAGTGCAGAACGCATTTTACCTTGTCTGCCCTGATTAGTTTAAATGAGCTATTCGTATACTGCATAAGATATAGTGTTTTATTGAATTGACAGCTTGCACTCGACTGGAGTGCTCAGGAGCCCTGCTACAGGAAGCAAGAAGAGTGAGTTGTAGTCCCTTTTAGTTCATTTGGACTACAACTCAGGTTACAGGTGTAGTTTATTCTTTCTGGACACGATTTCCAGCTTGTGCTTCGTGTACTAATGCCGATTTACAGGCACATGCATACATTAGGGCATTTTATTTAGTTTTATTTTGCTCATTGTAGAGAGTGTTCAGGTTGACCCCTGCCTTATTTCCAGGTCACCAGGCTGATTAAAATGAGCTCTGCTATGAGCAGGGAGAGTATGGGCAGGGCGCATGCATGCTTGCATGTGCGAAGACACACGCAAAGACACGTGCGTCTAGCACGTGTTAGACATGTTGGGCATGGCAGCATGGTAAGTAGCCTAAAATAAGTTTAAAGGTACTTGAACAGGCTAAACAATCAACTGTTATGGATAACAGGAATATCACTAGTAAACTAAGTATTCCTTGGACACAACATCCTTTCAGGCATTGTGTGCCTTGCTTAGGCTACCTATACTGTATAAACTGGTTATTAACTAAATAAGTGAGAATTGTAATCTTTAGTATTTAATAAACATTTCAGTATGGCTGACTTCATAACAACTATCTCTGGAGACATAGGCATGACATGTCCATCTTGTATACGTATTCTTTTCCTGCTAACACACTGTGTAACAAAACAATTCTCAAATGTATAAAATGCACATTAAATGAAGAACTACAGTATGAAATAAGCATGTTTGGAGAAAGATTACAGATGCTGGAAACCAGCCAATAAAGTATGGCTGATAGACTGCAATCAAACGTAAACTCCTACAGCATGGCATCATTGAAATCTAATTTTGCAACACAGAGTACAATTAATACAGATCTTATTAGTTTTCAAGCTTGCAGTACCACTCCTGAGGCTTATACTATACAAGAAAAAACAACTCTTCTATTGCAGGAAGGAATTCAGAATAATAATAAAAAAAAGACCTAGAGAAATTAACATTAACACTGAAGATGATTGGTATACAGTTAAATGCACTAGGGCATCCAAAAAGGGCCCCAGAGCTAACACTTTTGACCTACCTTTATCTAATCAATTCACTTTACTAGATACTCCTGAGTATAGTGAGGCTAGCAGTTTCAATCAAACTGGTGAAACCTTTCCTACAGCACCACTTAACTTAAATACTAAAGAAAAAACAAACATTAACCCTTTAAAACTGACTGAGCCCCTACTGCCTCACTTATCAAGTGTCACCGAACTAATGGACTCTGAGACTGTTATGACTACTAAACAATTGTTCATACTAGGTGATTCTATTATTAAAAACTTAGAGTAATTTGCAATCCCAACAAAGCTTCTAGAACTTTGTCCTCCTTTGACGGAACAAGAGTAAGCGATATTACTTTGATGATAGATAACATCTTGGCAAAATCTGATCATTCTTTAGTTATTGTACATGCAGGGGCAAACAATATCTTTAAAGAATCTTTAACTAAAATTAAACATGATATTGTTGCAATGGCAAATAAACTTATCGATTTAAACTGTAATGTTGCCTTCTCTGAAATTCTACCAATTCCTAAAGCTTCTGAATTTAATACAAATAAGATCAAATCCCTGAACAACTGGTTATGAAAATGGTGTATAAAACAACAAATCGGATTTATAACCCATTGGGAGGATTTTGTCTATAAAGAAGAACTTTTTTTTTCATGGGATGGGCTCCATCTGAGCAGAAGGGGGAACTCTCTATTAGGAAAACATATACAAACGTACATTCAAAACAGTTTAAACTAATGCATAAGGGGGAGACCCCTATCTTTGAGGATTCTCTAAACAGTAGAACTGACTTTAACTCACAACTATGGGGCAATGTACCAATTACTAAATATATCAATACCCAATCTGTAACTTGTAGGGAATACAAACACCCCAATATTAAACATTACACAGTTAACAATCTGAATACTTTACTTTTAAATGCAAGAATCCTATAAAATAAATTAGATGAGCTGTCATATTTCATGGAAACTAATAAAATAGATATATGTGGAGTAACTGAATCTTAGTTTAAAAATCAAGACTGGGCAACTCAAATACCTGGTTTCACCAAATTTGAAAAAATCATTTACATGCCAGAGGAGGAGGAATTGCTCTGTATGTAAAATATACTTTTAAAAGCTATTTAACAGCAGAAGCTAATCAAAATATCACTAGCAAATTAATTTGGATTAAAATTATGTTTACAAAAAATCAAATAATTACAGTGGGATTAGGATATAGAGCACCAAATCTGAACAAAGAAGAACATTCTATTTTTTTGGCTAACATCAAAGACAACTTAGTTGACAAAGACTGTATATTTACTGGGGATTTCAATCTCCCTAATATAAACTGGGACGACTATAAGGGAAGCTCTGCTCTTGAAAGTTCCTTTCTTGATCTTATGACCATAAATAACATGGAACAATTAGTTAAAATTCCTACAAGAGATAGAAACATTCTAGATTTAGTCTTTACCAACATTGACAATGCAAATTCAATAGTAAATGTCACACATCCATTATCAAATAGTGACCATAATATGGTCCTTAAAACAATGAATCTTACATATACTCCAGATCAGATTGGTTGTACAGAAATTAAACATTTCAATAAGGCAAACTACTGCTGTATTATTGAATATTTTAAAAATGGGATTGGGCCAATGACCTTACAGGATGCAATATAGATGAAACATGGAACATATTTGAAGGCAAACTTCAATATTGTATAAATTCCTGGGTTCCTATAAGAACGAAATATAATAAGAATAAAAGATATCCATTATAGTGGAACAAAAATATTAAAAAAAATCCTAGCTAAAAAGAAGAAATTATACAGAAAAAGAATCCTTCAGCATCTAATTGGAAGTTATATAAAAAGACAGTTAATAAAAGCAAGAATATGATAAGGAAGCAAAAAAAAAAAAAAAAAATTACTTGAAGAAAATTTGACCAAAACTGTAAAGGACAACAAAAAGGCTTTTTTTAATTATATTGGTTCACTAAAAAATAACAATCCTACTATAGGTCCTTTATATATTTCAGAAGGAATCATAACTGATGAGGCAGAAATTGCATCCGAGTTAAATAATTATTTTACAAATATATTTAAACCAAAACATAAAGATTATCTACCAATTAAAACAATGGATACTAATATTCTACCAATATCTGAACAGGAGGTAAGGGATGGGATAAATTTACTAAAAACTAGTGGTTCACCGAGCCCTGATGGAATTCCACCAATATTTATAAAAAAATTGATTGAACCTCTGAGTGGACCTTTAAGCATATTGTTCAATCGGTCATTGGATACTGGTA
The DNA here is from genome assembly GCA_016271365.2 of Neoceratodus forsteri. Classification (NCBI taxonomy): domain Eukaryota; kingdom Metazoa; phylum Chordata; order Ceratodontiformes; family Ceratodontidae; genus Neoceratodus; species Neoceratodus forsteri. The sequence continues at coordinate 298,692,937 of CM057455.1, forward strand.
CTGCTCTTTCAATATGGAACAAAGCCATTATTATTCCTTTACATAAAGGTGGCAGAAAAAACCTTATACAAAATTATAGGCCTATTAGTTTGACTGCAGTATTTTGCAAAATAATGGAAAGAATTCTTAAAAATAGAATAGTGGAATACTTAGAAGGCATCAACTATGTATACATATACCAACACGGTTTTATTAAAGGCAGATAATGTCAAACTAACCTATTACATTTATTAGAACCAGTCAGTGAAGCTTTGGATAAGAGATTATCAGTGGACATAATTTTCGGGTTCCCCAGGGCTCTGTGTTGGGACCTACTTTTTTTAACTATTTTAATATCGTCTATGAGTCCTTTAACCAATTCATGCTGGCTAGTCAAATTTGCAGATGACTGCAAATTAGGCAACATAATAATGGATGCGAACTCTGCCTTAGACCTACAGAATAATTTAAATCACCTAGTTGAATGGTAAAAAAAAATATCTATTGTTTAACAAATCAAAATGCAAGGTGATGCACTTGGGAAAGAATAACCTTAGCTTTACATATACAATGAACAACATCAATCTTCAAACAACTGATCAGGAAAAGGATCTAGGAGTGATAATTTCAAAATACTTTACTTTTGGTGCTTATATAATCAATGCAGTTAAAAAAGGGCAAAAAATACCAAATTGTCTTTTTAGAAATATAAAAAGCAGGGATAAAAACGTAATCATTCCTTTGTATACTGGTCTCGTTAGACCTAATTTGGAATATTGTTTTTCAGTAGTCTCACCATGTTTGATAAGAAATAAAAAAGTTATAGAAAAAGTACAAAGTAAAGCTACAAAAAGGATTTATGCATTAAAAATAACTGATTATACATCCAGACTGAAAATGATGGGACTTTATTCCACGAAATATAGAAGAATATGTGGAGATTTATGCCTTACATACAAAGCTATGAATAGTGATGCTATCCTGGAAACAATAGGCCTAAACAGGAATCAGTCACTGGTTAACACTAGATTACATTCATTAAAATTAAAAGGTACCCATAATAATACTTTAAAGAGAAACAAGTGGTACACACAAAGAGTGGTTAATATTTGGAATAGTCTACCTGTGTACGTAGCACAAAGTACCACACTGGACTCCTTTAAAACAAATTTGGACCTACACATAAACATAGAAACATAGAATTTGATGGCAGATAAGGACCGCTTGGCCCACCTAGTCATAATATGGTTAATATTATAATATTATAATATGGGTGAAATTAAATTTGAATTCCACCAATGATTATTTGGTGGTGAGTCTATTAAGGGTAATCTTACCCACTGAACTTGTACAAATCATGTGAACCTATGAACTATGTCAAATCCTGAATCTTGTGAATCGATATGGACAACTAAAGGTGAAGTGGTTATGTAGGATTCCTCAACAGGACTGGATTTTGCAGGAGCTGTAGCAGTTTCTCCCAAAACTGAGGTTCCATCTGGTCTTCTTGATAAAACACAAGCAAGGTTATGGATTCTCCCACCTCGGTGGACAATCTCATACTCATACTGAGCAAGCTGTTCCATACATCTGGTGATTTGACCCTCAGGGTGTCTAAAGTTATGCAACCACGTTAGTGATCTATGGCCTGTCCTAAGGATGAATTCATCTTCCTTCTCAGAAAGCACTGCCAGAAATGTTTTATGAATACCACCATGGCCAACAATTCTTTTCATGAGGTGGCATACTTCTGGTCCACTTATGATAATGCTTTGCTGGCATAGGCTACAACTCTTGCCTGGTCTCCTTCCAATTGAGACAATGCTCGTTCAATGCCCTGATCACTAGCATCAGTGTCCAAGATGAAAGTATTTTCAGGGTCTAGATATGCCAAGATGGGAGAAGCAGCAATACTGGCCTTGAGGGAATTGAAAGTCTGCTGACATGTGTCTGTCCATATAAATTTTGCTCCATTTTCATCCACAAGGTGCATTGATTTGGCAGTCTTGAAAAAGTCACAAATAAATTGATGGCAATATGAAGCTAACCCAAGGAAACGTGGTATTTCAGTGATGTTCTTAGGAACAGGCCAAGTCCTCACAGTTTCCATTTTAAATGGGTCAGTGGTGATTCTTTCTGCACAGATTACATGGCCAAGATAATGCAAATTGTTCTCAGGAGATTGCATTTATATGGTTTTACCTTCAAACTGGAGGTTTGAGTCTTTTTAATACTTCTCCTTGACCAGTTGCATGTTCTTGGATGGTTCTCCCAAAGATGATAATATCATCTAAGTAAACAAGACATGTTGTCCATTGAAGGTCTGCCAAAATTTTATCCATGAGGTGTTGGAATGTGCCAGGCATATTGCACAAACCAAACGGCATGATGCTGAACCCAGAAAGTCCAGCTTGCATGACAAATGCTGTTTTCTCCCTGTCTTAAAGTCTGACTTCCACCTGCTAGTAACCACTGGCCAGGTCCAAGGTAGAGAACCATTTTGCTTTAGCCAGCATGTCCAGTGTGTCATCAGTCCAAGGAAGTGGATAGGCATCTTTGATGGTGACTTTGTTAAGTTTGCAAAGGTCTACACAAACCTGTAGCCCTCCATCTTTCTTTCGTATCAGGATGACTAGAGCTGCTCAAGGGCTGAATGATGGCCAAATCACTCATTTCTTCCACATATCATTCAGATGTTCATTAAACCTACTCTACAGATGCATCAGTATTCTCCTCAAATCTACCTTTATTGGTTTGGCTACATCAGTGTTGATAGTATGGAAGGTCTTATTGGTCCTGACAATGTCCATGTCTCTGCTGCTAAAGGTGGTCAGGTGTTCCAGGAGAAAATCTTGGATGGCCCTCATTTCAAACCTCTTCCCAGAAGTCATTGCTCCTTCATCAGCTCTTTCACCATCCATAACATATCTGGGACTATTGAGTCAGTTCTGATTTCACTCAATCCAGCACTAGCCACTAAGGTTTCTTTATATGCTCAAACTTCCTCAGCCCTGAGTCCTTCTTCAGCATCTTTGGTTCAGGTTCCAGGTTCAGCACTCAAATTGAAATTTGGCATTGTCTGTTGCATACTAATCCTGTTTCTGTAAGGATCCCTGTAGACCCTGGTGACCCATCTTCTGGTTCCACCACTCCTTTGTCTATGCCCAGGATGCTTCCATGAACATATCCTGGTGCTACCAACTCTGTCCTGGGTGGGATAACCAGTGATTCTCATGTCACCACTCTTCTGACTCATCTTGTTTCAAGTTTGAGGACCAGTGGTTTGTGGTATCTGGAGATGTTACACATCTGACTCTTTAAATCAATTATTACTTCAAACTTTGTCAGGAAGTTGGTTTCAACCAGTGCAGTGACATTGGCATCTTTGCTCACCAGGAACTCCCATCTGGTCTTGAGTCCTCTGATTTGAATCTCAGCCATCCAGACTCCCATCACATTGAGGGACTGTCCATTTGCAACTTGACAGTTCATCGATATGTCTCCAGTGGTTTGGTCTTCCCTCTGTGTAAAAGGCTGTGGGGTAACAGATGGACACATACACCGATCTGAAGTTGCAAAGATCAAAAATATTTATTATATTATTTAGAGAACAAAATAATAGCAGACTTGTTTTGTCAAAACAAAAAAAAATAAGCTTAATTTCAGCAAATTCAAAAATAAGTTTCAAAACAACAGTACTAGCAGTAACTAGCCTGTATAGGTGTTTCCATTTCAACACCCTACTCAAATTTGACTAGAATCTCTTCCTGGGCAGAATATAAAGAGGGCTGGACTTTCAGATTGGTCTTCCCTATCTGTCAATCAAACAAGAATATAACTTTCTATTTTTATACATTTGCAAGCACCATTTGTTATGTCACATGTATTAAAACAATATAAACGTGCTGTGTATTACTTTAAAACCTAATATGAATGTCTGGATCCAGAATGTAACCTTTTATCATTTGGTAAGCCCCTCCTCTAGCAGATCTCTGCATAAGTATAGTTCAGATGTGGCTGGCCAACTCTTAGAGAAGAGCTGCAGGGTGAGTGCACCAAAGGATCTTACTTGTCTGCTTGGTCAAGAAAACCAGATAATTGTATATGGGGTAAATCTTCATCTTCCCTTACATCAGGGATTTATTTAACTCTAAAAATTGATTAGTGTTTTGCGCATAAAAGTGCTAAATCTTTGTGAAAATGCATAGCTCTTGCCTCACTGTGTTTAACAAACAGAGCACTTCTAGAACATCTATATAAATACTTTCTGTACAGTTAATATAGTCCCAAGAAAAAACTGCTAATCAACTATTTAAAACCCTGTTATATGCTTATAAAAGAAAACATGAATTCTTGATGTGTAATCCTCTAACCCAACATTTTGCCTCATTTCTCAATATGCAAGCTGCTAATTGCCATAGAGCTTGCAGAATGTGCTGTAATGCACACAGCCGAACGGTTACTTTATTTTTTTACAGCTGCACAGCTTTAAGGAAAAAATTGCACCGCCAAAGATCATTTTTATGTTGGCTTGCCGCGATTGCGCGCAGGTCAACATATTGGGAGAGTGGAGATTTGGAGGCGCGGCTGCTGTTGGGCGAATGCAGGGCACGCATCAGTAGGTGCGTCCCTCATTCCCTAATAAGCCAGCATGCTAGCGCTGACACCAACATTATGTAAAGTGGACATAACTTGTAAACAAAGTGCCGCTGCAATCAGAGACAAGCTCGTCATGCAGTGGCATAAAGACACCTCCCATATGTGCCTTTCCAAGTGAAACATTTCAATAAAATGGCGCTGAAGCTCGCATGGTGGGTGAAGCTCGCCTCCCCTTGTGTGACATACTGATGGGGAGCTCACCCCCATCGGCATGACCTCCCTAACTGTTGGAATGCTGAGGGGTGCCTAATCTCCTCGGCTCAAGGCCCCCAACTTTGTTTGCTGGCGGGGGTGCCCAATCCCCATCAGCTAGGTGATCCCCAAACCCACTTAGGTGGCATGCTGGGAGCCCATCCCAGTGTGCCAAAACAGTCCCGCACCTTTGTTTGCCGGCTGGGGTGCCCAATCCCCCGGTGGCATTAGCCCCCCATGTTGTGTGCCGACGAGGGTGCCCAATCCCTCGTCAGTTACTAACCCCCCAAACCCACTTAGGTGGCACGTTGGGGAGCTCACCCCAGCGTGCCAATACTGTCCTCGACGTTTTCTGTACCTAGAATATGAAAACGGTCCCTCATAGTCTAGGTCCGCCCCACCCGCACTCCACTCACTGCGCACCCTGCCTCCCCTCACCCACCCTCACCCCATACTTACCTCTGGAGTCTGGTGTGACACTCTTCAGTGGACTGGGAACATGTCTGCACTCTTCAAAGCCGACCGCGAACTGAGGAAATGCCGGTAAGCTGCATAATGGAGTGAATAGGGTTTTTCAACTTTGTTGCATATCTCAGGCATTTCTTGGACTTTTTGCACCAAATTTTCAACATGGGGTTTTTGGGGCCCCTCCTCATGAATTCTGTCACTGTCATGGCGTTTATCAGCCTCAAAAGGTGATTTCGCAGTCACTGCACGAAATCACCTTTCGGGGCCCATTAACGAAATGACAGTGGCAGTGTTCATGAGGTGCCCTCTTAAAAAGCCTAAGTTCCAAATTTGGTGGAAAAAATCCAACAAATGCCTGTTTTACGAGTGTGCGTTGCGCAGTTGCTACGCAGGCTCGTAACTTCGCGCATTCACAATATCTTACTGCTGGATTTTCAGCATTGTAATTTTTGTACACCTCCTTGTGAACAGTACAGCTGTCATTTTCCACATCCTGTCTGAAATGTGTTTCCACACTTCCGGCACACAATAGCGCAGCCGCTGTGGGAAATCAGTGTTTGGGCCAGATTATGAAAATGACAGTGACACAGTTCATGAGCAGAGGACATAAAATGCCTATGTTGAAAATTTGGTGATGATACTCCATAAAATAACTGTGTTACGAGCATGCGTTGGCAGATTGCACGCACGCCGCATTGGCCATGCATTTGTGATATTTTCAGTCTGGATTTTCACCATTGCCATTTTTCCACACCTCTTGATGAACAGTACAGCCGTCATTTGACATATTGTGCCCAAATGTGTTTTCGCACTTCCGCGCAGAATAGCGTGGTCGCTAAAGAAATCACATCTTGGGACACTTTGAGGAAATAACAGTAACACTGCACATGAGCAGAGGTGCTAAAATGCTTTATGTTGAAAATTTGTGTCTAACGCCTATAAATGGCAGTGTTGCTGCATTGTATATTTCCCACGCACCCTAGTAGCTTCACAAATTTGGTATATTTACATGCCACATTTTCAAAACTGGCATTTTTTTCCACCTCCTTATGAACTGTGCAGCTGTCATTTCTCACAGGCTGCCGACATGTTTTCCCACACTGCACTACCAAACACCCAAAGGGACACCCTAATGCTTGTCACTCTCTGCAGGGTAGGAGGGTTGGCATCAGTTCAATACTTCACTGCCATTCCTATGATGCATCTGTCTAACTCCTGCACTACCAATGCCAATGCCAGCAAGCCAACATTTGGCATTGACAAATGCTTGTTCTTTTTACCATGAATGCAACCTCCGGTGGCGGCTTCATGCATACATTTGAACAGATGCGAGGAATTCCTCTCTAACAGCAACTGATGCTGGTAACTGTGCAAACATGCATACAGCCGCATGGCTTTTCCTTCTTTTTAGCCGGGTCTGGACAAGGCTAAGCCGCACCGCCGAGGAGCGAGAAAATTAAACATTAACGCATCCTCGGAAGGTGGTTTTACAACTGAATAGCACCTTTAAATGTACAGAAGCCCAGCCAGGTGAATATTCAGTTTTTTCCCCTGTTTTAAATGTTTATATAGGAAACAAATAAACTGAGGCTTTCTTTAAGAAGGACGTAAAGGCGGAAGCTACCAAATGAATTTACACGTGCTTCCTTGTGAATATTTTCTTAACAGGAGCTGTCCTGCTAAATATCTTTACCATTATTTAAAACCCAGCATAATACTGCTCTTCATTACAGGAACACAATTCATGCATAAGGCTGACAGGTTATCATGGGGGGGGGGGCACCAGACAACAAGATGTTACAAAACAGGAAAAACATGGGTGGCCAGCCCATGTATACTTATAACAAGGAACACAGAAACATAAAACAACAAATAAAGGGATCTCCATGAAATAATCCAGCCTACTGGCATACTGGTTTATGCACTTTTACACTCTGAATTCATAGACAAAAAAGTTTCCCGCATACAAAAAAACTTTTAGTGGAATGCCAGAAGATTAACAGCTGTGAGTCAGGAATATTTTCCAATCCGTTTTATTCATTTCACAATAGCTTACAATTCCCACAAACGTCCGACATGTTTCGGATCACAGATCCTTTTTCAAAGACACAGTCTTTGAAAAAGGATCTGTGATCTGAAACATGTCAGATGTTTGTGGGAATTGGACGCTATTGTGAAATGAATAAAAAGGACTGGAAAATGTTCCTGACTCACAGCCGTTAATCTTCTTGTGTTCCACTAAAAGGTTTTTTGTGTGCTGGAAACTTTTTTTGTCTATGAATTCTGAGTAAGTTTCTACAACACCACTTCCCAGTGCACACTCATTAGAAAAAAAACTTTTACACTCTGGTAGCTGCTCTCCACAGGTCCTGGTAAACCAAAGAAATCTGAGCTCCTGAATCTACCAAGATCTCACAAAAAATATTTAGGATTTTTCTTTTCCGATAGACTCCACTTCTCACCAAGTAACTGGATTTGTGGCTTCCTTGGGCCTGTTTTATCACATCTGGCATACGGTCCAGTTTCTTGGGTCATTTCTGTGCAGTGTCCCACTGTTCCATACTTCCAGCACATATCTGAGCACTCACCTTACTGTCTCGCTCCACCATACTGAGCCCTCTTGGGAAACTGTTTGCTACCATTTGTTGCTCAACTCTTCCAGTTGTCTTATCAGATCCACTAGGCTGGCCTGATTTGACTTCAGCAGGTCTGCTCTCAGTTTTTGGAATTCCATCATCAGATCAGTGACCATACTATCCAATTGCTTCATCATGTCCTCCTTATGATCTTTATGGGGTATTTTTTCCTGTGGCGCCATGCAGGCATATTTGAGGTGCAGTTTTTCAAGATTGCTCCAGTTCTCTTGTGGCCTCAAACTCAGATGCCAGATTAAATGCCTCTTCCAAGGTTTGGGGCTTGGCACTTCTAAGCTGCACTCTAATTTTGGAGTTTCCCACAAGGCTGATGAAGTGATCCTTCACCAGCATATCCTACATTGTCAGGTCAGCCCCAGATAAATCTTGATGACCAGCTTCCATAACGAATTACTGAATTCCCACAGGGTCTCCCTCTCCTGTCTTCTTCTGTCGTGGAAGCTCACCCTGCACCAGCCTTTCATCATCACAGACTCCAGGTACTGTTTCAGAGCCATCTTCATACACTCGTAATTTGACTGATCTGTGGAAGTGAGTCCCTTGTAGACTTCTCTTGCACAACCTTTTAGGAGAAGTGCCATGAAATGGAACCCAGAGTCATCATCTCAGCCATTTGCTCTGGCTGCCATCTCCTGCTATGGCATTGGCTCATATCTGACCACCCCAGATGGCCAATCTTGACCCCGTGGCCTAGTTTGTCAGTAATGGGACAAGCTGTTATGGCACTGGTCCTCTTCTGACCCCCGGCAACTTGAAAAGATGGCATCATCCACCAACACAAGTATTTCTGTTGCAATAATATACATTTACTGCAGCAAAAAACAGAAACACTTACTTGTATAAGGTGCCAATGGAGAATGCCACTCACATCCATGCACAGACCCCAACAGGTTTCACATGTGTGTATTTTGCCAATGATGCCTGTCTGAAACTACACACACACACACACACACACACACACACACACACTAATGAAGTATGCATTTACAGTGCCAGTGCAACTTTGTGCTCACAGGACAATAGATAAAAAATATATATTGGCTACCATGCAAGCATAAATACATAATGTAATATATGGATATAATTAAATTCAAATTTCTAATAAACAATGATAGTCCATAGTTTGATGTGCTTGCTAACTGATGGATTCCACAACACTGAGAAGAGCAGCCCATATTATGTGACTATCCACACTCATTTTGGTAAATTTCCCCATGTAAATAGGACAGCTATTCAAAAGAGAAAAGAAACTAACAATATTAAAATGCCAACAGTCATACATAGCAATAGGAAAGGCATTATATAAAAACTGATGATGTGCTGATGGTGTGGTGGGGGACAGAGAATGAATTGTCAGACGTTGTTAATTATCTGCATGCCTAAATCTGAATTTGAAATTCTTTGTAAATGCAAACAGTCAGCAGATTAACTTCTTGGAACTTATGATTTTTAAAAATTCGGATGCTGCTGTTAAAACAGATTTATTTAGAAGACAGAAACACTATTCTTCATGCTTCAAGCTGTCACGCTCACTGCACCATCAGGAATATCCCTACGTCTTAGTTTCTGAGACTGAAATGGAATTGTAGTCAGGTTGAAGATTTTGCTGTTAGGTCTGATGAAATGCATTCCAGGTTCATGAAGAGGGGCTATAGTACCAATGTTTTAACAGAAGCATGATCACATGGTAGTGCTATGGAAAGGAGTGAACTGCTGCAGTGCAGGAATAGTACGCCTGAGCAAGAGCCTACACTGAATTTTGTTACCACCCATGGGGTTATGTCACCAGCAGTTAGAGATACAGGGCTCAGTTTTCAAAGGTTGACACAGGGCTTGTGTCAGGAGCACTGTGTCAACCCTGTTCTTTGTCGCAGCTATACCAAACCCCTTTGATGCAACTGCACCCAATTTTAGTGCACTGGGCACAGTTGCAACACTTTCCACAATTTATGCCAGCTTGCACCAAATATTTGATACAAGCCCCATAAAACAGGTTCCCCAAATGGCGCAAGCTAGACCAGGGAAAACCTGGTCTAACTTGTGCCATTTGATGCTCAGGATTGAAAATCTTGCTCGTCAGATGGATGAATGCCGCAAGCCCGTGTGCCAAATGATGGGTGCACCAGGGGCTTGTGGCATTCATGGGGCTTTGAAAATTGAGCCCATATTATTTAAAAATTGGCATCTACTCCAAACAGAATGACTGCTGAGGGTGGGGTTAATGACTTTCCCTGGATTGTTGGGGGGAGAACTCTATCAGATTTCTTAGTTTATACAATGAGTGAGGGGATTCCATTACTTTAATAAATGCATGGTTTTCCCAAGACTCTGACCCAAGTGAAAGATAAATGATGTTATTCACCCAATGGGTAAATAACACTGTGTATTTTTCACTTGCCTACATCACAATCAACTTGACTGACAGCCCATTCTGCCAATCCTAGCCTGTGTTCAAATATGCCATTAATCTGCATTCATGAGTGGGTGGAACTTTCATAACTCGCTTGTGACTTCGCCACTCATGAGTTATGATCCTGCCCAGGGGTCAACCTTAACTTTTTTTGCACTAGCCAGCCGGGCTAATGAACCTGAGATTGCACTAGCCTGCAGAACTTTGCAGTAGGCCGCAGTCAGTATGGTTAACAGTGATTTGTTAAATGAAAGGAAATAAAATTGCATTTGTCCTGCCAACAGTCTGGGCACCTACCAACTGATTTTGCACTGTGCCTTTAACTGCAAACCACACATACACTATCTCAGCTTCTGTAATACTAATAATAAATAATAAAAACACTTTATTTTTATGGTGCCTTTCCAAAACCAAGGAGCCTCACAGTTTTAAAAACACATCAGATGCCAGCCTGTCGGCGCAGCAGTTAGATTTCCGATTGTGATGCCGGTGACCTGGGTTCGGGAATGGATCTGGGTAGTCGGAGGGCTGGCCGGAGGAAAGAGGATGGAGTGTCTTCAGATGGCTTTCCTTCACTGGGGGGAGGGTGGAGAGTATGTCCAGTGTTCGAGGGACCCCTGGCGGAGGCCAGTGGTACCAAGAGCAGCCGGCATCTGGACATCCTAGGGGACGGGGCTGACGCGGGACATCATTGCACGTCCCCGCCCCCAAGAAAAAACAGGAAAAAAATCACTGCTGCGAGCATCCTCATGATGTCCCCTTGCTGCTCCTTAATACACTCCCAGGTTGGCTCCCCGACCTGACCGTTGTCCATGGCACTTTGGCCGGTGTAGTGGCCCTGCTCTGGGGGGCAAGCCAAGGGGGCAGTGGGGAGTAGCGGCTCATATCAGAGTACAGGACAGCGGGGACCATGACCGGGCTTAAACTACCAATGCAGGCAGCAGACAGAAAGCACAGTAAATAATAATAAAAAAACCCCACATTAGATGACACAAAATTAACTAAGTAAGACAATACACATTAAATTAAAACAGATACCACAATCACTGAAAGCTTAGATCCATAAATAGGTTTTTAAGGCTTTTTTAAATCCCTCCACAGTTGTGCACTCATGTAACTGGTGGGGTAGAGAATTCCAAAGAGATGGGGCCACATGCATAAATGCCTGGGCCCCAGACAATTTCAAACACACTCTTGGGATCTCTGGCAACCCCTCACCAGCTGAGTGAAGCAATCGCCCAGGGTGGTAGGAGACCAAGAGCTCTTTCACCTAGCCAGGGCCGAGTCCTTGTAGGGCTTTTTAAGTCAAAAGACAGACTTTAAAGGTGATCTGCCATTGTACTGGCAGTCAGTGCAGACCATGCAGCACCAGAGAAATATGGCAGGAATAAGAGGTTCCTGTCAAAAGCCACGCTGTTGCATTCTGCACCAGCTGCAAATGGTGGATTTCCACCCCAGAAAGCCCTAGGTATAGAGAGTTGCAATAATCCAAGCACGAGGACACAAAGGCGTGAACCAATGTAGGAAGGTCACCGGATGGAACAAGGTTCTTAATCCTGGAGATATTCCTCAGGTGGTAAAAAGAGGTCTTGATGACGGCTGACACCTGCGCATGCAGTGTCAGCCCTTCGTCAAAAATTACCGCCAGGTTTCACAGTCATTCAGAGGCCAGGAGTGGTAGACCCCCAAGAAAAATCCCCGAAGGTGAACCTACCCCTTGACCCCCCCATCTGGTGTTCTGGGTACACAACCAGCACTTCAGTCTTTCCCGAGTTCAACTTCAACCAGTTCAAATCTATCCACTCCTGGATGTCTGTTAGGCAGTTATTAAAGACTGAGAGAGCTCCATCCTGGTCGCGTGCAAAGGAAAGGTAGAGCTGGGTATCATCAGCATAGCAATGAAGCCTCAGCCCATACCTCCTTACAATGTCTCAGAGGGGCAGCATGTACACTGCGAACAACATGGGGGACAACACCAATCCCTGAGGAACCCCACATGACAGCGGGACTGGGCCTGAAGAATAAAGCCCAGACACTACCTTCTGAGTTCTTCCAGTGAGGTAAGATGTAAACCACCTGAGAACTGTACCCGACATGCCACAGATGAACCTCAGATGACCGAGAAGAACCCCATGGTCCACAGTGTCAAATGAGAAGAGAGATCTAGAAGAACCAAGATAGAACAGTTCTTCCGATCTCTCACCATCGAAAGATCATTGAGCACCCGAACCAGCGCTGTCTCAGTACTATGCCTCTTTTGAATACCAGACTGGAGAGGTTCACAGATGTCGTGGATGGTTAAATGGTTCTCCAGGTGTATGGCCACTACTTTCTCAACCGCCTTCCCTTAAAAGGGAAGGTTAGAGATTGGTCTGTAGTTTACATGGCAATTTGGGTCCAAGGAAGCTTTCTTCAGGAGGGGTATTAATACCGCCTCCTTCAGAAAGCTAGGAAACTCACCTGTTTCCAAGGAACACCAAAGTATCTGTGCAAGGACCGGACCAATGATATCAATACAACCCAAAATAAGGGAGTTTGGTCCTGGATCCAATCTACAGCACATAGGGCGCATAATTTGGACAAACCTCATGACATCCATGAACTCCGGGTGGTCGAACGTACTCCAGGGAGGCTGAAGGCCAGTGACCAAGTGCTGATCAAAAGCAACGTCCATAGAGTGTGCCAGCTGGAGAGCTGCCCTGATGTCAGCCACCTTAGTCGCAAAGAACCGAGCAAGTTCATCGCACTCTATTTGTGAAAACACTTTCCAAACTTGCAGACAGGCTGGGTTGCACAGTTCGGAAAAGTTGACCCGGTCAGTTCTGAGTGGCTGCATTCTCCCTGGACAGGAATTCTGCCTTCTTTTTTTGAAATTACTTTTTTCCCTCCTGTTCACCCTCGCCATTCCTCTCAATCAGGTTGCTCAATGTCTCCTATCCCTCACAGAGACTGCCCCTAGAGTGCCTCTTGGTGGCTCCTACCTGCCTCTTCCTCCACAGAGCACCTGCACAGCAGGGTCTGCCCATGATGCAGACTGGAAGGCTGGAGCAGCCATCACCCAGGAGCGCCAAGGGTTTTTTTCCACTTTTTCTTATCCCTCCCTCTCCCTCCCACTGAGGATGCCGAGCTTGGGTGGAATGTGCATACACACTCCTGCCAAGTGCCTGATGGCGTCATCCCCTCCTCAGCACCCCCAATGGAAGCTGCTGTTGCCCCGAGAGTCGGTGCTTCCACAGGCTCTCCCAGACGTTGGGTGCATTAAACACCCCTGGTATCCCTCCCCGAAGGAGGAGAGCATCCATGGGGATGCTCAATCCTCCTTCCCCCTGCTGACCCCCGTCCGAGTCCATTCGAACCGGGTCGCCGGCGTGGTGCGAGGTGTGGCGTCCAACGCCTCAGCCCTCAGTGCCACCGGGCCAGTGAATTCTGCCTTCTTATGGGTGATTGCAGATTGATAGGCTTGATAATGCTCCATCAATCTAAGGTGGTTGGCATCGAGTGCAGATCTCCGCCAGCAATGCTCTAACCTTCGACCTAATCGTTGCATCTCCCCTCAAGGTCCCATTGAACCATGGGGGCCGAGGGTGAAGGGAGAGAGGATGAACACAGACAGGAGCAATGACATCCAGGGCTGCCAAAATGGCCATATTATAGGTCACCACGAGAGCCTCTGGGTCATTGTTTGCCACCGGAATATTCGCTAGGTCTAGTATTGCTGTTAGGCCTTCAGAGCCAACATCTCGTAAAGGGCGATACTTGACCATCTCCACAGGGGTAGGCCTTTGGGGGGGGGTGCTAAAATGTAACCCCACAGTGACTGAAGAATCAGTGGTTCTGTCACTGATGACTGAAATGAACGTCATTCCCATAATTTTTTCTTGTAGTGCCATGTGTGTTCAACCTCGACTGCATAGTGGATAAAGTTGCAGGTATATTTGTCATTCTGATATGCTGAGGCTGCACATCCACACAAAGTCTGTGAAAGGATGTCCTTTCTTAGCAATTGCATGGTATGTGTGAAACAATTTATCCAGACAGTTAAGCATTGCTTCATTCATATTCTTCAGCATTCCCTCCACCTTACTTTTCACTGGAGTAGCAGTGCTGGCACCTCACTTTTCCTTTGCCCTAGCATAAGCTTCACTGCTATTATGAGACACAAGATGTATACCAAAAAGTATATATAGAGAAACGTTACATTCCAGCTTTCTTAATAATCATCACGGGGAGAAAGGGAGGGGTTGGGGAGGAAGAAAGGAAAGGAGAAGTACAAAGGAAAGGACAAAACTAAAGAAAAAGGATGCATACGAGGGAGGGGGAGGAAAGGAGGGAAGGGAAAGGTGGGAAGGAAGAGGAAGGGGAGAAAAGGGAGAGGGCAAAAACTAAAGAAAAGGGCGCATATGGGGGAGGGGGAAGGGAGGGAAGAGGTAGTGGAAGGAAGAGGAAGGAGAAAAAGGAGAAAGAAGGGAGTTCTCCTTTTTCTCCCTTCTCTTCCTTCCTCCTCCTTCCCCTCCTTTCCCCTCCCCTCCCCATATGCATCCTTTTCTCTTTAGTTGTTGTCCTTTCTCTTTGTTCTTCTCCTTCCTTCCTTTCTTCCCCAACCCCCACCCCTTTCTCCCTGTGATGATGATTAAAAGCTGAATGTAATGTTTCTATATATACTGTTTGGTATACATCTTGTGTATTTTTATTGCACATGATCTACATTATGGAACTCACTTTGTGGCCAGGAAATGCCCCAGGAATTGTATACTGTGAGGACCCAGATTCCCTGCTTGGCCTTTGTGTATAACAAAAAAGGTATGACAGTTGGAGTTGTGGCTACAGTAAAAATACATATCCTGCCAAAGTACATGGATGGGCCTGCTTGTGCAAACCCGGTTCCAGTCACTGAGCTGGATTTGTGGGTTGCTTAGTGTGTGAATATCCATTGGGAGCAATGAAATAATGATTAATGTTCTGTTACCCATTGGCTCATTTGGATATAATCAAAACAGAAATAAGGATTTTGAAAAGCAATGTAACTTTATTTAAAAGGCATACTTTGCTAGTAGAGACATTAAGCAATGAAACAACCCTTCTTGATGTTTAAAAAATAAGACATTATAATGAAATTATAGAGGTTCAAAACATTAATATATTTTTACTGCCTTAAAAACAGAGAGACAACCCCATGAGTAAGCTCTTCCGGAGTGAAACACAGGGGAACAATAAAAAGACCTTTTAAATGAACTTTGAAAATTGAAATAAGTAAATTTATTGGGTTCCTGAATACTTTGTTGAATAGAAGTTTCAAGTACCTCATAGGAGACAAGCACAGAGTGCGAAGAGAATGTTGGCATTTTGCAGTCCATTTCCCACTTAACACTGTAGCCTGGATATTCAAAGCAGTTGCATGTGCACAACTGTGGAAATGCGCCATGGAGTGATATTCAGTGGGAGCCATTGAGCAGTGCAAGTAGCAGTGTGCCAATGCGCCATTGTAATGAATGCATGCGCAAGGGCAGGGGGCATTCCCATGAATATGTGGCACAGTGCGATATTCAACACCCGACCCATGGCACAAGTGTGAGGCAACGGCCAGATGCACTGAGCAGACTTGAGCCTATAAAAACAGGGAGCAAGCAGGGGGACAGCACTTGCGCTAGAGGGGAGCGAGACAGAGAGAGACAGAGAGAGAGAGAGAGAGAGAGAGGAGAGACAGGGAGACAGAGAGAGTGAGAGAGAAAGAGCCACCAGACCCTGGAGGGAGTGACACAGGCATCCACAGGGGCATGGGACAGAGGTGGCAGGCATGTGCAAGCCAAGGGCAGGTGTCACAAGAGGGAGCCCGGCAGGGTGACAGGCACTGCCCCACGGTGGCAAATGGACCACTGGAGCTGGTCACCCAGGGGAAGACAGGACAACAAGGGCCATGGCCAGTGCAACCTTCCAGATGGGAGACCGTAATGAGGGGTGTGAGGAGGCAGGATGCAAAGCGATATGGCCAAGGAAGGGCCCATCAATGGTATGCCCGGAACAGGTGGTACCGTTCCCACATCAGCTTCAAGAACCACACTGATACGGAGACTGTGGGCCAGTATTGCCTGAACCGGGTGATCCTGAGGCAGCTCTGTGAGCTGTGCAGTGAGGAGATGCAGGCACCCACTAGACGGAGCCATGCCCTGACAGTGGAGATGAAAGTAACATCCGGCATGTACCTGCTCGCCACGGGCACCTTCCAGAGACCAACAGGGGACATCACAGGCATAACCCAGTTGGCCACATCACGGCTCCTCACACAATTCCTCAATGCCCTACTGCCACATGCTGTGGAATACATCCAGTTCCCAGCACACAGGCAGAGCATACAGCAACCATGCAGGAGTTCCACAGGGTAGCATGGACGCCTGGCATGCTAGGGGCCATTGACTACACCCATGTGGGCATCCGCACACCACCTGGCCTGGAGGGGGGTAGCATATGTGAATAGGAAGGGCTACCCCAGTGTCAACTGCCAAGTGGTGTGCGATGCCAGGGGGTGCATAACCAGTGTCTGTGCCACACACCCTGGGAGCGCACATGATTCATTCATCTGGTACAGCTCAGCACTGTGCCACAGGTTCAAGAGTGGGGAGATCCCCACGGGCCACCTAGTGGGTGAGTATGGGATGATCATGGGCAGCTGGGAACCACAGGGCATGGGACGGGGTGGGCAGGGTGGGTGCGCTGGCGGGAGCACTAGGGGTGAGCAAGGGGCACAGTGACAGAGGACACCATGCTAACTATGTATCTGTCCACACAGGTGATAGTGGCTACCCACTCAGGCCCTGGCTGCTCACCCCCTACCAGCACCCATCATCCCCAGCAGCGGACCAGTACAATGAGGTACACACCAGCATGTGGAACATCATTGAGCATGTGTTCAGGATGCTGAAGACATGATTCTGTTGCCTAGACAGGTCTGGCAGTGCCCTACAGTACAGCCCCTTGAAGGCCTGTGGCCTATTCCTGGCCTGCTGCATAACATGGTCAATGACTGTGGGATAGCTATCAAGGCTGAAGAGGGGGACAGCAGTGAGGACAATGAGGGGAATGGGCTGGGGGCCAATGGGCAGCCCCCCCCCAGGCAGAGAGATCCCCAGCTCCTCAGGATGGCACGCCAACACCGGGACATGATTGCACAGGAGCATTTTGGTGCACGCAAGTGGGTGGAGAAACACCCATGCAATGAACAGACACAATGGCACAGCACGTGAGTATGGGCAGGCATGGCTATGGGCATGCACACACAATTGTGGGGCAGAGCTGGGGGTGGCGGTGTCACACAGCCACACACAACACCATGCAGCACCATTCAGCAACACACACACACACACTGGCACATGCAGGCATGCGCCCTGGTGCTAGCACGTGGTGTGGATCAGATGCAGGGTGCCGGTGCACAGGTGCAACCAGTGCTGTGCTACTATCATCATGCACATGCCACATGGGCCAGCAGCCGGGCAGTTGCACCACCACCACCCAGCACCGCTGAGGCTGTACACAAAGCGGCACTGGGGCAACAGTGGGCAGTTGTTCCACCACCGACAGGCCACTGGCCACACTACCAGTGATGGTGGTAAGTATGGGTGTCTCCCCCACGACACCACCTGTGCTGTCCAGGATGATGGTCATGTCATCATAGGTGTCAGACCCTGCCCTGATCTGTGTCTCCACGCAGAGCATGCCATGGCTGGCATCCTGCTGGAACACAGCCAGGGCCTCATCTGACACCAAGCCTAGGACATCCAGCTGTACAGCAGTGGTGTACTGCAGCTTATTGGGCCCCTGGATGCTTATGGAGGTGGATGGTTGGTCCTCTGGGGCTGGGCCTGCCCCCATGGCAGCTGCTGGTGCCCCTGCCACTGCATGCTGGCATGCCGGTGCTGTAAGGGAAAGCAGATGTGTTAGTGCCGCTGTATCAGAACCCCCCCCCGGCATACATACCATGCAGTGATGGGCTCCCTCCTGTCTGGAAGCCACCACCTGGCACACCCTCAACAGTGCTGCGCCGCATGGTGGCTGCCACCAGCTCCTCTTGCACTGTGAGCTGTTGCACAGCAGCATGGCCCCCACCAGTGGCTGTCCTGGCAGCCTGTATGACCACCACCTTCTTTTTAATCAGGCATTTGTCAGTACCCACCTTCTTTCTGCACTTCTGCACAGACTGCTGGTGGCTGCCCTGCTGGTTCACGGCCACTGCCACCTCCACACAGGCCGCGGCCCTGGCCTGTGGTGTGCCAGTGGCACCACTCAGCAATTGCTCCCTGTCAAAGTAGGCCTCGAACAGAGCATTGGCTTCCGTCTTCGTAAAGTTGGGCCTGCGTTTGTGAGCAGGCCCATGTTCCTCTGTCTCCTAATGCTCAGACATGTTGCTACCTGTGGACATGGACAAGTGGTTACTGGCTGCAGTGGCCCACCCCATCCAACCTGCTGTGCTGGCTGTCCCCACGGCAGGTACAACTTACCTCAGTTGGTTGCAATACCAGTCCCTGGCCTGTGCTATTATGCAGCGCCTTTATAGTGCATCGCATGCAAATGAGCTGTTGTACAATGGTAATGACAAGCGGAGTAAAAAACCACTATGGTTCTCAAAAGACGTGGCAGGGAAGGTTAAGGAGAAAAAGGCTGCATTCAAAAAGTATAAGGAATCACAGAAGGAGCACGACAGGGAACTGTATCAATTAAAGCAGAAAGAAGTGGGGAAGGCAGTCAGACTAGCAAAGGCCCAAACCGAGGAAAAAATAGCCAACTCAGTTAAGAAGGGGGATAAAACCTTTTATAGGTACATTAGGGAGCATAGAAAGGTTAAGGGAGGGATAGTGAAGATTAATAAAGGAGAGGGGAGGTGGGCAGAGGAGACAGTGAAAAGGCAGAGATACTGAATGAATACTTTTGCTCAGTATTCACAAAAGAAGGTGAGGAGGAGTTCCCTAAACCAGACAATAGAAGCACTCTAGGTAGGGGGGTTGACACCAGTGCATTCACAGAAGAAAGAGTCCTGAAAGAACTCCTAAAACTCAAGGTGGACAAAGCAATGGGGCCTGATGGGATTTACCCCAGAATCCTAAAAGAGCTAAGGGAGGACCTAGTGACACCACTGACCACGCTTTTTAACAAATCATGGCAGGATGTGGCGGTACCTGAGGACTGGAGGAGGGCAGATGTGATTCCCCTTCACAGAAGTGGGAGCAAGGCAGAAGCAGGAAACTATAGACCTGTAAGTTTGACCTCAGTGGTAGGGAAAATGATGGAATCACTTCTGAAAGAAAGAACTGTTGAGTACCTAGAGGCCAGCGGAGCACAGGACCCAAAGCAGCATGGATTTACAGCAGGAAGGTCATGTCAGACGGATCTAATTGATTTCTTTGACTGGGTGACCAAAGTAATAGACCAGGGAGGGGCTGTGGATATGGCCTACCTAGACTTTAGCAAGGCATTTGACACTGTTCTGCACAAAAGATTAATAATCAAGTTAGCCAGCCTGGGAGTGGGTCCCAGGGTGGTAGCCTGGGTAGCAAACTGGCTGCACAACAGGACACAGAAGGTAATAGTGAATGGAACACATTCTGAAGAAAGGGGGGTTACTAGTGGAGTACCTCAGGGCCCAGTACTGGGTCCAGTCCTCTTTAACATCTTTATAGGTGACATTGCAGAGGGTCTGGAGGGAAAGGTATGCCTCTTTGCAGATGAGACAAAGGTCTGTAACACAGTTGATACACAAGAGGGGGTAGAAAAAATGAGAAGGGACTTGGCAAGGTTGGAGGAATGGTCAGACATATGGCAACTTAGATTCAATGCAAAGAAGTGCAAAGTAATGCACCTGGGAAACAAAAACCCAGGAGAAGAGTACACAATAGCAGGGGAGGTACTAACAACAACAAAAATGGAAAGGGACCGGGGGGTAGTTATATCAGATGACCTTATGGTGGGTAAGCAATGTGAAAAGTCGGTAAGGAGAGCCAGGGGGATACTGGGATGCATAAGAAGGGGCATCACAAGTAGAAAAAGGGAAGTGGTTATCCCTCTATATAGACAGTTGGTGAGACTCCATCTGGAGTACTGTGTGCAGTTTTGGAGACCTCATCTACGCAAGGACATAGACAGGATGGAAGCAGTCCAGAGGAGGGCAACTAAAATGGTGCAGGGTCTGCAGCAGAAACCATATGAAGAGAGACTGAGAGAGCTTAATATGTATACCCTTGATGAAAGGAGGAATGGGGGACATGATAGAAATGTTCAAGTACCTCAAGGGAATCAACAAAGTCCAGGAGGGTAGCATCTTTCAGAAAAAGAGATGTGTAAGAACAAGGGGGCACAATTTAAAGATAGAGGGGGGACGGCTCAGGGGTAATGTGAGGAAATTTTTTTTCACGGAGAGAGAGTGGTGGATACATGGAACAGCCTGCCTGAGGAGGTCGTTGGGTCTAAAACAGTGGGGAAATTCAAACATGCATGGGAGAGACACAAGGTAATTATAGTGGGGGGTTGCAGGAAGTAGGCTGTTGGTTAACTAGAATCTGCAGCTTATCCAGTAGGTAGGGAAATGGGCAGACTGAGTGGGCCAAGTGGTCCTTATCTGCCGTCAAAGTCTATGTTTCTATGTTGCTAATATCCCCAGTGCGCCACTCATTGGCTGATGAGCTCATTAGCATGTGATGGCTGAATATCGCGCACTTGCTCCTTGCAGAATGGAATTGCTCCGGCGCATGTCGTGGCGCAATGCCATGACATGCTCAGTGCGCCACCCACAATACACATGCGTCATGGCTTGTGCTTCCGCCTATTGCGCATTGTGCACTAGGAGCGCTATAGGAGCCATAGCGCCTAATGCGCCATGGACCCTATGGTGCCAGACGCGATAGGGCCCATGGTGCACAGTGCGCTATAGGGCCCATGGTGCTCAGGTGCTATAGGGCCCATGGCGCATTAGGTGCTATAGGGCCCATGGTGCTCAGGCACTATAGGGCCCATGGTGCATGGTGTGCTATAGGGCCCATGCTGCTCAGGCGCTATAGGACCCATGGCATTCAGGTGCCATAGGGCCTATTGCGCACTATGCAATATTTCTACATAGCGCTCCTGTGCAGTTTGTGTAGGGTGACCCCTGACCTGACCTTATGCCCCCTTGGGACTCCAGCTCCACATGCATAGATGGTGATGTGCGATTGGCGGATGCCACGTAACCTTCCACGAGTTGCGCATCCTGTGCACATTGAGCACGTGCACTACCTGGAGGCATCTTGATTCACCAATTGTATAGGTAGCATGGCATGTCAAGGGGTGCGATGTGCTCACAACTGGAGCGAGGTCGAATTGGTGAACCTTGTGGCCTAGGTTGAGCCACATGCACCAGGTCTGTTTGGACAGGAGCTCCTGCAGCAAGCAAGAACAGACATCTGGCAGGCCATTGCTGCTGGCCTGGTCCTGGACACTGGGGTGCAACACACTGGTGAGCAATGCCACCACTAGTACTGCGACCTCATGCGGAGGGACCCTGAGAGGCTGAGGATGCTGCAGGCACGTGTCCGCAGGGGGGGCCTATGCCATGGCCAGGTGAGTCGGCACATGCTGCTTCTGTGCTCAGCTGTCATACTATGGTGTTGGCTGGTCTGCCTGCCATGCCCTGGGGGGGCACTGTCAGCATGTGCCCTGTGGTGTAGCAGTGCCAGATACTGGGTGCACTGTGCCACTGCCCTGTGGGTCATGCCTGGCTGGGGTGCACACTGTGCACAGGGGTGGGGGTGGTGGGCTCATACTGTGGCTGTGTTCTGATGTGTGCCTGTCTGCTTTCCTTTACTAGGGCCTGAGAATCGATGCCATGCCAGGACAGCAGGAGTGCCTGGCGGGCCACAGCAGGCCACTGCAGGACAACCGGCTGGGGGAGCTGGCCCAAGTGGTGGAAGTGGAACGGCTGTGGGAGCAGCGCATGCAGTGCTGCAGTGGTCAGCAGGGGTGGGGGTGTGTGGCCATGGCCACCTGTGCCATGTCAGCTGTGTGCAGCACACTGTGCGGTGTGCATGCTACCATGGGGCAGCCATTGCACATGTGTGGCAGCTGTTGGTGGCATGGGTGTGTATCCAGCTGCCACCAGTGCTGCTGTGGTGATGCTGCAGCACTGTGCCTCCTGCCTGCCACTGAGCGGTGAGGTGGCCCTTGGGTGGTGGTGTCTACCGCTGTGCACTGTCGTGACATGCTGGGTTGTCAGCAGGCATTGGTCCACCCACTGTGGGTGGCTGGAGTGCCACTCCAGGGGCGTGTGTTCCCACTGTCCGCTGTGCACAGTGGGAGGGCATGGTTTCTATGGACTTGCACTGATCACCTGTCCATTCCTTTGTCATAGACATGTGGAGGAGATTGTGGCTGCTGCTGTACTGCCGGCTCCTGCAGCAGATTATTCTTATAATGTCCACCACATTGGAAGTGGCCCAGCAGATGAGAAGGATGGTGCCGCGAGACAGGCAGCATTGGAGGTGTTAGGCAGCAGGCCGTGGCCACCCGTAGCAGGCCCTGGGCATCCTTCTTGCCCCTTTCTTCCCTTCCCCTACCTTCCCCCATCCCACTGTACAGTCCCTGTCCCCTGTCCCCATCCATCTCTCTCTTACCCTATCCCTCTGTTTTTATTTGTACATAGTTCTTTAATACTGTTTACATGCTTACCTGCCTGTGTCCATGTTTGCTTTGCAGCTGGCGAGTGAAGCCATGCTGCAGTGGTGTGGTGGGTGTCTGTCTGGTGTGCCTGTGTCATTGTGCAGGCTGTGCATGGTGGTGTCCTGCCCCTGGGTCAGTGGCTGTGCCATGGGGTGGCCATGGGCTGACTGTACAGGATGTGTGGTGCGTGTGTTGGGCGCCATGTAGCAGAGTGTGGCTTGCCGTGGTCTGTGTGGTGGGGGCATGCTGTCCAGCAGGTGGGCAGTGACAGCTCACCCTTGGCCATTGGTGCTGCCTGTTCCCCGTGTTCACTGCCCTGGTGCTGGGGGGGGCCCGGCTGCCTGTCTGTGCCCTGCAGATGGTGGTCACCTGTGGCCCTCCGCTGTGCATCCCTGCCACTGTTCCCAGCTGAGTTCCACTGCCTTCCCGTGCTGTTCCCCCACTGCCTTGCTCCCACCAGTGCCTGGGGCTGGTCCTTCTGTGCCTTGGTGCATCTTCCTTTGCTCCCTTTTGCATCTCTGGTTGCGCTATGGCACATGTCGGGTTGCTCCCTGGTGCACCTCTGGCTGTGCCATAGTAGCGCATCCCTGTGATATTCAGCCATGTTGCACTGGTGCATGTTGCTGTCTTGCGCAACCGTTGAATATCGCAGTCTCTGTGTCATGGAGCATTTGTGTTGCGCTGCGCCAGGGTTGCACCATCCTTGGGCGCATTTCTGAATATCTGGCCCTGCGCAATTTGATGACATTTAGTTAGAGTCTACCTAGGGGACAGGTAGACTAGAGTGGATGCTGGAATATATATTAATATGTTATAAGTGTTCAGTCTGAACAATTAAATTATTGGTTTGCATTAGGAAACTGTGTTGTTGTATTGTTTAGGTGCTCTTGTATACAATGCATAGTGCTGGTTTAGAAGCTTTTCAGGACACTGGAAGCAGTGTCCAGAACACACTTCATTTTTCAACGTTCTCAGATGAAGAGAAACAACAGCTATTTAAGGCCATGAGGGGGAAGAGGGACCTCACAACCCAGATGGGAGACACCGCTAAGAATATGGTATGAAAGACTAAGAACTTTAAGTTTAAAAATACCAGGATTGAGTGGCATGGTCTCATGTTGACACAATGTCTAAAACATCATATGGTTCCACGTGGACTTAGAATCACCGTGGAACCTAACTTAGGTATTCAGTCTAACAAATTAACATTAAAATGGGATGGAGTTCGCAACAGGGCCAGTTGCGATTTTATGTACGCATTGATTGAAGCCATTATAGATGAAAGACAGAAATTAGAGGTAGAAACTAATCAAACTGAGGAACAATGAAAGCTTAAAATTCAGACTGAATAATTCACAAAACATTTAGAGGAGATTAAAAAGAAACTACAAGACTATGAAGACCGACAAACAACAAAAAATTAAAAAAATTGTTAGGAATAGGAATGACTACAAGAAGAACAGGGTATACACCTATAAACAGTATAAAAGGAGACAGACACAGTATTTTGCTTAAAATACTGATAGTGGAACGGATAGCGACAACAACTATACCAGAGAAGCACAGCTTCCTATGGATGATACTGTGCATACAGGGGCATCCCAAACAACTGAGTGTTCATATGCACAAACAAGAGCACCCAGATATGAACTTAGAAATACAGGGAATTTTAGAGGGGATAGACAGAGACAGCAGGGGTACCAGCAGGGTTTTTGAGGGGTACCGGGGGAACAGCCTGGGGGGATAAGGCGAGAGCGATGGAAAAACAACAAGGGATTCACAAACACAACAAGGGAAATGAATGACACAGTCTCTATATTTAATCTTAGCAAAAAGGAATTAAGTATAGAACAAATGGTGATATTAAGTCATGGTTTCTCATTTGCTCCAACACAATTGATCAATTTATTTGAATTAGAAGTAGACCTACAACGTTTTTTTAGAACCTTGAAGTTACAAAATATGTTTGGAGAGCAAGAAAACAGGAATGAGGAACAATGGAGGCTAAAGCAAGCATTACAAGTTAAATCAGGTTTTACACCTTTAACATGTAAAAATATTGGCATAGAAAGCTTTTGCAAAGTAACCGAACAGCTGATTATGGATCTATTTCGATGCAAGAATGACCTTCATCCTAAATATCATAACCTTACATCAGAAAAAGTACTACAGGACCTGTGTGCAAATCAGGAAATAGTCATCAAACCAGCCAACAAGGGAGTGGGATTGTGATTCAAGAAAGAGCTCAATACAAGATCATGTGCCTTGAACTCCTACAGGATAGGAATAACTACCAGGTTCTCCCCAGGGACCCTATGGCAACTATTATGTCTCAGATCAAAAATATGATTGATGAGTACATAGACATGAGATGGTTAGAAAGTTGGGAAGCAGATCTATTAATAAACAAACATCCTAGAATCCCAACATTCTACTGCTTACCAAAAGTGCATAAAAGCATGTTAAAACCATCTGGTAGGCCGATAGTATCAGGCATCGGTTCTGTTTTTGAACTGATATCTCGATACATTAATCATTACTTACAACCACTGGTTGAACTTACAGCAACATATGTTAAGGACTCCTCAGACATTATGCACAAATTAAAAGAGTATGTGGATAGAAATACAATTAAAGATTCATGGCTGGCAACATTTGATGTAGCGAGTTTATATACTTCTATTCCGTATAGAGAAGGGGTGGTCAGCATGGGAAAAGTTTTGGACACAAGACCACAGGGGACTTGGCCCAGAACTGCATCACTCCAAGAACTAGCTACTTACATTTTAATGCACAATTATTTTGAGTTTGATGGGCACTACTACCAGCAAGACCGTGGAACTGTGATGGGCAGTACTATAGTCCCGGCATACGCTAATGCGTATATGTATAATTTTAAGACTTCTACAGTGTTGAATGAAAGAGAAAATGAATATTGTGCTTATATTGGGTTTTGGTTTAGATATATAGATGACATTATATGTCTATGGACTGGAAATAGGAATGAATTGCTAAGTTTTACAGTCTGAACGCGTAGGACACAAATTTAAAATTTGAAATGAAGTGCAGTAAGGAACAGTTACCTTTTTTGGATCTAATGATATAAATAACAAAACAGGGTTTTGAAACCACACTGTATCATAAAAGTACAGATCGCAACACCATATTACATGGTAACAGCTTCCATGAAAATAAACTGAAGAACAGCATACCATATTCGCAACTTACCAGGGTTAAGAGGAACTGTAGCCATCCAACAGAATACCAGTACCATAAGGAAGAGATGCGTAACAGATTTAAGGACAGAAAATATTCAAGAAATGTATCAAGGCAAGCTAGCTTCCAAGCTGAAAGTGTGGATAGGGAAACATTATTACAAAGCAAAAAGAAAGAGCAGTCCCTTGACAGGGTGGTGTTGTCTGTTAGGTACCACCATAAAATATCAGAGATTAGATGAATAATTAACAGAAATTGGCATTTGGTAAAAACAGATAACCCCAATATCAAAATGCTACAGAACAACCCCATTATAGCAGCTAAGCAGGTAAAGAATTTATAAGTTAGGAGTCAATTGTGCGTGCACCAATCTAAAAAACAAGAAACAGGCCAGTTGCTGCTTGGACCCCTGCAACCTGGCATGATCCCTTGTGGGCAGTGCTTAGTGTGCAACCATACAAGCAAAAAGAATTGCTTCAAACATCTGCATTTTGATACATTTTTTGAAATAAGACAGCACATAGGCTGCACCACAGAGGGTGTCATTTATGTTATTCAATGCCCCTGTGACCAACTGTATGTTGGACAAACTAAAAGGGCTTTAAAGGTGCGCATATTGGAACATAAAGGGGATATTAGAAGAAATGATGAAAAATTACCAGTTGCACAACACTTTAATCAGGCAGAACATAATGGCTCTGCGCTTAGATTTTGGGGTTTGGAAGCAGTCTCCCCACCTAGTAGAGGTGGTGATTACAAAAAACTATTGGAGAAGGTTGAAATGAGATGGATTTTCCATCTCAAGACCCTACAGACAGGCATTGGCATGAACCAGGAAACAAACTGGCAAGCATGCACTTAGGGAATGTGGCAGTTGAGTGAATGGAGATGGGATAAGATGAACAACAGAATAAGATTTTTACTGATTCAATAAAAAATTGTTCAAAATATACAATTCACTTATCACTAGACAGAAAGCCATTGTCTTCCATGCCCCCCACCCCTTTCCCTCTTCTCTCCTCCCCCTTTTTTATTTATTTTTATTTTCATTTATTTTGCTTCCCTTCATTTTCTACACTTTTGCTTCATCTTTATTGTCCCCAGCACTCCCCTTCTTTTTCTCTTTTTCTCCCCTTCTACTTCTTTCCCCACCTTTCCCCTTCCCCTCTCCCCTCATAGGTGTCCTGTTTCTTTAGTTTTTGTCCTTTTCCTTTGTTCTTATCCTTCCCTTTTTTTCTCTCCCAAACCCCCACTTCCCCCCATCCCCTTTCTCCGCCTGTGATGATGATTAAGAAAGCTGGAATGTAATGTTTCTCTATATATACTGTTTGGTATACATCTTGTGTATTTTTTATTGCACATGATCTGCATTATGGAACTCACTTTGTGGCCAGGAAAGGCCCCAGGAATTGTATATTGTGAGGACTCAGATTACCTGCTTGCTCTTTCTGTATAACAAAAGAGATATGACAGATGGAAAAAACATGACCACCGTATGCATTGGGTTGCAGGAGTTGTGGCTACAGTAAAAATACATATCCTGCCAAAGTACATGGATGGGCCTGCTTGTGCAAACCCGGTTCCAGTCATTGAACTGGATTTGTGGGTTGCTTAGCAACCACCCGATCCCACAGGAACACAAGAGCTGTGATTTCACAGCTCCGGAATTTACACAAGCAGGCCTGAGAGGCTAGCCCTACGAGTATCTGGCAAACACTGCTAACTGGTGCAGTTGGAGACGCCATTCGAACGGAGGAACCAGAGCACAAGGTACAACATTTTTAAGCACTTGAAAGATGAATATGTCAGCATAAAACAAGTGAATCTGGTTATAAATTACTCATGGCTGATATTTAGGGATTATTTCTTTACAGAATACCGGCAAACAACCCAGTAGGCCTGAGGGCCTTTCTTGCATGACGTCTCTGTTTTATAAGCTTAAGATACCCAAGGGAAAAATAGACGTGAAAACAAGTATTTTGCTTGAGTAAAGAGCCTAGCAGGTATGTGGGTTCAGGCTATTTTGTAGCAGGAGATAATTGAACTGTGTACAATTTGGCAAAAAAAGTGCAAGAGAATGTGGTTGTTGACTATTTTTAATACTTTGAGCGTGTGAATATCCATTGGGAGCAATGAAATAATGATTAATTTTCTGTTACCCATAGGTTCATTTGGATATAAACAAACAGAAATAAGGATTTTGAAAAGCAATGTAACTTTATTTAAAAGGCATCTTTTGTAAGTAGCGACATTAAGCAATGAAACAACACTTCCTGTTGTTTAAAAAAGAAGACATTATAATGAAATTATAGATGTTCAAAACATTGATATATTTTTACTGCTTTAAAAATAGAGAGACAACTGCATGAACAAGCTCTTCTGGAGGGAAACGTAGGGGAACAATAAAAAGACCTTTTAAATGAACTTTGGAAGTTGAAATAAGTGAATGTATTGGGCTCCTGAATATTTTGTTGAATAGAAGCTTCCAGTACCCAATAGGAGCCAAGAACAGAGTGCAAAGAGAGTGTTGGCATTTTGCAATCCATTTCCCACTTAGTGCTGTGTAATTTGATGACATTTTGCTTAAGCTTACTTTTTTGGACAGCAAACATGTTTGGTACATGAATCTACCTTTAAATTGGAGACAGTTGGCCTGAGCGTACATGTCGCAGATATGGGACAGATGGGCTGAGCCAGCATGTTTTGTTGAATGCAACTATAATGCGGCCAAGAGTTGTTTCAGCTGATCCATAGATTGGTAAACCATAATCAATAAGCGAGACAAGAGAGCTATGAATGGCCAGGTTAAGAGCCTCTGGGGACAAACATTGCTTATGCCTGTAAAGTGGCCCAATGCAGGTGTTAACAGCCTTAGCAATGTTGTCAATGTGATAGGCATAGGTTATCATACTATCAGTTGTAATCCTCAGATATTTAAAGAGCTGAACTAGCTCCAGGGGAGAGCTCTCTTTGTTGGTGATAAAAAGAGGGTATGTTATGTGCCTGTTTTGGGAGCTGGAGAACAGCATAGTTTTAGACTTGTTGTAATTCATAACTAACTTGTGCTTATGGAACCATCTTTCTATGATTACGAAATTACTCTGTAGCCTGGATTTAAGAACCTTAGGGTCTGGATCACTGGTAAACAGGACAGCATCATCAGTATATAAAAGGATGTGACCCTGACAGGAGTAAGGAAGGTTGTTGAGGAAAATGCTAAATAAAAGAGGGCCCAAGATGGACCCTTGAGGAACTCAAGATAGGATAGGTCTGCTATCCAAGGTGTTACCAATCTTCACCTGCTGTGTACAGTTGTGTAGGTAGCTTTCAAACCAGGCTTCACTGTCACGAGCTAGGCCAATGGTGGCAAGCTGTTTGACCAGGAGGGCATGATTCACTGTGTTGAAATCTTTGGTTAAATCAATGAAAGCAGCACAGACCAGGTATCCTTGATCTAAGGAGTGGTGAATAAAGCCTGTGAACTCCAGAAGGGCGGTAGTGGTACTATGACCATTTCTGAACCCGTGTTGTTGCAGGCATTGAAGCTGATATTTTTCTAAGTATTCAACCTGTTGGTCAGCCACTATATGCTCAAGAGCTTTCGAGAGCGGGGGAAGGATAGAGATAGGCCTGTAGCTCCTAGTAATTATGCGATCCCCAGACTTATGAACTGGTGTCACAGTGGCAGATTTCTATTTCTGAAGGAACTGAGAGTAACTAAGTGACATGTTAATAACATTTGTTAGAGGTGACAGAATTTCATCCAGTGTAAGGGCTACAAACTTAAGATCCAGGATGTCACCACTAAATCTTAATTTCCCTAATACCTTGAGTAGGTAATTCCTGGCTTCATGGGCTGAGAGGGTTTTGAAGTAGAAAAGAGGATGAGAAGGGTGCTGAGTATCTTTCCCTGAGTAGTCACTTGTGATGGGGTGAGAGAAGTAGCCAGGTGGCAGGACAACACTCAGGTCCGTGAAGACATTATTAAAAGTGTTAGCAATAAGTTTGGAGTCGAGTGAGGGTACACCATCAATGTTAAGTATGGTAGGGGCAGATCTGAGGTCTCTCCAAGTGACCTCTTTAAGGTTAGTCCAAAATTATTGTTCCATGCTCAACTTTGTGCCCAGGTATGCGGCACATCTCTGATGTGCAGCATATGCACCGCATATCTCAGCTGAAGAATGAGATGTGCCATTACATGCATTGGCACACCCCGGAGATGTGCTGCACACATTATCTTTGTGCCTCGGTGCATCAGGAATTGCACTGTGCAATTCCCTCTTTTGAATATTGTGCCAGGGCTCATTTCTGGGGTTGTGCTGGTGCAACTCAGTTGCGCCAGGTGAAACTCCTTTAAATATCTATCCCCTAATAGAGAATATGGGGGATACTGCACACCACTTTACTTTTTGTGGGCTAGAAAAAGTAACATTGGGCTCGGGGTAAGGGGGGGGGGGAGTTATTTGGATTGCAAAATCCTGTGCAGAGAAGCATTTTGGATGTATAATCTAGGCACACTAAAACCCCTAGGCTTAAATGACAGTTTGGATATAATACCTTTCCTATAAATACTGCTGCTGCTATGTATGACTGTTGGCATTTTAATGCTGTTCTTCTCTTTTCCTTTTTGAATAGCTGTCCTATTTACAGTGGAAAATGTACCTAAATGGGTGTGGATTTTATTTATTTATTTTGTTTTTGATTACCGGGTGGGTGTGCTAGATACAAAAGTGACTATTTTCAGACATGACCCGGGAGGTTACCAGGTTCCAGACAGTGTTACAAACAGGGTAAATACAGTTTCAGTTGGGAGCATCAACACAGCACAGTACATAGGGTAGAAAACCAAGGTGAGGTACACAAATTAAAGATTGTATTCGGTCAATAGGCAAAATAGACAAAAATTACATAACAAATAGCAAGGAAAAATTCAAACTCAGAAAATATACAGAGCGATAAGCAGAACAATGTATTTAAGGTAAATGCTAG
Organism: Neoceratodus forsteri; assembly: GCA_016271365.2. Taxonomy (NCBI): domain Eukaryota; kingdom Metazoa; phylum Chordata; order Ceratodontiformes; family Ceratodontidae; genus Neoceratodus; species Neoceratodus forsteri. Next base: position 298,724,176 of record CM057455.1, read on the forward strand.
TAACAGTGTCACACCATGTAGCATATATACATAAACACCACTGGCTCAGATCAAACTGAGCAAACAGAAATGAATGACATAGGAATCAGTTTACAGATAGTATCATAAGTACTGTGACCAATGCAGTGGTCTAAGTGAGGGTTGACAGCGGAAAGGGAAGGAGGTAGGCAGAAGTGGGGGGGTGCTCAGGTGAGAGGGAGGCAGGAGATTGAAGATATGAAATAGAGTTGTAGAAGAGGAGGTTAAGGTGGTTTTAAGCACATGCAAGATTCATGGTTAACGAGGTAGTCACGTAGCTTGTGTTTGAAGATGGTATGTGTGGGTGCAATACGAGCTTCCATGGGTATGGAGTTCCAGTGCTTTGGAGCCGCATGAGAGAAGGCAGTGCTCCCCTTTGAGGTTTTGCACCTGGGCACATGTAGTAGGGCTAAGTCAGCGGAGCGTAGGCCATGGGTGGAGGAATAGGGCATAAGAAGGATGATTAGTGACACTGGGGTGTTAGACCTGATTATGTTGTCTACCAGGGAGCAGAGGGAGAGGAAGAGGAGCTGATGGGTGGAGGGGGAAGACCAGTTGAGGTCAGCATAGACAACCACATAATATGGATTGCTCTTCTGAACACTGTGGAATCCATCAAGAAGCAAGCACATCAAACTACGGACTGTAACCCCTAGGCGGCCCTACTCCTAGAGTTACTACCCCTGCTGCCTTAGTGTCCACTAACAAGGGTGAGGATTACATTTGTGCAGTGCCTCCACCCAGAGTTTAACTTTTAAGTGGGCTAGTTGTTACCTGGTACACCCCCTGGGATGCCATACCACCCACTATAACCAGTAGCGACCCCAACATAGTACCCAGTAGACATTTTCCCACATTTCAAACACTTTATCATTTAATGACTCTCTGTAATACTATGCTCACGACACCATTATTTGCAAAAACAACAACAGGAATATTTATTAAAAGGGGGTAATGGCTTAGGAATGGGGAAACCAAGGAGTAGAGGTTATGCAATACAAATATTATTATTATCTATGGTATTTGCATCAGATTTGGATTGGTTTGGGGCTGGTGAAAACTCTCCAGCTGAGTAGATACCTGTTATAAATCAGAAAGCTATCAACATTACACCAACATTGGTATCCAGAGCCCTGGCTATCTAAACTGCATGGAATCAGATGACACACCACATTGTTTCCCACAACTGGTACCAGCCCCAAGAATTTAGTATGAGACACCCATTCCCACACAGTTATTAAACCTGGGTACCCAGTACTTTAAAGTTCTTGCATGTTGCAGGCTTGGAGACGTTGCAGTTGTATGTTGGCCAGCTTTATTAACAAGAAGGAGTAGCAATTAGATTCACAAAATTAGATATTTGAACTATTTACAGTCTCTTTGGGGTATGCAGGGGTTGCCCTGCATGTTGCAGCTGAAAACACTGGTCAGGTGCACCCAGCCAGTTAAACAGTTTGGTTCTAATCTGTATTTCTGAATATCCAGCACATTTTTATGTCCCAGTACATTCAGCACATTTATATTCTAGACACCACTAGTACACCTGAAGAAGATAGGGCTTCTTCAGCCAGGGGCCTGGATGGCAGCCCATGTCAGCTTACTTAGAAAACAGTCATTTCCAGGTTACAGTAGTCAAGTTCAATAGACTTGGGGTCTCAGTCCTATTTGTGGCACATGGCTGTATCTTGCAGCTCCACTGGATGTCTTGACTGGATAGATTAGAAAACACTGGACCTCCCAGGCAGTCAGGATGAGCCCCTGTGCTGAGTGCTCCCCTTCCAGTCCTGTAGGCTCCATAGTAGACAACACGTATCAGCACATTTATACTATGTTCTGGGCTCACTTGGGTCCCCCAGAAGAGTTAGGTCCACCTGCGCTGGGCAAGACAGGTGCAGCAGATGCAAGGTGCAGACCAATTGAGCAGTCTCAAAACAGCAAAAGTTCCATAAGGGGTCCACCCATGCTGGACTAAGGTTAGGCGCGGCAGGATGCAGGGTGCAAACCAGATGAACAATATAAAAGCACAGTCACTAAGGGCATTGGCAGCCCCAATTAAATACTTTCTTTCATTCTTGCACCCCTGGGTACAAGAGTACTCACTCAGGCTACTCCTGGTAGAATCTCCGCAATCAAGGTTCCTGAAGTCTTCAGTTCTCTCACAGCTGAGGTGAAAATCAGCTGTCTAACAGCTGGCTTGATGTCAATATAGGGGCTCATCCTGGCTTTGCCTGGGAGGTCCAGTGCTTTCTAATCTATCCAGTCAAGACATCTGGTGGAGCTGCAAGGTGCAGCCATGTGCCACAGACTTCTAGAAAAACATAAAGTGGACTTACATGCTTAAATGGGCAGACTGGGTGGGCCATAGGCCCTTATCTGCCGACAGTGTCTATGTATCTATGTCAAGTTGCAGGTACACATCTTTTCCCGACATGGCAGGGAGGGTTAGCAGTTGGAGGACATTCTGGCAACCCCCAAGCAGGGCTGCAGCTATGAATTTTGGGGCCCAGGACAAGTCAATCGAAATGGGCCCCTGTTTCCCAAACCAGCTAATGCCAAGGGTAATGCCAGCTCTTCAGGTGGGCCCCATCCTGACCTCGGGGCCCCGGACAACTTCCCCACTTTTCCCCCCATCACTGCGGCCCTGCCCCCAAGCTAGCAGATTTGGCATAAACTAAACTACTTTAACTTTTACTACTAAAGTAGGCAAACACCCCCTCCTGGATGGACAGGATTAACTGGATCACCAGGCCCAGTTGCATGGTGAGGGCCTGAGCCCCCACCCTTGTGGGGGGCTTGTATTCGAATCTCTTTCGAATCTGGAAAATGTTGAAAGCACAGTCTTTTATGGGGCTTTCCTAAGGCTCCTGATTGGCTGAAGCTATTGGGTGTTTGGTCTCTGTAGCAGGGTGAAATCCTCCTACTGTATTTTTGATTAATGAAATAGAGACTCAGTTCCTAAGGGTCTGCAAGAAAGCCTTACAGCCACAATAAGTCTGATTTAAGGTATCAAATAAAAATGAGAGCCTGCTGAGACCTGATGTATTCAGTGCAGGAATAATCTTACAGCATGTCAAATTGTTTCTTTCCTATCCTTTTGGCCGCAGCCTTTCTTCTATGCTACTATTCTATCTTGTATTTTGCAGGACTGATCACCCAGCACTGAAACTTCAATACTCTTTCTTCTTTTCTTTCTGACCCCCCACACACACACAAACATATACATATACAGCTAGCATTAAGTATACAAGAGCTGACCTAGCACAGTTAGGGTGAAAGTAATGTTGTGTGCTTTGGTGCTGTATTCCCCTGTTACATTTCCATGTGCAAAATAATGAACTTGGGGAAGAAAGTACGTAAAATGAATCTGTGTTTTTGGCCCTATAAAATAGAAAACAAAGTACTGAAGAACTACTATAAACTACCTTCAGTTTTGTATGGAAAGTGTCAGGAATCCCAAAGTTCTTACTGTTTGAAATGTACCAAACACATGTTTTACAAACTGCTACCAAGCAATGCATTAGCAGTGTCTTTTGTTTTATATTGTTGGTTTAATTTGTATTTTCCTGTTATTAGATGAAATGATTCTTTAAGCCAAAACTGTACACATTACTATACGTTGAGGAAAACGTACCTGTTTGGAAAATGCCTGACTCCAAGGCCCGCATATTCAAACTGCGCCAGGCTGTGGCGCAAGCCTGGGTGCAGCTCAACTTTGTTGCACAGGGGTGTGGTCTGGGCGATATTCAACAGAGCTGCGCTATGGCGCAGCAGCTTTGAATATCACACCCTGGCCATCCCCACTGTGCATGGCACAGTGGCACTGCGCCAGCGCAAGTGGCCAGAGTGGAGCATGGAGATGCGCTAGCACAAGTGCCATTGCGCCATGCACAACACCTGCGATATTCAAAAGGGGACATGCAAATGGGGCCATAATTTATGCAAGGCACACAGGGGGCAATTTGCATCTCATTATGGCCCCATTTGCATGTCATTAGCATGCAGGTGCGCCGATCCCTGACGACTTGCACCTGGCGCCCTGCCAGGCAGCAGCCATTGGGACCGACACCCCCTGCAGCCCGATTGCGGCATTCGCCTGAAAGAACCCCCCGTCCAATATCCCTGGTGGTCCAGTGGACCGCCATGTGCCTGATCGTGGCATTTGTCTATAAGGATAAGCTCCCATCCTATATCCCTGGTGGACCACACTCTGCCCGATCACGGGCATCAGTAATATAAACCCCCACGTCCAATATCCCTGGTGGTCCAGTGGACCTCTGTACTTGATCGCGGGCATCAATGTCTCAACCCCCCATGTCCAATATCCTGGTGGTCCAGTGGACCGATCGCTGCCTGATCGCGGGCATCTGTAACTCATAAAATACTCCTACTACCTTGGTGGTCTAGTGCACCCCTCCCCACCTGCCCACTGAGCCCCACCACCCTGCTCCCTCCATCAGCTGGCGAGGCGGCAGCACCTCACCTGACTGCCGCCTGCTGCCCACCAACTGACAGCACATATCTGGACTGTGTTGTATAGTATGGGCTGCACACCCATTGGCTTACGCTGTGAACCACTGGGCGCAGCCACCGAGCTGTCAGTCGGTGGGCGGCAGGCGGTGGTGCTGCCGCCACCAGCTGACGGGTGGGGAGCGGTGGGGCCCGAGGGCGGGTGGGGAGGGTGGGTACACTAGACCACCAGGGTAGTAGGAGTATTTTATGAGTTGGCAGATGCCCGCACCGGCAGCAATCGTCCACTGGACCACCAGGGATATTGGACGTGGGGGGGGTTATATAACCGATGCCTGCGATCGGGCAGAGTGCGGTCCACTGGACCACCAGGGATATAGGACAGGGGGCTTATTCTTATAGACAAATGCCCGCGATCAGGTACATAGCGGTCCACTGTACCAGCAGGGATATAGGAGGGGGGGGATTTCGCTACACGGATGCCCGTGATGGGGCATGGGAGGGCGCCGCCAGGTGCGGTAGGAATTGGTGGGCTACCCACAGTGCGGCAGCTGCCTTGTTGTGCCATGCAATGCGGCAGCTCACCTGTGGTTGGCCATCACTTGTTCCTTTTTTTTGCTTACTTGGCAGGCACAGGTAGCTGGCGATGCATGACTCTGTACATCCCGGCTGAATATCGGGCTGTGCAGGTTATGCATGGGCATGCCCCCACCTGGGTGCTCGTACATTACTGATGCACTCCAGTGCATCGGGAATTGTGCGGCGCACTTTTCCCTTTTGAATATCGGGCCATGGTGCATCAGTGGATTGTGCACGGTGCAACACTGTTGCACCATGAGCAACCCTTTTGAATATCTGGGCCCATGTGCTTTAGTTTGCTGGTGTCCATTTTGTGTATTACTGTGGGCTCAGGCCGGCTGAACTCTGTGGGCTTTATAGAGCTCTAGCATGAGGGAGTCTGGGAACAAGAAAGGTGGGATTTCCTGACAGGAAGTTCCTTTCTTTATTTTCTTATCGCTTTATTTTTTGATTGTTTAAAAGTTGGTATGTGCTAAAATACCGTTTTTCATGTTTGCTTACTTTTCTGTATGAAACAGTCATATTTAAAATTGTTGCAAACATTTAACTAACATTTAAGCTATGATTGACAGGTCACATGATCTCCAGCCCTAAAAAAGGAGCTGGCTGAGCAGAGTCTGGCAGCTGTCCCTGAAACAGTGGAGCATGTGTTGTTGTACTGTACTGCTTATTCAGTGGAGAGTGCAGAATGTATGAGTAAAGTGAGATCACTGGGGAGGCTAGAGTTCTCTTTACCAGGGCTTTTGTCTTTTGATCAGGGTTATCAAGGTGTTTTTACATGGGTTCTGAAATTTCTTTGTTACTGGTTTGGGGCATAGAATTTAAGGCTTGCTGCTTATTTCCTTGATCCACACTCCAGCACAGTAGGTGGTGGTGTTCACCTTTCAGTTGGTTTGCAACCCGCCAATAAACCCAAAGAAGAAGAAGAAGAGTCTGGCAGATAAGCTCTGAGCTGTGGAGGGAGCAGTCCTCTGTAGGAGTGACAGTGGCTGATGGAAGAGGGGAGTAGGTGGTGCTGGAAGCAGTCTCAGAAAGACTGACCAGTGGTAGTGCTAGTCAAGGCTGGGATGTTTTGAACCAGAGCTGAGTTGAGAAACTAGAGGGCTGATTGGTCTTCATAAAGTATTGGCTGCAAAACTGCAGGTACAAGTAGGACCACCCTCCGGCACTGGATTTGTCCCTGTGAGCCTACTGGCTGAGTGGGAACCGACAGCCCTATAAGCCAAGTTTTATTACAGTTGCTGAAGATCATTCTGACTAGTCAGTCAGTATGAGCAATGTAGAAGTTCCAGATTTGCACTGTTGAACTGTTTATGGTATTGCCAAGTATATGAAGTCCTTCTGTAATAAAGTGCACTGCCCTATGGGACACTTTAAAAGAACTTGCCTCACCTTGTGTATTCATCCAACCCGCCCTCCCACAGTCTCCAATTGCCTGGAGGGCCTGTCAAGCAAGAAAATGAATTATGCATGAACCTCACTCCATGCACAATTGGTTTACTGTTTTTGAGTTTGAAATTAGGTTCTTGCAGTTCCCCATGAGCACGTGGAAGTCTCCCATGAGCTTTGGCTACTGTCCCACAAGACCTGGCTTTAATATTCCAGCTTTCTGTTTGGCTGTGCTGCTCTATAATAGCTGCTTAAACATACAGTCCTTTTGGGTAGAAATACCACAGTCCCACAAGAAGTCCTGGTGCAGCCAGATTATGTAAAATAGTTACCCAATTGCCCCACAGTCTGTTAGCCACTGGTGTGTTCTTACTGTCGCTGCCCAGGTTTAGTTAATTTCTCAGTCCATTTTCCTGTTGCTGCAACCCCACATATTCCAGCAGGCAGGCTGTCTCTGTGAGTCCCAGACAGTACACTGGTGCAGCCAGGATTTAAGGCATCTTGTCTAAACACTGCTTAAATAATTTCCCCCAAACACAAATACAGCAGTTACAATTGTTTATTTACATATTTCTTTTTCCTTTTTCCTTTTCTTGGCCATGGCTGAAATACAGCTTCCCTGAGGGCAGAGGCGCCCTCATAAATATTCATGAGATTGGGGTTCTGGGCTCATTAATATTCATAAGCACCAATCGTGGACACCTTGTGGATTTCTTTAATTATTCTAGAGGGCAGGTGTTCAGGGCCCTGTCCATGGTCACTGAGTCCCCCTTAGATGGTGGGGACACCGGGACTGTCGAAACACTCTCTTGCACGACTGCAAGTTGAGCGGTCGGTAGATCATTGGTGCCATAGTGCACGTGATATCCCTGCTGGCACTGGAGTGCTGAAAACAAGCATTGGGGGAACGCAGCTGGTTTCTTGAGCCCTGTAGAGCTGCAATTACACCAGAGCTTGATGTTGGGGCACTAAGGGTCACAGAATGACTCGGGCCAGAAGTGGGGGGGAGGGTTACTAAAAGAAAATAGCAGGTTTCAACTACGACACCTTCTGGTAAAAACCTTAGGAATCCATCTCCCGTATGCTGGAGCATCCCCCTTCTGGTCTGAAATGACACAAAGTGTAGGCCTTCCTCATGCGATTTCCAAAATATTCAAAACCTTGTACAACCATTTACACCCTGGCCCCTTCGGACCTAAGACTTTCTGGGAAACTCTCTTACCGAGGACACCCATCAGGTGGGAGACACTCTGGTGGGGTTGTCACCACTATATCACTCAGGACAGACTCCAACTCATACAGTTCCATATTTTGCACAACCTGTATTATACTCCCCAGAAGATTGCTAGGTTTGACAGTAGACAGTCCGCCACCTGTCTGCGCTGCAGCCAGGCGACGGCAACTTACTACATATCTTCTGGTCCTGCCCCAATGTAGCCCCCCTCTGGGAGCAAATTAGGGCGCGGGCAGACCCCCTGTTAGGTCTAGATGAGTCGTTCTCGATCGACACTTGCCTGCTTGGGAACTACTCAGAAATCTCTGTAAAGGCACACAAATATCATGTCGCCCTTATAGCCATGACAGTTAAAAAGTTAGTACTAAGACATTGGAAGGACAACGAGGCTATATCCATACTGTGAGTGGTTGACAGAGCTACTACACTGTCTCAGAGTCGAGAAGATGATTTTCAGCTTGCGAAACAAACTAAGTAAATTCAACGATATATGGTCCTCTTTCCTCACGCTTTACTCTTAGCATTTGCCACAACCTTAATACAAAGCAAAGCCTTGCTAGCCACATCATGGTTCCACACCGAGTAGCCTGGTCTGGACGAGCGGGGATATAGGGGGGCGGGGGGTTGGATGGGGGTAGTGGGGGGACTGAGGGATTGGGGGGGATTTTCCCTTTTTTTTTTTCTTCTGCTTTTGTTGTTTATTGTGTTTTGTCTTACTTCCCAATGTACATGTCTCTTCTAGTACATCTGGTTCATATTTATTTGTATACCGGAAACTCTAATAAAGATTTAATGGAAAAAAAAAAAAGAGAAAATAGCAGGTATTCTGGAAGCACCTGAGGAGAGCAGAAATGGGAGCTACTGGCTACAGGCAAGCCCTCAATTTGGTAGGGGGGGAGTTACAGGACAATAATTATTTATTAGAAATTTGAATTTAATGATGTTCGCTATATATTTATGCTTGCATGGTAGCTAAGATTAGTTTTTTTCACTTATTTTATTGTCCTGTGATCACAAATTTGCACTGGCAGTTTAAATGCATACTTTATTAGTGAGTGTGTGTGTGTGTGTGTGTGTGTGTGTGTGTGTGTGTGTGTGTATGTGGTTTCAGGCCAGCATCCTTGAGAAGGCACACATGCGTGAAACCAGTCAGGGTCTGTGCACGGGTGTGAGTGGTGTTCTCCTTTGGCACCTTATACAAGTAAGTGTTTCTATGTTTTGCTACAATAGATATAGGCTGGGATATTCAAATGGGTTGTGCATGGCGCAACAGGGGTAAACCATGTGCAACCCACTGATGCGCCCTGGAGTGATATTCAAATGGGGAAAGTGCACGGCACAAATCCTGATGAGCCAGGTTGCATCAGAAAGTATGCGGCGCAGGTGGGGGGGCGTGCCCATTCATACCCCGCACATCCCGATATTCAGCCCAGGATGTGCTGAGCCTAGGCAGGTGCAACCCCTACCTGCGCCACACACAGTTGTGCCAAAATAAAAAGGAGCAACAGCTGGCCACCCACAGGTGAGCTGCTATATTGCAGGGCGCAACACGGCAGCTGCCAGCTGTGGGTAGCCACCCGAGCTCCAGCGGCACCGTCCGTCACGATCGCCCCCCATGCCCAATCGCAGGCTTCCAGTATGTAAATATCCCTGGTGGTCCAGTGGAACTGATCCCCCAGCCCGATCACAGGCTGTATATTGTATTAATATCCATTCACAAATTGGGACTGTGTAGTACAGTATGGTCTGCACGCCCATTAGCCCACACTGTGGACCAATGGGCATACAATAACTCTGCTATGCTATGTCACGCTGTCGGTCGGCGGGCAGCGGGCGGCTTCTTGGTGGGCTGCCGCCGCTGACTTGGGGGAGAGGGGTGGCGGGACTGAGTGGGCGGGTTGGGAGGGGGTACCGCTGGACCACCAGGGATATGTCAATTACTGAAAGCCCGCGATCGGGCTGTGGGATCGGGTCCACTGGACCACCAGGGATATTAATACATGTTACAGCCTGCGATCAGGTTGGGGTGCATTGCCGGTGAGGGGCAGGGGGCGTCGGTCCCAGATGGCTGCTGCCTGGCAGGGCGCCAGGCACAAGTCGCCAGGGATCGGTGCACCTGCATGCAAATGGGGCCATAATGACATGCTAATGGCCCCATTTGCACCTTGCATGCATTATGGATCTATTTGCATGTCCACCACTGAATATCGCGGTTGTTGTGCCTAGCGCAATGGCACTTGCGCTGGCGCATCCCCCTGCTCCTCCCTGGCCACTTGCGCTGGTGCAGTGCCACAGCGCCATGCGCAACACGGGTGGCCACAGAGCGATATTCAATGGTGCTGAGCCATGGCATAGCACCATTGCATAACACCCTGTCAACACCCTGGCACATCCCAGTAACACTGCACCCAGGCTTGCGCCACAGCCTGGCACAGTCTGGATATCCCACCCATAGTGTATTACAGCAGAAATACTTGTGTTGCTGGATGGTGCTGTCTTTTTCCAGTTGCCAGTTCAATATTAGATGTGGCACATTGGTATCAGAGTGGCTGTTCCCTGGTCTCCTCTTCTGACCACCCCAGATGGCCCAGTCTTGACCCCGTGGCCTAGTTTGTCTGCAGTGGGGCAAGTTGCTATGGCTCGTCCCTCTTCTGACCACATCAGATGGCCCAGTCGTGACCCCATGGCCTGGTTCCAAACCTCTGGGCTTCTGGTGCTGGATCCTTGGACCTCTGGACCTCTGGTACTGGACCTCAGGACCATTGGCACTGAATCTCTGGATATTTGGTATTGGACCTCTGGTCCTCTGTCACTGGACCTCTGGTGCTGGACCTCTGGACCTTTAGCATTGGACCTCTGGTGCTGAACCTCTGGTGCTAGACCCATGGTGCTGGTACTCAGGGGCTAGACCTCTGGTACTTGACCTCCGGATCTCTATCGCTGGACTTCTGTTTCCAGACCCTTTGGCACTGGACCCTTGGTCCTCTGGCACTGGTGGTAATTTTAGGCAGGAAAGTAGGAAATATGCAGAGCCTGAGATGCTTGGCCCTGATCAATAAACCCTGGCTACTATTCTTGGATTCCACCCCCCCCAACAGAAGTTGGGCAACAGTCCAGAAATGTGAGCATCAAGGCAGTCCTAAACAGGTAATTTTCACATAAGCAGTAGATCAGGAAATATGGTCGATCAAATTGGCAGTGTCAATAATTGAGTGCAGTCTCTTTAAATCATGCAGTAAGTCTTTAGCTTACTTGAAAAGCTGTATTCAATGCTTCACAGTAGCATGCATGTTCATTCATAAATCCCTCTGGTTGTTATGGGGATCTGTGAGCTAGAAGGAGACCCCCCCTTATGTGGGAACCTGCTATTTAATGTAATTCACAGACCAGCGAGCCCTGCCCTTGACTGAGGGGGCAGACACAGCAGTGCTGTTGCCTAGGGACTTTCTGCTAAACAAGCCCTGCTGGACTGTCCTTTCCCAGGTTGGCCCCTCTTGCTCGGATGGCCTTAGGCCTGTCGGTCTATCACACCCGCTCCGGGCATAGCTTTCCTGGCTGCTTGTCCAGCCACCTCATGGTCTTGGTCATCTGTTGTACTGCCTGAACCTGCTTGGTGCTAAATTCATAACCCACAAAGTCTCTGGCTTCCTGTATTTATTTAATTAAAATAAGCAGATGGTACCTGCCCACTGGTGCTGCTGTTGGCTAACTGCCCCTACCCAGGTTGTAGCTGTGGTGGTAGGGAAGGTAGTTGACTGGAGCTGAGGAGGATGGCTTGGGGCCTGACTGATCCTGTCTGGAGCTGCTACTGAGGAGGATGCCAGATAGGGATAGGTGTTGCAAGGTCCCAACTGGCCCATATGTTACTGTTGCAGTACTAGAGGACCTGAGCTGCTTTTCACCGCCATGGCCTCACTCTGGTGCCATTCCCGTTTCATCCTGTCTTACCACCACCACCCGCTCTGCTCACCACTGCAGCCCAATGCTGCCAATCAAGGATTGAGGGAATTAACTTTAGTTAAATAAGAAAAAAAGAATCAAACTGAGCTGAACTTGCTCACACCACAACCACCAACTGGGTTTGTTGACTGGAGGAGGGCAGAGGCTCGTAGACAGTCCAACAGGATGACTTACAGCACCAGGTAAGTTGCTCCTCCTCCTTGTTGCTCTCCATGCCCTCATTCCTCCTGGTCCTTGCTAGACTCCCTCCAATGGCTTTTTTCTGACTTTGGTGCCCCCATGGTTCTCACTGTCGGCCATGAGTCAACTGTTTCTAAAACTGTGTTGGTTTTCAATTGCACTGGGGAACCAAAGTAGTGTTGCCCATGTGCTGTCTAAACTCTCATGCTGGCATGAGAAGAAAATATATTCATAAAAGAGGGGAAGGGGGTTAGGGTGAAGAGGGGGGCATTCATAATTTTTGTTAATCTTAGTAGCACAGTTATTTTTATATTTCCTACTGGTACTTTGAACATTGAATAGATGTCTATAAAAATAATTTTATGACAGGGGTTAAGTGAAAACCTTTTGTACACATATTATGTAATCCAGTAATGTTCCCTTCCAGTTTTATTTTGGGCCACAACTAGACTTATGCACCCTAAAATCCATCCAATAAATATGTATTTGGGTGCATGGCTTGTTATAAATTGTTTTATTTACCTTGACAACCCGAAGCGTACTGGTTCATGTCCCAGTCCTAGTACATAACCTGTTTGACGTTACACACAGCAGACAATGTCATGGGAGGGAAAAGAGACCGTGGCCATGCCCCCTGATAAAGACAGCAATCTTGAAGCTCTGGTGCTTGTCAGCATGGTCTTGGATGGCACTGAGTTTTGATTTTGAGCAATGAATCCAGTTGTCTTTAGCTGCTGAAGTGCTCTTAATTCTTCTCTAGATTTAGTGCAATCATTTTATGAGCACCTACCATTTTTGTGCAGCACATTTAGCCTTTTGTTCTTCTGCTGATATCTGGGAGTGAAGAAAAATCAGCAGTAGCGAGTGGACTTGGTCAATTGCAGAACTCTGCCCACCCTGATGTTTGCTGCAGCTCCAGTTTGGAGCTCTGCCTCCTCAGTCCTGGTGGGCTGATTGTCCAAGTGAGTAGCCCAGGGGCTGTGTGGGAGCTACAGCAGGCCCTTGGGCTTGCTTTTTAAATTGCAGCTCAGGCCACTGGAATAAAGGGATCACGTGGTTTAGGTGAAGTCCAGTACAGGTGATGGAGTTTGTTCAATATTGTGGACTGTAAGATAAGGCAATTCTTTATGAATAGCCTGAACAGATTAATGGTAAATGGTAGCTTACATATATTCTACAGAAATGGTGGGAAATGGGAGAGCAGTCTCAATGGGAACCATCTCAGGGTAAGAAAAAAAGTCAGCAAACACCTAAAAGCAATTCAATGCCTTTTTTTTCAAATTTAGTATAGAAAATGGTGAACTCTGTACCTGCCAAAGACCCCAGCACTTCACTGCATTCTGACGCTTCATGAGGGTGTCCAATGGGAACCACTGCGTGCTTCTGCTTTTTGACTGCAGTATGATCCTTTGCAGGATGTAAAACCTTGAGGCTGCCAGTGGTAAAAGACCTGTACCATACCTGCCAAGTCACAAAAGCACTTTTGGTGTTGACATTCCTGCTAAAGATTCAGATGCAAAGAAAGCAGTCAGTCTTCTGCCCCTTGTTTACCCCTCCCAATGCAGTTTTTTGATCTACTGCATGGCCAAGCTGAACATGAGCCCATTTGGCTATGTGCTGTTTTATACAGTGTAAGGATTAAACCTTATTAGCTTTGGGATCTGTGGGGGCCCATGGTGCTCCTGTATTTAAAAAGAGAATCCCCTTTTCACTATAAGTTCATCCTTCCGAGTACAAGTTCAGTAGAACGTTTCATGTCAATTAGGGCCCCATCAGGGCCAAAGAATCTGTTCTGATATAAAATTGCCATTAGCATGCAGGCTGCATATCACTAAAGAGATTGCAATTGGGATAACATGGAATTTACTTCATATTGTGATGCCTTTAATAAGCAACACACCTAATGTGCAGGTTTTATTTAAATATCAGAGATGCAACAGCTATAGGGGTTTACTTTGGAGTTATAGGGGCTGAGCCTTGGTAAGCCCTATGTACTTCCATCACTGGTCACTGGCATCTGTCTCAGTAACATTTCTCAGCATGCTTTATACATCCTCCTGTGGCTATGTTCCAAAACAGTGCTTTATGCACACAGCCTGGGAGTAGGATTCAGCGGTAATTAACCTGATCGCACTGTAAATGTAATAGAGGCCTCATGGATTGAAGAGCTGGGAACGTCTTGAGCTGGTGTCTGGTGTGGCTGACAAAAAACACAGATGTGTCATCCACCACATTCAACAGGGCTTGTTAATAACACCTTTGTAAAAGTCAGAGAACATTTCACGCTGCGTTAGTAAAGCAAGAGAGGAAGAGAAAGAGAGAGTGAGAAGTGAGTGAGAGAGAAGACAAGCTTTATGGGCCAGATTGCATGTATTAAAATTAATAAAGTTCTTTAAGATTTTAATTTCTTTCATTTCATTTGTATTTATTATACTGGAGAGCAAGATGAGCTAAATAACCCCTTTTCACAAGCGACCAGTTGTAAAAACAAAGTAAACATTTACAAGGTAGGTAATACACAGGATCAGGCAGAGTGACACAAGTACAGATTGATAACACATGGTAAATTAGGAGAATAACAATTAGGTTCAATTACAGAACATTTTGTCAATCAGAAAAAGATTAAAACAGTAATTTAGAAATCTGTCTTTTGTAGAAACAGGAATTATGTTTACTAGAAACGAAGATTAGATTCTTTAACAAAACCACACCACACCACACCATCCCATCCCATACTATTTTGCATTTATATAGCACATTTCTTGTAAGCATCTTAAAGAACTTTATAAGCAGTACACAGCTGCATGCCGAACAGTCACTGAAGTGTGGCCACCTCTGGGGTGGAATGTAGTAGCCATTCTGTGCCGGTACACTAGGCAACAGCTCTTACTCTGCCCAGATACAAACTGACTGACATCAAATAAGGTCACACTGTTGGTGGGTTACTGAATGTGGGGAAATCTAGGCAGGACACCAGGGAAATCCCCTTACTTTCCAGTAGGGGTCCTCTGGCCATCTGGCATCCTACCAAGATGGCCGTGCCAACCGAGTCGGTGTGCATGGAGGTGCTAGAAGCAGGGGAATGGGCCTCCAACCCTGTTTCGGTATTCTGAGAGGCTACACCCATATCTGTTGTACAGATGACTGGATGTTTTTGAATACTGTTGCTGTGGACTGTGTGCCTTCCTCCCCCGATATGCCTGCTATGTTACCTGCTCCACATGGTGACCTGCTATGGCAGGCTGAAGCACGTTTAAAGAGTGAGCTTGAATCAAGGAAATATCAACTGCTTGCCCTTTTAGAAGAAGAGGAAAATATTTTCACTATGAAAAAGAGGCAACTGGTGTCCACTTCTTTCAGTTTGTCTCACCCTTAGTGCTACATGTTTCAGTAAGGAGCCTTCTGATTGCACTGCTTCTCTCTCCTCTCTACCTGATTTACATGCTGAACAATCTCACTGAGACTGTGACGTCTCATCTTTGCCAGTCCTTGGAATTGCTTCTGTGCTGGCTGAGGCATCGGAGGTTTCCCAGAACTCTGATTTTGACCTCTGCCATGCTGTTATTGACTACTGCTATTTTTCCTTGCACGCACTTTGCTGTCTCACACCAGTACTGCTTCTATGCCTGATCTGCTTCCTGTGTTGGGAGGGCCATCTGGTCCTCAGCCACTGAAGAGTGTGACTATTACCCCCATTGGTATGGACCCAGTATAGTCTCTGCTTCCTGCTTCTGGGCAGTGCGATACTCCCACCAGCAAGTCTCTGGATAAGTGGTCCGGCAAGGCATCCCTGCTTGCTGCAGGATGGATGAAGGTGGTGTATGGGGTCTTGTGGGTCCCTATGCCCTCTGATAGTTATTCTGCCTCCCTGACTCCCACAGTATCTACAAATTCACCTTCTCAGTTGGGACAGGATGATGCGCATTTGAATTTCCACTCTGCTACACCCGAGATTGCTCCTCATTCTATTGCATCCAGTTGTTCTTCACTGGGGACATTCCCCATCATTCCCCCGAACTCAGATGCTGGACCTTTGCTTTCTGGACTAACCCCTCCTTCCCTATAGTACTGTCCCTTCTGCTACTGATTCCACTTTTAAGATGTCTGACTTATTCAGTATTGCTAGGGATACTATACAAAGGCAAAATGTGGTTAGACTTCGATATAGAGGGGGCTTGAATTATCCCCCAGATAGAGCTTATGTTGTTAGGAAACTGTTTAAAGAGTCACTTTGTTACGTAGCCTCAGATTTGTATGCAGTTATCCACATTGCACGAGAGGAAACATTTGATATTAGTTTTTGTACCTCTGTTCACTAGATCACTTCTGGTTTAAATATTTATTTATTTGAAGAGTTTCGCCAGGAAGAGTACACTGAGCTTTAACAGCTCGTTTCCAGGTGATTCCTGTAGGGAGTGATGTCGGGGGGGGGGATGAAAAGAAACATAGTGGTGGGAAGGTAGGGAAAGGCTGGAGAACTGAGTTTCTGTAGAGGCTTCATCACCTGAGCCGCGTGGTTGAGAAAGTCCAGTACCTGTAGAGTTAGGTTCCTGGAAATGACTAGGAAGGGTGAGGAGCAACAGTATGAGAATAGTGCCTACAGAAAAAGCAGTATTTGTGAGAAGGTAAGAGTCCCCCCGTGGATTCCTCTTATTGCCACCCCTCTGACCAAGCCCACAGTGAAGACTGTCACCTTTTTGTTTTGAAATGAATGTGTCGACATCTCTGATGTCCTTTACTGGGCTAAGAAGTGCTGTGAGGTTTTGGACACTCCTACCTTCATCATTGACTCTGAGCAGGTTTGGATGGGAGGTGGGGTTGGAAGCTTAAAGGTGATAGGAAACAGTTTTTATACTTCTTGATGCCATCCAGTTGTTCTTTTATAATCTACCCAGTATTCTGATATGTTTTTTACCTTTTTGGTTAAATTAATCTAATTTTATTGCCTTTTTAACTACTACCCCGAATCCTTCTCTCCTTAGCAGTTGCTGCTCTCTTTTCATATTGCCTGAACTTTCCATGACATCAAAAACACCATTCCAGGCCATTCAGATGACTAGAATATTAGATTATTAACATTTTCTGTTATCAAGCCTCTTCCTGGTGATGTCATTTTCTTGCAAGACACATGTCTTAAAACTTCCTGTGAACTTGCTGCAGTCCAAAAGGCATGGAGTCAGGGACTGTCATTTTGGTCTCAAGGGCTGGAGTTATGTGATGGGCTAAGAATCCTTTTCAGGGTTTTTGATTTCAAGTTGACCAGATTACTTGAACTTCCTCTGGGAGAGCACTGTTATTGGATCTAGTCCTGTGTATGCTTTCCCTGCGAGTGACTAATGTTTATGCTTCCCAATCCAAAGAAGCCTATGGTCAACCTTTTTCAAAGAGTCCAACCCTTTCTTTATGCCACCCAGTTGGTACTCTTGTGGGGAGACTTAAATTGCAGTTTATGATTATCAGAGCGGGGAGAGAAAACATCAAAGGTTTATTGTGATTCTACCTTCCTGAAGAATATGGTAACTATAGCACGATTGTGGGACAGTCGGATGATTTTGCCAGGGACCCACAAATTCATGATTATGTGTGTATGAGAACTTTGCAGTATGGTGTGAAGACTCCAAATGTGCTCTTTATTCTCTTTTTCAATGTGAAGCACATTACTTGCATACCTCTAGATATCTGAATTACTTGAACTTAAGATACAAATTGCAAAAACTTATTTCCCTCATGTATTCCTTGGGTAGGGATTTCACCTCAGATATTGTTTTCCTTAAGTCTCAGATGCTGTCCTACCAGTATGACAAGGCCAAAACCATAGAGAGCTAGACTAAATTTTGTGCGCAAGGGACCAAACAATCACTAGATGACTTCAAGGCCTGCAATGCTCGACTCCAGTGCAGACACGTGGGCTTTGCATCTGTCCGCACATACCCCTCCCTCCAATTTTGTGAACATTATCAATCCTGTGCATGCTCATGTTCAGAAGATGTTAGATCTACAGACAATTCCAGATACTCCACTCTTTCTGCTCCCTCCTTTAATATACTATTACTTCCACGCTTGTAATTGTTCCTGACTCAACCTATATTATTGTCGGAAGTGGTGGATACTATTAACAGTTTACCCTCAAATATTGCACTGGGGAAGGATGGCCTCACCCCTGAATTTTATAAGACCTATATTGATTACTTGGCCCCTACCTTGCAGGTTCTGTACACCCGGCTTCTGACAACGGGTACATTGCCTCACTCTTTAAGCGAAGCCTTACTAATTTTTTAATACTAAAAAGGTGACAGGACATTGCTGGAGAATTGGAGACCATTGTGTCTACTCAACACAGATTATAAAATTCTTTCTAAATTGTTAGATGCTTGGCAATGGCAGCAGAGGTCCTGATTTCCAGGTCTCGATGTTGTGCTATTCCCTCCCGCCAAATTTCCAATAATCTAATATTACTTCAGTAATTATTTAAATGGGGTAATCGGGGTCATTGCCAAGGATGTGTTCTTTCTCTGGATTGAGAACAGGCACTTGACCAGGTCAACCTGCACTACCTGTTGGACATTTTGCTCTAGAATAGTGTCCCTCCCCTTTTTGTGTCCTGGATTCGATTATTGTATTCAGATGCATGTTTGATTCCCCATGTTAATTCCTCACTTGGTAATCCTATTTTACATAAACGGGGGTAAGAAAAGGTTGCCCATTAAGCTTCTTGTTTTTTCCATAGACCCTTTACTTCTGCATTTACAAGGTACTCTTCATGTCCGAGGTATTCAACATACTCATGAACTCAGAATACTGGCATATGCAGACAACCTGTGTGTCTTTTTGAGGGAATTTTTTGTACATTCAGGCTCAAAAATTAATTATGAAAACAGTGTGGTGACACCATTATGTGACTCTACCTGGTTACACATCTTGGACTCTACTGGAGTTTCCATTCAAACCGACCCTGTGAAACCTCTTGGCATTTATTTTAATCACAGTGATGCGGTATCTTACAACTGGGAATGCTGTTTACAGAAGACTGAAGGAAATTTAGCTCTTTGGAGACACAGAAGTTTGGCAAATTCCAAAAGAGTATTTTTAATCAAAATATTGTTACTGCCTTGTTTTACATACCTCAGTTATGTTTTCCCATCCCCCTTCCTCTTTGGAACTAGATTATTACAGTAAGTATTTTTTTGAAGGGTTGTTGGACTTTTTCCATATTTTTAATAAAAGAACAAGGGGGTACAATTTAAAGATAGATGGGAAAGACTCTGAGGCAATGTGAGGAAGTATTTTTTCATGGAGAGGGTGGTGGATGCATGAAACAGCCTTCCTGAGGAGGTCATGGAGTCAAAAACAGTGGGGAAATTTAAGAATGCATGGGACAGACATAAGAAAATTCTAGTGGGAGGTAGGAGGAAGTAGACTGTTGGTAAAACTAGGATCTGCAGCTTATCCAATAGGTAGGGAAATGGGCAGACTGGGTGGGCCAAGTAGTCCTAATCTGCTGTCAAAGTCTGTTTCTGTTTCTCTCACTTAAGTCCCATTAAGAGGGACATTACTTATTTGCCTCAAAACAGTGGCCACCTCCACATGGTGAACCCTATTGTATTTTACTTTGGCTTCCTTTTCACTAGTAACTTTGCACCCATGCTTTGCAGAACCCCAGCTACCTGGTTCCCTCTGGTAGAGGATTAGTTGGTACCTTTTGACCTATTGGGCATGGTGCTAGTTCCCCGGGTAGGGACTATGCCCATGTTGTACCCACATGTATAACATATGCTATTAAGAAACTACTTTTGTGGCACTTCTTGTTTGATAATTGCATTGAATTTCAGAGGAAGGGTTTATATCTTCATATCCTTGATTGTAATTATATACCCCTATAGGAACTGCCATTTTGTCTGCCTAATAAAACTATAGTGGCACTCTCCTAGATTATTAATAAATCCATCCCCTATTATATGTGGGATGTTCTTTGGCTTAGCATGCATGGTCGATTAGCAGATATTGATTCCCTGAAACACAAGTCTGTGTTGGAAAGAATGTGCCCAAGAAGTACCTGTGAGAGGATACTGGAGACAGTCTCATTTTTCTTTGATTGCCTTCTTAGTTGTGCTTTTTGGCAACATCTTAGCACTGTGTGGCACCACCCTATTTTTACTACAGTCACGTATGCTATAGTTGTCCTTAGTATTTATCCCCCTGCTTGGTCTGGGTTTTCACAACTGACCCTACAGGTTTGTTTTGCCATATGTAAGTATTATCTCTGGCAGGCTCGCTGTGCATTCACGTTACAACATAAAGTGATTCCACCTGCCACAGTTACACATATGGTATGGAGGTGGAAGACTAGGTTTGCTGGCAAAGGCACTTAGCTTTACCTGTGCTTTTTTCTTCTAGGTTTGCTTGAAAGGACAGAGCAAGGAGCGACATAATCAGAGCCAGGAGAAACATTAAGGCTTCTTTTGGCTAAGCAGATTTACTGTGTTGTGTTATTTTGTTTTGTGCTTACAGGTTTTGTTACTGTTTTTTGTTTACAGATTACTGCTTTATTTAATTCGAATTGTTTCTTTGCAGGGTATATTTTCTGTGAAATTGTTACAGATAGTGCCTATGGGTTTTTGTTACTGTGTTGTGCTTACAGGTGTTAGTTTACTGCTTTATTTTTCTCTGATTGAAATTGTTTTTTGCAAGGTATATTTTCTGTGAAATTGTTATAGATTTTGTTACTTTTTGTGCATACAGTAGAGACTACAAGGCTAAGGGGAATAGGAAGCTCTCGGCTCACCTGACACCCTTCCTAGCCATCTGCTATGAGCCATTGCCCGAGGTTGGGCAATGCTTGATCTTCAATCCGAGGAGCAGGTCCCCCACTCTCACTGACACTCACAATCACAGACAGCCAGTAGTGACTCACCTTCAAACTAGGATACAGGGCATTTTATTCAGGGGAAAGGGCTGTAATCACTTTTCTTTCTTTCTCCCACACAGGCACCTACCTGGAAACAGAGCAAAAGATGGGCAGAGACTCGGTATTTCCTCCTGTTTGAGGGGAATTTGGCAGTGGGCTGACTAGGAACTCTAGACTCACATACCAGAGAAACTCTTCTGATGGTTTTTCAGTGGCAGGGACAAAATCAGACTATCCACCCATCCTCCCCCAATCCCACCCTCCCCCAGGTGCTCCACTTTTATAGTTCTGCACTTCCTGCCCTTCCCAGGAGGAGGCAGGATATCTGTTCAGTATCCACAATCAAAGCCAAATCACATTACTCCCTTTCTACTAGGATACAAACAGCAACTTTCAGCTTAGTGTGCCACTCCTGGTTAAACAATAAAAAAAATGAAATAACTATTAGCTATTCACTGCCATCTACAGGCTCCAGACGGAGTGGAACTGTGGATATATCTAGGCAAGCTATATTCTAAACAAAAAAAACTCTCTCTTTTCCATCCTACACTGTGGCTATACCTAGGAAAGCTATATTCTAAAACAAAAAAAAATATTTTGTCTCACATATCCTTCATTATCCATGATTACCCTGAATCCCAACAAGTAACATCTTTATGCACACCTAGCATACATATCCTTCATTATCCATGATTACCCTGAATCCCAACAGGTAACATCTTTATGCATACCTAGCATACATAATGTCAAAACCAACAGACATGGACATAGTGCACTAATCACTGTGGCATACTCTATTACAGGGCCTGGGTCTAGGTAGTAGGTAATTTCCCCACATGCCAGGCCATAAAAGACCTCCAGGCCAAGCTCAAGGAGGCATGGACAATATCCCACCTTAATCAGCTATTGCACCAGACCACAGAAGCTTGGTCACTGTCCCAGCACCTCCATTGCCCAGATGCTGTCCCTCTACCATGGAGGACAGCTCATTCAGGGGGGTGGCAGGTAGTGTAAAGGGGCAAAGGCCACCATAAAAGGGCTCAATAGGTGGACAATAGTCATAAAACAGAGATTCAGCTGTGAAACAGGTTTGCTCTGCTGGAAAGCACTTATAAGGGGCCAACCTGCTGCTCAAGCTAAGGGTCTAAGATGCAACAACACAAACCAGGCATCAAGCCACACTCTGAGTGGAATGTGAGTAGTAGGAACACACAAGGGTCTGAGTCACACTTACGTAAGGACATTGACTCGGAGCCCAAGAAAGGAGTTGTTGCATCACCCACATTGGCGGGACAAACCCACAAGGACAATCACTCCCATAAGGGGAAAAAAGAAACCGCTTATTCTGGGGACTCCATTATTTGAGGGGTTGAATCACACCTAAATGGGACCAACCAATTAGAGATCACGGTCAGATGTCTCCCTTGGGGTCACAGCAAAAAGGGTTGCAGGTCAACTTGAGAAATATGTCCATAAGGAGGAAGCTATCAGGGACATCGTTGTTCACCTTGGCATGAACGATATTGCCAGCCAGTCCATCGAACAGGTCAAGGAGCACATCTCACAACTGAGTAATAGATTGTCTTCTTTTTTGTCCACCCTGGCCTTCTCCGAGGTACTCCCAAAATGGGAGAAAGGAGGAGAGCAAGGAAAATTTAGAGTCCCTGAAATTAAAGAACTAAATTCATGGCTCCACACATGGTGCTCAGAAAAAGGACACTCCATCAGTGACTGGAAGGAATTCTGGGAGAGGGCATACTTTAAATTTAATGGCCTTCACCTTACCAAGGAGGATGTAAGGGCACTTGCACAAACATTTGATGTATTCGTCAGTAGTTTAAACTAGAAAGTGGTCAGATGGGAGCAAGAAAGCAGAACCCCTGACCCCACCACCCCAGAGACGGGCAAGGACACCTCCTATCGGCTACAAAGGTGAAAGAAAAAAGAACACAGTAACATTACTCATGGGCAATGAAACTCATAGAAGCAGAGGAAGAAGGATGCCAGTGTATGGAAGGCAATAGTAAAAAATGCCAGGAGTCTAGCTAACAAAATCCCAGAACTCTCAGTCACAATGGTGGAAGCAGGACTGGACTGGGTCACAGTAACTGAGACATGGCTAAATGAGAGCCATGAGTGGGATGTTGCTATCCTGGGCTACACATTATTCAGAAAGGACAGAGAGGGATGACATGGGGGGGTTGCATTGTATATAAAGGAAGACATAAAGGCCATGGAAGTCCAAAGAACTCAGGGAAAACCTGAGGCTCTATGGGTCATTATCAAACCTGGCACAAACTCTTCCCTCAGACTAGGAGTGATTTATAGGGCCCTCCCCCCCAACAAGAGGCAGAGGCAGACAACGCTTTGCTGGAAAGCATAGTAAAAATGGCAGAAAAAGAAGTCATACTGATGGGGGAGTTCAACCTCCCACATATAGACCAGTCCTCCTGCACTGCATCCACAGCCAAATGCAATGATTTCCTGGACACCCTGCAAGGTGCTGGACTCAATCAAGTCATCACAGCCCCAACTAGGGAAAACACAGTCCTAGACCTGGTGATCACAAACAGTAGCAAGGTCAGGGAAGTGGAGGTGGGGTGCACTTGGGGGCAAGTGACCACAAATCTGTCTGGTTCAAGGTCAGTATTAAGGAGGAAACAAATCACTCTAAGACATGGGTCCTTGACTTCAGAAGGATGGATTTTGATCAGATGAGAATATGCTTTAGAGATATCCTCAAGAGTAAAACAAAAAGGGGGTGGGGTGGAAGTATGCTGGACTAACATAAAACAGGCAATAGCAGAGGTCACTGACACATTTTCCAGACTGGTCAGTAAGACAAGGAAAGGGAAAAATCCTCTCTGGTTCACAAGAGAGGTGGCAGCTGTGGTAAAACCAAAGAGGCTAGCATTCAAAAAATACAAGGGCTCAAATAGCAACAAGGATAGGGACGCTTACAAAAGCAGCTTGAGGGAGGCTTCTGGGGTGATTAGAGTGGCAAAGGCACAAACTCAGGTGGAAATTCCACAGGAGGTAAAAGGAGGTAAAAAACTTATTTAGGTATATAAGTGACAAAAGGAAAAATGGGGGGTATTGTTAGACTAATAAGCAGTGATGGGAAGAAGACAGAAGGCAGAGGTCTTAAATGAGTAATTTCACTCTGTCTTTACAAAAGAGGATCCTGGAAATGGGCACACCACTAAAGGAGTTGATAATTGCACAAGGGGGTTGACATAAGCCCTTTCACAGTACAGAGTAAGGACTGAACTCAATAAACTAAAGATATATAAAGCCATGGGACCAGATGTCATCCACCCACACATACTAAGAGAATGTAGGGATGAACTGGCATCACCTCTAGCAGATCTTTTTAGCAGATCCCTAAGAGAAGGAATTGTTCCACAAGACTGGAAAAGGGCAATAGTGGTTCCAATACATAAAGGAGGGAGCAGGGAGGTGGCGGATAACTACCGCCCTGTCAGTCTCACCTTGGTGGTAGGCTAGATGATGGAAACCCTACTAAAGGAAAGAATTTGAACTTTTCTGGAAGAGACTGGACAGCAGGCAACATGGCTTCATGGTGGGAAGCTCCTGCCAGACTAATCTGATCAAGTTTTTCGACTCTGTTACTAAGATAGTGGACCAGGGGGAGCCGTGGATGTTAGTTACCTTGACTTTAGCAAAACCTTCAACTCAGTCCCACACAGAAGGCTACTAAATAAGCTTGATCATGCAGGAGTGGTCAATGGGGCAGCATCAGGTGATAGGGGAGTGACCAGCTGGGTGCCACAGAGGTGTGTCCTGGGTCCTTTACTCTTCAATATTTTCACAAGTGACATCACTGAGGGGCTGGGTGGGAAGGTGAGTCTGTTTGCATATGACACAAAGACCTGCAACAGAGTGGACACTGCTCAGGGAGTGGAACAAATGAAAAGTGACCTGCTCAGGCTAGAAAAATGGTCCATCATGTGCAGATAAAATTTTATGCAAAAAAATGCAAAATGATGCATCTGGGCAGGAGCAACCTAGGGATGGTCTACTATATGGGAGGGGAGCAGCTAACAGTCACAAAACAGGAGCAGGATCTTGGGGTCATCATCTCTGACTTAAAGGTGGTCAGACAATGTGAAAAAGAAGCACAAAAAGCCAACAAAATGCTGGGATGCATTGGAAGGGGTATCATAAGTAGAAAGAGGGAAGTGATCATGCCACTATATAAGTCCCTGTTAAGGCCCTACCCTGAATACTGCATCCAGTCCTGGAGGCTTTATCTCAGGAAGGACATGGATAGATTAGAGACGGTACAGAGGAGAGCAACAAAAATGGTACAAGGGCTCCATGAACTGCCATACGAAAGCAGATTACGGCAACTCAACATGTACTCACTGGAGCAGCTCAGAGATAGGTGTGACATGATAGAGACATTCAAGTTTCTGAAGGGCATAAACAGAGTCCCTACCCAGAAACTCTTCTGATCAATAGCTTCACAAGGAAAAGGGGTCATGAAATGAAATGAAATTAAGGGGAGGGAGGTTTCAGGGTAACATGCGTAAGGTCTTCTTTATGGAAAGGGTGGTGGCTTCCTGGTATAGCCTACCTGCAGAAGTCATTGACTCCAAAACAGGGCAATTCAAATCTGCTTGGGATAGGCATAAGGGGATTGTCTCTAAGAAATTCTAAGGGGGGGGTAGCACTCAGGAGAGACTAGATGAATCTTTGGTCCCCATCTGCCCTCACTTTCTATGTTTCTATACCAGTTTTCAATGCTTGTATAGAAAAGATGTTATTTTCCCCTGTATCAGTGTTTCAAAAACTGTGGTCTGGTTTTTATTCTGCTCTTGCTTAGAGTTTTCAAGAATTTTATTTTTGTGATTTCTGACCTGTATACCTGATATGTATATTGTATGATATTTTTTTTGTTAATAATATTTCCCTAGTTCTTTTGAGAAGTGCCATGAGATGCTAATATTTTGCTTTAAGGTGCTAACTGCAGAGTCATAAACAAGCAGTGGGTAATTTTCACTGACATTTGCATATTTTCTCTTTTGGCATCCACAAAATGCTCTATTGTAATTTGTACAATGATTTGGGAATTTCCCCTCCTACAGATTAAAAAAAGCTTAAAGGTCAAGTAAACCATTTTCTCCATATTTTTAATAAAAACTTGAATTCAAGTCCCTGTGTCATGATTAGTGTTTCCCGAAAATATCATGCTTTTTGGTTTAGTAGTTTTCTTTAAATCAGCATCTGTTAATGTGCTCTGCCATAACTGAAAACAGTGAAGATTTTTCTGTCCCTAACAGTGAGCGGTGACATCATTTTTGTCTCACCTACTGCTTCAGCAATTAAGTCCCTGATTGACTAAAGAAGCTGTTGTAGTTCCCAGTCAGAGCAGTCTGCAGAGCTAATTATTTTCGTTCAAAGTTTACTAACCCATCTGGTTTGTGTTTAGATAGATTAGCTTAAAATCTGTCATTCTGTTCTCATAAAAAGTTGATCATTTGTGTTTCAGTGCTGAACTGAAGTATGAATTAATGTCTGTGAGAAATTACCATGTCTGTATCACACCTGTCAGATCTTTCTCATCAAAACTCTGCATTGCTTTCTAGCTATATAACACAGGGTTGTTTAGTGGTTATAAATAAATCTAAAGTTTAATTCATAGAAGCAGTGTATCTTTGATGTAGCCTCCATAAATAGGTTCATGTGAGAACAATTTTGTTTTTATGTCAGATTGACAAGCAGGTGTCTGTCTCACACTGCTATTTCAGGAACATGTACTGCATGAACTCATAAAATTCAATTCTTTTAGGGTTTATGTGTGAAAATGTGTCATGTATGTGTATAACTAGAAATACTATATGGCATCCTGATGCACCTGTCTCCTACTCCTCAATCGAGGCTGCTGCATCCTGCTTCCCTCTGTCCCCCACCCCCACAGTCAGGGCCAATACACCCTGTTTCCCCTGTTCCTGTTTCCACAGACAGGGCTGTTGTGCTTAGCTAAGCTCTAGAGTCCCAGGGCATCTGCCTCCACAGTTGGGGCTGTTGCACCATGCTGCCCCAGGCTACCAAAGGTGGGGCTTTTGCTGCATCCTGCTACCCACTTCCATTGCCCCAAATGGGCTGTACCACATGCACCCCATCACACAGTCAAGGCTGCCGTACCCTAATGCCCCACTGTGCCTGCACCACAGTCAAGGCTTCTGCACCATGCTGTCCTCTGTCCCCTGCCACCACTGTACCCTACTGTGTCATATAGCCTCTTGCCTCCACAGTTAGGATTGCTGCACTATGCTGCTCCCTACCACCAGAGTCAGATCCTTTCATACACTGCCCAAACTGCTCGAAAGAAAAAACAAAAAATACTTTAATCTTGTGTTATAGGGTGGGGGACAGAGGGTGGCAGGGTGCAGCAACCCTAACTGTTTGTACAGGAGACAGGGGAGGCATTGGGGTACAGCAGCCCAAACTGTGGGATGGGGGCAGCAGACACACTTGTTTGGGACAAGAGACATGGGCAGCAAGTTATAGCAAAGGATCTGACTCTGGTGGCAAGGGACAACAGGAAGAAACTGCCCCAACTGTAGTGGCAGGAGACAGGGTGCAGTACATGTCCTGTCTTGTCTTATGGCAAGAGACAGCATGGCACAGCAGCCCTAACTATGGAGGCATGGGGCTCTAGGGCACAGCATGCCATAGCAGCCTTGACCATGTAGACAGGTGCAAGGTGCAGCAGCCTTGGATGTGGTGGCAGAGACTGAGGAAAGCATGGTGCAGATGCCTTGACCATGTGGCAGACACAGGAAAGCATAAGGGTATGGCAGCCCTGACTGTGGGACAGGGTGCATGTGGTGTAGCAGCCTTGCCCCATTTTGGCAATGGAAGTGGGTAGCAGGTGCAGCAAATACCCCACCTCTGGTGGCCTGGAGAAGCATTGTGCAACAACCCCAACTGTGAAGATAGGGGACCTGGGACTGTAGGGATTAGCAGAGCACAGCAGCCCTGACTGTGGAGATGGGAACAGTGAGCAACAGGGTGCATTGACCCTGACTGTGGAGATGGGGGAAGAGGAAAGCAGGGTGCAGCAGCCTCAACTGTTTGTGCAGGAGGTAGCAGAGTGCAGCAGCCCTGACTGTGTGGAGAAGACAGTATGCAGCAGGGTGCAACAGCAGCCTCAAATGGGGCAGAAGGCAGGGGGCTTGTGGGGTAGAGAAAAGGGGGCAGCAGAATGCTGCTGCCTCAACTGTTGGGCAGAAGACAAGGGCATCAGGATGCCATATAGTATTTCTAGTTATACACATACATGATGTATTTTCACACAAAGAACCTCAAAGAACTGAATTTTGTGAGCTCATACAGTACATGTTCCTGACATAGCTGAGTGTGGCAGACACCTATTTGGCAATCTGACATAAAAACAAAATTGTTCTTACATGAACCTATTTATGGAGGCTACATCAAAGACACACTGCTTCTATGAAATAACAAACTTTAGATTTATTTATATCCATTAAACAACCTTGTGTTATGTAGCCAGAAAACAATGCAGAGCTTTGATGATAAAGAAGTGACAGCTATGATACAGGCAAGGTAATTTCTTACAGATGTGCATTCATACCACTTCAGTTCAGCACTGAAACTCAAATGATCAACTTTTTATGAGAACAGAATGATAGATTTTAAGCTAATCTAGCTAAACACAAACCAGATGTTAGTAACAAACTTTGAGTGAAAACAATTAGCTCTACAGACTGCGCTAGGAACTGCAACAGCGTTTTCAGTCAATCAGGGACTTGATTGCTGAAGCAGCAGACTATACACAAATGATGTCATTGCTCACTGATAGGGACAGAAAATTCTTCACTGTTTTCAGTTATATGTTTTGTGATATTTATGTGTTCTGAATTTACTGTAAATTCAAGCAGCACAAATATTGGTAAAAGGAGTTTTGTGATCTCAGCCCCAGTCTACAAAATGAACTTGCCTTTAACTTATGTTCTATTACTAGGTTTAACACATTCAAAGATTATGTTTTGTTGGATTTGTACAAATACACATGTTGTTGTCATAATTAAATTTGCTATATATTGACTCTTGTTTCATATACAAAACTTGTATTGAATTATATATTTTGTTTTGTACATTATACCAGGCATGGCTTAAAATGGGGGCATGTGACCCAGGACATTTCCTGGTTCATCAACAAAAACTAATCAATCGATCAACCAGTCTTTTAACATCCACCTAAACTACTACCTTAACTAGAAGCTGGGAGTGCAGTTTAATATTTCATAACCATGACAGAACCTCAAGGCAGCACAGTGTTCCCATTGTGCCTTGCTGAGGCATCAGCATGGCCACCTGTAACCAATTGGAAAGGTCTCCCTGCAGAGACTCCAGCACCAGTTCCTGGAGCACCTGGTGCTGATTAGAGGGTAGGGAACCCCTGTAAGTTAGTACATTTGCACAGCATACATATTTATTCCCCTTTATGAAGTGGATGGGAGGGGGAGGTGGAAAGAATGGCAAGATGGACCAAGGGTCCTTTGAACTGAAAAGACTTTTATGTGGATGGTATACTTGTAGATGTTTTCCTTTAAAGGGTACCTAAACAAGCAGTTTTTTAAAACTACAAACTCCAACATCTGGCTTCATAGTGAGGTAAAGGAAAGATGGCTGTTTACATTTATGCTAAAACTGCATTTATGTAAATAACATAAATGCAGTTTCATAGCATTTGAAAAATGTAAACATCAGCCCAGTTTCAAAAACCAACCTTGCCTGCTCCCTAAAATGTTTGGCAAATGTGTTAAGTGTTGACATCATTGGAGCCAGAGGCAGAGAGCCACATGGCTCCCTATAGTGCTAGCTAGTTCTTTTTTCCCCCTTTGTTTTGAATTATTTCACCAGAATGATCAACACCATGTGTTAACACATGGATTATTTTGATCAGTACACGATAGGCTATGGTTTTGTTAATTTTGTTTACTTTAACTTGCTGAAATTGTTTTGTAATACAGCTGACTTTCTCTTTGGCAAACTGCAGTACAATACAACAATTCAAATACGTAGTGATCTAGTGGTTAAGTGATGTCCTGAAATTTGTAGTGAAGTACTAGTCTAGTCCAATTCCAAAGTTCATGCTTTCTTGGTAATCCACAGATATGCTTCTCTTGTAGTCTTTTTCCATGTGAACCCCCTGCACCTAGCCTGTCTTCTGTTGAACACCCCACCATCCACACTCTGTTCTTAGTGCTGCTTGGGGCTGTCTATGATCTTGTGGTCTCATGAAGAGAATTATCACACCTCAGATTGTAATCTTGAACCTCAGAGAGTAGTGTACACCTATACTGATATACTTCATCAGCTGGCACTGTTAAAAAATGCCTCCCAAATCACTTTCCAGTCCTTGTTCTCAATGTTTGACTTCTTCTCCCACAATAAACATTGAGCAGATCACCACCCTTCTGCACAATGAAGGCAGTATGTACAGTCTGTTGTGTTTTTGTTTTCCACCTCCTTAACCAACAACTAGGTCTTCCTGGAGGGCCAAACAATAAGCGTCAGGACACAACTGCAAAACTGCTATCCATCCCCCCCATAAGGGCTGCACTTACTATGGATAACAATATTATTAGCAAGAGAGGCATACTAATGCCTTGAGTGAATCCACCCGACTTCCAGTGTTGGTCTAATCCCTTACCTGTGATCTGCAGAACCCTGCAGGACAGTCCTAGGCAATTCTTCTCCAGTATGTTTCTGTGCCCTACTCAACAATGTGAGTTGGCTGGCTACCACTCTTCCTAATCCTGAATGAGCTATACACAGCTCCCTCAATACTGTCCCAACAAACCTCAACTCCCCCCCCCAGGGTAATCTGCCTACACTGAATTCATGTAACAATTTAGATGCAACCCTGCCACTCTGAGTATTTGTCATTGCTAGCTGCTCTCATCCACAGTCAGGTAGTGATCACGGTGCTGACAGACCCACATCTCAGATCTCACAATGATCTGCTCAACTTTCCCCATCCTGTCTTCCCCTACCCTAAATAAAGTTGTACCCTGTTGGAATGGCCTCTTCCATCCCTTTCTGGCATTCATTCTTCTCACCTGCTCCCCACACCAACAACTGGTGAGCTCACCACCCTTCTGCATCAATGCAGTTAGTACAGTCTCCCTTGTTTTTGGTTTTTTTACACATTAATAATAAATATGATCTTCTGGTAAGCCAGGCTGATAGCAGTAGGGCACAAGGGGAAAATAGGCTTTCCTACTGATATAAAGTCTAAGCTACCTATGATTAGGCACTATTAAATGACAAGCATAATGATGCATACACCTGTCATTTATTAGTACCTAATCAAAGGTAGCCTAGATCTTTTAAGGATAGGAAAGCTTATCTTTCCCCTTGTGTCCTGCTGCTATCAGTCTGACTTACTGGAAAGATTTGTTTGTTTTTGATATGTCAGAAAACCTGGGGGACTGTACTAACTGCATTCATGATGCAGAAGGGTGATGAGCTTACTAGTTTTTGGTGTGGGGAGCAGCAGTGAAGAATGAATACCAGAGGGGGACTGAAAAGGCCACTCCTGCAAGGCACTGCAATATTCAGGGAAGGCGGAAGACAGAAGGGGGAGAAAGATGTGTAGATCACTGAAAGATATAAGATGTGGGGCTGCCAGCACCATGATTACTACCTGACCCCGCTGTCCTGACCAGCATTCCCCTTCCCATAAAACCAGTTCATGCAGTTGTCCAAGGCTGTGTGTGGGTATTAATGTATGAAATGGTTGCTACTACACCTTCAGTCATTTCACTACCAATCTTGCATGACTTGTAAAACACTTAGGGACACAATGTGTATGAAAAACACTATATAAATGCTGATTCTTCTTATTATTTCCCATGGGAAAAGAAGGCAAAATGAGCATATTTTGATTTGCAAGGAAGTATGAACTCTGGCATTGGACTACATAAGAACTTTGCTACAAACAAGTGGTAGATTTAGGGAGTGGTGAAGAGTGCTACTGCACTCCCCCTCATTGTAACTTGCTTGCTGCTGCTGCATTTAACTTTGTTGAAGAACTATGATTTATTGATTGTACAAATGTTTACATTCAAAACTATGGATTACATTTGTAGGTTCTGTCAAAAATGTACTAAAAACGAATAATAGCAGACAATATAAAGGTTTAGTAAATATTAAAGTGCATATTAAATATGTACACCACCCCAGCACTCTCACTGTAATATTCTGGATCCGCCATAACCACTAGACCACCAGATATTTGAAGATTTGTACTGCACTGTGATTTGCCAAAGAGAAAGCCGGTTGGATTAAAACACAATTTCAGCATGTTAAAGTAAACAAAATGAACAGAACCAAAGCCTAACATGTGTATTGATCAAAATAATACACATGGTTTTGACCATTTTGGTGAAATACTTCTAAACAAAGGGTGAAAAAAGAACTAGTTAGCACTATAGAGAGCCATATACTATAGCTCTCTGACTCTGGCTTCAATGATGTCATCACTTAACACATTTGGCAGCCATTTTAGGAAGCAAGCAAAGCAGTTTTTTTGAAATTGGAAGGCTGAGTTTACATTTTTTCAAATGCTTTGGAACCACATTTAGGTAAATTATATAACTTAGTTTTAGCATTGATGTATACAGCAACCTTTCCTTTAGTCCCATATGAAGTCAGATTTTTGAATAGTTTGTTGGCAAAATGTTGTTTAGGTATCCTTTAACAGTGGAGTATACTGTATGTTGTATGGAAACTGACCTGGTACAGTTGGCATTAGAATAAAACTCTTAGACAGTTAGCAGCCCATAACGGTTTCTTTATCAGCAGCATAGTAGATATAACATACAGAACATGGTATGCCCTCCATAGCTGGAGTGTGCCTAGCAACTAACAGAGATATGATAATGATCAATTACCAATGTCCCTCAGAGACCAGCAGCTGGGTCTGGTCTTCTAGGTGGTCATCAGGTCTGCATCTCAATTACCCCACCCCAGTTCTCTCATACTTATAGTGGGGAGTAAACAACTTCTCATGCACACCCAAATGGTCAAGCTATACCTTATAAGGAAATCTGCTGTAACACCTGTAGCAAAATTAGCTTTTCTATCCAAATGGTCAAGCTATACTGTATATGGAAATCTGCTGTAACACCTGTAGCAAAACTAGCTTTTCCACTCAAACGGTCAAACTATACTTTAAATGGAAATTCTGCTGTACAAGCTTTTCTGAGGAATGCTGAGTTGCATAACCACTCCATATAAGGAGTGCATGTAGGTCTTTGTGTTTGTGCATGTTATACACAATAGGCTGGGCGGCCAACTCCCTACAATATTGTGCATTGCTTTTAACGGTACTTGGTATATTGTGTGCTACAACTCACTACTAGAAAAGGGCAATTGCCCAGTGAGAGTCCCCCAAGTTATCCAAATAAATATAATAAAAAATGAAGTTACTATGCTGAAGGTCTCCAATCTCATTACAGAGCAGGCTAACCCTTCTTAGCTTCTGAGAACTGACAAGATCAGCTTCAACAGTGGAAAATCTGCAGGACAGATAAGGTGTATTCACTTGTCCATTTGTTGTTTTTTATTCTCTTTGTGGACGTGCCCGTACAGTACACACCTCTTTAACAGACCTGTTAAAGGAATAGGAACAGCTGCAGTAGTACAGACTGGTAGAATGTAATAGTCTTAAGAACTGATAAAAGGTGAATAATCACTAATCTTTAACCCATCTGTTTTGCACCTTTTGTCCTGATGCAGTGCTTCTTGTTAAGAAATAACCGATGTAAGAAGAATTTTTATTATGCATTTAAAAGTTCTGTGCTATCAGTCTGTCTGTCTGTCTGTTGGGTACAGAACGTCCAAGGCAACGTACTTCACATGAGGGAGATCTGTAGATTTCTGACCACTAACATCAGGGAGATTTTCAAAAGGCCCTAACTGATGTGTTTTATCAAATGTAATGTAGGCTTTCAGTTGTAACCTACTAGTCAATTGTATCCTTGCTACATGGAATAATTTAATACTTAAGATATTTAATTAACTTGCCCTCTCTTTGATCTTGAAAATGGAAAATAAACAGTATTACTTTTTGTTACTGCTCTTGACACTGTGCCCCATAAATTTTGTGGAACATAATGAAAAAAGTGGGCAGATTTCCACACGGGAAGGCAAGGTAATAGGAGTTTTACTGAAGCGTACCACCACAACTGATCCTCTTTGGAACATGGGATTTAAGCTTAATGATTTTATGAGTTGGGAAAAATGAATAGGTCTTGTTAGAGATTATGCATCTCAGATATTGGTGCAGAAACCTGTTGTAGCATATTATGACAAAAGTCAATTTTTTTGATAAAAAAAAATGGGGCGGGGGAGAGTTTATTAATCTAACTAAGGCAATGTTTGTTTTTATCAGCTTGTTAGTATGTGGAGACCTCAACTCCAACACTAGCCCTCTCTGTCTCTCTGTATTTAGTAAGAAGATTTTACATTTAAGGGAGGTTTCTCCTTTGTGCATGCTAATGTCTAAAGAATCATGTGGAAAATAGAAGAAATCTGAGAATTTGCCACCTACAAAGAACCAGATATAATGTTGTTTTCAGAAACATGGCTAAATACAAAAATAGATAACTTAAACTTGGGATCCAAGGGTAAATGTTTTTTAAGGTCAAACAGGAAAGGGGGTGGAGCCTAATAATGTACTATGCAGACAAACTTATTGTTAATGGAATTAAGTAAGTAAGGAAGTAAATCCTTATTTCTCCAGCACCCAATCCCGGAGGCTCTGGGTGCTTTACAAAGAGGTGTAAGAGGCATACAGATTACAGTGCAAGAGATACATACCGAGTCTGTAAAATAAATACAATAATTAAAATCAATAAATTGCAACATATAGTTGTTGAATCAAAACTGGCTTTTGGCAAAATATTTCTCCTAATTGGATGTTATAGACCTCCAAAACTGTCCCCTTTAAGCATAATTAAAATTTCTGAAACCTTAGCAGTTTATGCAGACTCACATAAGTTGCTGCTGCTAGAGGATTTCAACATGCACGGACAGTCTCCCGAGAAATCCTGTAATTTACAAAATATAACAATTGAGTTGGTTTTAAAACTGTTCATTACAGAGTCCATGCATATAAATATTAGGAATCCCATTGAATCAACTGTACTTGATTTTAATTTTCACAAACCACCCCCACAAGTATGAAGCTGCAGAAGTTTTAGCTGATCTTTTCAGTGATCATAATCCAACATATTGTATTAAGAAGCATCCTCCTAAACTTGTTAGCTATAGGTCATTCAAAAAATGTGATTTTCTGGAATTTGTGAAAGATCTGGAGGATATACAGTGGAACAAATTAAAACTAACTCTGAGTCTGGATACCTTTTGGATAACCTTTGTGGGTGAACAGAAGACAATATATGGCAAACTCCAACAAAAATATGAACATGTAATAAATAAATAATGCAGCCTGATTCTCCCCATTCTTAGCCAAAGAAAAGAAGATAAAAAAGTAAACAGTGTAAAAAAGCTCAGGTCTTGAAAGAAAATATGGAGTTTGAAGCTTGCAGAGAAACTTGGAACAAGCATGTCAAGAAACTTAGACAAGCAAAAGTAAACTATTTCAAAAACAAAACTGGTGAGGAGGCAAATGACCCTAAACAAATCGGAGCACAATAAAACATCTGAGTGGGAGACATAACGTTAAGACACATAGCAGTCTTAAAGGGTGGAGAGGAAATGACTGATGAACTAAATTATTTTTTGTAGATGCTGGAAATTTTCTGATACTAAAAATGAAGGTAATGAAGCAAAAAGAAAGACAATGAATAGTTCTGTATGGTTCTTTAAATTTTCTAAAATAGAAGAGTATGAGGTGCTAAAATTATGACTAAAATATGAAGAGAACAAGAGTGGAGGACCCAATGATCTTAACTCTATTTGCTAAAAAATATCAACTTGTCAAGTTGCTGAGCCACTAATGTACATATTCAATTGGTCCCTATAATCCTGGTACCTTCTGGAGATGTAAAAATTGGCCAGAGTGGTCTTCATCTTTAAAGGTGGTTATAAAAAGCAAATGACCAATTGTAGGCCAATTTCCTTCCTCTTAATAATTTCCAAAATGTTTAGAGACTAGTCTCAAAACAACATCAGGACTATATAAAGATGAACAAACTTCAAGACCTATATCTATCTGGATTCAGGGAAAAAACATAGCACCATCTTCATCATGTGGAAGATCTTGGATGATGTCAACAAAGCTATGGACTCCAGACACTATACCAAGGCCATCCTTGTTGCCTTCTCCAAGGCCTTCAAGATGGTAGACCACGGTATGATGGTTAATACACTAGAAAATATTGGGCTGTACCATGGAGCCATTAGTTGGTTCTCCTTGTACTTCCATAAAAAAGTTCTGTAATAAATGGACATATTTTGTGTAATATGGACATTCTGAGAGGGGTCCCACAGGGGTTAGTAAAAGGCCCTTTCCTTTTTTTTTTACAGTATACTTGAAGGGCCTAGGAAAGAATACTAACAACTTAAACTACTATTTATGTGTTGACAACACAGTCATCTATGCCTCTGGGGGTCCCTCTCAGATATCCAGACAGTGAATTTGATGA
Source organism: Neoceratodus forsteri (assembly GCA_016271365.2). Taxonomy (NCBI): domain Eukaryota; kingdom Metazoa; phylum Chordata; order Ceratodontiformes; family Ceratodontidae; genus Neoceratodus; species Neoceratodus forsteri. The sequence continues at coordinate 298,760,582 of CM057455.1, forward strand.
CTTTCAGACATTTTTTTAATAATTCTTAACTAAAATTGAATTCAACCAAAACTAAAATGATGTTATTTGGGTCTTCTACAAAACTAAGAAAGGCACAAAACAACTTATTTACCATTTTCACTTTGGATGGCCAAACTCTTGAACTGGTGGACTGTTATAAATATCTTGGATTCTGGCTTGAAATGAAAGGTATCGGTAATAATCACGTGGACTGGATTGTAATGCTAAAAAAATTCGTACATGTGTTGGACTTCTACATAGCTACAAAAACTGTTTAAAAGCTGAGTTGCTGCAAAAGATTGTCCAGACACAGATAATTCCCCTTTTCGATTATGCTGACATTATTTATCACTACTGTTCTGTATAAAAGACTTGCTAGACTAATTTTGGACTGCCCTGAAACAACCCATCACTGTGAGTTATGTAAATGACTGGGCTCTTTGTCACTAGACAATCAAAGTAAGTGGCATAAAATTGTTTTTACAATGAAGAGCATTTATGGACATGTTTCAAACAGTCTAAAGGAGTGTTTATCAGGTAGGGCCAAAACAGTGTCATTAAGAACAGCCAGTCAGTATGTGCTGACAGCTGAGAGTTATAATGCAGAGGTCAACTAATTTTTTTAGTTACTATGCCCCCTCTCTTTGAAATCCCCTACCAGCTAGGTTTAGGGTAATTTGGGGGTAAGAAGCTTCCAACGAAAGGACTACTACACTGGTTTCAAAATACCATTCTCCTATTTGTTCCTTGTTGCCCAGGAGATAGTAGAATAACACAGTATATTATGGTTTGCAGTATAAGTTAACAGTGCATCAGAGTTACTTATTTTATTTATTTATTTCATAATTTGGATTTACAACCTTTGAGTCAAAGACTCATTTACAAAGGCACCTTGTCGTAGAGAGGGTAGACAACAATTGGTGGTGGAGTACAACAATGGAGAACATTACAGGTGAGATACAATAAAAGAGCACACAAAGCAATTCCAATAATACAAAGGTGTACAAAGGCTTCAATTAGTCTAGTATATAAATAATAAGGTACCGCTAGAGGTTCTAGAGAGTGATACCTGGGGGAGAGGGGTTTTTGCTGGGGGAGAAGGCAGTCCAGAAAGACGTTGTCTGTAAATTGGGCCAAGCGGAGCTCTAGGTATGGGCCATAAGTACTTTATTATTTTAATGTAATTGCCTTGTATCATGATATTTTTTATATTGTATTTTTGTATTTTGTTTTTCTTATTATATTTTATTAATGAAAATGAAAACTGTTTGCACAATATGATTGGACACCACTGCAAATGAACTTGGCTCAATGGATAATTCCAAATAAAAGTAAATTGAACAGAAGTACAGTTATATGTGACTGTACTTAGCCCAAGGAGGACAATGGGACTAGTAATCAAAATATCACAGCTTAAGAAAACTTTGATATGCACTACAGGCCATTGACTCTCCCACTGCTGCAGCCCCGATGTCAGCTGCAGGGAATTCTAGGATCTTTATTTACATAAAATGTCAGCTTGCAGGTCAGCAGAATACGTCTGATAATGTCTATTATACTGTAGTAAATGGTAAGTTAAAAAAATGTTTTTGTACACAAAGAGCAAATTGGTAACAGCCCCATACTTGGGTGTGGGGCTGTTAGTGCTTATTGCTTTCCTTTAACCATGCTGACTCCTCACCAGAGGCATTCACTGTTGAAATCATGCTTTTGAATTCTGAATTACCAGAGAGTTTTGTTTTAAATGATTAATGAGACTGTATCCTTTCAATGGCGTTGGTGCATTCTTGTATTTTTCCCTCTCTAGCGCCATATATATTGTTCTGGATTCTTGTTGGAAGTGTTGTGCCACTGCCCCCCATGGGACCCCCTCAAAAAGAAAGAAAGAAGGAGGTTATGTGGAGCTTGCCTGTGTCCCCTGGGACTGCATTATAAATGAGTTGTTTTATCTCAACAGTTTTAGCCTAGTAACCTATCATAAAGGGAAGCTTATCTACTAAAACTAGAATAAAAGTATGCTGCTTCTTCATGGAAACTGTACTGGTATCTTTAGTGCTGCTACTCTCCCATGCATTTAAACAAAACCTGACCCCCCCCACCAACTTAAATATAGAAATAAAATAATACTTCACTTTGGGCAGCTGTTTTTTTTGTTGTATATTGACATACACCACAGGTTTTCCTTCCTTCCTTCCTTCCTCCTTCCCCCTTCCCCTTAGGTTCAGCAAAGGCCATCCCAAGGAATTCAACAATCTTTTACTGGGAGTAATGCTTATTTTATCCTTGCTCCCCAAAAGACACAAAGAAAAGGGATGCTGCTGTGAGATACGTCAAGGATTTCAACAAACTTTAGCTATAATGGAAGTGTGAGTCCATGAATGTTGGTTAAGGCATTTAATCCACATTGTTGTTAAATACATATTAAAAATTCTGAGTGAAACAGTGGAGTTGTTTAAAGATGGGGGAAATATGCTCAAAATAACTTTCCCTATTTGGTCCTTGTTATTCTGTGGGCATGTAAGTGGGTGGAGGAGTTTTAAACATGCTTGAGTGTTGCAAAAAGGTACTGTATATGAGGAGACAATTTAAGATAATCAGTATAACCAATGAGGAGACCGTTTAGGGTAATCAGTATAATCAAGGTTGGACATGATAAAGGCATAGATTAAAATTTTAGCAGATGTGAAAACTCTGAGGTCATGAGTACTAGCAGAAGATCTCATTAGCTCAATAGGTGATATGAGGTGTTTGCTTAGGATATTTGTCTTGCCCAGAAGTAGGACCTTGACAGTAGAGATGTTAGAGGCAGGCAAGAGGAAAGCATGGTAGTGGGATCATCACTGAAAGACTTAAAGCAGACATATGGGAGGTAGGGAGCATAGATACCCGTTTAGAAAACAGCAGAGTCCCAGTAAGGAGCCCTGATTTGGTTAACAACTAACTACCAAAAATATTTTCTGGCAAAGCAAACACTCATATTACCCATGCCAATTTTCTTTGTACAAGGTTGACCCCCCCCCCCAATACCCATGCATAAATTTTTGTGTGTCTGTCTGTGTGACTGTAGAGTTGATGTAATTTTTTGGTCTGCCTCTCTGTTCTTCTGTGCACCTCCTCCATATTTGTTTTCATTTGTACAGTATGTGATATGTTTACATTTGTGGGTATGCCTGTACACACATTTGGGGCATGTGTGGGCATACTCACGTGGGTATTTCAGCTGTGAGCATGTTTATTTCAATTTTTTTCCAGGTGTCCCTGTCTCCTTCCACCACATTTTCCACCTTTTAGCCTTCTTATTATGCCCAGTTAATTAAACTCTACCCCTGTGATGTGATTACTACTTGAGGGCTCCTCAGCTCATTTACACCTTTATGTTTTCCAGTTACTTTACATAACTTGTGCATTGTCACTTTTTCCTAGAACCACACACTTCAGGTTCACGTTCAAGTTTATTGTGAAGGGATAAATTTATTGAGCAAGCTCATTTTCAAGTAGAACCCTTTTTTAACAATAACAAACCATACATGCAGTCGATATGGGGTACAAAATTAATTAACAGACACTATTTAACAAAATGTACAATATGAGCTATACAAGGCAGGGGTGAATAGCCAATGTTTGGAAACATATAAGCAATACACGGAGACTGGTATATACATAAACAATACAAATAGGATGGTAAACATAGAGCGATGTTGGACAAAACAGTAACATATATATATATATATATATATATCACACATACACAAAGCAATAGGAGAAGAATCATCATTAGGCATACTGTAGTACTAATGAGAGTTTGGTGTAATGGGAAATGGCAGAGAGGAGATAACAAGCTGGCTCCTAAGACAAGTATACAAGAATGATGGTTTAGAGGTTAGCTAGGGAGGTAGATGAGCTCTACTAGATTAAATTGCAGTGGCAAATATTGTTAATTAGATTGGTTATTCGAGTTTTGAATGCCCTTAGAGGAATGAGGGTGCTCAATTTAAGGGACAATTGAAGCTTGTTCCAAATGGTAGGGAGGGTGTAACTAATGGCCAGTTAACCAAAGTGGGTATGGACTTTGGGCACATCTAAGGAAATGTAATAGGTATTTCTAAGAGCATAAGGAGTTTGGGAGTGAGAAATACTACTAGTGATGTAGGCCGGGAGTTTGTTCAAGAGAGATTTATATGCCCATAGATAAGCATGTAAGAGTCTCCTGGTAGTCAGAGAGGTCCACTCCACTGCTGCACATAGAGTGCAACGGTGTGTTCTTGCAGGGGCATTAATGACAAAAAGCATGGCTCTGTGTAAAAGGGTATCAAGTTTTTGCAAATGGGTGGCTGCACAATTTTTGTAAATGATGTTTGCATAGTCCAGGAGAGGGAGGAAGGTGGACTGGACCAGTATTACTGGTCCAGCCACTTATTCACATATATATCACCTTTTTCATTATGGCTCTCCACTAACTTTGCTATTATATTCCCGAAGAAGATTTAAGGTTGATACAGCAAGTCTAACTGTATTTTCTATTTTCAGCATGCATGTAATATTACCTTTTTTGTTTAGTTTTAACATACATACTAAGATGCCAACAAAGTAGGCCTAAAGGTCTATAGAGTCTGCTCAAAAAACGTTATCTTTTAACATTTACTTTAACATTGCTGTGTGTCTCATGAAATACAAGGCTTTAAAATAATGATGGATTCATTACTCTCTGGGGCTCTCCAAGCCATTCAATAGTAATAGCCCTCCATACCACGTAGCACTCAGAATTACTCAAACATTGTAATGCGTTTCACTGGAAACAAACAATTTTTCCATTTGCACAGGTGTGTGTGTGTGTGTGTGTGTGTGTGGAGCGGGAGAGACAGAACTGAAACATGTGCTGCACTCCTTTAGCACTGGAGAGGTTGCTCTAGTTTCAATAATTTTTTTTCTGTACTGGGAGAGGGAATTCAGCACAAAAGCACAAATGAGCAGTTCTTCCAGCAATGAAGGGTGGGATCCCGCACCAAGTGATGTTCCTGCAGCACTAGAGATTTTTTAAATTTTTTTTAATTTTAGAATTTTTGGGTCAGAAAAGGTGCACTGAACCAAACCTCATTTCCAGGTGTGACCTATCAGACAATTAACCCTAGGGTGGTTAAGTGACTTGTTCAGGGTTGCAGAGTAAGTAAGTGGTAGTTGTGAAATTCCAACCGCTGTCTGCTGGGTCTAGGGGTTCACAGCTGTGGGCTCTAACAGCTAGGCTATACTGCCTATAATAGCAGCAACTGCCTTGGCTGCAGTGGAGGAAATAACTTCAGACCTAAATGCTAAACCATCGGGGGGGGGTAAATTCAGCACTAGTGGCCCTCTGATAAGTAAGGGTCAATTCTAGCACCAAGAATTTCACAACATTGTGAAGGTAATTCAAGCAAAAAGGACTGTTCCAGTACTGGAGGGGAAACCCAAATGGTAACTGCAGCACAGGTGAAAGCTTCTTCAGAGTTAGCAATAAAATTCCAAAGACAGCTCCTCCAGTATCGGAAGTAAAACTCCAGCACCAAGGACAGCTCATTTTGCATGTTTACAGGAGCAAGTAGAGCACTGATGGGAATATTTCAGCACCAAGGACATCATCAGGTAGTTGCTGAGTTTTTGTTGTCTGCATAGGTGTACTAGGCACATTAATACCTACAGTATTTTCAGGCATGACTTGGGAGAGATACAAAAGAGGTCCATAAAATGAACAATAAATTACATGACAATCTGAAGGTATTCAGGTGTTGTCAGTACCAGGAAAAGCAATTCTAGCACCCAGGACTCCAGAAGATGAAAATGGACCAACTCCGGCATGAAGGACTACACCAGCATTAGCAGATTTTGCATGAATGAATTTTTTTTATTTTACATAGTGTGTTTCATATGCAATGTGTTTCAAAATGCTTTACAATACAATGTATAATATACTGTTAGTGTAGGGACTGTAAGCACGTATTTGCAGGCAATAGGTGCTTGACATCCAGATTTTGACTTGTTCAGCAGCATTGCAATATGCTGTATGGATCTTGGGATGTTAAGCAGGGCGCTGCAGTAATTCCCATCTCTTACAAAATGTTGCATAAGATATTTTTGTCCTCTTGTGCAGCTACCAGAGATGGGCAGTAGGAACTATGTATATATGTAACACAGTGTCATCACTCTAACCCTAAAATGGTTTGTTTTTGTGGACATCATTGTTACAACCTAGCAGACAGCATCTCACTGTCTTCACACCTGCAATCCTACCATTACACACCGTGTAAACATGAGGTAGAAACAAAAGGACAGACTCAAACTATTAGTTATTGTCTTCCCTTTACCATCTGCATATGTAGTATGCACGTATGTATGTGTATGTATGCATGCATGTATGTATGTATGTATGTATGTACCTACGTACAGAATGTACAGTGGAGCATGCCAGTATGCAAAACACTGTCGCAAATTCCTGCATGACAAAAGGGATTAACTATCATTGAAATTGCTTTGTTTGTTGCAGTAACTTTGCTGCAGAATTCTGAAACATTGTCTCATGGTGGGCTCCACCGTGTGTATGTATCAATTAATGTATTGATTTTTAAAAATGACTGATTAAAACATACTGAGACAGTATGGACAAGTGGCCAGGGCACTGGCTTCGGAAGCATGAGGCCCAGATTACAAATCAATTTAGTAGTAGTAGCACCAGTAGTAGTAGTAACAATAGTGGTAGGTGTAGAACAGCACTTGTATTAATAATAGCAGTAGTAGTTACAGTAGCAGAAGTAGCAGTAGTTGAGGAGGTAGTATACAGTGTTGTGTAAGTTACTTTTAAAAAGTAATCTGTTACAGTTACTAGTTACGTTCCAAGAAATGTAATCAGTTGCAATTACTGATTACTCTGTCATAAAAAAGTAATCAGTAACTGTAACTGTAATTCATATTACGTTTGAGAAGAAATGTTTTGCTTATTAAACATATTTATAAGTTCAGAAAACTCCACAAATTCATGAAAATGAACTGAAATATATTCACAGGCAATGAATGAGTTTGTATGTTATTTTATTTCATGTTTTCTAGAGAAAATACGAAAACATTGACATTCATATTGCTTTTTTGGCTTTGCATACAATGATCGATATGAAGCATAATCACAGCATGACAGGTTGACATTTTCCTGCAGAACCCATATCATGAGTTACAATTTTTTTTCCCATTGTCATATTGTGGCAAGCTGAAACAAAGCTAAATAAAACAAGTACAAGTACAGTCAGTACCTTATTTAGTGCTTTCTTTGTGTTTGCAAGTTAAATAAAAAAAAAAAAAGTACAGCACCCCATTAAGTGCTTTCTTTGTGTTCACAAGTTAAATAAAAAAAAACAAGTACAGTGCCCCATTAAGTACTTTGTGTTTTAAATAAAAAAACAAGTACATTGTCCTATTAAATATTTGTGTTTTTAATAAAAAACAAGTATAGTGCCCCATTAAGTACTTTGTGTTTTAAATAAAATACAAGTACAGTGCCCTATTAAGTACTTTGTGTTTGTGGGTTAAATAAAACACAAGTACAGTGTCCTATTAAGTACTTTGTGTTTGTGGGTTAAATAAAACACAAGTACAGAGTCCTATTAAGTATTTTGTGTTTGTGGGTTAAATAAAACACAAGTACAGTGTCCTATTAAGTGCTTTCTTTGTGTCTGATGGTCAATTACAAGTCAGTTGCCAGAAATAAAGCTATACAAGATGACACATTATACAATGGCAAGAAAGAATACTGGCCTCTAATTGGTCCATCTTGGACTGGACCCGTGATGTTATCCTGGTATAACATCACAGATCTAGTCCCAGACACATATGACCACATCACATATGTCAGCATTAAAATGAGTCACTGCCACTGCACAGTAGCTGCACTGCCCCTATGATTCTGCGAGTGTCTCCAGAGCTCAAAAGTGCCATGCTCACTCCTCAAACAATGGCCGCATGTCAATGAACATGAAGGAAAAGAAATCCCCACCCCAAAATACATATAAATATAATTTTTCTCCTAGCGTTTCTATTCTACGTAATTCAGCTGAACTGCAGTAAGAGCTGTTCAGTGTGAGTGGGTTCACTGTGAGCGAGCAAGCATGTCTTGAAACAGCCACTGCATGGCTCTCACTCGCACACTCGCTTTTTACTTTCCTCACTTTTTTACTTTAAACCCGACTAAAAAATTCACAAATATTCTCCCTACCACCTCCCTGCATCCTTTCCTCTCATTATGCAGAGTCATCTTCACCTCATTACGAGCGGCTTCACGGCAATCCTGCTCTCTCACTGTCTGCTGCATAGTAAAGTAAGCGCTTGAGTCAGAGCACACGCTTCGCTTACCTCATCATCGTTTTCTGCCTTCCGTGTATATTTGCCAAAAGCACTGTCACAGTCCCCAGCACACAAAATGTATAATTTTATTTTCTTCTTTTCATGTTTGCCACCCCAGAGAAAGAATGAATGAGCAGCCCAAGCGGTGTCCGTGACACTGAAGATGCACCCCCTCCGTGATAATCTCCCTTCTCCCTTTAATGTTGTTTTTTTTCTTCCCCGTTTTCTCTTAAATGTTTAACAGTGTTTCAGTGGTCTGAAAGTTTTACCCACATAGACATGTGGCCATATAACAACAGATTCTGTATTAAAAGTAACTAGTCACATGGAAGCAAATACAATGCAGAACATACAGCCAGCACCATCTAGTGGTCAAACTGTAGACTTTTTTGTGAAAACATACACCTCCACACATGAAAAAATACAAAAAAAACAAATAAACATAATTTTTTTTTCTATTTTATTGTTTTAAATACAAACAAGCCATTGTATAATAGCAATAATGCACTCCAGGGTGTGTGTTGTGCTGGGATAACGTCACTTCTGCGGTGATTAGTCGCACTCGGCCTTCGGCCTCGTGCCTAATCACCCCAGGCGTGACATTATCCCAGCACAACACACACCCTGTCATGCATTATTGCTTAAGTTCGCCAGGTGGAGAGACTATTAGATATCACTCCAGTGAAGGTGCCACACTGCCATACTACCACACTACTATCACTGTGGTTGTGGCATTTAATGTGAACTGAGTAATAAGAGCAGCAGGGCCCCGAATCCAACTGTGGGGTTGTTCTCAATTTACACTTTGTTGTGTGCATTGCAAGGAACATGTTTTTCACTTAGTGTCATCTGCAGCAGCATAGCAGATTGTATCACACTGATTCTGCTGGCTTGCAAGCTGACATTTTCTGTAACCACAGCAATTTTCACTCCCTTCCAGTAACATCAGAAGAGAGCTACAGCAGTGGGAGATTCACAGTTCTACAGGCAGTGCATGTTAAGAGTTTTTGTAAGTTCAAATAATTTGTTTGCTGCTCTCACTGTTCTCACTGGGCTACATACAGTCACAGAGGACTGTATGTAGCCCAGGCCCCTAGTGAGAAGATTGGGACTGGCAAACATCTGTGATCATAGCTTATTGCGTAAAACCTTTACTGTATGCTACTGTTATTTCCTACTGCTGCAACTCTCTTGTGATGTTAGCTATGGGGGATTTGAAGATTGTTGTGCTTACAGAAAATGTTAGCCTGACTTTGGTAGTAGGCAAAGTAATGGAAACACTACTGAAGGAAAGGATAGTGGAATACCTTGTAACCAGTGGATTATAGGACCCAAGGCAACATGGTTTTACAAGGGGGAGGTCTTGCCAGACAAACCTGATTGAGTTCTTGGGCTGGGTGATCAGGCTAGGGGGATCACGGAGGAGCGGTATATGTGGCCTACCTGGATTTCCATAAGGTCTTCAACACTGTTCCACACAGAAGACTGGTGAACAAGCTGGCCTATCTGGGAGTGGGTCAAAAAGTTATAAACTGGGTAAGAAGTTGGTTAAGCAACAGGAGTCAGAGAGTGGTGGTAAATGGTGTCCACTTTGGAGAAGGCAAGGTGACCAGTGGGGTGCCTCAAGTCTCAGTACTAGACCTGGGTCTCTTCAATGCCTTTATTAGCCACATTGTGGAAGAGCTAGAAGGGAAAGTGTGCCTGTTGGTTTATGACACAAAAATCTGCAACAGAGTAGACACACTGGGGGGAGGGGGTGGACAAAATGAGGGATGATTTGAAAATGTTGGAAGAATGGTCAAGGGTTTGGCAACTGAGTTTCAATACAAAAAAGTGCAAAATCATGCACTTGGGGCACAGAAACCCGGTGGCTACATACCAATTTAAGGGAAAGTACTGGCAACCACCAAACAGGAAAGGGACCTGGGGGTAATCATTTCTGATGAACTGAAGGTAGCCAAGCAGTGTGGTAAGGCAGTGGGGAAGCTAGCAGGATGCTTGGGTGCATAGGGAGGGGTATCACCAGTAGGAAGACTGAGGTAATATTACCCCTGTACAGATCACTGGTAAGACCCACCTTGAGTACTATGTCCAGCTTTGGAGGCCCCGTCTCTGGAAGGACATTGATAAGGTGGAGGTGGTACAAAAGAGGGCTACCAAAATGGTGCAGGACCTGCACCAAAAGCCCTATGAAGAGAGACTCAAGCAACTGAATATGTACTCTCTGGAGGAGAGGAGGGAAAGGGGGATATGATAGAAACATCCAAGTACCTAATAGGTATTAATAAGAGGGTAGCATGTTCCATAGAAAAAGAAGCTTGAGAACAAGGAGTCGTGCTATGAGGTTGGGGGTGGGGGGGAGGCTCAGAGGAAATGTGAGAAAATACTTCTTCATAGAGAGGGAGGTGGACACATGGAACAGCCTTCCAGTGGAGGTGGTGAGTGCCAAAACTGTGACAGGATTCAAGCATGCATAGGACAAATACAAGGAGACCTTGGTAGTACAGTAAGGGGAGGAGATGACCGGAGATAGAGTAGGGTCTGCTTTGGCACAGTAGGCACAGAAAACAGGGCAGACTAGGTGGGCCAAGAGATCCTTATCTGCCGACAACTACTATGTTTCTATGTTTCTTGGAAACCAGCAGAATCAATGTGATACAATTGCTGCATGGCTGCAGTACACAGTAAAGTAAAAATAATTTTACTTGGAGTGCACACAGATGGGGTAGATTGGGAACAAGGGTGTGGGGCTCTGTTAGTGCTGCTGACTGTTCTCCCCTGGCTCTGCTTTTAAAGAATGTGTAAAGTCAAGTGTGAGTGACCTTAGATAGCAGATTTACAGAACACAATGTTTCTTTCCCCCTACATTAATTAATTTAAAAAAGTAAAATAAATACATAAGTAAATAAATAAATAACTTCCTCCCATCATGTCTCATTTATCAAAACTATTCCTGTAATCCAACTGTAGCACCATGCAGTGGCTACCAGGTGTCATTATGATTCATTCACATTAACTTGGCAGTGACAAGCTCCTGCATACAGGCTCAGCAGAGATGACTGGCCGATGATCCCACAGTAACTGGTGTGCGCTACTTATTGGCTACTGCCAGTGTGATGCAATGACATCAGTTCACAGCGACTTGTCAGTCATAGTTATGAATGAATCAGCAATGATGTGGTTGCCACTGGAAGTGCATTTTTAAGTTCACTGTGCGAGCATGTACAGCAAATATTTTGTTAGGAGAGTGGCTTTTGAGGGGGTGTGACACTGTCAGTCCAGTGCAGAGTTGTCTGGAAGGGGCTGGTCAGTGTCATACCAATCATCAGCCAGGATGATCATGACACTGTTCTGGCTTGCTGGGTGGAAACTTTGTGTAGTTCAAAGGAGAGAGATGACCCTATCATAGGTGGACTCTTTCCTTTGATCTATGCTGCCCAACAAGCACAGCTGATCTGTCTTGATCAGTACAACAAAGGATATTGCACTCCAGGGGCTGGATATTCAAAAGGGTTGCGCAATGCGCAATAGGGTTGCGCCAGCGCAAATCAGAAAATGCGCCATTCTGCGATATTCAGCAGGAGGCAGTTGCACCACTGAAAACATGCTGAGCAACAGCACAATGATAATGAAGGCATATGCAACCGTAGGGGGTGGAACCATGCATAAAGGGCGCAGTGCGATGTTCAAAGACTTGTGCAAAGCGCAACAGTGGAGCAGGCAGAAGTTGCGCCATAGTGGAAATGAGCCAAAATAAAAAGGAGCAAGGAAGAGGCACAAGAACTCTACAGGGAAGCCACATGAGACAGAGGCAGAGACAGGCACAGGGTAACAGGGAGAAAGAGGGCAGGCCAGGGAAACCACACCACACAAGAGGGGCAAGGGAAGGTGTGTGGGGCCACAGAGAGCAGAGGCCAGTAGGTGTACCCGGTGCAGGGGAGGTAGCAGTCAGGACAGTGGGGGGAACAAAGCAACAGCTGCTGGGGGGGAACACAAGCCAGGGACATGGACAGTGCCACCTTCCACATGAATGCCGTAATGGGGGGGTGAGAGGCATGCTGCAGGAGTGGCCCGTGGCGTGGAAGGCCCGTCGGCAGTGTCACCCCCAACAGGCAGTACCGAGCCCACGCTTTGGGCTGTACACAGATGTGGAGATTGTGGGCCGGTACCACCTGAACAGGGCAATACTGAGGTGGCTCTGTGAGCTGTGCAGTGATGTGATGCAGGCACCTACACGACAGAGTCATGCTCTGTCAGTGGAGACAAAGGTGACAGCCTGCATGTGCTTGCTCACCATGGGTACCTTCCAGAGGACAACAGGGGACACCACAGGCATAACCCAGTCAGCCACGTCACGCATCCTCATCCAATTCCTCAGCGCACTGCTGCCACATGCTGTGGAGCACATCCATTTCCCCAGCACTGTGGCAGAGCGTACAGCAAACATACCGGAGTTCCACAGGGTAGCACGTATGCCTGGCATGCTAGGGGCAATAGACTGCACCCATGTGGCCATACGCACACCACCTGGCCACAATGGGGCCGCCTATATGAATCGTAAGGGATATGCCAGTGTCAACTGCCAGGTGGTGTGTGATGCCAGTGGGCGCATCATCAATGTCTGTGCCATGCACCCTGGGGGAGCACATGATTCCTTCATCTGGCACCAGTCGGCACTGTGCCACCGTTTCGAGAGTGGGGACATCCCCACAGGTCATCTAGTGGGTGAGCATGTATGTAGAACTGACATATCGTGGGCAAGGGGGGTATGGCCAGAGGTGCCATGGGTGTGGCCCACAGGGCTTGGGGCAGTCTGAGCCTGAACAAGACACTAACCTCCACCATCTCCACACAGGTGACAGTGGATACCCACTACATCCCTGGCTGCTCACACCCTACCGGCGACCCACGACCCCATCGCAGCAACGTTCAGTGAGGCACATGCCACCACATGCAATGTCATTGAGCGGGTGTTTGGGATGCTGAAGGTGCATTTCCATTGCCTGAACACCTCTGGTGGTGCCCTACAGTATAGCCCCTCAAAGGCCTGTGGGATATTCCTGGCCTGTTGCATCCTGCACAACATGGCCAAAGACTGTGGGATAGCCGTACAGGTCGAAGAGGGGGACAGCGATGGGGACGACGGTGACGCCGGTGATGATGGGGATGGGCAGCCCCCCCTTGGCTGACGGGAACCCCGACTGATCCGGCTGGCACAGCTGCACCGGGACACCATCACAGAGGAGCACTTCAGCCAACACAGGTAAGTCATGGGACCAAGTGCAACCACCAGTGGCTAGGGCACAACCCACATACACGCATGGAAACACATCAGGGGTGCATGCTGGCAAGGGATGTGGCAGGGCACTGAAGCACACACATACAACCAGGGAGGGGTGAACAGTAACACGCCACATGGACAGACACACACACATGCACACACAATAGGCACAAAGTGCACAGGAGTCAGGTGCAAAACAGAGCCGGAACGCAAACACTAGCAACACACATGTCCACAGGCTACCACGTCCACTGACTGTCTATGTGCGTGTATCAGATGCTGGGCACCATTGCACTTTGGTGTACAGCGCAATGCAGGCATCATCATGCACACGTACCTGTGGACAGCAGTCGGGAAGGTGTGCAGGTGGACCGTGTGTCTACATGCAGGGCCGGGCACCCACCTGTGCACTGACCACTGAAACACACAATGCACACAGGGCAGCACCAGACAGTGCCCATGCTGGGAGACAGGTCAGTCTTTCGGCACAGTGCCACATCCACCTTGGATGCGTGGGTGGCCCCGCCAAGACCCAGCAGCACTGGCAGGCTGACCACGGGCCTCTTGGGGTGGCACCGATGGTCCACCAGGGGTTCCACTGCGCGAACGTGACCGTGCCCGCACAGGGGTCTGCAGCACACCGAACATACCTGCACCAGGAGTGCTTGGGATGCCCACAGCTGAACCCGGCGTCGACAGGGTGGGTGTCGCATGACACCGGGAAAGGGGAGTGGATAGCGAACTGCGTGGTGTGAGCGATGCATGGGCACCTGACTGTGTGCCCATTGTGGCCATGACTGCGATGAACGTCTGTGTTTGCCTGTCAATGGCAGCGGTCACATCCTCCCGCAAATGGTCAGTCTGTGACAGGATCCTATCGGTGTCTCTGCTGTGTCACTCCAGAGCCACACACAGTGCCTCCACAGACGTTGCAAGCCACATCTGCTGCTGTACTGATGCCTGCAGTAGGCGGGTGTGCTCGTCAAAGAGGTCGTCTGCCACCTCGGCATCCCGTCCCTCAGGGTATGCAAGGGCCTGATGTTCAGCACCCCTTGAGGGTGGGCGCTGCTCACCAGGACCAGGTATGGGCAAGTCCACAGGCGGTGCACAGATGCCACCGCTGAACCCTGAACCCCCAGTCCAGTTGGGCGACTGCTGCCCCTCCACCTGCTGTGCCCAAGGGATCAGCTGTTCCGCCGCTGTGGCCGCAACAGCCCCACTGGTGCTGACAGGCACAGCCTGGGACTGTGCTGACACGCTGGCACACATATCACAGAGGTAACAAGCCTTTGTGTAAAGCAAATAAACAAAACAAAATGAGGTAAGAAACCACTATGGTTCTCAAAGGAAGTGGCAGTGAAGGTTCAAGAAAAAGAGAAAGCATTCAGGAAGTACAAGGAATCACAGAAGGAACAGGACAGAGAACTGTATCAGTTAAAGCAAAAGGAAGCTGGAAAGGCAGTCAGAACAGCAAAGGCCCAAACCGAGGAAAAGATAGCCAACTCAGTTAAGAAGGGGATAAAACCTTTATAGGTACATCAGGAGCGAAGGAAGACCAAGGGAGGGATAGTGAGGCTTAATAAAGGGAGGAGGATGGGCAGAGGGTGACTGTGAAAGGCAGAGATACTAAACAAATATTTTGCTCAGTATTTACAAAGGAAGAAGGGAGGTACCTAAAACAAACAGTAGAAACACTCTGGATACAGAAGTTGATACCAGTCCATTTACAGAAGAAAGGGTTCTGAAAGAACTCTTAAAACTGAAGGTGGACAAAGCAATGGGGCCTGATGGGATTCATCCCAGAATTCTAAAAGAACTAAGGGTAGAACTAGTGACACCACTGACTACCCTCTTTAACAAATCATGGGAGGATGGGGTGGTACCTGAGGACTGGAGGAGGGAAGATGTGATTCCCCTTCACAAAAGTGGGAGCAAGGCAGAAGCAGGAAACTACAGACCTGTTAGTTTAACCTCAGTGGTAGGGAAAATGATGGAATCACTTCTGAAGGAAAGAATTGTTGAGTATCTAGAGGCCAGAGGGCACAGGGACCCAAGGCAGCATGGATTCACAGCAGGAAGGTCATGCCAGACAAATCTGATAGATTTCTTTGACTGGGTGACCAAAGTAGTTGATCAGGGAGGGCTGTGGACATGGCCTACCTAGACTTTAGCAAGGCATTTGACACAGTCCACACAAAAGATTAATATACAAGTTAGCCAGCCTGGGAGTGGGTCCCAAGATGACAGCCTGGGTAAAGAATTGGCTGGAGAATAGGACACAGAGGTAATAGTAAATGGAGTCCACTCTGAAAAGTGGGGTTAGTAGTGGGGTACCGGGGTTCAGTATGGGACCGGTCCTCTTCAATGTCTTTATAAGCGACATTGCAGAGGGACTGGAAGGAAAGTATGTCTCTTTGCAGATGACACAAAGATCTGCAACAGAGTTGATGCACAAGGTGGGGTGGAAAGGATGAGAAGGGACTTGGCAAGGTTAGAGGAATGGTCAAATGTATGGCAGCTTAGATTCAATGCTAAGAAGTGCAAGGTAATGCACCTGGGAAACAAAAACCCAGGGGAAGAGTACACAATGGGGGGTGAGATACTAACAACAACAAAAATGGAAAGGGACCTGGGGGTAGTCATATCAGATGACCTAAAGGTGGGCAAGCAATGTGAGAGGGCAGCAAGGAGGGCTGGGGAAATACTGGGATGCATAGGGAGAGGCATCACCAGTAGAAAACAAGAAGTTATTATCCCTCTGTACAGACAGCTGGTGAGACCACATCTGGAGTACTG
Organism: Neoceratodus forsteri; assembly: GCA_016271365.2. Classification (NCBI taxonomy): domain Eukaryota; kingdom Metazoa; phylum Chordata; order Ceratodontiformes; family Ceratodontidae; genus Neoceratodus; species Neoceratodus forsteri. The sequence continues at coordinate 298,777,017 of CM057455.1, forward strand.
CGTGCAGTTCTGGAGACCCAATCTCTGCAAAGACATAGACAGGATGGAAGCTGTCCAGAGGAGGGCAACTAAAATGGTGCAGGGTCTGCACCGGAAGACATATGAAGAGACTTAAGGAGCTTAATATGTATAGCCTCGAGGAAAGGAGGGAGAGGGGGGACATGATAGAAACTTTCAAGTACCTCAAGGAATCAACAAAGTCCAAGAGGTACCATCTTTCAAAAAAAGGTGTGCAAGAAACAAGGGCACAATTTGAAGATAGAAGGGCGGCTTAGGGTAATTTAGGAAGTATTTTTCACAGAGAGGGTTGTGGATGTATGGAACGGCCTTCCAGAGGAGGTTGTGGAGTCAAAAACAGTGGTGGAATTCAAGTATGCATGGGACAGTCATAAGGCAATTCTAGGGGGTGGGGGTAGGAAGAAGTAGGCTGCTGGTTAACTAGGATCTGCAGCTTATCCATCAGGTAGGGAAATGGGCAGACTGGATGGGCCAAGCGGTCCTTATCTGCCATCAAATTCTATGTTTCTATGTTTCTACGTTGGAACCAGCCAGGTCCATGGGCATGAGCTGGCCTGCTGTGTGTCCATTCCGTGGCACACACATGTCACTGCCCATGGCGGTCGTGTCTTCATCATTGGTGCAGGTCTCCACCACAGCCACAGCCACAGCCACAGTGTGCTGGCATCCTTGGATGCCAGAATGCTGAGACACAGGAAGGGCCTCCCCCACACCTGTCTCAACGACATCAGCGTGGACAGCCTGGCGGACCCACTGTTGCAATGCTTGATGGATACCTGTGGAGGTGGATGGCCCCTCCTCCAACTCCAGATGACTGTCCACAGTGGACAGGCCCTCCACTGCTGACCCCTGCAGACGCGCAGGATCTGTAACAGAAAGTAAGGTCACGTTAGTGCATGTGATCTACCCTGCCCCCCCGACAGACCATGACTTACCATGCAGTGATGGGCTACCACCTGTCTGGAAGCCATCTCCTGGAATGCCCTCTATGGTACTGTGCTGCATGCTTGCAGCAAGCCTGTCCTCTGCCGGTGCCAGCTGCACCACCTCCGGCTGGCCCCCGCCTGTTGCAGCACGTGCCGCCCTGATGGCAGCCACCTTCTCCTTCACCCTCCTCCTGTCAGTACCCATCTTCTTCTTACACTCCCGCATGGAGCGCTGGTGGCTGCCGTGCAGGTTGACGGCACGTGCCACCCCCTCCCATTCAGCAGCACGGGCCTGAGGGGTGCCCCACCATCCACTGAGCAGTGGCTCCTGATCAAGGTAGGCCTCGAAGAGTGCCTCCGTCTCGGCCTTGGTGAAATTGGGCCTCCTTTCCGCCCACCATCGTAGTCCTCCTCACCCAGACCTGGCTCGGTCATAATTCAGCCTGTAAAGATGACAGTGGTTACCTGTGACTGTGCAGTACAAAGCAAGTCCCTGATACCACAGTCCAGAACCCCACACACAGCATGCAACTCACCAATAAACTGCAGTAACCGAATATGGCCACTGCAGAACAGTGTCACATTTTTATAGCGCAATCCATGCAAATGAGGTGAGGAGCAACTTTAATGAGATGCAAATCGCGCTGCTGCGCCATTGCATGGCTGATCGGATGATTAGCATATGACGGCTGAATATCGCGCTTTTGAGCTTTGCGCAATTGTGTTGAACGTGCTGAGCCAATGGCGCAGTTCTGTGGCATGAGTAGTACACCTCACTGCGCATGCCCAGGTAGCTTACGCAGGCATCTGCTGTGCTGATGATGTGCTGTGCATGGTAGGCAATACAGGGCATGGCCACCATTGTGCCAGTGGTGCTATGGCGAGGGTCACTACATGGCACTGTGGCACAACTGTGCGATAGTTCGCTGTGGCGTTGGTACACAGGCAACCAATCGCGCTAGACGCGTTGACGTCCGAAGGTGCTGTGCATGGCCTTGCACCAGAGACCCATGACCCTGTGCCCGACCTTTGCCCCCGTGGCACTATACGTCCAGCATGGCTGCACCTCTATCACGCTGTTTGGTAACAGCGCAATAGGGAATGGTGGCGCTGTACCGCGCAGCAGTTCCATGTGGGGTGCTGCGCTGCAGAGCGTCATATTGCCTACTATAGCGGTTGAGATGGCGTGCAGGAGAGCCCCTCAATGGAGTGCCCTTGAGCTGGCCAACCTTGTGGCCATTGTGGAGCCACACTATGGCCCACTCTTTGGAGAAGAGGCACTGGACAGGACCAGGACCCAGGTCTGGCAGGAGGTGGCCACTGACCTGGAGGCAGCCACTGGACACAGAAGGACAGCAGAGCAGTGCAGGCACTGTTACGGGGACCTTAGGAGGAGGGAGGCAGAGCAACTTGCCCATCTGCGGTCGTGTGCCAGGAGGGGCATGGTGCCTCGTCCAGGTGGGTGATACGTTTACTCACTTGTATCGTCCATATGGGTAACACTGTCTTATGTGTCCAGCACATAGGGGAGGGATAGTCTATGGTTGGCTGTGGCGGTGTTTACAGGGTATGGGGGGGGTGGGTCTGGCTGGGTGGGTGGGCACACATTGGGGCAGGGGACTTTGCTTTGGGTTTGTACTGATGTTTTCTCTCCTTTTTTCTCCCACATAGAAACATAGAATTTGACGGCAGATAAGGACCGCTTGGCCCACCCAGTCTGCCCATTTCCCTACCTGATGGATAAGCTGCAGATCCTAGTTAACCAGCAGCCTACTTCTTCCTACCCCCACCCCCTAGAATTGCCTTATGACTGTCCCATGCATACTTGAATTCCACCACTGTTTTTGACTCCACAACCTCCTCTGGAAGGCTGTTCCATGCATCCACAACCCTCTCTGTGAAAAAATACTTCCTTAAATTACCTCTGAGCCGCCCCCCTTCTATCTTCAAATTGTGCCCCCTTGTTCTTGCACACCTCTTTTTTTGAAAGATGCTACCCTCTTGGACTTTGTTGATTCCCTTGAGGTACTTGAAAGTTTCTATCATGTCCCCCCTCTCCCTCCTTTCCTCGAGGCTATACATATTAAGCTCCTTAAGTCACTTCATATGTCTTCCGGTGCAGACCCTGCACCATTTTAGTTGCCTTCCTCTGGACAGCTTCCATCCTGTCTATGTCTTTGCAGAGATTGGGTCTCCAGAACTGCACGCAGTACTCCAGATGTGGTCTCACCAGCTGTCTGTACAGAGGGATAATAACTTCTTGTTTTCTGCTGGTGATGCCTCTCCCTATGCATCCCAGTATCCCCCCAGCCCTCCTTGCTGCCCTCTCACATTGCTTGCCCACCTTTAGGTCATCTGATATGACTACCCCAGGTCCCTTTCCATTTTTGTTGTTGTTAGTATCTCACCCCCCATTGTGTACTCTTCCCCTGGGTTTTTGTTTCCCAGGTGCATTACCTTGCACTTCTTAGCATTGAATCTAAGCTGTCATGCATTTGACCATTCCTCTAACCTTGCCAAGTCCCTTCTCATCCTTTTCACCCCACCTTGTGCATCAACTCTGTTGCAGATCTTTGTGTCATCTGCAAAGAGACATACTTTTCCTTCCAGTCCCTCTGCAATGTCGCTTATAAAGACACAGGCGTGGATGAGCGGCGGCGGATGGTGGAGCGGCAGCAGAGGGAGGAGGACGGAGCGCACAGGCATGTTGGGGACCAACACCACTGACAACAATGGCCCGATGAGGGTGAGTGCCATGACACCATGATTACTATTGCATGCTGTGTAACAGGGTGGGGAGCAGGGCATGGCCACCATCCATGGACACCACTGCCATGCACGTGACTTGTGACAGTCAGCACTGTCCAGTGGCACTGCATGTCTGGGAGTGCATCAATGGTGGTCCATGCGTGCACTGGGCACATGGCTGTGGCACTGCCTGCACACCGCATAGCCACATTACTGTACGGCCTTGGTTGTGCTGTGCTGGACATGGGCGGTGGGTGTGTGCAGTGGTACACATGGCTGTTGCTGCCTGGTTGGGCATGTCTTGTGGACATGGTCACTGTGGGTGGGTGCACACCATCACAGGAGCGTGGCACATGGCTGTATGCCATGCATAATGGGTGGGCTGCAGGGGGATGGACAGTCACACCTATTGACTCTGATCCCTCATCCTAGGTGAGCAGATACTCCTGCGGATCCAGCAGGCTGTGCAGGAGCTGCTGCAGGTGGCACGGGAGTCCCTGACCATACTGAGGGACATACACCAACAAGGGGTCAGGAGGAGGAGACGGGACAGGCGACAGCCCCAGGTGGAGGAGGACCAGGCTGGCCGCTAATGTCTGCAAGAACCTGCCTACAACTTCCCCCCTCTGACCAACCCTCACACCCCACCTTCCCTCTCCCATATGTTCACCCCTGCCCCTTATCCACCCCCACCTTGTTTCTGTCCTTCCCCCCCATTTGTACATAGTTTACTGTATATAGTTGTGTTTTATATTTTGATATGAATATTGTGGTGGTCTCTGATTTGCAGCTGGCTATAGGTGCTCAGCTGCAGTGGTGTGCATGGCATCTGGGGTGGTTCAATCATGGGTATGTGTGTGTGTGCATGGGGAAGTGTCTATGGGGTGGGAGTTGCTATCAGTCGGTGTCTGTGGTGTGTGTGTTGTTCCCTGTGCATTGCATTACTGTGTGCAGTGGTCCATGGTGCATGATCTGTGTCCATTGTGCCCCTGTCAAACCATCCTTGGCCTGTGCAGCTGACATCCTTGCATGTCTGTGGCCTGCAAGGTCTGCTGCCTTGTCAATGGTGGCTGTCCCTGCAGGTCATCCACTGTGACCGTCACAATGCTGGGTTGCCTCCTGTCACTGGTGTGGTGCATGTTTGCCTCGGGTGACACTGTGGCCTCCGCAGTTGATGTCCCACCTCCATGCTGTGGCTTGTGTGTGTTGCAGGGGCTGTGCACCACTGTCTGTGACTTGTGCTCCAGGCATATGATGGTGCCGTACGGGACCACAGTGCATGCACAGGGTGGGTGTCACCCCTGTGCCATGGAGGACTGCAGGCTGTGTGTGCTCAGTTTTCATGGGCCCACACTGGGGACTTGGTTGCCACACTACTGCATCCCTGTGTTATTGTCCCCGTGGGTATGGGTGTGTGTTTGCCCCTGCACTGTGTTGCATCTGGTGTGATGCATGCTTCCACGCACCACTGTGGGCGTCTGTGCTGGCTGCTGTGGCTAGTGGTGGGTCGGGATGTGACACTTGTCTACTGTGCAGGGTGCTGTCTCAATGGTGGTGGTGTCAGGGGCACGTCCTTTCCCATGTGGGGTACCTCTTGTGCTGACACATGGTCGGTCTCTCAGCTGTGCCTCAGGGGGATTGTGCGTGTTGGCACTGTGTCTGCCGTTGTTGCATTGCTGTGTGCTGCCACCCACTGCTGGGTGCTCATGGTGGGGCTGACTTGTATGGTTCTGTGGTACACGAGGTTGCAGTGTGACAGTGGGGGTGGTGGTATGCATGGGGTTTCATGCAGTGGTGGTCACTGCTCATGGGGGGTGTCTGGGGGTCACAGTGCAGGGTGTGCTCTGCACTGGGTGGGGCTGGTGTGGCACGGGGTGGTCCGCCCTCCTTGTGTGGCAGTCTCAGCTTGCCGGTGGGTGTGCTGGGTCACCATGGTCCAGCTGTGCTTTGTTTGCTTGTCCCCATGGGCCAGTGGATATTCCAGCCCTTCCCCAGTTGTGCTGTGCTTAGGGTGTGGGGATGCATTGTAAGTTCTGCTGTGTGTTCCTGTGCCCATCTGTGGCATGGGTGGTGGGCCCCTACCTACCTCCCTGGTTGTGCAGTTACATTGCTTTGCTGCTGGGGGGCTCCCTGCTTGCTCTATGGCGCCTCTGGGCTGCTCAGCTGGGCAGCCCTTGTTGTGCCATAGCGTATCATATCTGCTCAGCTTCCCCTTCCTAGTTGCACTATGGTGCAGGTTGTGCGATATTCAGACGTTAGATGTTGGCGCAATTTGGCTTGCTCCTTTATTGAATATCGCGTCTATTATGCATGAGCACAATGGACTTGTGCTTGCTCCTGCTATTGCGCACTTTTTGGGCGCTGTTTGAGTATCCAGCCCCAGGTTGGTAAACTAGGCAAGTCAGGCAAGCTAAGCAAAAAGATTTTTATTCTTCCAAAATTTCCACAGTGTGACGTTCCCCAGCGCTTCGGCTCAAGTACTGAGCCTTCATCAGGGGGAGTGTCTTGGATAGCAAACACTGATATTTAAATTGATGCCTTAAAGGCATAATTCACAAAAAGAAAACATAACAAAACATAATACAAATGTTATCCACTTTCTTTTCAATGTTGAAATTAAATATCTAACTCCATTTTTTGAATAATCAAATCTAAGCTGGGAATATCTGCAGCTAGTAGACAAAGGCAACAAAACCAACCAAGACAACTAATAATACGAGTAGATAGGGAGTGGGGGGGGAGGAGGAGGAAAGTGGAAGTGAGGACAAAGAATGACAGGAGGGGAGGGAAGTGTGGACTGGGGGGCAGGGTGAAAGGTAGGAAGGAGTAACTAGGAGAAAATAGAGCGTTGGGTATTTGGGGAGGGGGAAGAAGGTCATTAGTGGAAAACAGATGGACATATTTATTTGTACATGTCGGATTTACAACCTTTGAGCCAGAGACTCATTTACAAAGGCACCTCATCACAGAGAGGACAGACAGTGTTACATAGTTCAGGATGCAAACAGTGATACATAATACAAATACAATAACAGATACAAAGGTTACACATGAGTTACATGGGGAGGCACTCTATTGATACATTGCAGAATAAGTAGAGCAGTAAACAGTGACATACAGTGTTGGAGCTGCTGAAGCTGCAGTTGAGCCAAAGGCATAGATATTGAGGTGACTGGTGTAAGACAGGTGTCATGTGGGACAGTGGTATTTGGTGCTAGAGAAGAGAGTCAGAAGGTGGAGGAGGAATGGAAGTAGGCTGTCCAGGGGACATTGTCGAAGTCTAGAGTAGCCTGGTTGGTGGGTCCCACAGGAAGAGGTCCGGGGGGTCTGGGTTAGTTGCATTTACAGCAGCGGGTATCAAATAGGTAGTTCTGAAGAGGCGGTCTTGAAGGGACCAATTTTGGGAATAGGGGGATGCTGACTGGAAGGGAGTTGAACTGGGTGGGGGGCTCTGTAGCTGAAAGACCTCTGGGCTAGGAGGTCCTGATTCTTGGCACATTTAACTACAATGTCCCAGAATTTATAATTCATTGGAGTCACTTAAGGTTTTTGTAGGTACAAGTTATATTTTGAAATGCTTTATATTGGGAGATAAAGGTCACAGGTATACTTTTATAAGATCGTTATTAATATTTTAATACTATACTACACGCTACTAGTGCCCATCCCCATAAACTCATCAATTCTATTCCCTATGGCCAGCTGATCAGAATTAAATGCAATTGTTCTAATGAAAATTAATTCTTGGCCCAGTCAGCAAAAATGATTGAAAGATTTAAGAGGGTATAAAGAAGAAGTACTTCAGGATTCCCTGTGTAAAGTCAAATCCTTTAGCAGGGACTCATTACTTCAACCCAAACAGAGGGACATCAGTGAGAATAAGCTCTTAAAATTTTCAGCTAAATACAATAGCATTTCAGACCAAATAGGAAACATTATTCACAGACACTGGCATATATTCAAAAACAGACAAATATCTCGGAGATGAAGCTGAGGACAAACCCAGAGTAACTTTCAAAAACGAAAGCAATTTAAAAGACATCCTGGTGCATAGCCATTGTAAACCAAAAACGGACAGAGTTAATACCTGCCCCCCCCAAAAAAAAACCTTTGGGTTCTATAATTGTGATCACTGCAACACTTATAGACTTGCCAAAGAAGGGAATAAATATATACACCACAAAAACAAAAGTGAAGTTGAGATTAAGAGCTTTATCACGTGTCACAGGATTTGTGGTATTCATAGTCTGGTGCTCCTATATCAAACACTATATAGGAAGGACAGTTAGACCTTTAAAAACCAGAATTCAAGAACATGCACATGCAATAATTAACCAGAGTGATAGAAGTCCCCTTGGGGCACATTTGGCTGAATGTCATAATTCTGATCCTTCACACATAAAATTTATGGCCTTAGAATCAGTGCCACCACTAGAAAGAGGAGGTGACAGGCTGAATAAATTAAATGAAAAAAGGAACACAGTGGATTGTCTCCCTTGACACAGTCCAACCACAGGGCTTTAATGTAGAACTAGACTATACCCCTTATAGAAACATAGAAACATAGACTTTGACTGCGGATAAGGATGACTTGGCCCATCTAGTCTGCCCATTTCCCTACCTACAGGATAGGCCGCAGATCCTAGTTAACCAACAGCCTATTTCTTCCTACCCCCCACAAGAATTGCCTTATGTCTGTCCCATGCATTCTTGAATTCTCCCACAGTTTTAGACCCCACAACCTCCTAAGGAAGGCTGTTCCATGCATCCACTACCCTCTTTGTGAAATAATACTTCCTCACATTGCCCCTGAACCGCGCCCCCTCTATCTTTAAATTGTGTCCCCTTGTTCTTGCATGTCTCTTTTTCTGAAAGATGCTACCCTCTTGGACTTTGTTGATTCCACTGAGGTACTTAAAAGTTTCTATCATGTCCCCCCCTCTCCCTTCTTTCCTCAAGGGTATACAAATTAAGCCTTATATAAAAGAACCCTACTCTAGTAAGCATTGGACGTAACATAGAAACATAGACTTTGACGGCAGATAAGGGCCGCTTGGCCCATCTAGTCTGCCCATTTCCCTACCTACAGGATAGGCCGCAGATCCTAGTTAACCAACAGCCTATTTCTTCCTACCCCCCACAAGAATTGCCTTATGTCTGTCCCTTGCATTCTTGAATTCTTCCACAGTTTTAGACCCCACAACCTCCTCAGGAAGGCTGTTCCATGCATCCACTACCCTCTCTGTGAAATAATACTTCCTCACATTGCCCCTGAACCGCCCCCCCTCTATCTTTAAATTATGTCTCCTTGTTCTTGCACGTCTCTTTTTCTGAAAGATGCTACCCTCTTGGACTTTGTTGATTCCACTGAGGTAATTAAAAGTTTCTATCATTTCCCCCTCTCCCTTCTTTCCTCAAGGGTATACATATTAAGCTCCTTTAGTCTCTCCTCATACGGCTTCTCTTGCAGACCCTACACCATTTTAGTTGCCCTCCTCTGGACTGCCTCTATCTTGTCTATGTCCTTGCGGAGATGGGGTCTCCAGAACTGGACGCAGTACTCCAGATGGGGTCTCACCAACTGTCTGTACAGAAGGATAACAACTTCCTGTTTTCTGCTGCTGATGCCTCTCCCTATGCATCCCAGTACACCCCCAGCCCTCCCTACTGCCTTCTCACATTGCTTTCTAACCTTGAGGTCATCTAATATGATTACCCCCAGGTCCCTTTCCTTTTTTGTTGTTGTTACTACCTCTCCCCCCCCATTGTGTATTCTTCACCTGGATTCTTGTTTCCCAGGTGCATTATTTTGCACTTCCTTGCATTGAATCCTAGCTGCCATACTTATGACCATTCCTCCAACCTTGCCAAGTCCCTTCTCATCCTTTCCATACCTCCTTGTGTATCAACCCTGTTGCAGATCTTTGTGTCATCTGCAAAGAGGAATACTTTTCCTTCCAGTCCCTCTGCAATGTCACTTATGAAGACATTAAAAAGGACTGGACCCAATACTGAACCCTGCGGTACTCCACTAGTAACCCCTCTTTCTTCCATTTACAATTACCTTCTGTGTCCTGTTGTTCAGCCAATGTTTTACCCAGGCTACCACCCTGGGACCCACTCCCAGGTGAGTTAATTTGACTATTAATCTTTTGTGTGGGACTGTGTCAAATGCCTTGCTAAAGTCTAGGTAGGCCATGTCCACAGCCCCTCTCTGGTCTACTACTTTGGTCACCCAGTCAAAGAAATCTATTAGATTCATCTGACATTACCTTCCCGCTGTGAACCCATGCTGCCTTGGGTCCTGTGCCCCACTGGCCTCTAGGTACTCAGCTATTCTTTCCTTCAGAAGTGACTCCATCACTTTCCCTACCACAGAGGTCAAACTGACAGGTCTGTAGTTTCCTGCCTCTGTCTTGGTCCCACTTTTATGAAGGGGAATCACATCTGCCTTCCTCCAGTCCTTGGGTACCACACCATCCTCCCATGATTTATTAAAAAGAGTAGCCAGTGGTTTCACTAGTTCCCCCCTTAATTCTTTCAGAATTCTGGGATGAATTCCATCAGGCCCCATTGCTTTGTCCACCTTCAGTTTTAGGAGTTCTTGCAGAACCCTTTCTTCTTTGAAAGGACTAGGATCGACCCCCCCTATCAAGAGTGCTTCTGTTAATTGGATTAGGCACTTCTCCCTCCTCTTTTGTGAATACTGAGCAGAAATATTCATTCAGTATCCCTGCTTTTTCACTCTCCCCCTCTGCCCACCCACCGTTCATTGTATTCAGCCTCACTATCCCTCCCTCTGTCTTTCTACACTCACTGATGTACCTATAAAAGGTTTTATCCCCCTTCTTAACCGAGTTGGCTATCTTTTCCTCAGTTTGGGCCTTTGCTATTCTGACTACCCTCCCTGCTTCCTTCTGCCTTAACTGGTACAGTTCTCTGTCCTGTTCCTTCTGTGTTTCCTTATACTTCCTAAATACTATGTTTTTCTCCCTAACCTTCACCGCCACTTCTTTTGAGAACCATAGTGGCTTTTTCTTTCATTTTGATTTGTTTTTTTGCTTCACACAAAGGCTTGTTGCCTCTGTGATGGCAGTTCTGATGATTCCCCATTGTTGCTCCACACTCCTTCTAGCCTGTTTGCTAGTGCTTTTCTGAGGCACTCTCCCATCTTGCCAAAGTCAGCCCTCCTGAAGTCCAGTACCCTCACTTTTGTATGGCTTGACTCTGTAGCTGAGTTTAATGTGAACCACACTGTTTGATGGTCACTTGTTCCCAGATGGCAACCCACTTCTAGATCTGAGATCCTCTCACTGCCCCCATTTGAGAGTACGAGGTCTAAGACTGCTCCCTCATGAGTGGGTTCCAAAATAGCTGTCTGAGGCCTGCCACCTGTAGGGCATCAAGAATGGCCCTGCTCTTGGATGTGGCTGCAGCAAATGTGCTCCAGTTAACATCTGGCATATCCAGGTCTCCCATCAACAGTATCTCCCCTTTCTCTGCCATTCTAAGAATGCCTTCTATCATATCCTTGTCCATTCCCTCCCCCTGACATGGGGGTCTGTACACCACCCTTGTGCAGATTGTGGTGCCCTTTCCAGTCTCCAAGGTGACCCACAGTGCCTCCTCTCCTCCCTGTTTACTCTTTTGTTCAGTTGCTTTTATCCCTTCCTTTACATAGAGAGCTACTCCTCCCCCTCTTCTCTCCTGCCTGTCTTTCCTGTAGGTTACATACCCTGGTATGTTAACATCCCAGTCATGGTTCTCTGTGTACCATGTTTCTGTGACTGCTATGATATCCAGGCATCCCTCTTCCATCAAGGCCACCAGCTCAGGGAGCTTGTTGCCCAGACTATGGGCATTGGTACTCATTACCCTCCATTTCCTGATGGCCTTACTCCTTTTTGCCCCATCCCTGTCCTTCTTGCCTTTGTCACTTTCTCCATTTACCCCTGCCCTTCTCCCTATCGACACCTCTATGTTGGTGTTTACCATGCTTACTACCGTGATTTTTGGGGGCTAGGATTTCCCTGCTCCTTTCCAGTGCCTCCCCCCTTGGCTAGTTTAAATGCTTGCCAATGAAACATTTAAACCTATCACCTAGGATTCTGGTTCCCCTCCTGGACAGATGCAGCCCATGTATAGGTAGAAAAGGTACCTAAACTGCTTGGTGATTGAATTTCTCTCACCTGTGTCAAAATGTCTGTTATGTTTTATGGATTTATCATTTAAAAAAAAAATAATTAATGTTATTTTAACAAATGAAATCAATTTGTTTATATGTGTTCTCTCTTATAGGTAATGAAGATCACAGCAGAAAAGTTACCAAATGGTATTTCTCTTAGTCCTGTACTGATTTGGAAAAAGGATACAAAAAAATCCACCTTTAAAAGAAATTAATAGAGATCCTATAAAAGTACACCTGTGACCTTTATCTCTCAACATAAGGTATTTCAAAATATAACTTGTACTTAAGAAAACCTTAAGTGACTCTAATGAATTATAAATTCTGTGACTTTGTAATTACATGCCCATCTGTTTTCCACTAATGATGTTCTTCCTCCTCTCCCCCTTCCCAAATACCCAACCCTCTATTTCCCCTAGTTACTCCTTCCCACACTTCTCCCCCTCACCAATCCATACTTCCCTTCCCTCCCCTTCCCTTGTTCTTTGTCCTCACTTCCACCTTTCTCCCCTTGTTTTCCCCTTCCCCAATCCACTTGTATTATTAGTTATTTTTGTTGCCTTTGGCCCAGATATTCAAAAGGGTTGTGCCAGGCGCAAGACCAAAACTGCACCATTTTGCGATATTCAGAAGGAGGCAGTTGCGCCCCCGAAAACATGCTGAGCAACAGCGCAATGAAAATGAAGGCATGCGCAACTGAAGGGGGCGGATCCATGCATAAAGACCGCAATGAGATATTCAAAGACTCGCGCGATGCGCAATAGCGGCACAGCCGGAAATTGCGCACTAGCGGAAATGAGCCAAAATAAAAAGGCTCAAGGAAGCAGCGCAAGAACGCTACCAGGCTGCCAAGTGAGGGAGAGAGAGAGAGAGAGAGACAGAGACAGACAGACAGACGGCAAAGGGCAGGCAAGGAAAGTGTGTCCCATAGTCTGTAGAAGCCAATGGGGGGTGCCCGGTGCAGTGGAAGTAGCAGTCAGGACAGTGGGGGTAACACAGCAACACCAGCCAGGGGGGTCAGAAGCCAGGGAGATGGACAGTGCCAGTTTCCACATGGAAGCTGTAATGAGGGGGGTGAGAATGCATGCTGCAGGGGGACGTGGCCATGGAAGGGTCCGTCGGCGGTATGCCCCCGACAGGCGGTACCGTGCCCGCATCAGCTTTGAGCTGTACACAGATGTAGAGATCGTGGGCTGGTACTGCCTGAACAGGGCAATACTGAGACGGCTCGGTGAGCTGTGCAGTGATGTGATGCAGGCACCCTCACGACAGAGTCACGCTCTGTCGGTGGAGACCAAGGTGACAGCCTGCATGTGCCTGCTCGCCACGGGCACCTTCCAGAGGCCGACAGGGGACACCACAGGCATCACACAGTTGGCCACATCACGCATCCTCACCCAATTCCTCAGCGCACTGCTGCCACATGCTGCGGAGTACATCCATTTCCCCAGCACCGCGGCACAGCGTACAGCAAACATGCAGGAGTTCCACAGGGTAGCACATATGCCTGGCATGCTAGGGGCCATAGACTGCACCCATGTGGCCATCCGCATGCCACCTGGCCCGATGGCCCGCCGCCGGAACAGAAAGGATTCCCTAGTGTCAACTGCCAGGTGGGTGTGATGCCACTGGGCGCATAATCAATGTCTGTGCCACACACCCTGGTGGAGCACATGATGCCTTCATATGGTATCAGTCTGCACTGTGCCATCGATTCGAGTGGGGACATCCCCACAGGACATCTAGTGGGTGAGTACACATGTATGGAATGCAAACTCTGGGCAAGGGTGGGAATGCCACAGGTGCCATGGTAGCGGCACACAGGGAGATGGCCAATATGGACCTGAACATGACACTGATCTCCACTATCTCCACACAGGTGACTGTGGATACCCACTCCGTCCCTGGCTGCTCACACCGTACCGGCGCCCCATGACCCCAGCGCAGCTATGCTATAATGAGGCACATGCCGCAACACGCAACATCATAGAGCGGGTGTTTGGGATGCTCAAGGCATGCTTCCGATGCCTAGACACCTCCGGCGGTGCCCTACAGTACAGCCCCAAAAGGCCTGTGGGATATTCCTGGCCTGTTGTGATCCTGCACAACATGGCCAAAGACCATGGGATAGCCGACAGGCCTAACAGGGGGACAGCGATGGGGACGCCAGTGGCGCCGGTGATGATGGTGATGAGCAGCCCCCCCTAGGACGGAGGGACCCCCGACTGATCCGGCAGGCCCAGCTGCACCGGGACACCATCACAGAGGAGCACTACGCACAACACAGGTAAGTCAAGGGGACATGTGCAACCAACACTGTCCATGCACAAACCACAGATACACAGAGGAACACACCAGGGGTGCATGACGGTCAGGGGAGTGGAACGGTCCAGGCATACAAACACACCATCAGGGAAGGGTGAGCACTCATATGGACACACACACACACACACCAGGCACAGAGCGTACATGGGCAGATGCACAGCACTGCAGAACTGACATTGCTAACACACAGCACCACCGACCACCCCCACCACCCGTACTGTCCAAGTATGTGTGTCAGAACCTGGGCACCCTTGCACCTTGGTGTACAGTGCAATGCAGGCATCATGATGCACACGCACCTGTGGACAGAAGTTGGGAGGGTGTGCAGGTGGTCCATGTGTCGGCGTGGTGAGCAGAGCACCCAACAGTGCACTGCCCACCATGACACACATTGCACACATGGCAGCACCAGACAGGGTCCGCACTGGGAGACAGCTCAGTCATGTAGCACTGTCCCACGGCCACCGCGGATGCGTGGGCGGCCCCGCCGTGACCCAACTGCATTGGCAGGCTGAGCAGGGGCCACATGGGGTGGCACTATTGCACCACCAGGGGTCCCACTGCATGAACGTGACCTTGCCCGCACAGGGGTCTGCAGCATGCCGAACAAACCTGCACCAGGGGTGCTCGGGATGCCCACAGCAGACCCGGCATCGACAGGCCTGGTGTCGCACGACACCGGGAATGGGGAGTGGAGAGTGCACTGTGTGGGGTGTGCAGTACAGGGGCACCTGACTGTGTGCCCAATGCGTCAACGACAGAGACCACTGCCTGGGTCAGCCTGTCAATGGCGGCGGTCATATCCGTCCGCATACGGACCAGCTCGGCTCGGTCCCGAGCACACTCCCTGCTGTGCCGCTCCACGGACACAGACAGTGCCTCCACGGACCTTGCAACCCGCCTCTGCAGCTGTACTGATTCCTGCAGCAGGCAGGTGTGCTCATCCAATGGGTACTGTGCCCCAACGGCATCCTGACCCCCAGGGTGTGGACGGTCCTGATGCACAACACCCCTTGAGGGTGGGCACTGTTCGCCAGGACCAGGAATGGGTGGATCAAAGGGTGGCGGACATGTGCCACTGCTTGACACTGTACCCCCAGACCTGGTGGGTGACTGCTGCTGCTGCCCCTCCAATCGCTGTGCTCCCGGGTCCACTCGTTCCACCGCTGTGCTGGCAACAGTGCCAGACACCTGCACAGCCACCGGTGCTGCCCCACGGGTGCTGACAGGCACAGACTGGGACCGTGCCAGCATGCTGGTACACAGGTTGGAACCAGACAGGCCCAGGGGCATGTGCTGGCCTGCTGTGTGTCCGTCATGGGACACACAACCATCACTGCCCATTGCAAGCCTTCTATCATCAATGGTGCAGGTACGTGCTACTGCCATGGTCACAGCGTGCTGGCATGCTTGCATGCCAGACTGCTGAGACACAGGCTGTGCACTCCCCGCACCTGTATCATTGACACCAGAGTTTGCGGCCCAGCGTGCATGCTGCTGCAGTGCCTGCTGGCTGGTGGTGGAGGTGGATGGACCCTCCTCCATGTCCAGCAGGTCAGCATCACTGTCTGGACCCACCACCACCATCTCCTGAAGACGAACAGGATCTGTAACAGAAAGAGAGTACATGTGAGTGCATGTGAACAACCGCCCCCCCAAACACCACCACCATGTCATACCGTGCAGTGATGGGCTTCCACCTGTCTGGAATCCTCCGCCTGGTACGCCCTCAATGGCACTCGGCTGCATGGCTGCGACCAGTGTCTCCTCAGTTGGGGTCAGCTGCAACACCACTGGCGGGCCCCGCCAGTGCCAGCATGTGCCGCCCTGAAGGCTGCCACCTTCTCCTTCAACCTCCTCGCGGTCTGTCCCCATCTTTTCTTGCATTCCTGCATGGGCGCTGGTGGCTTCTGTGTAGGATTAACAGCCAGAGCTACCCTCCCATGCAGCCCCGCAGGGACTCAGGGGTCCCCTCAGTCCACTCAGCACTGGCTTCTCATCCAGGTAGGCCTGGAAGAGAGCCTCCGTCTCTGCTGCTGTAAAGTTGGGCCTCCTCCTACGCCCACCGTCCTCACCCTCACAATGACTCTGCTCGGTCATGGCGATCTGTATGGGGGGAAGTGGACACCTGTCACTGTGCAGTCTACAGCATTTTCCCATGACCATCGTCCTGAACATCACACAGCATGCAACTCACCTCTCACCTGCAGTAACCAAATCTGGCCAATGCAGCCCAATGTCGCACATTTATAGCGCAATACATGCAAATTAGGAGTGGAGCAACTATAATGACATGCAAATCGCACCACTGCACCCTTGAATGGCTGATCAGATGATTTGCATGTGTTGGCTGAATATCGTGAATCTGCGCTTTGCGCAATACGGAAGAGTCGGCTGAGCCAATGGCGCAGATCTGTGCCTGTGTGGTAGACTGCATTGCACATGCCCAGATAGCTTACGTAGGCGTCTGTCGTGCTGCTGATGTGCTGAGCGCGATCGGCAATTCAGGCCATGGCCACGATTGTGCCAGTGGCGCTACAGCAATGGGCACTATATGGCGCTGTGGCACTACTGCGCAATACTCCACTGTTGCACTGGTACGCAGCTGGTCAGTTGTGCAGGATGCCTATCGTCCAGATGGCGCTGTCGCGTAGCCTTGCGTCATTGCCCATGACCTTGTGTATGACCTTTGCCCCTGGCACTGTTCTTTGCCATGTGTAATGCGTCCCTGTTGCGCTGTCTGGTGACGGCGCTGTAATAGTGGACGGCTGTTCGAACAGCGCGATTGGAGCCTGTGGTGGTCTATTGCGCAACATCTCCACATGGGGTTACGGCACAGCTGGGCGCCATATTGCCTGCTGTAAAGTTGGTGCCATGGCTAGGAGGAGGGTGGTGTCCTGGAGCCAGCTTGAAGTGGCCAACTTGGTGGCCCTAGTGGAGCCCCACTATGGGGCACTTTATGGTGAGGCGCCCCTCACCATTGCCCGGACCAAGGTGTGGCAGCAAGTGGCCACTGACCTGGTGGGGGTCACTGGACGGTGCCGGTCAGCTGAGCAGTGCCGGCACCGGTACAGTGACCTCCGCCGGAGGGATCCTGATCTGCTGGATCGGCTGCGGTCACATGCCAGGTGGGGCGTGGTGCCTAGGCCAGGTGGGTGTGCCATATATGCACCTGTATTATCTGTAGGGGTGTGTGTGTGTGTTTTGGTGACTGTGCATAGGTGATGGCTCGGCCACGGTTGGCTGTGTCAGTGTGTGCAGCTGTGAGATGACTGGGTATGGCTGTGTGGGCAGGCACTGTCACTGGGGCAGGGGGCAGTCTGCTTTTGAGTCACACTGATGTTTGTCTCAACATATGTCTCCCACAGGCCGGGATGTGAGGATGCAGGGCAACAGTGAAGAGGGCTGTGCCAGGACCCGTTGCCAGCAGGGGTTGGAGCCCACCAGCAGCAGCAGCACCAGCAACAGCGCCAGTCGGAGCTGCTTGAGCAGTGTGAGTATCATGACTTCATGGATGCTATTGCATGCTGGGGGGGGGCAGTAGCCATGCACAATACAAACATGCAGGAAAGGGGAGGTCATAATTCCACTATACAAGACACTAGTGAGGCCCCACCTGCAGTACAGTGAACATTTCTGGAGACCATACCTACGTGAGGCGTAGAGTGGGCAGAGAAGGTTCAGAGGAGGGCAACAAGGATGGTGCATGGCTTGCATCACAACTCCTAGGGAGACAGGTTGAAGGAAGTGAACCTGTACTCCCTGGAGGAGAGAGGAGAGAGGGATATGATTGAGACATACAAGTATCTTACAGGGTGGAACAGGGTGCAGGGAAACACTATTTTGAAGTGCAAAAGATGTTCCAGGACTACAGGGCATGGGATGCAGTTGGAGGGAGGACGATTCAGAGGAAACATGAGCAAGACTTTCTTCACAGCACGGGTGGTGTACAAGTGGGACACCCTGCCAGAGGGAGTGGTGGGAGCTGACACAGTCACAGGATTTCAGACTGCACGGGATAGACATAATGGAATTCTTGAGGTCAGGGGTAAGAGGCAACAGACTTCTAGGTAAACAAAGTAACTTACAGGCTGAAAGGGACAGACTGTGTGGGCCATAGGCCCTTATCTGCCGACACTGGCTATGTATCTATGTCTGTAGGCATGACACAGGTGACATGCGTCACTGTCCAGTTTCACAGCACGTCTGTGTATGCATCACTGGTGGTCCATGCATGTACTGGGCACATAGCTGTGTAACTGGCATCGCACCACGTTGCCACGTCACTTGCCAGCCTTGTTTGTGCTGTGATGGACATGGGCAGTGTGTGTGTGCAGTGGTGCGCATAGCTGGTGCCGCCTGTTTGTGATGGCCATGTGCATGTTCACTGTGGGTGGGTGCATGCCATCACAGGTGCGGGACATTGGGCTATATGGCTTGCAGGTTGGGTGGTGTTCAGGGTTGTGGTCAGTCACAGCCATTGACTGTGTTCCCATTTTCCTAGGCCTCGAGGTTCTCCAGAGGATGGTGAGGGATGTCAGGGCCATCCGACGGCTTGTGGGCCATAATAGCGACATCCTGCAATACATTCACCGCCATGGTGTGCGGAGGAGGCGGCAGAGACCTGCAGGACACCGGCAGGAGGACGGGTGGCCAGCTGGCCCATGACATCTCTACCCTTCCCACTTCTACCATCCCTACCACCCTGCCTTCCCTCTCCAAGTTTGTCATCCCTACCCCTTGACCAACCCTACCTTGTACCCGTCCCCCCCCTTGTAAATAGTTGTACTTGTTTTGATAATGTTTGTTGTTGTGAAATACATTTTATATTTTTATACGAATAATGTGTTGCTCTCTGATTTGCAGCTGCCTATGGGTGCTCAGTTGCAGGGGTGTACATGCCATCTGGGCTGGTATGGTCCTGCATGTGTGTGTGTGTGCGTGTGTGCATGGGGAGGGATCTCCAGCATGGCAGAGACTTTTGGTTGGTCTTGCCGTCTGCTGCCACCCACTGCTGGGTGCACAGTTTGTGTCTGGCTTGTAGGCTTCTGTGCTGCACGGGGTTGACGTGTGCTGGGGGGATGCATGGTTTCCTGCAGTGCCAGTCACTGCACATAGGTGGTGTCTTGGGGTCACAGTGCAGGGTGTGCTGTGCATACGGGGGGCTGATGTGCACTGTGGTTGTCAACCCCCTGTGTGTGGCACTCTCAGCCCGCCAGTGGTTGTGCTGGGGTGTCATGGCTCTGCTATGCTTTGTTGGCTTGTCCCCATGGGCAAGTAGATCATCCGTCCCACCCCCAGTGATGCTGTGCTTGGGGTGTGCAGGTGTGGTGTGGGTTCTGCAGTGTGTTCCTGTGCCCATGTGTGGCATGGCTGGCGGTGGGCCCCATCCTGCCTCCCTGGATGTGCAGTTCCATTGCTCTGGGGGGCTCTGCTTGCGCTATGGCACCTCTGGAATGCTCAGCTGGGCTGCCCTGGTTGCGCCATAGCGCAACATTTCGTCTCAGCTTCTCCTTCCTGGTTGCTCTATGGCGCAGTATGTGCGATATTCAGACGTTGATTGCTTGCGCAATTTGTTCTGCTCCATGTTTGAATATCGCACCAGTTGCGCATTTGTGCAACTGGTTTGTGCTTGCTCCTGCTGTTGCGCTCATTTTGAGCGCAGTTTGAATATCTGGGCCTTTGTCTACTAGCTGCAGATATTCCCAGCTTAGATTTGATTATCCAAAAGATGAAGTTAGATATTTCATTTTAACATTGAAAAGAAAGTGGATAACATTTTTGTATTGTTTTATTATGTGTTTTCTTTTTGCGTATTATGCCTTTAAGGCATCAATTTAAATATCAGTGTTTGCTATCCAAGACACATCCCCTGATGAAGGCTCAGTACTGGAGCTGAAGCGCAGGGGAATGTAACACTGTGGACATTTTTGAAAAACAAAAATCTTTTTGCTTAGCTTGCCTGACTTGCCTAGTTTACCAACCTGGAGTGCAATAGCCTATGGTGTGTTGTGAATGTGAGGGGTGTGCCTCTCTATTGTTTGCACCCTGGCATTTGAGTCGTACCTGGTCTCCTTTTGTGTGATCTGTCGTGATCAGCCTGTGGAGGTTGAATTACACCCTGTAACAAAGAAAACTGTCCATCGATGTCTGTTGCTGCCACCACCATAACTGTCCCAACACCTGACCCTCCCTGTCAGCACCCCCATACCCCCCACACATATAACACTGACACTGGGGATGCCTAATCCCCCAGTGTCACCACCTGAAATAAAGAAAACCATCCCTAGTAGCTTTTTTTTTTAATTAAATCTACCCTGTAAAAAAAAAACAAAGTCCATTGATGTCTGTTGTTGCCGATGCCATTAGTCCCCCACCCGACCCTCCCATTCAGCAGCCCCTCCCCACAAACATAACAGTGACACTGGAGTGCCCAATCCCCCAGTGTCACCACCTGAAATAAAGAAGACCATGCCTAGAAGTGTTTTTCACATACCCTGTAAAAAAGGAAACCGTCCATTGATGTCTGTTGCTGCTGCTGCCATTGTTAGTCCCCCACCCAACGCTCCCACTCAGCACCCACCACTTCACACTCTCCAAGCCCTTACTTACCCACCAAGGGTCCAACATCATAATCTTCTCTGGGCTGCAGATATGTCTTCACTCTTAAGTGCCGGACCTTGAACTGAGGAAATCAGGTATGTGGTTCAATGTATTTCAATGGGATTTTGAACTTAGTGGCATAACTTGGTAATTTCTGAATATTTTTACTCCAAATGTTCAACACACCTTTTTTGGGACTCCACCTGATGACCAATGGCAGTGAAATTAGGCAAATCAGTCCCAAAAGATGATTCTGAAGTCACTGCAAGAAACCACTTGTTTCAGGCAGGAGTTGAAAATTTTCTCCACCCTTGTTCATGAGGCGGGGTGATAAGAAGGCTATGTTGAAAAGCTGGGGTAAAAATATTAAAACACAACAAAGTTATGAGCCAACGTTGAAATTTGTGAACACAGGCTCATAATTTTGATAATTTTCAATATTTTGACCCCACATTCTTAACATAGCCATTTCTTCATAGCACCTCATAAATATGACCAGCTGTCATTTTTCAGATCCTGGCCAAAATGTGTTTTCATGTCCCAAAAGGTGATTTTGCAGTTGCTGCATGAAATCACCTTTTATGCAGAAGTTGAAAATTGTCTCCACCCTTGTTCATGAAGCGGGACCATAAGAAGGCTATGTTGAAAATTTCGGATAAATATATTAAAAAACTACAAAGTTATGGGCCTACTTTGAAATTTATGAATGTAGGCTTGTAACTTTGGTAATTTTCAATATTTTTGACCCCAAATTTTTAACATAGCCATTTCTTCACAGCACCTCATGACTGTGACAGCTGTAATTTTTCAGATCCTGGCCAAAATGTGTTTTTGCTCTTGTGGTGCGAAATCAGCTTTTGGTTGGGATTTGAAAATGTTCTCCACCCTTGTTCATAAGGTGAGCTCATAAGAAGGCTATGTGGGATCATAAGAAAGCTATGTTGAAAATCTGGGGTAAAAGTATGAGAAAACAAAAAAGTTAGGAGTCTACACTTCAGTATTCCAATGCATACTCGTAACTGTGGTAATTTTTAATATATTTTTTTTTTTTTCAATTCAGATGTTTATCCTCCTGTGGCTTGCCGGCAGATCTCTTTCTTCCTGCCAGCACCCAGTCACTTCCATGCCCCCCGGCACCCCTCAGGCCCTGTGTCCCCCACGGATTACCCTCTGTGGTGGGGTGGAAGGGCCGTCTCCCCACCTCCTGAGCATGTATCCAGAGTGGGCCCGAGAGCTCCATGAGGCCATGGTGCCAGAGTACTGGAGAAGCTGCCATGGAGCTGGCAGCTGATTTCCTTATTTTTTGTGCCCCCCCCGTGGCTGTGAACACGTGTGTAATGATTCCACACTACCTGTCTCCCTAGCTCTGGCACTACCCTCCATCCTCCACCGGAGGGCAGCCAAGGAGCGGGATGACATACCCACCCTTCCCAGGAGAAGAGAGCTGCCATTGGACGCTCAATCCTCTCCCTTCCCTGCCAACCCCCGGTGGTCCATACTCGTTCCTGAACATGAGTCACCAGTGGTGCGAGGTGTGGCGTCCAGTGCCTCAACCCTCAGCACCACCGGGCAGGTTTAATTTTCAATATTTTGACTTAAACTTTCTACATAGCCATTTTTTCACACCACCTTATGAATGTGACAGCTGTCATTTGTTACATCCTACCCAAAATGTGGTTTAACACTTGTGGCGCAAAATAACATCTCAGCCATTGTTTTATAAATGACACCTTTCATGCTTAGAAGGAGTGGTCATAAAAAAATTATGTTGAACATTTGGGGTAAAATTGTGAAAAAAACAATTGAGTTATGAGGAAACAAATTGTTCCAACATTTACTCATAACTTTATTTTTGGGTGATTTGGGCTCCTAGTGTTCAACATATCCCTTGTGTTACCCAACTTCCTGAACACTGCAGATGTCATTTTGCAAATCCCCTCTGAAACTTGTTTCCACAGCTGTACACTGAAATCACCTTTCAGATGGGATTTTAAAATCCCATCTGTCTTGATCATAATGTCAGGTCATAAAAAGACTACTCGACATTTGGGGTCAAAATGTGGGAGCCCACTTAAATGTAGATATCCCTCTCAGCTGCCCTATCTTGGGCAATTGCAATCAAACAACGTGTCAAAGCAGGACACCACTGAACATGAGGTATTGCATCTCATCTGTTCTATCCTGGGTAAATATATAATGAAAATGTGTACAAGGAAGACCAGGTACAACAGGAATACCAGTGGTGAACATTCAGCATTGACAAATGCTTGTTTTGTTTTGTACAGACCTGTCATTCTCTAAAACTCTGTTATTCATTCATACTGTAGTAGCTGCAATGCCATCAACTTCTTATCTTCATGGTGAAGTTGGTGAGTTTACCTCAGCTATGACGGGGGGCAGTGGCTAGTGCCCCCCAGGCCAGGCCAGTGTCAGTGTGCAGTGGTGGGGTGATTCACAATATTGTAGCCATAGGCCCCTGCTCCATCTGATTAGCTTGCTCTCAGTCATCTATTACCATTCAGCAAATGAATGACTGATGATGATTGTTATTGATGATGATGAGATGTCATGTCATCCCAAAAACCCTATCTGTTCATAGTAGCTGCAAAGTCATCAACTACACACGCCTGTGATGAAGTTAATGAGTTTTCCTCAACTATGATGAGGGGAGTGGCCAGTGCCACTCAGCCCAGGCCTGTGTCAGTGTGCAGTGGTGGGGTGGCTCACAAAATTGTCACTATGCATGATCAACTGCCCACACTCTTGCTGAAATTCATGAGTTTGCCTAAACTATTATGGGGGGGGGGAGTGGGCACCCTGGCCAGGACAGTGTCAGTGTGAATCCAGTGGTTCTAGCTTGCTGCCATTCAGTCATCTTCTCTGAAACAGTGTATGAATCACTGATACAAAATTGCCAGCAGATACAGGCCATATGGTCTACCTAGTTTGATTGAGTGTGCAGCACTTCAGCCTATTAGACTGCAGCTTCCCCCCCTCCCATTAATTCTTCCCTCTCCCAACTGCCCCCCGGTATGTACTTTCCCCTTGAATTTGTTCCTCCCCCTCTTGAAGCACTCCCCAGTCTGCACTGATATGAGTTGCTCAGGCAGTGCATTCCACACTGTTACCACTCTTTCAGTGATGTAGGGCCTCCTCTTTTCCCTCCTGGATCTGCCCCCTTTAACTTTGGGGAGTGCCCTCTGGTATCGCTTCCATTCTGGAGAGAGAACCCACCCTGGAAGCCTATTCTGTTCATCCTCTTCAGGTACCTGAAGGTCTTGATCATGTCCCCTCTCTCTCTTCTATCCTACAGGGTATACATGTTGAGCTCTTTTAGTCTTTCCTCATAAGTTCTATCCCCCAACCCCTGGATCATCTTTGTTGCTCTTCGCTGTACTGCCTCCAGTAGTTTGATATCCCTTTTCAAGTACGGGCGCCAGAACTGCATGCAGTACTCCAAGTGTGGCCTCACCAGGGACCTGTACAGGGGCAATATGACTTTGCTACATCTGGATGTAATCTCCGTTGTTATGCACCCTAGCATCCCATTAGCCTTAGCCGCTGCTTTCTTACACTGGGACAAGTGGTTTAATTCCCTGGTCATCAGCACCCCCAAATCCTTCTCCTCGTTGGATGTGGACAGTTTGATACCATCCATCCAGTAGCTGTATCCTGGGTTTTTGGCTCTGAAATGCATCACCTTGCACTTCTTGGCATTGAACCCAAACTGCCAGGTGTGCGACCACTCCTCGAGTCTTGCCAAGTCCTCCTGCAGTAATTTACCACCCTCCTCCCCATCCACCTCAGCACAGATCTTGGTGTCATCAGCAAAGAGGCTGATCTTATTCTTAATCCCAACCGCTATGTCTGCGATGAAAATGTTAAACAGGACTGGTCCCAGTACTTCTCCCTGTGGGACGCCACTTGTCACTACCCTGGGCTCCGATGCTTCTCCCCCAAAACTACTCTCTGTTGCCTGTCCCTCAGCCAGTTTTCTATCTATTGGGCTAGCTTCCACCCTATAGCAAGACTCCTCAACTAGCAGGTCAACCTTCTGTGTGGCACTGAATCGAAGGCCTTGCTAAAATCCAGGTAGACTACATCTACCGCATGGCCCTCATCCACTGCCCTCATGACCCAGTCAAAAAAATCAGCCAAGTTTGTCTGTCAGGATCTGCCAACGATGAACCTGTGCTGTCTGTAATCTTGCAGATCATTATCCACAAGAAACTGCACCAGCCTTTATTTGAGGATAGATTCCATCAGTTTCCCCACAATTGTGGTGAGGCTCACCAGTCTGCAGTTCCCTGGTTCATCCTTGGGCCCACTTTTGTGGAGAGGTACCATGTGTGTCTCCCTTCAATCTCTGGTCACACATCCCGTATTTAGCGAGGTGTTGAACAGATCTGCAAGTGGCTCTGCCAGGACCTCTGCCAGCTTCTCAGCACCCTGGGATGTACTCTGCCTGGCCCAGGAGCCCTGTCTACCCTCAGGGAACTAAGGCCTTTTGGTTCTCTTTCCACAGTGATGACCCCATCTGTGGCTGTCTCATCCCCCATGCCTGCACCACCTTTCCCTGCAGGAACGGATCCATCCCTCTCCTATCATTCAGGATGATGATGATGATGATGACCAGTTACAATTGTGTCTGAGACAAGTTCATGAAGATGATAATGATAGCATTATCTGACAGTTATCTGACATTTCACTATAAACTTATTGTGCCAAAGGTAGATAGGCTAGTGATACTTAAAGGGAACGTCTCCCATTGTTTCACACCAATATTTTCCCAACTCCTGATGTGTAACTGTTGTGTGCCTCCTCCAGTTGCCAGAAGTCCTATTGCTGTCCAAATCTAGATTATAAATAAAAATATACAGCCCTCAAAAGTTATCAATGTGTTTGTCCTCCATTTTACCATCAATGTTGCTGGAGGATGATGTCATCAGAGCAACAGATAATGGTGCTGCACTAAATGCAGTTCCACCAGTAAACAAAACCCACGATGTTTGGTTGCCCACTTGAGTAATGGAGGAACCCTTTAAGTGTTGTGCACATCCTGAAGTGATGGTCTAATAGGGACTAGGACCATGTGAGTGTGATGCAGCACTGATTTGAGGTACTGTATATACAGTATTCATATAAGGAAGTATCTGTATGTGTTGTGTTACTGTTGCTGTTAGCAAAAACAGTTTACCCAATAAATGACTCTGGGTACAACAATAGTTTTAAGTGGTATTATACAGCTGTTGTGTTATGTTGTGTGTGTGTTAACATTCTCTGTTTTGATTGACACCAGCAGTGAGAAACAATCTTGCAAATAGGTCCCTTTCCCTTTGTAACTAGGCAGTCAGTGATTGGATGGCTGCTTTAAGGCAATAAAGAATTCAGCTACAACAAGGAATAGGTTACCAAGAAAGCATTAGCTTCAGCATATGAAAGAAGGACAATCTAGTGGTTAAAGCACAGGCACAAGCACTGGGGGAATCTGGTTCAAATCCAACTAGAGTTCCTTACTGTCTAACCCTTAAGAAGTTCCCCTAACCTCCTTGGAAACTGTGATGGCCCCTCAGGTCCATGACTTTAAAAGTGTCCCAATTCCCATTATAAATCATTAGCAGTGATGTGAGAGCTGCAGCACTTCACTTTCAAGGTACTAAGGATAAGCTGTGGCAGTGCCCCCCCTCCCGCTTTGTAATGCCAGCATTTGAAGTAGGATGTCCCTCACAAATCAGATGTTACACCTCAACTGTTGTAGGTAAATCAATTAATCAGCCTCAGTGTCTGTAGTGCTCTGTGTTTGCTTAGCTCACTCCTCCCATGTCATATGCATTCTGTATCTTGGTATTTCCGGTCAGAAACTCAGATTTAGGGGGCATTTGAAATGTAAAACAAGACACTTTATAAAGTAAATGATCTAGCTCTCCACTTTCAGGCTGCTGAAAGGGGATGTGTATAAGTAAGTCTTGTGTGATCCTTTGGTAAACTGCTCAGACTCACCTTGTAATGGATCTTCTCAAGGGTGTTCACCTGGTTCAATACAGAGTGACTGATTGACTGCTCGATTGTTTGTTTGGTTGGTTGATTGGTTGATTGACTGATTCAGTCTACTGCTTTCCACAACATGTTATAACTGTCTCATAGAGAGAAATGAGCAGTGCAAAGAAACAGCTTTTGTTTCCTGTGAATGTAATACTATTAGATGTATTATTTGCTCTACACATACAGTATTAAGGCTACAGGTACTACTCCCTGTGTGAGTTGCATGACAGAACTGCCTTAAGCCATTGCAAACTTAAACTAAAATCAGGCTAAACAGCATTGATACCCTTATGTTTTGTTCTGCACTGTTGCTGCAGTGACATCAAGGGATGGGAGGGGCTGTATTACAAGTGACTCATTTGCATGTAAATGGAGGCTTGCTTGACATTTTACTACCTTGTGTCAGAGCCCCAAACTCTAGATGTGTGTTGCAAAAGAAGAAATGGCTGATCTCTTATTGACATATGTACAGTACTTGATGTAATGTATAATAAATACATCAGACATATCCAAAGCAAAAATATACAGGAGTCTTCTCCTTTAACTAGGTGGGTTCTGAATGTCATGTAGCAGACAAGCAGTTTTTGGCTAAATTGGCAGTCAGCAAGTTGTCATTTTTGTGCAAAAGAAATCAAAGAAAATTAGAAGTATATTACTGAGTGTGTACTGTGAAAATGTAATGTTGTTTGGTTGGGCATTAACAAGTTTTCCATATTTATTGATCTTCAAAAGTTTTTTCAGAAAAATCATACTCAGACATTATTTCTCTAATAAAGACCTTTATCATTAAAGTTCAGCAATGAGTATCATTACCGAAGAATTACCAATGGACTCAGAAAACCTGAATTTGCTAATTGCACTTACTGAAGAAGATGAAAGGGACACTCAGGAAGAAAGGAATCTGGGTGATGAACTACACCTGGAAACTTTTGATCAAACAATGGGACTGGACCTTGAAGCCCTTGAGACACTATGGCAACAAAGTGGAAGTGACACACTGGGAATAAATCACAATGATCAAGGGGACGAAGGGGCTGAATTTCAGCCTGGTACTATTTCAAAATCATAGGACTCTGAGGTATATATTGGTGTGGACAATGCAACTGAAACTGTGCAACAGAATACTTTTGTTCCAAGAATAATGCAAGCCTCCACCACTATCAAAAATCAAAGGAAACTGTTGTTTAAAGGTAAATCAATGTTTTGCCCCTCATTCATACAGTGCAGCTTATATGCACCTATGAACAGGTAGGGCTCAGTCAGGTAGAACAATCACTGAGTAAAAATGTGAGAGATAAAAAGTTTAACCTCACAAAGGAAGAAAACCAGGCACTATTTGAATCAAAAAAACTTTAAACAAATTGGAATAAAACAAGCTGATAAGGGGGAAACATTGTTCTGTTAGATCTAGTACATTACAAATATATAGTTATGACATTACTGGAGGATGGTAAGAGTTATAGGAAGTTACCAGGTAACCCTCACTTCCAATTTAAGAAAGAAATGCATGCTATTTTACAGTAGGGATTTCAAGAAAATCTTATTAGAGAAAATGAATATACATTTATTTGGAAAGAGAACCCTAAAA
Organism: Neoceratodus forsteri; assembly: GCA_016271365.2. NCBI lineage: Eukaryota > Metazoa > Chordata > Ceratodontiformes > Ceratodontidae > Neoceratodus > Neoceratodus forsteri. The sequence continues at coordinate 298,805,452 of CM057455.1, forward strand.
TAGCAGGCTTCTACATTTTGCCCAAGGTGTACAAAAATCTTGTGGACCCACTCGGAAGACCCATTGTGTCAGGCATTGATTAATTCACAGAAAGCCTTGGGCAATTTGTAGAGATTGCTTTCTACAGAAAAGTGTACACACATTAGATTCCTACCTAAAAGACAGCACTGACACATTAAGAAAATTTGAAAGATTTAATTGGAAAGAAGGGTACAGACAGCTCACCATTGATGTCAACTCTCTTTATACATCTATTAAACAGGATAAAGGAATCCAAGCTTGCAAGTATTTTTTGGGAAAATAACATGAATGCTGCACAAATTTCCACTGATTTCATTTTAGAATGCTTAGAATTTATACACACACACCATTTTTTTGAATTTGACAGTTAAGTACTACCTATAGACGTGTAGTACAGCTATGGGTGCCAGCATGGCACCCAGCTATGCCAACTTGTTTCTAGGTTGGTGGGAAAAGGTGCATGTACTCTTCTCTATCCACAAAACAACCCCTTCTTTAATAAATTAAGAAGTGGTTCCATTTTGTGGACAACATCATTTGTGTCTGGGAAGGGATGATCTGGAGATCACTGATTTTTTTGGAATGACTACATAGAAATGATTTAAATTTATAATTTACTCATTTTTCTAGTGGAGACAATGTGAATTTTGTAACCCTCACATTCCACGTCACACCGGAATGCACTGTTGAAAGTAAATGCCATGGAAAAGAAACAACCAGAGATTCACTCCTTACAAGTGATAGCGCCCATCTTGTAAGCCTTAAGGACTCCATACCTTCTGGCCAGTTTCTGAGGCTTTATCATAATTGAAGTATGGAAGATTAATTTTTGAAACAATTAGAAGATCTTAAAACCAGTTTTTTGAAATATGGTTATTCAGATAATCTTTTAAATGAAGCCAAGGGCAAAGTAGTGCAGTTGAATAGAAAAGACCTGATATATAAAAAAATCAAGAAAGAATTTGACAAAAATGGATAACAAAAAAATCACTATGGCCACAGAATATAACAGTGTAGCAGGCCAGATTGGGAACATTGGGCCCCATATTCAAAAGTGGCCAGCCACATTGCGCAAGTGCTTGTGCCACGCATCTCAGATGGGCCATCAGAAAAAATGGTATATTCAGAAAATGTGCCAGGAAATGCAACCACACATGTCTCTTTAAGCTGAGTGGCAACCATAACACTAGGGGGCACAGTCTTAAGCTGGAGGGTGGGAGATTTAGGAGGGAGGTCAGGAAGCACTTCTTCACAGAGAAGTTGGTGGACACTTGGAATGCACTGTCAGAAGGGGTAATCTCTTTGAAGACAGTGGGCAGCTTTAAGAGAGGCTGGGATAGGCATAGGGGAAAGCAAGGATCATGGGTATGGAGGATGGGAGGAGTTGGGAGGGAAGGCAGGGACATTAGCTCAAGCTGTGGACCCTGCAATACAAGCAGACTTGATAGACCAAATGGCCTTCTTCTGCTGGCTTCTTCGTATGTTTGTATGTCTGGCTGAATATACTGAACATGTGCAACAGAAGATGTGCGGTGCAGCAGGGTACCTTTGAATATGGGGAACCATGGACAAGAGGCAGGACTGATGCACACAAAGTGCATGGAGCACAATGCAGGGGTGAGTGTGAGAAGGGTAGGGGCACAACAGAGCAGCAGACCAGGGTACAGGGGAGGCACAGTGGCACCCCCATAGCATCCAAAAGGCCTCAAATCAAGGTCTTCAAGTGCCCAGCACCATGCAACAACACAGACATTGTCAATTACGTAGAAGACAATGCACACTGGCCAGTGCTGACACACACACAGCCATGGATAGGGGACTACAGCAATGTCTGTCACCAATGGACAGGGCCAAAGACTGAAGCTGAGTGACAATGCTGCAGACATGCCAGTGAGACAAGTGGCACAGTATATCACCAGCACACCACCACCACCATGGCATGAAGCAGGAGCACACACAGGGGCCAACACTGACAGTGGCACATGTCCACTGCCAGTGTAGGACACAACCACACAACCACATGGGCACACAGGGTTGCAAGCCATGGCCAATACCACCACTACAGAGGAGCACAGAGGCACACAGGGAACTAGCGGTAAGGAACACAAGGATGGCCGTGCCACGTGAACATGATGCAACCTGTGCATGGAATACAGGGACAGATACAGTATTGGCCACCCCCTGGGGACAGAGTGCTGTGGGTGAGGTGAAGGCCTGCACCCATTTGTGCACCAGTGGACACGTGGATGCATGGCACATGTGCCATATACCTGTCAACAATACCAATGGAAGAAAACAACACAAACAGCCATGTCAAAATGGAAACAAATTTACTGAAAGGTAACATATGGCGAACAACAGCAGTATAAACAGAAACAGCACATATGTGCTGGTAGAAAAACAACAGCAATCATGAACAGCAATAGGTAAAAAAACTATATACATGTATGTACAAGGGAAATGCTGAACAAGGGAGGTGGGTGCACAACTTTTTACAAAGAAAGGAGCCTGGGTGTCAGCATGGGGTGGGAAGGGCTATGGGGCAGTCATTAAGCCACCGGGGCATGTCACTGTGGTCACATAGGGCAAGGCTCACCCAAATGGAGATGTATGGCAGACACATTCTGGCCTGCAGCATGGATCGCCTGCACAATAACCCCCAGCATATCATAAATCCCCCTCAGAAGCTCCTAGGAGGTTCTTTGTCTGGTCATCCGTCCATGTGTCCTCTGTATGCCACCACTCATCCATGTTGTTCCAACATGACCTAGGGGAAGAAACAGACAAACAAAACACAGCCTCAGTACCAATAGTCCATCATGCCTGGACAGTAAGCCCCCCCCCCAACAATGATGGTGATGTGCAGACGTGCAAATGTGAGGTGCCATGCACAGGCCCACCACAGTGCCACATGCAACAGTGATAGCTGCAGTGCCATGGACATGTGTGCCACAAAACACACCACATGGGATGTGGGTATTGCAACAGATGCTGGCAGTGCAGGACATGTGGATGCCATGGCATAGGGCACTGTGGATGTGTGCCACATGGCTGTGTGCTGGATGCACAGTGGCTCCCACTGCAGCACACTGGCCACATGCAGAAGTGTGTGTGAGATGGCCACAGGTGGCTGACCCCTGGCACAGGGTACCTGAGACAACACCACTGATGTATGAGACTGTCTACAGTGGGCCTCACATGTAGGCATGGATGGATGGCATGTGGCGTGCACCCAGGTGTGGACCTATCAACATCACCATACCCCAGGGCAACACACAGAGACATGCATGCCTGGGCCTGGCCACACGAATGGACATAATGGTACTGACATGGGCAACAGCATGCCAGCAGACCACAGGTGTATGGTGCACAGACATGGTGGGGGGAACAGGGCCACACATGCATGGCTTACCTCTAGGAAACAATCAGTCAACATAAATGGGGCCAACTCAGCATGGGCCGAAGTGACGAGCGGGTTTCCCCAGGGATCTGTCTTGGGGCCTTGTTTATTCAATACATACATTGCCTCATTGAAGGTCAATGGTGGAGTTTGGGTTTCCAAGTTTGCTGATGACACCAGGGTTGGATTTCCAATTAATAACCAAAATGACGCTATAGCACTACAAGAGGCACTGGATACACTGGAACTTTGGGCAGTAGAGAAAAAGCTAATGTTTAATGTAGACAAGTGTTGTGTTATGAATTTTGGGAAGGCAAACAAGCAGTTACCCTATATACTTGGTGGTAAAATACTTAGTATTGTTGATCAACAGAGTGACTTGGGAATTATGATTACGAAAGACCTATCATTTAAGATGCACTGTAATGCAGTTATTAAAACATCGAGCAGTATTCTACACTGTATCAACAAGCATACCACATCAAGAAGTAGGGATGTTCTCCTGCCCTGTATACGTCCTTGGTGAGGCCTCTTCACTTGATTACTGTGCGAAGTTCTGGTCACCCATGGTAAGACTGAAATAGTGGCACTCGAGAGAGTCCAAAGGAGAGCCACCAGATATATACAAGAGGTCAAAGGCTTAGATTACACAACAAGGTTAAACACTTTAGGTCTGTACTCCTTGGAATATAGACGCTAGGGAGATATGTGTTTAATATATAAAGCAACTATCAATCCAGATTTATAGGAACTACTTGGCTTGAAATACAGGAACCTATATATAATACCAGATCTCACCACTACAACTTTTGTTGAATGTCCAAAACGAATAAAGGAAACCTGGCTCACGCTGAGGGCCACCAATATTTGGAATAGATTACCCTTGGAAGTAGTAGCTAGTGATACTGTGAACACATTTAAAAACAGATTGGATAGCTTTCTATTCAAATACAATATCCAGGGTTACTAACTAAATGGTGAGCAAAAGGACTAATGTCTATATGGCTCTGTATTTACCTATGAGACCTATGACATGCAGGGGAGAGGGACATGACCAATGAGGCATAATGGCAGGGACAAGGTAATGGGTGTGTGCATGGGTATGTACCGAAACAGAGCCCCTAATGTGCCATGGAGACATGCCAATCCCACAGATCGCCCCCAATGGAACTGTGTGGTGCAACACACATGTACAGACCGCATGGGATGGAGGGGCCCACTTGCAAACAGGGTGCACACACAGGACCCTGCCAGGTGGGTGACACAGCTGGCACACAGGACCGCAACAGGCTCTCACACACTGTGGATGGAGGTGGGCAGTGCAAAGACCACATGCTGTGTCAGTGGACATGGCTGCACATTAATAGGATGAGCAGTACAGGGATTGGGATAGCACACAGTTGCAGTGGCCATGTGTTGGCCGGGTACCCAAGAAGGGGGAACACATAGATACAGCCCAGCCATCCTGACACTGCCCACACCCTGCACAGTGGATGGTGGCAGGAACACAAATGACTGTATGTGTGGTGTCACCAAAGAGGGCCAGGGGTGTGACTCCCACAGATGTGTGGCACACACAGGATACGCAGTGACACAGTGACATGGGCCAGTACGAATGGATGGCAGGCAACAGCCAACTGTGAACACCGGACAATGACAAGACACAGCCACAGACAGCAGTGGATGTGACACAGGGCCAGTGGTATGTGGTGAGGCACCACTGCACATGGTGTCCAATGCAAAACTGCTAGAGCTGCCCATCACCACCGTGTGTGTGCCACAGTATGCACTGGGCAGGGATATGACCCACCCCACACACAGGGCATGGCCATAGACATACCAATGGCCAGCACTGGTGGAACCGGGAACAACACAGTTCCATACTGGACCCTTAATGCACCACAGTGGCATAATAGGGTTGCACAGTACCAGTGCAATGTGTGACCAATGGATGTGAGTACTGCTATGCAAACGTATGTTGCACAGCACAGGAGGGATTGTTGAGTGGTGCAGGGGCACACACATGCCAATGATCACACAAAAAGGGGATATGTAGCAGTGGGCACAACATGTCCATTGGCCCCATGGTATACTCTGCCTGGGTGGTGGAGGTGGCCTGTGACCATGTCCAGTCACACTGGACATTGCAGGGTCCACTGGGGCTGTCAGCAGCGCATACCCGGCTAACAGCACAACACTGCCACCACATGTGTGTGGTACGTGCGTTGAATGTGCATGCACATACTGCATACCACAGACCACAATGGGCACAGCAGATCCCCCATGACTCCAGGGTAGATACAACAACACATGCAGACTCACCTGATGCCCTGCACGGCAACAACCTTGCCATGTTTCATTGCCTGGCCTGCCTTCCCCAGTCCTCCTCATGCCTGCGGGTATCCAGCTGCACCTTCCTGACCGCCTCCCTGTCTGCAGTGGAAACACAAAGACAAAAGCACAATCAGCATTATGCGGTAGCACACCTGTCAGCCTGCACTACACCCATGATCAATGCAGGTATGTTAACAACAACCAAACACCTGTGTGAGAATGCACGTTGCCCCACCTGTGGCTGGCATACAGTGTACAACTGCAGAGGTGTGATATAGGGCTGTACATTCCCCCCATCACCAGGGTCCACACAGTACAGCAACAGCCAATGGTACATGTCAGATGTGGGTGCACCATGGAGTCTCTGCAAAACCATACAGCGGGCCCCAGACGCATGCCGTATGTGCCTGGTAAATGGCACATGTACCATGGACCACGACCCACTGGGATAGGCTCCATGGCCAGCATCCAGCACAGGGTGCACCACCAGTGTATGTCACAGGCACCCTACATGAGTGATGAACATTGTACCTGGTGTGCGTCCATGTGCGGCCTGCAGTGGGCACCCATGCCTACACATTGGCACTGGTGCTCAGCACACACTGGACTGTGTGGCACTGACATAGGTTGCCATGTTCCAACACTGTCGCAGGTGTTACCCACAGTTTTGCGGTCATGGGCCCGTACCTCTGTTCACATGCATCCTAGTGGGGCTGGGCCTAGACAGTGGTGGACACACCATAATGTACTGCACCACAGTGTACAGAATCCAGTGTCCACTATGGATGACATACCACCATCCACACTGGACAGTGTCTGCCACAGCCACACAACTGTCAGAGTACAGTAACAATAATGCCACACAGTCATGTGGATAACATACCTGGGCATGGCACTGTTCCCTGGTGCAGATGGCACTTAGCCTGTCCATCTGTGCCCTGTCTCTCTGGCCCAGGTCCCTGTATTGGTGACGGCACTGATTCCCTGTCCAGGGGATGCCAGTCCAGCTGGTGATGTGTCTGATAATGTCTGCCCAGACATGAGACCTGACCACATCCATCTCCTCTTGTCCGAAGAGCTGGCCTTCCCTGGGGACCATCAGATCCACCAGGTTGGCCAGCTCATTCTCCTTCCACTAGTGGGAGTGCAGCTTGTGACTGATCTGTGTGTGGCATGTGCCATTGCTCTGACTGTTGCAGCAGTGGTACTTCATTCTGCATGTTTTAGCAAGCCTTTGACCTGCACCCATTGTGTGATTGGGTACACATGGTCGGCCCCACGCAGCTGGCGCGTGTGCCATTACAATGCATGATAGGGCTACCATGTCACATTACCACACGTGCATGATAGCAACTAGCTGTGCAGGACACAGAGGTCACATTGCCTGCATTCACGCATGCATGATGCCATATTGTGAAGGTCAGCCGCTGCCACAACCACAGCCATCTGTACCATGCATGTCATGGCCCATGCGCCGTACATGCCTGCCACGCAAGTGCACCGTGCAGTCACGTCTGTGCAATGCATCAACACTGACCTCAGTGATCTGTACCCCTGTAATGTAGTGATATGTTACAGCTATTACACAGCAGCCTGTGGAAATGCACCATGTGGTTCCACGGGGCACATGGAAACGTGTGAAGCACAGTGGGATGCGCTTGGTGCAACTTTGCAATATTCAGCCAGGATATGCAGATAGCCTCAATGCACATTCTGTGCCCAATCCACACATTTGCATCTCATCACTGGACTGTATTCAGCTCATTTGCATGCACTATGCCATGAGTGCAGCCCTGCACCACCCCTCTGCACAGGTGACCGTGAGGTACTGCAGCCTTGAAGATAGATTGTTTGCTATGTTACTGTGTGTCTGTCCTTGAACTGTGCATGGTTTCACAGCACATACCACTAATACTGTACCTGGCTCTATCCCTGTCTGTTTGACCCACAAGCACCAGTATGGAGTCTGAGTTTGGCAGGCGACGACAATGTCCAAATTTCACAAAGGAAGAGCTGAATGCCCTCACTGAGGCCTATGTGTTGCGGGAGGATCTCCTGAGTCGGAAGACTGGGACCCAGCAGGATTGGTCACGGGACTAGAAGGAGGTGGCCGAGACTGTAAATGCACAGGAGAAGTACAGCCAAACACCACAAGAATGCACTAAGTGAAATGATGGTGCCCATCACCTCTGCAAGGAACTACTGGCCCAGGCCAGTGCCTCCTATCATGCTACTGGTGGGGGACCATCCACAATCCCTGCCATGATAGCGCAGGAGGCTCTCATGGCCATGACTCTAAGCTGTGTGGCTGTGGAGGGCATAGCCAGTGGTGGATTTGATACTGGAGGTGGGCCATCACTGCACTGTGAGTATGCATGTCACAGGCCATGTTCGGTCCTGCATGTGGTGTTAACAGTCTGTGTGTGGCATGTTATCCATTCATTGTAGCACTGTGCAGCCACAGAGCAGCGGACACTGTGCGGCTGTGCATGCCAGTGGTGTAGGCCAGCATGATCACTGTACACAGGCATTTACAGCCTTGTTGGATGTCTGTACCAGCCGTTTTGCTTTCTATATACAGTCACAGGCACATGTGTCTGTGCCATACCACAGGCCTCTGGGTGTTGGGTCTGTAATGACCTCTATGGTGTATGGTGTGGATATGTGTACAGCCCATGCAGATGTTTGAGGGGACACCTGATGGCTGCTGTGTAGTCATCAGGGGCCTGCACTGGAGATTTGTGTACAGATGGGGGGCATTGTTGGGTGCGTCTACCAATTGGCAGTATCTGACCACACGCCTGGTGCCTGACAACCCCTCCATGCATCATAGCATGTCTGCCATGTGTCCCACTTACATTGTCATGCCCATGTGTATTACCACCTGCACACCTGTCACAAGCACGTGTATCTCCCTGTGTCTGTTACAGTTCTGTTGCCATGGACATGCAGCCCTAACCATGTTCTCACTTTTTATTTCTATAGCACCATCACAGCTTGGGACAGGTGTGGCTTCATGGGCACAGCCATATAGATAGCGGAGTGATATACATGTGACCACAGCAACGGCCAGTGTGGTGGCCTCCACTGTGGACCTACTCACACAGTGGGTGAGGGGCGATGATGATGTTGATGATTCCATCTCCCTGTTGGGACTCGATCTTCTAGATTCCCTGGATGTGCTTATCTCAGACACTGATGATGATGACATCACCCAGATCGACAGTGTCATCCCCAACATGGTCCCCCACGTAGCCATGATGGATGCCACACATGCCGCACATGACACCAGCAGCCATCCAGGGCCATCCCATGAGCAGCAGGTGGGCTACTGCTTACTGCTTGCAGTCTGACACGGGGCAGGTTGGGGGCAGCATGGAATGGCCTGCTGCAGAGCAGGCAGGGGGCAGCACCACCCTGCAACAGGGTACTGGTGACCAGCAACAGCCTGACTGAGCACGTGGTCAGGCAGCCCCAGCACACAGTATTGGTACATGCACCACATTCCCAGGTTCACATCATCCACCTGTGCGGCAACCACAGGATATGGCAGCCACACAACAGGCCACAACCCCCCCTGCTCAGCAGCACCCCACTGCCCAACAATACATGTCCCCGGACAACAAGCTGCCAGAACATATGAGGCTACTGAGGGCCTCCGTGGAGAGCCAGGTGGCAATCTGTATAGCTGTGCAGGGGTTGCAGGGGCAGATATGGCTCCATGAAGAGCAGGCAATGGTCCACTATGCGGAAATCATGTGGTCAATATGCCTCCTGCATGCAAACATCACTGCAGGCTTTCCTAGTGTTGCGCAGGCCATACAGGAGGGTTGTGCAGCTTTGGCTGCCCATGCTACCCATAATACAAGCTGCACATTGTGCAGCAGCAACCACATCACCACCCCAAGATGGCAAGTCCGCAATGCCTTTGACACCCCGTCCCCTGCTCTTGCACCACCACCCACCCCTGGCTTACGTGTGCGGTTCTCACTGCCCACCTCAATGCATAGCTGTTCTCTGTCATGTGGTTCGACACCCTCAGGGGCAGGGCCCTCACCCCTTGTGGCACAAGGGAACACACTGGAGTCACCCATGTCTGTGGTGCAGGGTTGTGCATCTGTCTATGGTGGGAGCATGCACACACACACACACTGAGGTGTCTGGGGCCCTGTTGGCCTGCCCATGATGCTTCATGGCTGGTGGTGGGGGGCCCTCTACCCGGTCATGCCTAGGGTTGTGTGCTGTCCACACCATATTCACACAGTCTCCCACACACACACACCCCTGTGGCATTGTCATGCTGTTTGGGTGGCATCTGGGCCATGGATGTGGGTCATGGTGTCATGGGAGCAGCATGGGCATGATGAGTGCACCTGTGGCCTACCGCTGTGGGTCTGTGCCAGTGGTCTATCTATGGCCCCTGCCATTTCACCACAACCACTTGTGTGCATCCTTGGCATTGTTGCCCCTCCTGTGAACATGTGTGCATGTGACCTGAGCACACCTGTCTGCACGTCGCACCAGAGCGAACGGTTCACACTGCATCGCCATGGGGTGCACCATGCTCTCACATCTCCTGTGCTTGTGTACATGCCTGCAATGTCACAGATGCCTACGTTACTCACCTTCAGGGTCCAAAATGCTCCTGCATGATGGTGTCCCTGTGCCGTCATCCCCTCAGGGCCAGTCATGGGTCCCTCCCATCAGGCACTGGCTGGCCACTCTTGTCCTGCGGCTCCTTGTCCTCCACACTGTCACCCTCAGAGACCTGGACAACTATTTCATGGTCAAAGGCAATGTTGTGTAGCATGCAACAGTCCAGGAATATACCACAGGCCTTGTCTGAGCTATATTGTAGGGCACCACCAGACCTGTCCAGACATCTAAACCTCATCTTTAGCAGGCTGAACACACACTCAGTGATGTTACTTGTCACGATATGTGTCTCATTGTACCTCTCCTCAACTTTGGACATGGGTGGCAGAGAAGGGTGAGCAACCATGGCCAGAGGGGGTAGGCACTGTCACCTGTATGGAGAAAGGGGATATGTTAGTCTACAGTACACATCCATGGCGGTCTGCACCCCAAAAGCCCTGTGTCTTCTGGTTGCCCCATCAGCACTTTACACCGGACAGTGTTTCCCACTTGCATACACCTGTGCATGCCTCTGTGGCACTTTCCCAGCTGTTGTGCATTGACTGTCACTTCCACTGTTGCCTACATAACATTTTCTCTGTGGTGCATGGCTACAGCGTGGCCTGGTTGTGCCACACAACGCTGTCCCTTTCCAAAGCATCCCAGTGCTTTACCCCTCACACAGTGTTCAAGAGCACCCCTGTTGCCTGTGCCTGTTGCAGTCCATCACATGTATGACCACCCAGCTCATTTCCCACATCTGTCTAGTGTCAGTCATTTTGCAGTGCCCTCTCTCTGTCTCCCTCCCCCCATCCTGTGTGTCACATGGCTATCAGCTTTTGTGGTGGCACATACATACTGGGACAAACTCTGCACAGCTGACATCATTGCACTTGTGGCCATGTGGGCACCTTTTTCATGGTGGTATGTGCCACTCACCCACAAGATGGCCACTGGGTATTTCCCTTGACTCAAAACATGGGCACAGAGATGACTGATGCCAGACATGGGCATTGTGTGCACTTCCAGGAAAGTGGGCACAGACATTGAAGATGCTCCCTGTGGCATCACACACCACCTGGCAGTTCCGGGAGTAGTAGCCCTTCCTGTTTATATACACCTTCTTGTCACCACCAGGTGGTGCTCTGATTTCCATGTTGGTGCAGTCAATGGCCCCTAGCACACCTGGCATTCGCGCAACCCTGTGGAAGTGCTGCATTGTTTCTGTACACTCCACTACTGAGCTAGGGAATTGTATGAACTCACTAACATGGGGCAGTAGAGTAGTGAGGAACTGGGTGAGGAGACGGGATGTTGCCGACTGGCTGATGCCAGTGGTGTCATCCACTGGTATCTGGAAGGTGCCCATGTAGAGCAAGCACAGCACTGCTGTCACTTTTGTCTCCACCATCATGGAATGACTTCTCTGTGTAGGTGCCTGCAGATCTTCATGGAGCAGCTCACAGAGTTGTCTCAGAATTGCCCTGTTCAGCTGGTACCAGCCCATGATGTCTGTGTCATTGAGCTGTTTGAATGTGACATGGGGCCAGTATCATATCTGTTGGGCATACTGCCTATAGGCCCTTCCATGGCCATGTTGCTGTTGTACCTGTCTCCTCATATTAGCCATCACAGCTGCCATGTGGAATGCAGACCCATCCATTGCTGTTGCAGTGCTGCAGACAACCTTTGGGTGGCTGGCCGATTTAGGCCATCTCCTTTTATACCTAACTTTACGTGGCACATTTTTGGGATGCACAGTACATGTGCCACTCATTTTGGCTGAATATACAGTTGCGCAGTACATTCAGGTGCTGGCCTTTTTTTTTCTGTGCTGCATACATTATCTCTGTGGGAACGCGCATTTGGAAATGTACGATGCATCTCTCCCTTTTGAATATCACACTTCTGAGCATTTTCTGGGATGTGCCATACTTCTCCATTTTGGGCTGTGCATCTCCTTTGAATATCTGGGCCATCGTTTATAGAAACTGGCATATTTTACATTCTGAAAACAGTGTGGGCATGGCTGTAGAAGAAAAGCCAAGGATTACTTTTAGGAAAGCAAGTAATATTAGAGACCATTTGGTACACAGCAGACTTAGAAAGAACACAGATAATGAAATGGGATGGTTCCCTTATAAAACAAAAGTTTTTTTTAAGTGTGCACCTTGTAATATATGTAAATACAGTACACTTGGTAAGAATTTCAAACACCCTATAGATAAGCTGATCAGCTTACAGGGTTCCAGGTAAAGCACAACCTACTCTGCGCACAGCAACACGGATTCTGGAAAGATCACTACACCCCTACCACCTTGGTTGATTACTCCTCTCAGTTCTACGATGCCTTAGATAATGGTCTGGCAGTGGGGCTTGTCTTTAGAAACCTCACTAAGGAATTTGACACAGTCAACCACCAGCTTCTCCTAAACTGTCTACTAAATACAGGCCTGTCCTCTGACACTGTTGCCTGGTTTGACAGTTACCTTTCTCACAGGTCACAATGTGTCAGAATCAGTGATATACTCTCAGAACCCAGGGAGGTGAATCTCAGAGTCCTCCAAGGGTCAATCCTTGGACCACTCCTCTTCAGCCTCTTCATTAATCCATTACCCTCAGTCTGCCCAGCACACATTGCGCTCTATGCTGATGATCCCACCATTTCTGTATCCATCAGGAAACAGTCCGCAATCACTTCCGAGTTGCAAGCCAACTTCTACAGGCTTCAATCGTGCTTTACCATGAATAAGCTAATGCTCAACTACCAGAAGACAAAGATCATGTTTTTCACTGTACCGCATAAAAGGAAGAAGTTCGGACCGCTGGAAGGGCTGAGCCATAAAAAAGACACATTGGAACAAGTCTGCACCTTTAAATCCCTCACTTTCACAACTCATGTCGACCATGTCACCAAAACTGTTAATGCAAAATTGGGTGTCCTCTATTGCCACTGTCACTCCATAACCCCCGACGCCTTAACTTATCACGTGTTGCTTGGTCTTGTCAACCATAGACTACAGCCTTGTGATCTAGGGGACGGGCACTGATGCTGCTCTGAAAAGGGTTAAATCACTACTCAACAAGGCCTGACGTTTGGTCCTGGGGGCCGACCGTTTGTCTCAGACATGTGCACTATACACTGATACAGGATGGCTCCCTCTCCACCTCAGGGCACAATACCAGACTTGCCTGCTGATTAAGAAATCTATGTTAGGGCTTACCCCCTGACTCTACCTGTTGTCTATTCAAAACTTCTCAACCTATCACCAGTGCTAGAGATGTGGGAAATGGAGGGTTACTGGTGCCATTTAAGTGCACCGCGCTAGCCCAGAGATCCCTCTCTTACCAGGGGCCTAAGTGGATTATTGAGCTACTGTACCTACTGTCCTAATCAAGTGCAGTAAGATCAGTCTCTTCAAATCTGCTCTCCATTCCCACCTAGCCCTAGCTAATGTCTGTGGATGCTCAACTTAATTCTAGCCTGACCTTAACCTAAAGCACTTGCCATCTCCCTCTCCCTCTCACTCTCATCTATCACCCCTCCTGCCTACTCCTCCCTTCCCCCTCACCCCACCCCCTCTACTTCACTCCTGACTTTACTCCTGATAAAACCTTCTCTGGCTGCTTCTCTCCATGATCCTCAGCTGCTTGGATTCTTCTGTTCATCGGGTGAACTATGCACTTAACAAAGTGATGCACTGCACTCTAGAAGCACTGTTATTATTATACATCCTTACTGTAACAATGTTTTTCTTATTTGTTAATTTCTTGTTTGCTGTTTTGCAACTGTCACTAATTTAATGTTGCCATACTTCCTATGTAACCAATGAAATGTTATGTCATGTCTTGTATCTGTCTGACTTGAAACCTTTGTAAACAAGTCCTTGGCTCAAAGGATTAATCCTAAACTGAAATAAACAAAATAAATAAAATAAATAAGGAAAACATTGTGGAGATTAGGGAATGCATAACATGCGGCACCCCTTTCTGCATTTGTGTGTTGTGGTGTGAATGTGATTTGGTCTATGTTAAGTGCACCGTGAGACCCCTTAAACAATGGATACAGGAGCATGTCAGCATGATAATCAACAGCAGATCTGACATTCCTGTAGGAACCCACTTTTCAGATTAACATGCGTCTGACCTTGTTCACATGCATTTCATGAGACTGGAGCATATTCCAGTACAGAGAGCAGGGGGTGACAGAAAAAATCTGCTGCTCCAAAAAGAGAGTTACTGGATTTTCACCCTTCAGACAGTGAAATCAAAGAGACTGAATGACAATTGGGACTTCAAACCCTATCTCTGTAAACACTAGAATTTTTCTCTCTGAGGGTCTTTCAATATATAGATCCAACCCCCGTGTTCTGGCTCTCTTTATGAAGGCATAAACACAAGTTAATGAATAATCTAGACAAATATTCTTTTCATTATATTGTTTTGCAGATCCTCTGTTGCCGTGAGAGGAAACACATACACCAATTGGGAAGTGATGTTATTTTTTGGTGAATTTTTGGTGACTTTTTTATTTTTTTCATATTTCCTTTAAATGAACCGCTTGCCAATCAATCACTCAATGCATTAATCAATCAAAATCTTTATTTAACCATGCGGGCACCGTTGAGAAGAACTCATTTTCAAGGTGGACCTGGACAATACATACTCAGTACACATACAAGCATAACAAACTACACAAATTCATTACAGTTGAATATATGTACAGAATATACATGGTCAAATACAGCAACTTATACACATATCAACTTAACACAGGGTGGGTAATTCTTACATCATTATACCAAGCTTCAGCTTCAGTTACGGGGTGGGACATGGTCGTTGAGCTAGGGTACAATGAGAAGTCAAAATTGTGTTTAGAGAGCACAGACAGGTACCTTGAAAAGCAGGAACATTAATATAGAATACTGAGGGAAAAGAGTTAGCGAGAGAGAGAGGGAGGGATTATGCTTAGAGAGCACAGACAGGTATCATGAGAAGCCAAAACATTAGTATAGAGTTCTAGGGGAGGGAAGAGAGAGAGTGAGAGAAATGAAGAGTAAAAGACAGAAGATTTGGGGTGGGTTAGGTGCATGCATGAAAAGGAGGGAGAAGGAAGGCAATTCGAGGATAATGTAAAGGAAGGGGGATAGCAAAGCTGTTCATATAGGGGACCAGTGAAATCATAAGGGAAAATATTCACCTACTCCATGATGAACCCCTAAAGAATTTTGGGTTCAGGGAGGGAGGGAGGGCAGAGGTGGGTGTTGCAGTTGTTGGTGCAGGAGGACATAGTGACTCTAAACCTGGTGACTTGATCATGTGAAGCAGTGACATGATTCCTTGGTGGAGCGTACATACAGCAATTTGAGTGCTGAGAAGTTAATAGGGCAGACCAGTTTAAAGGATTTTTGTAGTCTGTTCCATAGTTGGGGTAACACGTAGCTACTGGACGATCTACCGAATCGTGAGTAGACTTTGAGTACAATAAGCGAGATACAGAAAGTATTTCTTAGGGCAAACAAACCTACCATATTCAACTTGTATTCTACCTACAGCATATAATATAAAAGGAACTGCCAGTATGCTCCGGAAAAGGTCCTTTCCTTGCTTGTTGGTTCCGAGGATATGTGCTGCACTGGCCAGTTATGTCTACTTATGTTTTGATATTGCTTACAGTGGTTTCTTAAAAGAGTTGTACAGCACACTACTGATTATATATTGCCTGTTACTGTGTACCGATTGTATAAATGTTAAGATGAAAGAAACAGAAGCCTGACCTTTGGTATGATACCTTGATCTCCTGAAATTCTTAAAATGAATGTTAACCTTTTGCAAGTTCAGCTGACCTCCCATAAAGAAATTATGAAATTTGGGAGTTTAATGTTAACACTTCCTTCTTGGACATCCATATGTATTGGTATTAAGAAATATAAGTAAAACATATGGTATTTTGACCTCTTGGAACATTTAAAATGAATGTTGACCTTTTGCACGTCAAACTGACCTCCCATATAGAAATTATGTAATTTGGGAGTTTAAAGGCTTAAACTTCTTATACAGATGTCTCTATGTATTGGCACTAGCAATATATGTAAAATAAATGTTAAGTTAGCTTTAGAAGCAATACATAGCTCCGATTGTGATATTACAATGGGGCTTGAGATGGATTAAAGTTTATTATTTGGCACCTATGAATATATGATGGCCTTTGTGATATACTTAAATTTAATCTTTTACTCAATCCACATGTTAAAGAGAGAAAATATTGCTTTTTTTATTCAGCTTTGTTGTAACATGTCATAAACGAAATGTTGATATCACCTACATTATGATGGGCTAATTGTTGAATAAATCAATTAAGGGCCAGTATGAAATGTTCACTCTTGCCCTCTCTAGCCATGCTCCCTGAGGAAGGGTCTTGTGACCCAAAGTGCTGTGGAGAGAGTGCGGCTTGGTGGCTTACTCTCACATACCTTTGATTGTGTTACTTGTTTTGTTACATTAATAAATATTGGCTTGTATTCTACTGTACAACGTGACTCGGAGTGTCTTCTTTGAGTGTGCACAACTTTGGCACTATAGGACTACTACGGGGCTGGCTTCCCACCTGATGTGCACCGACCCCATTTGCATTCCCAGTTCCACCACGGAGGTACAAATAAGGGAGGTCCTGGGTAATCCCAATTCGTGCATGGTGTACCATGGCCACCACACCACAACCACCATAGATAAGGTAGCAGGAGCATGGTTGGAGGCCCTTGCACAGAATATCACACAAGAAGATTGAGATGCAACTGACTCTAAACATTTCAAGTAGTAGTTTTGTCAGTCACCAGTTTTTTTTTTCCAGGACTAAGTTAGTCATTTGAGTTTTCCCTTCAAAAAAGTAAATATCCATTTTGCATTTACTGGAGGCATGCCTGCCCCCAGCAGTAAAACAAGGAATTATGTGTTTTTGGTAAACATTATGTGCCATCATCACATCAGAGACATTTAATATCACAGTGACTTGCCCACTTAAATGCTGACACCAGGGGCTAGATTCATAAAACTTTGCCCTGATGTAAACCCAATTTTGCACACGCAAACCGGGTTTTGCACCAAGTTGGTAGTCACAAAAGCCCAGTTTGCATACTCAAACCAGGTTTGCACCAGGGTAAAGTGTGATGGGGGGCTGCAATGTAAATGAGGGAGAGGGGATGTGAATAGCACTGTCCTACTCACAAAGAATTTGCTCTGCATAAGGATCTCTTGTGGGGCACCCTTGTGCAGAGCAAATACTGCTGACTGAGACCTTGTCTTAAATCCATGCAACCCTAGTGGTTGGTGGAGGTACTGTGGTGGCGACCCCCCTCCCGATCGCCTGCCCAGCACCACCAAGAGGTCATCCCTGGTGTTTAGTGGTTCCCCTCCCACTGTTCGCCAATCTCCTGCCTGAGGAAAAAAAAGCCTGTCTCCCTCGTGGCTAACGGTCCCTCCCCTCACCTGATCCCCTGTATATGAATAGGAATCTCCATCCCCTGATGGTTTTGTGAACCCACTTCCTATCCCCAGTCTTCAGTAAATAAATGATTATCCCTTCCCTTGTGTTCTAGTGGACCCCCCTCCTATCCCCAGTAAAAAATGAATATCTCTTCTCTGGTGGTCTAGTGGACCTCCCTCTATAACTCTGATCCTCAGTGAAAAAATGAATATCCCAACCCTGGTGGTCAAGTGGACCCCTGCCCCCCCACCCTGGCAGGTGGTGCCCCATCACCCCTCCCCATCCAGAAACCTATCCAGCAACTGGCACAGCCCCCCACTCTCCACCATGGCTGGCCACCGACTGAGCTGTTACTGAGCACTCATTGATTGCCAGTTCAATGAGCGCGTACTGTATACGGTATGCACTCAGTGACAGCTCAGTCAGTGGCTGGCTGTGATGGATAGTGGAGGGCTGTACTGGTCACCAGCTCGGGTTCAGGATGGGGGGAGTAGGGTGGCGGGGCACCACCTGCTGGGGTTGGGGGTCCATTAGACCACCATGGACAGGACATTAATTTTTTACCGGGGACCTGAGATATGGAGGGGTTCCACTAGCCACCTGGGAGACTGCTTTTTTTTCTGGGCTGGCAATTGGTGGGGGGAGGGACCACTAGCTACCAGAGACTGTGGCTCTGTGTTGGGCAAGGGCTGGGGGCCGCACTAAGTGACATGCAACCTATGCACATGGGCCCATAATGGGTATGCAAATGGCCACCTAGCACCTTGCATGCCCAGTGGCCTCATTTGCATGGGTGCAGTAGTGAATCAGAAATAGAGTATTGGTGTTATACGTTGTGGGGCCATTCACTTGGCTGTGAGTTGGGGTGGTACTAGTGGAGTGGTACTGGTGGTAATGAGGTTATCACCAATGTGACCTAGCCCTATTGAAAGTTGGATAGCAAATGTATAAGACTAGGCACTCGCAAATCACAGTGCAAACTTTTGCGCTCTGTTTTTGCGGTTTGTTTCGGAATTGGGGCCCTGATAGTTTCTGGTGAGTAAAAATAACAGATACTGCTTCTTGAATTGTTATCATTGGCTGTTTTATTCATATGAGATTTGGTCATTGAATATAAATACAAAATAGCATGACACTGCTATAGTAAATAATGCAGATCAGCTAATTGTCAGGGGGTATTGAAAGATCGAACGGAAAGAAGATGATATGATGGAGAAGACAATACCGTAATAGCATATAGCTTTAACAGTACGATAAGCATTATGTTCAAATAACTGTCAAGAAATATGTTACATATAAATAAAGTGTAGGGTACCTGGTAAAATACTTGTTATAAATAGGGGGATGTTGTATATAAGTAGTAATAGTAGCAGTAGTATTTTATTCATGAGACATGAACAGGTACATATCTCTTGAGCTAGCACTCATTTTCAAGGGACACTTTGGCAACAGAGGAAGGGGATATTACATAGTTTCTTAGTTACAGGGTTACATATGTACATATTTACATGAATTACGTAGTTTATATGGTTGCATAGATTACATAGTTTTCATGGTTGTGTAGTTCATTTATGTACTATACAGTAACAGATCATATAACAAGAATCTAGGTAGGAAGATGTAGAAGTTAACCGAGTCAAAAATGGCAGAGGCCGCAATCAGGTAGTGGGAGCTGGTCAGATATCCCGCGGTGGGAGTATGGGGGGGGGCAGCACTGGGGAAGGATTTGGCATGTCTCTGTAGAGTGGGGAGAGGTTGGGATGGGTTTGGATTACCTGGGGGCAGAGCCTGGCCAGCATGATCTAAGTGAGGATGCTATTGTTTGGAACCAGGCTTTGATGTTATTCCATGAGACAGATTTGGCATGCAGTCTTGGGTGTTTTGGCAGATGGTTTCAGATTTGGGGTCCTTTGTAATAGAAAGAGGAGTGACTTATTTTGGTTTTTAATGTGGAGATCTCAAGTTCTAGGGTGGAGGCTGATATAAGGCAAGGGGCCAGGCAGAACTGGTGGCAGCATGGGCCCAGGTGGCACTACCACATAAAAATGTTTGGTAAATTTATATTAACTTATTACGGCAACACTACCCTTATTCTATCATTGCTTTACTGTCACAAAAGTCCACAACAGAATACTACTGTTCCTAGTATGTTTTGTTGCAACTTAAAAGTAGCTGCAATTAAAGGTTTTGTTACCAAGTCTGTTTCTTCTAACTGTAAGGACCTGTCCACCAATGCCGAACAATCTTTCTACAGGTGCAGTAGATGGTAGTGCAGTTTTGTAATGCAGGAATATTTTTCTTTATTGTTGGGAATGTTTGTAAAATTTCAATTGTTTTATTGGTGTCTTTTAAGTACTGCTCCAGTTCATGAAGAACTCCACTCCGGCCAGGTTGCTGATTTTTTTTCAGACTTGGAGTCATCATCATCATCCTCATAGTTGTCGTCCGACGATAGGCTTCCACAAACAATATCTTCCTGATGTGACAGCAACAGCAATTCATTTTCAAGCATGTTTTTTTCTGTATGAGCTTCTTCCTGATTCCCAATCCATCTAAGACGAAACTGTAGTAAAGTGATGCTTGCTGAAAACTCGTTCCAAAGCGAGTGTCCACAGCTCTCAGAATTGCATCAAGAAGTGGTGACGCATAACGTAATCCTGGTCTCATATCAAACAACTTCTTTTTGAAAGCCACTAATGTTGGAAGAAGATATCTCATGTAGCATTTTGTGTCTGCCTGCATTTCTCTCTTTTGTTTCTGTCTGCAGAATATCCAGTGAGTTTGCTAAAGGCTGCATTACTTTGCAGTACTCCACCAAGAAAGTGATATCATTTGTTCTAAACCTTGTGAGACCAAATTCATCGTAAATGTTATGCAGAGCATTGTCATCTTCATCTGTTTTGACACTGGATCTTATTTTTTCAATCACTCTGTAGTAAGAATTCCACCTTGTGTCATTGGGGACAACCAGTTTGTTACCAGTTTTGTCAGAGACAGTTTCACTTGCTTGTGAACGTGGGTGTACTCTGTTGCAAAGGGCTGAGCATTTGTCTATTGTGCTGTGATAGATCTTCTTTTAGGCAGGATTTGATGCTGCATATTCTATATCCTTCACTGCTATTAAGTTCAGGGTATGTGTTGTACAGCGGTGATGAGGCGGGAGGTTGTAGGTCTCCTCCATGTCTTCATCCCCATCATCTAGAATCCTACATACATCAGCAAAAGTTACTTCTTCCATGACTGTGTCCTCATCATCTTCCCTGACACAGCTGCTACTTCCCCCTGCCTGTTGCTGATCATGGTCATCATCATCATTGTTGTCATCGTCATCATCAGCATCAGCATCATCAGCATCATCATCATCATCATCAGCATCATTATTTTCATTATCCTGAATCACAGTGGTAGAGCCAAACTCATGAAATGCCTTTACAAAGTTTGATCCATTGTCAGGGACAGTTTTAACAACCTTGTTCTGAATGTGGTATTTCAAGTGAACTTGTTCAAGTTTTGATGCAATAACATCGCATGAGTGTCTTTGTTTTATTCACATGCATGCCAATGCTGTTGATTTTCTCTCCAATGTTTTCTGATCAATCCAATGAGCTGTCACACCTAGGTAGCTTCTATTATGTGCCGTCCAAATGTCAGCAGTAGTAGTACAGATGTGAGAAACATTGCTGAATTCAGAAATCAAGTTTGATTTCATGTTTTGGTACATTTTCTCTATTCTGTCTGTCAATGTTTTCCATGTCATAACTTTTTTAGTGGGCTGTAGACCAGTCACTAATTTGACAAAAAGAGGTTGTTCAACAACACTGAATTACTTTAGATCTTCAACTACAAACTGAATGATGAGCTTGTCAACAGGAGATTGGCTGACAAGTGAACTCTTTGAGGATTTGAATAATTGTTCTTGGAGAAGACATTTCTTTATTTAACAAATGTTGGGGATGGGAATGAATTTCCACTGCTGGTTGAGCTAGAAAATTCATCTTTTCCCTCTTTATCCTCTTCCCATATCGTTTTCTGATCAAGGGTGATCATAGCTGATTTATCATTTCTATTGCCGCATTGTGTAACACGTTTTTTGAACTTCTACAAAGACGCAGGGTGGATGCGTTCCATGTGTTTTTTTTAAGTTCGATGTACTATTTTTGGATGCTGACAGAAGCTTTACTTTAGGCATACATAGTTTACACTGAACAGAAATATTTTTGTCCTTCTCATGTTTGACCTCAAAATACTCTCCCACATACTACTTTTGAAACCAGACACACTCTGGAATGATGACTCAGGAGTACTTATAGTGGTAGATGTAGTGGGCAAGGTGGAGGAGGAAGAGGAGGATCCATTTTAACTTGTTTCAGATTGAACACCATCCCTGTATTCTATTTCTTTTTCAGACATGTTAAATAAGGAACATTCCATTGCAAGTGTTGCAGACAAATTAAAAAAGGAATGTATATTCTATCTTAAACTGCAGATTAAATGTGGTTCAGGATGTTTTGTTTGTGTTGGTGTGTTTTTGTTTCTTTACTTGTTTACTGATTTACAACTAAGTTACAAAACCCAGAATGTACTTGATTATCTATAGCACTCTAAATACTATATAATGTGGCCAGTGCCATAAAAGTCACAAGCCTATGGTGGATGCCAATGTTCCTTCAACACATTTAGTGTCTGTGGCTGGAGCAGGGGGTGACATTGACTGTCCGACCTAACAAAGGGTGACACACTACTGCATGCTGACACTGGAAAAGTATGGTCTATCAGATGACCATCATAACAAGTATAGGTAATGTCATTAGGGTGAGGGTCACAGTAGTGTAACTGTAGAAGAAGTGAACTATTGCGCTTGAAAAGAAACATTATTAATACTGCATTTGCAGTGAAGTCATGATGTGATATTTAAATCTAGAAGCTGCTTATACACTAGCTACATAAGTGCTGCTACTATAATGCTTAAAATTGACTGACTGCAGAAGTAAATCTTTGCACCATCTCTGTCAGTTGTATTCATGGGATGTAAAGTCAAAGTCTTCTTCAGTGCATTGAAAAAGTAAAATAGAATTCAAAAATAAAGCCCATAATGTAAATTCTTTTTTTACTAGCCTGTGCCTCCTGGCCTGATGGGGTGACTACAAATGTATATGCTTTTGCTGTCTGCCTTGCTGAGGACAGCGATGATGGCAGTGGATAATTCTGAGGTAAATCTATCCAGTTGGATGCTCCTTCACTTCCTCCCAAAGACTGCTATCCCTACTACTCTTGCTTCCACACCTTCTACAACTGAAATGAAGGACAGTGACACTCAACATGGGGGACATTAGATACTCTCAGTCTCAAAAGGAGTAGTACAACATCAAATAGTACTTGTAACTTACACAGGTGTGTTGATGCGTCCCCCCTATGGCCCACCACTGCATTTCCCCCCTACAGAGCACCAGCCCTGAGACCCAGACAATCCACACCTTATGGTGCAGGTGTACCCCCAAGATACAACATGTTTGTGCCCCATAACAGTGCAGGTGCAGCCATTGGCCCTATCTTGCTAACTGTCAAGGGGTGAGCACCACAAGGACCATGCCTCCTCAAGACACTACCACAAGCTGGCCACCTTTCATCAACTCCTCTTGTGGCTTTCAGAACTTCTTTGTGACCATGCCATGCATGTGTAGGCAGGAGCAGAGGGCTACAGGGTTGAAACCCCGCTCTCATGATCCAGCCCACACACATTTGCTAGACTGTATCACCGAGGCTGTGCACCTTCTTTGGCCTGCTCACAGTACCTAAATAACTAGGCCGTGGCCCTAAACTCTAGCCTAGGTACCGCTCATTTCCCTCACCACACCTCAGAGCTACCCTGGTACCTCACATTGTTGCCCACCAGCTGCACCTAAAACCTCATCCTGTATTTAGTCGGGCACACTGGGGAGGCAATAAGCACTCAATTAGGGATTTTGACAGGGGTGGACATCCAAATCCCCCAGCTCACTGTAACTGCTGGGAGTCACCATATGTAGTACAGACTAACAAGTGATAGTAAATAGTGGTAAAAGAGTTTTATACTATTTAAAACCAGATATAGGCTAATGTACTAGGTATAGTAACCATTTCCAACAGGCTACAACAGTTCTTTTTTTTCAGGTCTAACATACCCTGTTACACTAAGTATAGTTACTCACTTATTGTATAAAGTTTAATTTCCCTTGCCTTTGGCTACCATGGCATGCCTTTTTTGTCCACATTACTATTTGCAGCCAGCGACCTACATGAAAAACTGAAAAGACAAATGGTGAGGTCCACATTCTCAAAAATTGAAAACGTCAATGTGATGTTCATGAAGCTTTTGACTGCACTGTATTGAGAGCTTCAAATTGTGAATAACTGAACCTAGGGTTCAAATCAAATCCCACCACAGCGATGGATATACCATGTGACCCTGAATAAATTATTTGACCTTCTGGTGCTTCAATCTCTGCTCAAGGGTGGGAATGAATAAAATCACCAGCACCCACAAAAAACAAAATACAGCATCACAGCTTGACTAAATTACATAAATATGTATTTAAATAAATTGTAACAACAAAAGTTCTATAGCGGAAGAACAGTTGCATGCTATTAGAAATTCAGCAACAGAGACTCAGTGAACAGTGTACATGAAAAAGGAAGGATCCTGGATACACCACAGTTACTAAATACAGAGATGATACTTCCAACAGTAAACACGTGGATGTCTTTGCTGAAAGGCAGTTCTGAAGGCTTATTCTGAATCCTCAATGGTTTGGCTTATCTCTTGCAGTCACTTTTTAGGGCTGTGAGAAGAGCCTACAGCACTATTGGGATTGTAGCTCGAAAACGACTGATCCTGGAACTCCCTTTTTAGATATTTGGAAATATTCCTCCACAGCTGCAAATTAGTGAAGCTTTATGTTGAAGGCATCTGAAGGGGGTGGGGGGTGCTACTGTACTGTACCTCAGAACTTCTCAGGATATTAAAAAAACATTTTAAATTAATGTTTCTATTATCTGTTCAGCTCATCTAATAGATTTTTTTTATTTCTTTCAGCAACTTAGGGATTAACTCATTATAAATTGTCTGGAGTTTACTGAACCTCTGAAAGTCAGGCTACAGTGTCAGATTACAGACAGTGCAGTTTGCAGCCTGTGTTAGCTATCTGATTCCTATGGGCACACACACTCATACATACACACACACACACACACACACACACACCAGCACCAGCATGTACCCTAAATAAATTCAAGAGGACTGAAATTAGCAGCATGCCATTTTTTGATGTTTGTGACTAAACCATGTACTCTAAAATTCAAGAGGACTGAAATTAGCAGCACTCCAGTTTTTGATGATTGAGACTAAACCATGTACTCTAAATAAATTCAAGAGGACTGAAATTAGCAGCATGCCAGTTTTTGATTATTGTGACTAAACAGCACTGTATGGCACCAAAAAGAAAATAATTTTCGTCATTTGATAACTTTTCACAACCCTATCGGCTCTAGCTAGAGTTTATTTCTTTTACTATGTATTTACTCATCCAGGATAGCTCAGCTGAGATGAAACACCTCATTTTCAGTGGGGTGCTGCTTGTATTCCTTTCTATAGTTCTGTGAATGGAAGCACTCAAAGGTCAAGTGACCAGCTCAGGGTCTCACAGTGACCGTGGTGGGATTTGAACCTAAGTCTCATTGTAAGTAATGTGACTTCTTCTCCCTTTCTGACTTTGAGAAACAGAAGGATGTGCACCATAGTATTCCACCCTTCTCCAAAGGTGGTCAGGGTCTTTAAAGTCAATCTAATGTGCCTCATCACAATATTACTATCTAGGTAGCTTCACAGTGGCTACTCCCATTTATTGTAACTCTGAACATTGATCCTGGCACAGGGGAGTGGACTTGTACTCGGAAGAGACCCTGAATTTGGGCCTGACCCTCAATAAATGGAACTTGGGTCCTCAATCTGCTCGAAACCTGGAGCACAGAGCCCCCCCCCAACTCAGCCGTACAAGAAAATCTAGGATCTACATGCCAGCATTAAAAGCTTTAAAAAAGGGATGTTACTGGAATTCTAGAGGAAACATTCACACAGAACATTCAGAAACAGTACAGATTTATGGTAAGCAGCTTCAAAGGAGGTATGGTGCCTTGTGCAGTAAGTTATGATTAGATATGATTAAATATCAGTATCAATTAGAAAGACTCAATAATAAACTGATTTCTCTAACCAGACTTCTTCATTATTCTATCAAGTTATTTAATCAATCATAAGTTTAGCTTCAGTACTAGTCAAACTCTGAATTAAGAAATCTGTTTAAAGTGCTCAGATACACTGAAATCAATCAGATATTCATTATACTTGCCTTAAAGAAATACTTGTACATTGTACCGTAATAAACAGCATAGGTATGGGGCTGCTGGTTATCATATTCATAAAACAGCTAAATAGCATTGAAATCACACAACAGCAACCCACAAACAGACATAGGCAACAGAGCGGGCTCACAAAGCCTGAATCTTCTATTAAACAGCTACATTTACATCACTGGTCATTTGAGGATTTTGAATGAGCAAAATTAGTTTCTTATATATTAGCTTCATGGGTTTCATCCCCACAATGGCGGAATCCTGTATTTTACACAATGTCTGAAAAATAACCCGTGGCTTCTACAATGCATATACAACATTCAAGTTTACAATTTTAAAATATTAAACACTATAAAGTAATAGTACACACAAATATCTTAATCCAATTTTTATAAGCACTCGACTTCTATATCCACAGAGGGATATGGATGACATTCCTGGCCTGGTTTTGCAATTTCTTTGTGGTGGTGAGGAAAGAACCAGAAAACGTGGTTACCATTTTGGTGCAAAACTGTTTAGAGTTGTAGAAAGGAAGGCAGAAAGAGCAAGACATGATGAAGGTTGGGAGACAAGGCTGTGTCAAAAGGGAAAGCATGGCTGTCCCAGCTACTTCTTGAATGTTTGAGAGGCGCTGTTTTAAAAGCCTTCTCAAACGTGTGAGGTGACCAGGTCTGCTCACCAACAATTTCAGCCAAATGTGCCCCTATCTGCATTCCATATCAAACCTTACAGTGTCAGTCTGTCTCAGCTCTCTCAGTCATTAAGGCCTGGACTACCTTGCTGTTTATCTTCTAAGTTAACTCCTTCAGCCCTTTGATATCTTGTCATGGGCCTGAGAGGCCTCTACGAATGCAGCTACACTGCCAGCAGCATCATTGAAACAAATTCCCAGTTTAGGTGCACTGTCTGGGACACAGCTGTGGGGCAGTGGATATCCATGCAAGTCACTGAGGGCTGCTGCTAGATGGTGGCACCCCCACCAAATATCCTGGTACTGCCCCCCGTCACCTAACCGACAGAGACCCCGAGGCCAAGGGAGAGAGGCATCCATACCTGGCTTTTTGTCTAATATTAGATGCCAGGATAAGATCCCTCAGATTCTACTTCCTGCCGGCGGTGTTCAGGGTTGATGCCAGCCAGGTTTAATCCCCAAGACCAGTCTTGCTTGAGTAGGGTCACACCTGTTCGAACTTGCACCCACTGCCCTCACACTAACTCTCTCCTCATAGACTGTTTTGAGCAAAGAAGGCCAAGAGACCTATTTAATACTTGCCCCTTTTATCTAGGGGAGATTCCTGCAGTGTAGCATGCAAAGTAGTTATCTATCCTGTCCTTAAAAGTGGACATATCCTTACTGTCCACCACTTCCGAGGAAAGACCATTCCAGATTGTAACCACCCTCTGAATGAACCAGTTTGCCCGCCGCATGATATTACTTGTTCCCCTCTAAGCTGTAAACCGTGGTCTCTAATATTGTAATTTTATTCTTTCAACTCAAGGCCCAAACAGTTCCAAAGGTCGTTGTTGTTAAGTGAACCAAAGAGCAAACATAGGTCTCCCCTTCGTCTTCTGTACTCTAAGGAATATGGTAACATAGTAGTTGATGGCAGATATGGACCGCTAGGTCCGCCTAGTCTACCCATATTCCCAGCCTGCATCAGAGGCCGCTGACCCTCCTTGGTCATTGGCTTTCCCCTCTCTTCCCCCCATCTAGGGTAATGTTATGTTTACCCCATGCATATAAACCATGGGTTCTTATCCTGTCCTCATAAGCCAAGTCCCTGAGTCCAGTGACCATCCTGGTTGAATTGCTCTGCACTCTCTCAAGAATTTGTATCTCATTCTTAGTGCTGGGTGACCACAGCTGGGCACAATACTCAAGGTGGGGCCTTACAAGAGACATATACAGTGGCAACACCACCTCTCCTCTCTAGTCTGCAGACTAGAACTGGTTCATGTGGGGGTTTGCTTGGCTTGTTTCTTCTTTTTAGAATCAGTCTCAGTGGTTTCCCACATTCACTGGACTCCCTCATTGCTTAGTGCTGGCGCATCACACATGTTTCTGTGGGGAATTTGGTGCCACTCTGCAATTTATAGCACAAGCATGGGGGGAGGAAGATTTGATTGGCACTGGGGTTCTGACCATGATTGGTGTAGTGCTGGGGAGCTGGGACTGGCTACTAGTTTCTGGCCTACAGACTTTTCTTTTAAACTTTTAGCTCCTCCCCTGCCAAGCGGCTCACCCTGCTGCCAGCTAGCTGTTTGTCTGTTTGGTGTTGCAGTAAATGTGGGGGCAGGGGTTCGGAGAAAGGGCGGGACATTTTTAAAATTAATGGAAAAACACCTGCCAGCATGGCAGTACCTTGATGTTTGGGTCCAAAGTAGTATGATATAATTAGCGTTACAGTAACGTGTTGCTTAAAAGAAAATGTAATCAGTAACTTTTACAAAATTACATTTTATAGTAAGTAATCCATTACTGATACACATTACAAACCACAGTAATCAGATTACAGTAACGCATTACTTATAATGCATTACTATCCAATACTAGCTGACCCATGGGTTCTTAGGAGCAGTGCTGCTCTAGCTGTCTCTTACAGCAGTGCTGATTGAGCGGTCCTTTGCATCAGCACTGATTCAGTGGTCCAGTGAAACAGTGCTGATTCAGTGTTCCATTGAAACAGTGATGATTCAGTTGTCCATGAAACAGTACAGATTCAGAGGACTAACCCAGAGGTTCATAGGAGCAATGCTGATTCAGAGGTCCCTTGCAGCAGTGCTGATCCAGTAGTCCCTTGCAGCAGTGCTGATCCAGTGGTCTATTGAAATAGTACTGACTCAGTGGTGCATTGACACAGTGCTGATTCAGTGGTCCATTAAATCACTGCTAATTCAGTGGTGCATTGAAAACATGCTGATTCAGTGGTCCATCAAAACAGTGCTGATAAAGTGATCCACTGAAATAGCGCTGATTCTCAATCCACTGAAACAGTGTTGATTCAATGGTCTATTGAAACCATGCTGATTCATTCATCAATTGAAATTGCTGATTCAGTGGTCCATTGAAGCCATGTTGTTTCAGTGGTCCATTGACACACTGCTGAGTCAGTGGTCCATTGAAACCATGTTGTTTCAGTGGTCCATTGACACACTGCTGATTCAGTGGTCCATTGAAACCATGTTGTTTCAGTGGTCCTTTGACACACTGCTGATTCAGTGGTCCATTTAAACCATGTTGTTTCAGTGGTCCAGTGACACACTGCTGATTCAGTGGTCCATTGAAACCATGTTGTTTCAGTGGTCCTTTGGTACACTGCTGATTCAGTGGTCCATTTAAACCATGTTGTTTCAGTTCTCCATTGAAACAGTGCTGATTCAGTGGTCCATTGAAACCATGTTGTTTTAGTGGTCCCTCGAAACAGTGCTGATTCAGTGGTCCATTGAAATCATGTTGTTTTAGTGTTCCCTCAAAACAGTGCTGATTCAGTGGTCCATTGAATCCACGTTGTTTCAGTGGTCTACTGATATACTGCTGACTCAGTGATCAATTGAAACAATGCTGATTCAGTTGTGGTGGGCACAACCTACAAGGACCTCCAGGTTCATTTCTGTTCTTCTGAGACCTGAAGATGGAATGGGTTGCAAGGAGAGGCAGATAGCACTTCAGATGCAGCAATTGGTTTTATTCAAGGAAAAATGCAGGGGTCACGATCAACTGTTGGAAGTACTGTAACTGGCACACTGGAGGCACTTTACTTGGAAATAACTATACTCTATGGCAATGTCAAGATTTCTAAACTCTATAGCAGTGTTAGTGAGCTCTAAACTTTATAGCAATATCAATTAAATTTAAACTCTATAGCATCAAAACAAAATGGGCACAGAAGGGATAGCTAAGCTGAGGAGAGGGAGGGGCACCAGAGGGCATGTTCTCAGGTTGGAGGGTGGAAGATATTGGAGAGAGATGAGGAGGCATGTTTTCACAGAGAGGGTGGTGGAGAAATGGAACACTCTACCCGAGGAGGTGGTATCCTGTAGCACAATGGGCAGTTTTAAAAGCGCACGGGACAGGGTGCGAGGGGGTAAATGTGAGGGGGGAGAGGAGGGTGGGGTAGCTACAATATAAGGGTGCTAGCTGCGCATTCGAGCAGACTAACTTGATAGACCATAAGGCCTGTTTTTGCTGTCAGATTCATATGTTCATATGTTCGTATCAATGAATTCTGAACTCTATGGCATCAATGAATTCTGAACTCTATGGCATTAATGAATTCTGAACTCTGTAACATCAAATCATTCTAAGCTCTTCTATCCTGGCCAGGGGTTACTAAAGTACTGTTTGGTTAACCCTCCTTGCAGTTACAAATGAACTTGCTTGCAAAGGGGTGCATCTGTATAGGGACTCTCAGGAAATGAATGCACCAAGATAGGACCAAGCAGGCAATTTTCTGGGAAAAAAATAACACTTAATTTCCAAGGCTGGGACCCACAGAGGAGGCTTCTTGTCCCCAAACTGATGACTCAATAGCCCGGTAAAAGTTGTCCCAGACCGCCAGGCTGGATGCACGTGTGGACTTCTTTATCCATGGAGGGTCATGGCAAACTACTGATCAACAAGAAAGGAAGGTGCAAGGTAAAGGTTATCTCAGACTGCCAGGCTGGATACACTTAAGAACTTCTCAATTAGTGGAAGATCGTGGCAGACCACTGATCACCAGGGAAGAAGGCTTTCTCTTTTACAGGACCAACTGAGCATTGGTAGGAGGCCAGGTCACACCGCCGACTATGGTCACCAGGATACTTGGGAAATGTGCAATGCAGATATCTTGCAACTTTCATCATCCCTAATTTGCAGCTTTCGTCAAACCTGAAACAGAAAATTCTAACCCCACTGTAGTTCAGAGCCCTCGTAATCGAGGCAGGGCATCTCCTAATCTTACTTCACTGGTCCTTATTTGAGTAGGAACAAAGCACAGAAGATCAGTTGATGGGTCCTGTCCTAACTACTCCTTAGCTCTAGCTAGAACGGCCGCCCACTTTTGTAATCCACTAGGGTTTGAAGAGGAGAACAGTTCCTTTATGACAAAAAGGAAGACAGGTCTCTTCAGTTTAGTAACCAGGGTGCATAATTCAACAGCAGTTTGATGACTCCAGGTTAGTTAGCACAGTTCAGAGTGAATTAGCATAGTTATGAGGCAATGAACACAGTTCAAGAGGAGTTAGCACAGATCTGGGGTAAATTAGCACAGTTTCAGGGCAATTAGCACAGTTCTGGGGTAATTAGCACAGTTCCAGGGCAATTAACACATTTCAGGGTCAGTTAACACCTTTCAGGGCAATTAGCACAGTTTGGTAGCAATTAACACAGTTCAGGGGCCATTAACACAGTTCCAGGGGCAATTAACACTGTTCAAGGCAATTAGCACAATTCTGGGGCAATTGTTACAGTTCAGGGGCAATTGTCACAGCTCAATGGCAATTAATATAGTTCCAGGGTAATTAGCACAGTTCTGGGTCAACTGACACAGTTCAGCAATTCATTACAATAGCAAGAGCACTGATGATTGGACCCCTATGAAATACCCTGGGTGCTCTCTTTTCCCAGCCCCAACTGCATTCCTACACTTTTACTTGGCCTTCTCACTGGGCTTGCTAGCCCACTCCAACTCTTGGCTACCTCTATGTGTGATCCAGAGGTGGGAGAAAATCAGGGAAAACCCACCCACATGTGCAGTCTCAGCTGCCTTGTATAGTGCCCTTGGTGCAGTTGATTTAAACAACAAAAAAACAATAACAAAGTAATGTCCTTTCTGTATGGGGCTACCCTGCCCCTTGGGAGCTCTGCTGCTGAATATTCATATACTTAAATTGGGCCTGTCCTTTTGCTCTGTCCCGGGAGCCTGATTTACATAGGGGCCGCTACTCTTAGCTCCCTTACTGGAGCCCAATTCTTTTTTTGTACTTTATTTTTATTATTTTTATATGTAGACATACATATAACATCTCCGTATCTAGTACAGACCACATACAGTATTAAGTAACCACATGAAAAATACACTCTTCTCCTTAATCCTAGGATATACATGCATCCTAAATATTATTATACCACAAAGAGGGGTTTACTAACATTTAATCTAACAAGTATGCAGAAGTAATAAACTGTAAAGATAAGCCCATGAGCAGTATGACTATTTTCAAACAGCTAAAGTCTTTATCAGAGTCCCGATACACACATAGGGCTAATGGCATCGTACTATGTGCCTATTAATTTGAAACAAAAACATAATACTTTCGTAGGTCAAGCACATCTCACAACATTATCCTTACATTTTTATGTCAAACAGTTAATAGAACTAGAAACTGCCAGCCCTCAATTTGTATAACGGGAGCTGATGAGCCAGGCTGTACTGTAAATATTTCACAACTTTAATAAGTCCCATCTATAACAAAATAAATAGGAAATTTAGCCCTTGTAGCTTCAGCAAACATTAAGAAAAGATCATCCTCAAATATAGGGCAAGGAAGTTCTCTAAAATAAACTGTACTGGGAAACAGGTAACTTGTAAAAATTTTAGTACAGTACTTAAGTCTGTTCAGTCCTCCTCGTCTTCTTCCAGATCACAATCTGCATCCCCCCGGGTCTTGATTTCAGCATTGGTCACTGCTAACAAAATGGGAGATCACTTCCCTGCCTCAGTAGGATCCGAGAAGACCCACATCTTACCATTGTGAACGATCCTCAGCCGGGCAGGAATAACAACCCTGTATGATGATCAATGCTTCCCTTAGCCATTTTCTCACCCCATCAAATTTTTTCCTGCATAGATGTATCACATAACTGAGATCAGGAAACAAGTACATGGCTCGGTCATCCTGCGTGATCGACCTTGTTTGTCTGGTGAGCCGCAGAATCTTATCTCTGGTGCCCACACCATACGTAACTAGGAGCAGAGTCTGTTAATTCTCCAATTCTTCCCAGTAACCCTGTGATGTGATCCTGTAAGCTTTCTGCAAATTTAAATGGAAGTTCTGACCTTTAGGCACCAGTTTTGAGCTCAGCCAATCTTGTAGGAACATAAGAGGGTGGTCTCCCTCTATCCCCACAGGCAGACAAAGTATTCTAATGTGCAAAGAGCGGGCCTGGTTCTCCAGCGTTTCAAGTCTGACCTGCATGTGATTATTTTCCTTCATAAGGAGTGTGGTTGTGGCCGCAGCTGACTCTTCTTGACGCTTTGCATCGCTGACCTCCGTTTGCATCATCTTAGCTGTCTTCTCCACCATAGTTACCCTTGTGGCAAATGAGTCCATTTTAGTATTCAAATCGGAGACCGATGTAATCAGCCTTTGCAAGTTAAGGTCAATAGAAGACATGGTCTCCTTAGTTCTTGGTGGAATGTGTCCTGCACTTCGAGACCAGACCATGATGCTTGAGAGGTCTCAGATATTTTATTACCTGATCTGCCACCTGTCTTTTTGTGGATTGCCCATTTTAGGTTTTGAGGGCTCCTCTGTCAATCTAAAGCAGTTATTTTAATAGATAATCACTCTAAAGTGGTGATTTTTACGTGATTTTAAATCTTCGATGTAAAGCTGTTGAGAAATGCTGCTACTCAGCTTGGGCTCCACAGCACCCCCCACTGGAGCCTAATTTTAATAACATTTTTAAATTTAAGTGAACCCACCCTTGAGACGTCCTTTATCTCTGGGGCTTGTCCTGACCCCTTGCCTGGCTGTCCTCAGTAAAAAAAAAAAACTTTCACTTCTTTTATTTTAAGTTGGCAGACAGCACCTACTCACTGGTGCTGCCACCAGCTCACCACCCCAACCTGAGGTAAAGAAATTGAAGGAGGAGGTTCTGGCAGCTAGATGCAGGCAGTAGGAGGTTTCTATGGGGCCTTGCTGAGGTCTTGCTTATCTGCTTGCTCTGCCCCAATGTGCACTCTTCAAATGCTGGTGTGCTTCTGATTGCAGTTACAGCCACTGCTGATAGCTCTGAAAATTTACTTTTACTTTTTTTAAACATAAAATAATAAAATGGGCTATACAGAGCCCACACTGTGGCCATGACTATAGATACTGGGGACCTGCCAACACTCCGGGACCACCGCAGATGGAGGGACAAGAGGAGGGCCACAGATAACGTTCCCTTTCTACCACCACCCTGCATTCTCTCTCTCCCTTGGGCAACAGTACTTTCTTTTTCTTCTATTCTTTGGGGCACCTGAAAGCACTCTGGACTAGGCTTCTCAACTCCCTGATTGATTCTAACTAACGGCCACTTCTGCCATTTTTCTGTAAGCCCCCCCAATTGTTCAGGATGGCGAGTCCATGGCAATGCTGGGGCAGGCAAAAGTCCAGTCACAAACTGGACTTTCAAAGAATGCCCTGGCTCATGCTGCCCACTCAAGGTGGTGGGGGCCGGGATTCCAAGAACAAGCAGGCAGCTAGAAAAAAAAAGTATTCATTCATTTATGAATGCTGCAGTACTGTCCTACTGCTTGTGGGGATAAGGAGTGGGGGGACACAGCACAGAGGGGTCTCTTACTACTTCCCTATGCCATCCATGCTACCTGCTAGGGGCACCTTACTGGGGAACCTCTTTGGGGGGGTTCTTTTACCTTTACTTTTACTGGAGGGCCCCCATACTTTGAGGCACTACACAGTGGTCCACTGAAATAGTGTTGATTCAATGGTCTATTTAAACCGTGCTGATTCTGTGGTCTATTTAAAAAATGCTGATTTAGTGGTCCCTTAAAACAGTGCTGACTCAGCGGTCCATTGAAACCATGTAGTTTCAGTGGTCCATTGACACACTGCTGATTCAGTGATCTACTGAACCATGCTAATTCAGTGTTCCATTTACACAGTGCAGATTCAGTGGTCTATTGAAACAGTGCTAATTATGTGGTCCATAGAAACTATGTTTATTCAGTGGTCCAGTTAAACAGAGCTGATTTAGTCATTCACTGAAACAGTGCTGAGTCAGTGATCCATTGAAACCGTGTTGATTCAGTGGTCCAGTGAGACAATGCTGTTTCACTGGTCCATTAAAACAGTGCTGATATACTGGTCCACTGCAGCTGTACTGATTCAGTGGTCATTTAAAAGAGTGGTAATTCTGTGATCCATTGAAATGGTACTGATTCAGTGGTCCATTGAAACAGTGCTGATTCAGTGGTCCATTGAAACAGTGCTGATTCAGTGGTGCATTGAAACAGTGCAGATTCAGTGGTCCATTGAAACAGCGCTGATTCAGTGGTCCATTGAAACAGTGCTGATTCAGTGGTCCATTCAAACAGGTCTGATTCAGTGGTCCATTGAAACAGTGCAGATTCAGTGGTCCATTGAAACAGTGCAGATTCAGTGGTGCATTGAAACAGTGCTGATTCAGTGGTCCATTGAAACAATGCTGATTCAGTGGTCCATTGAAACAATGCTGATTCAGTGGTGCATTGAGACAATTTTTTTTTTTTTTTTGTCTTTGGTAACTGGGTAAAGCCCACTAGGCACAAGTGCCTGTTTTCAGGGACGACCTGGGAGCATTGGGCTGTTAAGTGACTTACTCAGAGTCACACAGTATGCAAGTGGAGCTTGTGAGAATCAAACTCAGGTCTGCTCTGCTGGATGTATCAAGCTCATTCACACCTTGTTCCTCTAACCTCTAGGCTATACTGCCAGCCAATGCTGATTCAATGGTGCATTGAAATAATGCTGATTCTGTGGTCCATTGAAACAGTGCTGGTTCAGTGGTGAATTGACACAGTGCTGATTCAATGGTGCATTGAAACAATGCTGATTCAGTGGTCCATTGAAACAATGCTGATTCAGTGGTCCATTGAAACAATGTTGATTTCATTAGTCTATTGACAAAGTGCTGATTCAGTGGTGCATTGAAACAATGCTGATTCAGTAGTCCATTGAAACAATGCTGACTCAGTGGTGCATTGAAAGAATACTGATTCAATAGTGCATTGAAATAATGCTAATTCAATGGTTCGCTGAAACAATGCCGATTCAGTGGTGCATTGAAACAATGCTGATTCAATGGTGCATTGAAACCATGCTGATTCAGAAGCC
The DNA here is from genome assembly GCA_016271365.2 of Neoceratodus forsteri. Lineage (NCBI taxonomy): Eukaryota > Metazoa > Chordata > Ceratodontiformes > Ceratodontidae > Neoceratodus > Neoceratodus forsteri. The sequence goes on from CM057455.1 coordinate 298,841,793, forward strand.
CCTTGAAATTGGGCAGATTCAATGGGCTGACTCAAAGGGTTTCAGGAGCAATGCTGTTGAATAGGGCTGAGAGAAATTTATTTTCCATCTGTGAAATCCATGAAAAATCTGTTTCTCATTCACAAAAATGTGCAAAATCAGATGGAAAATTTTGCTTTTGTACTTTACATCTTGGAGGGGGAAAGCCATCTCACAGAGAATAAAATGTGAGATGTGAGACTTGTAAAACTTTTGTACTTGAGGTCCATTTTGAACTTTTCTTTTTTTATGTATCTGTTCAGACATTTGAGGTTGAAGTTGCATCGCCCGTCTCATGATTTTTTTCTTTGTTAGAATGTGCCTTGAAAAAATCATCTTCTGTATTCTTTTGCTGGCACCTTCCTCATAGCATTGAGAGACTGCAGTTTTTCAACTTTCAGTTTTAAAAGCACCATCTCTTTTGAAGACTCTAGAAACACAGAAGCATAGACAATGATGGCAGAAAACGACCAGTGGTCCATCCAGTCTGTCTATATTACCCTACCACATCCCAGGTTCTATTGTCTCTGTAGGGGCTTCACTTACACCATTCCTCTTTTGTTATCTGTGTTTCTGCCCTCACTTCCCACTAGTAGTTTATATCTCCTTGACTCTATCCTAGCCATGTAAGAAGCCATTTATTGTTTTGGCACCACCACCTCTGTCAGCAGACCATTCCATTGTTCAACCACTCTTTCTATAAAATAATACTTCCTCAGATCCTTTTTAAACCTTCCCCCATTAACCTCCATTCATGACCCCTTGTCCTATCTCCTCTGTTCCTGGTAAACAACTCCTCACAGTCCATCTTGTTAATTCCTTTCAGGAACTTGAAGGTCTCTGTCATATTCCCCATTATCTTCTGGTTTTGACTGAACACATATTTGGAGCCTCTAGTCGATCCTAATAGGATCTGCCCTCCTGTCCCTAGATCATCTTGGTAATTATACATTGTACCCTTTCTAGCCTGTCCCTGTTCTTTTTTAGGTAGGGACTCCAAAACTGGGTACAATACTCCAGGTGTGGCCTCACCAGCGACCTATGCAGCATTAACGGTACTGCCTGCATTCTGTCAAACCCTCTCCTGATGCACCCCAGCATCCTGTTATCCTTGCGGATGCAGTTAGCCTTGTTACATTGACTGTTTTGCTTAAGGGAATTACTAACGATGACTCCTAGATTGTTTTCCTCTGATGCTGTATCCGGCCTAACCCCCCCATCCAATATTCTGTTCTGGGTTTTTGTTCCCTAAGTGCATAACTGTACTTTTTGGCATTGAATTTTAGCTGTGAGACTTTGGACTAACTTTCCAGCCTTTGCAGGTCTCTCTGCAACTCCATTGTCCCCTCCACATTGTCAACCCTACTACTGAGATTAGTGCCATCTGCGAATAGATGCAACCTACCCTTGATTCTCTCTCCCATGTTGCTGATGAACGTATTGAAGAGGAATGGGCATATAACAGATCCCTGTGGTACTCCACTAGTGACCTCTCTTTCCTCTGCTCTGACCCATCTCACCACAACTCTCTGCTTCCTCCCCTCCAACCAGCTCCTGACCCACCTTGCTATTTTATTAGCTGTTCCAAGACTGCCCATCTTCTTCAGCAGCCTTCAATCTGCCACTAAATCAAATGACTTACTGAAGTCGAAGTACAGTAAATCTACAACATGGCCTTTATCAACCACCTTTGTTACCTAATAAGGAATACTATCAGGTTGGTCTGACAAGATGTCTCTGTCACAAATCCATGCTGCGTACTATCCTGAAGTCCATTTTTCTCAAGCTATTCAATTAGATCTTCATTGGCTAGTGTCTACATCAGTTTTCCTACCACAGATGTAAGGCTGACGGGTCTATAGTTTTCTGACTGCTTCTTGCCCCACTCCCTGTGCAGCAGAACCATGTCCACCATCCTCCAGTCCCTAAGAACTACTACTCGCTGCATACAGCTAGTGAATAGCCCCACCAGGGGTTCAGCATACACCAATGCCAGTTCCCTTAGTACCCTGAGATACATCCCATCTGGCCCCAGGGCTGCTAGCCTCTTTTTGATTCTTTTCCTGGTAAATTGCTGCAGTTTTAATTTTGGGACCCCTCTATCAGCTGCCTTAATGCTACTCTCTGGCAAAGGTCCACTATTTTCTCTAGTGAAGATTGAATAGTAGTCATTTAGCAGTTACTTTTTGCAAGTCTTTCTCTATTACCTTGCGCTTGCTCCATTAGTCTGACAATTCCCCCTCCTATCTATCTTTTTCTCTCATATATCTAAAGAACTATTTTCCCCCTCCTTTAACCACCTCTGAAATACTCAGCTCTGTGTCTGCCTTTGCGTTCCTAATCACCCTCTTGGCCTCTCTAGTTTACTCCTGGTACTCGTCCCATTCTCACTCCCCCTGCTTTTCTTTGTACCTTATAAAGGCCCTCTTTTTGGCCCTCACTGGCTACCTGACTCTTTCAGAGAACAAAATTGGTCTGTTATACGTTTTTCTCCTGGTAGCGGTTTTCATGCACATTTTTGCTGCCTTGCATTTTTGGATACATTTTCTTATATTTGGTTTAAATATTGTAACTTTCTTTTGTAATGGTAATGAAAGCCAGGCTGAAGCTGTCTCTCACAATCTCCATCAACCATTTGTCTATTGTAACAGGTGACCGCTGCTGAAGATTTAGAGAGAGAGAGAGGCCCCCCCCACTGGAGGGTGAAGGGTAGTAACTTGTGACGTGTCAGGAGTTAGACTGTGCTGGATGAGCTGGAGCTGCAGCTTTCCACCCACTTCTTCTACCTCTGCCTCTGTCTGAACTTCTGAGTGCACAATATGGTATGTGATTGTACTGCTTGTGATAGTACCCCCTTCCCATGCTTTCCCTACCATAGGGTCTGCAGTACCCCCGGAATATTTTTTTTATATTAAATTTTGAAAAGTAGTTTTATTTTTATTGACCCTGTTCATATACCCCTGTGTCTGGTCTCCAAAGACAGTTGTATTCTCAAAGGGGAAGTCTGCAGCCTTGTTCTGAAAGGTCCACAGACACAGCTGTGCTTTTTAACCATGCATAGCTTCTGGTAGATACTGCATTAGGGGAGCTCAAGGAGATTAAGAGGTATAAAGGGAGGTTAAAGGAACACTCTGAGAAGTTAAGTGAGACAGAAAAAAATGTCACTTACCATAATTTATTTTTCTGTTGGGTCTAGTGTTGTCGCTCGGGGGTTCATTTCTTGCCTGGTGGACTTGGTGTCATCCATCTGTGGATCGGTACTTGGGCACGTTCATGAGCTCCAGTGCTGTTATATCATCTGTGGAGCTCTGGGGCTTGAGTGTTCCCTGGGCATTTGGGATTCGGCTTGCCTCCATTTTGTCATCTGTTCTGACTTTCCCCCAGCCTGTCTGATCTCCTGCACCCTTGCACATGCTCACACCCTCTCTGCTCCACAGAGGAGGTTCTCCTTGTTATTCCCAGGACCAGGCTTAAAACCTTGGGGGAATGAGCCTTTGAAGTGGTGGGCCTGATCCTATGGAACTCTCTTCCGAGGGCCCTCCTGAGGAAAGCCCCACTCTGTGGAGGCCTTTAAAAGGGGTCTTAAGACCTATCTTTTTGCACAGACCAATAGAGAGCGAGGATCCCTACATTAAGCTGTCTCCAGTACTGACGTTAGATTATGGTGGATATTTATTTATTATTACTAGGAAGTTGGTTCTATTTATACTGAGTATATGATTTTATGTTATTAATGATAGATTTGTTTTATGCTGCTTCCTCTGTAAATTGCTATCGTGCCCTAAGCCACAGTGGAAATGTGCTACAAAGGAATAAAATCTACTGCTGATACTGCAGCTGAGAGAGAGATATAACGACTATGCCATCTGTGTTTAAAAAGCAAACAAGGGTTCAAGGTGGATGGAACAGATACAGAGGGCTTGTAGAACAAAAAACAGGGTAAGGAGTGAGGGAGTAGAAAATGGAGGGGGCAGCTGGGGGAATTGATGGTCACAACTCATGGTAAGGACACTGTTTCATAGTAGGTCAGTGGAGAATAGGTAGGAAAACTGGACAGACTGGGTGGCCCTTGAGTCTTTTTCTGTCATAATTTTCTGTGTTTCCAACACTTATTTTGTCACAGACAAAAATAACCAGCTCATGATGAAAAATATATGATAAAAAAATATTATGAGATTAGTTTTATTGCAATAGTGCTTATTCATCACAAAGGTCAAAGAGGAGAGGGACTGAAATAAGAGTCTGAAACTGAGAGAAGAAGGTAACTATTGCCGAAGGAGCTTGAAGAAAGAAAAAAAGTCTCAGTCTTTCTAATAACTGCTGCACACAGGGGCTGTGCAGATGTGGCTGAAGGAGCCTGAGGAGAGAGAAAAAAGTAACTGGCCCCTAACATGAGTAGCACCACGCTAACTGGGCATAGCTTACCGTTTATTTACATGGAGCCAAGATGCAATGCAATAATACTGTATACTTTTTACGTAACAGCATGCATAGAGCTACAAGCAGAATTCAACCTATTACAACACCAACTACTGGAAAAAAACTCCTGCTAAATGCAACAAAAACAAAGGCAATATTTTTCTCCCCCCAAACACAAGCCGGACACTCCTTCACAAACAAACTCCCCCACATATCCACTGTCCTTGGTGAAAATCTTGAATATGTTACAAAATTCAAATATCTGGGGGTCTGGGTAGACAGTAGACTCAACTACTTAGATCATCTGGAAGATCTGCTAAAAAAACTCTGTCAGAGGCTTGGGCTCTATTACAGAATAAAGCACTTTCTCACAAGTGATTCTAAAAAGAAGCTGGTCCAGGCCACATTTCTATCAGTATTAGATTATGCAGATTTCCTACATGGTCGTTGCCCCAACTCATATCTGAGCAAACTGGACACACTTTACCATAGAGCCTTGAGGTTTATTACAGATCTTCCTTTCAGCACTCACCATTGCTCGCTTTATGCTGCAGTTGGATGGACCTCGCTCCAATTTAGAAGAGACAGGAATGCCACACTATGAACTTATAGAGCGATATCAAAGATGCTACCAAATCATGTCTCAGACTGCTTCACACAAATCACATCAAGTAAATATGCCCTAAGAAGTCTAAACTTCATCATGCTTAAAGTGCCCAAATTCAATTCTCGATATGGTAGATCTGCTATCAGCTATGTCTTATCTGCCTAATGGAATATGATGCAGAAGACCCTGGAAGTGAACAGATACATCTCATTTACATCCTTTAAATATCTGTATTCGAGGCTTATCAAAGAAAAATGTAATTGTTTCCACAAACAGTAGAGTGTTCCTAATCTTATCCATCTCCCTCCCCAGATAGCCAACTCACGGAAGGTATCCACCTTTACTAAGAGTCACCACCCCTCACACTCCATGCACCCCTCCTTTCCATCTGCCTCCCCTTAATCCCTTGTCATATATCACAGCCCTATACCCCTGTTATACAAACCCCCAGTGCCGCCCTCCTGCCCTCTTCATAAGGCCCACAGTTTATCCGTTCCACAGTATAGGCCACCACCATCTTCCTCCTCCCCCACCAGCCAGGCACACCACTTCCCACTCCCCTTCCCCTCACCCCTTATTACCACTACACCTGAATTTAATGTATAGTCTGATTAGAATGTATCCTTAGACTGTGTGTATACTGAATATTCTATGTAGTATCCTAGAGTGTGTGTATATTGATTATTTTTTTATGTATCTATGTAAATTGAACCTTGTCCTTACCAGGTCCACCTTGCAAATGAGCTATGCTCAACGATGTTTGCCTGGATAAATAAAGATTTGATTGATTGATTGATTGACTTTGGAGCAGTAGAGTCACTGTAGTAAACAATGCAGTTTCAATGGGAGTTGATCCCTTTAGTCATGCAGTTACTCGAGACACTGCACTGTATCCTGGTCAGTTCCACTGTATCCCGGAGAACCCAAATGAAATGCAATGTTTCGTGTTCTTGGAGGTCCTGCTCTTGCCCTGTTTTGCAGCTGGGAAGACTGAAGCACATAGAGGTTAAGTGACTTACTTAAGGTCATGCAGTGAGTAATGACTGGTGTAGGAATTTAAACCCGGGTCTGTTGGCCCCCCCCCACCTGTGCTGTAATGGCCATAGCGTACTTCCTACCTCCATGGTTCCTAACTTCCTTATAGAGTTCAAAAATCATTATTTATAATGTTTTGATATTACCACCCACTATTTTTCTACAGCTGAGAAGGGGTGCAGAAAGTACTGTAGCTATCAACAGGTATATATCACCATGAGACTACTGTAACTTACAAAAAGAGCAATTTTGCAATGAGGCATACGACTGCACACATCTCACCACTCTTCACAAATACACCACACTTACTGTACAAATAATATACCATTGCTATCAACACTGAAAAAACATATTTTACATACAAGACAGTGCTCTAGGAAGCAGGAGTTGTGACTTGCTCACGTTCGTTGCCATACTGGGCCTCCTATCAACATTGCCACTTGCCCAGGTTTTCAAAGAAAGCATATAAGGACAGCTCCATGCATACCTCTCAGTCTCTTGTCACTGAAATGTGGGATGTTGACCCCAAAAATGTGGAAAATGTGGGACACTGGCCATCAAAATGTGGAGAACATCATCAAACACAGAGATGCAAGCTCTGAACATGGTGAACACTTATGTGTTTATGTGTGCAAGGTTGTTTGTTTTAGCATTACAAAGTGTTATGAATTTCTGCTTTCAATTCTGAGCTTACAGCACCTTCTCTGTGCGGGCAGCACTGTTTCCATGTGAAATGGATGTGGACAGTGCAGTTCTGAGGAATGATGTGAGGGATGTTTATCATACGTTAAGGTGGAATAGATAAGAGTTCCATGACATTAAAGACAGGTGTTATAGTTAGGAGAGAGAAGGCAATTGCCAACAACCTACTGAGAAAGAGAACGAGAGAGAAAGAGAGAGAGAGAGAGAAAGGCAGACAGAGAGAGAGAAAGAGCCTAAGAGTGCTAGTGAGTGGGTTTGCACTTTGATTTATTGGAAGTGAAAGTGTCTCTTTGTGTGAGTCAGAGTGATTGTCTTTCTGTCTCCAGTGAAAGAGTGATCAGGTACAAGTGTAGATGAGGCAGAGAGTCAGAGATTACACAGCCTATTGCCTTGATACCCCCAGATAATGTTCAAGGGCCATTCGTTTCCTGACATTTGTTTAAATGTTAACACCATTCAGCAGACTGTGTACTTCATTGGCCACTTGAGGAACATGGTCACGGTTGTTGAGCTTTTTCACATGCTGGCTCAGTTTATGATAACAAAGAAGTCCTTTTTAAATCAGGGCACGCAAAAAGGACAACAAAATAAGAAACAGGTCCTTTTGGGAAGTATGTGGTGGTGGTGGTGGGGGGGAGGGGTGCACTGATTTCGTAATGCATATTGATATCATGTCCCAGACAGTAGCCACATAAAAACAGAGAAGTTTATAGAAGGTGATTAAAGGATTGGGAAATGGCCTAGCTTGAGCATGTTACTGTACAGTACATCCTAAATTGTCAAAAGAGATGGAACGGCAGTGGCCCTCTCCTTTTAACATGCTCTCTGATTGGCAACTTGGGAACTTCTTGTGAGATATGGTCTATAAATATGAGATCAAGAAGCTAAAGAGGAGATTGAGAAGAGAGAGGGAGAAAGAGAGAGTGTTTGTGTGTTTAGCAGCAGAGATTTCGGCTTATATAAGCAGGGTAAAATAATAGAGGAGGACTTGTCCTATGAGGAGTCACCTTGTCATGGTGGTCAAGCTCATTCACACATCAATCAAATTCCGGTAACAAACAGCTCCGTTTTATAGCAGGATTGTGGCATTTAATCCTGGTTCTCATGGTTCACAGCTCTGCACTCTAATCACTAACACACTGCCTCACAGAGCTGCTCTTGTAAGGAGAGCTTTGAAAAATATAAGATTTTGATGTGATTTGGTTTAGAAATATATTTTCTTGATTCCCTTTCACTGCATCCTTTAGGCTCTATTCACTAAACAGGCAAGCAGGCGTGTGATTCACTCCTGAACAGCTGGCACTGTACTGAGTCTAGGCATTCACAAATTTTGGAGGGTGGGGAGGGGCTAAGACGGACCAGACACAAGGCTTCCAATTGGAATCCAAGCCAGGCTAGGTCTGGGTTTTGCACTTGTGGAGTCCATGACAAAGACAGCCCTATCCCTGAGACAACTCTTCCCTCTCCCCGTTCGGGCTGCACCCTTCCTGTAGCCAGGATGGTGGTTAAGCAGCTGATTGAACAGCCAATTACAATGCTGCTTCTTTGGCTAATCAACAAGGGGTGCTCTTGCACTTGCCTACCCCCCTCTGGGGTCACACATGAAAATAAGCTCTGTATCAGTGTACTTCTCCTGGTTAAACACTGCTCCATAATGCATCTAGCCCCCAGACTGTTCTGAAGACAGTATATTAAATAAAACAATACATTTGTAGAGGGGCACCCGCTGCTCCCTTCAAGCCCTCCAATCCATGGAAAAGGGTAGAGGACAGGTGTTTAGGGACTGATCGTGGACACCCTTTTCTTCCTCTGTGCCATGGCAAGGGAGTGCAGAAAGTTTATGGCTGGGTCTTCCTCAGACATAGCCTAGATATCCCCTGGATGCCCAAAGCCATTAGGCATGCCACATAGAGTGGACTCAGTCAGGATACAATGCTGTTTTTACAGTGTCTGCCAGTGACATGCTGCAGAATACTGCAGGAACACAATGTAATCCAATGTCAATTACTCCAATTTGTCATGTAGGAAAGTGTGGCATGTCTATCATGTTGTTTGGTTTGGTCATTACTGAGGTCCTTGGAGCTAGATCCCTTCTGGACTTATTTTACAGGTGTCAGGTGGGCCACACTATTCAAGTGTGTTTAGCTTGAATGTTTATCACAGAGCACTGCATTCTGGTTGACTCCGCTGTATGTCAGTTTCAATACCAGCATACCCCCAGCGTCCTCACATATATCTGAGGGCAGAGCAGGACTGGATCAGTAGTTTAGCTTGCACAGCAAGGGGAAGGGTGTACATGCCATGAGGGGCTCTTCAGGCTTGGATTGCCCCCATCTGTAACATGCTTAATCCTGCGTACCACATAAAGTGGAACTCAGACATTCATGAATAGAGCCCCTTATTCTAAATCAAGCATTAAAGCAGGAGTATTTGTTAGTAGACAAAATAAATGCAATTTTTTTTTTAGTACTAATGTATTTTTGGAAAAAAACAACATGACCATTTATTTTCAATTGTTGACAAAGAAAGGTACACGTAGCTGTGGCAGCTCTCTTCTAGGTTCATTCTATGGGTGGGCTACATGGACCAGTTTTATTGACTAGGAGAATGTTGGCCAGGATATTGATGAAAATCTCCATATCTTACAAAATGTGCCATGGGATCTTTAACTGGTACAGCCACCAGAGATGGCTGACTAATTCAAAGGATGGCACCTCAGGAGGACATCACCCTACTAGTGCAGCATTACAGTGTCAGTACTGGGTTTTAGGCCAGACTCCTGGTGCAGGATTAGAACCAATGACCTTTTGATCATTCTGCATCAGAAGCAAGTGTGCTACCTATTGAGCCATGCACTTTTTATGTTATTATATTCCTGAACTAAGATTCCTACTTTCTTGCTATGCCCACCGTGAAAAGTAAACAATCTTGGGGTTTGGCTGTGATGTTTACCATCAGAAATACTGTATCACAAATCTGCTCCAGGTACCTTTTGCCATGATCATCTTAGGCCTGAAGACTTTAGGGTCCATAACCCCTCCAAGTGTGCCTCCCCAGTGGCATCAGATTAAATTCCATGGTGATTTCAAAAATAAAACTGATGAATATCTGCTTTTATATGATGACTCTAAATTGTTGTTACCCACACCATTAAAAAGCAGTGTGAACTGTAAACTGTTTACCTGTCTGCATACCATTTACTGACTGTACAGAAATACTGTAATGCTTGAATTTAGGGTACGCTTATTTACACTTGTGCTCTGGGTCATTCTTGTAAAAAGAATTGTGTTCCACTGATCTTACAAGGTTACCAGATCTATCTATCTATCTATCTGTCTGTCTGTCTGTCTGTCTGTCTATCTATCTATCTATCAGAAATGTGTGCTATGGTTTTTTTTATCCACCAGCTGACAAAAAGAGCACTTTCCAGGAAAAAACAGTAGAGTTCAGGAGCCTAATTCTCTGGGCAGCCTACTCTCATCTGGTATTAAACTTACTCACAGTCAATGAAATAGTCACAAAATAACACTCAGCAGCAATGAGATCTGATTTGACAAAAGCATAGATTGCAACAAAACAATATATGTATTCATTCAATGAGACAGTCAGTACATTCAGTTTTGTTTGACAGAAAACACTAAAGTAACAGATACCTTATTTTTGTGCACAGCCCCCAAATAGTACCTCAGGAGGACTAAAACACATCTCTATATGTGTATTACACTGTAATTCAAATACTGTCCAAGTCCTGAAGTTACACAAGCTGGCATCCTGCATCTGAAGATCCAGGCCTAGGGAATCCACATAAAGGGGGTCACTGATCTGTCTTTTCATTGAGGTTCCAAAAACGGTCTTCTAAATGTCCTAGCAATGAAGTATGATTAGCAAAATGACATTCTGTAACTTTTTGCAGATCTTCTCATACAACGGTTTGTGCTATGGACGGTGTAGGAGTGGTAGCAGAAAACTGGGCCCATTGTGACTATCCCCTTACTGTCTCAGCAATAATATCAGTCTAATATCCTTGCTCACAGCCATCTAGCTGGGCTTTCTTAAAAAGCACTAGTGCATTTATCTGTTATAATAAGGTATGGGGGAGTGTGTTTCACACTCTCACCACATGCTACATATAGGTAAAGTTCCTAGTCTTTGAGCACAGGATTCTGGGATTGTTGCAGGGAACAGTCACTTATATCGTGTAGAATTTATTTGCTTGGAGCTGACCCAAGGATAATATACTCAGAACATAATTAAGGTCAGTTATAAAATGGTGTCTGGACATTTCTCACTCCCCATTGGTCAGGACCCTGTTACATTGTACTGCATTAACCTATCATATACCCCTGCTCAGAAGATATGATAGGGGTGCATTAATCGAGGGCACAACTAGATGGGGCCATAAAGGTCAATATTCTAATTACCTATCCTCAGGGTCAGAAAGGTCACAATGCAAATCAAACAACACACCAACATTGAAAATAAATCATGCACATTTTAAAAAGAATTGCCACTCTCCCCCCCAAAAAAAAAATAAAAATAAAGCACTGCTCAGGAATCACAAACTGTAAAGGAAATCCATCCAACAACTTTGGAAAAACATAGTGCTTCCTACTCACAGATCCAAACCTCAAAAGTCTCAGTGTTACACAAGAAACACATTTTAAGCACCTAATAAAAACACAAAATATATTTCAAAAAACTGATTCTATATAACAGAAACAAGCATACATACATCACTAGACCATCAAAAAAAACCTGCAAACATTGCTCTAAAAGGTAATAAAATATCTACATACCTAGCAATAAACATAGGATGTCTCAAACTCTCTGCCTGCTTGAATCTCTGAGGAAATTAGGTATGTAGTTCAATGTATTTCAATGGTTTTTGAACTTGTCATCATAACATGACAAATTTTGAATATTTTTCCCCCAGATTTTCAACATGGCCTTTTTGGGACCCCATCTCATGAACAATGGTAGTAAAATTATGCAAATCTGTCCCAAAAGGTGATTTCTGGTCGCTGTGCGAAATCACCTTTCAGGCAGGATTTAAACATTTTTCTTCCCTTGATCATGAGGTGGGGTCATAAGAAGGCTATTTTGGAAATTTTGTGGTAAAAATATTTAAAAACAACAAAGTTATGAGCATACAGTACATTGATTTTTTTTCCAATGCATGCTTGTAATTTTCAATATTTCCACTCAAATATTTAAACATAGTAATTTCTCATGCCACCTCATGAATGTTGACAGCTGTAATTTTTCAAATCCTGGTCAAAATGTATTGTCGTACTTATGGCACAAAATCACCTTTCGGACAGGATTCAAAAAATTTCTCTGCCCTTGTTCATGAGGTGGGGTCATAAGAAAGCAATGTGGAGTCATAAGAAGGCTATGTCAAAAATGTGGGGTAAAAATATTACAAAACAACTAATTTATGAGTGTGCATTGACATTTTTCAATGCACGTTTGTAACTTTGGTAACTTTTAATATTTTCACTCCAAATTTTAAACATAACTATTTTTTTCACACCACTTCATGAATGTGGCAGCTCTCATTTTTCAAATCCTGGCCAAAATGTGTTTTCACACTTGTGGCACAAAATCACCTTTTGGGCATGATTTGAAAATCTTTTCAATCCATGTTCATGAGGTGGGGTCATAAGAAGATTATGTTGAAAATATGGGGAGAAAATATTAAAAAACAACAAAGTTATGAGGTTATAAAGAAAGGTCAATCTGGGACTCATCTAGAAGCCTCTAACACCTGGATGTTGGTCTCTGGAGGGAGAGGAAAGTCGATGCCCCATGCCTCGACCCAGCCACAGGGGGTAACCGAAGGGGGATCTCTGGGATGGTCGAGCGGGGACCGGTGGGACCAGAAACTGAGTCTCTTCTGGGGGGGGGATGGGGCAGGCAGAGCTGCCTGCCAGGCTCTTGGAGAAAAAGAAGAAGGTATAAGTGGTCTCATAGAGAGGCAGACAGAGTGGAATATCACAGGATCTCCAGGGAAGTCAGTAGGGTGGTAAGAACTGCCAAGGCTGATAAGGAATTTAGGGTAGCACAAGGGATTATGGAAGGGCAAAATAATTCTTTTGACATGCTAGGGAGAGAAGGAAGGAAGGAGGGGGGAGCAACAAGCAGGCTGAGGAAGGGGATAGGTAGAGAAGGCAGAGCAGGCAGAAATGCTTAATGATTATTTTAGCTCGGTCTTTACTAGGAAAAAGATGAGCCATTTCCACAGGGGCAGGCAGATTAGGGGCTAGGGAGGGGGGTGGGCACTCACTGATGGTGAGATCCTGGTGGGGGAGAGGAGGGAAGCTCTCAAGTCCTTGAGGACTGATAAAGCCCCAGGCCCAGACGGCATCCATCCCAGGGTTCTGAAGGAACTGGCAGATGACTTAGCTGCTCCATTGATGGATCTATTTAATCCCTCCCTCCAATCAGGATGTGTCCCTCTGGACTAGAGGATGGCACATGTAGTGCCACTCCACAAGAGCAGACCTTGGGATGAACTGGTGAACTACAGATCGGCCAGTCTGACATCCATAGTGGGAAAATGATGGAGGTCATCGTAAAAGAAACGATTGTGGAGTTCCTGGAGGCATATGGTTTTCAAGATGAAAATAACCCTCCTCTTTCCCCTTCTATTGGCCTGAACAATATACAATAACCACTTTCACAATGACCCTTATTCACCATGCAATTACCCACACTGTTTGCAGTTACCACCAGGACTGGTTCCTCGAGCTCAACCCTGGGGATTCCCTGTAAAACAAGGTTATGCACAGCAAATAGCAACAGTACAGTACTTTTGGCACAAACTGGAACCACAGTCAGGTTAAATGCAAAAAGAGTTAGATCTGTTTTATTCAGGGGACTTGAACAACGGAGGGGCATAATCAGGTTGATTTGCTTAAAGGCTATATCAATCAGACAGTTATGCATGCACGTCAGAGTCCCCACACAGTCACACACTCTGGGTACCCAGGTAGGAAGATGGTGAGCTAGCCAGGAAAGTTGCCTGGGGTAGGCTGGTGTTGCAGCTGGTTGGGGTCCTGTGATGGAAGAAAACAACATGCACAACACACACTATTTATAATCCGGAGCCGGAGGGCTAAGTTTGCGACAGAAAAGACAACAAAGCAATCAGATGACAACACTTTAGATTTAGCTGTTGCTGCAGGGAGCTACCCTGATGTTTACTCTTGATACCCAATACAGGACACAGGCAGGATGAAATCGAGACAGCAGGTTGTTGAACTGAAGTGCCAGGAGAAGCAGGGCCCACACGAATCACCAAGGCGTCGTTCCTGTTCAAAGCATGGAGCAGGGGGCTGATCCCCAGGCAGTTCTCTCATTGATGGCTTTCTCTGTGTGGCGGGTAGTCTGGCTGGGCCAGTGCGGTAAGGCCCAGTCCAAATGGAAATGCAAACAGATTCAGTCCGTGAAAGCTGGATGCAGCCTCCAGCAAGCAGAACACAGTTCAACACACAGTGGGGAACCAAATCACAACCCACTAACAGCACACAGCACATTTACATGTAAGAAATTCTATTATACCAGGCAGATTGCTATCAGATCGCAATTACAGGGTCTCTGCACAAACCGGTAGTTCAGAGGTGGCTGAAAATCCTGACAGGCCGATCGCATTCAGCAAATTGTCGGTCTTCTTCAGGTTAAAGCCTGGTCACAGTCTAGTGGCTTAAATTGTCCTCACAACTCGGATTCAGTCCGAATCAATTCTATTTTCCCTCTCAGGAACAGCAGGCAGACAGGCAGGCCAAAACTCAGCCCTTTCACAGCTCTCCTTGGTGAATCCACACAGGATTGCTGCTTGACTGTCTCGAGCTGTTACTCCTTCACTTCCCAACTCAGAGCTCAAGCTAGCTGCAAGCAATCTGGGACTTTCCCCAGGCTCCAAAAGGTTTGGTTGGCTGATTCTTCTGTCAGTCACAACAAGGGCTCCCTCTCTAGGCTCATTTAGGCACCAAGATGTAAAAACTACAATTTCTACAGAATTTTGCTCTCACAAGACCCCTCAGGACTGGCTCCATTTTAAAGTCCCCAAAGGTACTGATTGGCCCCTTTCAGCAGTCCAGAACCAAGGTGGTGGAAACAAACAGAGCTGTCCATGCTGCAAAGAAAGCAGGTTAGACAAACTACAATATCTTTACCATTTTAACACATGTTAAACTGTTGGTCCTAGACAACATCAACCTCAACTGGGTGGGACGCAACATCCAGCAATATGAGCCACTGCTGGCTGGTCTCTCCCTCAGTCAACTCATTAATGAACCCACTAGGCTCTCCTCTCCTCATTGATTGGGTGCTGCGCAACCGACCGGATAGAATTGTCTCCAGTGGCACTCTTCCTGATGTCATCTTGGATAACTCTCCCATCTACTGCATTTAGGGCATCTTCTCTCCCAAAATTCCCTGCAAAGTGATCCAGATGAGGGACTTCTCCAAACTTAACGTAGGAGACTACCTCACAGACCTGTGACAAACAGATTGGTCTCAGGTCACAGCTGCAAATGACACCACAGTGGCCCTTGACAACTTTCTTGCTGTCTTTACCCCCCTGCAAAGCAAGCATGTGCCCCTCACTAAAAGGAGGGTGAGGGGCACAGTCACAAAGTGGATTCACGGCAGTCTTTTCTCCGTCATAAAGCACAGGGACAAGTGCTGAGCTTGCTACAAGGCCTCCCTCTCCAGCACTGACCTCCTTGAGTACAGAAGGGTGAGAAACTCCTGCAAAGGAGCCATCCATTCTGCCAAAAGTGAATTTTGTCAATCTGCCCTACTTTCCTCAGCCAGAAACTCAAGGGGCTTCTAGCAGAACATCAAAAACACGGTTGGAGGGTCTGCCAGAGCTCAGATCACAGACATGCACATTGGCGGGGTTAACTGCAATAATCCCCTCACAATTGCCAATGCTTTCAACTCCCTGTTCACTGACCTGCCTGCTCTCCCCTACCAGCCCCATGTCCCCAAAAAATACAGGAACTCTTCCTCCGCTGAGGTAACCCCTCGACCTCCCTTCTACCTCAGGGTCATCTCTGTCATGGAGAGCCAGAAGCTTCTCTCTATGATTTACTCTCCCCACACAACATGGCTTCCGAAAAGGGCATAGTACTTCCACCGCCCTAGCTGTTGTCTCCTCTGAGATCAGATCTGCTGCAGATCAAGGCAAACTGACTGGAGCCATCCTCATGGACCTCTCAAAAGCCTTTGTCTGTGTCGACCACTCACTCCTGTGCTCCTCTCTCCTGTCCCTTGGCTTCTCCTCCCCCACCCTTGCCTGGATCAGTAACTACCTTATGGGCAGACAACAGTACATCAAGTTCAACAAGGCCCTGTCTAAGCCTGCTCCGGTAAACTGTGGGGTCCCTCAGGGCTCTGTCCTCGGGCCTCTCCTATTTTCCCTTTTTATAAATGAGCTGCCCTCGGCCCTGGCTCACGGGCATTCTACTCTGTACGCAGATAACCTTGTCATCCTGAGCAGCTCCCAGAACATCTCTGTCATCAACGCCAAGCTCAACTCTGACTTCAACCAAATCCAAACCTGGCTGGAGGACCACAAGCTCGCTATCAACTTGCAGAAAACTCAAACCATGCTCTTTGGCTCCACAGCCAAGGCAAAAGCAGTCTCTGCCCCTCTAAGGATCTCATGTGCCGATGGGTTCCTCCTACAAGTTGTTGACTCTGTCAAGTACCTGGGAGTGACACTTGATGCACAACTGGACCTCACTCTGCATATTCGCAATGCTTGCAAGGCCTTGAACTGTAAGTTGGGCCTACTGTACAGAGCTAAAAGCTGCCTCACCCCGGTGGCACATCTTGCCCTAGCTAGAGGGGTACTCTTACCCACGCTCTGCTATAGACTTGTCTCCTTTGCCCATTCAACAAAAAACAATCTCTCCAAATGGGATACGGTGTACAATAGTGTATGTCACTTTGCACTCTCAGCTCCCCATCTCACCCACTGCTGTGAGCTGTACTTCCGACTCGAATGGCTCCCACCAGAAAAGCACTGCACCTTTGTCCTTGGCAGTTTCATCGACATTGTTGCCAGAACTGCCACACCTTTGACCCTCGCTGCATCCCTCATTCCCGCTACCCCCTCCAACCAGCTAAGGTCCAGTGACTCCCATGTCCTCCTGGTTCCTAAAACATGCACTCAAATGGGCAACCGGGCCTTCACTGTACATGCCCCTAGATTGTGGAACTCCCTTCCAGCGAGCACTCGCTCCTCCACCTCCCATTCCTGCTTTAAAGCCTCCCTCTGGGGCTTCCTCAAATCAGCCTCTACCTGCCTCTGCACTTAACGTACCCCTGCCAACATGCCACTCTGTTGCTGACTGCACAAGATGGTGGGTCTCTTCACCTTCTCTACTAGTGAAGTATGCTGCTAACTAAAGAACTGATTGTGATGGGATCACCCTGGCTCTATTGTTCATCAATTGTTAAATATGCTATTGTTCTATCCCCCAGCTTATCGTTGGCCTCTCCTATCCCCCTTGTAACTGCTTGATGTGTTCTGCTGCCCCTATCCTGTAGGGCATTGTTGCCTGATTATACTGCCTACTGCCTTCCTCCTTTGTACCATGATATTATCTTCCTCCCACTTGCTATGTAAATCCCCTGATGTTACTGCATTGACCTTGCACTGAATGTTGCTCTTGCTTACACCTGCTCCTGTTGTTGCCTGTTGTGCCTGAATGTATCTCTGTAATCTCCCAGGTCGCACCTGAAAATAGGCAGTTGGTTGTCTAGTGTGCTTACCTGGTAAACAAAAGCAAATAAATAAATAAATAATCAGCAAACAAGTACATCTTTAAACAGAGCTCCCTCTGCGCAAATAGCAATGGCAGAATGGAACAATTATCTGGCAGTCCGGGCGGGACTCGAGCATAGAAACACTCAGCCCCCTCCCAGATTAATTATAACTGCAACCTAGGCAGCTTTTAAAGAGACAGTACACAGAGGCTATACAGGTACTCTCTGGCAATAACATTTAAACTGCTAAAATACAGAACACCAACCTGGCAGTGAGCATTTAGGCAAGCTCAAGGAAAACTTTTCAGGAACCCCCATTTGTACGAGGGTTACACACAAAATAACACTCAGCAGCAATGATATCTGATTTAACAAAATAATAGATTGCAACAAAACAATATATGTATTTATTCAATAAGACATTCAGTACATTCAGTTTTGTCTGACAGAAAACAGTAATGTAACAGATACTTTATTTTTGTGCACAGCCCCCAAATAGTACCTCGGGAGGACTAAAACACACCTCTATATGTGTCTTACACTGTAATTCAAATACTGTCCAAGTTCTGAAGTTACACAAGCTGGCATCCTGCATCTGAAGATCTGGGCCTGGGGAATCCACATAAAGGTGGTCACTGATCTGTCTTTCCATTTAGGTTCCAAAAATGGTCTTCTATATGTCCTAGCAATGAAGTATGATTAGCAAAATGACATTCTGTAACATTTTGCCGATCTTCTCAGTAGGGCTGCGCGAACCTCTAAAAGTTCTACCTTGCGAATTTTCTGAGTAGAACCCAAAAAGTTCTACCTGGTTCTATGAGGTAGAACCCAGTAGAATCGGGTTCTACCAGGTAGAACTGGGTTCTACCATTTATAATCAAGTTTTACCAAGCAAAACCATGCTCTACCAAGTAGAACCAGGTTCTACCAGATAAAACTAATTCTACTATGTAAAAAAACAAGTTCTACTAAGTAAAACCAGGTTCTACATGGTATAACAAAGTTCTATAATATATAACACAAAAAAAAATTACATGGTTCTACTTAATTAAGAAATCCACAGAAGTATTGTTTTTTGTTTGGGAAAGTACATAAGTACTAAGAATGGTATAAGTACAATTGAGTACTGCAAAGCTTTGGTGCATAGGATTCTGTCTCGGTGCTCAAAAGCTTTGCAAAACTTACCATTCTTAAAGTTAGAATCTTAGTATTACATGTATATTCCCAAACATGAAAATACAATTTGTGGATTTTTTTTATAGTTAAGTAGAACCAGGTGGAATGATATTACTGCTTATATTTTATAGAACCACCTGGTTACCAGCGGATGCTTAAAAATACTAGTGTTGAAACAGATTTAGGAAGTGGTAAAGGTCAGGGATGATATACAACTCGTATATAATCCCTGACAACTTTAGCTTTCTAAATCTGGTTACAGGCAGCCCAAACAGTTAACCCCCTGAGCTACACCCTGTTGCAATAATTTTAAATCTTCCCCCACTGTTAGACTCAGGTACTAATAGAGCCCAGTTCAAAATAACTGGCACCCATGGTACCTATAGCTTCAGCTGCTTTAGTACCAAATAAGTACATGGACAGAAGTTTACAGTCCAAATGCATTTATCCAATTACAAATGGGGTAAAGAATGCCACACTGCCTCAGCGCTTCTGTACCTTACCTTCCTCAGTGCCCCCCTGAGGAAGGCATGGTGCCGATGTGCTGGGGCAGTGTGGTGTTTTGCATTACCACATTGTGTGGATTAAATTATGTTTCTACTTTAAACTTTGTCTGTGTAGTTATTAGTTTGGGGCTTTCTGTTATTCTGAGTAGCTGTCAATGTTAATAATATATTACCCACCATTGTTTTCTCCTTTCCCTCTAGTACACTCTCCTGCCCTGATCCCTATACCTCCCATAGGTAACTATGTCAATATTACTTCATTTGTCCCTCCCTCCCAAACATCTGCCCCTTCCTCATCTTTACTCAGAATAATTGAAAAACCCATAACAGTATACCATCTGCAAATTGTGTTTATGATACCAGGTCACGTGCATGGTTTGGTGCCTAACAATGGAGGGCAAATTGTATTTGTAAGAGGGAGTGCCCCGGGGGTTTGGAGGGCTTGGAGTTTTGGACAGGTGCTAGGGTAAGATCAGTGATTTTTTTTTATTGTCATAATAGTCAGTTAGTGCAGTATGTGGGAACAGCATTTTGTAAAATCTGTTTTTTTTTTATTTTCATTTTACAGGTTATGATGAAAACAGTTTCTATCTGGTGACTCGTTCCTTCAGATCAAAACATTGAATGTCATTGGGTTCAACACTGAAATTGGGAATGTTTTATAAAGTTGACATTTTACAGCAAAAAAAAAAAAAACATTTTGTAAATTAAATTCCTATCTGGGATTGAACCAGAAGAACAGTTATTTATTATTTATTTATTCTATTTATGTTTTTGTTTGTTAACAGCCAGTAATAAGTATTCATTGAGTGTGTATTTTGTAATAAAAATCCAATAAAACAAATGAAGAGCTGTGTGACAATATGTAGTCATTTCTGGTTATTTTAGCTGAACTGCTATATGCAGTGGTCCTTCAGTTTCTGGTGCTAGTCAGATTTGGCCTTAGTGGCACATGAGAACCAGGAGTGGATGTTTGTTTCTGAAATTAATGGAACTTGAGGAGGAAGAGGAGACGGGGGACCCACCAGTGGAGGAAAGACAGCTGGAAAGGCTAGTGGCTACTAGTGGCAACAGAATCCTTCACCATCATCGTCGTCATCATCAGCGTAGCATGATGCCATCTGTGTGCATAAATTTGGGACAGTATATGTTTTTGAATTGAGGCAGGTTCATTTTTAAAAAAGTGAGCCTCTCTACATTCTTCATGGAAAGGCATTTTCTTTTGTCATTCACTATTGCCCCAGCAGCACTAAAAATTCTCTCTGAATATGTGGTGGCAGGTGGGCAACTGAGGTATTCAATTGCGATCTCAGTTAAAGAAGGCCAGATCAATTTTTTCTGTTGCCAATAAAGCAATGGTTCATCACCTGCAGTGAGATGTACAGTCTCCTCCATATAATCCTTAACCATTTTTGCAGCAGGGACTTCTGGTACCACTATTGCCGGCTGAGCCTTCCCAGCTGTCTTTATTAGACCAAAGTCTGACAGCATGTCCCACAGTGGTTTGTCCTGTTGTGGTGTAGCAGCAGTTCTGGTTTGTGTTTGATGAGCCAAAACATCAGTAGTGGTGGCAGCAGCAGCAGCAACAGCAGATTGTGCTCCCTCCCTCTCCACCAGATTTTGTTCAGAATTTGAATGTTGCCAAAAGGGCACTGATGATGTACTACTTTTCTCAACTATACGTGCTGACACTTTCTCAACTAACAGTTCACGATAGTGTTTCAGGTCTTTAAAGTCATGTGGTTTGAAGACTGTCTCAATTGTATCCTTAAACTGAGGGTACAGAAGTGTGGCCAAAATGTAATGTTCTGCTTTACACATATTTACAATGCGCTCATCAGCCAGGAAGGTTTGTATCATTTTTCCAACAAGTGATGCAGTATCGATGTCATCATTGTCAAAGAACTGTGACTCAAGACACTGCAGTCTCATCCTGATAAATGAAATTAAGGGTAGGATCAGACTTAGTTCGGCACCATCAGAGCTCACCATTTGGGTAGCCTCCTCAAAGGGTTTAAGGATACAACAAAGATTCTCCATCAGATGCCACTGATTGGGGCTGATATTCACATCTCCTTTCCCAATGCCATGTTGGACTGCATACTGATGAATGACTTTTTGTTGTTCAAGCATTCTCTGCATCATATAGTAAGTGGAATTCCACCGGGTTGGAACTTCCTGTATCATCTGGTGGAGAGGGAGGCTATTTTCAATCTAAATCTGCCGCAACAACTTTCGGGCTTTCACAGAATGGCTAAAGTGGGTGCACACAGTGCGGGCAGCTGCAATCAAGTTCTGCACATTTCCATCCTCACTGATAAAGTCTTTTGCCACCAAGTTAATAGTGTGAGCAAAGCATGGCACATGTATAAACTTACCAAGTCTTACTGCTTTCACAATATTTGAAGCATTGTCAGACACTATAAACCCTGGTTGCAAGGACTTTGGAGTCAGCCACTCAGAAAACTTTTCTTCCAGGCACTCCAGAAGATGTTCTGCTTTGTGGTCTTTCTCAAAACCATAAATACATAAAGCTGCCTGCCTTCGAACTGTGAAAGTCCCTTGCTTCTTGCTGCTACTGCTGCCGCCAGTACCACTACATGATGATGATGATGATGAGGAGGAGGAGAGAGGAAAGTTTACCCAATGACCAGTCACAGCCATATAGTCAGTCGTCTGACCACTGGTCCATATATCTGTTGTGACATGAACCTTTTTACCCACTGAACCTTTTAGAGCATCAGACATGCTTTTCTGAACAGCATCATACAAGTCTGGAATGGCAACACTGGAGAAATATGTCCAGCTGAGAACTTGATACTTTGGCACAGCAATTTCCATGAGTGCTTTAAAACCAAGATTAGCCACAAATGAGAATGGGAGCAAGTCAGTGGCTATCATCTCCCCAATTGACCTTTACCACTATAAGGGGTAGATGTTGTGGACATGCATGGTATATGACTCCGGCTGGGCTGTGGTGGTGGACTCAGAGGGGTAAAGAAAGGAGAAATTGAGGATGCTGTACTTTGACTGGAAGGAAGACTTTCATCATCCTCCACCTCTGCATCAGTTACTTCATTGCCTTGGTAAACATCCATTACCTCATCCTCCTTAGCTGAGTGCAGAACTACAACAAGTTGTGTGTGCTCCTTTTGTGCTTTTTGATACTGATAAATGTGAGACTTGTTCATATGTCTTATCATTGTTGATGTCCCCAGTCGAGCACCCACTTTACCAAGATTTAATTTTGTTCTGCATAATTTGCAAACCACATGGCTGCCAGATGATTTATGTTGTGTGAAAAAAATCCCACACAATGGATTTCACAGATTCTGTTGCACTGCTGTTTATGGGCAGGATAGGTTCATTACTACCACTGCCACCACCACAGCCACTACTTCTTCCACTATCTCTTTGAGGTCTTTCCATGCCCATCTGCATGTAATCTCTGACTGGTTGAACTGCATCTCTTTCTTCCCCTCGTGAAGCCTGTCCATCTTCTGTCCTCTGTTGTTACTCTGCATGTGTGGGTGTCTGACTCTCCAAGATGTGCCTCACCATCATTAATGTTTTTTTAGCACAACAGCCATCTTTCCGAGGACTTGTTTTTGTTCTTTTTCTGCCCCTGTATTCCCCGTCTTCATCCCACTCCCCAGAGCTACTGCTACTTGACATACTGACTGCTGCCTTATCTACTACAAACTCAGGATCTGTTCCACTGATTTCCCCCTCACTCTCATCAGTCTTCTCTTCCTCCTCATCATCATCCATCACTCTGCTTACTAAAACTGGCTGCTGCACTATTATGGCCCTTGTGCTTATCCTCTGAGTACCATGACGGGTAAATCCTGCAATGTCCTGAATTTTCAGTACTGTTGTTACTGTTGCCTGGATAGCCTGAGAAGTGCTGCTGTATTTTTTACCACTCATGGCTGCGTCGAGACAAGTACTTTTGGTAAGACACAGGGAAATTTACTTACAAACAGGAAAATACAGCACTGCTGGTTGCGTTGAGTCAAGTAATTTAAGTAAAAAGGCACAGGGATATTTTCTCCCTAACAGGTAAATACAGCACTGCTTGCTGCTTCGAGTCGAGTACTTTAACCAGTAAGACACAGGGATATTTTCTCCCTAACAGGTAAATAACAGCACTGCTTGCTGAGTCGTGTCAAGTACTTTAAGTAGTAAGGCACAGGGATATTTTCTCCCCAATAGGTAAATACAGCACTGCTTGCTGCGTCAAGTCAAGTACTTTAAGTAGTAAGATACAGGGATATTTTAATTTTCTCCCTAACCAGTAAATACAGTACTGCTTGCAGCGTCGAGTCAAGTACTTTATGTTATAAGGCACAGGGATATTTTCTCCCTAACAGGTAAATATAGGACTGCTTGCTGCGTCGAGTCAAGTACTTTAAGTAGTAAGGCACAGGGATATTTTCTCCCAACAGGTAAATACAGCACTGTTTGCTGTGTCGAGTCAAGTACTTTAAGAAGTAAGACACAGGGATATTTTCTCCCTAACAGGTAAATACAGCACTGCTTGCTGCGTCGGGTCAAGTACTTTAAGTTGTAAGACACAGGGATATTTTCTCCCTAACAGGTAAATATAGCACTGCTTGCTGCATCGAGTCAAGTACTTTAAGTAGTAAGATAAAGAGATATTTTTATTTTCTCCCTAACAGGTAAATACAGTACTGCTTGCTGCATCGAGTCAAGTACTTTAAGTAGTAAGGCACAGGGATATTTTCTCCGTAACAGGTAAATACAGCACTGCTTGCTGTGTCGAGTCAAGTACTTAAAGTGGTAAGGCACAGGGATATTTTCTCCCTAACAGGTAAATAACAGCACTGCTTGCTGTGTCATGTACTTTAAGTTGTAAGACACAGGGATATTTTCTCCCTAACAGGTAAATACAGCACTGCTTGCTGCGTCGAGTCAAGTACTTTAAGTGGTAAGACACAGGGATATTTTTTTCTCCCTAACCAGTAAATACAGCACTGCTTGCTGCATCGAGTCAAATACTTTAAGTGGTTAGACACAGGGATATTTCCTTCCTAACAGGCAAATACAGCATTGCTTGCTGCATCGAGTCAAGTAATTTAAGTGGTAGGGCACAGGGATATTTTCCCCCTAACAGGTAAATAACAGCATTGCTTGTTGCGTTGAGTCAAGTACTTTAAGTGGTAAGACAAATGGATATTTTTATTTTTTCCCTAACCAGTAAATACAGCACTGCTTGCTGCACCGAGTCAAATATTTTAAGTGGTTAGACACAGGGATATTTTCTCACTAAAAGGCAAATACAGCACTGCTTGCTGCATCGAGTCAAGTACTTAAAGATGTTAGGCACAGGGATATTTTCACCATAACAAGTAAATACAGCACTGCTTGCTGCATCGAGTCAAGTACTTCAAGTAGTAAGACACAGGGATATTTTCTCCCTAACAGGTAAACAACAGCACTGCCTGCTGCGTTGAGTCAAGTACTTTAAGTTGTAAGACACACGGATATTTTCTCCCCAAGAGGAAAATGCAGCACTGCTTGCCGCGTTGAGTCAAGCATTTTAAGTAGTAAGGCAAAGGGATATTTTCTCCCTAACAGGTAAATACAGCACTGCTTGCTGTGTCGAGTCAAGTACTTTAAGTGGTAAGACACAGGGATATTTTCTCCCTAACAGGTAAATACAGCACTGCTTGCTGCTCCGGTCAAGTACTTTAAGTTGTAAGACACAGGGATATTTTCTCCCTAACAGGTAAATACAGCACTGCTTGCTGCATCGAGTCAAGTACTTAAAGATGTTAGGCACAGGGATATTTTCTCCATAAAAAGTAAATACAGCACTGCTTGCTGCTTCGAGTCGAGTACTTTAACCAGTAAGACACAGGGATATTTTCTTCCTAACAGGTAAATAACAGCACTGCTTGCTGAGTCGTGTCAAGTACTTTAAGTAGTAAGGCACAGGGATATTTTCTCCCTAATAGGTAAATACAGCACTGCTTGCTGCGTCAAGTCAAGTACTTTAAGTAGTAAGATACAGGGATATTTTAATTTTCTCCCTAACCAGTAAATACAGTACTGCTTGCAGCGTCGAGTCAAGTACTTTATGTTATAAGGCACAGGATATTTTCTCCCTAACAGGTAAATATAGGACTGCTTGCTGCGTCGAGTCAAGTACTTTAAGTAGTAAGGCACAGGGATATTTTCTCCCCAACAGGTAAATACAGCACTGTTTGCTGTGTCGAGTCAAGTACTTTAAGAAGTAAGACACAGGGATATTTTCTCCCTAACAGGTAAATACAGCACTGCTTGCTGCGTCGGGTCAAGTACTTTAAGTTGTAAGACACAGGGATATTTTCTCCCTAACAGGTAAATATAGCACTGCTTGCTGCATCGAGTCAAGTACTTTAAGTAGTAAGATAAAGAGATATTTTTATTTTCTCCCTAACAGGTAAATACAGTACTGCTTGCTGCATCGAGTCAAGTACTTTAAGTAGTAAGGCACAGGGATATTTTCTCCGTAACAGGTAAATACAGCACTGCTTGCTGTGTCGAGTCAAGTACTTAAAGTGGTAAGGCATAGGGATATTTTCTCCCTAACAGGTAAATATAGCACTGCTTGCTGCGTCGAGTCAAGTACTTTAAGTAGTAAGATAAAGAGATATTTTTATTTTCTCCTAACAGGTAAATAAAGTACTGCCCATGGCATCAGTCAAATACTTTAAGTAGTAAAGGCACAGGGATATTTTCTCCGAACAGGTAATACAGCACTGCTTGCTTGTTTGTCGAGTCAAGTACTTAAAGTGGTAAGGCACAGGGATATTTTCTCCCTAACAGGTAAACAACAGCACTCCTTGCTGCATCGAGTCAAGTACTTTAAGTAGTAAGATACAGGGATATTTTTATTTTCTCCCTAACAGGTAAAACACTACTGCTTGCTACGTCGAGTGAAGTACTTTAAGTAGTAAGGCACAGGGATATTTTCTCCCTAACAGGTAAACAACAGCACTGTTTGCTGCGTCGAGTCAAGTACTTCAAGTTGTAAGATAATCACACTGGATATTTTTCTCCCAAGAGGAAAATCGCACCACTGCTTGCCGCGTTGAGTCAAGTATTTTAAGTAGTAAGGCACAGGATATTTTCTCTCCTAACAGAAAAAACAGCACTGCTTGCTGTCGCGCAGCTCATAATTTTAGGTAGTAAGGCACGGGGATATTTTCTCCCTAACAGGTAACTACAGCACTGCTTGCTGCATCGAGTCAATTACTTTAAGTAATAAGGCACAGGGATATTTTCTCCCTAACAGGTAAACAACAGCACTGCTTGTTGCATCGAGTCAAATACTTTAAGTAGTAAGATACAGGGATATTTTTATTTTCTCGCTAACAGGTAAATACAGTACTGCTTGCTGCGTCAAGACAAGTACTTTAAGTGGTAAGACACAGGGATATTTTCTCCCTAACAGGTAAATACAGCACTGCTTGCTGTGTCGAGTCAAGTACTTTAAGTGGTAAGACACAGGGATATTTTCTCCCTAACAGGTAAATACAGCACTGCTTGCTGTGTCAAGTCAAGTACTTTAAGTGGTAAGACACAGGGATATTTTCTCCCTAACAGGTAAATAACAGCACTGCTTCCAGCGTCGAGTCAACTACTTTAAGTGGTAAGACAAAAGGATATTTTTATTTTTTCCCTAACCAGTAAATACAGCACTGCTTGCTGCGTCGAGTCAAGTACTTTAAGTGGTAAAGCACAGGGATATTTTCTCCCTAACAGGTAAATTCAGCACTGATTGCTGCGTCGAGTCAAGTAATTTAAGTAGTAAGACACAGGGAAATTTTCTCCCTAACAGGTAAATACAGCACTACTTGCTGCATCGAGTCAAGTACTTTAAGTAGTAAGGCACAGGGATATTTTCTCCCTAACAGGTAAATAACAGCACTGCTTGCTGTGTCATGTACTTTAAGTTGTAAGACACAGGGATATTTTCTCCCTAACAGGTAAATACAGCACTGCTTGCTGCGTCGAGTCAAGTACTTTAAGTGGTAAGACACAGGGATATTTTTTTCTCCCTAACCAGTAAATACAGCACTGCTTGCTGCATCGAGTCAAATACTTTAAGTGGTTAGACACAGGGATATTTCCTCCCTAACAGGCAAATACAGCATTGCTTGCTGCATCGAGTCAAGTATTTTAAGTGGTAGGGCACAGGGATATTTTCCCTCTAACAGGTAAATAACAGCATTGCTTGTTGCGTTGAGTCAAGTACTTTAAGTGGTAAGACAAATGGATATTTTTAATTTTTCCCTAACCAGTAAATACAGCACTGCTTGCTGCACCGAGTCAAATATTTTAAGTGGTTAGACACAGGGATATTTTCTCCCTAAAAGGCAAATACAGCACTGCTTGCTGCATCGAGTCAAGTACTTAAAGATGTTAGGCACAGGGATATTTTCTCCATAACAAGTAAATACAGCACTGCTTGCTGCATCGAGTCAAGTACTTCAAGTAGTAAGACACAGGGATATTTTCTCCCTAACAGGTAAACAACAGCACTGCTCGCTGCGTCGAGTCAAGTACTTTAAGTTGTAAGACACACGGATATTTTCTCCCCAAGAGGAAAATGCAGCACTGCTTCCGCGTTGAGTCAAGCATTTTAAGTAGTAAGGCAAAGGGATATTTTCTCCCTAACAGGTAAATACAGCACTGCTTGCTGTGTCGAGTCAAGTACTGTAAGTGGTAAGACACAGGGATATTTTCTCCCTAACAGGTAAATACAGCACTGCTTGCTGTGTCGGGTCAAGTACTTTAAGTTGTAAGACACAGGGATATTTTCTCCCTAACAGGTAAATACAGCACTGCTTGCTGCATCGAGTCAAGTACTTAAAGATGTTAGGCACAGGGATATTTTCTCCATAAAAAGTAAATACAGCACTGCTTGCTGCATCGAGTCAAGTACTTCCAGTAGTAAGACACAGGGATATTTTCTCCCTAACAGGTAAACAACAGCACTGCTTGCTGCGTCGAGTCAAGTACTTTAAGTTGTAAGACACACGGATATTTTCTCCCCAAGAGGAAAATGCAGCACTGCTTGCTGCGTTGAGTCAAGTATTTTAAGTAGTAAGGCTAAGGGATATTTTCTCCCTAACAGGTAAATATAGCACTGCTTGCTGCGTCGAGTCAAGTACTTTAAGTGGTAAGGAACAGGGATATTTTCTCCCTAACAGGTAAATACAGCACTGCTTGCTGCATACAGTCAATTACTTTAAGTAATAAGGCACAGGGATATTTTCTCCCTAATAGGTAAACAACAGCACTGCTCGCTGCATCGAGTCAAGTACTTTAAGTAGTATGATACAGGGATATTTTTATTTTCTCCCTAACAGGTAAATACAGAACTGCTTGCTGCGTCGAGTCAAGTACTTTAAGTAGTAAGGCACAGGGATATTTTCGCCCTAACAGGTAAACAACAGCACTGCTTGCTGCGTCGAGTCAAGCATATTAAGTAGTAAGGCACAGGGATATTTTCTCCCTAACAGGTAAATTCAGCACTGCTTGCTGCATCGAGTCAATTACTTTAAGAAATAAGGCACAGTGATATTTTCTCCCTAACAGGTAAATTCAGCACTGCTTGCAGCAACGAGTCAAGTACTTTAAGTAGTAAGATACAGGGATATTTTTATTTTCTCGCTAACAGGTAAATACAATACTGCTTGCTACGTCAAGACAAGTACTTTAAGTAGTAAGGCACAGGGATATTTTCTTCCTAACAGGAAAATACAGCACTGCTTGCTGTGTCGAGTCAAGTACTTTAAGTGGTAAGACACAGTGATATTTTCTCCCTAACAGGTAAATACAGCACTGCTTGCTGTGTCGAGTCAAGTACTTTAAGTGGTAAGACACAGGGATATTTTCTCCCTAACAGGTAAATAACAGCACTGCTTGCTGCGCTGAGTCAAGTACTTTAAGTGGTAAGAAACAGGAATATTTTCTCCCCAACAGGTAAATACAGCACTGCTTGCTGAGTCGAGTCAAGTACTCTAAGTTGTAAGGCAAAGGAATATTTTCTCCCTAACAGGTAAATAACAGCACTGCTTGCAGCGTTGAGTCAACTACTTTAAGTGGTAAGACAAAAGGATATTTTTATTTTCTCCCTAACCAGTAAAAACAGCACTGCTTGCTGCGTCGAGTCAAGTACTTTAAGTGGTAAAGCACAGGGATATTTTCTCCCTAACAGGTAAATACAGCACTGATTGCTGCGTCGAGTCAAGTAATTTAAGTAGTAAGAAACAGGAAATTTTCTCTAACAGGTAAATACAGCATTGCTTGCTGCGTCAGAGTCAGAAATACTTTAAAGTAGTAGGCACAGGGACAGTTTTCTCCCTAACAGGTAAATAACAGCACTGCTTGCAGTCAGTCAAGTACTTAAGTAGTAAGACACAAGAATATTTTATTTCTCCAACCAGTAAATACAGCACTACTTGCTGCATCAAGTACTTTCAGTTGTAAGACACAGGGATAGTTTCTCCCTAACAGGTAAATAACAGCACTACTGGTTCCGTCGAGTCAAGTACTTTAAGTGGTAAGACACAGGGATATTTTTATTTTCTCCTAACCAGTAAATACAGCACTGCTTGCTGTGTCGAGTCAAGTACTTAAAGTGAAAAGGTAAAAGCACAGGATATTTCTCCCTAACAGTGGAAACACAGCACTGCTTGCTGCATCCAGTCAAAATACTTTAAGTAGTAAAATACAGGGATATTTTTTGTTTCTCCCCTAACAGGTAAATACAGTACTTGCTTGTACGAAAGTGAAGTACTTTAAGTAGTAAGGCTACAGGATATTTTCTCCTAACAGGTAAACAACAGCACTGCTTGCTGCTGCGCCGAGTCAAATAGCACAAGTTGTAAGAACCTACACGGATATTTTCTCCCCAAGAGGAAGTTACCACTGCTTGCACGTTGAGTCAAGTATTTTAGTAGTAAACACAGGGATATTTTCTCTAACGAAAAATATAGCCACTGCTTGCTGCGTCGAGTCAAGTACTTTAGGTAGTAAGGCACAGGGATATTTTCTCCCTAACAGGTAAATACAGCACTGCTTGCTGCATCGAGTCAATTACTTTAAGTAATAAGGCACAGGGATATTTTCTCCCTAACAGGTAAACAACAGCACTGCTTGTTGCATCGAGTCAAATACTTTAAGTAGTAAGATACAGGGATATTTTTATTTTCTCGCTAACAGGTAAATACAGTACTGCTTGCTGCATCAAGACAAGCACTTTAAGTGGTAAGACACAGGGATATTTTCTCCCTAACAGGTAAATACAGCACTGCTTGCTGTGTCGAGTCAAGTACTTTAAGTGGTAAGACACAGGGATATTTTCTCCCTAACAGGTAAATACAGCACTGCTTGCTGTGTCAAGTCAAGTACTTTAAGTGGTAAGACACAGGGATATTTTCTCCCTAACAGGTAAATAACAGCACTGCTTCCAGCGTCGAGTCAACTACTTTAAGTGGTAAGACAAAAGGATATTTTTATTTTTTCCCTAACCAGTAAATACAGCACTGCTTGCTGCGTCGAGTCATAATGTTATGGTAAAGCACAGGGATATTTTCTCCCTAACAGGTAAATTCAGCACTGATTGCTGCGTCGAGTCAAGTAATTTAAGTAGTAAGACACAGGGAAATTTTCTCCTTAACAGGTAAATACAGCACTACTTGCTGCATCGAGTCAAGTACTTTAAGTAGTAAGGCACAGGGATATTTTCTCCCTAACAGGTAAATAACAGCACTGCTTGCTGTGTCATGTACTTTAAGTTGTAAGACACAGGGATATTTTCTCCCTAACAGGTAAATACAGCACTGCTTGCTGCGTCGAGTCAAGTACTTTAAGTGGTAAGACACAGGGATATTTTTTTCTCCCTAACCAGTAAATACAGCACTGCTTGCTGCATCGAGTCAAATACTTTAAGTGGTTAGACACAGGGATATTTCCTCCCTAACAGGCAAATACAGCATTGCTTGCTGCATCGAGTCAAGTAATTTAAGTGGTAGGCACAGGGGATATTTTCCCCCTAACAGGTAAATAACAGCATTGCTTGTTGCGTTGAGTCAAGTACTTTAAGCGGTAAGACAAATGGATATTTTATTTTTCCCTCAACCAGTAAATACAGCACTGCTTGCTGCACCAGAGTCAAATATTTTAAGTGGTTAGACACAGGATATTTTCTCACTAAAAGGCAAATACAGCACTGCTTGCTGCATCGAGTCAAGTACTTAAAGATGTTAGGCACAGGGATATTTTCTCCATAACAAGTAAATACAGCACTGCTTGCTGCATCGAGTCAAGTACTTCAAGTAGTAAGACACAGGGATATTTTCTCCCTAACAGGTAAACAACAGCACTGCCTGCTGCGTTGAGTCAAGTACTTTAAGTTGTAAGACACACGGATATTTTCTCCCCAAGAGGAAAATGCAGCACTGCTTGCCGCGTTGAGTCAAGCATTTTAAGTAGTAAGGCAAAGGGATATTTTCTCCCTAACAGGTAAATACAGCACTGCTTGCTGTGTCAGTCAGAAATACTTTAAAATTAGAAGTGAAGACACAGGGATATTTCTAACAGGTAAATACAGCACTGCTTGCCCGCGCCGGGAACAAGTACTTTAAGGTTATAAACACAGGGATATTTTCTCCTAACAGGTAAATACAGCACTGCTTGCTGCATCAAGTCAAGTACTTTAAGTAGTAAGGCACAGGGATATTTTCTCCCCAACAGGTAAATACAGCACTGTTTGCTGTGTAGTCAAAATGCTTTAAGAAGTAAGACACAGGGATATTTTCTCCCTAACAGGTAAATACAGCACTGCTTGTTACGTCGGGTCAAGTACTTTAAGTTGTAAGACACAGGGATATTTTCTCCCTAACAGGTAAATATAGCACTGCTTGCTGCATCGAGTCAAGTACTTTAAGTAGTAAGATAAAGAGATATTTTTATTTTCTCCTAACAGTAAATACAGTACTACTTTGCTGCATCGAGTCAACTGCTAAGTAGTAAGGCACAGGGATATTTTCTCCGTAACAGGTAAATACAGCACTGCTTGCTGTGTCGAGTCAAGTACTTAAAGTGGTAAGGCACAGGGATATTTTCTCCCTAACAGGTAAATATAGCACTGCTTGCTGCGTCGAGTCAAGTACTTTAAGTAGTAAGATAAAGAGATATTTTTATTTTCTCCCTAACAGGTAAATAAAGTACTGCTTGCTGCATCGAGTCAAGTACTTTAAGTAGTAAGGCACAGGGATATTTTCTCCGTAACAGGTAAATACAGCACTGCTTGCTTTGTCGAGTCAAGTACTTAAAGTGGTAAGGCACAGGGATATTTTCTCCCTAACAGGTAAACAACAGCACTGCTTGCTGCATCGAGTCAAGTACTTTAAGTAGTAAGATACAGGGATATTTTTATTTTCTCCCTAACAGGTAAAAACACTACTGCTTGCTACGTCGAGTGAAGTACTTTAAGTAGTAAGGCACAGGGATATTTTCTCCCTAACAGGTAAACAACAGCACTGTTTGCTGCGTCGAGTCAAGTACTTTAAGTTGTAAGACACACGGATATTTTCTCCCCAAGAGGAAAATGCACCACTGCTTGCTGCGTTGAGTCAAGTATTTTAAGTAGTAAGGCACAGGGATATTTTCTCCCTAACAGAAAAATACAGCACTGCCATCATGTCGAGTCATATAATGTCTTAGATAGTAAGGCACAGGGATATTTTCTCCTAACAGGTAACTACAGCACTGCTTGCTGCATCGAGTCAATTACTTTAAGTAATAAGGCACAGGGATATTTTCTCCCTAACAGGTAAAGAACAGCACTGCTTGTTGCATCGAGTCAAATACTTTAAGTAGTAAGATACAGGGATATTTTTATTTTCTCACTAACAGGTAAATACAGTACTGCTTGCTGTGTCAAGACAAGTACT
Source organism: Neoceratodus forsteri (assembly GCA_016271365.2). NCBI lineage: Eukaryota > Metazoa > Chordata > Ceratodontiformes > Ceratodontidae > Neoceratodus > Neoceratodus forsteri. Next base: position 298,875,014 of record CM057455.1, read on the forward strand.
TTAAGTGGTAAGACACAGGGATATTTTCTCCCTAACAGGTAAAAACAGCACTGCTTGTGTCGAGTCAAAATACTTTAAGTGGTAAGACACAGGGATATTTTCTCCCTAACAGGTAAATACAGCACTGCTTGCTGTGTCAAGTCAAGTACTTTAAGTGGTAAGACACAGGGATATTTTCTCCTAACAGGTAAATAACAGCACTGCTTCCAGCGCCGAACAACTACTTTAAGTGAGTAAGACAAAGGATATTTTATTTTTCCCTAACCAGTAAATACAGCACTGCTTGCTGAGTCGGTCAAAATGCTAAAGTGGTAAAGCACAGGGATATTTTCTCCCTAACAGGTAAATTCAGCACTGATTGCTGCGTCGAGTCAAGTAATTTAAGTAGTAAGACACAGGGAAATTTTCTCCCTAACAGGTAAATACAGCACTACTTGCTGCATCGAGTCAAGTACTTTAAGTAGTAAGGCACAGGATATTTTCTCCTAACAGGTAAATAACAGCACTGCTTGTGATGTCATGTACTAAGTTATAAACACGGGATATTTTCTCCTAACAGGTAAATACAGCACTGCTTGTCAGTCGAGTCAAGTACTTTAAGTGGTAAGACACAGGGATATTTTTCTCCTAACCAGTAAATACAGCACTGCTTACTGCATCGAGTCAAATACTTTAAGTGGTTAACACAGGGATATTTCCTCCCTAATAACGAGCAAATACAGCATTGCTTGCTGCATCAGATCAAATAATTTAAGTGGTAGGAACTGGGATATTTTTCTAACAGGTAAATAACAGCATTGGCCTTTGGGGTGATCAAGTACTTTAAGTGGTAAGACAAATGGATATTTTATTTTTTTCCCTAACCAGTAAATACAGCACTGCTTATGCACAGGTCAAATATTTTAAATTAGTTGAACACGGGATATTTACTACTCACTAAAAACAAATACAGCACTGCCTGCATCGAGTCAAATACCTAAGATGTTAGGCAGAGGATATTTTCACCACCAACAAGTAAACACACTGCTTGCCGCATCGAGTCAAAAGTACTTCAAGTAGTAAGACACGGGATGTTTCTCTAACACTTGGGTAAACAACAGCACTGCCTGCTGCGTTGGAGTCAAAATACTTTAAGTTATAAGACACACGGATAATATTTTCTCCCCAAGAGGAAAATGCAGCACTGCTTGCCGTTGAGTCAAGCATTTTAAGTAAATAAGGCAAAGGGATATTTTCTCCCTAACAGGTAAAATACAGCACTGCTTGCTGTGTCAAGTCAAAGTACTTGAAATTGGTAAACACAGGATATTTCTCCTAACAGGTAAATACAGCACTGCTTGCTACGGTCAAGGAATACTTTAGTTGTAAGACACGAGATTTTCTCCTAACAGGTAAATACAGCACTACTTGCTGCATCCAGTCAAAGTACTTTAAGTAGTAAAGGCACAGGGATATTTTCTCCCCAACAGGTAAATACAGCACTGTTTGCTGTGTCAAATCAAGTACTAAGAAGCAAGACACAGGATATTTTCTCCCTAACAGGTAAATAGCACTGCTTGCTGCGTCGGGTCCGTGCTAAGTTGTAAAAGACACAGGGATATTTTTCTCCTAACAGGTAAATATAGCACTGCTTGCTGCATGGTCAAGTACTTTTAAGTGATCAAGAGATATTTTATTTTCTCCTAACAGGTAAATACAGTACTGCTTGCTGCATCGAGTCAAGTACTTTAAGTTGTAATGCACAGGGATATTTTCTCCGTAACAAGTAAATACAGCACTGCTTGCTGTGTCGAGTCAAGTACTTTAAGTGGTAAGACACAGGGATATTTTCTCCCTAACAGGTAAATATAGCACTGCTTGCTGAATCGAGTCGTACTGAAGTAGTAAAATAAAGAGATATTTTATTTTCTCCCTAACAGGTAAATAAAGTACTGCTTGCTGCATCGAGTCAAATGCATTAAGTAGTAAGACACAGGGATATTTTCTCACTAACAGGTAAATACAGCACAACGCTTTGTCCAGTCAAGTACTTAAAGTGGTAAGGCCAGGGGATATTTTCTCCCTAACAGGTAAACAACAGCACTGCTTGCTGCATCAGTCAAGTGCTTTAAGTGATAAGATACAGGGATATTTTATTTTCTCTCCTAACAGGTAAAAACACTGCTGCTTCTTTCGTCAGGTGAAGTGCTAAGTAGTGAGCACAGGATAATACCATACAGGTAAACAACAGCACTGTTTGCTGCGTCAGTCCGTGCTGGGTTATGCAGACACGGATATTTTTCTCCCAAGAGGAAAATACGCACTGCTTGCTGCGTTGAGTCAAGTATTTTAAGTAGTAAGGCACAGGGATATTTTCTCCCTAACAGAAAAATACAGCACTGCTTACTGCGTCGAGTCAAGTACTTTAGGTAGTAAGGCACAGGGATATTTCTCCCTAACAGGTAACTACAGCACTGCTTGCTGCATCGAGTCAATTACTTTAAGTAATAAGGCACAGGGATATTTTCTCCCTAACAGGTAAAGAACAGCACTGCTTGTTGCATCGAGTCAAATACTTTAAGTAGTAAGTACAGGGATATTTTTATTTTCTCCTTCTTGAGTAAATACAATTTTCTTGCTGTTAATCAAGACAAGTACTTTGGTAGTGAACAGGATTTTCTCTTAGGTAAAAACAGCACTGCGCTGCTGTCAGAGTCAAGTACTTTTAAGTGGTAAGACACAGGGATATTTTCTCCTAACAGGTAAATACAGCTTTTCTTGCTGTGTCAAGTCAAATACTTTAAAGTGGTAAGACACAGGGATATTTTCTCCTAACAGAATTAAATAACAGCACTGCTTCCAGCGTCAGTCAACTACTTTAAGTGGTAAGACAAAAGGATATTTTATTTTCCCTAACCAGTAAATACAGCACTGCTTGCTGCGTCAGAGTCAAAAGTACTTTAAGTGGTAAAACACAGGATATTTTCTCCCTAACAGGTAAATTCAACACTGATTATACGTCGGGTCAAGTAATTTAGTAGTAAGACACGGGAAATTTCTCCTAACAGGTAATACAGCACTACTTGCATCGAATCAAATACTTTAAGTAGTAAGGCACAGGATATTTCTCCCTAACAAATTAAATAACACTGCTTGCTGTGTCATGTACTAAGTTGTGAACACAGGGATATTTTCCCTAACAGGTAAATACAGCACTGCTTGCTGCGTCGAGTCAAGTACTTTAAGTGGTAAACACAGGATATTTTTTCTCCTAACCAGTAAATACAGCACTGCTTGCTGCATCAAGTCAAATACTTTAGAGGTTAGACACAGGATATTCCTCCTAACAGAGCAAATACAAAGCATTGCTTGCTGCATCAGCAAAGTATATTTAGTGGTAGGGCACAGGGATATTTTCCCTAACAGGTAAATAAAGCATTGATTGTGCGTTGATCAAGTACTTTAAGTGGTAAGACAAATGGATATTTTTATTTTTCCCTAACCAGTAAATACAGCACTGCTTGCTGCAGCTCAAATAAATTTAAGTGGTTAGAACACGGGATATTTTCTCACTAAAAGGCAAATACAGCACTGCTTGCTGCATCGAGTCAAATACTTAAAGATGTTAGGCACAGGATATTTCACCATAACAAATAAAGCACTGCTTGCTGCATCCAGTCAAGTACTTCAAGTAGTAAGACACAGGATATTTTCTCCCTAGGTAAACAACCTTTTTGCCTGCTGCGTTAGGTCAAAATCACTAAGTTATGAACACGGATATTTTTCTCCCAAAGAGGAAAATGCAGCAGCACTGCTTGCGCATTGAGTCAAGCATTTTAAGTAGTAAGAGCAAGGGATATTTCCCTAACAGGTAAATACAGCACTGCTTGCTGTGTCGGTCAGAAATACTTTAAGTGGTAAGACACAGGAGATATTTTCTCCCTAACAGGTAAATACAGCACTGCTTGCTGCATCGAGTCAAATACTTCAGTTGTAAGACACAGGGATATTTTCTCCCCTAACGAGTGCGTCTGGCACTGCTTGCTGCATCGAGTCAAATACTTTATTAGTAAGACACAGGGATATTTTCTCTCCCTAACAGGCTGAAACAACAGCCCACTGTGTACACTCATCTGAGTCACACCTGGAAATGACACTCGGCTCAGAATGCCTCTCCCAGTTACAAATTTCTTAAATAAATTGTCAGACAGGTTTTCAATCAGCCCTTGTGGGTGACTCCTGCCTCCCCCTCCTTTTTGTGTCAAGGGTCCCACAGGGCTCCGTTCTGGGACGTATCTTATTCTTCACCTGACTTAATGACCCCCCCAGACTGTTTCTCTTCACATATTCATCTGTACATGGAAAAGGCAGTATCATTCCTCAGTGGCCCATCTGTCCTAAGTATAAATTTGACCTACCTGTAAAGAGGAAGTTTGACAGTATCCAACACTGATTCCATGAAAACCAATGTACCCTGAATTCTAAAAGCATGGTCATCATGGCCTTTGGTAGCAATCAGCAACTGGCCAGGGCCCTTGATCTCCCTGTCTCCCTGTCTACTCAGCTCTGGATAACACCCATTTGGAATTTGTTATCCTCCTTCAAATACCTTGGAATCTAGTTGGATCAGCACCAACATTTCTCCAGACATACTCATGCAGTGCACTCTAAACTCCTGCCAAAACTGGGTGCATTGTACAGAAACAAGTCCTGTATCCCCCTCCCAGCATGTTGTGAGATTGTGTTCTAAATGATTCTCCCAATGTTTGACAATGGGGATGTACTGTAGTTTTCAGTATCACCCCGAGCCCTGCATAGTCTAATGGGACCCCTTCAGTCACTCCTTCTGTTGCTTTGCTTTTAACTGTTCTTGCACTGACCACTGCTCTTTCTAATCCAACCTCTCTTTACCCTCTCTTGAAGGGAGACATCTCCTCCACCCTGCTCAGCTTATTTCTAAATAGTGGTACTCTGCTCTCCTTTGCTACCGCTCCTCACTCCTGTCTTCTTCCACCTCCACACCTTCCTCCCTCAGAACATCTAGGAAACACTCTCCTTCGCAGTCCCTGTCCACAAATCTAAAGCAGGGCATTCCTCTTTTTTCTATAGGCTCCTGTCTATCTGGAACAACCTCCTTCCCACAAATCACACCCTACCTCCCCTTTTACCTAAAAGGTGCTCCTTGTGACTCCACAGTCCACTCTTGACCTTTTTCTAGTGTCCTCACATCATTACCCCTTCCAACCTGTAACTGATAAATTGCTGAACTTGCTTGTTAACGTGCCTCGCTGCACATGCTCTGTGGCCACCTGATATTTATTACTGCATGAATATATTCATTCTTGCTTGCATTTCAGCTTTTTTCCACAGATTGTAGAAAACTCTGACTGCCTATTTATCTACTTAACTACTTGTACAGAACATGCTATTGTACAGGTCCTGTAAATTTTGTGCAGACTTTGCTGTATTTAAGTATGCTATTTGTGTGCTTACCCCATGGAAACAAATTTTGGCACAGTGTGCTCTTCCCTGTCAATAAATCTGAAATACATAAACTAAATCTAGCTGGGTGCAGAGGCTGAGTTAGTTAGTTCAAACTTGCTGAAGGGAGATGCTGGATCAACCGCTGTTGGGCTCTACATTCTAAATCAACAGTCCCTGATGACTTTCAGACCTGAACTGCAGTCTAGGAAGAAGGCTGTCTGGAAAGAGACCTTTGTGTGGACTACCAGTGCTGCAGAGACAAAGAGTACCAAGAACCCAAGGGCTTGTGTCATGGTGTTACAGGTGATAGCCAGGTAGACATACAGAGAAGAGTTGCTGAAGCAGCCTCCCTGTTGTAGCCATGCAAGGTCTGTGTAGAAAAGACCAATGAAAGTGATCACCTGTTACACTTATCTTGTGAGTATTCGGATTTTTGAAACTATAAATAGTTGATAGTGCTGCCTCAGATCCCTGTTGCTGCATTTAATAGTGAAATGTAAGGTACAGTTTACTGCTCATGGTGCATGCCACATGCCTGGTTGTGGCCTCAGTAAATATGAGCTGCAAATTAATGTCAGGCTATCAGCTCAATGACCCTGCCTGGGTATTGGATTTATTTTGCCTGTTTAAATAATGTCCATTGGTCCTCACAGGATCCCCAAGTTCCGAAGCTGTAGTTAAGAAAAGGATGTCTTTGAAAAAAGGAGACTGCTCAATTCATGCTTGTAGTTGCTAATTCTTTCTTTGATTCATGTGGCACTAATGAATATGACAGACATAAGACAGTCACTTTATTGAAGTGTGTTCAAACCACCAGAGCCACAATGATAACCTGTCCATATGCACAAGCCTACCCAGTCAGAATAACGCTACAAGAATAACACACACTAACGAAGCGCAGTCTATACTGCACTACCATGGACAGCGACAGGAGAATTACAGCGCCATGTAGTAAGCGCTCCACTGGTTGCTCTCCATGGTGCTACAGCACAAAACAAGGGCAGAGGACTGGAGGTGGCTGGCCAAGCTGCTCCTGTGATGTAGAGTGGTAATGCAGGAGCAGCTTGGCCAGAAAGGTGGTAGAGACCAGGGTTCTAATAACATTTTCTAGTGGTAGCAATTGCAAATCACACTTGCAATCACTACCACCGGCGGCAATTTTGTTGGCGGCATTGTCTCCTGCCACTTTTCTTGTCAGGGCTGTATGGACGGCTCTGTTTTTGACAGCACACTCCATACAGGCCCTGACATGACCTAGTGCCTGCACAAGGGGCCAGCCATCATGATTAAGCCTGATATGGCAAAAGGTTGATGCTGTAGGTGGCCAAATGAAATGAACAGAAGAAAGAAACAACGATGACAAGGAGTTCAAATCACCAAACTAGTGGCACAACATATATAGCTACTACGCATTGCGGAAAAAAATCCAGTATTAGGGAACATTTATAAATACATTTATTGTTAAACAACTTTTAGTAGCATCCCACAATCCTAGCATCAACATTTCAAGTCCACTTGCTCTTGATAAAGAGCAAGTGGACTTAAACGATGATGGTGTGATTGTGAAGGTGCTACTAAAACTTTTAAAATAAATGTATTTGTAAATGTTCCTAGTAATGGGATTTTTCCTACAACGTGAGTTGCAGTATATGTTGTGGTATGATGATAAGGAGTGATTGAGTAGTCTCCTTTTCTCAAAGACATTCCACTATGTAAAATCTTATTTCAAGACCCTAGGGGATAAAGGTAATCCTGGTGACACTAAACAGTAGATAAGAAGGGACCTAGGCCAGCCTTCTCATATCTGATGTGACGCGTGTTTGGGCCCTGGGGCTACATCACTTTAAGACATTTGGAATATGGTACTTGTAATGATTTTTTGGGAAAGAAAATTATAATGACGTTCATAAATGAAGAATGTGGATGGTATCCTTGATTTACTCCAGTTCTGCTATATTATGCTTCTCAGCTGCAAAGTGGAAGACAGTATGAGTGCCAGCAGAGTCTTTTTCTGTGAACACATGAATTTTTCATATTAAAATTTGATACTCAGAAATTGTGCACCAAAATAAGTATTGAAGGGCTGTTTGTTTCCTAAATATAAACATTGGAAGAGAGTGAAAACACCCCATTCCTGTTATATGTGCATTGATTGCCCATAGTTAACAGATCACACCTCTTCCAAATAAAATCAAAGGTATGAAAGAATGGTTAAAAATTTGATATAAAATTTTTGGTATAGCAACTCAGGATGAAAGGAGTTTTGCATTTCAGGTGGTAGATGTGGTGCACATCACAAGGCGTGAAGTAATAATTCAGATGCCCCTATTTCCAGTGCTGCTGCTGCTTCAATCACTAAACAGTCAAGGGTGGTGTAAGTAAGCAATAATACCCAACAGGGTGGGCAACATTGGACTGCCTAGGGGATAATGAAGCTTGACACTGCAGGTGGAGGGCCTCATAGCTCCTGGAAGGTCCAGTGTAGCCTGTACCACCCACCCTGGAGAGTATTATTGGGCTTAGAAAATCGGCTGTATGTGACATTTTTATATAGGATTTAAAAAAATATTAAGCAAATGAGTAAAAATAAATTTGACGCCCTTTGTTTTGATAAAGTAGTCATTCTACTGGTATACCTGCCAGTAGAGTGCATTACATTGTTTGACAGTTGTTTTTACACTTATCTTACAGGCAGCATTTCTTTATACCCTCTCCCACAGTACCACAGCTGTTCAACACCCCCTGTTTGTGTTTGTGTTGGAGAACCAAGATCTAACCCCATGATCTGTTACCTGCTGCTTATTTTTATCTATTGTGTTGAGCCGCTGTCAATAATGAACAGGCAGTTGCATATTAATGAAGATATTGAGTGTACTACTGATAGAAACATAGAAACATAGACTTTGACGGCAGATAAGGACCACTTGGCCCATCTAGTCTGCCCATTTCCCTACCTATTGGATAAGCTGCAGATCCTAGTTAACCAACAAAGTACTTCTTCCTACCCCCCACCAGAATTGCCTTATGTCTGTTCCATGCATTCTTGAATTCCTCCACTGTTTTTGACCCCACGGTCTCCTCAGGAAGGCCATTCCATGCATCCACCACCCTCTCTGTGAAAAAAATATTTCCTCACATTGCCCTTGAGCCATCCCCCTCATCTTCAAATTGTGTCAGCTTGTTCTTGCACATCTCTTTTTCTGAAAGATGCTACCCTCTTGGACTTTGTTGATTCCCTTGAGATACTTGAAAGTTTCTATCATGTCTCCCCTCTCCCTCCTTTCCTCAAGGGTATACATATTAAGCTCCTTTAGTCTCTCTTCATATGGCTTCTGTTACAGAACCTACACTATTTTAGTTGCTCTCCTCTGGACTGCCTCCATCCTGTCTATGTCCTTGTGGAGATAGGGTCTCCAGAACTGCATACAGTATTCTAGATGGGGTCTCACCAGCTGTCTGTACAGAGGGAGAACAACTTCTTGTTTTCTACTGGTCTTGCCTCTCCCTATACATCCCAGTATCCCTCCAACCATCCTTACTGCCTTCTCATATTGCTTGCTTACCTTTAGGTCATCTGATATGACTACCCCCAGGTCACTTTCCATTTTTGTTGTTATTAATACTCCCTTCCCCCCACTGTGTACTCTTCCCCTGGGTTTTTGTTTCCCAGGTGCATTACTTTGCACTTCTTTGCATTGACTTTAAGCTGCCATACTTTTGATCATTCCTTCAACCTTGCCAAGTCCCTTCTCATCTTTACCACACACCCCTTGTGTATCAACCCTATTGCAGATCTTTGTGTCATCTGCAAAGAGGCATACATTCCTTCCAGTTCCTCTGCAATGTCACTTATAAAGACATTAAAAAGGACTGGATGCAGTACTGAACCCTGCAGTACCCTGCTAGTAACCCCCCCTTTCTCTGGAGTGGACTCCGTTTACTATTACTTTCTGTCCTGATGTCCAGCCAATGTTTTACACAGGCTACCACCCTGGGACCCACTCCCAGGCTGGCTAATTTGTTTATTAATCTTTTGTGTGGGACTGTGTCAAATGCCTTGCTAAAGTCTTGGTAGACCGTGTCCACAGCCCCTCCCTGGTCTACTACTTTGGTCACCAAGTCAAAGAAATCTATTAGATTCATCTGACATGACCTTCCCACTGTGAATCTATGCTGCCTTGGGTCCTGTGTCCTGCTGGCCTCTAATTACTCAACAATTCTTTCTTTCAGAAGCAATTCCATAATTTTCCCTACCACTGAGGTCAAGCTAACAGGTCTGTAGCTTTCTGCCTCTGCTTTGCTCCCATTTTTAGAAGGGTAATCACATCTACCCTCCTCCAGTCCTCAGGTACCACACCATCCTCCCATGATTTGTTAAAAAGCGTAGTTAGTAATGTCACTAGTTCTCCCCTTACTTCTTTTAGAATTCTGGGATGAATCCCGTCAGGCCCCATCACTTTGTCCACCTTCAGTTTTAGGAGTTCTTTCAGAACCCTTTCTTCTGTGCATGGACTGGTGTCAACCCCCCCTATCCAGAATGCTTCTATTGATTGGATTAGGTACCTCCCCCACCTCTTCTTTTGTGAATACCGAGCATATGTTCTCATTCAGTATTCCTGCTTTTTCACTGTCCCTCTCTGTCACCCACCTTCCCTCCCCTTTATTAAGCCTCACTATCCCTCCCTTGGTCTTTCTTTGCTCCCTAATATACAGTACCTATAAAAGGTTTTATTCCCCTTCTTAACAGAGTTGGCTATCTTTTCCTCAGTTTGGGCCTTTGCTATTCTGACTGCCTTCCCCACTGCCTTCTGCTTTAACTGGTACAGTTCTCTGTCCTGTTCCTTCTGTGTTTGCTTATACTTCCTGAATGCTGTCTTTTTCACCCTAACCTTCCCTGCCACCTCTTTTGAGAACTACAATGTTTTTTTCTTTCATTTTGATTTGTTTATTTGCTTCACACAAAGGCTTGTTGCCTCTGTGATGGCAGTTTTGATGTTTCTCCATTGTTCCTCCACCCCTCCTTCTTACCTGTTTGCTAGTGCTTTTCTGAGGCACTCTCCATTTTGACAAAGTCAGCCCTCGTAAAGTCCAGTTCCCTCACATTTGTAAGGCTTGACTCTGCAGCTGTGTTTATCATAAACCACACTCTTTGGTGGTCACTTGTTCCCAAATGGCTACCCACTTCTAGATCTGAGATCCTGTCTCCGTCCCCATTTGAGAGTCCCAGGTCTAAGACTGCTCCCTCCTAAGTGGGTTCCAACACTCGCTGTCTGAGGCATGTCCCCTGTAGGGCATCGAGAATGACCCTGCTCTTGGATGTGGCTGCAGCAAAGGTGCTCCAGTTAACATCTGACATATTCATGTCCCCCATCAACACTCTCCCCTTTTTTGGCCATCCTAAGAATCCTTCCATTATTTCTTTGTCCATTTCCTCCCAGTGAGATGAGGGTCTGTATACAACCCCCATGTGGACTGTGATGCCATATCCAGTCTCCAGGGTGACCCACAGTGCCTCCTCTCCTCCCTGTTTACCCTTTAGTTCCATTGCTTTGATCACTTCCCTTATATGAGCATGACTCCTCATTCTCCTCTACCCTTCCTCTCTCCTCCTGTAGATTGTGTGCCCTGGTATGTTGACATCCAGTCATGGTTCTCTGTGTATCATGTTCCTGTGATTGCCGCGATATCCAGGCATTCCCTATTCCATCAAGGCCACCAGTTCAGGGAGCTTGTTACCTAGACTACAAGCGTTGGTACTCATTACCCTCCATTTTTTGATGGCCTTACCCTTTTTTGCCCTATCCCTGTCCATGCTGCCTTTGCCTTTTTCTCCATTTATTCCTGCCCTGCTCCCTATTGACTTCTCTATCTTGGTGTTTACCTAACTATCCTGATTTCTTTTTGGGGGGGCTAGGATTTTCCTGATCCTTTTCAGTGCCTTCCCCCCCCTTGGCTAGTTTAAATGGTTGCCAATGAAGCATTAAAACCTATCATCTAGGATCCTGGTTCCCCTCCTGGACAGATGCAGACTATCGCACCAGTATAGGCCTACATCCTTCCAGGTGGACCCCCAGTCCCAAATGAAGTTGAAATCCTGAGCTCTACACCAGTTTTTCAACCATTGATTGAATCCCATGTTGTGCGGAGCACCCTAGCCTCACCCTTGCCATAGACAGGCAGCACCTCTGATAAGGTTACCGAGTGTGCTACTTGTCTAAGGCACCTCCCCAACTCCACAAATTCCTCCTGTATTGCTCTGATCTCTATCCCAGCCAGGTCATTTGTCCCTAGGTGGACAATAACATCCAGCTCCCTCCCCCATCCAGCTGCTCCAGTGATCCTGAGGATTTGCTCCCTGACCCCCCCAAGCCATGGTGCCAGGCAGGCACCTTATCTGCCTCCCCCCTCCCCCATTTCTACCCTCCTAACAATGGAGTCCCCCACCAGGAGTTGTTTCCTTCCCCTGTGTGGTCCCATGACACCCTCCTGTGGGTCTTCTTTGTAAAGGTGCCCAGCATCCTTCTTGGTCTCCACTGTGGGTGCTCCTTAGAGGAACCACACTCTTCCAGAATGGTGAATGAATTGTGGAGGTGTCCAACTGGAGGGATGCACCTCTGTTCCTCCACTCTCACCCTCCCTGAGCCCACTGTGGTCCAACCGCTCCTCTTTCTTGTCAACCTCTGAGGCAGTGGTGGTAGCTCTGGTGGTCCCTGGGTGGGAGAGGAGGTTCCCCGAATCCTGGCCAACTCAGTCTTGAGACAAGCAACCTCCTCCCTCAGCCCAGACAGGTGCCTTCAGATGGGACAACACCGCATCCTCCAGAACATCTCCTGGAAGATGGCTGCTGCACAGTTACTGCACTGCACCACTCCCATCATGTTTTATTTGTGGCCTCTCAACTGTTATTTTGTATGCTTACTCTTTCCTCTCTCTGTTTATTTATTTTTTTCTCCCTCCTTTCCTACTGCCTCCATGCCCTTAAAGCTCCTGCTCTTCTGGTTCTGGGACAGGAAGTTCCTGTATTCCTCAGTAGTCTGCTTCCTACTTGCTCTGAGTCAGACCTCCAGCAGCTAGGGGGATGGAGAGCTACTCTTTTCCTTCTAGGATGGTGAGTCTTTTGTGCCTATGTGATCACTCCCTTCCCAAACAGGAAGTTCCTGTTGTCAGTCAAACCTGTGCCTATAAAGTGAAACTGGCTAAGGGTGGAGGGGAGGGAGGGCTATATAGTCCCAGTAAAGTAGTAAAGTTCTAGCAGCACCTCCTTCCTCTTGCTGTTCTCTGCCAAAAGCTATCTAGGGCAGTTTTAAATCCAAACATCTGGCTTCCTGTTGCCTAAGCCACTCCCCCTAATTCACTGTTCTCTTCTTCACCTAGCAAACTGCACAGATAACAGTTCCCTCACCCAACTCAGAAAAAAACACACTAACTCTTGTTTTTTTTTTTGTTTGCTTGTTTTTTTTTTACCCTAAATTGAAGGTCCCAGTGGTAGAGTTCTAATTCTTAAGTCCCAGTAGAGTAGTAAACTTCTAACAGCACCTCCTTCCTCTTGCTGTTCTCACATTCACTGACGTCGGGCAGGGTAGCTGCATTTGATCGGGCACTAGGACAGAAGCAACGTACACAAGCTCCAGGTTACTTTGTTGTTTGTTTTTTTTATGCTAAAGCTTTATTTACTTTTGTTTATGGGCAGGGAAAATAGCCAGGGTGAACAGCGGAACTGCACAAGCCTATTGCTAAAAATGAACAGTTGTATGAATGCTGGTGGTTTACTTTCAAAAAATAAAAATCATTTTTCAAAGCATATTTTGCAGGTTATTTTAAGTTATGTGGGTAATGGGGCTGTTTGGGCTGCGGAAACTGCTCAGTGAATGTGGTGGGTGGGGGGCTGTTAACTTGCTACCAAGGGGAAAAAATGGTTTTAAAATTGTGAGGCACAGTGATATCTCTTGCAGTATGGGTTTTGGGGTATGGTACTTGTTTTAACCCGAACATTGTAGAGAAATAAATGCATGCCTACAGGTAGGTATTAGCCAATCAAAACACTGTATTTTTTAAGCCCATTTTCTAAGGTGATTTCTATGCTAAGAACAGTGGAACTGTATTGCTGATATCAAGGTAACATGCAGAAATGTCTGTGCATCTATAACCACCATGCTTTCTCAATTTGGCCATTTACTGCGAGGTTATCCTTTGTTTCTTTCCATTCCATAAAAAGTAAAGGATAGAAATGAGTTTTTTTTTCCAAGTGACATTGACACATTGCATCCCAAAACACATTATAATCCAGGAGAAGCAGGGGAGAAATTGCTGCTGCCATTTTCAGGGACACAGGGATATTCAAACAGGACAGAGATAAAGACAGAGAAAGTACAGAAAGGTAAAGCACAGGGAGGTCAACTGGCACACTCAAGGTCACAGTGTGTACGTAGTGGTGGTGGTGGTGGTAAGGTACAAATGTGGGACTCTTAGAAACATAGAAATTGTAGGTAGATACGGACCGCTAGGCCTATCCAGTATGCCCATAGGCCCTATACATGTTTGCATCCACTCACCCTAAGTGGTCAATGGCTTTTCATCACTCTCTTCCCACCCAAGGTTTCCTGTACTTGTCCCAGGCATGTTTAAACCCCTCCACTGTACTTACCCACTACCTCTTGTGGCAGACTATTCCAAGTGTTCACTCAACTTCTCCATGTAGAAAAACATCCTCATGTTTCCTCTTAATCTCATACCCTCCAATTTCATATCGTGCCCTCTTGTTCTGGTATCTTTTCTACATTGGAAAAGATTTCCCAACTGCACCTTGTTTATGCTCTTGAGGTAATTAAAAGTTTCTATCGTGTCGCCCTTTTTCTCCTCCTCCTCCAGTCAGTACATACTGAGGTCTCTTAGTCTCTCCTCATATGTTTTGTGGTGCAAACCATACACCATCTTTGTCACCCTTCTCTGGACAGCCTCCACCTTGTTTATGTCCTTACACATGTGTGGTCTCTAGTACTGCACACAGTACTCCAGGTGAGGCCTTACCAGTGTTTTATACAATAGCATCACCACTTCCTGCCTCCTACTAGTAATACCTCTGCCTGTGTGCCGCAGCATGCCACTGGCCCTCCCTGCAGCCTTTGCACACTGCTTTGATACCTTCAGATCATCAGATATGATAACCCTTAGGTCCCTCTGCTCTTTGGTGATGGTCAGCACTTCCCCCCCATCCTGTAGTAGAATTCTTTTAATCAAGACTAAGGGATCTAAACCATACAGCACACATCTAGAAATTTGCCAAAGATAGAACAGTTATTTTTGAAAGTGTGAACTCACCCCATAAAGAAAGCAGTAAAGCAGATCATCTTTTTGCATTTTCTCTGATGGCATTTAACAAATGATGGCCATTTGAACTGTATAGGAGTCAATAGAACTCTTAATAGTAATTCCCTGGTGCTTAATCCCCTGAGGCCACCGTTTCTCCTGTGTCCCTGCCAGAATATTAGTAGATGTTAATGTTGAGAGGGAATGGCCTTGGGATGGCTCCAGTTTATAAAACATGCCAATAGTTGTTTAAATTCAGTAAATGTTTTAAGAACACTGCTAGGAATTTTATTTTATTTATTTATTTGTGTCTAGGATTACAAAGTACCTTTGAGCCAAGGCTCTTTTACAAAGGTTCCACGTCATGCTGGTTACAGGGTAACAGACACTAAAACATAAAACAGTTACAGGTACATGGTTTTAGACAGTAACTTTGCTTGACAAAATCAGACTGAGCAATGAGTAACTCAAGAAACAATAGGAGGAAGAGGGCAAGAACGGGAGATGGCTGAGGGTAGGGGAAGGCATAGGTGTAGAGGGTCAGGGTGAGGCAGCCGAGGGGCCTTGTCAGGAAATATATATAGTACATATATACAGTATATATCTTCTTTGCAAAAAGCTTCACTGATGCACCAGTTAGGGTGACTTAATGCCTCAAAGATAGGTAAATGTTGCATTAGGGTTCCCACAAGCAGCAAAAAGAAAAAACAAAATAGGGTTTTGGATCTTTGGAGTCTTGGTGAATCAGTGGAGGGATCTTGCTTGGGACTGTGTACCATAATGTTCACCGCTCCTCACCAAACCATAGCCTCCAGTCCGAAGCACAAGGTACCGGTCCAAGCCAGTGCCTCGCAGTGGTACACTCTTCTGTGGTAGAGAAGTATGTCTCACCACATGTTGCCAACACAATTTTTGTAGCTTTCTTCACACAAGGCCCTGTGTGCCCTGCATGAAGAAAGGAGATCATATGTGACCTTGTTTGCTCAGTGAAAGTTGTGGGCATTTGGGTTCAGAACCCCAGGGAAAACTCCATCACTAGTCTGCCAATACTCCAGAGACCCAAAACCCTCATTTTTTTCCCTTTTGCTGCTTGGGGGTGGGGTTGGGGAGTTAGGTTGAAAACCTTAATCACACATTTCCCTACTTCTGTGGCATTAAGTTACCCTAACTTGTACAATAACAACGTTTTTTGCAAGGTATTTCCTTTCTTTTTGAGTTAGTGGAATCATATCCTCATTCACGCAGGTCCCTTTGGGACCTAATGCCCTGCGTCAAGGGAAGACTCTGTCTGCCTACAGAAGTGCAGGGCCTGCAGTGAAGCAATGGCTGTGAAGAATTCATGGGGCAGTTTGGTGGGCTGTGGAAGCACCTGGCCCAATGGTCCTTGCACTTCCATGTGACCATAAATACAGATACTCAAGGCAAAGAGTGCATCTATCAGCCAATATACAGGGACCTCTGCCACCAAGGGGTGCCGAGGTCCAGGGCCCTATGTCAAGAGGATAGATGCCTTCACTATATGGTACCAAGGCCCATGTGGACAACCCTGCACCTTTCATTCCCTGGCTGGGAGTGTTGCATAACAGCAACATCCCCCAAACCTAACCCGATCCAGCTGGGTCACTAAGCTGACCCCCAAACTGAGGCCACCAGTACGGAATCACAAAACAAATACTCATTGGGGTCAAGTGGCACTATCCTCAAAGTTTGTTAACAATTATAATTTTTTTTTTCAGTTTTGATCCCAAAGATTCAAGATACTCATTTTATAATTTGTCTTATAAACATGACATGTACCATTTATAGTATACTGGCTGAAAAGTCATTTCGCACCAGTAGTGCTAAAACACTTCTCATGCAAAATATAAACAAACATTTGTCAATGCCGAATGTTGCTTGCTTCTATGTACTGTTTAGGTATTTGGAAGTCATTGGAGTGCAAATATTGAAAATTTGCAAACTTACGAGCGTGCGTAGGAACTGCGCAACGCACGCTCGTAAAACAGTCATTTTTAGGATTTTTTTCACCAAATTTTCAACATAGCCATTTAATACCTCTGCTCATGAACAGTGTCAGTGTGATTTTCTTAATTTGTCCCGTGCGTTGATTTACTTACGACTGCGCCATTCCTACGCTACATGGTGAGAAAACACATTTGGGTGAGATGTGAAAAATGACAGCTGTACTACTCATAAGAAGGTGTGGAAAGCCGGCCATTGGCGCAGCGGTGGGATTTCTGCTGCGGCGCGGTGACCGGGTTGAGAGCGGATCCGGGTCGTCGAGCTGGCGGGGAGTAGGATCGGCGTCCGATGGGCCAGCTCTCCTACTCGGGGAGGCGTGGGTAAGCCTCGTGCGCGTGGAGACCCCTGGTGGAGACCGGGGGCCAGCGCTAGTCAGAGCACGAAAGCATGGGGATGAGCGGGCGGACGCTGGCATCATAGCATCGCCCCCCGGCCCCTCTAGTGGAGAAAACCGGAGGAAAAAGATGGAGGACAGGACCACCGATTGATGAAGCCCTCCCGGAGAGCCTCACATAGCCGCCCGCAGCTGCAGGACCCGACTAGATATAGTTCTGGGGCCCGAAGGTGGCGTGCGCTCCGCCCTCGGGGGTAAGCCAGGGTGACCGAGGGTCCTCAGCAGCAATCGGTGACGGCGGAGGTCTCCGGGGCCGTGACCAAGGTGGGCGGCTTCAGTGGTCTCGCAAGGGAAAAAGAAAAAAAAAAAGGTGTGGAAAAATGGCAATGTTGAAAATCTGGAGGAAATATTGAAAATTAAAGAACTCACGAAAGGCATGAGGGAACCGCGCAACACACGCCGTAAAACAGTGATTTTTAGGAATTTTTTCACCAAATTCTCAACATAGCCATTTTAAGACCTCTGCTCATGAACAGTGTCACTGTGATTTTCTTAATTTGTCCTGTACATTGATTTCGCACACCGACTGCGCCATTCTGCGCTACATGGGCAGAAACACATTTTGGGTGAGATGTGAAAAATGACAGCTGTACTGCTCATAAGAAGGTGTGGTAAAATGGCAATGTTGAAAATCTGGAGTGAAAATATTGAAATTTCGCGAACTTACGAGCCTGCGTAGGAACCGCGCAACGCACGCTCGTAAAGCAGTCATTTTTTGGAATTTTGGCACCAAATTTTCAACATGGGGGTTTTGGACCCCTTCTCATGAATGATGTCACTGTCATGGTGGTATTCAGGCCCAAAGGGTGATTTCGCAGTCACTGCACAGTCACTGCGCGAAATCACCCTTCGGGCCCGAATAACGCCATGACAGTGACATCATTCATGAGAAGGGGTCCCAAAAACCCCATGTTGAAAATTTGGTGCAAAAATTCCCCAAAATGCCTGAGATATGCAATAAAGTTGAAACCCCTATCTAGCCCATTATACAGCTTACCGGCATTTCCTCAGTTCGCGGTCGGCTTTGAAGAGTGCAGACGTGTTCCCGGTCCACCGAAGATCATCGCGCGGAGTCCGGAGGTAAGTATGGGGTGAGGGGGTGTGTGGGGGCTGAGTGCACAGTGGGTGGGTGCGGGTTGTGGGGTCGGGCGCACCCCAGCGGACCGTTTTGTCCTACAGGTACAAAACAAAAAAAGACTTTGTGGGACCGTTTGCCACGCTGGGGTGTGCTCCAGCATGGCACAAGGACATTGGGGCCGTTCAGCCAACAGGGGATTGGGCACCCCCGTCGGCAAAAGGAGTGATTGCCACACTCAGGTGGGCCTCAGCGCTGGCACCCACTACTGGGGAGGGAGATGACACAGCTCGGCTGGACGGGATTGGGCACCCCATCGGCTACACAGTGCATGCGGGGTGTGCATGCCATGAGTCGGGGAGCCACGCATGAGCAGCCTCTTATCGCTGCTCACTCAAACGAAGCTCCCCTTCAATCAGAGGCCATTGCATTTGGAGTGTGTCATAGACAGCTCCAAAATGCATTGTCTTGCTGTACAAGCGCCAGATCACTGAGTGAATTAGAGGAGGAGGTGACACACCTTAAATCTCCGATGATGGCACTATGTTTCTTGCACATGCGTGAAGCAACATAAAAATGACATGTCACATTTATGAGGTGGTGTGGAAAAATGGCTATGTTAAAAGTTTGGAGTCAAAATAGTGAAAATTAGTGAAATTCTGAGTGAACATTGAAATACTGCAACGTTCAGTCATATTCTGAGCATTTTACTGTATTTGTACACCAAATTGTCAGTATAGCCTTCTTATTACTCTACCTCCTAAACCTGGTAGTGAAAATTTTAAAATCCCCCCCGAAACGTCATTCAGTGACATTGAAACATCATTCTGCGACACAGGTGTGAAAACATATTTTGGCCAGAATTTGAAAAATGACAGCTGTCACATTCATGAGGTGGTGTAAAAAGAATGACTATGTTAAAAATTTAGGGTCAAAATAATTAAAATGAATTACCAAAGTTACGAGTGAGCGTAGTAAAATTTTAATGTATATGTACCAAAGTTACGAGTGAGTGTAATAAAATTTTAATATATACGTAGAAGCCAGTGTTTTTCTTAAATAAGAAATATCAAGAAATTCAAGGTATAAAAAGAAATGAAACAAAAACAAACACATGACAAAAGTTAAAAAATTGCTTGTTTTTTTTTTCTGGCAAAAACTAAATAGGTGCTTGCAGCAGTTGTCGTTGAGGCTCTGTTGTTACCACAGAGATGGTCTGCAAGGAAGTGGCAGTGGAATTGTCTGATTCACAAAACCTTTCAAGACCATAGCATAATGTTGCTTAATACAATGTAGTATATTAGGAATGTGATTTCTAGTTATGCATAAAGTCATTTTGAGGTATTTTATGAATGTAAATGTGATAAGAAATAAAACTACATTTTTAATGAATAAAAAGAAATAAGACATTCCAGAAGAATAAAATAGAAAATCATAAAAAATAACAAATAATTTCACGGTGCTCTACATATACACATAACTTTGCCATTTTTATATACTTTGACCCCAAATTCATAGCCTTATGACCTCACCTCATGAACAAAGGCAGCGAAAATGTTCAAATCACGCCCAAATAATGATTTTGTCAAGTGATTGAGAAATCACCTTTCAACCTTGATTTGCATAATTCCACTGCCATTGGTAATGAGGTGGGGACCCCAAAGGGCCTTGTTGAGAATTTGGGGTCAAAATAACCAAAAATGACAAAGTTATGCATCAAAGTTCAAAACCTCATTAAAATACATTGAACCGCACTTACCTTAGTTTCTCATGTTGCAGTCAGCAGTTCCAGCAGCAAGACATGTCTTCAATAGGAGAGTGGATCTTTGACCTGTCACCAGTTCAAGTAAGTAAGGGTGTGTAGGGGTGTACTGGGGGTGTGGGGTGAGTGCTGCGTGGGAGGTGGGGGTGGGGTCAGACTGGTAAAGGGATATTTTCTTTTTTGCAGGTTTAAAATAAAAACTTTTAGGGATGCTTTTATTTCAGACCATGACAGCAATCGGAGGGTGGGAGTGCCACTAGATACCAGGGAAGGATAAATATATTTTGAGATATAACTGGAGGGTGGGGGTGCCTCTAGACACCAGGAAACAGAATACATAAGGGACAGTGATCAGAGGGTAGGGATGCCACTAGATACCAGGGAAAGATAATACAGATGGGGATGAGGATCGGAGGGTGGAAGGCACCACTAGACACCAGGGAAATATAATACATAAGCGGATAATGATCGGAGGGGCATGCCAATAGACATCAGGAAACATTATATAAGTAAGGAACAGCAATTGGGGGTGGGAGCACCACTAAACAACAGGAAACCTTATATAAATAGGGGCCAGTGATGGAGGGTGGGGGTTACTAGACACCAGGAAACATAATATAAATATATGGATGGCAATCAGAGGGTAGGGGGTGCTACTAGTCACCAGAGAAGTGTAACATACTTAATGGGACAGCAATCAGAGGGTAGAGGAAGCAACTAGACACCATGGAAATGGTAGCTCGCTGCTCTCAGATCAGCCTGCAGCACAAACTCCAGCTGCAGCTGCAAAACTCAGAAAAGTACCACTGTTACCATACAGAGAATGCGGGTGAACGGCTCCTCTCACTAAGCAGGGCATCCTAGATTTGGGGTGCCTAGAAAATGCATTTCTGGTAGTGGTTCCTGTTTAGCTAGGTGCGGTGTTTTTTTTTTTAAGAGAATATTTTTATGTACTTAAATGTTTATATGCTTAAACAGAGAAAAGAAAATGGTGGCAATATGAAAAAGGATTTTTTCCTCACTAAAGGATTGCCCTTATGAAAAGGATCTTTTCATATGGACCAAATTCTTTTGTTCCAAGCAGCTATCCGAAAGACTGCACTGAGCATGCTCAGAACCAAAATTTTAACATTTAATAACTTTGGAATAAATTCATATTTTTTTCCCCAAACCAGTGAAAGGCACATCTGTGGGCCAGGACCTTTCTACCCTGAAAAGTTCAGACTAAAGTTCCTAAACTATCTGGGCACAAGGCAATGACAAAAAAAAAGCAAAAAAACAGCACTTTTTTTATATTTTCTCGCCGACCACATCTCAGAATCCACACATCCAACTGGAATGAAACGTGGCATGTCGAGAGCTCTACCCCCATAAAATCGAGCACGCAAAATTTGGTACAAATTCATTGAATGGTTGCAAAGATATTAAAGTGCAAAATTTGAGGTTTAACATAGAACCCCCTGCCAGGTCCTAACTATATTGGCACAACCATGCCACTGTAATACATACACACAGTATTATACAGGTATGGTAGCACCTTCATGTTAGGGATGAGAAAGTACTTTAATGTTAAACCCCAAGTTTTGCACCTTAATAACTTTGCCCCATTCAACCAATTTACATGCAATTTGGACTGCACAGAGATGGTACCAGGGTATCTGTATCTTGAAATTTTGTGGCACTTGGTTTACTGGGGGCAAAAACAAACTCTAGTCAGAGCCAATGGGCTGCAAACGTATGTTGGATGGGGTGAGAAAGATGAGCAAAACACCTGGAAAAGTAATGGACAGAGAAATGTCCAGAGAACTGTGTATCCTCTTGTAGCTAAGTAATAAAATACCGCTATGCTTAGTCCCAGCTCCAGTATGGACAAACTACTGTAGTTTTTGTGTGATCTCTTGTAATGGTACCCCAGGGTGTGGTGATGGTGGTGATCCCCATTGCCCCAATCCATGATGCAAAGGTGACTGGTGTTAGTGGAGTACATCATCATCATGTAGGGCGGGTAGTCTCCTGAATGAGATGCCATCCAATACCCCTAGATGCAAGATGATGGCCAGGATCTTACATACCATTTCTGTTAAATGTATATTTTATACATTTAATGCACAGACAAACTCTGATAGTAATAAAGTGGATTCTAGTATATCCCTAAGGCTAGAACAATGAGCCGTGAATAAGCCTGGGACACTCAGCAGACATGGGCCTGAACCCTGCAATATCCACCTGCATACTGTGCAACTCTGCACAAGTCACTCAGCTTCCACAGTGCCCTCAGATCACCCCAGAAAACAGGCACTTGTGCTTAGTGGGTCTTGCCCGGTTACCAAAGAATAAAATAAAATAGAAATAAAATAAATGAGCAGTCTTCATCCTGCAACATCAGAATTATAAACATTTGCATTGCTCATAACTAAAATTACGTAAGCTTCCCTAGTTGTTTGCCCTGTGGATGCATATGTGGACAGGATCCACCTTCTGAAATGTAATTATGCTGATAGAATAACATTATGCTTTAATAACATAAGTATTGTCGCCTCTGGACCAAATTTTCTCCAGATCCCTCCCCAGGTTGCAGCTCCAGCTGTCAAACTCTGGCAGGTATGTAAACAGCTGGTAGTTCCTAAAAAGTTTAGACAACAGCTACTCAGCATTGCACACAACATTCCACTTGTGGGACACCCGGGCGGGTGTGTGTGTGTGTGTGTGTGTGTGTGTGTGTGTGTGTGTAACAGACCAAGCAAAGGTTGATACAAAACCTCTATTGGCCTGGCGTCTATAGAGATGTGGCTCAGTACTGTCACACTTGTGACACATGTCAGAGAGTGTGAAAGCAAGGGGACAAAGGCTTTTTCCCCATTACAAACATTATTGATTTTTTTAAAACAGAAGAAAAGAAAAAAAGAAAAATAAGTACATAATACAAACACTAGGTAATACATATTCAGTAATGCAGCAGTATTGATTTTACCACTGACATTGAACTAAGCAATTAAATAACTAATAATTCTATAGAAGGGTTGAATAATACTGTAACAGAAATACGTTATACCCATCAACATGTACATAAAAAGCCATTTAAGTAACCATACTAATTCCTACTTACTAAAAGTATCAATCCTGTTCTTATACTTGTTTGATCTTCATGGACTAAACAGAGGTTGATACAAAGCTTCTATTGGCATGATGTCTATAAAGATGTAGCCAGTACTGTCACACTTGAGACACATCTCAGAGAATGGGAAAACAAGAGGACAAAGGCTTTTTCCCATTAAAGGTTTACTGACTTTTTAAACAGAAGAAAAAAACTTAGAATAAAAGTAAGTGCATAACATGAACACTAGCCAATACACATTTCAACTAAGCAGGAGTATTGATTTTCACATTAGCGCTGACTAAACAATTAGTTTAATAATTCTCTGTCTACATGTGTTTACCAAAATGCACAAAATAGGTGATTTGATACCTTTTACATAAGTAATTAGGATTGAATCCCTGCACTGCTTTCCTTCTCCCTGGTAAAAAATAAATCGACTAAGCTAATCTTTTTAACTCACGACAAGTCTGATGAAAACCAGATGCTTGTTCCCCTCAGTAAGTGGGATAGTCTGAGTTAGTGTAAATAATATGTTTCACTCGTACTGTTGCATACCAGAACACATGTAAGGCAGAAGACAGAAGGAATTTTTTTAATCAGTGAATGAATTATTACCAAGAAGATAGTCCAGGGTGGAGGGGAGGGGGAAGAGCACCACCGTGTTAAATGGAGATGACCTAATGTGTTTGTGTTTTGTCCTGACTGTGAAGTGACAGTCTAGGTATCCTGTCACATGTTTTCTAGCTGCTCTCTTTCTGTGTAATCACAGAAGGACAGCATAGATTTTCTATGCAGCCCTAAAACCTAGTAGGATTTGAAACCTGAAACTTGAAGGTTTGATAGAGTTTGGCCCAAAGTGTGTGCTTTTGTGTTTTTTAGCTCCCAAACTGTAGAAGTTTTTAAAATAGTTAAGAAAAAACGTTCTGTTTTTGAACATTCGCAGTAAAAAAAAAAGAAGTTATGTGGTCATATTACAAACATGCTCTCATTTAACATGTGGCAGGGCCAGTTCCCTGTCTGCATGTGCCATCCCTGCTAGTTTCATTCAGCAAGAATGGGGTTGTCAGTTTGTAGCCCCACCCCTGCTGAACATGCTGTGTATCTGTCAATTAGTGGGTCCATTAGCCATTTAAGCAACTTCCTACATTTGAAATGAACACTGGGGTGCCCAATTCCAGTGCCAGCTAACTGTCCTTATTGTTTTCATGCATACTGACACTGGGGTGCCCAAACCCAGTGCTGGCTCATCTCCTCCCTTTTGTTTTCAACCCCCACCCCAGCCACATTTATCTGCTGACACACCAGTGCCCAATCCCCAGTACTGAGATACTCCAACATTCCTCCACCCTGCCAGCAGTCCCAAACACTGGGGTCCCAATCCCTGGATCTCCCAAGTATCTGCCAACACTGGGGTGGCCAATCCCCAGTGTCAGAGGTACATTATGTTAAAACCATCTCTTCTCCCTACCCTCCATAATGTCCTTCCCAACTCCTCTAATTTCTACTTTCCCACACTGGGGTGCCCAATCCCCAGTGTCAGCATACACAACCCAACCTTCCTCCCAATCCAGCAGTCTGGAAAACTAGGGTACCCACCCCTGGTGTCC
This sequence comes from Neoceratodus forsteri, assembly GCA_016271365.2. Taxonomy (NCBI): domain Eukaryota; kingdom Metazoa; phylum Chordata; order Ceratodontiformes; family Ceratodontidae; genus Neoceratodus; species Neoceratodus forsteri. The sequence goes on from CM057455.1 coordinate 298,899,740, forward strand.
CCAAGTGTCATGCTGACACTGGGGTGCCCAATCCCCAGTGTCAGAGTGAGGTAGTACCTTGGAAAAAAAGAAAACTGTCCCACAGCATCTTTTGCATTTTTTTCTTTAACTTGAAATAAAGAACATGGTCTCTCATTGTCTGCCGCTCCCCCCCACCCTCCAACCTGACCCCCCCCACTTAGCACCTACCACCCCACAGACCCAACCCTATACTTACCCAGGCCAGGTCTAATGCCATAATCTTCTTTGGACCTCTGGACTGAGACAAATCATCACTCTTCAATGCTGGACTGGGAATTGAGGATCATAGGTAGGTGCTGTGTAATGCATTTCAATGTGTTTGACCTTTTCTTCTTAACTTAGTCATTATTTCGGATTCTTGCTCCAAATTTTCAACACAGATTTCAGACCCCTAATTCTCATGAACAACTGGTGTAAAATTACATAAATCTGGTCTGAAAGGTGATTTTACAGTCACTTCATGGCCAGATTTACATAATTTCATCACCATCGTTCATGAGGTGGAGTCCCAAGAAGGCCATGTTGAAAATGTGGGCAAAATAATATTTAAAAAATTACCACATTATGAATGTACATTAAAATATCACTATGCTTGCTCATAACTTTGCCAATTTTCAATCTTTGACCCTAAATTTGGAACACAACCACTTTTTTACACCACCTCATAAATTTTATAGCTGTCGTTTTTTCACATCCTGGCCGAAACATGCTTTGGCACCTGTGGCACAAAATAATGTTTTGGTGGTGATTTGAAAATTTCCACTGACCGGGTTCATGAGGTGAGATCATAAGAAAACTATGTTGAAAAGTTGGGGTCAAAATTTTAAAAAACAATGATGTTATTAATGTATGTTGTAATTTTTTTATGCACACTCATAACTTTGATAATTTTCAATATTTGAACCCCAAATTTTCAGCATAGCCATTTTGTCACACCACCTCATGAATGTGACAACTGCTGTTTTTTTTTTTTTCAAATCTGGCCAACATGCAGTTTTACAGTGCTGGTGAGAAAGTGCATTTTGTCCAGTGCTTTATTAAATCACACCTGTCATGTTCAAAAGGAGGAGCCATGAAAAGACTGTTGAAATGTTTGGGTCAGAATGTAAAAAAAGAAATTATGAAGTAATGTTGTTTGCTGGGGCATTCTTTTTCCCAGTGGGGACCATATTGCCTTCCTTGCCAGTGACCTGAGTTCAGGTGTGAGCTCAGTGAGCCAGTTTAATGGGCCAAGGCTGGTGGGAAAGTGCTGCAACATGCAGCACCAGCCCCAGCCTCAAGAGGGATGGAACAGTGTTTTGGCACATACACAGCACCTTGTGGTGGGCCAGGAACCTTCCTCACAAGGTATTGACATGCGTGTTGAGGCCTGATGGGCCCATGCACTGGGACAGGACTGCTCAGTATTGTATTCATTTCATTTTGTGCAGGTCCTAAAGGAATATGTGCAAATGAGAATACAATTCCACTATCAGGAAAAAAGGAAATGAATTGCAAAACTATATTAATGTAGGCATTAGGGTTAAAGAATGCAAAACACACAAAGTAGGAAAATGAAAAACAATTAGGATTTTTGAGTCTCCAGGGTATTGGTGAATCAGTGGTTGGGTCTTCCTTAAGGTAGTCAACCCTAATGCTACCCCATTCCCCAAGCAAGCAAGATTAAACATGATCTCTTTTCTTCATGAAGGGCCCTGTATGAAGACCGTTATGACAGATTCTGTTGGCAACATGTAGCAAGTCATATTTCTCTACCACTGAAGAGTGTATTACTATGAGGCACTGGCTGGAGCTGTATCATGTTTCCGACTGGAGGCTACAGGCTGGGGGACGGGTGGGCATTCTGGAGACAGGGGTGGGCATTAGGGTTGACAACCTCAAAGAAGACCCCATCATTGATTCACAATTCTCCAGAGACCCAAAATCCCACTGTTGTTCATTTCCTACTTTGTATGCTCTGTGTTCTTTAACCTTATTGTCTGCATTAATACATATACAGTATATATATATATATATATATATATATATATATATATATATATATAAAACAGTTGTAAAGTTATTAAAGTGCAAAATTTCAAGTTTAATATTGAGTATTACTCAACCTTTAATAGAGTGACAATATTTTGTAATACACACGGTGTGTGTGTGTGTGTTATAGGAGTGTTGTCATGCCCGTATAGTTAGGTTGAGTAAGCATTTCAATGTTAAAATTGAAATGTTATACTTAATAACTTTGCAACTCTTCAACAGATTTGCATGTACATTTGCATGCACTGTCACCCAGGGTAGCTCTCTGATGTGTGTTACTTTCTGGTTGAGTGTGGTTTCCAAGTTCCAGAGAGGTGAAAAGCATTTTTTCACTCATTGACTTTGCTGGGATTTTTTTAACTTGCCTACAGCCCAGATTGATTGGAATCTTGGTCTGAAATTTTCAGGGCCGAATGGGACTAGATCACAGATGTGCCTTGTGCTAGTTTGGTGTACAAATATTAAGCTGTTTGTAAGTTATTGCATTTTTAAAATTTGAAAAAAATTGTTTCTGAGCATACTTAGCAAGCAATAAAAGATTGCTGTCTGAAATTAAGAAATCCTTTTCCGTATGGGGAAATTCTTTTCTTGCTTGCTGCTATCTTGTTTCCATTTTTTCTTAAAATAAAAATTTACAAAAGCCACAAAAATGATATCCTGGAGAGAGAGCAACACATCTAGCTGGCTGATAGGGATCCCTGCAGTGTAATCTGCATTTCAGTGTTGGAGATATGCCCTTCAAACCCTATTTTTTTAATATTATAAATCTTTCTTCATTACCACATGATACAAAAAAGAATCCTTTTTCTCATCATGAATAAAGAAAAAAGCCCCTTTTTCATGAAGGAAAAATCCTGCTCTGTTTGCCGCATCTTATTCCCTGGTGCCTAGTGGCACCGCCACCCCCACCCCACCCTCTGATCGCTGTGCCCATTCATTTCATGTACTTCTTTGGTGTCTAGTGGCACCCTCCCACTCACACTCTGCTCTCCATCCCTGTAATTTTATATTTTCCTGGTGTCTAGTGGCACCCCCCATCCACTCTCGGAGCAGCAGCAAGATCTCTGCAATGCTGTTCACACGCCTGTGATCTCCCTTCATTCTGTTTAGGAGAATTTTTGGCATTACTGTTATGTTGCCTTTTAATTAATCTAATTATTTTTACTGATATGGTCAAAATTTGTGATGACCTTTAGCAGTGTGCAGCTGTAGATTATTGCCACTTTGGGAAAGTTCAGTCAGGAGTCTTGTCGTGTTGTTGTTGTCGTCTGGAGGTGAGTGTTCAATTGAGCTATACTGTACAGTGGGCACCACAAAAACATACTCTTGTTCTTTTCCTAGCCTGACTAATTCAACAGTTTGCAGCTCTAGTGAAGATTGGTTAGCAAGCCCTCTGAAGCCACAAGGATATTTTGCACCATGAAGTGCTATTATGCATGCTTATAAATTGTATAGGTATGCTACCTTTGTCTAGGGGATCTGGGGACTGAATTATAACTGCTGATACTATTTGCTGCACCTAACATTTTTTTTTTGTCCCAGTTTTAGGTGTATGGACCCATGGCTCGGTGTGGAAACCTGGAGAACAAGAGAATTGAAGTCAGCTGAAAAAGGACACTGAAGTTTGGATTGCTCTGAAGATGCATTACTATATGTTTAACTCAGAGGTTTGGTTGGATAAATGTGGATATTACTGGTGCCTGGAACTTTAGAAGATTAGAGCCCTTACAAGGAAAATTCCTAGAAGAAAATGTGGCCTGTAATAAAACCTGTGGACTCCTAGAGAAAGAATGGTACGTAGCGCTTTATTTGGATTCCCCCAGATGCATTGCAGTTCTCTTTTTCCTTAAATCCTGATGTTTCCTCAAAATATTGTGTTAGTGCCACAGAAGGCAGTATCAGACTCCTAGATAGAGGTACATTTACTTCCCTTTATTAAAAGAATAAGGAATTGAAAAGGGTTTATTTTTACACATTGCATTTATTCCAGTTTGTAAAATGAACTCAACAAACCACTACAAAGAGTCCTGATGTTTACAGGATGTGGATTGTGACAAGCAAAGAGTTTATTAAATTGACTTTTAAATACTAAGAGGCTTTTGGTCATTGCATGTTAAATAAACCTTTAAATAGGTATTTTATAAAAGAAAAGAAAATGCATTCAAAGGGCTGTGAATATAAATGTAAACCATGGCAAAATGCTGACTTCATCCTTGTGAGGTTTATTTCAGATGCACTGTGCACAAATTCAAAAACTTAGCCTAAACAGACTTTTTGTAACTTAATGAAGCTTTGGTGGAAATCCTTGAAACTTCAGTGCTAATTAAGGACTTTTACATGAACACTATGACCAATATATTCAAAGGCGTTGTGCAATGTGCAAGTAAGTTGCGCTAGCTTAATACCCAAACTGTGCACAGTGTCATATTCAAAAGCCAGGAAATGCACAGTGCAAAACTGGTGCGAAGTTGTGCAATCATAAGTATATGTGGTGCAAATAGAGGGAGTGAAACCATGAATAAGTGGTGCAACTACATATTCAGCCCAAACACACAGTGCAACCATGGAGCAAATCACAGTTTGTGCAGCACAAAGTTGAGTACATATAAACAGGCTCACTGCACACATTGACAGGCATAGAGCAGGATAAGCAGTAGTATGGATGCCACAACCTTCCTAATGGTGCAAATAATGAGGGGTGAGAAAGAGGAGGAACACCAATGTGATGGATGGTCTGTCGGTAGTATGCCCAACAGAGACGGTACCTGCATGACTCACATTTGAGAGCTATAGTGACACAGATATCGTGGCTCTGCTACTCCAACAGGGCAATTCTGAGGCAGCACTGTGAGATGTGCCATGATGAACTGCAGGCAACCACCCGAAGGAGCCATGCCATGTTGGTGGAGACCAAGATGACAGCAGCAATGTGCTTGCTCACCACAGGTACCTTTCAGAAACCAGTGGGTGTCACCACTGGCATTACCCAGTCAGCAACATCCCGCCGCCTCACCCAGTTCCTCAAAGCTCTGCTGCCATATGCTTTAGAGGTCATCACATTCCCAAGCACACAGGCAGAGCATACAGCAAACATACAGGAGTTCCACAGGGTGGCATGCATGCCAGGCATGATAGGTGCCATTGACTGCACTCATGTGGCCATACACACACCACCTGGCCAAGAAGGTGCAGCCTACATGAACCACAAAGGACACCACTCCATCAACTGCCAGGTAGTGTACAATGCCACAGGGCACATCATTAATGTGTGCACCATGCACCCTGGGGGTACACATGACGCATTTATCCAGCACTAATCAATCCTGTGCCAGAGACTTGAGAGTGGGGTCATCCTCATGAGCCAGCTAGTCAGCGAGTCTGGGCGGGATGGGAGAACACCGCTGTAGTGTTGAAGACTACATAGCAGCTGGAAGGCAGTGGGGAACATGGACAGTGCCAGGTGTGAAGACATGCCTGGAAATGTAGCCTGAATACACTGCAGGTGTGCAGGAAGACAGGGGCCCATGGCGTGAGTGCTGCACAGCATGCATGGCATGGGCACAGCCCCGCCATGCACACCATGGAAGCAAGGCACATGAGTGGCCATGCATCCAATGGACACAATGGCCAGCCAGAACAGTGGCACACTGCACATAGCTGTGCAATGGACCCTCATGCCAAGATGGGGAGCAAATTATGGGCAGGACACTGGTGTGGTGTGACCAGCACATGTGCTATGCATGGTGTCTGTGGGGAGGGCTCAGAGGGTGGCGGGAGGTGGATATGCAGCTGGGGGGGCCAAGGGCCAGACAGGGTGGCAACTAATACATGTGCATTCCCCACAGAAGAGAAGTGTGTATCCCCTCTGACCCTGGCTGCTCACCCCCATACAGCATCCCAGAAATAGGGCAGAGGAGTGATACAATGAGGCACACATCACGATGCACAACATCATGAAGTGTGTCTTTGGCATGCTCAAAACATGTTTCTGTTGCCTAGACAGGTCCGGTGGTGCCCTACAATACAGCCCTAAGAAAGCCTGTGGCATATTCCTGGCCTACTGCATGCTGCACAACATGGCCATTGACCTTGGAATACCTGTCCAGGTTGAAGAAAGCGACAGTACAGAGGATGAGCTGGAGGACCAGCAGGATGGGGGTGGGCAGCCAGCCTTGGCAAGGAGGGACCCCAGGCTGGCCATATGTTCCAGGCAGCACAGGGACACCATACTAGGGGAGCACTACGTGGACCGCAGGTGAATAACACACAGGTAAGCAGTGCACACCCACACGACACATGCATGCATGGACACAGAGGGATGCATGCATCCCTCTGTGTCCATGCATGCATCCCTCTGTGTCCATGCATCCCTCTGTGTCCATGCATACATGGACACAGAGGATGGTATGCAGGGACACAAGGACATACAACGGGCACACAGGTGGACACACAGATATGCACAGGCCTCCCCAACACACACACACACAGACCTGGACAGTCAGTTGCCATACATTGCATGCCCATGAACACACGAGCATGCCGGCACATGCATCTGTACAGCAAAGGCCACACTGCAGAGCACACAGCACCAGGCGGTGGCACATGCATCACTGTACACAGTGACATGGACTCGAAAAGCAGTACTGCCAGATGTGGCATGGATCATAGAGTATGTGCTGGCATGCAGGCATTGCCAACACGGTGCTGCACTCATCATGCCCATGCCACATGGGCCAGCACCACTGTCCACACACACACACACCATATGACCCTGCCATGTGTGTGCCATACACATGGAACAGGCCACAGCCGGCCATGTGCATGGCTGGCAATGGAAGCAGGGACTGGACTGGGCAGTGCACCTGTCGGGACTACCATGAGGAACCACGACTGCCACAGCCACGGAGTGGCCACGCCTGACTGTGTGGCTGCCACAGGTAGCACAACAGCTGCTAGGGGGTTGTCACTGCAACCACGGGGTTGAGGCCTGAGAACATGACCTGGTTCTCATGGGTGTGTACAAACAGTCAAGCAGATCATTTCTGGATGTGATGGGAATGGGTATGGCAGGGGTCGGCATCATCCTCGATGGGGTCACCAGACACTAAGGCCTCAGTGTGCTCCTTGTGCTACGGGGAGTCCTGCTCACCCTACTGCAGCCAGTGGACACCAGCGATGTAAAGCCCACAACAATGGTCTCTGCAGTGCAGTCCAGCGATTCAGTTGTGGTCTCCTGCAGTTGCTGGATCTTGCCTGTCAGCTGGGCACATCCCATGGCACCATGCTCAGACAGTTGCTGCACCTCAACCCACAGTGCTCGCATCTCTGCCCTGAGCATAACTTGGTTCTCCACGGAGTCCTACAGAAGCCAGGTGTGCTCAACCAGCATGTCGGCGCCTGGCGACTCATGGTCTTGATGCTGACCTGCAGGGGGTGTGATGAGCTGCAGTGCCGCATCCCTCAACTGGGAACGCTACTCAGGAGTCCAAAGATGGTGTGGGACTGGGTGCAGGTGCCGATGGCAGCCCCTGGGGATTGCTGCACAGTTTCCCCCGCAAGCCGTTGCAGCATGGCAGCAGGCTGCTGGACCTGGCTGGTGGTACCAGTGATCACACTTCCATGCCACCCACAGGCAGCACTGGCAGCAGTGTCCAATGCTGCGATGGGGAGCCCCACCTGGGGAGCCACAGAGTGTGGACCCTGGGCCGCCTGTGCTGCATGTTGCTGCATGTGGGTCTATGGTGATGATGGGGGGTGTCGACATCTGAGCCCCCCAGGATCTGTGTCAGGTCATCATCAGTGTTGAACAACAAATCATCAGGTATGTCCGGCACCAGCACAAGTAGGCTGTCATGTAGGAGGAGGTCACTCAGGGGGTCATCATCATCTGCAAGACTAAGCAGGGCTACCAATTCCATTTGTGAATGGTGCCCCCCTGTAGTGGCCACCACACCCATGGACATAGAAGGCACAGCACCATCCAGTGCCACGGTCACAGGTCCAGACTGCACAGCACCCCTGTGGTGTTATGGAGCTGTAAGACACAATGGAGAGCAGTTGGTGCATCCCTGAAGCATTGCAGATAGTCAGCTATACAGTGGAATGTCAGCATATGTGCCACAGGTGTGCCTGCACCACCTTGCATGAGTAGCCATGATAACACGGTAGATGCCCATCAGGATGCCAACATGACAAGAGACACATGGCCGTAACTGTGAACCCACACTGTGCCACATTGCAGCTGCCCGTCACCGACAGGCAGTGTGCCCCCCCATACAACACCCATCTGATGACCCTATCAGATGCGGCATGCCGGTGCAAGTGTGCACTGTGCGTGTACCCATGCACACACGACCTGCTGTGGATGGCCACGGGACCTGCATGCCAGTGCTAGTGACATATCTGGTCCAGGCACCACACAACCATGACAGTGTACAATGAGCTGCCTCACTGCACACAGCGGACTGTATTGTATCCCGGTGTGACTGTGCAGGCTGTGCACCACACCAACACACAACCTGGGCACAGTAATGGCACCCCTGCTGTGCACAGGCACACCCATGTCCCACTCCCACAAACCCCCCCCCCCCATGTCCCTCAGGTATACTCACAGTGCTGCGACGGGCTGCCACCCATTTGGAACCCCCCCAGGACACCCACAATGGATGTCCAGGTGAAGGTGGATGCCAACAGCTCCTCCTCTGCATTGAGGACTGGTGAGGTGGGGGGGGGTCCCCCACCTGTTCTGCACCTTGTTGCCCTTATGGCTGCCACTTTCTCCTTAATCCTGTACTTGTCATTGCCCATCTTCTTCTTCCACTCCTGTGGAGCGCGGTTGTGGGTTCCATAGGCATTGACATACCAGGCCACCTCTTCCCAGCCTCTTGCCCGCTCCTGTGCAGTCCCAGTGGCTCCACTCAGGAGGTCCTCCCTGTCAACATATGTCTCTATAAGGGCCTGATTCTCCACTTTAGTGAAGTTGGCCCTGCGTTTCCTTGCAGGCACCTGCTCTTCCACGCTGTCAGAATCAGACATTCTTCCACCTGTGAACAGGGATGGTGCACAGATCAGCAGTTCAAGTGCATCCCCCATTGCTGTGCTACATGAACTGTCTGGCAGGGCAGTACAGCTTTCAGCCCTCAGATGGTAAATGAACTTACCTTCCAGGCTGCAATTCCTGTCAGTGACCTGTGCTGTGTGGGGTGCTTAAATGGCTCAACTCATGCAAATGAGGTGTGGAGCAACCAGTAATGGGATGCTAATGTGCTCGTTTGTGCCTTGCATTGGCTCATGAGGCAATTTGCATATTCAGCTGAATATCGCAGAATTGCTCCAAGCACAGCTGAGTGTGTGATGAACAACAGGAATGTACCAGAGCAAGTCACCAGCGCAATTTCTGCACATGTGCGATGTGCAGTAATGCACTTGCCATGCATGCTGCCCGATTTGCTCCACCCATGACTGCGTATTGCACAAGATGCTGTGATGCGCTTGGTAGTCCTACCGGCCAATGGTGCATGCAGACAGCATGCACCGTTGGCTGTTGCAGCGCAGCTATGGTCTATGCGCTATTGCTGTGCTTTCTGTGTGGCGATGCATGCCCTTCACAAGATAGCACCAATGTACAGCTGTGCAGACAAGGGACGTGACCGCGGTCTCCCGCCCGAACTTCCGGCACTGTGCATGTGCGGTACTGCGCAATGTGTCCCGCTGGTGCATGTCCATCACTCAAATCCATGCCATATGGTGGTGTGCTGGGCATTGCTATTGTGCAACCAGCATGGCAGTGCAATAGGGACACAGTTCAGCAGCAGACCATGGTCTGGGCCTAGTTTGTTGCGCAGTTACAATGCCACATGCAGGGAGCGCCAGACCAGGGGCCATGAATTGGAGCGAGGTCAAGATGGCCAACCTCATATCTGTGGTTGTCCCTGTGGAGGGCAGTTGTTTGGGGAGGAGGAGCTGCAGGAGGCATGGTCCCAGATGTGGGCCCATGTGGCAGAGCGCCTGGTACTGCACACCGGTGTCTCTGAACAGGCGATCAGTGCAATCACTGTTATGGTGACCTGCACCGATGGGATCCTGAGTGCTTTTGAAACTGCAGGACTGTGCCCTCCAACCAGGTACATATGTGCATGCACTGTGCATGCCAGTTCTGACCGCTAGAGGGGGCATTGGGTTGTGGGGCTGGTGCATGTGCACCTGCACACAGGGTGGGACCACCTCATGTGGGTGTGATGGTGCAGTCCTGGGGCAGGGCTGTGCAGTGTGTGTCCCTGTGATGCACTGTGACAGTGTTCCACCTCTGCGTGCCCTGGTTGCGGACCCTGCTCATGACATGCTGTCCTGTGGCATGGTGCATCTTGGCGGGCTTGCATGGGTGTGGGCAGGGTGTTTGGTGGTTGCCTGCATCTCATTTTCCCCTCATTTTGTGTTTCCTTTTCAGGACGGGTGGAGCGCAGGGCAAGCCAGGAGGAGGCTGATAGGTGCGGATGCCAGATGGATGCTGGTGCAACAACAGGACCAGATCGCCAGGCCACAGGTAAGTGCATGTCATTCACTGCTGTCCTCAAAACCTGGGTTGGGTGTTGGTGGGGACAGTCCACACAGGGCCATTCCCTGCATGCTGTGCATGTGCTTAGTAGTGGTCTCTGGCGCTGTTGCCAGCGTGCGGTGGCATGTGGTAGTCCCATCGTGCATGGGCTCTGTGAGTTACTACCCTGTTGCTGTCACCACTGTTGGCTGTGTGTGTCCCACAGTGCACACATGGGGATGTTGCAGGGCCCCATGACAGTTGCACCTGTGGCCATCTGTGCCTTGCTGTGGGTTGTATGTGCACCTATCACTGTGCTGGATACTCCTGGCCAGCATCCCCTTCCTTGTGTGGCACTGGTTCCCAGACTGCTGTCGGTGTATGCTGTGCACGTGCTGTTGGCTGTCCTGTCGATGGGTTTACCAAGACACAGTCCTCTACTCACACAGCCTTGGGGGTGGGGGACCCGTTGTGTGTGCCCTGTCACGTATTTATTTATTTATTATTTATTTTTTATTTAGAGTCTAGGATTACAGTTACCTTTGAGCCAAGGCTCTTTTACAAAGGTTCCACATCAGAATCAGTCCAAACAAGCAGGACATTAATTATTACATTACATTATTACATTAGTAATTACAGGATAACAGGATACAGTTGTTAACCATCACGGCTCATGAATACATGCAGTTAGGTGGTACTAGGAGCATGCACAAGACCGGGGTAACATCGATAATGAGAACTTGGGTGAGACACAGGTTGAAGATGCTGCCAGAGGCAATTGTCAAACACACATGAAGAGCAAGTGGAAAGTGCAAGCATGAGGGAAGTGGGGGGGTAGGTAGAAGGGGCATAGTAGGGTGTGATGAGAAGGGACAGGTGCCAGATGGGAACAGCAGGTTAGAGAAGACAGTCACATGTTCTAGAGGTAGAGAGGAATAGGTGGAGTTTAGATGTGAATGGGCCTAGCTTAGGTAGGGAGGAGATGTCCCTTGGGAGACTGTTAAGCCGGCTGGGAGCTCTGTAGACAAAGGATCTTTGGCCCTGCGAGGTCTGGCATCTCAGGATATGCAATAATTGAGATTCAGAGCCCCTGGTGAGGTGGGGATTCTGTGCAGACTGTAGCAGAGCTTAGACTCCAGGAGGGGCAAAGCCCATCAATGTTTTTTTAGCCATTATGCATGATTGGTACTTGATGCGGCTAGAGAGTTGAAGCCACCCATTTTGGGCATATAGGTCACACATGTGGGTGAGACGATGGGATCAGGTGATGAGTCGGCAAGTTTGTTCAAGGCGAAAGATATGCGCCTCAGGGCGGTGGTGGAAGCGGAACCATAGATGATGAGGCCATAGTCCATTATTGAGACCACTGAGCTTTGGACTGCAATCCTTAAGCTTCCGGTTAGGCATTGCCTATGCCTGTAAAGTATGCTGTACGTGTATTAGCCGTTTGGCAACATTGTCAATGTGAGTCCCATAGGATAGATTACTATCAACGTGATTCCAAGGTATTTGAAGGATTGCACTTGTTCTAGGATTGCACCTCGCAGTTTGCAATAGTGAGGGGTGGTCCCAGTGCTTGTTTAGTGAGCTGCAGAAAGCATAGACTTTGTTTTTTTTTATAGTTGAGGACCAGTTTGTGTTTACTGAACCAATTTTCAACCGAGGAGAAGCCATGCTGTAGTTTGTTTTGCAGAAGGTGGGGTTCCTTGTGGGTGGAGTGGATGACAGCATCGTCGGCATATAGGAGAAGTTGCACAGGACAGGATTGTGGAAGACTATTCAGGAATAGGTCCAAGGATGGACCCTTGTGGCACTCCAGAGCGCACTGGTCTTGCATCAGAGAGGACATCAGCTATTTTCACTCTTTGAGAGTGGTTTTCCAGGTAGCTCTTAAACCATGTTGTAGACTCAGGGGATAGCCTGATATTTAGCAGCTGCGAGAGTAGTAGATGGTGATGGATGGTATTGAACGCCTTCATCAGGTCAATGAAGACCGAACCTGTAAGAAGGCTATTGTCCAGGGAACTATGGATTGCTCCTATGAATTTGAGAAGGGTTGAGGTGGTACTGTGTCCTTTTCTAAAACCATGCTGTTGAGCGCACAGGATATCATACTTATCAAGGTATTCCGTAAGCTGGTCCGAGACTATCACGCTCAAAGGCCTTAGAGACTGGGGTAGTATGGAAATGGGCCAATAGTTCACCTGAAGGGCCCTGTCCCACTCTTGTGGACCAGTGTAACAGTGGTGGATTCCATCTGTCAGGAACTGGCCGAGAGAGAGGGAGGGTTGAAAATTTTAGTTAATGGTAGGAGCACCTCGTCGAGGGTGAGGGCCAGCAGCTTGAGGTCAAGAGAGTCCCCAGTTGATTTGGACCTGGCAACAGCTTTACTGATATAGTTACGGACTTCGTACGGCTTGACTATTTTGAAGTAGAATGCAGATCAATTAGGAGAGGGGGTGGGCTTGAGGGGAGAGTTAGAGGGTCATCTTCATTGAAATAGTCAGGAGGAAGAGCAGTGCTGAGGTCAGTGAAAGCTGAGTTAAATGAAATTGCTATGGTGGTCGGGTCAAGTATTGTGATTCCATCTACGACCAGTATAGTGGGTGAAGTTTTTGTCTATTTTCCTGTAACTTCTTTAATATTGTTCCAAAATTAATTCTCCTTCCCCCAGGTGTTTGTCAGAGCATCTTTATAGTAGGTACTTTTCTGCTGGCGGATTAATTTTGTGCGTTTCTTTCGAGCTTGTTTATAATTCTGTATGTCTACTTGCTTTCCAGTTTCCGAGCCCATACCCAGAGATGGTCCCTGGATTTTAGCAGTACTAGTAGTTCTGAGGAGAGCCAGGGGTTGCACAAGCCTTCGACTTTGCGCTTTTTGAAAGGGGCATGGGAGTCACAAGCATCATTAAAGGTTCTGATGAAGAAGTCGAGGGCTGTGTTGACATCCGGAGCGTGGAAGATTGGAGACCAATCTTGTTGCCTGAGGCAGGATTTTAGATGTTTTAACTGCCCCCGTGGAAGGACTCTGCTGGTGATTAATTTGGGGGGGGGCATGGTAAATTTGTTTGTCCAGAGGCAGATGAGGGGGGAATGGTCGCTTAGTGTGTCAGGAAGGACAGAGACGTTTGAGATGCCGGATGGGTGACTGGTCAGAATCCAGTCCAGGAGTGTACTTGTGCCTGTTTTGTAGTTGTGCCTAGTGGGGGAGTCAACCAGTTGGGTAAGGTTGGCTGAGGAGATGGTGTCTTTGAAGCCCCCTATTTCTGAAGCAAGCCAGTTGATACTGAAGTCATGCATAAGGATTGTCTCTGAGCCAGGTGGTTGGGATCAGATGAGGTCTAGGACTGAGTTGAGGCCTTTTCCCTGTTCTCTATGGGGGGATGTACACTCTGGCAATTGACAGGACTTTGTTGTGGGCTCTAAGTAGAACTTTGACAGTGAGAATCTAAGAGGATAAGTCAGAGATAGGGGTTTTTAGAGGGTGACCCTGGAGAGAGTCTGAGATATAAGGCACAGCCACCACCTCTTTTAGCGATTCTGTCAGGTCGGAAAATGTTGTAGCCTGGCAGGGTAATAGCCATGTCCGTGATTTTAGGTGAGAGCTAGGTTTCGACAATCGCAAGGATGTCTGGCTTGTGCTCATTTACAAATATTTGCAGGGCATCAAGTTTTGGCAGGAGACTGCAAATGTTGATTGTAGCCAGAGTGAGTGTTTCCAGAGTGACTGAGTTGGTAGCCTAGGCTAGAAGTAGTGGGACCTGGTTCTGGGTTGGGGTGAATATTACCCGAAATCAACTGCAGGAGGAGCAGGAGCTTCATGGCGTACCATCGTCGTTGTCTGTGGAAGATTTTCCTGATCCGATTACTGCTCGTGCAAGGGTGATAATGTTGTCTGCGGTCCCAGAGGGCAGTCATGAATGCCAGAGGTGACAGAAGGAACAAACAAGTGTATATCACCCTTTCAAGATCCCAAAGGTGCTGTGAGCCATTCCCAGTAGAGGGAGAGAATGGGGGGCCAGGTGCGGCAGGTAGGGTGCCAGTGTGTGGATAGACAGGGTCAGTCTGATAGCTTGGAGGAAGAGAAGGGTTACTCGCCCCAGGTAGGTAGAATGAAAGTAGCAGGGAGAGCAAGATAAACAGATGTAGAGTTAGGAAGGATAGAGCCATTTTACTCAGATGAGGAGGTAGGGAACAATCGAGTTATACAAGGAGGGGGTGAGCACAGCATGTGAAGGGAGACTGGAAGGGAGAGAGGTAATGCTGGTGATCAAGGAGCAGTTGGGAGAGAGTTGCTGTTCTGTGTTTCCCCTGCATAGGTCGTCCTGGGCCAGGGAGACAACAGTGAAATGCGGGCATCCTGGGCGGTGGTGTCCTACAGCTGCAGCAGATGGCCATTGGGGTGTACCGGAGGCAGGTGGTACATATACGCCTGTCACGAAGGATTCCGATGGTCACGCAGATGCTTGTGGTGGAGGTGCGATGCCCGGAGGAGAGAGAGTTGAGGTGGCTACAGATGTAGGACTGTGTATATTTGTAAATAGCCCCTGTTTACCATTCCCACTTCCCTATTTCCCAGGCCCCCTGTTGTTCCCCTCCCATCGCTCTCCCATCCCGATGCCATCCCCATGGTGGTCTTCTGTGGTTTTCTATGCACCTCTGTTGGACTTTATTGTTTGTCTGTGCCCCATTGCTGGACCTATGAGTCAATCCCTGTTCCCATATGTTTCACATTTGGTTATGTTCTGGTTGTGTTTATGTTCAGTTTCTTCAGTAAATATTTTTTGATGATCTGCCTGCGTATTTCTGTGTCTCACTTGCATGCCAGTTGATGGACAATGCTGTTGTTGACCATGGTTGGGGGTGTGTGTGTGGGCCATGGCATGATCATTGGGGTGTGTGTGCAGTCGGACACCTGTTGGCACCCAGTTCCTGTCCTGGTACCTCACTGTGTGCCAGTCATCCATGGCTCAGTGGAGGGTGGCTGGCCCTTATTGCCACAGTGTCCTGTGTCCTTATCCACATGTCCAGCATGTTGCCCAGCACTTCAGTGGTCATCTCCCATGTGTTTCTGTGCTGCATAGTGCCCTACCCTGTCTCCTTGTGTTCCGTTTCGGTGGTTGTTCAATACCCTGTGCCTGTCTTCCGCTGTGCCTGTGGACACTGTGCCTGCCCATTGCCTTTGCACGGTGGTGACAGTTCTTGGCTATTCCATGTTGGCTGCTTGGATGCGGGTCCAGGGGATCCTGATCCCTCCAGCCCTCTGGGCCATGGGCATTGTGTGCCATGTCCCGTTGATTGCCCATGCGTTGCTCTGTGCCATGTCCTTGGGTGTTGTGTTCTGCATGTTTTCTGTGCCTTCCGACCCTCCTTTGGCACTGTGGTTGTGCCCTACCTCCACTGCCATGGCTCTGTGTTGCCCTGACTGTGTTCCCTGTCACCTAGGGCAACTTGTTCCTGTTTCTATATTCAGCCTGCACTGTTGCTCTAGTGCATGTCAGCTTGCTCCAGCACAGGTCTGACTGCGCCATGGCGCATCTTTGCTATATTCAGCATGTTTTGCACTAACACATTTCTGTGGTGCATCTGCTGAATATTGCATTGGTGCGCCATGGCGCATCTGGATTGCGCTACTCATCCACTTGCGCACATTCTGGGCGCACCTTTGAATATCTTGGCCTATGAGTATGAGTAGTGTGCTTAAATTTATATTAGCCTAAATGGATTTTTATATTTCATGTGTATGTTTTACTTTATTTCTTTTTTACATATTTTCTGTTTCCAGGTATCAAACATTGAGTAAAGTGCTATATAATTTAAGGAGCCCTTTAAAACTTGAAATGTGTTTATACAAACTCCAACAGAAGTTAAGATAGCAGTAAATTATAGCTTGCTACAGTTTACTGTGTAACAAAAAGTAACAATATTTGGAGGACCGGGGTATATTTTTGTCTTGTTGTGTCGCCATTGTTGGCTTTCTGCTCTTGATTTTGCAGTGGTATTAGTGATGGCAATAGTAGAGCCATTCTGGCTAAGGTGATATCGGCAAATAAAGGTGTGAATGATGAAATGCCCAATAAGGGCAAATATGTAGCTAAGCCAATTGAAGGCCTCCAGAAAAAAACATGTGGCTTTATATTGCTACTGTTTTACCAAGGTAGGCTATTTTCCTTCTTGCCATCTAGAGGGAGGGTACTGATATGTGGTCTACTCTTATTTTTTGGACACAGGGTATAAGGTACTGTATCAAGGTATGATTTGTAACCTGATAGTTTAATGTTCCCTGGTGTCTAGTGGTACCCCCCTCCACCCACCTTCTGATGGCAGTCAAAGTACCTGAAAAGAAAAGCACGTCCTTGATGGTTTTTTTTTTTCATAAAATGGTCCCTTGCTGATCTGACCTCCTTCCCTCAACCCCGCATTCAGATTTGAAGTTTGTCCTGCACCCGTCTTTTAGGACTGATATGAACAGCTGCTTATTTCTGTTTCTCTTCTACAGGTCTTTTCCTAATTATTATAGACAGAGAAATATTTTGTTTTGATTTTTTTTAGGTGAGCAAAGCTACAGTATGTTCTGCAGTTTATCATTGTTTATTTTATACTCACTGACTCCTAGCTTTACAATATTTATGTTGAGAACCCCGGCCCCCCATCTCCTTTTCATATTCAGCTTTTCTTCTTTGATTCTTTGTTTTGGTGCCTCTTGTCCAATCAACCTATTGTGAGGCAGAGTGCATTAAAGTGTTACTGAGCAGCATTCAGATTTAAGTTTTTGTACTTTGCTGCACCTGCCTTTAAGGACTTATTTGACCAGGCTGTTCACTTCTGAGTTTCTCCTCCCCAGGTCTTTTAGGAATTATCATGGACAGTGAAATGTTATTTTAACCTAAGAAAAGGAAAACTGTCCCTGAGATCAGCATCTTCCCACCCTACCTCCCACTCAGCACCCACCACCCCATACTCCCAGTACAACCCTAAACACCTTCACTCACCTGAAGAGGTCCCAGGTTCAAGATCCACTCTCCAATTGAAGACGTCTTGCTGCTGGAACTGGCGATTGCAATATGAGAAACTAAGGTAAATGTAGTTCAGTGTATTTCAATGGGGGTTTCAACTTTTATACATAACTCAACCATTTTTTGACATTTTGACCCCATATTTTCAACATAGCCTTTTGGGGACCCCAGCTTGTGACAATATGATTGTTGTTATGCAACTCCCACCTGAAAGGTGATTTTGCAGTCACTTGGTGAAGAAAATGGTTGGAGGATAGCGACAGAGGGTGGTGGTAGGTGAAGTTCACTCTGTAGAGGGAGAATGATCAGCAAAGTGCCACTGGGATCAGTGCTAGGACAGATCCTCTTTAATGTCTTTATAAGTGACACTGCAGAGGAGCTGGAAGGAAAGATCTGCCTCTGCTGATGACACCAAAATATGCAATGGGTGGAGACTCCATGGGGATGAAAAGAATCAGAAGAGACCTGAGAGAACTTGAAAGGTGGTCAAGATATGGCTGCTGGGTTTCAATGTGAAAAGGTGCAAAATAATGCTCTTGGGGCACAGAAACCCAGGGTAGAGTACAAAATGGATAGAGTATTGTTGACGACCACCAAGCAGGAGAGAGACCTGGGAGTAATAATCTCTGATGACCTAAAGGTGACCAAACAATGCAACAAATCTGTTGGGAAGGCAAGTGGGATACTGGAGTACATAAGAAGACATGGGAGGTAGTGCTGCCTCTATGTAGATCACTGATAAGACCTCACATAGAATAGAATGTACAGTTCTGGAGGTGACATCTCTGAAAAGACACATACAGAGTAGAAAAGGTCCAGAGGAGGGCAACTAAAATGGTGCACGGTCTGCATCAAAAGCAAGTATGAGGAGATACTAAAGGAGCTCATTATGTACCCCTGGAAGAGTGGAGGGAGAGAGGGGATAGGATAAAGACCTTTGAGTACCTCAAGGGGTAAATAAGGTACAAGAGGGAGTATTTTCAGAACAAAAGGTGCACAAAACAAGGGGTCATGCTAGCTGGAGGGGTAGATTCAAGAGAAATGGGAGGAAGTACTTCTTCACAGAAAGAGTGGAAGATTCCTTGAACAGACAACTAGCCAATGTGGTGGGGTTGAAAACAGTGGTGGGGTTCAAGAATGCATGGGATAGGCATAAGGGAATCTTAGTGGAAAGGAATGGGGGGAGGGAGAAAGAACTGGAGATCGGGTACAGTCTATCGAGATACTGTAGGCAGGGAAAAACAGGCAGACTAGGTGAGACGAGTGGTCCTTATCCACTGACAAATTCTATGTTTCTATGTTCTTTAAAGAGTTGGGTCTTTAAAAATACAAAAAAAACGAGATGCTTGAAACAGTCCACTCTCTCTCTGCTAAGGTGCTACCCAGCCCTTTAATTAAACCAGGCAAAGATAAAAACCTTTACATTTTATTTTATTCCAAAGTGCATATACTTGATTTTACCAACATTCTACAGAATGCCAGTTTTTTACAATCACTTTTGTACCAATTCAGCCAGGCTGCAAATATCTGGTTATATCACTGAAATTTGATACCCTTCTGTACAGAGCAGTATTATCAGCATACATAATAATAATACGGTACTCAGGGCTATGCAATATATCAGCTAGATCATTTCAGAAAAGCAATAAATAACATAGGCCCCAGGATTAATCCCTGAGGCATTCCGGTGGTAATTGTGATGAGTCAAGAAATGGAATTAAATTAAACTGATTGAGATTTGTCAGTCAAGTAATTCTGGAACCAGGTTAAAGCAGATGCAGCGAGACCAAGGACCCAAAGCTTGGTAAGTAGGCAACCATGGTGCACTAGATTAAATATTTTAGAAAGATCCAGGAAGAGTGCACCAACCGTGTCTCTGTTGTCCAAGGCCCTGTGAAAATCATCAGTGGCTTCAAGCTCAGTTGTGATCGTGCTGTGATTATCTAAAAACAAGCATTTGTCAATGCCGAATGTTGCTTGCTTGTATGTACTGTTTAGGTATTTAGAAGTGATAGTTCCATGCCTTCCTCCCAAGACATCCACTGTGTCTTTCCATTCAGTATTCAGAGAAGAGTGGAGGGGCAAGGGCCACACAGCAGTACAGCAGTTGCAAGGGTGAAGAGGTGGACAATAGTCCATTCAAAGGCAAGAGAGTCCTGCAGGAGCTCATTAAATTGAAGGCGGACAAAGCGATGGAACCAGATCGCATACGCCCAAGGATATTAACAGAACTGCTAAGGGAGATAGCAGTACCTCTGGCAGCCATGTTCACTGAGTCATTCAACATGAGTGAACTGGAGGAGGGCACATGTGGTCCCTCACACAAGTCTGGCAGCAGGAGGAGGCAGGAACAATAGGCCGCTCAGCCTCACCTCTCAGTAGTGGGGAAGATCATGGAGGCATTGCTTAAAGAAAGGATAGTGGGGCAGCTAGATGCCATTGGAGCCCAGGACCATAGACAACATGGATTCACAGTGGGGACATCATGTGAGATAAATCTGGTTGATTTCTTTGACTGGGTGTCAAAGGAAGTGAATCAGGGTGGGGCAGTGGAAAGTGCTTACCTTGATTTCAGCAAAGCCTTTGACACCATCCCATATAGGAGGCTGATAAACAGCTGAGTAGGCTGGGCATGGGGGAAAGGGTGGTAAACTGGGTTAGAAACTGGCTAACAGACAGGAGGCAGAGTGGTGGTAAATGGTGTGCAGTCTAGGGAGAGGGGGCGACCAGTGGAGTGCTGCAGGAATCGGTCCTGGAGCCAGGTCTGTTCAATGTCTTCATTAGTAATATTGCAGAACATCTGAAGGGAATTTTTTCACCAAATTTTCAACATAGCCATTTTAAGATCTCTGCTCATGAACAGTGTCACTGTGATTTTCTTAATCTGTCCCAAACATTGATTGCACACACTGAATGCGCCATTGTGCACTACATGCACGGAAACACATTTTTGGCAACATGTGAAAAATGACAGCTGTACTGCTCATAAGGAGGTGTGGTAAAATGGCAATGTTGAAAATCTGGAGTGCAAATATTAAAAATTTGTGAACTTACGAGCATGCGTAGGAACTGCGCAACACACGCTTGTGAAACAGTCATTTTGGGGATTTTTTTCACCAAATTTTCAACATAGCCATTTCAAGACCTCTGCTCATGAACAGTGTCACTGTGATTTTCTTAATCTGTCCCAAACATTGATTGCGCACACCGACTGCACCATTGTGCGCTACATGCACGGAAACACATTTTGGGCGATATGTGAAAAATGACAGCTGTACTGCTTATAAGAAGGTGTGGTGAAATGGTAATGTTGAAAATCTGGAGTGAAAACATTGAAAATTCACGAACTTATGAGCGTGCATAGGAACTGCGCAACGCACGCTCATAAAACAGTAATTTTTATGAATTATTTCACCAAATTTTCAACATAGACTTTTTGAGAGCCCACCTTATGAACACTGGCAGTGTCATTTCATTAATCAGTCCTGAAAGGTGATTTCACGCAGTGACTGCGAAATCACCCTTCGGTCCAGTTAACGCCATGACAGTGCAAGAGTTCATGAGGAGGGGTCCCAAAAACCCCATGTTGAAAATGTGGGCCCAAAATTCCCAAAAATGCCTGAGATATGCAATAAAATTGAAAAAAACCCTATCTATCCCATTATACAGCTTACCGGCATTTCCTCGGGTTGTGGTCAGCTTTTGAAGAGTGCAGGCGATGTTCGGTCACGAAGATCGTGATGCCAAGCTCCAGAGGTAAGTATGGGGTGAGGGGTGTGGGAGGCAGGGTGTGCAGTGGGTGAGTGCGGGTTGTGGGAGGGGGACAGGGAGAAGCGCCGAGGGACAGTTTTTGTATTTACAGGTATTTTTATTTCCTAAGACAACGAGGGATGTTTGCCACGCTGGGGTGGGCTCCCAGCGTGGCAGCTGGAAGGATGTTGGTGGGGGGCAGGAGCCGACAGAGGATTGGGCACCCCCATCGGCCATAACATCATTTTGCCATGCTGGGGTGGGCTCCCAGGGTGGCACCTGGATGCTTGGGGGGCATGCAGCACGGCGGGGATTGGGCACCCCGTCGGCCACTGCTATCATTTGCCATGCTGGGGTGGGCTCCCAGCGTGGCACCCCGAGACTCTTTGGGGGCATGCTGGCGGTTTCATTGGGCACCCCGTCAGCCCATAAAACATTTGCCACGTTGGGGTGGGCCTCAGTGTGCACCTGGATGTTTTGGGAGATGAGCGACAGGACGGGCACCCCGTCAACAATACAGTGTGTGGGAGGGGAAGGCGCATGAGCACGAGTGTGCATGCATGCACGTGTGTGTGTGTGTGTGTGTGTGTGTGTGTGTGGAGGGGGGAGCTCTGCTCACTGAAGTGGAACTCTCCCTTTCAACTGTATGCCACTGCATTTTCAACGCTGTCATAGACAGCTGCAGCAGTGATTGGGGAACTGGGGCCGCGCCTGCAAACACACTGACTGCATTGGAAGATGAGTGTCACACTTCCGAAAACTCGGATGATGGCACTATGTTTCTTGCACATGCGTGCAAGCAAAATAGAATGGTGATATGGTGTGAGCAAATTGCCAGTATCCAGGAACTCCTTAAATTGCTCAAAAACAAATGCCTCAAGGACCTTGGACAGTATGACAAGAAAGGATATCGGTCTATAGTTTTTGGTCTAAGTACACTATCCAGATTTAAAAATAGAGACCACAGTTGCCTTCTTTTGTAATGTCAGGACCTCACCAGTAGTTAACTAATGGTTATACAAAATGCACAGAGGAAGAGCCAGTACATCAGTAACAAAAGAAAAGAGCTTTAGATCAATATTGTCCAATCCCATTCTAGTTTTTAAGTTCATATCCATTAGGTACTTCACAGTTTCAGCAACAGTTAGTGATCTAAATTTAATGCCAGCATCAGCACCACCACAGTTAGCCCTTAGCTGCTCAAGATCTGAGAAATCAGCCAGTGAAGCAATTTTTGCAGCTCCATAAAAAGTGATATTGAGCTCCATAGCAATTTCAATCAGATCTGTTCCTGTAAGCTACCTCATTTAGTAGACAGAAGTGGTATTGCTGCAGAACTGCTTTTACCATGAGATTGTTTAATATATTCCAATTTGCCTGTTGACTGAGAAATGAAATTAGGAGTTCAAGCATATTTCAATATAGTGTAGTGGTTAAGATCACTGAGCTTCAACCTGGAGAACTGGGTTTGAATCCCACAGCCACCATTCACATACTGTGCGACCATGAGCATGACATAACTTCCTTGGGCCCGATTTTCAAAGGACCAGGAATGCCACCAGCCCCAGTGTGCCAAAGGCATTCTCCCAGCCAGCAGTCAGGATTTTCTACCCCATGCACTGACTGCCAAGTGTTGGACCAACTTTTTCTGGTCTAACTTGTGGCAATCCTGAGTACCCCTTTTTACAGGGTTTGCTCCAAGTATTTGGTGCAAACTGCCATAAATCTGGCAAAAAGTCACAACTGCACCCAGTGTACCACAACTGGGCACATTTGCAGCAAAGGTGTTTGGCGCAGCTGCACCAGAAAAGGGTTTGGCACGGGAGGATGCAAGACCTGCATCACCCTTTGAAAATTGGACTCCCTTCACTCCCAGGATGCACCTAGAAACTTGGTCTGTCTTTCCTCGCCAAAAATGATAAAACAGAAATAAAAAATTAATTTTGTCTAACTATTTGTTTATATTTATTCCTTGGTGTTTTTTATATTTGATCAATTCTGAACTTGCTGTTTCCAAAAAAGGTTTCCAGGCCATTTCTCTCTTCTGCATCATTTGTACCAGACAAGGGTAGATCCATTCCTGACTTTTTAAAAATGTAAGTAATGGATAGAAACAAAATGATTATAAACCATGTTAAATTCCCGTATAATACAATACAACATCATATCCACTCAGGGGATGGCATACAAAAAAAGACCATTCGATTTGTAAAATAGCGTTCCTGAATTTACTGATGTTCTGATTGCCAGTGGATCTGGAGGTTACATGTAGAGGAAGGAATGAGGCCTACGAGCATATCAATAGTAAATAACTGGAGGGTGGTCACTTAAGCTATCAGAAAAAGGACAGCTTGATGGATATTATCAGGTCTAGAAATGACTATCCAGTCTATTAAGTCGGGTCTCGAACTGATATTCAGTTTAGAACTGTAAGTACGTTATGGTGTAGAAGTGACTATCCAGTCCATTAAGGACTCTGTGACAGCAGTGTGATTTAGTTATGACCACTACATCCAAGTCAGCCTCCACCACAATAGCCTCCAAATCTGAAATTTTGTTTCCAGGCCTCCTTGCATCAGCACACATGGCCCTCCACACCCCTCCCCCGATGCTCTGTGTCTCCCTCCCTTTCTTGCCTATGTGTACGGGGAATTACACCCACCTTGGGAGCTAACAAGATCATAAAGACCAAAATTAGAAAGGAGAGTGACTCCATGAGCTTGTTAGCTCCTGAGATGGTGCAATTTCTCATACAGGTTTATTTTATGCATTACATGAGGCTGGACATGAAGCAGTTGCAATTGTTTCTGGGGTTTCTGGTTTTGCATAGGTACTTTTCATAATTTTCTACATTATAGAGTTCTTCTGTAGTGTAGTGGCATACATGGATACTTTTTGTAATGTTTTCTGTCGTTTAAAGATTTCTTTGTAGTGTAGTGGGGTACTTGTACAGCTTTGAATGTGAATGTGTGTTGTCGGTCTGCATACATTTGGAGGGTGATATAGGCAGTCTTTTCTTTACAATTTAAGGATGGCACTGTGAAGAGACATAGTGCATGTGGTAGGTTTCTGCAGTCTGTGGCTGTGTGTGTGTGTGTGTGTGTGTGTACAGCAGTCTTTAGTAGCATGTACTGTTCACTCAGGAGAGGGAGCATTGACCAGCAGTGAGGAGAGCCATGACTGTGGATGGAAGCATCGTTGGTGACTGCAGTAGCATGGAGAGAGCAGTGACATTAAATAGGGCCTGCTGAAGACAAAGAGAGAATGCTGGAACATCAGGGTACATAGCCAATTGGTCAATGAGGCTGAGGGAGCTGCCGGGTGAGTGACCATATTTTAAGTTAGTTTTTGTAGGTATTTTTTTTTTAAGTCTGTTGCTTCTTAGGGGACAAGGCTGTAGTTGAGAGATGTTTGGAGGGTTTTAGGTTCATTATTGCATGCATTAATAGAGTGAGTGCTACATATAATATGGGGGGCTGTAACATGTTATTAAGGTCGTCGTTACATGGGTTAATAAGTTTCTGTTACACGTATAATTAAGGTGGTAATAAGATGGTTTGTAGTGTTTGTTAGACAGTACAGTGCAACCTGCTTAAGTGAATAGCCCCAGTCCCACCCGAAAATATTCAGCTAATTAGGCTACTCTCTAAAGTGGAGTTCCGTATTTCTGCCGAAAATCAAAGTTAGAAATGACTGAAACATCAGTCTGAATCAGTGGTATATTTGTTCTTTACTTTAATCAGCACATAGAAACTACGTATTGATCATTTATGGTACAATACTGAAATAAACTATTAAACATAAAACAAGCATTGTAAAGCATTTTAACTGTATTTGTTTAGCACTTTAAAGCAGTGGTTTAAGATCTGTGTGCTAAACCTCTCTTAGTGGTTAGCTGTCTCTTTTTGAATACATACCTTCATGCAAATGTTTTCCAGTTCACAGTAGGGGTTGAAGTCCTCCTCCTCTGCAGCACATAATTCAAGAAATCTTCTGAGCTGCCTTAGGCAAATCTGTGCTTCAGCATTAGTGGGTACTGGCTCTACCTCCTCACACTCATCCTCATCTTCCTCAGAAGTTTGTGAAGCAAGAACTTGTGCTGCAATATCACTGTCTGTTACTTTGCCATAGCAGGGGATGTTATCGTCTGAGCTGACAAATTTTTCAAAGCCGGAGATCAGGGAATGAAATAAAGAATTTTAAGTGCCTAACACACACAAAACATTATTATACACATAGCTAGTCAGCTCCAAACCCAGGTCCTCCCACACCGGAGGCATGCACTCTACCAGAAGACCAAACGTCCAGCTGGGCACAGCCTGGCCAAACTACCTCCCATATACCCATTCCCTATACCTCCCTCTTCCACTCACTGCATTCTTCAGTTGCCATTCTCCTCAAACTCTCACCGTAACCGCACTTCGCTACCTTATCACAGTTGCTCACATCACAGGCCTTCAAACTGAGTTGCTCAAAACTGAGTCACTCATTTTGAGTCGCACACATAATGGGATACCCACAATGAAACATGTTTTTGAAAGCAGTTTTGAATGGTTACTGCTTTCACATCACACCAAGCCTGGTGCAGTAAGTGGATGGCTCTTGGACTCCACAGGACTAGCCATTGTTATGGTAATTTAACTTCTGGGAGCAACGGGAATTCTCCTTTAATAGCACCATGAACACCTGAGGCAGTGACAGGGAGCATCTGTAAATGTACTTTCAATAGCCCCATTGACAGCTGAAGCAGTTAAAATCAGCAGACAGTTAAGACAGTAATTAAACAGCACAAGACAAGGCATTGAATCAATGAAAGCAACCAAAAAGCAACACAATTTTGATTCCTAAGTCATTTAACAGGTTGATTTTAGTTGCTTAATATAGGAGAGGAATTGGGACAATGGGATTTTTATTCAGTTAAGTGGTTTATACACTTAAGCAATATTCACTTACGAACATACGAACAAACGAAATTTGCCAGCAGATAAAGGCCTAGAGGTCTATCAAGTCTGCTCGAATGTGCAGCTAGCACCCCTTATTCTGCAGCTGCCCCTCCCTTCCACCCTTCCTCTTCATTAATCCTCCCCCTTGTCCTGTCCCATCCCCTTTTGAAGCAGTCCACTGTTCTACTGGATACCACTTCTTCAGGTTACACATTCCACCCAGCCACCACCCTCTCTGTAAAAAAGTGTCTCCTTATCTCCCTCCTGAACCTTCCTCCCTCCAGTCTCATATCATGGTCCCTGGTGGCCCTCCCCACCCTTACTTTGAACAGCCCCTCTGTACCAGTCTTGTTTATTCCTTTCATGTATTTAAAGGTTTCAATCATGTCACCCCTGTCACTCCTCTCCTCCAGTGAGTACATGTTCAACTCCTTCAACCTTCTTTCGTATGTTAAGTCCCCCAGCCCCTTGATCATCTTTGTCGCCCTGCGCTGCACCCCCTCCAGTAACTTAATGTCCCTCTTCAGATATGGGAGCCAGTACTGCACGCAGTACTACAGGTGTAGTCTAACTAATGACCTATACAGTGGCAGAATCACCTCCTCCCTCCTCGAGGATATACCCCTTGCAATACAACCCAGCATTTTGTTGGCCTTTGCAGCTGCCTTCCTACATTGTGCTGAGTTGTTCATTGACCCTGTAATGAGCACACCCAGATCCTTCTCCTGCACTGTCTGGGCTAGCTGCACTCCCCCCAGCTGGTAACTCCTCCTTGGGTTCTTCATCCCAAAATGCAGCACCTTGCACTTTTTGGCATTAAACCCCAGTTGCCAGGTGTCTGACCAGGTTTCAAGCTTTGCCAGATCATCCTGCAACCCCTGCCATCCCCTAGGTCATCCACCACCGCTCTACCTTGGTATCATCAGCAAACAGACTGATCTTGCTCTTGATGTTCCATGATATGTCTGCAATGAATATCCCAAACAACACTGGTCCCAACACCGAGCCCTGTGGAACACCGCTCATCACTGCCCTTGGGTGTGAGAGCTCCCCACCCACCACCACCCTCTGTTGCCTTCCCTGAAGCCAGTTTCCTACCCATCTCACCAGCTTTGCACCGGCCCCTGTGCCTACTAACTTCCTTCCCAGCCTTCCATGTGGTACAGAGTCGAATGCCTTACTGAAGTCCAGATACAGGACATCCACTGCATGGCCCCTGTCCAGTTGCCTAGTTACCCAGTCATAGAACTCCACCAGGTTGGTTTGGCAGGATCTGCCACGTATGAAGCCATGCTGTCTGCTGTCCTGTAGTCCTTTGGCCTCTAGGAGGGCCACCAGCCTCTCCTTCAGGATAGTCTCCATTAGCTTACCCACAATGGATGTGAGGCTCACTGGTCTGTAGTTTCCTGGTTCATCCTTGGGGCCACTCTTGTGGAGGGCACCACATGAGCCATCCTCCAGTCCTGAGGTACACACCCCGAATGTAGTGAGGCATTAAATAGGTCTGCCAAAGGTCCTGCAAGGACCTCTGCCAGCTCCTTCAGTACCCTGGGGTGGATGCCATCTGGGCCTGGCGCCTTGTCCACCCTCAGTGCCTGCAAACCCTCTCAAACTCTGCCCTCCATGATTTCCCCATCTGTCACCCCTTCCCCCCCTGTTTCTGCCATTTCTCCCTCCTTGGGTGTCACCCCCCTCTTCTCTTTAGTAAATACTGAGCAGAAGTACTCATTTAGTGCTTCTGCCTTATCGCACCCTGCTTCCACCCAACCCCTCCTTCCTAATCCTTACTATGTGGTCCTTAAAGCCCTTTTCTCCTGATGTACTTAAAGAAGTCCTTCCTCTTCTTAATGCCTTATGCCAGCCTGAGTTCCGTAGATGCTTTGGCTCCCCTTACTGCCCTTGTCACCTCCTTCGATTCTGTCAAGTACTCCTCCTGTCCTCCCCTCCCTGTTTTCTTGTACTTTCTAAAGGCAGCTCTTTTCTTCCTTACCTTTTCCATGACCTCCTTGCTCAACCAGCTTGGTTTCTTAGCCTAGCCTTCTTGCTCTGGGCTTTGCAGCAGGTTTTAGTTGCCTCCACTATCCCCAGCTTTATGAGCTCCCACCTCTGGTTAGTGTCCATACTAGATTGAATTCTGGCCAGGTACCCTTTTACCACTTCCCCCATCCTCCCAAAGTTGGCCCTCCTGAAATCCAGCACTCTTGTGCCAGATTCCACCCTTCCTTGCCCATATCCAATGTGAGCCATACTGAGTGGTGGTCACTCCCTGACAGCGGTTCCTCCACTGTAAGTTCTCTCACAAAGTCCCCATTTGCCAGCACAAGGTCAAGGTATTCTCTAACCTGGTTGGTTCACTGACCATTTGCAGCAGGAAGCTGTCCTGGAAGGCATCCAGCAGTACCTGCTCCTTCTGTTCCTGGTTGTTGGGGTACTCCCAGTCCACTCCTGGCATGTTGAAGTCCCCACAATCACCACACTACCCTTCTCATGGTCCTCCTGATCTGTCCCGCTAGTTCCTGTCTAACTCCTCTGTCTGAGATGGTGGCCTGTACACCACTCCCATTCTAAGAATCCTATTCTTGGAATCCTGGATTTGCATCCAAAATGACTCCGTACTACCCTCCTCCCCTTCCTCCCTTACACACTTCAGTCATTCCTTCACATATAGTGCCACCCTCCCCTCCTTTCCCAGTCACCCTGTCCCTACGAAATAACCTGTACCCTGGTACAGACAGGTCCCATTCATTGTATTGGGTGGCCCATGTTTCTGTGATGGCTGCAATGTCCACCTCTCCCTCTGCCATGAGAACCTGTAACTCTGCAGTTTTCCTCCCAAGGCTCCTAGCATTAAGGGTAACCACCTTCCACCCTTCCCCCATCCCGCCCCCCACTTTCCTAGCATCACCAATAGTACTTGCCATTTGTCCTTTGTCACT
Source organism: Neoceratodus forsteri (assembly GCA_016271365.2). NCBI lineage: Eukaryota > Metazoa > Chordata > Ceratodontiformes > Ceratodontidae > Neoceratodus > Neoceratodus forsteri. The sequence continues at coordinate 298,928,969 of CM057455.1, forward strand.
GTTATGGGGGTAAGCTCATATGGTTTCCCAACCTGTGGTCTCTGCATATCTCTCCCCAATTGCCACCCCCACTCCTAGTTTAAATTCCCAACTTCCTCTATGTACTCCTCCATCCTCTGTTTCAACACTTTCTTTCCCTCCTCACTCAAGTGTAGTCTGTCCTTGGCATAGAGACTACTGTCCTACCAGGTCCCTCCTCCCTCCCTCCCCCCAACAGCCCATACCCTTTAGCACAACACCAGGTTCTTAGCCATCTGTTAAATTCCTCTATTCTCAGCTTTCTTGTTGTGCTTGCCTTTGGCACCAGAGTATCTCTGAAAAAAGTTACTGATCTTCCTGCCCCTCACATAATTGTGCTAGTTCCTCAAACCTCCTCTGGACTATATCTACTGTCTTGTCAGCCAGGTCATTTGTCCCAAGATGTACAATTAAATGAGGCTTGTCCCTACCCTTCTAGCATATTTCAGAACAGATTGTCCCACCCTTTCCGCTGTCATTCCTGGCATGGCCGCCACCCAAATGCGACTATGCCTCTCCCCCTTGCTACCCCACCTGACTCCTCTTAGTATTGAGTCCCCCAGCACTAAGATTCCATCCCTCTTACTCCCTGCTTGCTTCCATTCATCCCCCTCTCTCATTTCCAGCTCTTCTTCTTCCTGCACATTATTTACCCCTTTTACCCCTGTTGCAATTCTCTGAGCAGAATTTCCCCCTGCTCCAGTTTGGTCCAGGCATTTATCAACTACTCCTCTAATTTCATAATTTCCCTCCTCCACCTTCTTCCTCTCTAGCAGTGCAAAACTATTTTCTGAAGACCCTTCACAAATGCCCACTCACTCTCTCTTCATAGTAACCTGTTCTTTCCTTTCCACTCCATGACTTTTGCCACTTCTTTGCCTCCCCTCACAAGTCCATATCTCCTCCTTCCATTTGTCTTTTGTCTCCTGACCTGGTTTCCCCGGCAATCGTTCTTCCTGGCCTGGGCCCCTTTGTCTCTGCTTCCCTTCTTCTGACCATCTCCTCACCACTGTTGGCTTAAATCACCCTCCCTCATCTCCCCTTCTTTCTCCCTCCAGTATTGGGCTAAACCCACCCCAATCTGCCTTGCCTGTCTTAGCTCCTCCTGCAGACCCTCAATCTCCTTTCTAAGTTTTTCTATGTGGTTGCACACTAAACATCCTCAAACACTCCAGGCAATTTTTAGAAAGATTGGTGCACCACAGTTGTTGCAGTCTACCACCCTACCCATTGCTGTTGTTGCCCACCAACGACCCCCCACCCTTCCAGATGCAGGATACCAGACACTCCCCCAAGTCTCCCCTCTCCCCCCTCTATCAGTGCAAAACATTCTTTTCTTTATTTCCCTTACCCCCTTTGTTGTACATGTTTAAATATATTGAGCAACTGCTTTTTATATTCCTATCCTTCCTATCCACACTCAAAAAGAGACTTTAAGTAGCCATTGCACAACCTTCTTCAAACTCCTACTCCTCCTTTCCCCAATGCAATAGCAATGTGAAGAAGTAATAATGAAAGCTCCTTGATTTGCATTTACTTCCCTTCCACTGAGATAGCAGTCACCTCTTCACTTGCTGCTGTTCCTTTCCTGGATGTCTGCTTCTGCTATGACAGGTGCATATCCTTTGCCCGTTTGAGGAAGTGATGTCAGAACCCCTTGTATAAAGGAAATCATGGATCAGGGGTGGGTGGGGTGAGGGGTTTGGGGGTGGGACCAGCCCAAGTCTTCCAGAAACAATCAGGTAGCTGAGGCCTCTGGTCAGGCCATTAGCACCCTTTCCCCACTCTGCACTAAAACTTTGCAGCTAGTGAAGCCAGTAACAATGAATCACAATTCTACTCAAAGCCCCCAAATAGGTTTGCTACCCATTAAAAAACATGCCGAGAAAAATAACTGGAATAGTACTTATATTTTTTTCATGTTAAAGTTCAATATGAAGGAAAATGTTATGGTAAGATACATTTTTAAATTGCTAAAAGTTAAGAGTGACAGTTTAATGTTTGTGAGGGAGGGTTAATGTGAGTCACAAAATGTTTTTTTAGGTAAATTATCAGTAACTAGTTGTCTTTGATTAAAAATAAGTCTTCACCCAGGAATTCTTCACAAATTTTATTTTTTATGTGAAACTCTCTTTGTAGTGTGACCATTTTAAATGGAATTTTGAAGTATTTATACTGTTTGATGGTTTTTGTCTTGTGTGATGATTTTCTTTTTATCACATATATGTTTTATTGAGTTTTCATGAACAGAAATTTTACAACAAATTGTCACTTCTACATTGTCTCAGTGATACACTACACACTGCCGGTTAACTAAAATATTACTGATTTGAGTCACGATAAAACTAGTACACTTCTAAAGTTAGCCTAATGAAGTACATTCCAGTATAGTAAAACATAATTGCTACTTTCACCATCACAGCTGTCCTCTTTAGAAGGCATATGTATGTAATGTGAGAGGTTTGTTACCGTTAAATACAGTCAAACATATTTATGAATAACATGATCCATACAGGTGAGAGAAAAAGAAGAATTACCAGGAAAAAGAGTAGTGAAGAGAGATAGTGAGAGCAGAGCTACCTTTCCCAATCAGATAAGCACACCTCACCCTGTACCATTCGGGGTCCTCTAAGTCAGTCCTCGATTGCCACACACCTGAAAGTAGTGGGTGGGTTGCCTGGAGGTGGAAGGGGGGCTTTACACAGTGCCGAGTTCAGGAACAAACCCAATTACAAGTAATAAAAAGAAAATTTACCCTTATTGGCATACGTTAGCCTTTCAAATGTGGCCAGCCTTGATAACACTGAGTGCTAGAGGGAGACGGGGGGCGGGGGTTGTGGTTGTCTCCAAGATAAGAACAGCAGCCTTTTTACTTCCAATAAAGCGACCAACAGCCAGCTTAAATGAGGCCATGGCAGGGAACCCACAGGGGATGAATCCCCCAACAAAAGGAATGGGTTGGTGATATCAATGGGAACCGCTAATATTCCAGAGCAATCCATTGCTATAGCATTCCAGAATTTCGACAACGTTGGACATTCCCACATAACATGCAGCAAATTTGCAGGGCTCAGCCCACATCTCCAACATTGAGCATGCAGTAAAATACCCCACGACTGAAGGATCGCAGGTGTACGATACCACCTAAGCAAAATCGTACATTGGATCTGCTGACTCCTAACATCTTGGTACACTGAATGGGCAAGGTGGAGGCATTTGGACCATGTGTCCCCAGTAATGATAAATGGAGTCCTTCACTCCAAGCCCTCCTACAAGAGTCAGTGTGATCTGATTGTGCTTCCCGCCAGGTATTATGGAATTTACCAGCCATACTTTTTAAAGATATTTTATTGTGTGACTGTGCCAACCAGTCCCATTTTGGATCCCTTGTGGCTAATGTCTTAATCGCATGAATTACATTACGGATCTGCAAGTATCTCCAAAAATCCCTGGATGGTAGGGAGTATTTGGCCCTCAATTGTGCAAAAGACATCAAGGCACTGGAATTGTCCATATACAGATCTTGAATAGTGCCTATCTCTTTATTTTCCCATTCCAGCCAATGGAGCATTTCATTATCCACTATAAGAAGTGGATTGTGCCAAAGTGCTTGGTATCGATGAGGTATGAATCTGGCTGTCTTTGTAATATTGGGAGCTGCCATAATACTAAACCATGCCTGCCTTGTTTCAGCCATGATTGGCGTGAGTTGAGTGATGGTCCTGCATACACCAGTCAAAAGCATTCCCAAGGGGTTTTGGCCATTAACTGGGCTTCTAATGACACCCATTGTTTATTTATTTAGTTTTTGTTAACCAGGTAGGTGCACTAGCCATAAAATGACTATTTTCAGGCACAACCCAGGAGAGTACAACAAAAGGAGAACAGTTGAACAACAGCAACATGGGTACAATAATACAAATAGAGGAACAGTACAGCAGTGCTACAAAAATGCAATGGGTAGAAACAACAAAAAATATTGGCAAGCATTATACAGATAATGGCAGTAAGATATATAATAAGTGCAGAAACCATGGACCCAACCTGTGGAGTGAAAGGGTTAATAAGACAGTAAGGTTATATAGAGAGAAATGTGAGGAATGTTCAAACATAACAAGAAAGACTGACAGAAAGAAGGTCAGGGATGGTAATTGGCAAAACAACAGTGAATGGCCAGCAACAAGGTTCGAGAAGGAAGAGAGCTAGTAGTCAAGAAGTTATTTACAAAGAGAAGGAAAAATATGGAAGGGAAGAGGAGACAGTCTTGGAGCTGGATTAGAGCAGGGGTGACATTACTGGTAAGTCTCAGGAGCTTCATGTTGGGTCAAAGCATGTACAAGCATCAGCTAAGGATAGATAACGATGATATTCACTTTTAAATCCAAAGTGAGACTGAGACAGCCGGAGGTTGAGTGGAAGAGCATTCCATAGCCTGGGAGCAGAGAATTGGAAGGCCCCTGTGCTTTTAGTCATCCGACATCTCGGAACATAGAGCAAGTATTTGTCAGCTGATCGCAGGCCATGGGAGGATGGTTGAGGGACCAGTAACGCCGCCAGCTGGGATGGGTTTTTTCCCGGATAATCAAGTCCATTAGTGATCCAAGTTAGTATTGTCTACTGGCAGAGGGTGAGGCCAATTCAGATCCTTATAAAGAAGGCAGTGATGTTTGAGTCGAGGCGTGAAGAGGCAAATAGGCATATATTGTTATAAGTTATGTCCCAGTTTAGTAGGGAGGTTTATGGGCAGAGGTAAGAATAGAGGCACCATAAGTAAGGATTGGGAGCAGAATACCTCGGCAATTGCTAATTTGGCCGAGGGTGTAAGTCGATTCAGAAATACTTTCAAAGTAGTAAGGCACAGGGATATTTTCCTAACAGGTAAATACAGCACTGCTGTATCGAGACAATCACTTTAAGTAATAAGGCACAGGAGATATTTTCTCCATAACAGGTAAACAACAGCACTGCTTGCTGCATCGAGTCAAGTACTTTAAGTGGTAAGGCACAGGGATATTTTCTCCTCAACAGGTAAATGCAGCACTGCTTGCTGTGTCGAGTCAAGTATTTTAAGTAGTAAGGCACAGGGATATTTTCTCCCTAACAGGTAAATACAGCACTGCTTGCCGTGTTGAGTCAAGTACTTTAAGTGGTAAGACACAGGGATATTTTCTCCTAACAGGTAAATACTGCACTGTTTCCTGCATCGAGTCAAGTACTTTCAGTAGTAAGGCACAGGGATATTTTCTCCCCAAGAGGTGAATATAGCTCTGCTTGCTCCGTTGAGTCAAGTACTTTAAGTGGTAAGAAACAGAAATATTTTCTCCCCAACAGGTAAATACAGCACTTCTTGCCAAGTACGAGTCAAGTACTTTAAGTTGTAAGGCACAGTAATATTTTCTCTTTAACCCGTAAATAACTTCACTGCTTGCAGCGACAAAGTCAAGTACTTTAAGTGGTAAGACACAAGGATATTTTCATTTTCTCCCTAACCTGTAAATGCAGCACTGCTTGCTGCATCGAGTCAAGAACTTTAAGTGGAAAAGCACAGGATTTTTCTCCCTAACAGTTAAATACAGCACTGATTGCTGTGACAAGTCAAGTAATTTAAGTAGTAAGACACATAGAAATTTTCTCCCTAACAGGTAATACAGCACTGCTTGCTGCGTCGAGTCAGGTACTTTAAGTAGTAAGGCACAGGGATATTTTCTCCCTAACAGGTAAATAACAGCACTGCTTGCTGCGTCAAGTACTTTAAGTTGTAAGACACAGGGATATTTCCTCCCTAACAGGTAAATACAGCACTGCTTGCTGCGTCGAGTCAATTACTTTAAGTAGTAAGGCACACGGATATTTTCTCCCCAACAGGTAAATAACAGCACTGTTTGCTGAGTCAAGTACTTTAAGTTGTAAGATACAGGGATATTTTCTCCCTAACAGGTAAATAACAGCTCTGTTTGTTGCGTTGAGTCATGTACTTTAAGTGGTAAGACACAGGGATATTTTTATTTTCTCCCTAACCAGTAAATACAGCACTGCTTGCTGCATCGAGTCAAACACTTTAAGTGGTTAGACACAGGGATATTTTCTCCCTAACAGGCAAATACAGCACTGCTTGCTGCATCGAGTCAAGTACTTTAAGTGGTAGGGCACAGGATATTTTCTCCGTCACGTAAATAACAGCACTGCTTGCTGCGTCAGAGTGAATTACTTTAAGTAATAAGGCAGATGGATATTTTCTCTCTAACAGGTAAATAACAGCACTGCTTGCTGCGTCAGTCAAGTACTTTAAGCTGAAAGACACAGGGATATTTTCTCCCCAGGAGGTTAATGCAGCACTGCTTGCTGCGTTGAGTCAAGTATTTTAAGTAGTAAGTCACAGGGATATTTTCTCCCTAACAGGTAAATACAGCACTGCTTGCTGTGTCGAGTCAAGTACTTTAAGTGGTAAGACACAGGGATATTTTCTCCTAACAGGTAAATACACCAGCACTGCTTGCTGCGTCAGTCAAATGCTAGGTTGTTGTAAAGACACAGGGATATTTCTCCCCTAGATAATTACAACTTTTTGCGCTGGCTGCGCCAGTCAAGTACTAAGTTGTAAGACACAGGGATATTTCTCCCTAACAGGTAAATACAGCACTGCTGGCTGCATCGAGACAAGTACTTTAGTGGCAAGACCCAGGGATATTTTCTCCTAACAGGTAAAATACAGCACTGCTTGCTGCATCGAGGTCAATTACTTTAAGTAATAAGCACAGGATATTTTCCCCTAAATGGTATAAATAACAGCACTGCTTGTTGTGTCGAGTCAAGTATCTAAGTGGTTTGACACAGTGCGATATTTTATTTTCTCCCTAACCAGTAAATAAAGCACTGCTTGCTGCACCGAGTCTAATACTTTAAGTGGTTAGACACAGGGATATTTTCTCAATAACAGGTAAATACAGCACTGCATGCTGTGTCGAGTCAAGTACTTTAAGTGGTAGGGCACAGTGATATTTTCTCCCTGTCAGGTAAATAACAGCACTGCTTGCTGCATCGAGTCAATTTCTTTAAGCAATAAGGCACAGGGATATTTTCTCCCTAACAGGTAAAACAACCTTTTCTTGTTGCTTCCAGGTCAAATGCTACCGTGGTAAAGACACAGGGATATTTTTATTTTCTCCTTAACCAGTAAATTCAGCACTGCTTGCTACATCGAGTAAAATACTTTAAGTGGTTAGACACAGGGATATTTTCTCCCTAACAGGTAAATACAGCACTGCTTGCTGTAACGAATCAAGTACTTTAAGTTGCAAGGCACAGGGATATTTTCTCATCAGGAGGTAAATGCAGCACTGCTTACTGCGTTGAGTCAAATACTTTAAGTGGTTAGACACGGGGATATTTTCTCCCTAACAGGCAAATACAGCACTGCTTGCTGTATCGAGTCAAGTACTTTAAGCTGTAAGACACAGGGATATTTTCTCCCTAACAGGTAAATAACAGCACTGCTCGCTGCGTCGAGTCATGTAATTTAAGTAGTAAGGCACAGGGATATTTTCTCCCTAACAGGTAAATACAGCACTGCTTGCTGCATCGAGTCAATTACTTTAAGTAGTAAGGCACAGGGATATTTTCTCCCTAACAGGTAAACAACAGCACTGCTTGCTGCGTCGAGTCAAGTACTTTAAGCTGTAAGACACAGGGATATTTTCTCTTCAGGAGGTAAATGCAGCACAGCTTGCTGCGTTGAGTCAAGTATTTTAAGTAGTAAGTCACAGGAATATTTTTTCCCTAACAGGTAAATACAGCACTTTTGCTGTGTCGAGTCAAGTACTTTAAGTGGTAAGACACAGGGATATTTTCTCCTTTACAGGTAAATACAGCACAGCTTGCTGCGCTGAGTCAAGTACTTTAAGTTGTACACACAGGGATATTTTCTCCCTAACAGGTAAATACAGCACTGCCTGCTACATTGAGTGAAATACTTTAAGTGGTTAGACTCAGGGATATTTTCTCCCTAACAGGCAAATACAGCACTGCTTGCTGCATCGAGTCAAGTACTTTAAGTGGTAAGACACAGGGATATTTTCTCCCTAACAGGTAAATAACTGCACTGCTTGCTGCGTCGAGGTCAAGTAGTTTAAGTAGTAAGGCACAGTGATATTTTCTCCCTTAAAGGTAAATACAGCACTGCTTGCTGCATCGAGTCAATTACTTTAAGAAATAAAGCACAGGGATATTTTCTCCCTATAAGGTAAACAACAGCACTGCTTGCTGAGTCGAGCCAAGTACTTTAAGTTGTGAGACACATGGATATTTTCTCCCCAAGAGGTAAATGCAGCACAGCTTGCTGCGTTGAGTCAAGTATTTTAAGTAGTAAGGCACAGGGATATTTTCTCCCTAACAGGTAAATACAGCACTGCTTGCTGCGTCGAGTCAAGTACTTTAAGTGGTAAGACACAGGGATATTTTCTCTTAACAGGTAAATACTGTACTGTTTCCTGCATCGAGTCAAGTACTTTAAGTAGTAAGGCACAGGGATATTTTCTCCCCAAGAGGTGAATATAGCTCTGCTTGCTCCGTTGAGTCAAGTACTTTAAGTGGTAAGAAACAGGAATATTTTCTCCCCAATAGGTAAATACAGCACTACTTGCTGCGTCGAGTCAAGTACTTTAAGTTGTAAGGCACAGGAATATTTTCTCTTTAACCAGTAAATAACTTCACTGCTTGCAGCGTCGAGTCAAGTACTTTAAGTGGTAAGACACAAGGATATTTTCATTTTCTCCCTAACCTGTAATTGCAGCACTGCTTGCTGCGTCGAGTCAAGTACTTTAAGTGGAAAAGCACAGGGATTTTTTCTCCTAACAGTTAAATACAACACTGATTGCTGTGACAAGTCAAGTAATTTAAGTAGTAAGACACATAGAAATTTTCTCCCTAACAGGTAATACAGCACTGCTTGCTGTGTCGAGTCAGGTACTTTAAGGAGTAACGCATAAGGATATTTTCTAACAGGTGAAATAACAGCCCTGCTTGCTTTCGTCAAGTACTTTAAGTTGTAAGACACAGGGATATTTCCTCCCTAACAGGTAAATACAGCACTGCTTGCTGCGTCGAATCAATTACTTTAAGTAGTAAGGCACACGGATATTTTCTCCCCAACAGGTAAATAACAGCACTGTTTGCTGTGTTAAGTACTTTAAGTTGTAAGATACAGGGATATTTTCTCCCTAACAGGTAAATAACAGCTCTGTTTGTTGCGTTGAGTCATGTACTTTAAGTGGTAAGACACAGGGTTATTTTAATTTTCTCCCTAACCAGTAAATACAGCACTGCTTGCTGCATCGAGTCAAATACTTTAAGTGGTTAGACACACTAACATTTTCTCCCTAACAGGCAAATACATCACTGCTTGCTGCATCGAGTCAAGTACTTTATGTGGTGGGGCACAGGGATATTTTCTCCCTAACATGTCAATAACAGCACTGCTTGCTGCGTCGAGTGAATTACTTTAAGTAATAAGGCAGATGTATATTTTCTCTCTAACAGGTAAATAACAGCACTGCTTGCTGCGTCGAGTCAAGTACTTTAAGCTGAAAGACACAGGGATATTTTCTCCCAGGAGGTAAATGCAGCACTGCTTGCTGCGTTGAGTCAAGTATTTTAAGTAGTAAGTCACAGGGATATTTTCTCCCTAACAGGTAAATACAGCACTGCTTGCTTGCTGTGTCGAGTCAAGTACTTTAAGAGGTAAGACACAGAGATATTTTCTACATAACAAGTAAATACAGCACGGCTTGCTGCGTCGAGTCATGTACTTTAAGTTGTAAGACACAGGGATATTTTCTCCCTAACAGGTAAATACAGCACTGCTTGCTGCATCGAGTCAAGTACTTTAAGTTGTAAGACACAGGGATATTTTCTCCCTAACAGGTAAATACTGCACTGCTTGCTGCATCGAGTCAAGTACTTTAAGTTGTAAGACACAGGGATATTTTCTCCCTAACAGGTAAATACAGCACTGCTGTCTGCATTGAGTCAAGTACTTTAAGTGGTAAGACCCAGGGATATTTTCTCCTTTACAGGTAAATAACCGCACTGCTTGCTGCGTCGAGGTCAAGTAGTTTAAGTAGTAAGGCACAGGGATATTTTCTCCCTAAAAGGTAAATACAGCACTGCTTGCTGCATCGAGTCAATTACTTTAAGTAATAAAGCACAGGGATATTTTCTCCCTAACAGGTAAACAACAGCACTGCTTGCTGAGTCGAGTCAAGTACTTTAAGTTGTAAGACACAGGGATATTTTCTCCCCAAGAGGTAAATACAGCACTGCTTGCTGCGTCGAGTCAAGTACTTTAAGCTGTAAGACACAGGGATATTTTCTCCCTAACAGGTAAATACAGCACTGCTTGCTGCATCAAGTCAAGTACTTTAAGTGGCAAGACACAGGGATATTTTCTCCATAACAGGTAAATACAGCACTGATTGCTGCGTCTAGTCAAGTACTTTGTGTAGTAAGGCATAGGGAAAATTTCTCCCCAATAGGTAAACACAGCAGTCCTTGATGCGTTGAGTCAAGTTCTTTAATTAGTAAGATACAGGGATATTTTTATTTTCTCCCTAAACAGTAAATACGGTATTGCTTGCTGCGTCGAGTCAAGTACTTTAAGTTGTAAGGCACAGAGATATTTCTCCCTAACAGGTAACACAGCACTGCTTGCTGCGTCGAGTCATGTACTTTAAGTAGCAGGGCACAGGGATATTTTCTCCCCAACAGGTAAATACAGCACCGATTGCTGCGTCGAGTCAAGTAATTTAAGAAGAAGGCACAGGGATATTTTCTCCCCAAGAGGTAAAAACAGCAATGATTGCTGCACCGAGTCAAGTACTTTAAGTGGTAAGGCACAGGGATATTTTCTGCCTAATAGGTAAATAACAGCACTGCTTGCTGCATCGAGTCAATTACTTTAAGTAGTAAGGCACAGGGATATTTTCTCTCTAAAAGGTAAATAACAGTACTGCTTGCTGTGTCGAGTCAAGTACTTTAAGTTGTAAGACACAGGGATATTTTCTCCCCCAGAGGTAAATGCAGCACCGCTTTCTGTGTTGAGTCAAGTATTTTAAGTAGTAAAGCACAGGGATATTTCTCCCTAACAGATAAATACAGCACTGCTTGCTCTGTCGAGTCAAGCACTTTAAGTGGTAATACACAGGGATATTTTCTCCCTAACAGGTAAATACAGCACTGCTTGCTGCATCGAGTCAAGTTCTTTAAGTAGTAAGGCTCAGGGATATTGTCTCCCTAACAAGTAAATAACAGCAATGCTTGCTCCGTCAAGTACTTTAAGTCGTAAGGCACAGGGATATTTTCTCCCTAAGAGGTAAATAACAGCACTGCTTGCTGCATCGAGTCAATTACTTTAAGTAATAAGACACAGGGATATTTTCTCCCTAACAGGTAAATAACAGCACTGCTTGTTGCGTCGAGTCAAGTACTTTAAGTGGTAAGACACAGGGATATTTTTATTTTCTCCCTAACCAGTAAATACAGCACTGCTTGCTGCATCGAGTCAAATACTTTAAGTGGTTAGACACAGGGATATTTTCTCCCTAACAGGTAAATAACAGCACTGCTTGCTGCATCGAGTCAATTACTTTCAGTAGTAAGGCACAGGGATATTTTCTCCCTAACAGGTAAATGCAGCACTGCTTGCTGCGTTGAGTCAAGTATTTAAGTAGTAAGGCACAGGGATATTTTCTCCCTAACAGGAAAATACAGCACTGCTTGCTGTGTCGAGTCAAGTACATTAGGTGGTAAGACATAGGGATATTTTCTCCCTAACAGGTAAATACAGCACTGCTTGCTGCATCGAATCAAGTACTTTAAGTTGTAAGACACAGGGGTATTTTCTCCCTAACAGGTAAATACAGCACTGATTGCTGCATCGAGTCAATTTCTTTAAGTAATAAGGCACAGTGATATTTTCTCCCTGTCAGGTAAATAACAGCACTGCTTGCTGCATCGAGTCAATTTCTTTAAGTAATAAGGCACAGGGATATTTTCTCCCTAACAGGTAAACAACAGCACTGCTTGTTGCTTCGAGTCAAGTACTTTAAGTGGTAAGACACAGGGATATTTTTATTTTCTCCTTAACTAGTAAATTCAGCACTGCTTGCTGCATCGAGTAAAATACTTTAAGTGGTTAGACACAGGGATATTTTCTCCCTAACAGGCAAATACAGCACTGCTTGCTGTAACGAATCAAGTACTTTAAGTTGTAAGGCACAGGGATATTTTCTCCCTAACAAGTAAACACAGCACTGCTTGCTGCATCGAGTCAAGTACTATAAGTGGTAAGACACAGGGATATTTTCTCCCTAACAGGTAAATAACAGCACTGCTTGCTGCGTCGAGTTAAGTACTTTAAGTAGTAAGGCATAGGGATATTTTCTCCCCAATAGGTAAATACAGCACTCCATGCTTCGTTGAGTCAAGTACTTTAAGTAGTAAGATACAGAGATATTTTTATTTTCTCCCTAACCAGTAAATACAGCACTGATTGCTGCGTCGAGTCAAGTAATTTAAGTAGAAGGCACAGTGATATTTTCTCCCCAAGAGGTAAATACAGCACTGATTGCTGCGTTGACTCAAGTACTTTAAGTAGTAAGGCAGAGTTATATTTTCTCCCTAACAGGTAAATACAGCACTGCTTGGTGCGTCGAGTCAAGTACTTTAAGTAGTAAGGCACAGGGATATTTTCTCCTTACAGGTAAATACAGCACTGCTTGCTGCGTCGAGTCAAGTACTTTAAGTAGTAAGGCACAGGGATATTTTCTCCTAACAGGTAAATACAGCACTGCTTGCTGTATCGAGTCAATTACTTTAAGTAATAAGGCACAGGGATATTTTCTCCATAACAGGTAAACAACAGCACTGCTTGCTGCATCGAGTCAAGTACTTTAAGTGGTAAGGCACAGGGATATTTTCTCCTCAACAGGTAAATGCAGCACTGCTTGCTGTGTCGAGTCAAGTACTTTAAGTGGTAAGACACAGGGATATTTTCTCCCTAACAGGTAAATACTGCACTGTTTCCTGCATCGAGTCAAGTACTTTCAGTAGTAAGGCTCAGGGATATTTTCTCCCCAAGAGGTGAATATAGCTCTGCTTGCTCCGTTGAGTCAAGTACTTTAAGTGGTAAGAAACAGAAATATTTTCACCCCAACAGGTAAATACAGCACTGCTTGCTGCGTCGAGTCAAGTACTTTAAGTTGTAAGGCACAGTAATATTTTCTCTTTAACCGTAATAACTTCACTGCTTGCAGCGTCGAGTCAAGTACTTTAAGTGGTAAGACACAAGGATATTTTCATTTTCTCCCTAACCTGTAAATGCAGCACTGCTTGCTGCATCGAGTCAAGTACTTTAAGTGGAAAAGCACAGGGATTTTTCCTCCTAACAGTTAAATACAGCACTGATTGCTGTGACAAGTCAAGTAATTTAAGTAGTAAGACACATAGAAATTTTCTCCCTAACAGGTAATACAGCACTGCTTGCTGCGTCGAGTCAGGTACTTTAAGTAGTAAGGCACAGGATATTTTCTCCCTAACAGGTAAATAACAGCCCTGCTTGCTGCGTCAAGTACTTTAAGTTGTAAGACACAGGGATATTTCCTCCCTAACAGGTAAATACAGCACTGCTTGCTGCGTCGAGTCAATTACTTTAAGTAGTAAGGCACACGGATATTTTCTCCCCAACAGGTAAATAACAGCACTGTTTGCTGCGTCAAGTACTTTAAGTTGTAAGATACAAGGAAATTTTCTCCCTAACAGGTAAATAACAGCTCTGTTTGTTGCGTTGAGTCATGTACTTTAAGTGGTAAGACACAGGGTTATTTTTATTTTCTCCCTAACCAGTAAATACAGCACTGCTTGCTGCATAGAGTCAAATACTTTAAGTGGTTAGACACAGGGATATTTTCTCCCTAACAGGCAAATACATCACTGCTTGCTGCATCGAGTCAAGTACTTTAAGTGGTGGGGCAGAGGGATATTTTCTCCGTCACAGGGAAATAACAGCACTGCTTGCTGCGTCGAGTGAATTACTTTAAGTAATAAGGCAGATGGATATTTTCTCTCCAACAGGTAAATAACAGCACTGCTTGCTGTGTCGAGTCAAGTACTTTAAGCTGAAAGACACAGGGATATTTTCTCCCCAGGAGGTAAATGTAGCACTGCTTGCTGCGTTGAGTCAAGAATTTTAAGTAGTAAGTCACAGGGATATTTTCTCCCTAACAGGTAAATACAGCACTGCTTGCTGTGTCGAGTCAAGTACTTTAAGTGGTAAGACACAGAGATATTTTCTCTCTAACAGGTAAATACAGCACTGCTTGCTGCGTCGAGTCAAGTACTTTAAGTTGTAAGACACAGGGATATTTTCTCCCTAACAGGTAAATACAGCACTGCTTGCTGCGTCGAGTCAAGTACTTTAAGTTGTAAGACACAGGGATATTTTCTCCCTAACAGGTAAATACAGCACTGCTGGCTGCATCGAGTCAAGTACTTTAAGTGGTAAGACCGGGATATTTTCTCCCTAACAGGTAAATACAGCACTGCTTGCTGCATCGAGTCAATTACTTTAAGTAAAAAGGCACAGGGATATTTTCTCCCTAAATGGTAAATAACAGCACTGCTTGTTGTGTCGAGTCAAGTACTTTAAGTGGTTTGACACAGGGATATTTTTATTTTCTCCCTAACAAGTAAATACAGCACTACTTGCTGCTTCGAGTCAAATACTTTAAGTGGTTAGACACAGGGATATTTTCTCCCTAACAGGCAAATACAGCACTGCTTGCTGCATCGAGTCAAGTACTTTAAGTTGTAAGGCACAGGGATATTTTCTCCCTAAGAAGTAAATGCAACACTTCCTGCTGCACCGAGTCAAGTACCTTAAGTGGTAATACACAGGGATATTTTCTCCCTATCAGGTAAATAACCGCACTGCTTGCTGCGTCGAGGTCAAGTAGTTTAAGTAGTAAGGCACAGGGATATTTTCTCCCTAAAAGGTAAATACAGCACTGCTTGCTGCATCGAGTCAATTACTTTAAGTAATAAAGCACAGGAATATTTTCTCCTTAACAGGTAAACAACAGCACTGCTTGCTGCGTCGAGTCAAGTACTTTAAGCTGTAAGACACAGGGATATTTTCTCCCTAACAGGTAAATACAGCACTGCTTGCTGCATCAAGTCAAGTACTTTAAGTGGCAAGACACAGGGATATTTTCTCCATAACAGGTAAATACAGCACTGATTGCTGCATCGAGTCAAGTACTTTAAGTGGTAATACACAGGGATATTGTCTCCCCAACAGGTAAGTACAGCACTGATTGCTGCGTCTAGTCAAGTACTTTGAGTAGTAAGGCATAGGGATATTTTCTCCCCAATAGGTAAACACAGCACTCCTTGATGCGTTGAGTCAAGTACTTTAATTAGTAAGATACAGGGATATTTTTATTTTCTCCCTAAACAGTAAATACGGTACTGCTTGCTGCGTCGAGTCAAGTACTTTAAGTTGTAAGGCACAGGGATATTTCTCCCTAACAGGTAAATACAGCACTGCTTGCTGCATCGAGTCATGTACTTTAAGTAGCAGGGCACAGGGATATTTTCTCCCCAACAGGTAAATACAGCACCGATTGCTGCGTCGAGTCAAGTAATTTAAGAAGAAGGCACAGGGATATTTTCTCCCCAAGAGGTAAAAACAGCAATGATTGCTGCGTTGAGTCAAGTACTTTAAGTGGTAAGGCACAAGGATATTTTCTGCCTAACAGGTAAATAACAGCACTGCTTGCTGCATCGAGTCAAGTACTTTAAGTAGTAAGGCACAGGGATATTTTCTCTCTAAAGGTAAATAACAGCACTGCTTGCTGTGTCGAGTCAAGTACTTTAAGTTGTAAGACACAGGGATATTTTCTCCCCAGAGGTAAATGCAGCACTGCTTGCTGTGTTGAGTCAAGTATTTTAAGTAGTAAAGCACAGGGATATTTCTCTAACAGATAAATACAGCACTGCTTGCTGTGTCGAGTCAAGCACTTTAAGTGGTAATACACAGGGATATTTTCTCCCTAACAGGTAAATACAGCACTGCTTGCTGCATCGAGTCAAGTTCTTTAAGTAGTAAGGCACAGGGATATTGTCTCCCTAACAGGTAAATAACAGCAATGCTTGCTGCGTCAAGTACTTTAAGTCGTAAGACACAGGGATATTTTCTCCCTAACAGGTAAATAACAGCACTGCTTGTTGCGTCGAGTCAAGTACTTTAAGTGGTAAGACACAGGGATATTTTTATTTTCTCCCTAACCAGTAAATTCAGCACTGCTTGCTGCATCGAGTTAAATACTTTAAGTGGTTAGACACAGGGATGTTTTCTCCCGAACAGGCAAATACAGCACTGCTTACTGCATCGAGTCAAGTACTTTAAGTGGTATGGCACAGGGATATTTTCTCCCTAACAGGTAATTAACAGCACTGCTTCCTCCGTCGAGTCAATTACTTTAAGTTGTAAGGCACAGGGATATTTTCTCCCTTACAGGTAAATACAGCACTGCTTGCTGCATCGAGTCAATTACTTTAAGTAATAAAGCACAGGGATATTTTCTCCCTAACAGGTAAACAACAGCACTGCTTGCTGTGTCGAGTCAAGTACTTTAAGTTGTAAGACACAGGGATATTTTCTCCCCAAGAGGTAAATGCAGCACTGCTTGCTGCGTTGAGTCAAGTACTTTAAGTAGTAAGGCACAGGGATATTTTCTCCCTAACAGGTAAACAACAGCACTGCTTACTGTATCGAGTCAAGTCCTTTAAGTTGTAAGGCACAGCAATATTTTCTCCCTAACAAGTAAATACAGCACTGCTTGCTGCATCGAGTCAAATACTTTAATTGGCTAGACACATGGTTATTTGCTCCCTAACAGGTAAATACAGCACTGCTTACTGTATCGAGTCAAGTACTTTAAGTTGTAAGGCACAGGGATATTTTCTCCCTAACAGGTAAACAACAGCACTGCTTGCTGCATCGAGTCAAGTACTTTAAGTAATAAGGCACAGGGATATTTTCTCCCTAACAGGTAAACAACAGCACTGCTTGCTGCGTCGAGTCAAGTACTTTAAGTTGTAAGACACAGGGATATTTTCTCCCCAAGAGGTAAATGCAGCACTGCTTGCTGCGTTGAGTCAAGTATTTTAAGTAGTTAGTCTCAGGGATATTTTCTCCCTAACAGGTAAATAAAGCACTGATTGCTGCATCGAGTCAAGTACTTTAAGTGGAAAGACACAGGGATATTGTCTCCCCAACAGGTAAATACAGCACTGATTGCTGCATCGAGTCAAGTACTTTGAGTAGTAAGGCATAGGGATATTTTCTCCCCAACAGGTAAATACAGCACTCCTTGCTGCGTTGAGTCAAGTACTTTAAGTAGTAAGATACAGGGATATTTTAATTTTCTCCCTAACCAGTAAATACAGTACTGCTTGCTGCGTCGAGTCAAGTACTTTAAGTTGTAAGACACAGGGATATTTTCTCCCCAAGAGGTAAATGCAGCACTGCTTGCTGCGTTGAGTCAAGTATTTTAAGTAGTAAAGCACAGGGACATTTTCTCCCTAACAGATAAATTTAGCACTGCTTACTGTGTCGAGTCAAGTACTTTAAGTGGTAAGACACAGGGATATTTTCTCCCTAACAGGTAAATACCGCACTGCTTGCTGCATCGAGTCAAGTACTTTAAGTAGTAAGGCACAGGGATATTTTCTCCCTAACAGGTAAATAACAGCACTGCTTGCTGCATGAAGTACTTTAAGTTGTAAGACACAGGGATATTTTCTCCCTAACAGGTAAATAACAGCACTGCTTGTTGCGTCCAGTCAAGTACTTTAAGTGGTAAAACACATGGATATTTTTAATTTCTCCCTAACCACTAAATACAGCACTGCTTGCTGCATCGAGTCAAATACTTTAAGTGGTTAGACACAGGGATATTTTCTCCCTAACAGGTAAATACAGCCCTGCTTGCTGATCCGTGTCAAGTACTTTAAGTAGTAAGGCACAGAGATATTTTCTCCCTAACAGGTAAATACAGCACTGATTGCTTCGTCGAGTCAATTACTTTAAGTAATAAGCACAGGGATATTTTCTCCCTAACAGGTAAATATCAGCACTGCTTGCTGCGTCGAGTCAAGTACTTTAAGTGGTAAGACACAAGGATATTTTTATTTTCTTCCTAACCAGTAAATACAGCACTGCTTGCTGCGTCGAGTCAAGTACTTTAAGTGGTAAGGCACAGGGATATTTCTCGCTAACAGGTAAATACAGCACTGCTTGCTGCATCGAGTCGAGCACTTTAAGTAGTAAGACACAGGGAGATTGTGCCCAAAACAGGTAAAGGCAGCACTTTAGGATTTGTCGAGTCGACTCCAATCAGGTACTTTAAGCAGTAAACATACAAGAAGTAATCCCCATCCATAAGTCTGGGGACCGGATGCTACCAAATAACTATAGGCCCATCTCCATCCTCCCCACCTAACCAAAGCTTTAGAAAAAGTAGTATCCACACAGCTCACAGAATACCTATGTAAGCACAACCTTTTATGTCCTGAGCAACATGGGTTTCGTCCTGGCCACAGCACGACCTCTGCCCTTCTGGAATTCTCCCACCAAATACACTCCGTGCTTGACAAGGGTCAACTTGCAGGGGCAGTATTCATAGACCTATCTAAGGCATTCGACACTGTGTGCCACCCCTTGCTGTTAAACTCCCTATCCCAACTGGGACTCTCATCTGGCCCACTGAATTGGTTCTCTAGCTACCTGCATAACAGGTCTCAAAGAGTTAGGCTAAATGGGACCCTCTCCTCCAACCTACCAGTACTCTCAGGGGTCCTGCAAGGCTCCATCCTTGGACCCACCCTTTTTAGTCTATTCCTAACCACCCTCCCAAACTCCTGTTCCAGCAAAATACTGCTCTACGCTGATGATGCAGTAATCCTAGCATCACACCCTGACCCGCTCCTACTCCAAGGCATGCTGCAAAGCTCCTTCCTCCAAGCCGAAAAATGGTTCAATAACCATCAACTAGTCCTGAACCTGAAGAAAACAAAGTCTATGCTGTTCTCACATCGGCAAAGCAGCACCAAGGACTCTCCCCTTCACATCACCACCAGCATGCTCCTCACACTAGAACAGGTAACAACATATAAGTACCTGGGCATCACCTTTGACCCAGGCCTCACATTCCACGCCCACCTAAAAGCCCTGTCATCGGCCATGAACTCCAGGATCGGGCTCCTCTACCGCCACAAAGATTGCCTCCCGGAATCTACATTAAAACTAGCCATTACCTTATCGGTGTTGTCACTGGCCGACTACGGACTTCCTATTTACGCAGTGGCTAATCCCACCTCCTTATCTAAAGTCCAGACCTCTATTAACAAAGCCTGTAGGCTCCTTACTGGTGCTTACAGCAGAACTCACACCTGTCTGCTGTACTCTACCGCCAACATACTTACTCTTGAGGAAAGACTGAAATATCATACCTGCCTGCTTTCCAAAAAATCCATGTGAGGGCTTTGCCCACTAGGGGTCTCTGCACCACTGCAGCTGGCTGTCTGGCCCCTGCCAACCCGTAACTCCATCGCAGCCACTTGCATAGTTCCCAGGGCTAGGACTTCTCGCTGCCAAAGATCCTTTCATCATAACGCCCCCCCTTGGTTTAACTCCCTTCCCAAGGCTATCACTAAGATCCCTGGGATTGGTCGGTTCAAAACCGCCCTCCGTCAACATATTATTGACAGTCGATGTTGTAAATGTCGATAGTTGACCAAAACCCTGCCCCATATAACCCTGTGCCCTTTGGATCCCTTAGATGACTGGATACTGACTGTAACAATGATGTTATATATTGATGTGTAATATGCTATTTAATTGATGCGTGTATCTCAACATATGCATGTACCTGTACAATTGCTGCCTGTAACTCCACGTGTGTACGTATCTCACCTGTATGTAATCCCTGTCCTAAAACCTCACTTATTGTTGTCTCCACCCCCCAATGACGAGGTACCTTTGTAAACGAGTCGCTGACTCAAAGGCTGTAAATCTGATTACTTCAATAAATAAATAAAAAAATAAATACTGTTGTACAGCACTGCTGTCAGTGTCTACATGGAGTCAGTTATAGTAGTAGTACTGAAAAAAATGTGGGGAGCTGGACTTGTTATGATATTTATTATTAATTGTTCCTAACAGGTCACTGTCACTGACTAGACTACTAAACTACTAGCCCCCCAGATCGTGCCATGCACAAACAATCAGCAGTAGAGCAAATGAAATGCAGAAGTCAAACACTCTGCCTCTCTGTGTACTTTTTTAGTTTACACTAACTTTAAATTTCTCCTTCCCTGTGGTTTGTAATTCTTCAGTCAAATGAAAAATAAATCATCAGTTTCATCACTAGCACAGATTGGATTTGAAACTACAACTGTGTTGTGTGGACTGAACTGATCTGATTTTGATTGAACTGATCCCCCAAGTTGAGCTTGAGAGCAGCACAGCAAATTGCTCTCCTTAACTCGTGGCACTGGTGGAGTAAAGGTAGTTTTTTGAACTCTTTATTTTCCCCCTGCCTTTTATAGTTCTACTTCTTGACTCTAGTCTCACAGCATGGGGACCAGTCCAGATGTACAACTGTCCAGTATCCTATTCCTCCTTTCCTATCCATCCCACGTCAAAAACAGAGAAAATACAAACAAACATTTTGTTTTGGGGGGGCTACAGCTGAAGTCAAGGCAAAAAAAAAATCAGTGAAACAACATTGTCTGTCATGACGATGATTCAGTAGCAAGCACTCTCTTACTCTCAGTGCTCTCGTCTCGTCATCACCACCTCTCACTCTGTCTCTCCTCACACACTGAAGAAACTGCGCGATGTAGTTGTAGTCTCAATTATCAGTTTCCCCACCCACGTGTTTTCTGACTTGCTCCACCAATTGCCACTGCTGTTGCTCCCAGTTCTGCAAAGTAGAGGCGGAGACTCTGGAGAGATCGAATTATGGACAAATCATCAAAGTCCTTATTGGCTGACTGACATGCAAGGACTCAGTCTCCTGACTCTCCATATCCTGCACCACATGATGTTACTGGGGGCTGCCACAACTGAGCATGTGTGACAGAGGTATAAGGGAAAAAAAAATTTGACTGGGCGAACTGGCGAACCAAAGTTCGCGTTTTTCTATTAAATGTTCGCAATGCGCGGACAAGCGAGAATGCCGGGGGTTCGATCTTTTTCAGTACATGAGTGAACTGAACTTGCAGCCCTACTTCTCATACAATGGTTTGTGCTACAGATGGTGTAGGACTGGTAGCAGAAAACTGGGCCCATTGTGACTATCCCCTTACTATCTAAGCAATAATACCAGTCTAATATCCTTGCACACAGCCATCTATCCAGGACTTTCCTAAAAAGCACTAGTGCATTTATCTGTTTCAATAAGGTATGGGGGGGTGTTTCACACTCTCACCACATGCTACATATAGGTAAAGTTCATAGTCTTTGAGCACAGGATTCTGGGATTGTTGCAGGCATGTCACTCTTATATCATGTAGAATTTATTTGCTTGTAGCTGACCCAAAGATAATATACTCAGAACATGAATTAAGGTCAGTTATAAAATGATGTCTGGACATTTCTGACTCCCCATTGGTCAGGACCCCGTTGCATTGTACTGCATTAACCTAGCATATACCCCTGCTCAGAAGACATGATAGGGGTGCATTAATCAAGGACACAACTAGATGGGGCCATAAAGGTCAATATGCTAATTACCTATCCTCAGGGTCAGAAAGGTCACAATGCAAATCAAACAACACACCAACATTGAAAAGAAACCATGCACATTTTAAGAAGAATTGCTCCACCACCCCCCCAAAAAAATAAAAATAAAGCACTGCTCAGGAATCACAAACTGTAAAGGAAATCCATCCAACAACTTTGAAAAAACATAGTGCTTCCTACTCACAGATCCAAACCTCAAAAGTCTCAATGTTACATAAGAAACACATTTTAAGCACCTAATAAAAACACAAAATATATTTCAGAAAACTGATTCTATAGAACAGAAACAAGCATACATACATCACTAGACCATCAAAAAAAAACTTCTGCAAACATTGCTCTGAAAGCTAATAAAATATCTACATACCTAGCAATAAACAAAGGATGGCTCAAACTCTCTGCCTGCTTGAATCTCTGAGGAAATCAGGTATGTAGTTCAATGTATTTCAATGGTTTTTGAACTTGTCATCATAACATGGTAAATTCTGAATATTTTTCCCCCAGATTTTCAGCATGGCCTTTTTTGGACCCTACCTCATGAACAATGGTAGTAAAATTATGTAAATCTGTCCCAAAGGGTGATTTCCGGTCGCTGTGCGAAATCACCTTTCAGGCAGGATTTAAACACTTTTCTACCCTTGTTCATGAGTTGGGGTCATAAAAGGCTATGTTGAAAATTTGTGGTAAAAATATTTAAAAACAACAAAGTTATGAGCATACATTGAATTTTTTTCCAATGCATGCTTGCAACTTTGGTAATTTTCAATATTTTCACTCCAAAATTTCAACATAGTCATTTTTCATGCCACCTCATGAATGTTGACAGCTATAATTTTTCAAATCCTGGCCAAAATCTTTTTTCGTACTTGTGGCAAAAAATCACCTTTTGGACAGGATTCGAAAATCTTCTCAATCCCTGTTCATGAGGTGGGGTCATAAGAAGACTATGTTGAAAATTTGGGGAGAAAATGTTAAAAAACAACAAAGTTATGAGGTTATAAAGAAAGGTCAATCTGGGAGTTGTCTAGAGGTCTCCAGCACCTGGATGTTGGTCTCTGGGGAGAGAGGAAAGTCAATGCCCCTTACTTTGACCCTGTCACGGGGGCGGTAACCCTTGGGGGATCACTGGGAAGTCGGTGAGGACGGTGGGACCCGGGCTTGAAACCCCTCCCGGGGGGGGGGAGGGGGGCAGGCAGAGCTGCCTGCCAGGCTCTCAGAGAAAAAAAAAAGAAGAAGGTATAAGTGGTCTCATAGAGGGGCAGACAGAGTGGAATATCACAGAATCTCCAAGGAAGTCAGTAGGGTGGTAAGAACTGTCAAGTCCGATTAGGAACTTAGGTTAGCATGAGGGATTATGGAAGGGGGAAAAATAATTATTTTGATATGTTAGGGAGAGAAGGAAGATAGGGAAGGGGGCAGATAAGCAGGCTGAGAAGGGGGATGGGTGAGGGAAAGGCAGAGCAGGCGGAAGTGCTTAATGACTATTTAAGGTCGGTCTTTACTAGGGAAAAAGATGAGCATTTCCACTGGGGCGGGCAGATTAGGGGCTGGGGGTGGGCACTCACTGATGGTGAGATCCAGGTGGGAGGGAGGGAAGATCTCGAGTCTTGAGGACTGATAAAGCCCCAGGCCCAGACGGCATCCACCCTAGGGTTCTGAAGGAACTGGCAGATGACTTAGCTGCTCCATTGATGGATCTATTTAATTCCTCCCTTCAATCAGGATGTGTTCTTCTGGACTAGAGGATGGCACATGTAGTGCCACTCCACAAGAGCAGACCTCGGGATGAAAAGGGGAACTACAGATCGGTCAGCCTGACATCCATAGTGGGGAAATGATGGAGGTCATCTTAAAAGAAAAGATGATGGAGTTCCTGGAGGCATATGGTTTTCAAGATGAAAATCAACACGGGGTTGTCTGGGGGAGATCGTGCCAAACCAGCCTAGTCAGATTTTTCAACTGGGTGACAAGATCCCTGGATAGTGGAAAGCCTGTTGCTGTACTGTACCTGGATTTTAGCAAGGCTTTTGATTCGGTCCTGCATGGAAGGCTGACATGGAAATTAAGGAAACTAGGGGTGGGAGACAAAATGGTGGGGTGGGTAGCAAAGTGGCTTAGCAACAGGCAGCAGAGGGTGGTGGTGTGGGGTGAGGTCTCAGCTCACAGAAGGGTCATCAGTGGGGTCCCACAGGGTTCAGTGTTGGTCCCTATCCTTTTCAATGCATTCATTGTGGACATCGGGGATGGAGTTAGGAGTAGAATGAGCCTGTTCACTGATGATTCCAAATTGGGAACTGAGGTGAACAGGAAGGAGGGTAGGAGGACACTTCAGGATGACATGGTGAGGCTTGAAAAGTGGGCACACACATGGCAGCTAGGGTTTAATGCTCATAAGCGTAGTGTTCTGCATCTAGGTGTTAGGAACCCTGGGTATAGCTACCATTTGGAGGGAGAACGGCTGGCAGTCTCCATGATGGAAAAGGATCTGGGGGTGATGATTGACGCCAAACCGAACTACTCTGAGCAGTGCAGGAGAGCAGCTGCTAAAGCAAATAAAATCCTTGGATGTATCACTAGGGGGATAATGTCCAGGAACAGGGAGGTTATACTCCCCCTGTACAATTCGCTGGTGAGGCTGCACCTGGAATATTGTGTGCAGTTCTGGCACCCTTGCTTAAAAGGGGACATCACTCTGTTGGAGAGAGTCCAGGGAAGGGCAACAAAGATGATCTAGGGTCTGGAGGAAATGGCATATGAGGGCAAACTTAGAGAGCTGAACATGTACTCCTTAGAGGACAGAAGGGATAGGGGGATATGATAGAGGCCTTCGAATATCTATCTGAAGAGGATCAATGGGGTTAAAATGGAGGGTCTGCTCAAATTAAAGGGAGAGGGACTATGAGAGGCCATAGTCTAAAACTAGTAGGGGGAAGATTCAGAGAGGAAATTAGGGGACATTACTTCAACGAGAGGGTGGTGACACCCTGGAACACACTTCCAGAGGTGCTGATAGAAATGGAAACTCTAGAGATATTCAAGAAGGAATGGGACCGGTACAAGGGCATGGTACAGATTAGGCGATGCAAGAAGGGAGGTGGGTAGCAGTAACTTACCAGTGAGCTGCAGCAAGGGCAGACGAGATAGACCATTAGACCTGATCTGCTGACAACACTGTATGTATTTATGTATGTATGTATGTGTGTATGTGTGTATGTATGTATGTATGTATGTATGTATGTATGTGTGTATGTGCGTACATTGACATTTTTCAATGCACGATTGTAACGTTTGGCAATTTTTAGTATTTTGACTTGAAATTTTAAACATAGCCATTTTTCACACCACATTATGAACATGACAGCTGTCATTTTTCAAATCCTGCCAAAATGTGTTTTCACACTTGTGGTATGAAATGACATTTCGGTCACTATTTTATAAATGGCACCTGTCATGTTCAGAAGGAGTGGTCATAAAAAGACTATGCTGAAAATTTGTGGCCAAAATGTGAAAAAAAACAACTATGTTATGAAGAAATGTTGAACTGTTGCAGTGTTCACTCATAATTGGAAGGCTACAGCCTGTAGTTCAAGGGGGTAGTGCAGCTGGCCACACCCCAATTCAGCCCAATTAAGGGCTGCTCTCCTTACTCCACACACAAGCATTTTCTCCTCGCAGCTGATGGCTCTGTCAGTCTGTCTTCTCTCCTGGGGCCTGCTGGGGCTTTGCCCCCCCCCGTGTGTTTGCTTGGACTCTGCTTGGTTTGTGCTGGACTTCTGCTTTTCTGTTCTCCTGCTTTTGGTTTGTATTGCTGGCCTCCAGCTGCTCCGTGCTTCCTTGTGTGCTGCTTTTCTTCCTGCTCCTGTCTTTGTGTTTGCCTTGTTTGTTTCTTTTGGGCTTTCTAGTTTTCTAGTGCCCTATGTATACAATGCTAATTGTGCTTCAGGTTACACACTGTGTTTCCTTGCCTCAAGTTGCCCTGTGTATGTACCCCCAGGCTCCATTTCTCACCTGATATTGCAGGCCTCTATCCACTGCATGATTCTCTGTATGCTTTAGCTCAACCTGCTTTTTTACATCACAGTTCTCAGTTCCTGCAATTGTTCAGCTCGTACTGCAGTCTGCTGCCTTGCTCCACTTGATTGATTACACCTGGTTCATGGCTCTGCTGCCTAGCTAATAACTACTCCATGTTTACTGCCTTACAAATACCTAACTCTGCCTTAAAGGCATTTAAGGTATCATGTTTCTCATTCAATTCACTATTCATACTGAAACCATAGCAATCATCTGCTCATACCATCCAACAACTTGTGTAAACTTCAATTTACTCTCCTTAGCAGCTATTACTCTGTCTCATTCTCCTGCCTGCTCCAGAAGTGTCCTGCCATACTGCATCACTCCTCACTTCTTTGTTTGTGTTATTAAGGCTCATTTATTGCTCATTTATTGCTACTCCCACCTTTACCAAACCTTACTTATACCAAACCCACATCAGCCTGTTTCTGATGATAATCTAATCTTGCTGTCATGGCTGGCATGTATTTAACTTATTTCATTAACTGCTTGGTGTTGTGGTGTCATGTTTGTGACTTCTTTGTTTTTCCTATGGCAGGGAACTGAGGAGTCACAGTGGGCATCACGGCCCCAGGCATCGAGAGCAGCTTCCTATTTGGCATGTATTGTATAAGCCCCTGGTTCGCCTGGCCTCCTTCCTCTGCTCCGCATAGCCTTCATGGCACTACGCAACCAGCGATTCCAGGCAAATCTCTACCTAAGGGCTTTTGACTCTCCCCAGCCTTCTACCATCCCCTTCCTAATATTATGCATCTGGTTTACTCAGTCATCCCAGCCTTCCTGTCCCTGCACTACCAGCAATGCTTATCCCCTTCCGAGTCTGGCAGCATATCATGTTTACTTGCTTTGAACCACACCTCCTACTGTACTAGCTTTGCAGCCTCCTCCTACCTAACTGGCTTCACAACCACCTCCTCTCCAACCGTCAGCCCTGGCCTTCACCTGGCTTCGCTGTTCTCTTACTTGTAGTATACAATTCAATTCACTCCCAATTTGGCTTCCTAATAGACTTGGTTGGCATGCACTCCTGTGGTTGACAGATGCTATTTGCCTTACCTAGACCCACGAGAGGGTCCATATTGCTCAGCCTGACCTACGTAAAGGTCTCTCCACATTGGTTCTCAATCAGTCAAAACCCACGTGAGGGTCCATAGTGCTCAGTCTGACCACGTCTGCTATCATCCATCACAACCCACTTGTGGGTCCCATGCTCAATACAACTCACTCCTCCACATTTGGAGACATACCGACCATATCCATCATATTTGACTCATATATTGACTCATGTCTGATTTATAATTGAATTAAGTGATGTTCCTGGTTTAGCATGTACTTAGCTTATACCATGTTATTAATCTTGTTTAAGGAAAATGGGAACATTTTAATTGTCTCATTAATTGTACATTATATAAAGTGATTTTGTAAGCACATGCACGTAGCTCTGATGAAGCAAGAGTTTCCCTTGTGAAACTTTAGCATGATTTGGTGTGTTGCAGTTTGTTAGCCGCTGTTGTTCCACGATGTGGTATGCTGCACTTTTTTTCTAAATGAATGATGGAATAAAAACTTATCAGTTTTGTGGTTTGTGGTCTATGGTGGGTTCTCATATTTTGTTTTTTCACTTGGTTACTCATAGTATACAATTCAATTCACTCCCAATTTGGCTTCCTAATGGACTTGGTCAGCATGCACTCCTGTGGTTGACAAATGCTAGTTGCCTTACCTAGACCCTCGAAATGGTCCATATTGCTCAGCCTGACCTACATACAGGTCTCTCCACATCGGCTCTCATTCAGTCAAGACCCACGTGAGGGTCCACAGTGCTCAGTTTGACCATGTCTGCTATCATCCATCATGACCCATGTGCAGGTCCCATGCTCATTACAATTCACACCTTCACATCTGGAGACATGCTGATCATATCCATTACTGCCAGGACTCAGGGCTAGCCCTGTGGCTGATGGTCTCTCTCTGCACCCCGAAGTCCTCATCTTGAGCATGCAAAGCTTGGGGCGGGGTTCTTCTCACCTGGCCCATAGTTGGGAAGGTCCTCACTCTGGGTGGACCTTCGGTCATCAACTGTACCGATGGCACCTCTCGATGTAGCATTAAGACTTCAGCAGTGAAGGGTGGGGCTCTCAGAGGAAGGGCCCTTTAGCTGCATGAGTAGATTTAGAGGCACCCTTTCATGCTATTCTCCCTACAACCACCTCTGGTTCACCTGGTTTGTTCATAGATTGGTAGGCGGGCTGAGTGCCTCGGTGGTTGTTGCTCTCCTCCTCCCGCCTTGGTAGACTCTTGTTGCAGAGTGTGCTCACAACCCTCCATGGTGTTCCTGTTAGAGGGACAGAGTGGGAGTGTTCCCTGAAATTGCAGTTCCCTTGGATTGGTATACTAAATTGCAGCAGCAGAGCCATCACTAACCAAAACTGTCCCAAAGCCTGGAGGGGAGGTGACCTAGGCCTTGGATCCCCAGAAGTTTCCTCCTCAAAGGGGTTTTTTCCTCTCCTCCATGCCAATGGTCATAATACTAGATTGGTGCCCTTGTAGTCCCTAGGTCACTTAGGTAGGTTTCCCACTTAGGTAGGTTTCCGCTGTTGGATTGAGTCAGGTAGATGTCCCATAATCATCCTGTCTCCCCCTTTGGCTGTTCTCTCTCTCTGTGGGAAGCCAAGCTTCCATGCCTTACAGTCAGACCTCCAAGTGGGTCACTATTCACCTGTCATTTCCTGACAACTTTACTCAAACAATACGACCAACTGACCTATGCTACCAGCGGAGCGCAATACCAACCGACCTATGTAGAGGTCTTGATTGACCCATGCTACCAACTGAACCTATAATACCACTCGACCTATGTATAGGTCTTCATTGACCCATACTACCAGCTGAGCCCATACTATCTACTGAACCCATGTTACCAACCAACCTACAGAGGTCTGCCACTCTGATAAGTGTTCACCACCTTGTATGCCTTGCTCAACACTCTTTTTGGGGTGCTTCCTAAGGTACCTTTAGCCAAGGGAATCACTCCCATGGCATCTCAAGGGGTTGAACCCTCCTCTAGGGTTCCTTGCTTTCATACCCCTACAGGGTGGTATCTCTCACAGATAGAGAGGTGAACAGCCAAAGATTATCTATGTTAAACAAGCACAAAACCAGTTGCACAGGCACATTGAATTGGAAGGCTACAGCCTGTAGTTCAAGGGGGTGGTGCAACTGGCCACACTCTCATTCAGACAATTTAAGGGGTGCTCTCCTCACTCCACAAACAAGCATTTTTTCCTTCCCCTCCATCCACCCCTCCTCCTTCAGTGGCATGCCTCTTTCTCCCATGGGCTGCTTCCTAAGGTATCTTTAGCCAAGGAAATCATTACCATGGGACCTCAAGGGGTGGAACCCTCCTCTAGAATTCCTTGCCTTTGTACCCCTGCAGGGTGTTATATCCCACAGATAGAGAGGCAAACAGCCAAAAATTATCTAAGTTACACAAGTACAAAATAAGCTGTACAGGCACATTGAACTTTATTTTTGCAGATTTTGGCCCCTAATGTTCAATAAATCCCTTGTGTTGAATGGCCTACAAAACCAGTATAGTGTTATGCTTGTTTTTGCTTTGGCCGTTTGCACTGTCTATTCCATGAGGAATTACCACCCTGTAGGGGTACCAAAGGCAAGGATCCCTGGATGAGGGTTCCACCCCTAGAGGTGCTACGGGAAGGTTCCTTTGGCTAAAGGTACCTTAGGAAGACTCCCCAAAAGAAATTGTAGTAGCACCAAAGAACATTAGAAATCAGAGGCCATGAGGCATAGAAGTAGAATGATGGCAACAGCAGCTTGATAAAACACGAGGTGCCCAGATTAGCAAGATAGCATGGGTGCTATGGAATACTTTGGTGATTGAGGGGGCCTCCTAAGGAGAGAGGGAACGGCAAGTAGGGGCACCATCCCCCTCCATCCAATAGCAGAAACTACCTAAGGGAATAGGGAATACTAAATAAGACTAACTAGGTATTATGATATTTGGCATGGAGGTGAGAAAAAACCCTTTGAGGAGGAAATCTCTGGGAATCCAAGGCCTAGGTCACCTTTCCTTCAGGTGTGGGATAACTTAGTTAGTGACGGCTCTGCTACTGCAATTTGGAAAGCCTAGTGAAGGGGGGTGGAAAATATTCCAATT
The DNA here is from genome assembly GCA_016271365.2 of Neoceratodus forsteri. NCBI lineage: Eukaryota > Metazoa > Chordata > Ceratodontiformes > Ceratodontidae > Neoceratodus > Neoceratodus forsteri. The sequence continues at coordinate 298,959,103 of CM057455.1, forward strand.
TGGAGGGAAGCTCTCACTCTAGCCTTCTAACAGGAATGCCATGGAGGATTGTGAGCCAGTTTGCTCTGCAACAAGCCACCTCCAAGGTGGGAGGAGGAGAGTAACAACTGCCGAGGCACTCACCCGGTCTACTGATCTAAGAACAAAGCAGGTGAACAGGATGTGGTTGTAGGGAGATGGCTTGAAAGGGTGCCTCTGAACCCACTCGGGCAGCTAAAGGGGCCCTCATGACAGCCCCACCCCTTCACCGCTGAAGTCTTAAATTCTACAATTTGAGGTGCAGTCGGTACAGTTGATGACTGAAGGTCCACCTGGAGCGAGGACATTCCCAACTGTGGGCCACGTGAGAAGGACCCTGACCCAAGCTTTGCATGCTCAAGATGCGGACTTCAGGGTGTGGATCGAGCCCGTCAGTGCAGGGTGAGCCCTGCACCAGGGAACTCTAGGACAAGGCTGGCATGCCTATTTATTCATGCAGGTATTTCTTATGTATGCATTTATTCAGTAAACTGAAGTTATTTGTTTAGTTTTCTGAAGTTATTCAGTTTGCAGAAGCTTTATTGCAGCAAATACAGTATTAGCATGGCAAGCCAATCAAGTCCCATTAAGGAAGCCAATTAAAAGATGACATAATACTTGGAGGATTTTAATGGCAGAGGCAGGATTCGAACATGAGGCAATAGGCCACACAGAGCCATGGCTCTTCAACAAGACCCCCAGTCCCCCGCCATAGGAAAAACAAGGAAGCAATGGGAAAGCGCCATGACACACATGCAGCATTTAAAACTAGTTTACAGCAATGGCAGTAGCCAAGCTGACCTCCAGAGTATAATAAAGCAGTATGCAAAGTAAACAAGCAGTGACCAGTAAATGAGCAGCATCCAGCAGAAATTAAGTATAGCTTGAAGGGGTAGCAATCTGAATGAACATAGAAACTGTAGAGAGGCAACATGCTGAAACAACAGCAATGATTTTCTTGGTATTAGTTTAGGAAGCAAAAATTGAGTTCCACAGGCAATGCACAGAAAACAGCAGCAATATTTGCAACAATATATTCTTGGTATAAATTCAAGAACAGGACTGAGTTCCATGGACTAGGTTGCAGAGGAAGCCTGAATCAGGTGAAAACAATTAAGATGTATAACATATGAAAGCAGTATTAAGGTGTATAGCATAGGAGAGCAGAAGCAGGGAAGCAGCATTTGAGCTGAAACACACAGATAACAATTGCAGTTTAACTTGTGAGTAAATGGGAGTAAAACAGCATACACTTAGGATTAGCAAAATGTGAGCAAAAAAAGGATTCTTGAAACAGAAGCCCCCCAAAAAGAATGCAAAACAAAAACACATAAACACAGAAGAACAGGAAACAAGCAACACAAAGAAGCACACAGCAGGAGGCAAGCAACACAAACCAATTGTAGGAGAACATAAAAACAGAAGTCCAGCATAAACCCAGCAGAAGCCAAAAAAAGTGGTGTGGGGGGGTGAACCCCAGCAGGCCATAAAGGAGACAACAGACTGACAGAGCCTCCAGCTGCAAAGAAAAACTGCTTCAGAAAGAGGCTGGGAGAACTATAGCTCAGGAAGGGGGAGTGGATGGCTGCTTGTCTATTGAACTACAGGCATAGCCTTTCAATTACCCCTTCTCCTAAACATTGACAGGTGTTATTTTTTTTCAAATCCCCTCCAAAACTTGTTTTCACAGTCACACTGCAAAATCACCTTTTTGGATGGCATTTAAAAAAATTCCCCCTGTCCTGATCACAAGGTCAGGTCATAAAAAGACTTGGAAATTTGGAGGCAAAATGTGGGAGCCCACTGACAATTATATACTACCTCTCAGTTGACCTATCCTGGGTAGATACAATCTAAAAATGTGTAAAAGTAGGATACCACTGAAAATAAGATATTGCATTTCTTCTGGTCTAGCCTGGGTAAACAGACAGTAAAAATGTGTACAAGCAAGACACGATACAACAGCAACGCAAGTGGTGAATGTTCATCAACAACAAATGCTTGTTTTGTTGTGGTACGTGTTAACCCCTTACCTCAAGTAATCCGTTTTTCAACCACTATCCATAAATGCTATGGTTACTGAGACCTATGAGTGCCAGTCCCACTTCTTAAGTTCTTCCTTCATACCATCCGTATATGCTCTTCTGTAACTATAGCTTACTGTGTTACCTCTTTTGGGAGCATGTTTTATCTTTAACTTTAGTTCCACCATGGCATAAGCACCGTTAGTTAAGGGCTGTCTTGTTTGCAAAGTATTATTTGCTTATTTGCAAAATGACATTCAGGGATTTTTTGGCAAATCTTCTCCAGAACAGTATGATTTGGAAATGGTTGCAGCAGTTGTGTCATGCAACTCCAGTCTACAAGCAGCACATTTTGTGTGTGATCATATCTTTAGTTGGGGGGGGGGGTCCATTTTTTTCTTGGAATTGTTTTGATTTATTTTTTTGCAGGTTGTCTTAATATTTTTGTGTTATGTAGGTTAGAATGGGGCTGGTCACATCGGGCTGTATTATGTCTGTTTTTTATTTGCATGTTATATATAAAGTGACAACCAAAACGCTGGTTCCTGATTGGTCAGTTGGGGACCTTCGTCTGTGATGTTATTGTGGCACAACATCTTGGGAAGAAGTCTAGCCACAAACATGACCTCAACTGATAAGTAACAAGCATTTGTCAATGCCAAATGTTGTCTTGCTGACATTGGCATTGGTAGCGCAGGAGTAGAACAGAAGCATAATAGGAATGGCAGTGAAGTATGAAAGTGATGTCAAATCCCCACATCATCCTATAGAGAGTGACAGGCACTGAGGTGTGCCTTTGGGCATCAGCCATAATGTTCATGGCATTTCAGCTCACCCTACCCTGCAGTGCGACAAATATCATGTTGTGCCTTGAGGTCCTTGGGCCTTACGCTTACCCCATTCGGCCATAACACTCATGGCATTTTACCTCAACCTATCCTGCAGACACCGACAAGTGCTGAGGTGTGCCTTGGGGTGTTCAGCTTTACAGTACCCTCATTTCATAAGGACATATGCTGGAATGGGTGCAGCATAGGAGAATGGGATGAACTGTGGGGCCGAAGAGTCCAAGGCACACCTCGATGCCTGTCAGTGGCTTGAGGGTGGGGGGGGGGTGGTATGGTATGAGCATGACAGCCGGCAATGCTAAGACACGCCCCTGACACCTATCAGTCTGTACAAGGTGGGACGTTATGGTTAGAAACCCTAATGCCCCAGCCGTTTGTTGGTATTTGCACTACAAATTTGCAACACAGCATTTTTGTGAACCCCACCTCATGAAAGTGTTTCCGAACATCTGCTCATGAATAGTAGCACTGTGATTTTGTTAATCTTTCCAGAAGGTTGATTTCTCACAGTGACCACGACATTCTGCACCAGATGTGGGAAAACACCATTCAGGCAGGATAAGAAAAATGACAGTTGTATCATTCATCGGTTGGTGTGAAGAGATGGCAGTGTTGAAAATCTTGAGTGAAAATATTAAAAATGCACGAATTTATGAGTATACGTAGAAACTGCACAATGCACACTCAGAACAGTCATTTAGTGGAATTATTTCACCAAATTTTCAACATAGGCATTTTAGGACCTCTGCTCATGAACACTTTCACTATGATTTTCTTCATCTTTCCTGGTCATTGATTTCCCACAGAGACCGCGTCATAGTGCGCCACTTGTGCAAAAACACATTTTGGGCAGGATCTGAAAAAATGACAGCTATACTATTCATAAGGATGTGTGCAAAATTGACAATGCTGAAAATGTTGAGTGAAAATATTACACATTGTTGAAGTTACGAGTGTGCCTGGAAACTGCACAACACACCCTTGTAACATAGTCATTTTATGGACTTTTGACACAAAAATTTTCAACATAGGCATTTTAGGACCTCTGCTAATGAACAGTGTTGCTATGATTTTCATAATCTGTCCCGAACACTGATTTCCCACAGCGACTGCGCTATTCTGCGCCAGTAGTGCGAAAACACATTTCGGGCAGGATGTGAAAAATGATAGCTGCACTGTTCATAAGGAGGTGTGGAAAAATGGCAATTTTGAAAATCTGGAGTGAAAATATTACAAACTGGCGAAGTTACAAGTGCACGTGGAAACTGCGCAATGCACGCTCGTAACAATGTAATTTTGGGGAATTTTTTTCACCAAATTTGCAACATGGGCTTTTTGTGGGAGGCCACCTCATGAACAGCAACACTGTTATTTCATTACTCGGCCCTGAAAGGTGATTCCATGCAGTGACCGCAAAATCACCTTTCGGGACCGAATAACGCCATGACAGTGACTGAATTCATGAGGAGGGCTCCCAAAAACTCCATGTTAAAAATTTGGTGGCAAAAGTAAAAAAAATGGGCGAGATATCCACATAAGTTGAAAAAAACATTTATGCCATTATACTGCTTACCGGCATTTCTTCAGTTCGCAGTCAGCTTTGAAGAGTGCAGGCGTGTTCCTGGTCCACCGAAGATCATCACGCTGGGCTCCAGAGGTAAGTATGGAGTGTCATTTTTCAGATCCTGCCCAAAATGTGTTTTCGCACAAATGGCACACTATGACGGGGGTGTGGGGAGGCAGGGCGTGCAGACAGTGGGTGCGGGTTGGGGGAGGAGCCGACGAACTCAACGAGGGACCGTTTTCTGTTTTACAGGTAAAAAAAAACCAAAAACATCACAAGACTTTTTTTTTCTACAGAGGCATTTAGCACACTGGGGTGGGCTTCCTGCATGCCACCTGAGTGTTTTTTGGGGGGGTCTGTTGCCGACAGGGGATTGGGCACCCCCGCCACCATACAGAGGTGGGAAGGTCGCATGAGCTGAAGGGGATCGGGCACCCCCTCGGCACACAAGAAATAGGGGTTACATTATACTGACAGGGATTGGGCACCCCTGTCTGCAAATTACCTTAGGAGGGGGCATGCTGATAGGAGGATTGGGCACTGCCATCGGTGAGTGGGGGCAGGGGTTACATGAGCCGAGGGGGATTTGGCACCCCCTCGGCACACAACAAATGGGGGGGTATATTATGCCGACGGGGATTGGGCACCCCCATTGGCAAATTAATTTAGGAGGGGGCATGCCAACAGGGAGATTGGGCATGCCTGTTGGCTTTCACGGGGACTGTAAAAGGCGGAGGCTGTCCCTCAGCTTCTCTGGGGATTGTAAGGAGCTGACTGGGAAGCCGCCGCCATGTTGTTTGGCCAGAGGAGGCAAGCAGGCTCGTCGCCGCAATCAGGACCGCCCGTGGCACTCCTGATTGCAGCGAAGCACTTTTCAAGGTGGTGGCACGTTTTTTCAACTGCTGTCATAGACAGAGTGCTATGCCATTGGCACCACAGAGCCTGGCCTCAGAAAGCAGTGGCGCCATTGGCGGCAGTAGGACCGCACCTCCGAAACCCGCTTATTCACTGAAGCAGCCACAATATGTTCTCTGCACTGCACATGCAAGACAACATAACAAACTACCTGTGTACAGTAAAATCTGTGTTTGCCCTCACTTATAATGGCACCTTCAACTCTACCCACTTCAAAGCTTCTAACTAAAACCAGAAACACCCCCTTCCTCTGCAGCAGCACTGATCAAGAAACAGTTTTAAAAGCTAGCAGCCTTGTTACTAAACTGCAACTTAAAATGTCAAAGACCACTTTAATTGGCTTCACACTATGCCCTCAGTTTCCCTTTCAGTGTACCCGGTAAATATACCGCCCTGAAAATAGCACTTTGAAAAACCGTGTTGCAACTATAGCGAATGTCATGACAGCTACAGAGATATCATAGTGAAAGTCAGTTACCGATACCCCTTTAGCTGTTATCGCATCTGAGGAGAGGACTAAGTAGAGAGCTGTGTAGTGTGTCAACGAGCTACTCCCATAATGAAGGGGGCTGAAACTATGAACAGCTATGCCTGCCTTGTGTTTTTTTGGGGGGGAGGGGGCAGTTGTTCTCCCCACACCCTGCACTGTTGCAGTCTCCCCTAAGTTTATCCTCTTCCCCGAGTTTCACCCACTTTGGAGTTGATTACAATTAGTTCGAGGGGTGCGGGGGACAAAGCCCCCACTAACATTCATTTTAGCTGGTGTATTAGTGTTGGCATGGTAGCACTCACTGTTTTTACTGAGCTCTATCTCTGGTTTCTTGGTGTTGTCATGTGCGGTTTTTGACCAGGCTGTTCTTGATTTTGGCATTATGACTAGTGCCCCAATTCAGCCAGCACGTAACTCAGAGCAAGTATGCACTTCTAAATATATGAAGTGCCACTACCAGTGCTATGCACTGTAGCAGGAAAACTCTCCCCCCACCACCAGCTGCTCAATAAAGCAGCAACAATGACTTGGATGGAATGCTGTGCTGAGCTGCTCATGCACAGCATTCCAATCCAACCATTCCAGAACCAGAAGCTCTGGTTTGAATTTTCGAACTGTTTTTGGGGGAGTTCCAGCCAGCTGTGGAGAAGAGAGGATGCAGACAGTTAAGGGGAATGAGGAAAGGCTTACCTGATGTGTTGAAGCTGTTCCGCGAGGGCTGTGCTGCGTGCCTGCTCTGGCTCCAGCTGGTGAAGCCATCCAGTAGACGCTGTTCGGTCCGTGGTGCCATCAGGGCACCAAAAAGTAAAGAAAGCAGCCATGGTGTTCGGGTTGGGCTGTGAGCCCTGTCATTTTGTTATTTTCATTTTAAAAGAATTCCCCAGTCTCTCATCGGTGGCTTGCAAGTGCAGCATCATCAGGTTCTGCGTCGCCCTTCCTGAGGCCCCCTGACGTCCTCCTTGCTACCTGCATCATTCTCTTCCACTGCCAGAGCATCTCCCGTCAACCACATTCTGGCCATATAACAAATAAAAGGGGCAAGCTAGGCCCAAAGTGCAGAGAGGGCAGCCAGGCCCACAATTTAAGGAGGGCACCAGGCCCCTGGTAGTAAAGGGCACCAGGCCCAGTAAAGAAAGGGCACCTGGCCCATGGTAGCAAAGGGCACCAGGCCCGTGGTAGTAAAGGAGCACCAGGCCCAGTAAAGTACAGGGCACCAGGCCTGTGATAGTAAAGAGGGCACCAGGCCCATGGTAGTAAAGGGGCACCAGGCCCAGCAAAGTACAGGGCACCAGGCCCAGCAGTAAAGAGGGCACCATGCCCAGTCAAGCTAGGGCATCCCAGCCCATTGGGAATAGGGCATCAGGCTTACTGACAATTAGCGTAACCAGGCTAAGCAGCTGAGATACTTACATTTAGATGCTCAGGGGTAGCCAGATCCTAATTAAGACAGACCCCAAGAGGAAAAAGGGTCCAGCTAAGGGGTGCTTAGGCATACAACCTATTATGAAGTGATTATCCGCTGTTGTACTATTTCTGTGAACTGTTTATTCCTCCAGCATATCACATGTTGTGTTTATTGAAAGAAGCACCAAGACTGTGTTGTAAAATATTAGAATTGTGGTCATTTGCCCCTGAAAGTGAACATTCCATTGTATTGTGATAAAAGAAGTACCATTGTGCAGCATCAGATCTGTGATTCAATCTTCAGCCTCCATCAATTCCTCACCATAGCCATCCTCAGCCAGCAGAAGACTTCAGCAACTTCTTGTCCTATGTCTGCCATAGTCGAAATCGACATCCTTTGAAGAGTCGCAGCCGCCGGTTCCTGAGAATCTTGTAAGAAAGACGACTGGAAAGTGCCTCGTCCATCCCTCCCAGATGCCCACTGGGAGATGAGTTCATTGTAACCAAGAGTGTTCATGGCCACCATTTTCTTGTTTTGTTCTCCATCCTCGGGGAATCCTGATCCTCACCTTCGACTCCTTCCTGCTTGTTTCATCCTGCGTGGCCAGTGTAATCCTCAGGGTAGCAGTTCGCCTCAACGCAGACAGGAAGTCACACCGGGGACAAGTTGCGGCCATCAAAGGTAGCTAGAAGAGGACTGGCACCATAGCAGTTTGCCCCAACGCAGCCAGCGAGTCATGCCGGGGTCAAGTTGAGGCCATCAAGGGTGGCCAGAAGAGGGCCGGCACCACAGCAGTTTGCCCCAACACAGACAGGGAGTCACGCCGGGGACAAGTTGTGGTCATCAAGGGTGGCCAGAAGAGGGCCTGCGCCATAGCAGTTTGCCCCACTGCAGACAGGGAGTCATGCTGGGGGCAAGTTGCTGCCATCGAGGATAGCCAGAGAGGTCCGGCACCATAGCAGTTGCCCCATAGAATACAGTCTTGGCTACTGGATCAAGAATTCAGCAGTCCCAGTGCTGTTGTTGTGCTACTTTGTTCCGGCCGTCAACCTTGAGACTCTTTCTATTCTTGTGGACCTTGTTGAAACTCTCATTTTCCTTATACCCTGTATTTTGTCTTCCCTTCCCTTTCTGTTTTAGTATAGGTGCCCTCCCTACCTCCCCATGTTTTTTAGTGTTCTGGCTGAATTTCAGTAAACTATTGTTGAAACTGACTCTCTTGTGTCTGTCTCTTTCTGTTGATCACCCAGTGGTACCCACGTAGGGGAACAGAGCCTCCCCTTTATTCTGTCTCTCTCTAAACCTTCCAGTTGCTGGTGTTGATTGGCCTGTGTTGTTTTTTGGGTCAGTCACCTGGCCATTGGGCCGAACAACCCAACGAGACCTGCTCCCTGGCTAATTGGCTTTCGATTTCCAGGTGGGACTGGTTACAAATTTGGTGATAGCAGTGGGATATCATTGGGCACAGCAGAAGAAGCTGAGAGTCACTACTGTGGTATGGATGGTAGCGGGGAAGGGACATCTGTTCAGGTGGATGAGGGTCGCATGGCCCCACCCATCTTCTTACCCGAACCATATACTGGGGGAGGAGATTGAGAATGGTCAGATGGCAGCCAGAGTCAATGGCTGGGATGATGGAGCCAAGTTCCAATTTGTGGCTCTGCTGTTGAAAGGGCGAGCCAGAGAAGTTTACAAAGGACTCATTCCCACTGACCCCACCAACTATGAACACTTGCAATAAGCTCTAAAAAATATCTGGAACCCCCATTGTTAGAAGATTGGTATCGGGTAAACTTCCTGGATCGACGAAGACAGGAAAAAAGAAACCTTGCAGGAGTTCAGCAATTCTTTGCAGAAGTAGGTGAACCAACCATACCCTGGAGCCGACATAGCAACTCAAGACATGCTGGCTAAAGACCATTTCATCAGTCACATGGGGAACTCGGAAATTAGAATCCAACTAAGAAGTGCCAAACCTAAGACTCTTGAGGATGCCATCAACCTGGTGTCCGAATTTGAAGCCATTTGAGAACTTGAATGGCCCAAGAAAATGATACCACAAATCTGCTTGCACAGTGCTATAGAAGAGACCTCCAAGAAAGAATGCTCGGAAGACTGGGTAGAACGGTTGGCTGGTGTTGTGGCAGACCTCATGCTGGAAGTGCAGAAATTGAGAAGGGACTTACAGGACTCCTAACAGTCGGAACAACTGCGTGGCCAGGACTGTGACAATTGGTGCAATCGAATGAGGGATGGAGGAAGACAACCTCCCAGGAGGGACCCACCAAATAGAGAGAGACAGGGCAGAGAACGTTGATACGTATGCTGGAAGTGTGGGATAGAGGGACACTTTGCTCAGGAGTATCATCAGAACTTGGGAAACTAGAATCAGCAGGGGTAATGGGCCATATGCCTGCTATGAAAGAAGAGGTCCACACAAACTGTTCATTCATCTATAATGCAGTCAGAAGTGGAGTGTACTTGAGAGGGAAGATTTAACATATCCCTTGTGAGATACCAGTAGACTATGGTGCGGAAGTTTCTTTAATCCATAAAAGTCTGTGGGAAGAAGCCACAAAAGGGGGGGAGAACCCCTAGAGATACACAGAGGCACTGTAAATGTCGCCAATGGACAATCCCTGAATGTGATGGGTGTTTGGAAAGCAGATTTTCGAGTAGGAGACATTAAAACCAGGTGGGAGTTCTTGGTAAGTGAGGATGCCAATGCCACTGCCCTATTGGGAACCGATTTTCTCACCGAGTTCGGGGTTATAATCGATCTAAAAAACCAAGTGTGTAATGTGGCAGGATGTCAGGTTCCTCTCACCTTAAAGTCTGAAACAAATACTATCCACAGGGTAGTGACATGCACATCACTGATCATACCGCCTAGGTCTGAGATTGTTATAACCGGTTATGTGGATGGAGTTACCTTAGGTATGGAAGAAGGGATAGTAGAGCCAGAAGGAGAAATGCCTGGACCAAGGGGGATCCTTGTGGGGTGGGCCTTGGTGTGCAGTAGATGAGGACAAATCCCGATCAGAGTGTTGAACCTGGAGCTGGAACCAAAGAGATTAGAGAAAGATTTTGTATTGGGAAAATTTGAACCTTATAATGAGAACTTGGTAACTAATACTGAAATGGGTGACACGGGGAACAATTAGAAGGGACTTGGACAGTGGAGAATCTGATGGAGAAACTTGGACTTCAAGATAGGGGTCTAAAGCCGGAAGAAGATAGGGCAGTCTGGGAACTTCTAAAGAAACACTTGACCACTTTCAGTACTGGAGACATGGACATTGGTCAGACTAATAGAACTTTCCATACAATTGACATGGAGGAAACAAGACCCATCAAAGTAGGATTACGAAGAGTTCCAATGCATTTACAAGAGGAGTTTAATGAACATTTGAGTGACATGCAGAAGAAAGGTGTGATTTGTTCATCTTCCAGCCCTTGGGCTGCCCCAGTGGTCCTGGTTCGAAAGAAGGATGGTGGGCTTCGATTTTGTGTGGACTTCAGTAAACTTAATAATGTCACTGTCAAGAATGCTTACCCCCTCCCTAGGACAGATGACATTTTGGATATGCTAGCGGAGGCTAAATAGTTCTCTACCTTAAACCTGGCCAGTGGTCACTGGCAGGTAGAAGTCAAGCCGGAAGACAGGGAGAAGACTGCATTTGTCACCCTGTCAGGGCTTTTTGAATTTAATGTTATGCCTTTTGGTTTATGCAATGCACCAGGGATGTTCCAACGGTTAATGGATCTCATTCTGGCAGACTTACAGTAGACCACCTGTCTTGTTTACCTAGATGACATCATTGTCTTTGGCAGAATTATCCAAGAACATGTGGCTCGGTTGAGTGAGGTCTTAGACAGACTTAAGGCCTCCAATTTAAAAGTCAAGCCATCTAAGTGTGACCTTCTTAGAACCAAAGTGCAGTACCTGGCACATGTTATCAGCACAGAAGGCATTGCTACTGACCCAGATAAAGTGGAGACAGTGAGAACTTGGCCTATTCCTAAATATATCACCGAGGTATGCAGCTTTTTGGGCCTGGCATACTATTATCGAAGGTTCATCCGTAACTTCTCCAAAATTGCCAAACCAATGCATCGTCAGGTCAACAAAGGGGCTAGGTTTGAATGGACGGAGATCTGTCAGCAAGACTTTAATTCCCTTAAAGCCAGTCTCATTGCCGCTTCCATCTTGGCATATCCTGATCCTGAAAAGACACTTATTTTGGACACAGATGTCAGTGATAAGGGTATTGGGGCAGTGCTCTCATAGCGGGAGGGGGAGCAAGAGAGAGTGGTCGCCTATGCCAGTAAAGCTTTATCTACTGTGAAATAGAAATATGCCACCACAAGCAAAGAGCTGTTGGCTATGGTGGTATTCACCAAGCATTTCCGACACTACCTTCTGGGAAGAAAATTTATCCTCCAGACAGATCATGGCTCTTTGAGATGGTTACATAATTTCAGACGTCCTGAGGGGCAACTTGCCAGATGGTTAGAGCGACTAGCCCAATACAAGTACAAGATTGTCCACCGAGGCGGGTGTATACATAACAATGCTGATGCATTGTCCAGGAGACCACATTGTTTTTCAGATCAGAAACACTCATTGGCACGTCTACCGAACCTAACCCTGGGGTAAAATCAGGTGTAACACTCGCACCTCTAGTGGCCGGCGGTCTGACAGAAGAGTTGGGTTTCAATTTGAAGATCAAACAAGATAAAGACCCTGTCCTTAAGAAAATCAAAGATTGGAAAATAAGTTTGAAACAGAAACCTTCAGCTGAACAATGGAATGAACCTGAGCTGAGGACATTCAGAGGTGTCTGGGCTTCCCTAGTGGTCAGAGATGGGGTCCTGTTCAGATGGTTTGTGCATACCTCTTCTGGAAGAGAGATCGAACAGGTGATGGTCCCTCCTGCCCTCATTCCCCTCATTCTGACAGCTCTACATAATGATCGGTGCTCGCGACATTTGGGGAAAGATAAGGTGATAGAAAAAGTCCATGAAAGGTTCTTTTGGCCAAACTGACAGAGTTCAGTAAAAGAGTGAGGCCAAAACTGTGTGGACTGTGCGGCTCGTAAGACTTATGGACCCAATCCTAGAGCACCCCTGGTGACCTCTAAAGTGGGACGCCCCATGGACAGATTGTCAATAGACATTTTGGGACCTTTACCTGTTTCCAGACAGAAGAATCGCTATATAATGGTGGTGGCAGACTATTTCTCTAAACGGGCCGAAGCATTTCCCTTGCCCAATCAAGAGGCCCAGACTGTGGCAGAAACCTTAGTCCCTGAAATAATCTGCCACTTTGGAGCCCCCCGCTCTATCCATACCAATCAGGGGAGGAACTTTAATCCACCTTGTTTCAGGAACTATGCTCTCTATTAGAGATAAATAAGACCCGGACCACTCCCTATCACCCCCAATCAGACGGCTTGGTGGAGAGGCTAAATTGGACAGTGTTAGATATGTTGTCCATGTTCGTTAATGCAAACCAAGGCAATTGAGATAACCTTCTCCCTTATGTAATGATAGCCTATCATAGTAATGTGCAAGTCTCCACTGGATTTAGTCCCTTCGAAGTCATGTTTGGGAGGGAGATCATGCTTCCTGTGGATGTGGTTTTTAATAGACCATGGGTGGATGGTTTTGAGGCTATTTCATAATTTGTGAGACAGACAGAGGGTTACTTATGAACAGCTAGAGAAGCCATAAACAAGCACCAAGAAAAAGCTTCTAATAGACAGGAGTTTTATGACATGAAAGTAACCCCCCCCAATCATATGTGGTAGGAGAGCTGGTCTGGGTCAGGGACTCTCAGCATCGCAAAGGACGCTGCCCAAAACTTCAGAAAAGGTTTGCTGGTCCTTACAAAATCGGGCAAAGGTTTACAGATGCGTTGCACAAAGTGAAACTTGTGTCCACTGGGGTTGAATCCACCACGCATTTTAATATTATGAAACCTTATGTGGGGCCACCAGTTGAAGAACCAAGTGTTATAGAAGAAGATTCTCTCCCTGATCTTGAACATACTGAGGAAACAGAGGTCCCTGTACCAGATTTAGTAGAGGGTGGACAGCTAATTTCCACTGAGAACAGCCCTAGAGAGAGAGAGATCTGTATTCCGTCAGTATGGGTACCTCTACAACCTCAAGTTTCTACCCCTATTTTAGAGACAGAGGATGGTGAAAATTCATCAGGGGATTTACAGTATGAGAACACCCTTCCTGTCCTGGATGAGGGAGACAGTTTGTCAGATGTTAATGATCCTGAAATTATTGATCCACCAGAATTGGTTAACCCAGTAGATACCAGTAGATCTCACACAGAGAGACAACCGCCTAGATGGCACCAAGGCTATGTTATTGGTCTAATTAAGGCATGCAGGACACGAGGACATGTCCTTTTAGGGAAGGGGGTAGTGTAGCAGGTAAATCCCACCCCAGCTGCTCAGTAAAGCAGCAACAATGGCTTGGATGGAATGCTGTGCTGAGCTGCTCGTGCACAGCATTCCAATCCAACCATTCCAGAACCAGAAGCTCTGGTTTGAATTTTTGAACTGTTTTTGGGGGAGTTCCAGCCAGCTGTGGAGAAGAGAGGATACAGACAGTTAAGGGGAACAAGGAAAGGCTTATCTGGTGTGTTGAAGCCGTTCTCTGAGGGCTGTGCTGCGTGCCTGCTCTGGCTCCAGCTGGTGAAGCCATCCAGTAGATGCCATTTGGTCCGTGGTGCCATCGGGGCACTGAAAAGTAAGGAAAGCGGCCGTGGTGTTCAGGTTGGGCTGTGAGCCCCATCATTTTGTTATTTTAGCCCTTATTTTAATTTTAAAAGAATTCCCCAGTCCCTCGTTGGCGGCTTGCAAGTGCCGCATCGTCGGGTTCTGTGTCGCACTTCCCGAGACCCCCTGATGCCCTCCCTGCTGCTTGCATCATTCCCACCCACTACCAGAGCATCTCCTGCCTTCCTCCTGCATCCGTTCGTCCCTGGTGGTATGGTGAGTTGGCGGCAGCATGCTGCTACGTGCTGTCCACCTCACAAGAAGAAAGACTGTTTTATATTAAATTAAATCGTTAGTGCACAAGGAGCTTAGAGGAGCGGATGAGCGCTGCGGGAGGGTCGGGGAGCAAGAACCCTTAATTTAAATATTTCAGGAGTGGGCAGAGTAGCGACACCCCAGAGGAGGAGTCATAAGGCCAGACCATATAGAAAGGTCTTTGCATATGCAACAGGAGGGCGGGATTAGGGGAGGCAACCTCAGGCAGGAGTGACAGCAGGCTCAGAGAGCTTCGAGGATTTAAAGGGGCTCAACCACATTCTGGCCATATAACAAATAAAAGGGGAAAGCTAGGCCCAAAGTGCAGAGAGGGCAGCCAGGCCCACAATTTAAGGAGGGCACCAGGCCCCTGGTAGTAAAGGGCACCAGGCCCAGTAAAGAAAGGGCACCTGGCCCATGGTAGCAAAGGGCACCAGGCCCGTGGTAGTAAAGGAGCACCAGGCCCAGTAAAGTACAGGGCACCAGGCCTGTGATAGTAAAGAGGGCACCAGGCCCATGGTAGTAAAGGGGCACCAGGCCCAGCAAAGTACAGGGCACCAGGCCCAGCAGTAAAGAGGGCACCATGCCCAGTCAAGCTAGGGCATCCCAGCCCATTGGGAATAGGGGCATCAGGCTTACTGACAATTAGCGTAACCAGGCTAAGCAGCTGAGATACTTACATTTAGATGCTCAGGGGTAGCCAGATCCTAATTAAGACAGACCCCAAGAGGAAAAAGGGTCCAGCTAAGGGGTGCTTAGGCATACAACCTATTATGAAGTGATTATCAGCTGTTGTACTGTTTCTACGAACTGTTTATTTCTCCAGCATCTCACATGTTGTGTTTATTGAAAGGAGCACCAAGACTGTGTTATAAAATATTAGAATTGTGGTCATTTGCCCCTGAAAGTGAACATTCCATTGTATTGTGATAAAAGAAGTACCATTGTGCAGCATCAGGTCTGTGATTCAATCTTCAGCCTCCTTTGATTCCTCACCATAGCCATCCTCAGCCAGCAGAAGACTTCAGCACGTTCTTGCCCTTTCATCCACCGTAGTCGAAATTGGCATCCTTTGAAGAGTCGCGACCACCGGTTCCTGAGCATCTTGTAAGAAAGACGGCTGGAAAGTGCCTCGTCCGTCCCTCCCAGAGACCCGCCAGGAGACGAGTCAGTCGTAACCAAGAGTGTTCGTGGTTGCCGTTTTCTTATTTTGTTCCCCATCCTCGGGGAATCCTGATCCTCACCTTTAAGTCCTTCCTGCTTGTTTCATCCTATGTAGTCAGTGTAATCCTCAGGGTAGCAGTTCACCTCAACGTAGACAGGGAGTCATGCCAGGGACAAGTTGTGGCCATCAAGGGTGGCTAGAAGAGGGCCAGCAACATAGCAGTTTGTCCCAACGCAGACAGGGAGTCACACCGGGGACAAGTTGTGGTGATCGAGGGTAGCCAGAAGAGGGCATGTGCCATAGCAGCTTGCCCCAATGCAGACAGGAAGTCATGCCGGGGACAAGTTGCGGCCATTGAGGGTGGCCAGAAGAGAGCCGGCACCATAGCAATTGCCCCATTGAATACAGTCTTGGCTACCGGATCAAGAATTCAGCAGTTCCAGTGTCATTGGTGTGCTACTTTGTTCCGGACATCAACCTTGAGACTCTGTTCTTGTGGACCTTGTTGAAACTCATTTTCCTTATACCCTGTATTTTGTCTTCCCTTCCCTTCCTGTTTTAGTATAGGTGCCCTCCCTACCTCCCCTTGTTTATTAGTATTCTGTCTGAATTTCAGTAAACCATTGTGGAAACTGACTTTCTTGTGTCTGTCTCTTTCTGTTGATCACCCAATGGTACCGATTGTAGGGGAACAGAGCCTCCCCTTTATTCTGGCTCTCTCTAAACCTTCCAGTTGCTGGTGCTGATTGGCCTGTGTTGTTTTTCGGGTCAGGCACCTGGCCATTGGGTCGAACAACTCAACGAGGCCCTCGCCCTACTCCCTGGCTAAGTGGCTTTCAATTTCCGGGTGGGGACGGTTACATACTCACTCCTCCCAGTTCCCTGCTGTATGCAAAACTCGGTCCCAGCTACTATTCAGCATCCTTGCTTTTTTTGGTACTGTCCCTGCTCTTTTTTCTCAAGGGAAAATTACAAAAAAAAAAAAAAACTTTTCTAGACAACAGGAAGGGCTTCATTTTTGTGTATGAAAATGAGCCATTTTATAATACTGGTGTATGATTTTTCCCCACCAATGTCTGATGCTTTTCCACCGTAATAGACACCCTGTTGTGCCTAATTGCTTTACTGTCCTTTTTACCTGGAATGATTATATTGTGACTTGCTGTTCGCCTCAAACTGTTAAGACTGTAGTGAGAATAAAGCACCTCTAGCAGGGATTACTCTATCGAATAAAGTTGACCCACATGACTGGCTGTCTACTAATGAGGAGGTAGAACTGGCCAGACCCCATTGTATAATGTCTGTTATCCTAGGGGGATCATGAGATGTAAGATCCCCCTTCCAATATGCCCACAACGAAGCTAACCCCAGGTCTTTAGCTTCTGCTTGTCTACCAGAGCACTTCAACCTAATTCACTATCCTGGGATGAATAACGGTCTCATTATGTGTAACCTCTATGTCCGTACTGCCTGCATGTTGTAGACTACCTGCCGCCTGTATACCTATGTATTTCTTACTGTTATACTTTACAATCACATGACTGTATCGATCCGTTACCTGTAATGTTGTTGATTCACCCGGGTCGCCCCTGAAAAAGGGACCTCCGGGGCCCAGTGGGCCTACCCGGTCATCAAAATTCAATAAATAAATAAATAAGATAAAGCCAAGTGCCCTCTGCCCCTAAAGTTGGATTAACGAAAGTAACCCAAGCCCTGGAATGCTATAATGTTAATGTAACCTATGTGTCCCATTTTTGTAACATGGGTATACATATGTATCTACGGGTTCAGGGAAGGATGAGGTTACCTGGCACAAGAGACCTAGGTTTGGCTACTCTGCACAGGGGCACCCAAGTAAATCCAACTACAGGAAGCAATAACTGTATTGTCCAGAACCAGAATTGGGATTTTTCAGTGTGGCTTTATTTATTAACTCACTGAACATAAACAAAGCACTGCATGGTCCCCCAAAGGGCTAAGTTACTGTAATGCAGATTAGATGTTAAACACAGCAGTCCATTTGGCGAATGAACACATTACAACAGTTGTCTGGCTTTGGACCCACCAGGTGCTCACCTCGGACTTTGCATGCGCATTGGATACACAGCCCGACTGGCCCAGCTCCCCTGCCGGTCACTCGACTGATGGTCCACTTGGTGAATGAACCCAAACTTTACTTGGAAAGACATCCCATCAAACAAGGAGGCTCCCAAACTTTGGCTCCCCACACCACTTGAAGTCTGCGACTCCTAGAGAGATTTTGTTTTCATACTTCCAATCGAAACTCCCATCAAACAAGGAGACTCCCATCCAACAAGGAGTAATTTTCCCATCCTGTGGCTCCCCACACCATTTAGAGTCTGCGACTCCTAGAGAGATTTTCAAGTTGCGACCCACATCTGGGTACCCACCCCATCACTGGCCAAGCGCATGAGGCAAGTAGCAAAAACACAGAAGAAATCTGTAGAGGTGGACCTGGTTACTAAAGATGGGGGGTTTTCCCACCTTCAGCTCCCACAGCCCATACCCGGCCATTTCTCTGGACACACAGAACTTTAGACTTTAAAATGTAGATTGAATGGTGGATGACCTGAAGCACCCCCTCTACAGTGAACTTTAAATTCATTAACCTTTAAACAGATGACTGCTCTATTTGTTTGTCCTAGTTGACATAGTCCTCCCAAATAGCAGTCCCCAATACTTGAAATCCAACTGAAGAAATGAAGTTGTTTGCCCCTTCCAATGGAGCCAAACACTTACTCATTCGTTGCAGGTGCCCCAAAGGCAAAGTACTGTAACCTTTGCTGTTATACATGAACAGACTGAACTTAAATTAAAACAGGCAGCTTTCTTCCCAGGGTGGGAGAAGGGGATTGCCCCTGGAACCCACAGAGAACTTTCTCCTACTCCCCCCTGGAGGGAGGGGGCACTGAGACCGGGGGAGCGGTCTCCACCACTTTAAAAAGGTAAAACTCAGGAACACTTCCTTTTTTCTGAGTGAGAAATCACACTGCACACTATTGCTTCCTTCTTGCTTAAGGACAAACGGAAGACTCCCTTTGAATTTCCCAAAGTTCTAAACTTACTCTGAGCTGAAGATTCCAAATGTGGCTCATGCAGCTGTGACAGTTCTATAATGATGTCATCTCTCAAGCCTCAGCTGTGACTGAGGACAGAGTGAGACAGTGTGAAACCCATTTAACCGGAGTTTCACAAGCTGCCTTCCCTGCCTACCACTAGGTCTTACTGGGATTCTAGTAACCCCGGGTAACAAAGGGGTTACACTTGCCCTTGACCAGGAAAATGACTGTCCCCAGTCATTATGCACCCGGCCTTAGGCCATCCCACCCTATGTGCTACCTGCGGAGGGGGGTGATCAGGCCTCCTCCTACCATGTGCGAGCACAGGTAGGCAACACTAAGGGCCTAGAGGCCCTATAGCTGACATATCAGCCTCTACTCTATCCACTTACTATGGACACCTAGTGGCTCTGGTAGAACCATCCAGAGCATAGCCCTGATAGATCAGTACTGCGGCCCCTACTGCAGGTCAGGGCCACAGCCTGTCCATCCCCCCTAACCCTCTAGGGAAAACCTATCTGCCTCTAACATAACATCCCAAACAAAAACAAAACCCAGGGACCTCCCCTACCTTGGGCAGCCTGCAACTACAACCTTTAGCAATAATAACACAGTACATTTAAATTCTACACCATAAGCACTGATGAGGGACTCCGATGAGCCCCTCCTTCTCTTCTGTCTTTCAGGAACACCTGTAAGAAAAGACAAAAACCAAAAAAACCACATCCTAACCTGCATGTACAGTCTATCTAAACAACAACGACAACAACCACAACAACAACAACAACAACAACCCTTACCATACAGAAAAAGCACTGAACAATCCCAAAAAAGAAAAAAGATTTTTTTTTTTTTTTTTTAGAAAAAGGTAGAAAATCAGTATTTACATTAAAGTACAATGACATTGATAACAATACACCTTTGGGGGGATGGAATGCCCTAAATGTCCCACTAGTGACTACAAGGCCCGAAGGCCAGTCCATTAAAGAGTCTCTCCTGGGCTGGAGCCCCGTGAAGCATAGTTCTTTAAGGCAATAATCCCGGAGGGGAGAGTCTTTGCGGACAGTTCACACACTGTTTGAAGTCTGTAGTGTAGGGTGTGTATTGCAATGTCATAAAGATAGAATAAAAAGGGTTTTGTGGACTTACCAGCCTCTTGAAGTATTCGGAAATCACAAACCTGGTCCCTTACGAAGACTCTCCCTGGCAGCATTTCTTCTGATACAGCTGGGCGGACATTTTCCGGGAACCCACAGGAGTGCACATCTGGAAACAGCTGGGCTGATGTCATAACTGGAGAAGGAACCTTAGAACAGGAACAAAAAGAGAAACAGCTGGTCCGGCGTCATCCGATTACCAGGCGATGAACAGGAAAACAGCTGGGCTGGTGTCCTCTCTGGATCTGAAGTCATCTGGTGGTACCAGTAGATGTTTGCTGATTAAGGCAGTACATGTGGACTGAAGAATATGGGGCACCTGATTTCTTGTTTATTCATATTGGCAGTTCAATAAGGGCACTTCACAGTCTAGATGTGGCAGTATTGACTACCACTGCTCGGCTCTCCATTTTGTGAGGCACGGGCTTAATTACAGGGGTCCTTGCACTGGAGGCAAATAGTAGGGGTCAGGGCTTGAATTATTACTCATCTGGGCGCACATAATTCACACAGTGGGAACTTCATCCCTCTCCGTCCACTATTCTACTCTGTCCATAAACAGTGTCCTGCCTCTCTTCCACTGTGTATACTTTTTGTGGAACAGTCTATTCTTTACATGCTGGTTAGCCCCAGGATGCACATGTTTCATTGCTTCATCCCAGATCCAGGATTTCCTGCAGTTCTCAATCTCCTCCCAGACTCTCCGAGGAAAGGTAGGAAAGGTCATACCAAAGATTTCATTGGCCTTTCTACAGACAGTCTCCTCTTTACTTGCTTTGGTCAATCTGGAGACCGCTGACCTGGCTGGGGGTGGCCAGTCCTGGTTCTGCCACTTCAGCATCCTCAGACGAAATTAAAACGGATCCCTGACTTCTTCTTCTTCTGGTGAAGCCAGGGCAGTAGCATCACCACCTTCTTGAACACACACTCCTCGAGCTTAAGATCTTAAGGCTGTGTACCGTTCTATCTCACAAGGCCACATGGTTTCCCCCTCATCTTCCTCTTCACTGAGGATCTGAGCCCAGGTGAGCAGTAGTTCTCACCCCGAGACTATCCATTCATCACTGGGAGCCGGAGGTTGACACCTCCCATTCAAAGGCCTCCGCATCTCATCTTCACCTTGAGACTTGGCTAGGCTCCCCACACAGGGACTATTGATGCTTTATCTGAACTTGCCTTCTGAGATCCAGCATCCAATGCTTCAATTTCAGCTTCAGTCTCTAATTCTGCACTCTCTAACTTTGTGCCACACTCCCCTGGGGGACCTTCCTCCCCAGGCTCCGCCTGATGCTGTGTGCTGCCAACTGCAGATTCCTGAAGTTGTGTCCATGTGGGAGCCAAATGAATCTGAGGCGCTTTATACAAGCCATATTTTTGTAGACATCCAGCACAGTGAGGAATCTTGAAGACATCCCTTCCAGCACTCAAGCACATCTGGCATACACACACTGGATAATTAGGAATTGCCACATCAGGAGGGAGTTGCCCTCTATAACACCAATTTTCAATATCTCTTAATCTATTTACTGCTGCTGTTACTGCAACCTGGGCATGATCCGGGTAACGAGCTGGTCCTGAGGCCATAACTGCAGAAAAACAAACAAAAGTTCACTGTAACTGAAAGTCCCACTTTAAATGAACACACTCTGTAGCTTTTAAAATGGCTCCTCTGCTGCTGTGTTTACTTTACTACCCCACCCTGTAACGGTGGCGGCAGTACTCCTGTGCATCAACATTCAGACTCTGGGTCAAGCCACTGCGCACCCGATTTACATCAGCTACTAATAACTTTTACTTCAATCTGCACAACTTGCTCTGTTCTGGCTGTTCACACATTTACAGGATTTTTCCTTGGACTTTTCACATGCTGGCAACATTCATTTAATTACAGTCCTTTTAAAACTTCAGGTTTCATCTAGGATTGCCTGCTTTTACTAGTGTTGCACTTATTTTACAACCCACAGTCTCTCTCTGGCTGCAAACTTTAAACTGAGGCTACTTTCATTGCTGTGCTCACATTTAATGGCTTTACAGACTTGCACTTGCCAGCAGGACATCACACAATCACTACTTGCAAAGCGACCACACAGCTGCATACACATTTTATATGGCAGTCTCTGAAAATCACTGATTTGAGCAGTTTTAAATCGTTTACTCACTGTTATTGTAGCAGATTGCTGAGATGGGGTAAAACGGCCTTCAGCCAGATTTTTGAAGGCCTCAGATTGCAAACGGGCGGGCGGTCTCCGCGATCGTAGTATTAACCACACAATTCACTGATCCCACAATCGATAAGCGGGTTGAGCCCGATTGTTAACTGAAAAGTCACTTTTTTATTGTTTACAGCGCTTTGAACACTTCGCGAATGCTCCTCCACTGCCAGTACACGCACTACTCTCTGTCTCCCTCTCTAATGCTGAAGCAGACTCTGAAGAGCTGGCTGAGGGGCGGGACTAATGGCAAACTGACCAACCACACGACGCCATGCAAATGAGCCTCTTCTTCCTCACGAGGACTCCTCTCCTCACGGCGATCGTCGAGCAGGCAAATTTAAACTAAAGATGCACTTTTTTTCAACTGACTCACGGCGAGGGAGTCCATTTCAACTATGTAACATTGCCATTAGCTCTGCAGTCTCTAGCATTGCACAGAAAGCATTTCCAACGTCCAGGGCATAATTTCTCTGTTGCTACCCCTAGTTTTCCACACTTTCCTTCACAGAACTTTATTTTAAAACTGACAAACGCTGTAAACTATGTTGATGCAGGACAAGGACACACACTTTGGCTTTACAGCTCCTTGGTAAACAGTTGGCATTTTTTTAAACAGCAGCACAAGATTCACAGCACACAGCACACAGCACACACTAGGGAAATTGCTTCAACTTTTTTGGGCTACCGACTGCCAGATAGCCAAAATGCTAGCTTACTTGCCCAAGCACCTTCCTTCCCAAACAAATCCAAAGCGGTGCCTCCATTTTTGTAACCTATGTGTCCCATTTTTGTAACATGGGTATATATATATGTATCTACGGGTTCGGGGAAGGATGAGGTTACCTGGCACAAGAGACCTAGGTTTGGCTACCCTGCACAGGGGCACCCAAGTAAATCCAACTACAGGAAGCAATAACTGTAATGTCCAGAACCAGAATTGGGATTTTTCAGTGTGGCTTTATTTATTAACTCACTGAACATAAACAAAGCACTGCATGGTCCCCCAAAGGGCTAAGTTACTGTAATGCAGATTAGATGTTAAACACAGTGGTCCATTTGGTGAATGAACACATTACAACAGTTGTCTGGCTTTGGACCCACCAGGCACTCAGCCCGGACTTTGCATGCGCATTGGATACACAGCCCGACTGGCCCGGCTCCCCTGCCGGCCACTCGACTGACAGTCCACTTGGCGAATGAACCCAAACTTTACTTGGAAAGACATCCCATCAAATAAGGAGGCTCCCAAACTGTGGCTCCCCACACCACTTGAAGTCTGCGACTCCTAGAGAGATTTTGTTTTCGTACTTCCAATCAAAACTCTCATCAAACAAGGAGACTCCCATCCAACAAGGAGTAATTTTCCCATCCTGTGGCTCCCCACACCATTTAGAGTCTGCGACTCCTAGAGAGATTTTCAAGTTGCTACCCACGTCTGGATACCCACCCCATCACTGGCCAAGCGCATGAGGCAAGTAGCAAAAACACAGAAGAAATCCGTAGAGGTGGACCTGGTTACTAAAGATGGGGGGTTTTCCCACCTTCAGCTCCCACAGCCCATACCCAGCCATTTCTCTGGACACACAGAACTTTAGACTTTAAAATGTAGATTGAACGGTGGATGTCCTGAAGCACCCCCTCTACAGTGAACTTTAAATCCATTAACCTTTAAACAGATGACTGCTCTATTTGTTTGTCCTAGTTGACATAGTCCTCCCAAATAGCAGTCCCCAGTACTTGAAATCCAACTGAAGAAAAGAAGTTGTTTGCCCCTTCCAATGGAGCCAAACACTCACCCATTCGTTGCAGGTGCCCCACAGGTGAAGTACTGTAACCTTTGCTGTTATACATAAACAGACTGAACTTAAATTAAAACAGGCAGCTTTCTTCCCAGGGTGGGAGAAGGGGATTGCCCCTGGAACCCACAGAGAACTTTCTCCTACCCTCCCCCGGAGGGAGGGGGCACTGAGACCGGGGGAGCGGTCTCCACCACTTTAAAAAGGTAAAACTCAGGAACACTTCCTTTTTTCTGAGTGAGAAATCACACTGCACACTAATGCTTCCTTCTTGCTTAAGGACAAACGGAAGACTCCCTTTGAAGTTCCCAAAGTTCTAAACTTACTCTGAGCTGAAGATTCCAAATGTGACTCATGCAGCTGCGACAGTTCTATAATGATGTCATCTCTCAAGCCTCAGCTGTGACTGAGGACAGAGTGAGACAGTGTGAAACCCATTTAACTGGAGTTTCACAAGCTGCCTTCCCTGCCTACCACTAGGTCTTACTGGGATTCTAGTAACCCCCGGGTAACAAAGGGGTTACGTTAATATTAAATGAAACTGATCATATTCCTAAGTTAATGTTTTATCATTTAAATTCTAAGTGCTGTATTGTGCATAAGTGTTTCCAGTTATTAGCACAGCCCTTTTGGAGTGCAGCCAACCAATCATATTACTCCATTTCCAGCCACTGTATTATAATTGTCTTCACTTGATAACTCAGTAGAATTCTGAAAAAGAAAACATAATATGCATAGATAATTCAGCTTGTAGTTTATATACTGCCTGTATTTAGCTGTCCTTTCTATGCTGGCTCACGATTGCGCACCAGCAAACATATTGCACTAGTAGCAGATTTGGAGGTGTAGTCACTGTGGGCGAATGCAAGGCACGCATCAGTAGGTGTGTCCCTCATTCCCCAATAAACCAGCTGCAGACGCTGACACCCGCAATACATAAAGTGGCCACCAGATCTAAGAAAAGTGCTGCTGCAATGAGAGCCAAGATCATCATGCAGCGGCACAATAACACGCCTCCTGACGTGCCTTTCCTGGTGAAGCACTTCACTAAACATAGCGGCACTGACTGCCACTGCTGCCACTTCATTTGTTGATGGGGGAGCACACTCCTCGTCTGCATGATGCCCCCCATCGAAGTGTGTGCCGAGGGGGGGCCCAATCCCCCTCAGCATCATGCACCCCCCAACAGTCTTTCCTTACCGACGGAGGGCCCTCTCCCCGTTGGCTTCTGTTCCCCTTGCCTAGATTAATTTGCCGACAGGGAAGCCCACTCCCCATCAGCATAATGTCCTCAGACCCCGATGTGTGCTGTGTGCCGAGGGGGTGCCCAATCCCCCTCGGCATCATGTGT
Organism: Neoceratodus forsteri; assembly: GCA_016271365.2. NCBI lineage: Eukaryota > Metazoa > Chordata > Ceratodontiformes > Ceratodontidae > Neoceratodus > Neoceratodus forsteri. The sequence goes on from CM057455.1 coordinate 298,984,183, forward strand.
GCCCCCCACCCATTTCTGTGCCGATGGGGGGGCCCAATCCCTGTCGGCTACAGTCCCTCTTCCTATTATGCAGGTGGTATACTGGGAGCCCACCCCAGTGTACCAAACAGCTGCAAAAAAGAAACCAATCCTCGTTGTCAGTTTTTTTACCTGTAAAGAAGAAGATGGTCCCTTGTGGTCTCTCCTGCCCCTCCCCAACACGTGCCCACCCTCTCGTGCACTCTGCCATCCCACCCCCCACCCCATACTTACCTACGAGTGCAGCGATGATCTTTGGTGGACCAGGAACACGTTTGCAATCTTCAAAGCTGACCGTGAACTGAAGAAATGCTGATAAGCAGTATAATGGCATAAATAGGGGGTTTTCAACTTTGGTGCATATCTCGGGCATTTTGGGGAATTTTTCATCAAATTTTCAACATGGGGTTATTGGGACCCCTCCTCATGAATTCAGTCACTGTCATGGCATTATTCGGTCCTGAAATATGATTTTGCAGTCACTGCGTGGAATCACCTTTCGGGACCAATGAAAAGACAGTGCCACTGTTCGTGAGGTGGACTCTCAAAAACCCTATGTTGAAAATTTGGTGAAACCTAAATCAAAAATGACTGTTTATGAGAATGTGCATTGCGCAGTTTCCACGCACGCTTGTAACTTCGTGAATTTGTAATATTTTCACTCCAGATTTTTTAACATTGGCATTTTGCCACACCACCTTATGAACAGTACAGCTGTCATTTTACATATCCTGTCCGAAATGTGTTTTTGCACTTCCGGCACAGAATAGCGCAGTTGCTGTGATAGATCACTTTTAGGGACAGATTAAGAAAATTACAGTGGCACTGTTCATGAGCAGAGGCCCTAAAATGCCTATGTTGAAAATTTGGTGATGGAAGTCCATAAAATGACTGTGTTCAAGCATGCATTGCACAGTTTCCACGCACCCTTGTAACTTCACAAATTTGCAATATTTTCATGCCAGATTTTCAACACTGGCATTTTTTTACACCTCCTTATGAACAGTACAGCTGTCATTTTTCACATCTTGCGCAAAATGTGTTTTCTCACCTGTGGTGCACAATGGAGTGGTCATTGTGGGAAATGATCTTTTGGGACACATTAACAAAATCATAATGCCACTGTTCATTATGGGAGGTCCCAAAATGCTTATGTTGAACATGTAGTTAAAAAAATCCCGACAATAATTGGGTTAAGGACGTGTACTGGCAAGGATTGATCAGTGTGCTCTGAACCGGCGCCATTTTTAAACTACTACAGAACTGAGCTAGGTTTCACCCTGCAGAGTACAGTTGCACCAATCTAAAATAAAAAAATATTTAATCAGAAGAACTGCACTTAGAAATTCATGGGACACTGACCCGTTTATGCCACTGTGGGGTGTTTTCTCTGACTGCGGTTTACAACTCAGCTGATCAGTTGCTTTTTCTGCCGAAACCCTGCATTGTGGCTGGCGTCTGTTACTCGGGCCCACAAACAACACCAGGACTCCTGCCACACTCCCCAAAAATCTGATCCAGACCAATTAAGCCAGCTAATAGCTCTCCCAGCATCCCTATCTATAAATTTACCTACCTCCCTCCTTGTCTTTCCACAGCAGCATTCGATCGTCCCAGAGGTCGAGAGGGACTGCCGGAGGGTAGCACCAAGGGAGGTCGACAGTGAAAATGCTGACTTCCTGCACAGTGATGGCACAATACCGACACAGGTATTGTGCCGCCCATTCATTGAGTGTTTTCTGTGGGGGGCTCTGCACACCCTGGACTTTAGGATTATCAACTCCAGGTAGGAGTTGGTCCAGGGAAGGGGCAGAACACTGGCGGAAAGCGAAGCATGAAAAAAGGACCATTACCATGATTGTCGCCATAATGGTCTTTTTTCGGGTTTCACCATCAGGGTCTCAACCTGAAGGGGTGCACCGCTACCGAAGTAGCCCTCCCCCACCCCCCAAAAATCCATCAGATACTAAGAAGTCTTGCAGCACCATGAGGAGCATCTCTCTCTGTGTCTAGTCCCCGCCGGCCCCACCACCACCCTTGCTGGACTCTCCATTATATAGTGTAGCTGGAACACGCCCCTCAGAAGTACAACCTATCAGTCAACTCTCCCATCTGCAGCTTATACTTGCCCACCACTAGAGGCCCTAATTCATTTCACTTGTCTAGTTCTCTAGCTCAAAGACAAAGGCAAACACAATAGCTCCATCATGCTCTTACCTACTCTCTTCACTATCTCGATATTGTCCCCACTGCTGTCTCTCCCTCCCTCTACTGTCTCCGGAGAGCAGAAACACATTCTCACAGCCTACACTCAGCCAGCCTGGATGACATTACCTCGCACCCTTCCCACCTGGCTTCATCTGAACCACACGCATCTACAAGGGCCAGCAGGCACCCCTTTAAAACCACCCACCCCTCACCACACTGAGAACATAACCTTACATTTCCCCACCTTATACTCTCCCTCATGGTGGCCAACTTCTAGGGCACACTACTCTCTGTATTCCTTCCTCCTCCTGTCAGCCACCCACTGAATGCCTACCTCCACACCCATTCCCCTGTCTCCACTTTCTCCTCCTGTTGGCAGCTCCCCACACCCTCAAACTCCCAATAACCACTTTCTCTCCCACATATGGGACCATGCTATGCAAAGACCCTCTGCTAAATAAACTGACCAGAAGCATCCTGCTTAGGTCTCTCCTCCTCCTCCTCCTTCTCCTGCTCCTGACTGGTAACATCCACCCGAACCCTGGTCCTCAGATTGCTCCCCAGTCCTGCCCCTCATCTGATTGTGGGCTGCGCATCACCTCAATTAATATCTGCAGCCTTCTAAAAAAAAGGGGACACATTCCAGGGGTGGGTTTCCCAACACCACCCGGACATCATAGCCTTAGGCAAAACTTGGCTCTCTCCCTCCCTCTATCCCTGACTCGGCCGTTACCCTCCCTAGCTATAACCTCTTTCGCACTGATAGGGTGGGTAAGCCTGGGGGTGACTGCGCCCTCTACTTTAAGAACTCGCTTTCTGGTCAATTGCTCCCTCCGCCTCAATTCATCGAGGGGGCCCAGGCTCTCAAGGTAAAAATAACACTAGGCAGAACTACTAGCCCCCTCCTACTCACTGCCGTCTATATCCCTCCTAGGGACCAGAAACAGGCCTTTCATGCTATCATGTCCTATATCTCCACCCTACATCCGCAACATGAAAAAATTGTCATGGGTGATTTCAACATAAATTGGCTGGCCAAGACGGCCGCCCCTTACATTGATGATGCTGCTACGCTTGATCTCACTCAGGTAGTCACCACTCCCACCTGGCTTAACATCAGTACAGGGACCTCCTCTCTCTCTTGGTCCTGGTCTTCACTAATCACCCCCGTAGAATCACAAAAACTTCAGTACTCCCTAACGCTTTAAGCAACCATTCTCCTATACTCTGCACCTGGTCCTGCAAAGCCCTTAACCCCCCCCCAAAAAAAATTACTACTCATCGAAAACTCAGTCCTGGTAAACTCTCCCAGCTTATAGCCCACCTCAGAAGCTGGGACTAGACACCCCTAGCTAACACCCTCGACCCGGATCGTGCCCTTGACCTTTTTATCACTTCCTTTAATGCAGTCTGTGGCAAATTTGCCCCCCCTTATTAAGAGAATGTCCAAAGGTAACAATGCCCCTTAGTTCACTGACAACCTCCTGGATCAAATGAAATATCGTGACTCCCTTTGGTACCTTGCAAATGAGACCAACAGGCCAGCAGATAGGTAGCGGTATAGGGAGGCTCGTAATAAGTACACATGGTCCTTACGCAAAGCCAAAGCCGAGTACTACAAAGCCTCATTAACTTCTGCCTGGGGCTCTGGGTAAAAATTTTGGAATAATAAAAAGGAACTCTGCAGCAAGGTCCCAAATCCGCCCCCAGATCTGTTGGTTATAGACGGTAACCTTACCTTGGATCCCCTCAGTATAGCCTCAGCCCTTAACTCCGCCTTCACAGATCTCAATCATGTCAACCCCCCTCCTGCCCTCCCCCCCTCACCCCCCGCTTGCTCCACCCTTTCATCTATGATTTATTACCCCAGAGGTAGCCAAACCCTACCTTGTCAAAGCCCTAAGCCACTCCCACTATAGCAGTGATTCCCTTGACCTGAGACTTCTCCGCCTCACTCTCCAGGAAGTCCTTATTCCACTCACACATATTCTTAACTGCTCCTTCTGCCAGGGGAAATTCCCCAACCTCTGGAAATCAGCCTCCATTACCCCATCTACAAGAGCGTGGACTGCACCTCCACCAGCAACTACTGCCCTATCTCTATTCTTCCCCCTCTATCTAAACCATTAGAACGTATTGTCTCAGATCAACTCACTGACCACTTAATGAAATATAACCTCCTATGTAAACAGCAACATGGCTTCCGTAAGGGGGATAGTACCACCATAGCCCTTCTTGAGTTCACCTCACACATCCACTCCGCCTTGAACCATTGCCACATCTCAGGTGCCATCTTTGTGGATCTCTCTAAGGCATTTGATGCCATAAACCATGCCCTACTGCTGACCACTCTCTCCTCCATTGGCTTCTCCAGTGATGCCCTAAGCTGGTTTGCTGACTACCTGTCTGAAAGAACTCAACAGGTCAAGATTGGTGCCACCCTGTCCACCAGCCTACCAGTCCGATCTGGTGTCCCACAGGGCTTCATTCTTGGCCCTCTGTTATTTAGTCTGCATCTTAACTCACTCCCATCGGCTTGCCCCGGCAACCTGTTCCTATATGCGGATGATGCTGTCCTGTACGCCTCCTCTCCAGACCCCCTTAAACTCCACCAAGTCCTCCAACACTCATTCAGTGCAGCTGAAAAATGGTTCTCCACCCAGTGCTTAATCATCAACTATAAGAAGACAAAAGTCATGGTTTTCTCACACCCACAGGACTCCCTTAAGAACCTCTGTCCCCTAATTCTCGATGCCAACCAGTCCTCGCTCGAACAGGTAAACACCTTTAAATACCTAGGTATCACACTAGATCCAGCCCTCAACTGCCATCAACATATTCAGCACCTATCCACTGCCCTTAACTCTAGAATTGGCGTGCTTTATTGGTACAAACATTGCCTCACATCTGACGCCCTTTGGCTCACCATCTCCTCCTCGGTCTTCTCCCTCCTGGACTACAGTATTCTCGTATACAGTGCTGTGTCCTTCTTTACCCATGGCAGACTCCGGCTCATACTTAAAAAAACCTGCTGCCTCATCCTTGGCTGTGACTGTTACACCCACACCTGCTTCCTCTACAGGGTCACAAACTGGCTTAACCTAGACAACAGGATCAGGTATCACACCTGCCTAATGGCCAAAAAGATTGGACCAGGTCTTTCTCCCCCTGCTCTCTCCTCCATTATGCACCCTACATCAGAAACATAGAAACATAGAATTTGATGGCAGATAAGGACCGCTTGGCCCACCTAGTCTGCCCATTTCCCTACCTAACAGATAAGCTGCAGATCCTAGTTAACCAACAGCCTACTTCCTCCTACGCCCCACTAGAATTGCCTTATGTCTGTCCATGCATTCTTGAATTTCCCCACTGTTCCATGCATCTACAACCCTCTCTGTGAAACAATACTTCCTCACATTACCTCTGAGCCGTCCTCCCTCTATCTTCAAATTGTGCCACCTTGTTCTTGCACATCTCTTTTCTGAAAGATGCTACCCTCTTCGACTTTGCTGATTCCCTTGAGGTATCTGAAAGTTTCTATCATGTCCTCCCTCTCCCTCCTTGCCTCGAAGCTATAAATCTTAAGCTCCTTTAGTCTTTCTTCATATGTCTTCTGGTGCAGACCCTGCACCATTTTGGTTGCCCTCCTCTTGACAGCCTCCACCCTGTCTATGTCTTTGCGGAGATGGGGTCTCCAGAACTATGCACAGTACTCCAGATGTGGTCTTATCAACTGTCTGTACAGAGTGCCAACAGCTGCCTGTTTTCTACTGGTGATGCCTCTCCCTATGCATCCCAGTATCCACCCAGCCCTCCTTACTGCCTTCTCACACTGCTTGCCCACCTTTAGGTTGTCTAATATGACTACCACTACCCCCAGGTCCCTTTCCATTTTGTTGTTGTATCTCACCCCCCATTGTGTACTCTTCCCCTGGGTTTTTGTTTCACAGGTGCATTACTTTGCTCTTCTTTGCATTGAATGTAAGCTGCCATGCATCTGACCATTCCTCCAACCTTGACAAGACCCTTTTTTCATCCTTTCCACCCCACCTTGTATATCAAGCATGTTGCAGATCTTTGTGTCATCTGCAAAGAGACGTACTTTTCCTTCCAGTCCCTCTGTAATATCACTTATAAAGACATTAAAAAGGACGGGCCCCAGTACCGAACCCTGCAGCACCCCACTAGTAACCCCTCTTTCTTCACTGTGGACTCCATTTACTATTACCAGTTGTGTCCTGTTGTCCAGCCAGCGTTTTACCCAGGCTACCACCCTGGGACCCACTCCCAGGCTGGCTAATTTGTTTATTAATCTTTTGTGTGGGACTGTGTCAAATGCCTTGCTAAAGTCTAGGTAGGCCATGTCCACAGTCCTTCCCATGTCTACTACTTTGGTTACCCAGTCAAAGAAATCAATTAGATTTGTCTGACATGACCTTCCTGCTGTGAATCCATGCTGCCTTGGGTCCTGTGCCCCACTGGCCTCTAGGTACTCAACAATTCTTTCCTTCTGAATTGATTCCATCATTTTCCCTACCACTGAGGTCAAACTGACAGGTCTGTAGTTTTCTGCCTCTGTCTTGTTCCCACTTTTATGAAGGGGAATCACATCTGCCCTCCTACAGTCCTCAGGTACCACACCATCCTCCCATGATTTATTAAAAAGGGTAGTCAGTGATGTTACTAATTCTTCCCTTAGTTCTTTTAGAATTCTGGGGTGAATCCCATCAGGCCCCACTGCTTTAGCCACCTTCTGTTTTAAGAGTTCTTTCAGAACCCTTTCTTCTGTGAAAGGACTAATATCAACCCCCCTATCCAGAGTGCTTTTATTGACTGAATTAGGTCTCTCCCCTTGCTTTTCCATTGTGAATACTGAGCAGAAATATTCATTCAGTATCCCTGCTTTTTCACTGTCGCTCTCTGCCCAACCACCTTCCTCTTTATTCAGCCTCAGTATCCCTGCTTTCGTCTTTCTTTGCTCCTTAATGTACCTATAAAAGGTTTTATCCCCCTTCTTAACTGAGTTGGCTATCTTTTCCTCAGATTGGGCCTTTGCTATTCTGACTGCCTTCCCGGCTTCCTTCTGCTTTAACTGGTACAGTTCTCTGTTGTGCTCCTTCTGTGTTTCCTTATACTTCCTGAATGCTATCTTTTTCTCCCTTACCTTCCCTGCCACCTCTTTTGAGAACCATAGTGTTTTTTTCCTTCGCTTTGATTTGTTCATTTGCTTCACACAAAGGCTTGTTGCCTCTGTGATGGCAGTTTTGATGTTTCCCCATTGTTGCTCCACCCCACCTTCTTGCCAGTTTGCTAGTGCTTTTCTGAGGCATTCTCCCATTTTGACAAAATCAGCCCTCCTGAAGTCCAGTACCTTCACTTTTGTGTGGCTTGACTCTACAGTTAAGTTTATCGTGAACCACACTGTTTGGTGGTCGCATGTTCCCAGATGGCTACCCACTTCAAGATCAGAGATCCTTTCTCCTTCCTCATTTGAGAGTACCAGGTCTAAGACTGCTCCCTCCCGAGTGGGTTCCAAAACTAGCTGTCTGAAGCATGCCCCCTGTAGGGCATCGAGAATGGCCCTGCTCTTGGATGTGGCTGCAGCAAAGGTGGTCCCATTAACATCTGGCATATTCAGGTCCCTCATCAGCAATATCTCACCTTTCTCTGCCATCCCAAGGATGTCTTCTATCATTTTCTTGCCCATTTCCTCCTCCTGAGACGGGGGTCTGTATACAACCCCCGGGTGGATTGTGGAGCCATTTCCAGTCTCCAGGGTGGCCCACAGTGCCTCCTCTCCTCCCTGTTTACCATTTAGTTCTGTTGCTTTGATCCCTTCCCTTACATAGAGAGCTACTCCTCCTCCTCCTCCTCTTCTTCCTCCCTGTCCCTCCTGTAGATTGTGTACCCTGGTATGTTGACATCCCAGTCATGGTTCTCTGTGTACCATGTTTCTGTGACTGCCACGATATCCATGCATCCCTCTTCCATCAAGGCCACCATTTTGGGGAGCTTTTTACCTAGACTACGGGCATTGGTACTCATTACCCTCCATTTTTTTCTGGCTTTATTTCTTTTTGCCCCATCCCTGTCCTTATTGCCTTTGCCTTTTTCTCCAGTTACCCCTGCCCTTATCCCTATCAACTGCTCTATCTTGGTGTTTCCCTCACTAACTACCCTGACTTTTGGGGGGGCTAGGATTTCCCTTCTCCTTTTCAGTGCCTCCCCCCTTGGCTAGTTTAAATGCTTGCCAATAAAGCATTTAAACCTATAACCTAGGATCCTGGTTCCCCTCCAGGGTAGATGCTGACCATCGCACTTGTATAGGCCTGCATCCCTCCAGGTGGAGACCCAGTCCCCAATGAAGCCAAATTCCTGAGCTCTGCACCAGTTTTTCAACCAGTCATTGAATCCCATGATGCAGAGTGCCCTAGCCTCATCCATGCCATAGACAGGTAGCACTTCTGAGAAAGTTACCATGTGTGCAACTTGTCTAAGGCCCATCCCCAACTCCACAAACTCCTGTTGCACTGCTCTTATCCATTCTCAGCCAGGTCATTCATCCCTAGGTGGAAAATGACATCCAGCTCACTCCCCCTTGCAGCTGCTCCCATGATCCTGAGGATTTGTTTCCTGTCCCTCCAAGCCATGGTGCTGGGCATGCACCTTACCTCCCTTTCCCTTCCTTCCCCAAGTTCTACCCCTCTAACAATCAAGTCCCCCACCAGGAGTTGTTTCCTTCCTCTGTGGGGTCCTGTGCCACCCTCCTGTGGGTCTCCATTGTGGAGGTTCCCAGCATCCTCCTTGGTCTCCACTGCGGGTGCCTCCATAGAGGAACCATGCTCCACCAGAGTGGTGAATGAATTGTGGAGAGGCACAACTGGAGGGATGCACCTCTGTTCCACCACCCTCACCCTCCCTGAGCCCACTGTGGTCCAACCACTCCTCTTTCTTGGCAACTTCTGAGATGGTGGGGGAGCAGGTTTTCTGAATCACTGCAAGGTCAGTATGGAGAAGCGCAACCTCCTCCTTCAGACCAGAGAGGTGCCTGCAAATAGGGCAGCAACACAGTTTCCAGAATGTCTTCCTGAAGACTGCTGCTCCTCAGCCAGTACATTGCACCACTCCCCACATGTCTTTGCCCCTTCCTGTTACAGATGCTTTTCTTTTGTTGTTTTTTTTGTTCTTGTTTTAGTGTGTACAAGCTTGTGAGTGTCTCTACCTCCTATTCAGTGTGCTGTGCCTTTAAGGATATGGACAGGTGTATGTTGTTAGTTTTGGGGAAGTGATGTCAGAACCGCTGCTATAAAGGAAGTTATGCACTTGGGGTGGGTGGGGTGTGGGGAAGGTTGGGAGGGAGTAAACCTATGCCATTCAGAAACAATCAACTACAACTCTGACCCTCCACCCCGGGGAGTTCCTTCCTTCCTTTCAGACACCTATTTCACAGAGGTTAAGTACCAGGTCTGGTCACCAATGACTGCAACTATCTCCCAGCTACAGTTCCTCCCTGGTAAATTAAAGTTAAAACTAAGACAAGTCAACCTGAAAAACAGAATCAATACTAGTTACTTATGCAGGTACAAAAAGTAATAATTCAGTTTAGTGTAGTCTAGAAAATAACCTCCTTGATTTAAGGAATCTCTGGCTGCTTTCTCTCTCTCTCTCTCTCTCTCTCTCTATGTCTCAGCAGACAGAGACCACAAACAGCAGCAGTCATATCCACCCATAGCTCTGGCAAGGCGCTGTTTTGGGTACCTCACGGTTGGACCTCACAATTCCAAAGAACTTTCAGTTATAAAGCCCCTTCCTGGATGAACTCGCTGCCAAGCCATATAACTCACAAAAGAAGGCTTGGCCCCTTTAAATCCCTGCTAAGGGAGCACCTTTTAGACCTCAAACCCCTGCCCCTGACACTTCCCCCTTTTCTGCACCCCCCCATGGCTATGTCCCTGCCTGTTTCCCCTCCCATCCCCCATCACCATTCCCCTGGTCAGTGCAACCCCAATTTTTGACTGTTTATTTTGCTTTAAACTGAATTTTTCTTTTTTGGCTCTTCCCCTGAAGGCTCTGATACTATTTCCAGTATTGACCATCAGCCTACTGCAGAACCAACTGCAACGTTATGACTATGCTAAAGTACTGAAACTTCTGTTATGTCATGTTGTGTAGCCACTTAGTGATCTCCTATGTACTCCTATGCCTGTGCCAACATTTATTAATCTGTAATCCTGTTGTCTCTGTACTCTTTATGTCTGACGTGGAACCTTTGTAAATGAGTCCTTGACTCAAAGGTCTTTCTGAATCTTCAATAAATAAAGATTAAATAAATAAAGTTTCTAAACCTGCTCATGACTTCACCTATTTTGTATATTTACACTCCAGATTTTCAACGTTGACATTTTTTTACACCTCCTCATGAACAACACAGTTGTCATTTTTCACACCTTGCCCAAAATGTGTTTGCATGCCTGTGTCACCAAATGGCATAGTCGCTCTGCAAAACCACCTTTTGGCTAACAAACTGATAGTGCTGCTCTTCATGAGGTGAGATCACAAAAAGCCCATGTTGAAAATTTGGAGTGAAAATATCAACAAATGCCTACATCGTTAGGGTTTCCAACTGTAACACCCCACCCTGTAGAGACTGACAGGAGTCAGGGGTGAGTTGGGATCATTGGCTGTAATGCTCATGCCATTCCATCCCCACCCTGCAGCCAGTCACAGGTATCGAGGTGTGCCTTGGAGTCTTCGGCCCTAAAGTACACCCCATTCTCCTATACTGCACCCATCTCAGCATATTTCCTTATGGAATGGGGTAAGTATAAGGCCCAAAGACCCCAAAGTACACCACAACACTTGTCAGTGTCTACAGGGTAGGGTGAGGTTAAATGGCATGAGCGTTATAGCTGATGACCCAAAGGCACATCCCAATGCCTGTCAGTCTCTGCAGGGTGGGGGTGGGGTTGGCGTCAGTTCAATACTTCACTGCCATTCCTATTATGCATCTCTAACTCCTGCACTACCAATGCCAGCAAGACAACATCCGGCATTGACAAATGCTTGTTTAGTAGAACTACAGTATGCAACTACACACATAACATGGAAACAGGATCACCATCCATTAGACTGCAACTGTTCTGACTGTGTGATGACTTCTGATGTTATAATGCCATGCCTGTGACATCACATTTATTTTCTCAGCAACAAATTGTGATGTCATAAGCAGAAGACTAAGATGTCAGGTATAGATAGGCAGACAGAACAAATGACATCTTGTGACCAAGTCTGCTAAGCATCATCAATGACATGGACTGCTTCTTGTCCTCTCCATTCCCTCCCCTCCATCCTCTCTATCATTTCCAACCCTCCACCTTCCTTCTCCTTTCTTCCCTCTCTCATCTCCCTCCCTCATGGTGCTACAGTGAAATTAACTGTATATTTAATTAAGACATTAATGGGGGAGTGTAGACCAACTGACTGGCCAGATTTGGAGGAACAGGGTGCAGGAATGCACTATTTTTAAGCGAAAAAGATGTTCCAGGACTAGAGAGCATGGGATGAAGTTGGAAGGAGGAAACGTGAGGAAGAATTTCTTCACAGAACGGGTGGTGGACAAGTGGAACACCCTGCCAGAGGAAGTGGTGGTGGCTGAAACAATCACGGGATTTAAGAATGCATGGGATAGACATAAAGGAATTCTGGAGGTCAGGGGTAAGGGGCAACAGACTTCCTGGAAAACATAAACTGAACTTACAAACTTAAATGGGCAGACTGGGTGGTATCTATGTATTTGGACTACTATTGGCCCCCCAAATCATGTATCGTGGTCAAGAAGAATTCCAGCTCATTATAAATGGAACTTTGGGGCTGGGGTGGGTATTCTAGGGAGAGGCGTTGCTATAAAAATACACTGTCAGATCCAACCATGCTAGCAGCTAAAAAAAGAAGCTGTGTGGGGAGACAAGGGAGAGGTGGGGGTTGTTAATAGTAGGGGTTGGAAGAGGATGACCACTGGTCTAACCCTGGACACCTGTAGAGGGCCAGCAGTTTTAAACATTTATTTATTTAGAAATATACAGACAATATAGAAACATATTTGTTTTTTCCTTTTTTACTTCTCTGAGTAAGAGTACCACAGATATCTTTGGAGTCTGTTTTTCCTTAAAATAAAATAAAATCCTTAAAATTAAAAAAAAACAACACTTTGCACCAGGTTTTTGGACAAGAAAAATTGGTATTCAGTGTCAGGTACTCAATACCCCTTATTCATGGTGTTCAGTAATCTATATTTATAACTTAGCCATTGATTTTTTTCTACTTATTTATTTATACTCCCTCAAGCCCTTGGCTAGCCACTTCTTTGGGCCACCTAGGCCTTCTGCCGCCATGTCCCTTCACCATCCACTGCCGCTTGAGTGCTGCAACCTGGGTAAGGGCCCTTGGGGCAACTGGGAGAGGAGAGTTGCCTGCAGGCATTCCGTGTATCTCAGGCATGGAAGGGGTCAGCATAAACACCTCCGGGGTCTGTGTCGAGCAGGGACTGGCCACCATCATCCGGTTGGCTGAGCAGCTAGTTTTCCCAGTTTTCTCCCAACCCACCCACCACCCACACAGTGGCCCACTGTGGCAGTATCCTGGAGGTGGGGGTGTTTAAGGGCATGTCGAGGCCATACGCGGCAAAGAACACCAGCCACTAGCCACCACCAGGAGCCAACAAACAGCAGTCTGTGACCAGCCTGTCCCCTGGGAGGGAAGCATCCAAAGGACACTCTAAGCTCCCTCCCTGCCAGACTCCACTCCTGACAGCCGGGCTTAGGAGTAAACCCGAGTCACCAGCATACTGAGTGAACACCCATCACTCGGCACCACACAGCCAACTTAGCCATTGGTGATGATACCAATGATGACCAGTGCCAGTGCCTCAACAATATCTTTTGCAAGCTGAGTCAGGGCAGCATTCAGACTTGTAATGGTGCTCCACATACTTGTGAGAACCCCAGCCACTTCTTGCTCATCCAGTCTCTGGAATTTAGTCCAGGGTACCAAAGTATTTATTCTTCCCATATCCGTGCTCCTGCTGAACACAGTAATAGTAGTGGTGGAAATGTGTTTTTTCAATGCCAACAGCCTTAGTCTTGAAGACTAGAGTAAGCCATTCACAGCCATTCACACTTGTCTAGGGGCAGTCTACCTACTCAGCAGACTGACCAGATGCAGGTGTCAGCATAGCTCAGTTGTCAGCACATCCACCTCTGGGCCAGCAGGTCATGGGTTCTAGTCCTGCACCAGGACTGGGTTCATACCATAAACACTGGCACCCAAGTGCAGTACTGTACTAGTGGAGAAGGTGCTGTGCCATCCAGGTGCACCATCCTTCAGATGAGATGTTAACTCTGGTATTGTTTGCATCAATCCTACCTGTACCAGCTTGTTTGTATCTATGTCTTAAGTTACTGTTATACTGTGTATTTTCGTTTGTCTTACTGTGACGGTACCTTTGTAAATTAGCCTATGGCTCAAAGGTTTTTTCAAACTGCTGTTTAAATAAATAAAATAAACTGAGGTCTGGCCTGCCCATTGTGGTAGTTGTTCAGGTGGATGTTAAAGATCCCATGGCACTTCTTGAGAAAAGGAGAATTTCCCTGACGTCCTGTCCAGATTTTTCCCCATTCATTTAAAATACCACAATCAGCTTACTCTTGTTCAAACTAAGTTGGTTTGCATTTGTATTCTCCCCCGTGACAAGGCTGAAAACAGGCAGTACTGTCTAGCCCTCCTTTACTGATAAACAAAATCTAAATAAACAAAAAGACTGCCTACAGTTAAAGCTTTTAAGCGTTATCAGTAGCTTTTTGATTGTAGGTCTCTGATGGATTGATATCAAGTACAAAATGTTTAAAACTTGAGATGTGATACACTGGGCCCAGTGTTGGGTTGCTTCTTGTCTAGTCATGTCGATCAGGGTCTTCTGTAGAAATGCTGGCAATTATAGACAATACAGTCACTTGCTTATTGCTTAATTGCTTAGCATTTCCAAAACATTATGACTAGTCATCACTTAGTGAGGACATTGTGACAGTACTGTCACAAGATCTCATGACGTTGGGAACCTGATACTGGGCAACACTGTATCAGGTTGGATATGGGCCGGCAAAGCATCCTCACCAAGACTAAAATCCTGGATTTCAGGAGGGCGGACTTCAGGAAGATGGGGGAGGTGCTAAAGAGGCATCTGGCTGGAATCAAAGTGGATATGGGAGTGGACTAAAAATGGGCCATCATCAAAGAAGCAATACCGGCTGCCACAGAGTAGTGTGTTAATATCAAGGGGAAGAACTTGAGGGCCAAAGCACCCATCTGGTTCAGCTCTGAGGTTGCCCAAGCAGTGAGGGACAAGAGGTGAGCCTATAAGAGATACAGAAACACCAAGCGATTACATTACCTAAAGTTGGCCAATGTGGCAAGCAAGATAATGTGGTAGGCTAAGGCACAAAGGTAACTGCAGAAAGCTGAGGGAATCAAAAAGGGGGAGAAGACCTTTTACTACATAAGCAAAAAAAGTGACAAGAAGGACAAGACTGTAAGGCTTCAGAAAGGGGATTAATGGTAGAGGAGAATGGGGGAAAGGCTAAGGTACTGAACAAATACTTCTGCTCCATCTTCACAAGGGAAAAAGATGGATCAGTGTCTACAGGGGGGAGAAGGTTAACAGGGCAGAAGGTAGCATGTATGTGTTGATAGAGGAGGATAGAGTGAGAGAGGGGCTGCTAGCACTGAAGGTGGACAAATCACCAGGCCTGGATGGCATACATCCAAGGGTACTGAGGGAACTAGCTGAGGAGCTTGTGTGGCTGATGGCGGGCCTGTTCAATAGTTCTCTAGAGTTCAGTGTGGTGCTGAAGGATTTGAGAATGGCACATGTTGTGCCTTATCATAAGAGTGGTCCCAAGGATGACCTGAGGAATTACAGCCCAGTTAATCTGACCTCAATCATGTGCAAGCTCATGGAGACCATACTTATGAGAAGGTTGATAGGGTATCTGTAGGATAATGATCTCCAGGATGAGAAGCAGCATGGATTTATGGGAGGGAGATTGCTTCAAGCGAATCTAATTGACTTCTTTGACTGGGTCACTAAGTCAGTGGACAGGGGTCAGGTGGTGGACATCCTCTATCTGGACTTCAGCAAGGCCTTTGATGCTGTACCCCACAAGAGGTTGATCAGGAACTTGGTGTATCTCAGGGTATGGGAGAAGATGACCAGGGGAGTAGAAAGCTGGCTGAGGGACAGGACCCAGAGGATGGTGGTGGGGAGAGAGTTATATATCACCAGGGATGTCACCAGTGGGGATCCGCAGGGCTCATTGCTGGGGACAATGCTGTTCAGTGTCATCATCAATGACATTGGGAATGCCATTAAGGGCAAAATGTGCCTTTTCACGGATGACACCAACCTATGTGGGAAAGTGGACACAGTAGAAGAGATACAAGCCCTGCAGAAAGACCTGAGAAAACTTGAGAGCTGGTCCAGGATTGGCAGCTAGGCTTCAATGCCAAGAAATGCAAAGTCATGCACATTGGAGCCAGAAATCTAAGGATGGAGTACTACCTGGGGTCCTGTTAGCAGCAACAGAGAAGGAGAAGGATCTGGGAGTGATGATCACTAGTGACCTGAAGCACACCACACAGTGCAAAAAAGCAGTAGCAAGGGCAAACAATATGCTGGGGTGTATAGCCAGAGGAATCAGCAGCAGGTGGAAGGAGGTTATACTGCCCTTGTACAGGTTGGTGAGGCCACATCTAGAGTATGGAGTAAGATACTGGTGCCCACACCTTAAGAAAGACATCAACCTGCTGAAGACGATCCAGAGGAGGGCAACTAAGATGACTGCAGGTCAGCAAGGTAAAACATATGAAGAGAGTTTGGGGGCCCTGAATATGTTATCCCTGGAGGAGAGGACATGAGAGAGGGAACATGATAGAGACCTTCAAGTACTTGGAAGGGATAAGTAGGGTGGACAAGGAGGGTCTCTTTAAGCTAAGTGGCAGCTGAACCACAAGGGGACACAGTCTAAAGCTGGGGGGGGGAGGTTAGGAGGGAGGTTAGGAAGTACTTCTTCGCGAAGTGGGTGGTGGCCAGTTGGAATGCAGTGCAGGAGGAAGTGTTCTTGATAAAGCTGGTGGACAGTTCCAAGAGATGCTGGGGTAGCCAAATGGGGAAAATACAGGGCATGGGGGGCAGATGGAAAGGAAAGGAAGATGGGGGGGTCAGGGTCAGTAGTGTAAGCTAGGGACCCTGCGATATGAGCAGACTAGATCGACTGAACAGCCTCATTCTGCTGGCTTCTTCATATGTTCGTTATGAATGCTTCTCTGGAGCACATAATCATCACAGAAGCAATGGAAGACAGTGTGATCCTGTGGCTAAGACACAGGCCTGGAAAGCAGTGGGCTAGGGTTCAGATCCCACCCCACTCTTTGACCTCCTGTAAGACCTTGAGAAAGTTACTTGACCTCCCTGTGATTTAGTTTCTTATTTGCTGTAGAACTGGGCAGAAGTAGGCGCCCATTGAAAATCAAATGTTGTCCTCTCAGTTGGTCCACTGATGGTAAACAAATTGTAAATAAAGGCCTTTTTTATTCCTTGATAACCAGATAAAGCCCACTAGGCACAAGTGTCTGTTTTCAGGAATGGCCGAGTAGCACTGGGGAAGTTAAGCGACTTGCTCAGAGTCACACAGTATGTAAGTGGAAGTTGTGAGAACCAGACCCAGGTCTGCTGGATGTATCAAGCTCATTCGCAGCTCATTAATCTCTAGGCTATACTGCCAACCCCTTTTGCTGTCTTTGCTCCCAAGTACAAGCATGTACTGTACCTCACCACTGCTTAATGCTAATTCTATTGGCAAGCAGTGCAATTTTGGAAGTCTTTTCCTTTTAGATTATAAACAAGCTTCAAGATAGAAATCATTAGTAAAACACTGCCTTGACATTTTATGTTTCCGTGGGGATATTTACTGTGCCATTCTTTATAATTATGACAACTGATTTAAATTTGTTTCTTTTTTAACATGATATAATAATAATTGGGGTCTCTTTACCATCGTTTTACTGACAGGTTGGTATTTCCACTCCTAACTGTTTCCAAAGTTTAGAAAACAAAGCCAAACCAGGATCTCGGCTGGAGCAAGTTCCTGTCCTAATCTTGGCTAAGAAGTCAAAGAGCTGGTTATGCAGGCCTCTTCTCTTATGACTCATCTCCGACCACCTCATAGTCATAGATGATGAAGCCCTCAGTTCAGTTTGCTTCAGCCCGGTCATCAGTCTCCAGATTCCTTGCTGATTGCTTTGATTTAGGTCACTTATCCATCACCAAAACCAGTGTTTCCGGTCTCTGTTTGGTTCAACCTCCTCAGCCTCCATCTTTTTTTCTTATTTGCTGTTTATTCTCTTGAGCTCTGGCAGCTCCAGACTTCATCAGCTGTTTCTTCCCACCCCCGTCACCCCACCATCTCTGGAGATTACCTTGCTTCACTATGGCGTGGCCATCTGGGTGGGAAGAGGGCTTACTGGAGTTCAAATTCAGAGTTGGGAGGAGTACCCAGTCAGTAGGAGTGAGCCCAAGAGGAACATTGTTCATCCTGCTGACTGCCAGGTTTCCCCCTGGTTTTCAAGTCCATCTTGATATGCTGACATTAATGTGTGCTGCACTGCATACACACACACACGCGCATGCACACACGTATAATGGACATGTGCAGCACTGATCCAGGCATCTCTCCTCCTCTTACCTTGTCTGCATCTCCTGTGAACCCCTAGGTTGCACCAGCTCAGTAGGGATTGGACACTCACCCACCCTAGAGAGGTAAGAGTCCTCTGGAATGCTCAAATTTCCTCCTATGATGGACCTACAGCAACCAAGGCTCGTTCCCAAACCTCAGCCTCCATCTTTTTAATTTATTTCAAAAATGTTACCAGGAAAGTCATACTGAGCTGGTGTCAGCTCATTTCCACGTGGGTCCTGGGGGGAAGGGGAAGAGAGGATGAGAGAGCAGATACAAAGTATGATATATAAAGTAATACAATAAAATGGAAATAAGTATATAAAAAAAATATTCAATTCAAGTACATTAAAGAGTAAATTGTCAAACAGTAAATTACCATACAGTAAATTGTGGAACAGGCAAAAGAATATCAAACAGTAAGCAACACAACAAAGTAAGATACAGGAGGAAATGACTGATGCTAGGGAAGCAAACAATGCTGGTTGTGGAGGGTTGGTGTAATTGAAGACACTGACTAGTTGCTCAGGAACCAATAGGAAGGCGGACCGCCACGTTTATTTATAAAAATAAACTTAAAATTTCAAATGAAACATAAAGTTCAATTATTTGGCAACAAAATAAAATGTCACAACAGGTGAAAAATAAAAGTCAGCTTGATTCAGCAAACTCAGTAATAACAGAAGCAAATTCTACCCTCTAGAAAACAGCTAGAGAGACAGCCAAACCATGTGGTAGGTACCAATGTTCAGCACACACTGAACTTCTAAAGAAATTCCCCTGCTTTTATCTCACTGATTTAGTCAGGTGACTTAACTCCTCCCACATCTCCACAAAAACTCACTCTATATATATTTTTATTTGCTTTCTTATACCTAAAAATACCAGAAAACCATTCTGCAATTGTACTCCAATCAATAACTGAAATACATTCTGATTGTACGGCTTTTACTTCTACTTACTCATCAAGGGTGTTATCCGCTGTCCAAACTGTACAAAACTATAGAGAAAGCAGCCAGTCGTATCCTAAGAGGACAGTGTGAAACGCACTCCCTAACAAGTAGCAGGGAAACGAGGCATACGTTGCACAGGTAACGTAACGTTTGAATCCTACAGCGACTGCAAACAAATATACCCAAAGACTGTTTAAGCTTAAACTTCTAGCCAGGAAATTTGACCCTTTTTATTATTCTTAACATGGCTTTTACAGTGTCAAGGAATGTGCAGTCTTTAAACAGCCTTATAATAAAAATAATTCTTCGCCATGAAGCTAGTCGCCTTGCAGCCCTCTACGGCTGCAATACCAACGGCTGTACCAGTACATGCTAAAATGTTTTCTTTCAATTCCTAACATACTTTCCCTACTCTCTGTCTCTATCGAAATATTGATTCTAAAACAAGGCATAGCTTCAGTTAGGAATATGTGCAACCAAACGTATATATACTGGGTCGGCAAATAAACCGGCTCGCTTTTCAGTCGGACCGCATTTGGTTTTAACTGTATACTTTTATCGGAAAAGTGGTCACATTGAATTGGGCTGCATTTGTATTACAATATAGCAAGGATATTTTATTAAAGGAGAAAACAATTTGACAGTAATTGCTTATTGTATACTTAGAACATCTAAGGATACACATTAAGGACTCTGTATCCAAGGTAGAAAGATTTATTTAAAGAGACAGGCAGACAACCTGTCATAAGGACGGAACAGAGAAAGTATAAACAGAACAAAGCTAAGCAGAGAGGGAAAATTGCTGTTGTGCAACAGACTGATAGTAAAAGAGTTTTAGGAATAATAGAGAACAGAATACAGGGGATACAGAGTACATACTGATACCCTATGACACTGGTGATAGAGTTGGTTGTGCTGCAAGTGAATAGAAGTCCACCCCAATATCGGAAGCAACTGCAAGAGCGAACAGAGAACTCACAGAGGAGAGACTTCAGGCAGGGAAGGAGCAGAGTGAATGGAAGGGGGGAAGACAACCCCACAGTTTAGAGAAGTAGAAGGAGAAGGCATTTTGGGCAGCATTAGATTTCACTGAAGGGAGAGCAAGAGAGTGAAAGCAAGAATTGTGAAGGGGGTAATAGAATGAAGAGGGGAAGAGAGAAGAGGAGCAGGATACGAGGGGAGAGAGCCAAACTGATATTTGAAGATAAAGGAAGCACAGTGGGTAAGGTGCCTTCTGGGCAATAGGGTACAAGCTCCAGTTTACCAGAACAGGAAAAGGATTCCTCTAATGATAAAAGCATAGAAACATCGAATTTGTTGGCAGATAAGGACCCCCTGCCCCAACCAGTCTGCCCATTTTTCCCTACCTACAGTATCATCATATTCTTTACTTGATCTCTGGCCCCCTTCCCAATTCCTTTTCTCTAAAATTCCCTTTTACCTATTCTATGTGTAACCCCCCTGCAAATGGGGGTTCCCAAAAGACTTCCAGGAGCTTGCTTGAATGCTCCAAGCCTGAATGGTGTTTGGCATTTAAGCCATTTATCAGTGAGTGTTTTTAGAGCCTCTGGTACTCTCTCTTTAAGAGCTGTCTGCTTGCAGACATAATTAGTTTGTATGGGGGGACTGTGTGCTTCTCTGAGTACCACTCGAGCTGCTGCCAATTCACTTCATTTTGCAGTCACTAGAGTGCAAAGGAACCTATCTGAAAGATGTAACTGTTTGCCAGAAATTATTTAGAGTAATAATGAAATTACAGTTTGTCTAACCTGCTTTCTTTGCAGTCAGAACTGTGTCTGCTAGTTCCCCATTCTAGTTTTGAACTGCTGAACTGGACCAATCAGTGTGGGGTAAGCTAGCTCTAAAATGGTGCCTTGGACGAATCAGAACTTGGACTCATAATCTGAGCCAGCCACAAGAGGATTGTATGGGCAGTGACTCTGGGAGATGTAGTTTAGACTTCAGTGCCTTTTGGACCAACAGCAGCAGTCTGTTGTGAGTGACAGCCAATCCAGTCAAGAACTGGGAGGAACTCAAAGGAAGTGCCCGGTTTTGTCGGGTTGGAGTTTCAGTTGAGCTTTGGCAGTGAAGAAGGAAGGAGCCCTGTGCTTTTCAGTGTGCAGTTTTAGTCAAAAAACGTGTGTAAGGCCCAGAGTTCCGTCTGCAGCTTGTGTAACAGCTTGTTAGGACTGAATCCATCCCGTGAAAAGAATCAAAGGGATCTCTGAAGAGTAGAAACCAGGCTCACCCTGTAGAAGACTGGAGGAATTGCTGAAAATTGCACTCGGTCTGTCAGGAACTGAATCTGCTGTGTGTTCTCCGGGTATTGTGCAGTAATTGCGATCGGGATACAGATGCAGCCTGCCTGGTATAGTGCTTTCTTTATATGGATGTGTGAAGAGGTTTGTGTACCTCAAGTGAGCCCTGCTGACATTGAAGGACCCTATCTTATTTGGAGGTCGTGAGTACTAATTCAGGGTCGCTCCCTGTTGAATTGCCACATTAAATCCAAATGGAATTACTGTACTGCTGACTGTTTAATTCTCCTTTTCTGTGTGAAAGGGCCCTACCAGCTGCCACGGTTTGGACTAGCCACTAGGGCTTGGGTACCCAGGGACAGTAACTGATAGGGATAGGCCTGTGCACAGAGCCATAGAGTGAATTATTAGAGTGATAAGCTAATTAACCTGATTTCCCCTGTCCTTGTTATATCCCCTAAATAAATCAGAGCTGCTTGTTTCAGCAAAGTTATACTGCCTGAGGTATTTGTCTATGTTAAAGTACTGTACTGTGATTGTTGCACTGTATCTCATTTCTAGGGGGTCCCAGTGCGGAACCAGACCTGGGGGTAAGTGTATACTGTGAAGGTAATTCTGATATATTGTGTGGGCCACTAGTGGGAAGAAAGGGGGTTGCAGTGTCCCAGAGGGCTGTGACCAAGTTAGTTTAACTATTGCAAACCCTGACCTCTGGGTGGAGGCACCCACCATTGATCCAGGCCCTCAACCTGTTAGTGGCAAATCAGGCAGGGGTAGTAGCCCTGGGATAGCGCCATCTAGGGGTTACATCTTGGAGGCTCACCGCTGGGATTGTGTGTCCTTAGTGGCCATATTTACGAACCACTGTTAAAAAAAAAAAGTACCCTGACAGAAGTGGCTGTGCACCGGCTGGTGGAGTGGTGTACTGGGAGGAGATCGACCCCAAAATGCTATGCTTATCCTGGACATCCCCTGGGTATCAATACGGACACTGTGCAGGGACTACTTTCCAAGGTGGAAGGTTTCAAAACCCTGTGGTGGTGGGTCGGCATGCTAATCTGCTCACCCACACTTTCCTGGCCCTAGTAGAGTTTAAGGATCCCATAGATAGCTCCAAAGTGCCACAGACCATTACCCCAGAGGGAGCCCTCACTGCTTGGAGAGTGATAACTAAGGACAGTAAAGACCCGGTGGGGAATCAGCCCCCACCACTATCTGAAACTTTTGAGGAGAAATTTGCTGAATGGTTGCTGGGAGAGGGAAAACTGTGGAGGACTTGAAGAAACTATTCTTGCCACCTGGGGTGTTCCTCCCCAACACCTCTCCTGCTCCAGTGCCCGTAATGGTGGCTGAACCAATGCAGACTCCTATTTCTGCACCTGCCATTAGTCACGACTCTTACCGAAGGTTGAGGATCTTCTCTGGCACCCTCCCCACCCCCCAAGGGGAGGATGACTGGGAGACCTGGATAGACTATGTTGCCCCCCAAGTGCTAGAATGGCAATGCTCGGAAGGCGAAAAGTGAAAGAGGGTTAGTGAGAGCCTCCGAGGTCCTGCCCTGGCTACCATCCGTGCTAAACAGGCCAGTAACCCTGAAGCGACTGCACAGGCCTATCTTGAGGCCTTGGAGAATGTGTATGGGAGCCCAGATTCTGATGAGGACCTATGGTGGAGAGTAAGAAATGCACAACAGTACCAAGGGGAATTGTTGTCTGTGTATGTCTCTCGGCTAGAAAAATTGTTGCAAGAATGCCTCAGAAAGGGTAGTTTGCCAGCGATTGAACTGGACCGAACCAGACTGGACAGAATCCTTAAGTCTGCCCCTTCTCAGAACTGCTGTTGCTCAGCTACGCCTGGCAAATCGACTGGAATCCCCCCCTCCTATGATGAGTTAATGAGAGAAATTCGAGGAGTTGAGAAAAGAGCACTGGAGGAACCTGCACCAACAGCTGTGGCTACCACCCAGTGACTGAGGGTGACCCATCAAGTGAAGTTCAGGGCAGAGGTTGACAGTCAATGAATGCTCTGACAAGGAAAAAGATATGCCACAATGGGGCGAACTGTTGAGAGAGATCCGGGAATTCAAAAACAGTCCCTTTATGAAGGCCACGCCTGCAAGTACGGGCCCTGACCTATATCCGACTGCATCTGCTATGGGGGTGGGGGTACCCACCCATGTATCTCCTGCTGATAACAGCTCCAAACTCAATTCCTTGACCATGGAAGTGGAGAAACTGACGAGATGTCTCCAAATGCTTATCACGCCGCAGACAGAGATGGCACCCAGGTTTCCAGTTAGTAATACCCCCGCCCTGGCTCCCAGTGTGGAGCCTCGGCCAGCTCAAACTCCAGAAAGTATGTTTTGCTATAATTGTGGGAAAGATGGGCACATGAAAAGGGAATGCCAGTCCCCAAAAGACACTGACAAAGTTGCATATAGGCTACAAGGAGAGCTTCGGAGAAGAAATCAGTGGTTAAGAGGTGCACGACATGATCCCAGTGAGGGCACCAAAATGCTAATTCACGTCCCTTTTGTGGCAAGGTCAGTTGCCCAGGCCCCACTACCGCCTCTCCAGACTGGTCCAGAATAGTGGGTCCCTCCATGGAGACCACTGTAAAGGTGAATGGAGTGTCTACAAGAGCTGTATTAGACAGTGGCTCCCAAGTGACAATTATGTTCCAGGATTGGTATCAGAAGCATTTGTCAGGCGTACCCTTACAACCATTAGAAGGACTGCATGTATGGGGTTAAGTAGAAGGTTACCCTATTCCGGGTATATCCAAATTTGGCTGTCTTTCCCCACCTCCGTGGCTGGAGTGGCCGAACAAGTAGAGACCCTAGCCTTAGTGTGTCCCCCACTGGACTGTATGATGGTGTCCCTTTGTTGATTGGAACAAATGCTTATATGTTCGGAAGGCTGGCACAGTTGTGTTATGAAAAACAGGGTCAAAGACTAGTAGAGCTTTAAGAGTTCCGGTTTAATTAAGAAGGCCTATGAGGCACAGAGAGATGCTGAAAAACAGAACCAGAGGAACCGGTCGGAATTGTATGGAAGAAGGATCCTGAGTCTCTGATCCTGGCCAAATGCCCAGTGTACCTTACAGGAGAGGTCCGTATCAGAAAGGATGTTAAGAATAAAATATTAATGTTGGATGCACCGGGCGATGGAAATGCCAGAGGGACTGCTGGTCAAGCCTAGTATTTTGCCCGCTAGAGCCCATGCTTATGCCAGAAGGGTAATGGTCCAAGTTCATAATGTGTCTGAAAGAGACATTCGAGTAAACAGAGGTTGCATCCTGGCTAATGTGCATTGTGCAGACACTGCAGTGCTACCCAGCAGCAAGAGTTCAAGGAAGAATGACAGAGTAACGTCCTACTTGTTTGATTTGGCTACTCCCGCTGCCAGCTGAATGGAAAGTGAGGATCAGTGAGAAGCTTGCCCAGAGACCAGGTGTTTTCTTTAAAGGAATGGGATGTAGGATGCGTGCAAGGAGCTGAGCACAATATCCGGCTGCATGACGAAAGACCATTTCATGAGAGGTCTCGACGCCTGGCACCTGCTGACATAGATGATGTGAGATGGCATCTGCAAGAGATGTTAGCTGCTGGTGTAATACAAGAATCCAGAAGCCCTTATGCTTCCCCATTGTGGTAGTGAGAAAAGAATGGAACAGTAAGGATGTGTGGATTATCGCACCTAAACCGCGGACTATCCCTGATCAGTACACAATGCCCGCATTCAGGATGCTTTTGGACTGCCTAAACGGGAGCAAGTGGTTCTCGTGCTGGATCTCCGCAGTGGGTACTACCAGATCCCGATGGCTCCAGAGGACCGTGGAGAAGACGGCCTTTATCTGTCCGCTTGGTTTTGAATTCATGAGGATGCCTCAAGATTTCAGGTGCCCCAGCCACTTTTAACGATTGATGGAGCGTGCAGTGGGGGACATGAACTTACTAGAATGCCTGGTATACCTAGATGATGTTATTGTGTTTGGCAGCTCACTGGAGGAACATGAGAGCAGATTATTTAAGGTATTGGACCGACTGGAGGACTTTGGCCTTAAACTGTCCTTGATAAGTTCAATTCTTTCAAACATCAGTAAAGTATGGGGACACATAGTATCCACCGAGGGAATAGAGACCGACCCAAGTAAAGTTGAGGCCTTGATCACTGGCCACAGCCCAAAATCTAAAAGAACTGCAAGATTCCTGGGATTCTGTGGTTATTATCGGCGCTTCATCAAGGACTATTCAAGAGTGATCCGTCCTTTACTTAACCTTACTCAAGGGTATCCCCAACCCACAAAAAATACCAAAAGTCAGCGTCCCTCAAGACTGAAAGAGTGTATTTTCATCTGAGTGAAGTATTTGGGGCCCGCTGGACTCTTGATTGTGAGACTGCTTTTCATGAGATCATATATCAACTTACCCATGCTCCAGTGCTGGCCTATGCCGATCCAAGAAAACCTTACGTCCTGCACACTGATGCTAGCTTACAAGGGTTGGGGGCTGTGTTGTACCAAGAGCACGAGAATGGCCTGAGACCAGTGGCCTTTGCCAGTAGAAGCCTGACCCCATCCGAAAAGAACTATCCCTGTACATAAGTTAGAGTTCCTAGCTTTGAAGTGGGCTATTGTTGACCAATTCCATGAGTACTTGTATGGGGCTAAAATACTAGTAAAACTGACAATAATCCTTTGACCTATGTGCAGACCTCAGCTAAGTTGGATGCCACTGGCCATAGGTGGCTTTCTGCATTATCTACATATGACTATGCTCTCGAATACCGAGCAGGTCTGAACCACATAGATGCTGATGCTCTCTCCCGGAGGCCTGTTCCCAGAATGATTGGGTCCGATTAGCAGAACCTGACATTCAGGCACTCTGCCGAAGTTTGACAGGGAGGAACAAATGTCCACGGATGCAGTGGACTGCATGGTGGATTGCTTGGGACCTCTGAGAATTGCATACCTGCTGCTTATTGCCACTTTTCTGCAATAGACATTGGTGCACTGCCTCAGCTGGACAATGACAGTATTCAGCGGCTCAATCCCACGATCCCATGATCAAAGCAGCTTTAGAAGCCCTCTATGCAGGAAAGATGTGTCCAAATTACGCCCCACTGATTTGAGAACTGCACTGTTATACAAAGAAGGTCCTAAGTTGAAACTGATCAATAAACTGTTATACAGAGAAACAGTAGACAGAGGGGACAAGTAGACAAACAACAACTAGTGCTGCCACTGCCTTTCGAGACTCAGTACTGAGGTCCTTGCACAACCACATGGGGCACCTTGGTATAGACAGAACACTTGACTTGGTGAGATCCAGATTCTATTGGCCTAAGATGGGGGCTGATGTGGAGCAACACATTCAAACTTGTAGTCGCTGCTTACAGAGGAAAGCTTTGCCCAGAGGGCTGCCCCTTGTTAACATCACCACCAGTGCACCCATGGAGCTGGTCTGTATTGATTTTCTGAGTTTGAGTCAGATCAAAGATATATCAGTAATGTGCTGGTGGTCACTGACCATTTCACGAGATATGCCCAAGCTTTCCCCACAAGACCAGAAAGCATCCACTGTGGCCAAAGTACTTGTAGAAAACTTTTGTTCACTATGGGGCTCCACAAAGAATCCATTCTGATCAAGGAGAGACTTTGAGAGTCGTCTGATCAAAGAGATGCTTTCTCTGTGGGAGTGCGAAAGTCCAGAACCACTCCTTACCACCCCCAGGGGGACCCACAGCCTGAACGTTTCAACCGCACTTTGCTAGATATGCTAGGCACCCTGCACCCAAAGGACAAGCCTAGATGGAGCCAACAAATTAGCACCCTGGTACATGCTTATAACTGTACCAAAAGTGATGCCACTGGATTCTCCCCCTACCGCCTGATGTTTGGAAGAGAAGCTCGACTACCAGTAGATGTATGTTTTGGGGTCTCTCCTGATGGGGTTCAAGCTGACAACTATTTACAGTATGTGCAAAAGTTAAAGGCCCAGCTAACTCATGCGTACCAACTGGCTCAAACCATGGCTGCCAAAAGAAATCTGGCCAACAAAGAAAGGTATGATAAAAAGGTGAAAGCACAGGAACTCCAGGAGGGAGATCGGGTATTGCTAAGAAATCTGGGACTGCATGGCAAACACAAGATTGCTGACAGATGGCACCATCTCCTCACATTGTAGTGGGCAAACTAGATGATCTGCCAGTGTACAAAGTAAGGCCTGAGAATAATTCAAAAGATGTAAAACAATGCATAGAAATCATTTACTGCCCATTGGACAAATCTTAATTGAGTCTGAGCCCTAGAAGATGCCCCTCTGGACCAGTGACTAGAGCTGCTGCTAAGAAAAGATCAAGAAAGTCTGCACTACAGAAGCAAAGTTAAGTGTTCCCTCCACAAGTCCCAGTTGAGCATGACTGTCAGTCCATATCGGAAGAAAGTGAGAGTGACTTTGAATACTATCCTTCTTACGAACTGAGTCAATTGTTTTGGGGCAATCCCTAGTCAATACTGGAGACAAAGCTGGGCCTTCTGGACTGTCTAAGCCCCGAGCTTCATCCCTGGAGCTAATGCTCCCAGAAAGTGAAGTGCAAAGCATCAGATCAGATGAAATGGAATCATTGTGCATGGTTGAACTGTTTGAGCTTTCAGGGAGAAAATGATAGATTGGGGCAGACTGGTGATACACCCGAACAAGAAGAGTATTTTGAGTGCCCTGACAGTCCACTGCCAGTGTCTGAAAGCTCTCCATGCGAGCCAAATGTTGTGGACTCAGAAACTGTAACTCCTGGAGCTGAAAGTGCCCCAAGTTCTAGCCCTCTACCCCCATGGAGACTCCTGACAAGTGAGGACAATGCTGAAAATGAGGCTCAGAGTGCAGAGACTATAACAGTTCCCCTAGAAAGACTGGTCGAGCTGTAAAGCCTGTGGTGCACCTCAGTTATGATTCACTTGGGAGGCCTGTGGACTTGCTTCTCAATGTTGTCCATAAAGGAGTGTATGTGTCCCTGAGCTCATTGCCCAAACTGAGCATCAGTGCTAACTCAAGTTACTTGTGTTGCCCTCTAAGTATGGTGCCCTTGCCCAATCCAGCCCCAAGGTAACTGATAGGGAAGAGCCCCTCTTCTGTGGTTTCATGTACAAGAGGTAATAACTTGAGTTATGGTACAATGTGTATGTAATACTGTGTAAAGAGGACGACTGCAATGTTTCAGAAATGTGTTCTTGGTAAAATGATATATTGACTGATGATTACATGTGCGAGCCTAATGCAAATGTATATGGTTGCAGTTGAAACTTATGGTACTTGCTTGACGCGGACGCCAAGCTTTCCCAGGCCAGGAAGGGTGTAACCCTTGCAAATGGGGTTCCCAAAAGACTTCCAGGAGCTTGCTTGAATGCTCCAAGCCTGAATGGTGTTTGGCATTTAAGCCATTTATCAGTGAGTGTTTTAGAGCCTCTGGTACTCTCTCTTTAAGAGCTGTCTGCTTGCAGACATAATTAGTTTGTATGGGGGACTGTGTGCTTCTCTGAGTACCACTCGAGCTGCTGCCAATTCACTTCATTTTGCAGTCACTAGGAGTGCAAAGGAACCTATCTGAAAGATGTAACTGTTTGCCAGAAATTATTTAGAGTAATAATGAAATTACAGTTTGTCTAACCTGCTTTTTGCAGTCAGAACTGTGTCTGCTAGTTCCCATTCTAGTTTTGAACTGCTGAACTGGACCAATCAGTGTGGGGTAAGCTAGCTCTAAAATGGTGCCTTGGACGAATCAGAACTTGACTCATAATCTGAGCCAGCCACAAGAGGATTGTATGGGCAGTGACTCTGGGAGATGTAGTTTAGACTTCAGTGCCTTTTGGACCAACAGCAGCAGTCTATTGTGAGTGACAGCCAATCCAGTCAAGAACTGGGAGGAACTCCAAAGGAAGTGCCCGGTTTGTCGGTTGGAGTTTCAGTTGAGCTTTGGCAGTGAAGAAGGAAGGACTCCTGTGCTTTTTCAGTGTGCAGTTTTAGTCAAAAACGTGTGTAGGCCCAGAGTTCCAGTCTGCAGCTTCTGTGTAACAGCTTGTTAGGGACTGAATCCGTCCTGTGAAAAGAATCAAAGGATCTCTGAAGAGTAGAAACCAGGCTCACCCTGTAGAAGACTGGAGGAATTGCTGAAAATTACTCGGTCTGTCAGGAACTGAATCTGCTGTGTGTTCTCCCGGTATTGTGCAGTAATTGCGATCGGGATACAGATGCAGCCTGCCTGGTATAGTGCTTTCTTTTATATGGATGTGTGAAGAGGTTTGTGTACCTCAAGTGAGCCCTGCTGACATTGAAGGACCCTATCTTATTTGAGGTCGGGAGTACAATTCAGGGTCGCCTCCTTGTTGAATTGCCACATTAAATCCAAATGGAATTACTGTACTGCTGACTGTTTAATTCTCCTTTCTCTGTGTGGAAAGGGCCCCTACCAGCTGCTACGGTTTGACTAGCCACTAGGGCTTGGGTACCCAGGGACAGTAATTGATAGGGAGAATGGTGCACAGAGCCATAGGTAGATTATTAGAGTGATAAGCTAATTAACCTGATTTCCTGTCCTTGTTATATCCCCAAATAAATCAGAGCTGCTTGTTTCAGCAAAGTTATACTGCCTGAGGTATTTGTCTATGTTAAAGTACTGTACTGTGATTGTTGCACTGTATCTCATTTCTCACAGGAGGTCCCAGTGCGAACCAGACCTGGGGTAAGTGTATACCGTGAAGGTAATTCTGATATATTGTGTGGGCCACTAGTGGGAAGAAAGGGGGGTTGCAGTGTCCCAGAGGGCTGTGACCAAGTTAGTTTAACTATTGCAAACCCTGACCTCTGGGTGGAGGCACCCGCCATTGGATCCAGGCCCCTCAACCTGTTAGTGGCAAATCAGGCAGGGGTAGTAGCCCCTGGGATAGTGCCATCTAGGGGTTACATATGCATTCTTGAACCCTATCACTGTCCTCCACCCACCAGTTTGGCTGGTAGGCTGTTTCAGGAATCCACCACTCTTTCTGTGAAGAAGCAATTCTTCACATCTCTCCTGAATTTACCTCCCCCCTCCAACTTCATAGCATGTCTCCTTGTTTTTGTGCACCTTTTTTCAAAAAAATACATTTTTCTGGTACCTTATTTACTGTCATGAGGTATTTTTTTAAACTCCACCTTATTTCAAAAGAAAATCAGGTTATAATGAGCAACAGGTTATCAGGCATATGCACAAATGGTTGAGACAAGCTGCATTACTAATAAAGCCAAGATATGCATCCGTGATCAAGCTAAAGTTTGTATGTACAGCACAGTAGTGAGCATATCATAAAATACAGATAAGCTTTAAACTGTTAATGTGCAGAAAACCTGGCAAATATAGCCTTAGAAAGACTGTTTGCCTTTATAGCCAAAATACACAAGGAAACAATAAATTCATAACCTCCAAAACTGATAGGATAAACAGTAGGAAGGATATTGTGCACCAACTACAATATAACATTCAGTCTCATCTTTTGTGTGAGAGTTGTATGTTATCAAAAGATATTCATTGGAAGGAGGCCTCATGAGGTACAGTACTTAAAGGTCTCTATTGTATCCCCCCTCTTTTCCAGGGTGCACATATTGAGTTCCTTTAATCTCTCCTCATATGAGTTTTGACACAGCCCCGTATCATTTTAGTTGCCCTCCTCTGGACCACCTCCAGTCTGTCTATGTCCTGTCCGAGATTTGGGCTCCAGAACTGTACACAGTATTCTAACTGAGGTCTTATGGTGATCTATACAGAGGCAGCAACACCTCCCTCTTTCTGCTGGGGGTACCCCTCCCTGTGCAGTCCAGCATCTCATCAGCCCTCCCAACTGCCTTGTCGTGCTGCCTGGCCACCTTTAGGTTATCAGAGATGATTACCCCTGGTCTCTCTACTGCTTGGTGGTCGTCAATAACACTCTCCCTATTTTGTAAACTGTCCTTTTGTGCCCAAGTGCATTATTTTGCAGTTTTTCACATTGAAATCCAGCTGCCATACCCCTGACCGTTCCTCAAGTTTTCTCAGGCCTCTTCTGAACCTTTCCACATCCCCCCACTATTGCAGATTTTGGTGTGATCCACAAAGTGGCAGAACTTCACCTCCAGCTCATCTGCAATGTTGCTTACAAAGACAATAAAGAGGACTGGTCCCAGCACTGATCCCTGAGGCACCCTGTTGGTCACCATCCCCTCCTCGGAGTGCACTCCGTTTACCACTACCCTCTGTTGCCTGTCTCCTAACAAATTTCTTTCCCAGTTCACCACCTTTTTACCCATTCCTAAGCTACCCAGCTTGCCTAATACTCTCCTATGTGGAATGGTGTTGAATGCCTTACTGAAATCTAGGTAAGCCAAATCCACCAGTCCACCACTGATCTAATTCTTTGTCACCCAATCAAAGAAATCTATCAGATTCCTTTGATATGACCTCCCAACCATGAATCCATCCACCTTGAGTTTTGTAACCTATTAGATTCAAGATGTTCCACTGTCCTCTCCTTCAGCAGTGATTCAATTAACTTTCTCCCAACTGATGCCATGCTGACTGGTCTATTATTGCCAGCCTCCTCCCTGCTACCACTTTTGTGAAGCGGGACTACATTTTCCCTCTTCCAGTCCTCTGGAACCATTCCTGTTTGGAGTGAGCAGTAAAATAGGATTGCCAGAGGTGAAGCCATTAACTCCCTAAACTCCCTCAGTACCCTGGGATGTATCCATCTGGTCCCATTGCTTTGTCCACTCTCAGACTAGTGAGTCCCTTTAGGATTCTCTCCTCTGAAAAAGGACTAGTGTCCTCCTCCTTCCCTTTAGCGCTCCAGTTGCTTTTCTGTGCCCCCCCCCCATTCTTCTTCCACTGTGAACACTGCATAAAAGTATTAATTCAGGATAACTGCCTTTTCCTCTTCACTGCCCCCCCATCTCTTTTTAACCTTTTAATCCCTCCTCTGATCTTCCTCTTTTCACTTATATATCTAAAAGAAGCCTTGCCCCCTTTCATTACTGCGTGCCCTAGTCTCTCTTCAGTTTGTGCCTTTGCACTCCTTACTGCTTTCTCTGCTTCTCTCTCTGTTTCTCCTGATGCACCTCTCCATTGTCCTCCCTTTGCATCTCCACATATCTTCCACATGCCACCCTTTTAGCCTATAACTTTTCAGCCACATCTTTTGAAAATCATAGCAGTCTTTTTTTCCTCTAACTTTTACTCATTTGTTTGATGCAGGGGTCTCTTGCCTTCAGTTCTATGAGATAACGGTGACTCAAAAAGAGCACCGACCAAAAGAGCAAGAGCAAGCACAATATCGCTGAAAGGAAAAATGGTGATATCAATTATAGCGATCACCACAAACAGTGACAGATGCTTACTCTGTACTTGGGGGGGTTAATATAGATTACATTTTTATGTGGGGACCTATGCCCCCACACTCCATTTTGGGGGGGGGCTTTACCTACACCCCCAAACTAATTTTAATCAACTGTGGGTTGAGGGGATAAACACGGGAAAGGGAAAACCTGAGAGGGGACTATTGGGGGCAATCTGCGGGTGGGAAGGAACTGGGAAACAGGACTTAAGACAAAATATTTATTTTACTAGCAGCAAATATTAACTCCCCACCTAGATCCACCAGCTTCATGGGCTGTGACCTAACCCACTACACCAGCCAGCCAGCTGGAAACTGCCTGGCCAAACACAGCCCTATAATGTTATGCAGCAAGTGTACCTCACTGAGACACTTGCTGTATACTACGTGTACTATACTTTCACAGTCGCTACTATTGTAGGTGCTCAAATTGAGTCACTCAGTTTGATTTGCCCACATTACAGTATGCTGTTGCCTTCACTGTGCCCCCTTTTAGCTTCATACACTGTTCCTCCACCCCACCTAGGTCATCCCTCTGCCAATACTCAATTTTTCCCTGAGTGAAGGCGTGGTGCCCGATATTTGGAAACTGGCCAGAGTCACGCCAGTGTTTAAAAGAGGCGACAAGACAGATATAGCCAACTGTAGGCCAATAACTATATTATCAGTATTAAATAAAGTCCTCGAGAAGCTTATCTCAGCGCAGATCTCAGAACACCTTACCAAGTATAACCTTCTCCACACTAACCAACACGGCTTCAGAAAAGGCCATAGTACTCAAACTGCTCTTTTACAGCTGACAAACGATGTTCTTCACACTATGGATTAGGGTCATCAAACAGGTGCAGTATTTATCGATCTGACGAAAGCCTTCAATCTCATTAACCACCCCCTTCTGCTTGTTAATCTCCAAACCCTGGGTTTCTCAACTGAAGTTGTAACCTGGTTCCATAGCTACTTATCAAACAGAACCCAAGCTGTTAAATTCAACTCGGCCATTTCTGAAAAAGCAGTCATTAATGTTGGTGTTCCACAGGGATCTATCCTCGGATCCCTCCTCCTCTCGATTTACATTAACAACATAGCTCAAAATATATCCTCCTGTTCATCGTTGCTATACGCCGATGACCTGGTTCTTTACACTAGCTCAGACAATGTCCACTCTATTAATCATATGCTCTCTATGGACTTATAAAATATTCAGTCCTGGATCTCCAGCAATAAGCTCGTTCTCAATGTTGGAAAGGCCCAGGCTATGCTCTTTGGATCCTCTATTAAACTAAAGCAGTGCCGTGAATTTTTCCAGGTCACCTGGGCAAATGGTTCCCCACTGGAGTTGGTAACTTCCTTTAAATATCTGGGTGTCTTGCTTGATGAATCTCTTATGTACAACACCCATATAACCTCTACATGTAAGGCTGTCAATGCCAAACTGGGCTTGTCCTACAAAACTAGTCGTATCCTAACACCTTCTGCTAGGACAGCCATTGCTATAGGAATCCTACTTCTGTTACTCTCTTATGGATCCATAATCTATACTAACGCATTCAAGGCTACTCTTCATAGGTGGGATACAACTTATAACAGATACACCTCTGCATCCTCCAGACTAAGACATCACTGCCTACTGTACTCAGACCTAAATTGGCCCTCCCCCATTGTATACAGGCTCCTCTCTCTCTGGGGAACCTTCTGGACAGTATTCTGCGGTCCAGTATGCCTTCATACCTCACCTCCTTGCTGACCCCTCGGTCCATCTCATACGGTCTCTGATCTTCGGACCTTTCCTTACTTAGCATTCCCAGATGCAGAACTACCAAAGGGAAATCAGGTTTCTCACATGCAGGTCTCTCGTACTGAAATTCTCTGCCCCTAGATGTACGCCTTGCCTCCAATCATGCTACCTTTAAGAAGAGGCACCACTCCCTTCTTACCACACATACTCATTGTGCCTGTTTCAACCCACCTTAGATCTTGGCTCATTTTGCCTCAGCTGCTCATAGTTCCCTCCCACCTTCTGTGGTGTGAGAAGACACTCTGCTCCTCAGCCTACCCATAATTCCCATCCTCCCTCCCTCCTTCCCTTCCTTTCTTCCCTGTCTCCTCCTCTCTCTTGCTAGACTTTTTCCCAGCATTACCTCTCTCCCTACCTCCTCCCTACAGATGTTTTTCTCAGTTTCAGCTGGATGTAATGATACCCTATGGCACTTTTGCACCTTAAAAGTGATATTACTATTACTGTTTAAACATGGGCACTTACCTTCCATTGTACAGCTAACTCCTTATGTGCCTTACTACCATCATTGTCTTAATTATGTATTCACTTCTGACTGTGATGTATTGCATATTATGAACCGGCGATCGTAAATGGAGCAACCTGATTGGCCGAGAGGGTTTCGAAGCCGTGATGATATCGGGCTACATCATCACGGCTTCCGAAAACCTCCAGCCACCAGCCTGCTCACCGCCAGCACAATGTTCTCCACCGACCTCCACTAAAACTAACGGGAAAAAAAACACATCCTCACAACTGCCCCCCCATACATGTCGCCCAAAGCAGACGCGCTATAAACAACAACAAAAAATCGCTCCTTTCATTCTGGCAACTGCTTGACTGCAGAGTGCCAAGTACTGCTCGCCTCACTGCCACGCTGCCTCGTACCAAACGGCAAAACATACAACCAGCTCTCACGCTTTACTCCTTACCTTGTTGCTTTCCTCACAAGTATGGCACAACTGATCTTCACCTCCTCAACAAAGAAAAAATTAACCGTAGTGTGAGTAAACTAAACTTCCGGTGGGGGGTCAATACCACAACAATGAAGACGACAACAAAATCCTCCTGCAACAGCACCACCTACTGGCCAAAACATGAAATATCTGAACTTTTTTTAAATGTCTACCACACTCATATAAAACAATATTAAAATATTTAAAAACTTTACTTTTGCATTAAAGGCATAAAATATCAATTAATCCAGTTCATAATAGCAATAATACACTTCAGGGTGTAGAACAGGGTTATCGTCACTGGAGTTAGACCATCGCCCGCGCCGCAGCTAACCACCGAGGCGTGACGATATCCCATGATATACCACACCCTGTCATGCATTATTGCTTAATTATACAATGGCAAGAAAATTTTGTGGTCTCTGATTGCTCAATCTTGGACTGGACCCATGATGTTATCCCAGCACAACATCACGGTTCTAGTCTCAGCCTCACTGTGAACCTGTAGATGAGCTATATGATGAGCTAGATCACCTCTTTTTTTGCATCTCCTCTTAAGAAACAAAAATATTTTTCCACACTAAAAAACATTCTTTAAAAGTATTTTTTATTTTATATATAACAACGAGCCATTGTATAATAGCAATAATGCCCTCCAAGGTGTGTGTCATTTGGGATAATGTCACGCCTCAGTTGTTGGATGCACTCGGCCTGTGGCCTCGTGCCCAACCACCTGAGGCGTGACGTTATCCCAGCATGACACACACCTTGTTGGGCATTATTGCTTAATTTCTTGACACTGTATTCTATGTACCTGTTTATCTCTGTGTTGTTGACATCCCGGGTCGTGCCTGAAATTAGTCACTTTTGTGTCTAGTGCACCTACCCGGTCATCAAAAAATAAATAAATAAATGTCATCCCTGAGGCATTCACCCATCTTTATAAAATCTGCCCTCCTGAAGACCAGGACTCTTGCTCTTATGTGGTTCATTTCCGCAGCAGTCCTTATATTGAACTTCACTGTACTGGTACTGTTGCTCATGTTGTAATGCATTTAAAAGGCTTGCCAAACCAAGCCCTTACTGCAGCCATATACAGTAGCAGCCACAGGCACTGCCGGCTATATCCAGATATTTCGTAAAATTTCTAAAGAGTTTCTCTCTGCTGCCCCATCTGTGGTAATGCAGAAAGCAGAAGATTTCTCCAGAAATATCACAGAAATTTCGGGAAATAGCTGGCAATATCTGTGGCTACTACTGTATTTACCAAGCCAAATAAAACACTAAATACAAGTTCATCAGTTTACCTTCCTTTGACTGGATTGGAACACAGTGGTGCACTAAAGAAACAGCCTCTCAAGCCAAGCTGTTAGGCCTCTTCCAGGTTCATTACATTGCTCCACCACTAGAAACTCATACCTGAACCCAGCCCCCACTTACCTGGGGCTCTGTTGGGAAGTATCTCATGTGGTTATAGCTGGTTAATGACTTTTCAATGTGTTTTCAACTTTTATCCATATGTTTGCCATTTTTGCAATGTTTTTGCATCAGATGTTCAACGTGTCCTTTTTTACCCTACCTCATAGACCAGGTATGTGAATTTTTTTTCAAATCCCCTGAAACATGTTTTTGACAGGGTGACCAAAGTAATAGACCAGGGAGGGGCTGTGGATATGGCCTACCTGGACTTTAGCAAGGCATTTGACACAGTCCCGCACAAAAGATTGATAATCAAGTTAGCCAGCCTGGGTGTGGGTCCCAGGGTGGTAGCCTGGGTAGCAAACTGGCTGTACAACAGGACACAGAAGGTAATAGTGAATGGAATACATTCAAGAAAGGGTCACTAGTGGAGTACCTCAGGGCTCAGTACTAGGCTCAGTCCTCTTTAACATCTTTATAGGTGACATTGCAGAGGGTCTGGAAGGAAAGGTATGCCTTTTTGCAGATGACACAAAGATCTGTAACAGAGTTGATACACAAGGGGGGGTAGAAAGGATGAGAAGGGCCTTGGCAAGGTTGGAGGAATTGTCAGACATATGGCAACTTAGATTCAATGCAAAGAAGTGCAAAGTAATGCACCTGGGAAACAAAAACCCAGGAGAAGAGTACACAATAGCAGGGGGGGTACTAACAACAACAAAAATGGAATGGGACCTCGGGGTAGTCATATCAGATTATCTAAAGGTGGGTAATCAATGTAAGAAGTCAGTAAGGAGAGCCAGGGGGATACTGGGATGCATAGGAAGGGGCATCACAAGTAGAAAAAGGGAAGTGGTTATCCCTCTGTACAGACAGTTGGTGAGATCCTATCTGGAGTACTGTGTGCAGTTTTGGAGACCTCATCTATGCAAGGACATAGACAGGATGGAAGCAGTCCAGAGGAGGGCAACTAAAATGGTGCAGGGTCTGCATCAGAAACCATATGAAGAGAGACTGAGAGAGCTTAATATGTATACCCTTGATGAAAGGAGAGATGGGGGGACATGATAGAAACGTTCCAGTACCTCAAGAGAATCAACAAAGTCCAAGAGGGTAGCATCTTTCAGAAAAAGAGATGTGTAAGAACAAGGGGGCACAATTTAAAGATAGAGGGGGGGACGGTTCAGGGGTAATGTGAGGAAATTTTTTGCACGGAGAGAGTGGTGGACGCATAGAACTGCCTTCCTGGAGAGGCTGTGGGGTCTAAAACAGTGGAGGAATTCAAACATGCATGGGACAGACATAAGGCAATTATAGTGGGGGGTGGCAGGAAGTAGGCAGTTGGTTAACTAAAATCTGCAGCTTATCCAGTAGGTAGGGAAATGGGCAGACTGGGTGGGTCAAGTGGTCCTTATCTGCCATCAAAGTCTATGTTTCTATGTTTCTAGTTGCACCAGCCAGAGCATGGGATATAGGACCCCCCTCTTAGCACCCACTACCCTACACCCCCTTCCCTTATTTACTTATTGGGTGGGTTCAACATTGCCTCTCAAACGTCCTGCTACTTCCAATATGAACAGCGAACTGACTGAAAACAAGGTATGTCTGGTTAATGACTTTTCAATGTGTTTTCAACTTTTATCCATATATTTGCCATTTTTGTAATGTTTTTGCCTCAAATGTTCAATGTGTCCTTTTTTACCCTACCTCATAAACCAGGTACGTGAATTTTTTTCAAATCCCCTGAAACATGTTTTTGAAGTTGTACTGCAAAATCATGCTTTGGATGTGATTTAAAAAAATTCACCTGTCTTGATCATAGGGATAAACACGACTGTGAATGTGTAAGAAGTGCTTCTGATTTTGAAATCTGTGACAAACTTTTGGCTTCTTTTGCAATTACAGAAGTTGTTTGGGAGTGGTTTCTGAGATGTACTATTACTTCTGTTTAACTCACTGAGTCCCATAGCGTTACATTATGGACAGCACATAATGAAAAAGTTTGATGTACTGTTCTTTTGAGTTTGCTTTTTTGGGGGCATTTGGTCATTGTGAGGTTGCAGTAGTGCTGGGGCAGTTTTTTATTACTGTTCTGTGTTATTGGGACATCTTATCTGAGATCCCTGCCTTCTGTCGTTATACAGGAAGCAGTAAGAGAGTTGGTAGTTTTAGAGGGACAACAGTTAAAACGACAAAGCCAGCAATTGTGTTATTTACTGTGGCTCTGAATTTCTGTGCTTTGGTCATGCATAAGTGGCAGATGCACAGACGGAGCAAGTTTTATTACTAAATAAACACAACAGCGTTGCGAGTCTCTGTGAACCCTAGCAACCATTTCAGGGTTGGGTGCCCTATTTAGCAAGCCTGCCGGGTGAGCAGGGCGGACGCTATACACGCAAGAGATCGCACGCAGAGACACGCGCGTCTGCGTGTCTGCTGTGTCTGCTGAGGACATCTGGGACTTGGGCCAGCTTACTAAATACAAGGTAAACCTCTCAATACCTGAATAACTGACTCCAATATGGAGAAGGAGGGGATATGTTGTTGCACAGTTTGTGAAATGTTCATAGCTGGCGATCAAATCATACAATTTGCATGTAATAACTGTGAACTAATTGATGTTCTGAGGAAAGAAATAAACATTCTTCACCATAGACTGGCAGTTAGAGAGGAAATCAGAACATTAGAACATTATATTGACCAGGCAGTAGATAGGTCTGTACAGGAGTGCCCCCCAAACCTTAATAATTTACATACAAATGTTGGTAATACAGTAGGGGAGGATGAAGTGGAGGAATGGTGCACTATACAAAAGGCACGAAAGAAAGGGAGAAGGAACATTGGAGGCTCAGCAAATATCCCCCTACATAACAGCTTTCAAATATTAGCGAAACCTAGTAATACTACTGAACTGAATCAAGCGAGTGGATTAAATGCTCCGGATCCTACCAGCAAATCACCAGAAGTAGTCCCTAGACAGCAGGATTTGGTTATCTTGAGGAAAGTAGTAATTCCAAGCCATGGCACACAGGACGTACTAGTAGTGGGGGATTCTATTTTGAGAGCCACGGACCAGATTCTGTGTAACAAACAAAATGATTTTACTACAGTGAGCATCCTCCCTTGGGCTGGCATAGGGGATATCAGGCAGCTCCTTCCCCGTTTATTGGAAAATACCAACAAACCAGTTACTGTATTGCACGTGGGAGTAAATGATGTTGGGAAAAGAAATATGATAGATATTCATCGAGATTTTGAATATGTGGGGGCAGCACTACAGGACAAGTGTTGTAAAGTAATGATCTTTGAAATTCTCCCAGTTCCTAGGGCAAGCTTGGCTAGAATAAGTGCTATAAACCAGCTAAATGGATGGCTAAAATGGTGGTGTCACAGGGAAGGGCATACTTTTATCAGACATAAGGACCAATTTCAACAAAGTAGCTTATTTGTACCTGATGGTTTGCATCTTAGTAAGACAGGGAAAAGAATTCTAACATATAAACTTCGGGCATCAATAGACCTTCATTTAAACTAGTTAGGAAGGGGGATAAAGGGCTTGCACTTACACATACCAGGGATAAAATATCCAAAGCCACAAATCCACATCTGAACTGCTTGTTATTAAATGCCAGAAGTCTGATAAATAAATTTGACGAACTGAGATATGTGCTGGTTAAGGATGGAATACACATTTGTGCTATCACAGAAACATGGTGGGACAAGGAAGATGCCTGGTATAAACAGATCCCTGGTGATGTTTTATATTCAAGAGACAGGATTAAGTCTAGGGGAGGAGGAGTAGCACTATATATATCTGACCACTTGTCATCAGAACAAGTAGAAACTACTGACTAGGACCCTCTAGAATTAGTTTGGATTAAGCTTACGCCCACAAAAGGATCTAAGGTTGACATAGGAGTAGTGTATAGACCCCCCTCATATCTTCTCCATGAGGATATGACACTCCTGGAAAAACTACACACCATAACAGACGGAGCAAATTGTTTACTTATGGGAGACCTGAACTTGCCAGGTATAGATTGGACTAATCTTACAGCTCAGTCTGCTGTAGAGCACCACTACATGGAACTCTTTAGCCTAGAAGGACTTCAACAATTTGTGACTACAGGTACCAGAGGTGACCACATCTTGGACATAGTTCTTTGTAATATGCATGAAGCTGTACAAAATTGTACAGTCCCCCCCCCCCAATTAGGCTCAAGTGACCATAATATGGTTAATTTCACCTTACCAAATGACTTGGGGAATATTAAGAGGGATACTATTATTTACAACTATAGCAAGGCTGATTGGAATAGTATGCGGAGAGATCTGGGAACCTGGGACTGGGAGGAAGAGTTCAAGGATCAATCATTGAATAAGATGTGGGATACTCTAGCAAGTAAAATGAACTTACTAGTTAATAAATATGTCCCCCGAAACAAAAAATACAGCAGCACTAAAATGATCCCTGTATGGATGACAGCCAAAGTTAAAAGGTGTATTAAACAAAAAAAGAAAGCTTACATAAAGACAAAAAAGAGCAAAAAGCATCATGCTGGAATACATATCGCAATTTACTTAAACACACCAAAAAAGAGATTGTACAGGCCAAAAAGAAGTATGAGCTACAGTTAGCCAATAAAGTTAAAGATAACCATAAAACATTCTATACTTATATAAATAATAAAAGGGGAGGAGTTAAAACCATAGGCCCATTAAAGTAGGAAGATGGTATTACCATTACTGACAATGGTCAAATGGCCACCAGTTTTAACACATTTTTTACCTCAGTATACAATAATAAACCATGTAACATAAAAAATAATTTAATTGGAAGGGGCGAACGTGATGTAGTAATTGATTCTATCAAAGTCAGGGAGAGACTGCTAAAATTAGATACAAGAAAGGCTCAGGGACCAGATGGGTTGCACCCAAGACTTATCAGGGAGATGGTTAATGAATTAACTGGCCCTATTACAACTACATTCCAAACTTTCTTGGCCCAGGATGAGGCGTTAGATGCATGGAGACTGGCTAATGTTATTCTCATATATAAAAAGGGGTCTAAACATGTGGTAAGCAACTATCGGCCCATAAGCCTAACTGCTGTTCTGGGGAAGATCATGGAGGGGATTATAAACGATTTCATGGTACAATATATGCAGGAAAGGGGGGACACTGACCAAACCCAGCATGGCTTTGTCAAGGGACGTTCCTGCCAGACAAACATCCTAGGATTTTATGGAAAGGTTAGTCAGGCATTGGATGAGGGGGACTCTGTGGATATTATCTTTCTAGAGCTGTCAAAGGCACTTGACAAAGTACTACATGGGCAGCTAATTGACTCCTTAATTGAACATGTTATTCCAGGAAACATTACCAAGTGGATTGCCTCTTGGCTAAATGACAGGAAGCAAAGAGTCTGTATAAAGGGTAGCTATTCGGACTGGTCCAGTATCACTAGTGAGGTGCCACAGGGCTCTGTCCTGGGGCCGGCCCTGTTTAATGTTTATATATCATCTATGAAAACCAAGGGAGAAACTTGGATGTCCAAATTTGCTGACGACACAAGATTAGGCCAGCCAGTAAATAACAAGAAGGATGCAGAAACACTGCAAGAAGCACTGCAAGTACTGGAGAACTGGGCTAAGATGTACAAACTTACATTTAATGCTGATAAGTGCACAGTGTTGCACCTGGGCCACAGGAATCCTAAACACAACTATAGTTTAAATGTTTCCATATTAAGAGAAGTAACAGA
Source organism: Neoceratodus forsteri (assembly GCA_016271365.2). Lineage (NCBI taxonomy): Eukaryota > Metazoa > Chordata > Ceratodontiformes > Ceratodontidae > Neoceratodus > Neoceratodus forsteri. The sequence continues at coordinate 299,026,721 of CM057455.1, forward strand.
CGAAAGGGATCTGGGAGTTAGAATTTCAAATGACCTTGGTTGCAAGATACATTGCAACCAGGTAGTCAAAAAGGCTAGCGGAATCCTAAATTGTATTAAGCGGCATATTAAGAGTAGACACCATGATGTTCTCTTTCCACTTTGTACTTCACTAGCCAGACCACACATGGAATACTACGCACAACTATGGGCACCAGGGGGAAAAAACAAAATAAGACCCTTGGAAAGGGTACAGAAAAGGGTGACAAAATTAATCAGAGGTGTACAACACTTGGAATATAGTGAAAGATTGCAGAATTTGGGTATGTTTAGTCTTGAGTATCGTAGGCTCAGAGGGGATATGTGCTTTGTGCACAAAGCCTTTTCAAACCCAGACTTGTGGGATATGTTAAATCTAGATATCAGGGAACAAAGCCAGTATACAAGAGCACACCCCTTGCAGATTAAATGCAATAGGTATCATAACAACAGAAGGAAATATTAGTTCTCTGTTAGAGTACCACAAATCTGGAATAGCCTCCCTACTGAGGTAGTGGCCAGTAAAACTACTGAGGAATTTAAGCGTAGCTTGGATAGATATTTAATTAATACAAAAATAACGGGATACTAAATGGCGAGCAATATGGACTACTAGTCTTCTATGCTCTGAACCACCTATGAAACCTATGAAATAAAAAAGAGAAAACAACTGAATTTTGTGCCAGTTTCTGCTAATTATAATAACATCTAAAAGGTATCTGTAAATGAAACACTATGCATTTTGTAGATATGTCTGTGCTGAACAACTATCATGCTGACAGTACCATGCTATCTTTTTTCATTATAACGTTATTTGCATTTGTTCATTGAAAAGTAAGTAAAAAAAAAATGGAATGTTATGCCATTTTTTGCTGATTTAAAAAAAAAAACTAAAAGGTGTTTATAAATGAAACCCCACTCATTTTATAGATTTTTTTTGCTGAACAACTTTCATGCAGACAGTACTATGCTGTCATATTTTATTTTAAAGTTATTCACATTTATTTGACCGCAAAAAGTGAAAAACATTGAATTTTCTGCCTTTTTTTGCTGATTCTACTTTACTGACTTCAGTGCTGCACTTGGCTATTATGATGTCATCAGCATTGTGAAGTTTGCACTCTGATTAGTTCAGTATTTATTGTGACATACCCAATTTTGCAAGATAGTATTATAGTGTACAGTGGAATGTTGTTCTGTATATAATTTCAGCCTTTTCAAAATGCTGTTGTACCACAGTTCCAATGTCATGGAATGTGATTCTACCCTACTGTGGTAGAACAGCATTCTAGAACCTCTAGAGACTGCATGAGTCAGTTTCATTCTGAAATCAAAAGAACTCACAAACAAATATTTCACACAGTACTATACACTATAGAAAATACAGGATGAGCAACTCTGTGCACAACCAGTGTGTTTTGCCACCTCAGGGTTCTGATTCCCATGGACCTCTTGGAGCTTCACTCTCGAGGTCAAAGGGAATCAGAACCCCTCTGTGGCAGAACACACTGGTTGTGCATAGTTGCCCATCCAGTATTCTCCATATAATGTATGGAGACTGTCTATAATTGGTTGAAATCAATACATTTATAACCTGATAATCCCATTGTTATGACAGCAGAATGCTGCAAACCTATCTTGCCTATGTCATTACAATGAGATTACAGGAAAAAGTGTCACCAGCTGTAGTAATTCTTTTAAAAGAATGTTGATCAACTGTCCCTGACAGAAGTTTAAAAAAGTACGCATTCCAGGTTACCAGAACATCTTCTACTGTGTTATGCTAATAAATGTTCTAATGGTCATTCCTGTTTCATCCCTTGCTTGGTAAGTGCATTTTGTTTTGAACTTAGAACTTTCACTTGTTACTCTTAGTGGCCAAATGGTGCTGTTATAGTTCAGAAAAAATGATGCAGTTACCATACACTGTAAAATGCAATGCCTAGCTTGTGGTTGTTAACCACGAGTGTAATCACCTCTAGCAGTTGCCATGCTAACTACTGTATAAACCTCTCGAGCTGCACTCTCAAGGTTTATGAGGTTGTCCTGGGTACTGCTTGAGGTGATTACAGTGTGGTTAACAACCACAACCTAGGCATTATCCTCTATATAATAACTGGTCAGCAATTTCTCTCAATGTATTGACCAGGTTGATATTTTCCATCACAACCAGCTGGTTGTTATGACATTCATGAGCCATGCCAGTCAAACTATGCTGCTGCTTCATTGGCCAGCATTCTGTATGTGGGCTGGGCCAGACAGTCTCACAAACTACTGGAGAAAAATTGCTGGTCTGTTATTATAAAAAATAAAAGATGGGGAGGGTTTTTCATATGAGAATTTAATGCACACCCTCGTTGTGGGATGCTTTGATAAACCCCTCGGGCTTCACCCTCGGGGTTTATGTAGCATCCCACAACTCGAGTGTGCATTAAATTATCATATCAAACCCTTCCCCATCTATTATTCTCTATATAATTAAGCAATAAGACATGAGCTCCATTTTAGCACCATGGGCCCAGAACCTGGTGCAATATTCAAAGTGAGATCTAACCAATGAGGCGCATAATGGTACAATTGCCCTTCTTGCTCTACTCTTTATGTGCCTTAATATACTGTTTAGTATCCTATTAGCTTTCTGAATCACCTGACTGTAGTGGCCCTTGAAGTTTAAATTGTTTGAAACCATAACATCTAAATCCCATAGAAACATAGAAGTTGACAGCAGATAAGGACCGCAAGGCCCATCCAGTCTGCCCATTTTTTCTGCCTTATGAATGTGCCATAGGCCTGTACTTTGTCAGTGGTCTATCTATTCATACTCATCTGTATTGTTCCATTATGCCTATCCCATGCCTGTTTGAAGCCCTGCACTGTATTCATATCCACCTGAGGTAGGCCGTTCCATGCATCCACCACCCTTTCTGTGAAAAAGAACTTCCTCAATTCCCCCTTAATCGACCTCCCTCTAATCTCATGCTGTGTCCTCTTGTCCTGCTATTTTTCTGATATTGAAACATGTTAGACTCTTTCACCTTATTAATGCCCTTAAGATATTTGAATGTTTTGATCATATAGCTTCGCTCCCTTCTTTGCTCTAGGGTATACATATTGAGCTCTGTTAATATGTCCTCATATATTTTCTGATGCAGTCCCTGCACCATTTTGGTTGCCCTTCTCTGGACTGCCTCCATTTTATTAATGTCCTTGTGCAGGTGCGGCCTCCAATACTGCACACAGTACTCCAGATGGGGCCTATCCAGAGTCTTGTAAAGAGGGATTATTACCTCCCTCTTACGACTTGCAATACCCCTACTAATACACCCCAACATCCCTCTAGCCTTACCTACTGCTTTAGTGGACTGCTTGGATGATTTCAGGTCATCTGTGATGAAGATGCCCAAGTCTTTTTCTTCCCTTGTGATTGCCAGCAACTCCCCTCCCAGTCTACTGTATAGGTGGCTTCCCTTTATCTTTTTCCTCATTCAAATGCTGACCCATTAACACATAACTGGCTTGTATATTCTTCTTACCTAAGTGCATGACAGTGCACTTGTCAAAATTAAACTGGAGCCTGTGCTCCTCTGACCATTTACCCAAACTATTCAGGCCCTTCTGTAGGTTATTTACAGTATTTCCTCATTTGTATCGGCCCTTGTGCCAGTGCATGTGTCATCTGCAAATTGTGACACCCATATCCCCTCATCACACTTCATTGATGATATGTATAAATTAAAAAGGCAAGGGCCCAATACAGACCCCTGGGGAACTCCACTAGTCACCTCAGCTCAACTTGAGGCAATCCCCCTTAGCATCACCCTCTGTTGTTTGTTTGTTAGCCAGGATGTGATCCATTTGGTTATTACACCTGGAATATTCATATTGATTAGAACATCTGTTAATTCACCATGTGGTACCTTGTCGATAGCTTTAGTGAAATTCAGGAACACTACATCCACGGATTCCCCTCTTTCCAGTGCTTTGCTGACCTTCCCATAGAATTCTAGTAAATTTGTTTGGCAAGAGTGCCCCTTCATGAAACCATGCTGTGACTTATCCCTCATGCCCATAACATCAATATCGTTATCTAAATATTCCTTTATTAACCCCTCCAGGACCTTCCCAAGCGTCGAAGTGAGACTCACAGGCCTATAATTCTTGGTCTCCTTCCTATTACCCTTTATGCATATTGGTATTACACTGGCACTTCTCCAGGAGTCAACTACCTCTCCCTTATCCAGGAACTTCTGAAATGCTGTATCTGTATAAGGGGTCCAGATAGTTCCCTCGTCAACTCCTACACAAGTCTTGGATGCAGACCATCCAGACCCTGTGCCTTGTTAGCATTCAGCTTACTGAGACTGTTGATAGTATTCTCAGTACTTAGCATTAATGGAATAATGGGGCATTTTTCTTGTGCGACCTGGCATGGTTTGTTTTTTGGTTGTAGACTGATACGAAGTATAGATTTTGTAATTCTGCTATAGCTTCCATTTCTGTCGCAAGATTCCCATGCTGGTTTAATAGGGGGCCTGCCTTGCTTACATTTCCTTACTTATTGTTTATATAGGTATAAAAGGACTTATGATTGTTCTTCACCCTAGTTGCTAGGCCTGCCTTTTAGTCCCTTTTGTCTTTTGCAATAGCCTGTTTGCTTCCTTCATTAGTTTATTATATTTCTCCCATGTTGTTGTTTCCTTGCCATTTTTAGCCTTTTTGTAAGCCCTCTTTTTCCTGTTTATGAGGTTTTTAATTTTTGGGGTCATCTGTGATGGGATTTTGCCCTGATTATTGTATTTTTGTTTGTCAGGTGCATACATAGTTACCAGGCCACTGATCTTATTTAATAACACATTCCACAGTGTTTATAGTGTCTTACCCCGGAAATCCTCTTTCCAGTCCCAGATACCTAGTACTTACCTCATGCAATCGAAATCTGCCCTTGCATAATTTTTTATGCTTGTTACTCCATGCACAGAGCCAGACATCTCCAGAATTTTAAACTCAACCATGGCATGCTCGCTACTGCCCAGGGGGGCAGCTACAACACAGTTCTGAACTTTGTCCCCCCTGTTGCTCAGAACAGATCTAAAATGTGTTTACTTCTGGTAGGTTGATATACACATTGTTCTAACCCAGCTGCTTATAGAGATGCCAAAAACTCCCCTTCCATTTTAGTTGTTCCCTTATGCTCCTCCCAGTTTACCCCGGGAGATTAAAATCCCTTAACAGAATATTCCTTTCTGTAGGATCCAAACTTCCTACCTGTTTACACAGCATGGTGTTGTCTTCTCTTGTCTGAGACGGGGGCCTGTAGTATGCACCCAGTGTGATCTTTGTTTTTCTGTCTGGTAGGATTTTAATCCAAATCTGTTCTTTTTCATATTGTCTGAATTTAGCTGTTCTGCCACTAAGGTGTCTGCTACAAATATAGCCATCCAATGGTTTCTCTAAAATTTGAGCACTGTAGTGCTCGTTCCCATGCTGCCATCCAGTCACTGACAGAGGGACAGAAGTTGCACCCCTGCTAGTGGCATCCCCGCTCATGAGGGGGATGCCATGTGTCAGATCTTCTCTAAGGTGCCAGCTTTAAAACATCAGGCCACATGCTGTTAAAACCCTCTCTGTCTGCCCTACATATCTGAGGACAGGAGCCGAGGTTCAGAGATAGCCTGAAGAAATCTAAATTGATTAGTGCAGCACTGTATCGACAGAGTTGTGGCTAACAGCAGGGTTACTTGAGAGCCCTAATGTTAAACAGAGAATAATGCCTATGCAGGTGTACATTATGAGAATTTTTCACACACCTACAATGTGTGATAATCCATAAAGGTTTATGTGATTATCACACACTGAGGGTGTGTGAAAAATCTTCATAAAACAAACCTTGCACAGACATGATTTTTTATAATGACTGGTGCAAGGATTAAATATAGACAAAAATGGTAAACTGTGTTTCTGTGAGCAAGTGTGTTCCTGAGAAGGAGTCACGCGGGGAACAAGGATGGACATGCTGTAATAAACCTCTATTGAGTTATGAAATTCAATGGTTACTACAGTATGTTATCAGTAGGGCATATCCAGTCATTATAGGGGGTCACCATTTATAAGTTTTGTATCAGTGTCTGTCTGGTTCTCTTGCTACTATATAGAGATCTTGGGAGCTTACCATGTCTCTTATTTTCTGCTACTTTTCTTGATTAAAATTTGTTGAGTAGAGGATCTGGGTGAGTGTGCTGCAGCCTTCTCAGAAGTACAAATTAACTGAAGCTAATGAGAGCTAAAGAGAGCTTGGGTGGAAGAGTCAAAATTTGATCCTATGCCACATATGCACGTCGCAGCCTATCGGGTGAACATAACCCTAGCAGTGAGTTGGAGTGCAATGGATATGCAGACAACACAATAATATGATTTCAAGTGTTGCTTGCAGAGTAGCTACTGTATGTCTTCAGTGAAAATAACAGCTTTTATCTTCCAAATGTATTTGCACCCCCATGGTGTATATACAGTATCAATATCTGTATCTGTATCTATACCTATATCTACATCTACATCTACATCTATCTATCTGTGTGTGTGTATATATATATATATATATATATATATATATATATATATATAGATAGATACATACTACAGGAGTGGTTGTGCCTATATATTAGGGCTGCGTAAGCACTTCTATGTTAAACCCACAATTTTGCACCTTAATAACTTTGCTCCTGTTCATTTGACTAACATGAATTTTGAAAAGCTCAGCCTCTGTACAAGGGCAGAAAAAAAGAGGCCATTGGGGCACAGGACCCGAGGCAACATGGATTCATGATGGGAAGGTCGTGTCAGATGAATCTAATAGATTTCTTTGACTGGGTGACAAAAGTAGTAGATCAGGGAGGGGCCGTGGACATGGCCTACCTAGATTTTAGGAAGGCATTTGATACAGTCCCCCACAAAAGATTAATACACAAGATAGCCAGCCAAGGTGGTAGCCTGGATAAAAAATTGGCTAGACAACAGGACACAAAGGGTAGTAGTAAATGGAGTACACAGTGAAGAAAGGAGGGTTACTAGTGGGGTACCGCAGGGTTCAGTACTGGGACCGGTCCTTTTTAATGTCTTTATAAGTGACATTGCAGAGGAACTGGAAGGAAAAGTATGTCTCTTTGCAGATGACACAAAGATCTGCAACAGGGTTGATACACAGGATGGAGTGGAAAGGATGAGAAGGGACTTGGCAAGGTTGGAGGAATGGTCAAATGTATGGCAGCTCAGATTTAATGCAAAGAAGTGCAAGATAATGCACATGGGAAACAAAAACCCAGGGGAAGCGTACACAATGGGGGGTGAGATACTGACAACAGTAAAAATAGAAAAGGACCTGGGGGTAATTATATCAGATGACCTAAAGGCGGGCAAGCAATGTGAGAAGGCAGTAAGGAAGGCTGGAGGGATACTGGGATGCATAGGAAGAGGCATCAATAGTAGAAAACAGGAAGTTGTTATCCCTCTGTACAGACAGTTGGTGAGACCCCATCTGGAGTACTGTGTGCAGTTCTGGAGACCCCATCTCAGCAAAGACATAGACAGAGTGGAGGCTGTCCAGAGGAGGGAAACCAAAATGGTGCAGGGTCTTCACCAGAAGACATACGAAGAAAGACTAAAGGAGCTTAATATGTATACACTTGAGGAAAGAAGGGAGAGAGGGGACATGATCGAAACTTTCAAGTACCTCAAGGGAATTAACAAAGTCCAAGAGGGTAGCATCTTCCAGAAAAAGAGATGTGCAAGAACAAGGGGGCACAATTTGAAGATAGAGGAGGGACGGCTCAGGGGTAATGTGAGGAAGTATTTTTTCACTAAGAGGGTTGTGGATGCATGGAACAGCCTCTCTGAGGAGGTCGTGGAGTCAAGAACAGTGGGGGACTTCAAGAATGCATGGGACAGGCATAAGGCAGTCCTAGGGGTGGGTAAGAGGAAGTAAGCTGTTGATTAACTAGGATCTGCAGCTTATCTGTTAGGTAGGAAAATGGGCAGACTAGGTGGGCCAAGCGGTCCTTATCTGCAGTCAAATTCTATGTTTCTATGTTTCTATAAATGTCATGTAAATCAGTTCAGGAGAGGCAAAGTTACAGAGGTGCACATAAACGCAAAATCTCATTTTTTGAAAATTGTAAGACTTTTTTGCCACCTGATAACTTAAAAAGTAGGAGCCTATGAAACCCAAAACTCTCAGGTTTGATAGAGGTTGGCACAAGGTGTGTGCTTTTGTGGTTTTTAGGTCCCTCAGTTGAGTAGTTTTTAAAATATTTAATAAAATGTCAACATTCTATTTATAACTGAATTTTTGCTTTAGCATTATACAACACAGCTGTCTTTAATAAAGGGAATAAAGCCACAAAAGTAGGTAAATGTGGCATTAGGGTTTTCAAAGCTAACATCCCACACCCACACTGCACACACCAACAAGCATCAGGGGTGTGCCTTGGGGTCATTGGCCGTAACACTCACTTCCTTCCATAAGTAAATAAGCTGAGGTGGGAACAGTATGGGAAAATGGGGTGAGTGTTAGGGCTGATGACCCCATGGTACACCCCTGATGCCTGATGGTGTATGCAGTGTGGGGTGGGGTGTTAGCTTTGAAAACCCTAATGCCACATTTTCCTACTGTTGTGGCTTTATCCCTAACTAGAGCATTAACCCAGTTTTTTCCAATTTACTTCCTCACTTTTTGAGATAGTATAATTGTATCCTTATTTGCCTGTGGGAGCACAGGGCCCTCTGGGCCCTGCACTCTCATTCCTCCATAGATGCATATATGTATGTAGCTGTGGAAGCTCAGAGCCCTCCAGGCCCTTTACTTCCATTTATAGCCCAACAGTGATCAAATTGTCAGCATAGCCATCATATTACCCCAACTCATGTACCAAGTATAGAAAATGTTCAAATCCTCCCCAAAATGTAATTCTGTGCAACTGCAACACCATTCTGCATCACAGGTGTGAAAACACATTTTGGGCAGGATTTGAAAAATGACAGCTGTGTCATATATGAGGTGGGATAATAAGAAGGCTGTGTTGAAAATCTGGGATGAAAATGCTTAACATTTCCAAAGTAATGAGTGAGTGTAGTGAAACTGCAATAAATGATCATAACTTTGCCATTTTTTCATATTTTGACCCCAAATTTTCAACATAGTCTTCTCATGACTTCACCTCATAAACCTGTAGGTGAAAATGTTTAACAATGTGTCAAAATGCCATTCTGTGCCATATGTGCAAAAACACTTTTCAGACAGGATGTAAAAATGGCAGCTGTACTGTTCAAGAGGTGGTGTGAATAAATGGTTATGTTGAAGATTTGGAGTCAAAATATTGAAAATGACCAAAGTTATGCACATGTGTAGCAAAATTTCAATGAACGTGTGTAACTTTGTTATTTTTAGGGATGTCACAATTACATTATGTTTTTGGGACCCCCACCCTATGAACACTCGTGGTGCAATTTCATTATTCCATCCTGAAAGTGATTTCACAGTGACTACGAAATCACCTTCTGGACCCTGTTAACAAAATGACAGTTGCAGTGTTCATGATGTGGGGTCCCAAAAAGGCCATGTTGAAAATGTAGTGAAAAAAATTCCAAAAAATGGCAATGTTATGAACATAAGTTCAAATTGCCTTTGAAATACATTATATAGCACTTACCTTTATTCCTCAGTTCATGGTTTGGTTTTGATGAATGCAGACATGTCTCGGTTCACAGAAGATGACAGCCTATGACCTCTGCTAGTAAGTATAGGGTAAGGGGGGTGAGGGGTGGTGGGTGCTCAGTGGGAGGGTTGGGATGGGGGAGGGGACAGTGGGAATGACAAGCGACCATTCTCTTTTCTTCAGGTGTAACAAAAAAAAGACATCTGGGGACTGTTTTCTTTTTACAGGGTAAGATAAAATAAATATTTTGGGACACTGGGGTGGGCTCTGTAGTGTCCCACACTGCTGGGGGTGTCTCGTAATGTCAACATGGGGATTGGGCCCCCTGATGTTGGCACTAGCAACATAAAAGTGGGCTGGGGGGCATCTGACACCTGGGGTTGGCATTCTGGTGTCAGATTATATAATTAGAAGGCATCAGCGGGGTGCCACTAGACACCAGGGACTAAAATCTAAAATCAAAATTATGCAACAGCGACTGGAGGGTGGTGGTGCCACTAGACTCCAGGAAAACAGGGGTCACTTCTCTGACTGCAGTCAGCAGGACAACTTCAGCAGTGGCTGCAGAACTCACACCAGGAAAACAGCAGTTCACTCCTCAGATTGCAGCTGGCAGCACAATTTCAGCTGTGGCTGCAGAGCACAAGAAATTCCCAGTGTTCTCATACAGAATGCAGGGAAGTGCTCCTCTCACTAAGCAGGGCACCCAGGAATTTGGATGCCCAGAAAACATAAATGTTTGTGCAATATTTAAAACAAGCATCATAATCTAGCTAAACGGGTCCTGTTTAGCTAGATTCTGATGTTTGTTTAATAAAATCACAGCATTTTTGTATTTTTTTTCCATGTTTGTTGGTTCGTGGAAAATGTCAACAAGATGGTGGTTGGCAGGGCAGAAAAAAAATGTTTGGTGCCATGCCAAGCAAGTGGCCTGAAAACCAAATGGGCATCTCAATTTTACTTTCGCCACAGAACATTATCTCAAAACCCCTGCTGCTCATGTGCAAGTCGTAAAACACTTACATTTAAAGCTTTATAACTCTGGAACTCTTTTATATTTTTTCACCAGACCTGTCAAAGGCACTACCTTGGGACATGACACACATCCCCTGCAAGTTTGGGGCAACTATTCATTTCCATGTAAGCTCTAGGCAAGAGCAAAAAAACCAAAAAAGCAATGTTAAGTTTGGGAAAAAAAAAGGTTTTTCTAGAAATAACATGTGTATCTCAGAAACTGCAAAAGGTGCCATCACAAAAAAATCCACACATCAAGACCGTGCCTCCCATAACTAGCTCAACAGTCATCTTATTGATTATTGGGTTGTATCTTGGAGTCAATGTATCTTCCATGTTTTCTGTACCTCACTTTCCAATCAAATTCAATAAAGTTTATTGAACTTAAAAAAAAGACCTTGCCTCCTAGACAACATATACAAAAATTTCAGCTCATTTCGACAAAGGGAGCCAAAGATATTATTGTTCAAAATTTGAATTTTAACAGTAAACAAGCTACTCAACCCTAACTATAGGGGTGCTATCACGCCCCTATAATATGTAAAAGTTATACTGGCACGGTAGTGCCAGTATAGTTAGGGTTGCACAGCCACTTCTACTATATGTCAAACCCAAAATTGTGCACTTTAATAACTTTTCAACTGTATGACTGATGTGCTGAAAATTTTCCATGTGTTGTCTAGTATCATAGATCTCTGGATCTAGCAAGTTTCGTTCCAGTTGGTGGTGTGGTTGCAGAGCTACGGAGTGGCATAAAATGTAGAATTTACCATTTAGGTGCAAATTCTTTGCCCATCTGTAAGTCCAAAATGGTTTGGGGGTCTGATCTGAAATGTTTAGGGTATATGGGGTCTCAGTCACTGACATGCCTTTTGAAGGTCTGGTGAAAAAATATTAAACCTTTCAAAAGTTATAAAACTTTAAAATTTCCTATTATAGCCTATGGGAAAAATATATGTACACCTCAAAAGCACTTTTTACTGCCGCAAATGGGTTCAGTAGTGTCGTACTGCTGCCATCTAGTTTTCAGTTAGTGACGGGTAAAAATGCTATGATTCAGAATATACTGCCCCTTTGTAAACACCAACTAGTGTGTTTACCTATTCGGGGCCCGAGGAACACAATTCTGGCATTAATTTTTAAAAATAATGTTTGGAAATATGTTTTGCCCATTTGGTCATTGGTAGTGTCACAAATTTGCGGGATTACTTTTGTAAAACTAACGCGATTGCGACACTTTTCGCACAACTAATGGCACTGTTGCACGAAAACTGCCATAAATTTATGGCACTTTTCGCAAAAACTGCCACAAATTTGCAGCACTACTTCAATGTAAAATAAACATCTGCCCCTGTAAAAAAAAAAAAAAAAAGAAAAAACTTTTCTTGCCACTTTTTTGGCAAAATAATGACACAATCATGTTTTTCAACCCCTATTTAGGTAAACACCTGTTGGTGTTCACCTAATAAAAGTTTTTCTCCTTTTACTGCCTCCAAGGTGGCTGAGGCACGTTTTAATGATAAAAAAAGTTTTGCCAACATCAGGGTGCCCAATCCTCATGTCAGCATTTACTGCCCCCCCAAGTAGTGTGGGACACTGGGGAGCCCACTCCCAGTGTCCCAAAATACTTATTTTTTTTAGTGTTTATTACACCGGGATGCCCTACCCTGGTATTGGATGCCTCCCCAAGCACCTTGTAATTATTGTTTGCCGACACGGGGTGCCCAATCCCCGTGTCCGCATTTACTCCCCATAGGCATTTACTGCCCCCCCATTGTATGGGACACTGGGGAGAACCCCCCCAGTGTCCTGTAATACTTTTTAAAATGTTTTTTCCCGACACTAGGGTGCCCACCCCTGGTGTCAGATGCCCCCCAAGCCCATTCCAGCCTTTTTTTCCTGACATCAGGGTGCCCAGTCCCTGTGTCAGCATTATGAAGCCCCTCAAGCACTGTGGGGCACTGGGGAGCCCACTCCCAGTCATGAAATAAAGAATTTGACACTGTAAAAAAAAGAAAACTGTCCCCAGATGTCTTTTTTCCTGTAAAAAAGAAAACGGTCCCTTGTTGTCTCCCCATCACCCCTCCACCATCCTGACCCTCTCACTGAGCAACCTGCCACCCTACACCCCCTTGCACTATACTTACCACTGGTGATCGTCTTCTGTCATCTTCTTTGGACTGGGACACGTCTGCACTCTTCAAAGCCGAACCACAAACTGAAGTATCAAGGTAAGCATGGTATTATGGCTGTCAATAGTGTTTTGAACTTATGTTGATATCTTGGCCATTTTGCAATATTTGTTCTCCAAATTTTCAACATGGGCTTCTTGGGACCCCACCTCATGAACACTGTCACTGTCGTTGTGTTACTCAGACCCATAAGGTGATTTTTTTTGGTTGCTGTGTGAAATCACCTTTCAGGACTGAGTAATGAAATGACAGTGCAGTGTACATGAGGTGGGATCCCAAAAAGCCTATGTTGAAAATCTGGTGCAAAAATACCAAAAACTACCTGAATTATGTGCGGTCATTGAAATGTTTCTATGCACACTCGTAACTTCGGCAATTTTTAATATTTTCACTCCACATTTTCAAAATTGCCATTTTTTCACTCCACCTCATGAACAGTACAGCTGTCATTTTTCACATCCTGCCCAAAATGTTTTTTTGCTCCTGTGGCATGGAATGGTGCGTCTGCTGCACGAAATCACCTTTTGGGACCAAATAACGAAATGACAGTGCCGGTGCTCATGAGGTGGGGGTCCCCAAAAGGCCATGTTGAAAATTTGGTGAAAAAATTCCTAAAATTGCTTGAGTTACTTGCCTCTGTTGAATTTATTATATGCACGTGTGTAACTTTGGAACTTTTCAATCTTTTGACACCAAATTTTCAACATACCCATTTCACACCACCTCATGAACAGTACAGCTGTCATTTTTCACATCCTGCCCAAAATGTGTTTTTGCACCTGTGGCACACAATGGTGTTGCAGTTGCACATAATAACATTTTGCCTTGCATTTTGCAATTTCTCTGTACTGGGGTACATGAGATGGGGTAATAAGATGGCTATGTTAACAATTTGGTTACTGTTGTTTGACACATGGAAGCACAGGGCCCTCTACACCTACATACATATGCACATCTACGGAGGGATTGGAGTGAAGGGTCTGAAGGACCCTGCGTTCCCACAGTAAAATAAGGATACTATTATGCTATCTCAAAAAGTAAGGAAATTCATTGCAAAAAACTCCATTAATGCATCAGTTAGGGTTCCTATTATAGTGACAAAAGTATGGAAATTTGGTGTTAGGGTTTCCAACCCTGCCACCCCCACATACCAACAGGCATCGGGGTGCGCCTTGGAGTCGTTGGACATAACTCTCACCGCTTTCTCCTACACTGTACCATCTTAGCTTCCTTACACATGGAACAGGGTGAGAGTTAGGCCGATGACCCTAAGGTACACTCCAATGCCAGTTGGTATGTGGAGGTGGGGTGGTAGGGTTGGGAACCCAAACACCGGATTTTCATACTTTTGTTGCTGTAATAGGAACCCTAACTAATGCATTAACAGAGTCTTTTGCAATGAAGATATATATATATATATATATTTTTTTTTTATACTGGTGCTGTAGTGCCAGTATAGTTAGGGTTGCCCAACAGGTTCTATGTTAAACCTCTAACTTTGCACCTTAATAGCTTTGGTATTGTGTGAGGAAATTGCCTAAAATTTGGCATACATTGTCTAGTAGGCAAGGTCTCAAGTTTTGAAGTTTCATGATGGCAGCTTGTGTTGTTTCTGAGATCTGCATAGACCGTTTTCCTGTAGACGTCTAATTTTTTTTTTCATACTTAACATGGATTTTTGGTTTTGCTCTCAGCAACAGCCTAGGTGGTATGGAATATTTTTCTAAAAATTTCTGGGTAGAAGTGGGCTGTGCCAAAGCAGTGCCTGATGAAGGTTTTGTGAAAAAATATTAAATGGTTCCAGAATTATAAGGATTTAACATTTTGTTTCTTAGCATCTCTGAGCATGCTTGGTAGGTTTTTGATAACCTTCTGATACAACACAAAAACTTTTGTGTCACAAGCTCATTTTTGGTTTCTCACCATTTGCTTCTCATAACACAAAAACATTTTTTCATGTTGTGACAGTCACCATATTGTTTTTCCACCAATCTAAAAAACATGAAAAATACATACAACCTATTAATTTTTAAAAATCAAACAGCTGAAACTAGCTAAATGGGAACCCATTTAGCAAGATTCTGATGTTTGTTTTTTAAAAGAAACTCCAGAAATACCATTCCTGGTCACCCCAAAATCCAGGGTACCCAACTTAGCGAGAGGAGCTGTTCACCTGCATTCTCTGTATGAGAACACCGAGACTTTCTTGACTTGTGAAGCCGCAGCTGGAGTCGTGCTGCCAGCTTACGTTTTGAGGAGTGAGCCAGTGGTGTGTTATATCTATCTATCTATCTATCTATCTATCTATCTATCTATCTATCTATCTAGTTGAAATCACCAGTGGACCAGGGTGTCCACCCCATCACAGCTTCTTTCTCCCCCACTCCTGTCCAGATCACCCATCCACCCATTCCAATGTTTACTCTCATAAGTGGAACAGGGTGCCCATCCCTGGTACCACTTCTCTTCACCCCCTCCTCTCCACATTGCCTGCCCCTATCCCATTATATACCTGGTGGCACCAGGGTGCTTACCCCACTGCAGCTAAACAGTAGCCTGACACTGGGATGCCAAATCCCAGTGCTGGAATGTCCCCTGAAACCAAGAAAACCATCCTTCATTGATTTTTTTGGGTTGTTTGAACCTGTAAAAGAGAAAAGGGGTCCCTCACAGATCTGACCCCACATCCCCACCCACCCTACCCTAACCACCTACTCAGCACCCACCACCCCACACTCCCCATGCACCCTCACTCACCTACAAGTGTCCCACAGTGTAGATCCACTTCCTGATCAAAAACACATCTTAGCTGCTGGAACCAGTGACAGTAATATGAGAAAATCAGGTAAGTGCATATTTTAATGGGTTTTTAACTTTTATTCATATCGTTGTCATTTTGTAATATTTGTACACCAAATTTTCAACATGGCCTTTTTGTGACCCCACTTCATGAGCAAGGGTGGAAGATTTTTTTCAAATCTGGTCCAAAGGACAATTTTGTGGTTGCTGTGTGAAATCACCTTTTGGGTTGGAATTGAAATTTGTCATGTACCGGGTTCATGAGGTGGTGTCATAAGAAGGCTATGCTGAAAATTTGGGGTCAAAATATTAAAAAGAAAAAAAGTTATGAGTGTACATTGAAATGTTTCTACTCTTGTTCATAACTTTGATAATTTTCAATATTTTGACCCCAAATTTCAACATAGCCATTTTTTCACTCGACTTCATAAACAGAACAGCTGTCATTTTTCAAATCCTGGTCAAAATGTGTTTTCATATCTGTAGCTTGAAATTACATTTTGGCAGGGATTTGTATATTTTACCTACCGGTTCATGAGGTAGGGTCATAAAGAGGCTATGTTGAACATTTGGTGTAAAAATATGATAAAATGACCAAGTTATGAGTGAAAGCTGAAATATTTCAACATTCACCCGTAACTTTGCTCATTTTCAGTATTTTGACTCCAAACTTTCAACATAGTCATTTTTCACACCACCTCATAAATGTCACGGGTGTCATTTTTTAAATCCTGGATGAGATGTGTGTTCACACTTGTGGTACAAAATGATGTTTCTGCCAATATACTATAATTGCCACATGTCATATTTATAAAGGGAGTCATGAAACAACTATCTTAAAAATCTGAAATAGAAAAAGTGGGTATTGCCAGACTTTAACCCATTGAGTACTTCTTTGTGATACTGTGCCAGTGAGCTGAGTTTGGGGGCAAGCTCAGTGAGCCAGCTGGATGGGGGGATGGTGGGGGATGTTATGTAACAACTCCCTCAGCCAAGAAAAGAAATGTGCAGAATTGCCTGCACAGGCCCCGGTACCACTGAGTGAAGACAACTCTTCTCTTGGCATAGAGTGTGGGTGGCAGAGGGACCGCTGTATTGGCTAAGAGATGGACCCCTTACTTTGTGTGTCTGTATCTGTGGCTACATGGAAACACAGGGCCCAGAGAGCCCTTCACTTCTGCAGCCCACCAGACAGCCCCATGAACTCTTGACATCTGTCACTGCACTTTCGTATGTGGCCGAAGTGTTCACTTGGCCCGGGGCCTGCATAAATGAGGATACAATTCCACTATCTCAAAAAGAAAGGAAATTCTTTGCAAAAAGCTACGTTAATATACCAACTAGGGTTCAAGCTAACACCACAAAGTAGGGAAATGTGGTGTTAGGGTGTCCAACCGTAACCCTCCACCAGCATCCCCCATGCTGCAGTTATGGTTTTGGTTCTCCGGAGTCTTGGCAAATCAATGGTGGGGTCTTCCTAGAGGTTGTCAACCCTATGGTCACCCCGTTCCCTGAGCAAACAAGGTCAGATGTGATCACCTTTCTTCATGCAGGGCAAAAGCAGGAAGAAGGCTATAATAGGCTGTGTTGGCAACATGTGGCGAGGCATACTTCTCTGCCATTGAAGAGTGTATCACTATGAGCCACTGGCTTGGAGCTGTACCTTGTGCTTTAGACAGGAGGCTATGAGTTGGGGGGAGGGGAACAATAGGAGGAGCAAAGCACACAGAGTAGGGAAAAAACAGCGTATTGGGTCTGCAGAGTTTTGGTGAATCAGTGTTTTTTTTTTTTACTTGGGGCTGACAATTGTAATGCTCACCCCCACCTTCCCAACCCATATCCTCCTGTCTGGACCACACAGCATAGCTCTAAGCCAGTGCCTTGTAGTAATACACTTTTCAAAGGTTGAGAAGTATGGCTTGCCACATGTTGCCAACAGAATCAATCAGTTTTGTTTATGCGGGGCCCTGCATGAAGAAAAGAGATCATGTCTGACCTTATTTGCTCAGGGGAAGGGCTGGGCAATAGGGTTGACAACCCCAAGGAAGACCCCACCACTGATTTGCCAAGATTTCTGAGGTCCAGAACTGTAATGCTTTTACTCTTTGCTGCTTGGGGGTTGGGATTTAGGGTTGGAAATATTAACACCACATTTCCCTACTTTTTTGGCATCAACTTGAACCCCAACTGGTGCATTAACACAGGTTTTTGCAAAGAATATATATTAGGGTTGAGTAAGCACTCTAATGTTAGACCCCAGTTTCTGTACTTTAATAACATTGCCCTATTCAATTGATTTACTTGCTATTTGGAAAGCACAGACATGGTACCAGGATTTCTGGATCCTGAAAATTTTGTGCTAATTGGTTTACCAGGGCAAAGTTACAGAGGGGCGAAAAAATCCCCAAATTACATACATTAAGATTTTTTTTTGCACACCTATAACTAAAAAAACTAGGAAGATTTAAAACCTGCAGTTTACAGGTTTGATAGAGCTTGGCCCAGGGGCCCAGATATTCAAACTGTGCCACAAAGTAGCACAACAGCAGGAGCAGGCGTAAGTGCAGTGCGCCCATGTGCAACACGCGCGATATTCAAACACAGCGCAGGCCAAATTGCGCTTGCACAACACAATTGAATATTGCACCCACTGTGCCATGGCACAACCAGGGATGCACAGTGGAGCAGGGTAGCAGCTCAGCAGCACAACCAGGGATGCGCAGGGACAGGATGCAGGGATGCACCACCCATGGAAGACATGGACAGAGGAGCACGTAGCAGACCAGACAGCAGCCCCAGCACCCCATGAACTGCACAACCTGTGGTGAGCTGGATGAACCACCAACCCATGAACACCAGCACTGAATCCACGGCCAGGGCATGGTGCCCCAGCACACCCCCTGGCAAGCAGTGACCATACCACAAGGTGGTCCAGCCACCCTGTGCCACCCCATCCCACCAATGCAGAGCACACCCTGCACAGCAATCCCCAGACACCCTGCCCAGGAGCAGTGCCCAACAGTGCATTGCTCCATATGCATGCCACCACTCCCACTGTGACAATGCAACCCTGTGCACCATGGAGCCATGAATGGCAGCCCCACCATGAGCACCCTGCAGTGGGTGACAGCAGCCACCAACGCAACAACTGCAGACACAGTGCCGCTCTGCATGGCCCCCCCATGGCACAGCTGAGAGGTCGACCCTGCATCGGCACCCGAGGTACCCCATATGTGACAGAGCCTGCCCTGGACCCCACCACCAGCATGACAGCACCCTGCACACCCACCCAAGTAAACACCCTGTTCCAGCACTGGCCCCAACAGCCAGCACAGATGCCCACAGTGGTGCATGGAGGCATGTGCCACACAGGATGCAGCACAGGGCCTGGACAAACACCCACCCAGACCCAAGGACACCCCAACACATGGACACAATAGCAGGGCAATAAACCCACTGGCATGTGACCACAGCAGCCGTGTACTCATGGCTAGCACCCCACCATGGCACAGGTGTACCAGCCACCCTGTACATGCACCATGAAGCCGTCCACCACCAGCATGCGGCCGGAGCACAAGTGACAGACATCAGAGCACAGACCCTGCAACAGACACCAGCAACAGCATGGAGGGGGGACAACAACAGCTGAGGCCACAGTGCCACCTGAGGCAGATGTGCACCATACCAGTGACAGGAGGCAATCCGCCATTGCACCGGGTCCAGAGGGTGGCCAGCATGGACAGCCACCACTGACATGCCAGCAGACTGTGCATAGCACAGACATGCAAGGGTGTCGGCTGCATGGGCCATGAAAATACTGACAGTGGCACCATGGACACAGTGCATGCACTGGGGACCACTGCACACAGGCATCCAGTGCACAGGGAACAACACACATACCACAGACAAGGACCGAGTCTCCCACCCACACCATGGGCAGGTCCCTGCTGGACACACACACTCCCAGGCCTGCACCACCCCCAACACCATACACACCACTGCAGCCAAGCACCATTAGCCCTCTGCAAATCAGAGACCACCACAGTTGTCATAACAAAATGGATATATTAAAGAATTGTGAAAAACAAAACATATTTACAATTATATACAATGGGGGGAAGGGCCACAAACCAGGTGGGGGTGGGCATGGGGCAGGGGTTAACAACTGGGAGAGGATGAAGGGTGTGAGGGTCAGTCCGGGGGAATACAACAGGGGCATAGAGGGCCTATTGCTGGCCCCCCTCTCCCACTTCTGTGCCTTTGCCGCCTTCCGTGCGCCATACACCGCCCCGCCCATCCTTTGCAGGATCTGAGGGTTGCTCTGGTGAGCTGCAGCAGCTCCTGTACACCTCTCTCAAGTGTCATCCAGCATTGTCCACCTAGGACAAGGGAGCAGAGTCAATACGCATGACTGGCCAGACCCCTGCAGCCCACCCATTGTGCATAGCATACAGCCATGGGCCATGCCCCTGTGATGGCATGCGATCACCCACAGTGACTGCACCCACAAGACCCACCTACCCAGCACCCACAGCCATGTGGACCACTGCACACACCCACTGCCCATGTCCCGCACAGCACCACCATGGCCGTACAGTGACATGGCTATGTGGTGCAAAAGCAGTGGCACAGCCATGTACCCAGTTCACGCACAGACCACCAGTGACACCCACCCACATACGCAGTGCAGCCACAGACAGTGCTGAGTGCACTATGTGGCTTGCACGGGGTGGTGCTGAGTGCTGGTGGCCATGCCCCGACGCCAACCCTGCAACACAGCATGCACAGATGTAAGGGGAAAAACGGCACTAACCCGCATCCAGACTGGCTGTACGCTGCTGGCCCATGGCCCCTCCTCCACAACCCTGCTGTAGCTGCTGCGTACCATCCCTTTCCTGCTCGGCTCAGGCTTGTTTCGCCCTAAGGCACTCCTCCGGGCCTAGGGTGCAAACACGGAGATGGGAACATCAGTACAAACCAGTAGCAAAGCCCACCTGGTGTGTGCATTCCCACACAGCCCAGCCATGCTGCAACCGCACCACCACCACCGCCCCCACTATATGGCCCCCACCTCCCTGCGGGGTGGACACATGCACACTGCGATACCCGGACGGATGCTACCAGTGTATGGTTGGAGCACCTACCTGGCTGTGGCATGGCGCCTCGCCAGGCGTGTGCCTGCAGATGCCCCAGTCTGTCCGGGTCCCTCTGCTGGAGGTCGCCATACCAGTAGCGACACTGCTCACCAGACCTGGCGATACCGGTGGCCTCCTCCATGCCTTCAGCAACCTCCTCCCACACAGCACTGCATGGACTATCGAGTGGGTCCTGGCCAAACAGGGCCCCAGCATGGGGCTCAACAATGGCCACCAGGTTGGCCAGCTCAATGGCGCTCCACTGCACTGCTCACCTCTGTGCCATCCTGCAGTGAATATCGCTTTCAAAATGGTGCTCTGTAGTGCACGTTCCCCATGTGCGGAGGCTGTGCGGTACTGTGCTGACATTCCCCTTCACGCTGTCACCGAACTGCACGATAGGGGTGCACCCATGTGGATGCATGGTGCCTAGGGGGTAAAGGTCAGCCACAGGGTCAAGTGTCTGTCCATACACGGAGCACCGCAGTGCTATTCAGACACCATATGTGTAACGCAGTAGGGTGCCTGTGTGTGACACCCTGCAGTGGCCTATCGTGCTGTGGCTCCATGGCACCTACGGCGCACCATGGCACGAGTGCCACACAGGCGAACAGCGCACTAGCACCACTGGCACAGTGGTGGCCATGCCCTGCACTGCCTCCCATGCACAGCACATCATCAACGCCAGACGCCGGGCGGCCAGCACCCCGGGCATGCGCTGTGCGGTGCCTACTGCGCACGTCACAGAGATGCGCCATTGCCTGAGCACACCCAACAACATTGCGCAAGGTGCAACAGTGCGATATTCAGCCAGCATATGCAAATCAGCTCAGCAGCAATTCCATGGCGCAACCACTGCATTAGCATCCACTTACAGTTGCGCCTCACCTCATTTGCATGCGTTGCGCTATAAAAATGCGACATGGGGCTGCAGAGGACATAGTTTGGTATTGCAGTCTATTGTGGTGGGTTGCATGCTGTTGGGATGTGTGGACTATGATTTGTGAGGGCTGAATGGGACTGCGCATTCAAAGGTAACACTTGTCTTTCCCACAGGCTGGATCATGACCGAACACGAGGATGAGGAGGAACAGGGACGAGTGAGAAGGAGGAGGCCCAACTTCATCCAGGCTGAATCAGATGCCCTGTTTGAGGCCTATCTCGACAGGGAACCGCTGCTCAGTGGTCAGTGGGGAATGCCACAGTCCCATGCTGCAGCGTGGGGTGAGGTGACGTGTGCCATGAACCAGTATGGCAGCCACCAGCGGTCCGTGCAGGAGTGTAAAAAGAAGGTCGGCATGGACAGGAGGATGATCAAGGATAAGGTGGCTGCCATCAGGGCAGCACATGCTGCCACCGGTGGGGGACAGCCAGATGTGCCACGCCTGATGCCACAGGAGGAGCGGGTGGCCGGAAGCATGCAGCATTGTGCCATAGAGGGCATTCCTGGTGGTTGCTTCCAGATGGGTGGCAGCCCTTCACTGCATGGTAGGTACTGTGCTATCACTGTGTGGGTGGTGGGGGGAATACCACAGGGCAGGGCAGAGACACTAATGCTACTGTGTTCCCTTACAGCTCCTGAGCATCTACATGGGTCAGTGGTGGGGGGTGTGTCCACCGAGGGTGAAGTACTGGACACAGAGAAACAACCATCCACCTCCACAGGTGTCCGAGGGACCGGACCATTGCATACCTGCCTGTACGGACTGAAGAGGGTGGTGCGGGTGCTGACAAGGCCCTTCCTGTGTCCCAGTGTGATATCGCCCATGGACTCCAGCGTGCTGGCACATGGATTGGTGCCTGATCCAGCACCGATGATGATGGATCACACGTCCCAGACAGTGATACGTGTGGGGCGCGGGATGGTCCCACAGCAGGCAAGGACATGGGCGTTGCCGTGGGTGGTGCCGCCGTGGAGGCCTGCGTAACATCACAGTCCCAGCCTGTGCCTGTATGCCCCAGTGGGGCAGCCCTGGTGTGTGTCCAGGCTGGTGGGGCTGTTGCGGCCGCTGCAGCGGTGCCGGTGAGCCCTGGCGATTGGCAGCTGGAGGGGCAGTGTCAGCAGTCAGCCAGTGGTGACGGGGGGACAGTGTCGGGGGTGGTGGCAGTACACCACATGTGGACGTGCCCCGGCATGGCTTGGGTGTGCAGCGCCCATCGTCAAGGGGTGCTGCCCAGCAGGGCAAGGAACACAACGAGGGACAGCATGCCAGACCGGCGGATGACCTCTTTGACGAGCACAGCTGTCTACTCCAGGCCTCAGCAGTTGCGGCTTGTGACTGCGGTGGATGAACTCAGTGCGGTTCTGTGCCAGGCAAAGGAGTGGCACAGCAGAGACCACGGTCTGCTCCTAGCAGAGATGGCCCGGCAGCGGGAGTATGTGACCGCTGCCATTGACAGGCAGACTAATGCATTCACAGCTGTCATGGCCACATTGGGCACCCAGTTCGGTGCCCGTGTGCCACAGACCCTGCGCAGTGTCATGTCCACCCCCCATTCCTGGTGCGGTGCGACGCCTGCCATGTCGACCCAAGATTCGACTGTGGGCATACCGAGCACGCCTGGCGTGGGCATGTTTGGTGGGCTGCAGACTCCTGCACAAATACGGTTGTGTTCACGCAGCGTCACCCCTGGGGGACTGTCGGTGCCACCCCATGAGGCCAATGGTCAGCCTGGCAT
Source organism: Neoceratodus forsteri (assembly GCA_016271365.2). NCBI lineage: Eukaryota > Metazoa > Chordata > Ceratodontiformes > Ceratodontidae > Neoceratodus > Neoceratodus forsteri. The sequence continues at coordinate 299,050,265 of CM057455.1, forward strand.
GGCTGGCAGGTCTCAGTGGGGCTGCCCATGCATCTGTGGCAGCCGTGGCACTGTGCCGCGTGACTGACCTGTTTCCCACCATGGCCGCTGTCTGGCACTGCCCTATGTGCCATGTGTTGTGCATCGTGTGACGCACGGGTGGGGTACCCAGCTCTGCACACACACGGTCCCTGTGCACACCCTCCCGGCTGCTGGTCACTGTGACGTGTGCATGATGATGCCTGCATTGCACTGTCCACCAGTGTGCAATGGTGCCCAGTGTCTGAGGCACACACAGTGATGGCCACTGGGCGTGCGTGTGTGGACCTGTGTGGGGGTAGGGGTGCCAATTGGGGTTGGCGTGCCGTCTACCCCTTGTGCATGTCTTGTGGTGCCTGGGGTTCTTCCCTGACTGTCTATGGGCTGTGCCCTTGCCATTGGTGGTTGCGCATGGCCCCGTGACCTACCTGTGTTGACCAAAGTGCTCTTCTGTAATGGTGTCCCGGTGCAGCTGTGACATCCGGATCAGGCGGGGGTCCCTTCACCCAGGGGGTGGCTTCTCATCACTGGCTGGACTGGTGTCCTCATTGTCCCCACTGCTGTCCCCCTCTTTGACCTCTACGGCTATCCCACAGTCATTGGCCATGTTGTGCAGGATGCAGCAGGCCAGGAATAGCCCGCAGGCCTTCAAGGGACTGTACTATAGGGCACCGCCAGACATGTCCAGGCACCGGAAATGTGCCTTCAGCATCCCAAACACCTGCTCGATGACATTCCATGTTGTGGCATGTGCCTCATTGTACCGTAGCTGCGATGGGGTCGAGGGGTGCCGGTATGGTGTGAGCAGCCAGAGACGGAGTGGGTAGCCGCTGTCACCTGTGTGTAGAGGGTGGACATTAGTATGGTGGTCTGCATCGCTTTGCCATGGGCCGACAAGGCCAGTACCCATGGCACCTCTGACTATGCACTCCCCCACATCTGCTCACGTCGTACTGCATGATATGCATACTCACCCACTAGGTGGCCAGTGGGGATGTCCCCACTCTCAAACCTGTGGCACAGTGCTGACTGGTGCCAGATGAAGGCATCATGTGCTCCCCCAGGGTGCGTGGCACAGACATTGGTAATGTGCCCCCTGGCATCGCACACCACCTGGCAGTTGATGCTCACTTACCCCTTCCGGTTGATGTAGGACACACTGTCCAGGCCAGGTGGTGTGCAGATGGCCACATGGGTGCAGTCAATGGCCCAGAGCATACCAGGTAACCGTGCTACCCTGTGGAACTCTTGCATGTGTGCTGTGCACTCCGCCTGTGTGCTATGGAAATGGATGTACTCCGCAGCATGTGGCAGCAGTGTGCTGAGGAATTGTGTGAGTAGGCGTGACGCAGCCGACTGGGTTATGCCTGTTGTGTCCCCTGTTGGTCTCAGGAAGGTGCCCATGGCGAGCAGGCACATGATGGCTGTCACCTTCGTCTCCAGACAGAGTATGGCTCTGTCGTGTGGGTGCCTGCACCTCATCACTGCACAGCTCACAGAGCTGCCGCAGGATCGCCCAGTTCAGGCAGTACCGGCCCACAATCTCTGTGTCAGAGTAGTGTTCGAAGGTGGTGCAGGCTCGGTACTGTCTGTTCTGAGCATACCGCTGATGGGCCCTTACATAGCCGTGCCCACCTGCTGCCTGCCTTCTCACACCCCTCATTACCGCCTTCATCTGGAAGGTGGCACTGGCCATGTCCCTGGCTGGTGTTCCCCCCCTGGTGCCTGGTTTTCCGTTCCCCCCGCTGTCCATTTCTGATGCTCCCCCTGCACCGGGTACACCTCCGGGCCTTTGGCTGTGGCTGTCCTGCCTCCTGCCACTGCTCCCAGTCCACTGTGGAACTCCACTATCAATCCTGCACAGTGGCACAGGCTCCCCACTCCTATCCTGTTCCTGGCTCAGTTCAGGTGTGCCCTGTCCTGCTCCTGACCAGTCCTGCTCACTGCTACCCTCTGTACTGCCCTTGTGTCTGTCAGCAAGCTCCCACCTGTGGCTTCCCTGTAGCGTTCTTGTGCCCCTCTCTTGCTCCTTATTATTTTGGATCATTTCCGCTGTCGCACAACTTCCACTAGCTTCCCTATTGCGCATGGCGCATGCTGTTGAATATCGCACTGTGCATGTTATTCATGGTTCCGCCCCCTACGGTTGCGCTTGCATTCATTACTGTTGCGCTCTTGCGAATTGCTACTTGCATGGCTCAGCAGCCTCCCACTGAATATCGCACAATGGCACATTTCCGTACTTGCACTAGTGCATCTCTGTTGCGCATGGCGCAACCTTTTTGAATATCCGGGCCAAGGTGTGTGCATCTGTGGTTTTTAGCTCCAAAACTAAAGTCATTTTTAAAATATTTAAGAAAAACTGTTTTGTTTCGGAGCACCCACTGTAGGAAAAATTAGCATTCTGGGGATAACTGAATTTTTATGACCACATTGCTTAATATCGTCATTTTACAAGAATACATTCATGTATCAGGTGGCAGGGCAATTTATAGGCAATCATATGATGGTCAGCTGTGTTCGTTCAGTAGGGATGGCACTACATGTCAGTGCATAGCCCCGCCCCTGCTGAATGTAGCTGTGCATGAGTGTTAGCTTTCACTGACCGTCCGCCATTAGCCAAATCTGCTGCCTCGTTGATTTAAACTGGACACTCGGGTGCCCAATCCCAAGTGCCAGCTAAATGTATTTATTTCTGAATTATTCTGACACTGGGGGGCCCATCCCTGTGCTGGTTTGTCTCCCCACTTTTACACATAACTTGGTCATTTTGAATTTTTCTTCAAAATTTTCAACATGGCTTTTTTGGGACTGTACTCCATGAACAATGTAGGTGAATTTTTTCAAACCTGGCACAAAAGATGATTTCACAGATGCTCCATGAAATCACCTTTTGGGTAGGATTTAAAAATTACCTAACAGGTTCATGAAGTGGAGTCATAAGAAGACTATGTTGAACATTTGGGGTCAGAATATTTAAAAAAAAAAAACTTATGAAGGTACATTGACATTTTCAATGCTCAGTCATAACTTTGGCAATTTTCACATATTTTGACCCCACATTTTCAACATAGCCATTCTTTCACATAAATTCATTAATGTGACAGCTGTCATTTTTCAAATCCTGGCCAGAATATGTTTTCGCACCAGTGGCACCAAATAACATTTTGGCCATGATTGGAACATTTTCAGCTACCAGGTTCACGAGGTGGTTTTATAAGACCTCAACATCCAACAATACAAATTTTGCCCTACAATACTTTCAGTCCAAATTTATGGCTGTATGGGATTGTTATGATCCACTGAGAAAATCCAGAGTCTGGGGCAGTCATCTTCCCTGGATTACAGCTGAAGTTATGGCTTACCTTTGTACTAGAGATCTTGTCTGACATTCTTTTAAGATCACTGACTCCACAGCTGCTTTGGCAAACTGTTGTCACCTTCATAACGCCTGTACCAAAGCCATGACTTGTAACGTCTGAATATTTTGCAGCCACACTCCAGAACAATATTAATTATCTCTCTAAGTTATGGAAAGTTATCCATTTTCTGTTCTCCCCTTTGACGCAGGCTACCTCTCCTGTTCTAAGGGTTGATCACTCCCTCATCTCTGACCCTTCTATTGTTGCCTCTTCTTTTAACCTCTACTTCACTTCCTCTGCCCTCTCTCTCATCCGTTCCGTCTCCTCCCTGTTTCTTCCCTATCTCTGTCTTCTCCTCTTTTAAATCTGTCTTCTTCCTTCTCTGCTATTACTACCTCTGCTTCTCTTAAGTCCTTATTTGCTCTTAATCCTCACAAATGTGGTAGCCCTGATGGCCTTGATCCCAAACATCTACTTCTCTCAGCCCCTGCCATTGCACTGTTTAAGTTATTACCCTGTTACTCAACATTTCTTTTTCCTCTGCTATTGTTCCTGATGGCTTGAAGCAGGCTACTATCATTCCTATCTCTAAAAAGGTGGTGATCCCTCTTCACCTGGTAACTACCATCCTATCTGTCGCCTTCCTACCCTAGCTAAGTTACAGGAACACCTTGTATTATCACAACTCTCTTCCTTTATTGACTCCTCCTCCTCCTTCACCCCCTTTCAGTCTGGTTTTAGGAAATCCGACTCTACTTCCACTTCCCTCTTCTGGCTCATTGACACCATCCTCACAGGTATAGATCAGGGTCTGATCACATCTGCCATTTTTGTTGATCTTGCTAAAGCTTTTGACACAGTGGCAGTTCCTTTCCTTTTGGACAAGCTTAAAGCAGCAGATTCTTTTGACTTTGCAGTCAGCTGGTTTTGTTCTTACCTTGATTTGGTTTGATGGGACTCTGAGGGAGATGCAGCTATTAGGATGAAGGTTAGAGTGTTGCTGGTGGAGATCCACCCTACATGCCAACCACCTTAGATTGATGGATCATTATCAAGTCTATCAATCCGTAATCACCCGGTAGATTGCGGATGCTCAGAATCGACCAGCTCAGCTCTTTCGAACCTTAGACAGACTGTGAAACCTAGCCTGTCTACAGGTTCAAAAAGCATTTTCGCAAGTAGAGTGCGATGAGCTTGCTCAGTTCTTTGTGACTAAGGTGGCTGACATCAGGGTGGAACTCTGACCGGCACACTGTATGGGCGTTGCTTTGGATCGGTGCTTGGTTGCTGTCCTTCAGTTTTCCTGGAGTACCTTCAACTGGCTGGAGTTCATGGATATCATGTGGATTGTCCAGGGTATGCACCATACGAGCTGTAGGTTGGACACAGGACCTGCCACCCTGATTATGGGTTGTAGTGTTGGTAGAGAACCTTCCTCCTTGCAGCCTGAGGTCATGTACCCTGGTCCTGGAGCTCTTCCTGAAGTGAAAGAGTTCCTGTGCCTGTACCTCGTTAATGCCTTTTATGTACTTGAATGTTTCAATCATGTCCCCTCTCTCTCTCTCTCTCTTCTCTGCCCCAGGGAGTACATATTCAGTTCCCTAAGTCCTTCCTAGTAGGACATGTACTGGAGACCCTGAATCATTTTTGTTGCCTTTCTCTGTACTGTTTCCACCTGGTCAATGTCCTTTCTGAGGTGAGGCCTCCAGAATTGGACTCTGTATTCCAGGTGAGGCCTGACCAGTGATCTATACAGTGGTAGTACCACCTCTCTCTTCCTGCTCATGATTCCCCTCCCAGTGCAGCCCAGCATTCTGTTGGCCTTCATTGTTGCCTTCTCACACTGCTTACTAACCTTCAAGTCATCTGAGATTATGATTCCCAGATCTTGTTCCTGGTCAGATGATGCCAATCTTTCACCTCCTAGGTAATACTCCTTTCTTGGATTTTTTTTTCCTATGTGCATGACCTTGCACTTTTTGGCATTAAATCTCAGCTGCCATATTCCAGACCATTCTTCTAGTTTCTTGAGGTCAGCTTCCATCTTGCTCTCTCCTTCTGGGGTGTCCACCCTACCACATATCTTGGTGTCATCTGCAAACAGATACACCTTCCTTTCCAGTCTGTCAGTGATGTCTGCTATAAAAACATTGAAGAGCACAGGCCCTAGCACTGAGCCCTGGGACACCCCATTGGTCACCCTGCCTTCCATCGATTGTGCTCCATTAACATGTACCCTCTTGGGTTCTACCTTGTAACCAGTTTTGTACCTATCTGACTACTTCTGGACCAACCCCTGTGTGATCAAGCTTCTTTACCAGCCTTCTGTGTGGAACTGAGTCAAAGGCCTTACTAAAGTCTAGGTAGACCACATCCACTGCCCCACTGTCGTCCACTATTTTTGTAGTGTAGTCAAAAAACTAGAGCAGATTTGTCTGGCATGACCTACCTGCTGTGAAACCGTGCTGTTTAGGGTCTTGTCAGCCGCTAGTTTGGAGGAATGCTATGATCCTCTGTTTGAGTAGTGTCTCCATTACATTAGTTTCCCTACTATAGACATGAGGCTCACCAGTCTGTAATTACTAGCCTCTTCACAACTGCCTGATTTGTGAAGTGAAACCACTATTGCCTTTTTCATCTTTGGGTACCACACCGTTCTTCAAGGATTTCATGACTAGAAGTACCAGAGGGGCTGCTAATTCTGCCCCCAGTTCCTTAAGGATTCTGGGGTGCATCTCGTCTGGTCCCATAGCTTTGTCTGCTTTTAGTTTATTTAGCACCTTCCATACTTCAGCTTCTGTAAAGGGACTCGAGTTTACCCCTGGTCCTGGGGTGTTGTGTTTTTTCAGGACTGGGCCATCCCTTGAGTCCTCTTTGGTAAACACTGAGCAGAAGTATTTGTTGAGGATTTCGGCTTTCTCTGGGTCATGTTTTGTACATTTTCCTTATTCAGTATTAATCTTTACTCTCCCCCCTTTAGTCTTCCTACATTCCCTAATGTATCTAAAAAATTATTTGTCTCCTCATTTTGCCCCTTCTGCAATCTTTTCCTCTGTCTGGGCTTTTGCCTTTCTAATTTGTTTGTTTGACTCTCTCATTTTTTTCCTTGTATGACACCCAGTCTTGCTCAGTTTTGGTTTCCTGGTATATGCTGTACACCTTTTTTTTTTCTTTGACTGTGGTAGCCACTTCCTTGGAAAACCATAGAGAATTCCATTTTCTTTTTGCTTTGTTGACCCATCTGTCACATTGATCTGTGGCAGTCTTTATTGCTCTCTTGAGTCTCCCCCACATGACCGCCTCCTCCTCAACCTCTATTTCCATTAACTGGCTACTTACGTTGTTCCTCATTTTTTGGAAGTCAACCTTTCTGAAATCTAGCACCTTTATCTTTGAGTGGCTGGTGTCCTGTGTAATGTTTTTTTTTTTTCCTATTTTTTCCCCACGCCTCTCGTCGATCATCAACTCTGGTCACGGACCCCTGGAGCCCCGGCCACCGGATATTGCCGTCTCCCCCGGTCATCCCTGGCTTACCCCCCAGAGAGTGGGGCCGCAGTTCTGACCCTCTATATCGGACTGCGGAACTGTGACTGGTTGGGGGAACGGCTCCAGTGGCCAATCAGGGCTTTCCTGGGGCAGAGCGTCACTGAGGCATAAGGCGTGGGATTTTGTTCCCTCTGTATCCCTCCCGAGGGAGGCGGGGGCGATGCAATGGCCTTGGCACTCCGCCCTGCCTCCCTCACCCCCTGCTTGAACGCTACAGCGCTGAGTTCTCCCGCCCTCCGCCAGGAGTCCCCAGTGCTCTGAAAGTTACCCGCACCCTCCCTCTGGAGAAGGAGAGCTGCTCATCGGATGCTCAATCCTTCTCCCCCCAGCCGGTCCTCCGGATGATCCGGGTCCGTTCCCAAACCCGGGTCGCTGGCGTCGCAAGCAGAAATCCCACCACTGCACTGGCGGGCCGGCCCTCCTGTGTAATGTTTACCTTAAAGCTTACCATGTGATGGTTGCTGTTGCCCATATGACATCCCACTTCAATGTCCTTGATCCTTTCAGAGTTTGCGAGGACAAGATCAAAAATGGCATCTCCCCTTATTGGGTTTTTAACAAGTTGGCACAGTCCTGCACCTTGTAGTGACAATAAGAAGTCCCTACTTCTTCTTGTTGCTGATGTTAGTGTGCTCCTGTTAATATATGGTAGGTTGAAGTCCCCCACCAGTATTACTTCATCTTTATCAGACATTTTGTAGATTTCCTGTATTAGATCTTTGTCTCCTTTATCTCCTTGATTTGAGGGCCTGTACACAGCACTGATTCTGAAAGGTTTTCCCTTGCCCATGTCTACTGTTAGCCACAGTGACTCAAAATCCCCAGGTTGCCCTTTTGCTTCTGTGGCTTTTATTTCCTCCCAAATGTAAATGGCTACAACCCCCCTTTTTTTTTGCCCTGCCAATCTTTCCTGAACAGATTGTAACTGGGAATGGCCGTATCACATCCATGGCTTTCCATGAACCACGTTTCTGTTACAGTCACCCAGTCCAACCTTTCTGTTTCCAAGATGGCTATTAGTTAGGGAAGATTGTTGGTTAGGATCCTAGTATTTGCAACCATTGCCTCCCATGAATGTACATCCTCTTTGGCGTGAGGTTGTACCCTCTTTCTGGACTGCTGCAGTTTGCTCTTTTCAGCCAAGAGATTATGGAGGTTACTGGTTCGGGTGGATTATGGCTCTGATTTGTTTTCTGAGGATATATGCATGTATTTGGCATTTTGGGGAATGATGATCAGCCCACCGACGCAGGGGTGTGAGCTGCATCAGACTCCCCTTTATTTAGTTTAAACTACCTGTATAGACATCAAATTTTTGTATGAGTGCTCACATACCTTCTCTGTTTAGGTACAATCCATTGTACTTAAAAAAAGCTCTTTCCCAAAAGTTGTGCCAGTTCCCTATGTAGTGATATCCCTCGTCTTGGCATCAGTCATGCAGCCATGAGTTGAATTTGCCTACTTCAATCTCCCTGACTTGCTTGGTGCTTTTTCCTTTTTCCCACACTGGCAGCACTTCTGAGAAGGCTAATTTGGACAGAAGGGAAGAAAGTTTGTCAACATGGTCCTTGAAGTGTTTCTTGGCAACCTGAACTCTGTGATTTGCCAAGTCATTGGTACCAAGGTGTATTGCTATATGTGTAACATCCCCTGATTTCTGCACAATTGTCTTTATGCAGTTAGTGTCCTTGCTTGCAGAGGCTCCTGATAGACACTTTGCCACAATGTCGCTTTTAACATTTTGTGTTAGGTGGTGTTCCACTCCTCGGATCATGGAATCCCTGATTATGAGAATTTTGCTTTTCTTTATATTTGTGTCATTTTTATGTTGGCATGCTTGTGCAGCCAACATCGTGGGACAGTGCAGCTTTAGAGGCTCGGTCACTGTTGGGCGAATGCAGGGCATGCACCAGTAGGTGCGTCCCGCATTCCCCAATCAGCCTGCATGCCGGCGTCACACCATGCATGCATAATGTGGAGAGCACATCTAAGAAAAGGTCCGCTGCAATCCGAGCAAAGCTCGTCAGACGCAGCGGTCCTTTTCTTGCCGTGCTCACCGCCATTATGTATATGGCGGGACACTGGCCGTACAACTGCCAACTTCGGGGATGCCCAATCCCCCTGTCGGCTGCCCCTGCCCCCCATGAATGTTCTGATGGGGAAGCCCACTCCCTGTCGGCATAAAGCACCCCCAATTGTTTAATGCCGTGGGGTGCCCAATCCTATGACTCTGCACCCCACCCCTTCTTTGTGCCGACAGGATGCTAATCCCGTCGGCATAAATCCCTATGTTGTTTGCCAACGAGGTGCCCAATCCCCTGTCAGCTACAGACACCCCTCAACAGTTAGGTGGCACACTGGGAGCCCACTCCAGCATGCCAAATGCCCTGCAAAACAAAAACTGTCCCACAATGCTTTTTCTGTTTTTAACCTGTAAAATGAAAGCGGTCCTCGTAGTCTTGATGCCCCCTCCTCCCACCCGCACCCACCCACTGCGCACCCTGCCTCCCTTCACCCCACTTGCTCCAGGAGTCCGGCGCGACGATCTTCGGTGGACCGGGACACGCCTGGACTTCTTCAAACCGACAGCTAACTGAAGAAATGCCGTAAGCTGTATAATGGAATGAATAGGGGGTTTCAACTTTAATGCATATCTCGGGCATTTTGCCAATTTTGGCTCCAAATTTTCAACATGGGGTTTTTGGGCCCTTCTCATGAATTCCTGCACTGTCATGGCGTTATTCGGCCCTGAAAGGTGATTTCGCAGTCACTGCGTGGAATCACCTTTCAGGACCAAGTAATGAAATGACAGTGCCACTGTTCATGAGAGGGGCTCTCAAAAAGCCTATGTTGCAAGTTTGGTGGGAAAAATCCAAAAAATGACTGTTTTACAAGAGTGCGTAGCAACTGCGCAACACACACTCGTAAGTTAGCGCATTTGCAATATTTTCATGCCAGATTCTTAATGTTGGCATTTTACCACACCTTCTTGTGAATCGTACAGCTGTCATTTTTCACATCCTTGCCGAAATGTGTTTTTGCACTTCCGGTGCAGAATAGCACGGTCGCTGTGCGAAATCACTGTTTGGGACACATTACAAAAATGACAGTGACATTGCTCATGAGCAGAGGTCCTAAAATACCTGTGTTGAAAATTTGGTGACAATGCTCCATAAAATGACTGTTTTACGAGGTGCATAGCAACTGTGCAAAGCACGCTTGTAATTTAGCGCATTCATAATATTTTCATGCCAGATTCTCAAATTTGGCATTTTACTACACCTTCTTGTGAACTGTACAGCTATCATTTTTTACATCCTTGCCAAAATGTGTTTTCACACTTTCGGCGCAGAATAGCGCATTCGCTGTGCGAAATCAGTGTTCGGGACACATTACGAAAATGACAGTGACACTGTTCATGAGCAGAGGTCCTAAAGTGCCTGTATTGAAAATTTGGTGACAATACTCCATAAAGTGACTGTGTTACGAGCGTGCATTGCGCAGTTTGCATACACGCTTGTACGTTCGCAAACTTCTAATATTCTCACTCCAGATTTTCTACAGTGCCATTGTTCTGTACCTCCTAATGAACAGTACAGCTGTCATTTTTCACATCCTGACCAAAATCTGTTTTTGCAGTTCTGGCGCAGAATAGCGTGGTCGCTGTGGAAAGTCTGTGTTCGAGACACATGATGAAAATGACAGTGACACTGTTCATTAGCAGATGCCCTAAAAGGCCTATGTTGAAAATTTGGGAACGAAAGTCAATAAAATGAGTGTTTTATGAGCGTGCATTGCACAGTTTGCACGCACACTCATGACTTTGTGAATTTGTAATACTTTTACTAAAGCTGTTCATTATTGGCATTTTTCCATACCTCCTTATGAACACTGCAGCTGCCTGAAATATGTTTTTGCACGTCTGGCACAGAATTGTATGTCGCTGTGTGAAATCAGTTTTTGGGACAGTTTGAGGAAATGACGGTGACACTATTCATGAGCAGAGGTCCTAAAATGCCTATGTTGAAAATTTGGTGCCGAAACTCCATACAATGACTTGTGTTAGCAAGTGGCGCAGTTCCTGGCAGCCCTTAACTATCGTCAATCTGCAATATTTTTATGCCACATTTTCACCACTGGCATTTGTGCACATCTCCTTATCAACAGTCCAGCTGCCATTTTTCACAGCCTGCCCAAAACGTGTTTCCACAGCTGTGGCGCACAATGGCGTGCTCACTGTGCAAATCACCTTTTGAGACACATTCACAAAATCACAGCACTATGCGTCTCTAGCTACGCCACTCCCACTGCCAATGCCAGCGCGACAACATTTTGGATTGACAAATGCTTGTTATTTTGAGTTTTAGTATTTTTGTTGTTATTGCATTTGGTTTTGGTATTGTTGATGCTTATATTTCGAGTATTAGTATTTTTGTTTTTATCGTAGTTTGTATTGGTTTTAATTGGCGTGTTAGTCTTTTTTTGAGGTTTGATTTATTTACCTTGTGTTACTTTGTCTGTGGTTGGTAGCAGTGGCGTAAACCTGTTTTTTGTTTGGATGGCTGAGTAAAGCTCCTGGTTTTTGGCTTCCTTCCTGGGCCTCCTATGATGTCTCTTTTTTCTTACCACTTGCCAGTCTCTGGGCCTTGCCTTGAGTCCTATCCCCTGGCTGACATGCTGGTACTGGTCAGCCACTGCTCTCCCCCTTTCTTGGGCTGTAATGGAAAGTATTCCTGCCCTCATGTCCTGAGACCTGCTGCCAGTCCCTGTGTGTCAGAGGCAAGAGAGAAGGTGTTGGCTCCAATGCCCCTCGACAGGCTTGCTTGCAAGGCTCTGCCTTCACGGTGCTGCTGCTACTGTATAGGAACAGTATTTCACCCAGACAGCATCTCCCCAGTGCCTCCTGCTCTGTGATTGACAGACTGGGTGAAGGAGGAAGCAGGTGAAGCCACACTTTGTGCACATGTGCACATTTCTAGCTTGCTTTTGCAAAACGAAACAGCCCAGAAAAACATGTTGGAGCTGTCAAGGAGCACAGCCGGGGATAGTGTGCAGATTAGCATTACTGTGCATAGCCCTTTACTTTTTCTGAATCTTAAACTTCCCTCTGTATGGAGGGATATTGATTCTCAGTCTCTACAGAATTAGCTTGTACTGTATGTAGTTTGGCTGCCTGACTGTTGATTAAACAGTCAGATGATGCTGTTTGACCGATCACATTTTCAGTTTCTACAAACCCATTTTATAAATATAAAACATACACTTATTTTACAAATTACAATGTAAAATTAAACTTGCATACCACAATGACATTTTAGAGTCCATAAAAACTTAAAAAATGTAAAATAAAACTCAAATATGTTTGATAGCATAACAAAAATATAGATATATATAATTTGTCTGTGCTAAGTATAAGACATATCTGTTTGAATTCTGAAAATATATAGAATATATCTGTAGACATGTACATAAATTTGGAATCTGTTTTAGAAATTGTTAGTGTTCTGCAACTTTGGAATTGCCGTATCAGTCAATCTGTAAGGACATACCAGATTTGTCTCCATTTTGTTCAAAACTGCTACATGTTGGATGAACCATTGGCCTCTCTCATGGGGTCAGCAGGTGTCTCCCTTTAATTTGAGATTATGTGTTTCTGTATGCACAATAGAACTACTCTTCACTAGCCCTAGGGTTTCCATAAGCGATGGGTTGTGCATGGTCTTACAGTATATGTTAAGCATAGGTCTCTGCAAAGTTGTCTGTATTCCATGGAGTAAAGGTCAAGTTGTACGAGCCTTTCACCGTATTCTACATTATTCATGTTATTTTTTTTAGTGCTTTTCCTTTCAACCCCTTCTATTAATTTTTTTCCCTTATTATTGTGGGTGCACAAAAGGGAGAACAATAATCCAGGTGAGATCTAACCAAGCTAGTGAATAATGAGATTATGACCTTTGGTTCGCAACTCTTTATATGTTTTAGAAGACAACTAAAAATGCATTGACATTTTTTAACCTTTGTTAGTGTGTGGGTGTCAAAGATAAGTTTATTGTTTACTGCAATTCCCAAGTCTTTTTCGTTTGTAGTTACTAGTAGTTGTACAGTACATTATTAAGGTTATAAATATGCTTTTGGTTGTTATGACCTAGATGCATGACCTTACACTTTTGTTCATAAAAAATCTTATTGTCGAATGCTCATGTCTCAGGTAGGTTTAGTTCTTCTTGGACTGCCTGTGCAGTTTGTTTTTTATTGACTATACATCCCAGCTTGCAGTCATCCGCATATTTTGGCATCCAGGTGTTGGTGGAGGTTTGCATTGATGAAATCAAAATATTGAATAGAACAGGGCCCGAAACAGAGTTCTGTGGGACCCTGCTTGTGACTTGTCCCCATTGTGAGCCATGTCCCCTAATTATAACTCTTTTGCATCTGTTATGCAGCCATGATATAACCCAGTTTATAATATCTGGGTGTTATTTTAATTTATTCATTTGATCTATCAGAACTTGGTGGGAGACTTTATCGAAAGCTTTAGAAAAATCTAGAAAGATAATATCCACGGGTAGGCCTGTCTCGAGAGATGCACTGACATTTTCAAAAAAATTCAAGAGATTGGTTATACAAAGATTGGTTATACAAGATCTTCCAGGGAATAAGCCATGTTGTGTTATGTCTAGTAAATATCCCAATACTGACACTGTAGTGCAGCATGAGAGGGGTGCTGCACTTCTGAGGTGCCGTCTTTTGGATGAGACATTAAACTGAGGTCCCATCTGCCTGGATTGGTGGTAGTTCAGGTGGATGTTAAAGACCCCATGGCACTTTTCGAAAAGAGTAGGGGCATGTCCCCGGTGTCCTGGCCAAATTTCCCTCATTCACTAAAAATACCACCAACAGCTTAATCTGGTTCAGTGTCAGTTGTTTACCATCTGTATCCCCCCTTCCCTCCCCCCGCCCCTGAAAAAGGGACTTCTAGGCCCAGTGGGCTTACCGGGTCAACAAAATTCAACAAAACAAAACAAAACAAATTGTTTTGGGAAATGTGCACCTCTATCCGAGTTAGCAGTAGTCTCTCTAACAGTTTACCCTCAACTAATGTTAGACTGATAGGGCTGTAGTTTGATACATCTGTTTTATTTCCTGCTTTGTGGATCGGGGTAACTAATGCTTCATTCCATGCTGGAATCGTTTCTGCTTTTTTTAATGAGGCATTAAAAAGTATAGTTAGAGGACCATATGTGACTTTTGTTATTTCTTTGAGGAATCTTGGGTGGACTCCATCAGGCCCTGCTGATGAGTGAGCTTTTAGATTTAGGAGAACACTTCGCACTTCCTCTTCGGTAAATAGAGAGGGTGGTGGTACCTGTGCATTTAGTATTACTTCAACTGGACTCTCTTTGGGTATAAAAACACTAAGGAAATAGTTGTTAAACTCAGTTGCCATGACAGTCTCACCACTCTGTGTTCCCTTACTAGTATCTATTGGCCCTACAGCTGAATGGCTGCCTCTAAGAGAACCTATGTAGTTATAGAATGTCTTTTTATTGTCCAAAGTATCAGTTGCAATTTTAACTTCAAAATCCTTCTTGGCTTTTCTTATATTAAATTTAGCCTTGTTTCTTTGTTCTTGTATGAATTCCAAGTATCTGGTGCTTGATTTTTCTTGAATTTTTTATAGTTTTTTTTTCATATTTATTGCCCTCTTTATGCTTTGGTTCCACCACAGTGGTATTATGTGTCCATTGCTATATTTAGATCAAGTAGGCACCCATGTATTTAAACAATGTTTTATCTTAATCCATATGGTGTCCCATATCTGATGAAGTTCAAGACCATGAAGGTCAGTTTCCCAATCCCAGGAAGCTAGATATTCAATGATTAGTCTATAATTAGCTTCTGAATAGCCTTTAACTGTAGTAACTCCCTTAACACAGCTGCTGTCTATGTTGTCCTTTAGTGTCACCACCTTATGGTCACTGTCACCAAATGGTTCAATAACTACAGGCGTTGATGTTCTTTTTTCCATGTTTCTTAGAATGATGTCAAGTATATTTTCTTCCCTGGTTCCTTCAGTTACCAGTTGTTCTAAGTTTTGATTTGTTATTGATTCAATAAATGTATTTTCAATATGTCCATTTCCTTCTAATGTGGGCCAGTTTATTTTAAGAAAGTTAAAATCCCCCCATTAAAAAGTAATTTTGAGGTGTTTCCATATTGTCTATTGCCGATAGAAATTACTCATTTTCCTCTAGGCTTAAATTTTGAGATCTATATCCCAATCTCACAATTAATGTTTCAGTGGGTAGTTTGAATTGCACCCAGGTTATTTCAACACTGCTATTAATGATTTCTGTGGGGGTTATACTGTGGGTTGGATATTTGTCTGATATGTAAAGTGTTATGCCTCTGCCCCTTCTGTCTGTTCTATTTTTGGAAATTTTAGAGTAATCTGGAATCTCTGAGTTCAAGTCGTGGCCCTGGATCCAGGTCTTGGTCACCCCGTAGAGTGTTATCTTTTCTCTTATCATAGTGTTTTTTAATTCATCCATTTTATTAGATAAACTGCAGGCATTGACCAACAAGAGATTTAAAATCTTCTTGTCATTCTTATCTTTGTTGCCAGGTGATGTGTTCCCTAGGGTATTTGTGTCTTGGGATATACAGGGCTCATTCTGCTGATGCTGTTGGCCTACTTCAGGAGGTACAGTCCTAGCCTGCCCTCCCCCCAAAGGTATTAGTTTAAAGATTTAGTTATGATGGTTGAAATGTGTTTTCCCAAGAATGAACTTCCCCGTCTACTGAAATGTATACCATCCCAGCAGAAAAGCTCTTCATGGATGTAGAATTCCTCCCAATGCTGAGACAACTAATTTCCTGTTTGAGTGGCCATTTCCATGGCCATTAATTTATGACTTTTAATTTTTGTTATAATGGGGCGACGCCTTAGGGATGGGTAGAATTTCAGATAAAAATAGAATGCAGCCCATGTGTATTAAGTTGTTGGTCAGGTGCACAGCACCACTTTATTTCTCCTTAAGAGCCAATTTTATTTTACTTTGCATACATTCGTAGCTGTACATTCTGGGAACAGTGACAGTTGCAAAATATTTATGGCTTGGTATGTTGTAAGTTACATGGAGCAAAATATTTTAAAAGGGCTTTAAAACCTTCATTCTTCATCACAGAAAACAGTTACAGATCCTTGGCAATAAATTGAGCTATGAACTTTAATGTTACTTTGATGTGATCTGCCGTGGGCAGTTTTTTGTTCAAGCACTGCAGTACTGGTCTACTGTTTAGTTTGTGCTGGGGGGGCCAAAACTATAGGATTGCAATGGTGAAGCTGTAGCTTGTCCAAATACTTTTGACAGTGAAGCTGAACATGTTTTTTTTCTGCACTGTCTTTCGATCTCTTCACTATCACTATTTTCTGTAGGATTATTTTCATCACAGATATTTTTTCCCTTGCTCAGGACTGCTGCCCAGCAGAATGGTTGCATGTGACAAGTATATATTTATTTATTTGAGTTTTGGTGACCAGGTAAGTCCACTGAGACAAGTACAGTCCCTTTTTCAGGGTCGACCCAAACGTGCTCTTTGCAAATGCCTTTTTAGTGACGTTGCCTGAACTGGCCCCTCATTTTCCCCCTTCTAACTTGCCTATGAGAAAAGGTGCAGACAGCAAAACATTTATTTTTGGGACTTGTATGAAAACAGCTCCACTCAAATGAGGTGGAATATTTTGTCATCATGCCAGGAACTGCAGCAATTTTGGTGGCTGGCATTTCTGACGCTGATTCATGCAGACTCTGGCTGCCCCCAGAGGAGCAACTATGATTGCTATTGATTTTTTTCCACTACTTGCTGGTGGTGGTGCTTGCTGTATGTGTTTTTGTTTTTTTCCTTTTGGGTTCAGGAACCCAGGTGGCATCCTCTACCTTATCGGTATCACATTCTGATTCATCACCTTTGGAAGAGCATAACTGTGATACATTGATCACGATCTTGTTCTTGATTCTTGTACATTTATAACATCCTTAGGCACTACTTCCTGATGCAGGAGCCAGATATGCACAAGTGGCATACTGTGGAGTGTCACATATAGTGGTACTAGACAGAGCTCTTTCCTTAATCATTGACTTTCTAGGTCTAACTGTTTTGGTTACCTGTTTTCGTGTCTTAGCTGATTTTTCTGGCAATGCCGACAGTGCTGCAATACTTTGACTAGTGGATTCACTGACATTCTTTTCTTTTTCTGACTGTGTTGCTTCATTTTCTTTAATTGTATTAATTATATCTGCAGCGGTGTATTTCCCTTTTTTTTCTGGATTTCTTTTCTGGAAGTATTTTTATTGTTACGTGCACCAATTTCAGCCATACTGTTGGCGTTGGCCACATGTTCCATTACAGATTCTGAATCCATTTTGTGGTGTCCAACTTATTTACTTACTAAATAGTATTAGTTTGGATGCAGAGTTGGGCAGCACAGAATCTGAGACATGACACCCCATCTCAAAATACGTGAGGCACTATGACCTAGTAGTAGTGCAATCACAGGGATGGGCAACATAGTCCAAGATGTGACACCCTTCTTCAAAATGTAGTACAGCAATATGACCTAGTAGTAGTTTGTGCACAGAGATGGGCAACACAGACTCTGAGACGTGACCCCTCCCCCTTCAAAATCTGTACAGCACTACTATGACCTTTCTAGTAGTAGTTCAGGCACAGTGGTGGGCAACACAGAGTCTTCAGCATTATCACCTAGTAGCAGTTCATTCACAGAGATGAGCAACACAGAGTCTGAGACATGGGTGACAATCCCCCTCCCATTTTGAAATCTGTATGGCACTCTGGCTGACACACAGGATTGACAAGAACAACAGTCAGTCAAACAAAAAAAACTCTATTGGTTGGCTCCTTTCAGTTCCCTGTATTACCAGTGTTGCCTTTCATACAGTTTGTTGGTCATGAGGGTCCAGGGAGTATTCATTAAGAGATTGGAAAAAAAGGTTCTTTTTTTAATTTTTTGGTAACCTGCCCTGACCTCCTTGTTCAGTGACTCACTACTGCAGTACTGGGGAGTGCTATAGATTTGTTTTTTTATTGCTTTTGGCTGCTTGCTGACCAAACAACATGAAAATACACACACATTTTTTTAAAAAAAAGTTACATTTTATTTTTGTTTTTAGCAGAGGGATCCAAAAGGATAATACTAATGCATTTCTCATACTCATATAGACTAAAAATAGGTCTAAAATTCATCAGAGTAAATTAAAATCTATTGGAAATAAATCAGAGTTGGAATCAGAACTGGGTCGCAGATGACCCACCAATCCCTATTCCTACCACTCCGCACCTCCAGAAATCACTAACAGGAAATATTTTGGCATCATGAAGGACTGCTGGGGTACGATAGCAGAGCTGTAGTATTTTATTTTGCATTAGCTTACTTCTGGAATTCTGTAGTGTGGTATGTGCTGACTTCCAGCAAGCTTTCCAGTCACTGTATGAAATATGTTGTCCAAGAACAGTGGCCCACCTGCTTCTGGCTCCTGTATACTGATCTGGGGTATTGTCTCTGATAAGGGCATACACATTACCTGTCCTGTCTCAGGGGTGTTTGACCCAGCAGCTAAGGAGGGTGCTGGGCAAGATTGTTAGAGATGCATTTTAGTTTCCTGAGCATTGTGGTGAAGGCTTCTTCTCTTCTAAGCTGGAGAAACCACCAGAAATCAGCTTTAGGCAATGTATACCAGTCTTGCAACCCCTTGAAGGAGTCTAGTTAATCTGTTTTGTGGTATTGGAAGATCATAGATCGTGCAAATACCTTTAGCCTGTCAGTGGGGCCATCAGACTGTATTTCCCTCGATTCATATGGACAGGTTGTCCCACTGAGAAGCTAGGTCCAGGTGTGACAGCTCTGCATCTAGCCATTTTTGGAGCTGTTTCCATGTTTGGATGGACCTGCCAATCACTAGTTGCATCTTAGAGGCTCTCTCAGGTGAGGTATAGAGACAGACTGTAGGAGAGACCCCCTCCCAAATATATGGTTTCCATATCAAGTCGACACTCGAAATAAGGGCATCATCCACTGAATCAGTTCCAATAGCTGCAACATTTATTGCTGACAGTTCAGCAAAATTTTAAACAGAAACAAATAAGTACCATATAGGTGCAACCCTCTCCTAAAAGGCCCGACCAGTTTCACTCATGTGCACTTCCTCAGGGAACCCAGAAAGAAGGTGTTTGGCCAGGGGTAGCAAACCACCTTACAGTTTGGCTGTATGAATAGCCCAGTAGTAGCCCTTAAACCAGAGGAGTTCCCACTTCCCTTATGCCAGTGGGTCCTAATTTTGTTTCGGCTGTACCTAGGTTGTTTTCCCTCCCACAGGAAATGTTCTACCAGTTTGTCTATCTAGTCAGACCAGTGGTTGGGAATGGGGATTGGTATGAGAGGAACAATTTAGGGGTTATAATAATTTTAAGTGCCTCAATTTTTCCAGTCATAGACAGTTACAGTGGCTTTAATCTGTCAGACTCAACTTGAAGATCAGTAAGCAGGGGACAAAGTTAAGTTCACTGAGCTTACTACATTTTAACGTGCTTTTGATGCATAGATATGTGATGTGATCTGCTGCCCAACAGAGCCCATGAGACTGGAAGCTTTAGAAGGGTGCAGAGGCAGCTGAGTGGAAGTATCTCCATTTTGGAGTGGTTAATGCATGATTCGGAGATCACAGAGAATGACTAGAACAGGGAGATAAGTTGAGGGATGAATGTCATTGCTTTGTCTAAGAGGACCATCAGGTCATTAACATATAATAGTTTTTTTGGCTGATTTTGCCCAACGTGTACAGTATACCAAGGATTTCTGGACGCTGCTAAATGGCAGCTGCCAAGTGCTCTATGGTCAGTACAAATAAAAGGGGGAAGAGCAGGCAGCCCTGTTGGTTACCTTTTGCCAAGGAGACTGGGAAGGGCAATGTAGTGTTTGTGAGGATCCTGGCCAGGGGATGAGAGTATAAAGTCTTGAATTTATTCAGGAATTCTGAGCCAAATCCCATATACTCTAGGATCTTGTGTAGGTGTTCCCACTCCACCGAGTCAAAGGCTTTTTCGAAGTCTCTTGCTACAGCTGCAGTAGGAGCTGGGGCAAGGTGAGCAGCATACATAACATTCCACAAGGACCACACAGAAACATAGACTTTGATGGCAGATAAGGACCACTTGGCCCACTCAGTCTGCCCATTTCCCTACCTGCAGATCCAAGTTAACCAACAGCCTGCTTCCTCCTACCCCCCACTAGAATTTCCATTTGTCGGTCTCATGCATTCTTGAATTTCCCCACTGTTTTTGACCCCACAACCTCCTCTAGAAGACTGTTCCATGCATCCACCACCCTCTCTGTGAAAAAATACTTCCTCACGTTGCTTCTGAGCCATCTCCCTTATCTTCAAATTGTGCCCCTTGTTCTTGCACGTCTCTTTTTCTGAAAGATGCAACCCTCTTGGACTTTGTTGATTCCCTTGAGGTACTTGAATGTTTCTATCATGCCCCCCCCCTTTCCTATAGGGTATACATATTAAGCTCCTTTAGTCTCTCTTCATATGGCTTCTGGTGCAGATCCTGTACCATTTTAGTTACCCTCCGCTGGACTGCCTCAATCCTGTCTATGTCCTTGTGGAGGTAGGGTCTCCAGAACTGCACACAGTACTCCAGATGGGGTCTCACCAACTGTCTGTACAGAGGGATAACAACTTCCTGTTTTCTACTGGTGATGCCTCTTCCTATGCATCCCAGTATCTTCCTAGCCCTCATTGCTGCTTTTTCACATTGCTTGCCAACATTTAGGTCACCTGATATGATTACCCCAAGGTCCTGTTCCATTTTTGTTATTGTTAGTACCTCCTGCCCCCCATTGTGTACTCTTCCCTGGTTTTGTTTCCCAGGTACATTACTTTGAACTTCTTTGCATTGAATCTAAGCTGCCATACTTTTCACCATACCTCCAACCTTGCCAAGTCCCTTCTCATCCTTTCCACCTCTCTTGTGTATCAACCCTGTTGTAGATCTTTGTGTCATCTGCAAAGAAGCATACATTTCCTTTCAGCCCCACTGCAATGTCACCTATAAAGACATTAAAGAGGACTGGTCCCAGTACTGAACCCTGCGGTGCCCTACTAGTAACCCCCCTTTCTTTAGAGTGGACTCCATTTACTATTACCCTCTGCATCCTGTTGTCCAGCCAATTTTTTACCCAGGCTGCCACCCTGGGACCCACCCCCAGACTGGCTGACTTGCTTATTAATCTTTTGTGTGGAACTGTGTCAAATGCCTTGCTAGGTAGGCCACATCCACAGCCCCTTCCTGGTCTACTATGTTGGACACCCAGTTAAAGAAATCTATTAGATTCGTCTGACATGACCTTCCCACTGAGAATCCATGCTGCCTTGGGTCCTGTGCCCTGCTAACCTCTAGGTACGCAACAGTTCTTTCTTTCAGAAGTGATTCCATCATTTTCCCTACCTCTGAGGGCAAACTAACAGGTCTGTAGTTTCCTGCCTCTGCTTTGCTCCCACTTTTGTGGAGGAGAATAATATCCACCTTTCTCCAGTCCTCAGGTACCACACCATCCTCCTATGATTTGTTGAAAAGGGTAGTCAGTGGTGGATCACAAGTGGTGGAACTTAGACGACCATGGACAAAACCAACTCAGGCTGGGTGAATCAGGCCTGGGAGAAGAAAGTCCAGATACACCGAAAGAGCTTTAGTAATGCCTTGCTATCTTCAGTGATTAGTGATATAGGGCAATAGCAAACTGGAAGTGTAGGGTCCTTCTAATTTTTGGGGAGGACTGTGATGCCAGCAGTGTGCATGGAAAGTGGGAAGGAGTCTTTAATCACTGCCTGTGTGTAGAGCCTCTGCAAAATGGGACACACTACTGGGGAAAGCAGTTGAAAAAATTCTGCAGGGAACCCCTCTCCTCCAGGGGATTTACAGCCTTCATGGCAGCCTCAATCTCTGTCAAGTATAAAGATGTTTCTAGGGCTGCCGCCTGCTCCTCAATGAGTTTAGGCAGTTGGAGAGGAGATAGAAAGGCATTGATCTGAGAGTAATCCAGGGACCGGTCTCAGCTGTACAGCTTAGCACAAGAAGTTTTCATGATCTTATTGATGTCATCAGCCTTACTACAGAGGCAACCTAGGCTGTTTTGGAGGCTCTTATTGTGCCGTTCTTCTTGCTTCTTTCTGGGACAATAGAAAAGGACCTTCTTGCACTCTTATCTCCATTCCCAATATTTATGTTGGGGTCCGAAGATTGCTAACTCCGCTTTCATAGCTGTCAGAGACCTGACCTCTGGCCTCAGGCTGACTAGTGATTTATACAAGCGGGAGTTCTGGTTGCCTTTGGATTGGTTTTAACTCTGTCTCCTTCTGTCGGAGCCAGGATTCTAAGTCTGTGAGCTCCTTCTCCCTCTCTTTCCTGCAGTATGAGGCATATCCAATAATTTGGTCTTACATAGGCCTAATAAGCTTCCCACAGGGTTTCCACAGATATGACCCTTGTGTCGCTTAGCTGAAAGTATTCTTCTGCTTCCATTTTAATCTATGTTTTGGAGGCTCTTATTGTGCCGTTCTTCTTGCTTCTTTCTGGGACAATAGAAAAGGACCTTCTTGCACTCTTATCTCCATTCCCAATATTTATGTTGGGGTCCGAAGATTGCTAACTCCGCTTTCATAGCTGTCAGAGACCTGACCTCTGGCCTTAGGCTGACTAGTGATTTATACAAGCGGGAGTTCTGGTTGCCTTTTGGATTGGTTTTTAACTCTGTCTCCTTCTGTTGGAGCCAGGATTCTAAGTCTGTGAGCTCCTTCTCCCTCTCTTTCCTGCAGTATGAGGTATATCCAATAATTTGGTCTTACATAGGCCTAATAAGCTTCCCACAGGGTTTCCACAGATATGACCCTTGTGTCGCTTAGCTGAAAGTATTCTTCTGCTTTCATTTTAATCTATGTTTTGAAATGGTAGTCATGCATTAGGAGAAGGTCTAACTGCTGGACTGGGGAGCTGGGTGTGTGGGGGCCCCACACAAGATCTATTTGTACTGGGGCATGGTCACAGATATGAAGGGGGGGTGATGGACACCAATAGACCCATCTAAGCAAGCTGTTGAGAAGCTAGCCATATATTGATCCAGCTGTATGACCAGTGAGTTGCAGAGTAGCAAGAGTAGTCTCTTACTCTAGGATTGCGTAGATGCCTGATGTCTGCTAGAGTTTGGTCCTTTATTATTTATTTCATTTATTTATTTATTGAAATCTCAGATTAACACCTTTGAGGACAAGCTCATTACATAGGTTCCACATCAGAGGATAACATATATTGAGACATTGTACAGATTAGTAAGAACAAATAGCAACACAATTGAACAAGAATGATTATAACTATAGAAAATCACAATTATGGACTATGTACAATAGCCTGAGTCACTTATGAAAACTTAGACACTAACAGGATGTGAAACAGAAGATGACAGACAGGAGCTACAGGTGAGGGGGAACCTAAACATAAACCCAAAGGGAATTGTTGTCGGAAAAATAATGGAGATGGCAGAGGGGAGGGAACAGGTTGCTTGGCCAGCAGGGGAAGGCAGAAGGAAGGGCACAGGTTTCCAGGCCAGTGGGCAGTAATGGGTAGGGATATGTGCATTTGGGGGAAGGAGGATGGGGGGATCAAGGGTAAGAGGCATGCGGATGGCAGGCGAGAACTGAGCACTCAAGGAAGCAGACAGGGGGTGAATAAGAGCATAGGAGGTAAGTGCCAGGCACTGTGGGGCAGGAATCAGAGGTAGGAAGGAACAGAACCACAGTAGGTTGTGAAGTTTGTCAATGGAAGCAATCACAGCTGGCATTCGTGGTTAGCTGTTGTCTCAGCTTTTTTTAAATAGACCGATCGAAGTTAAAGATGTAATGTCAGTGTGTAAAAAAGTTCCGCCATCCTGGGGTGCAATAGGCAAAAGACCTTTGACTCATTGAGGTGTGACAGTGGGGAATTTTAAATATTTGGCCATCCAAATTGCAGGTGCAGTGGCGGTTATCATAGTGGGTGAGAAGATTCTGTACCCTTGAGGACATCAAGCCTAGACTGACTTTTTTCACCAATAGACATGATTGGTACAGAAGTCTGCCTGAGAACTGTAGCCAGTTGGTTTGGGCATACAGGTCACATGTATGAGTCAACCGGGTGGCTCCCGTGACAAGTCAACAGGCTTTGTTTAAAGCAACTTTTATGTGGCATAGGGTGGCTGTGGCTAATCCATAAATCACCAACCCATAGTCAATGAGTGTCACCAGAGAACTGTGCACGGCTAGTTTAAAGGCCTCTGGTGTTAGGCTGTGCTTGTGTTGGTGCAGTAGCCCAAACCGTGTATTAACAGCCTTAGTGACTTTGTTGATGTGGAGATCGAAAGACATTGTGCTATCTAGCGTAACCCCCAAGTATTTGAAATGTTGCAAAAGCTCCAGGGGGGTGCCTACCATGTTAGTGATGAGAAAGGGGTGAGTTCTGTACCAGTTTTGGGCGGTGGAGAACAGCATTAGTTTCATCTTGGTATAGTTCATCACAAGTTTCTGGTCTTTAAACTAATTTTCAACTGCTGAGCAGTTGTTCTGGAGTTTACATTCTAGAGTGAGGGGGTTTGAGTCACTGATGAACAGAACAGCGTCATCAGCATATAGCAGTAGACTACAATGGCAGGCATGAGGTAGTTGGTATAAAAAATGCTAAATAAAAGCAGACCCAAAATGGACCCTTGTGGAACACCGGAGTTGACTGACCTACTATTGGATAGGGTATTGCTAATCTTAACTTGTTGTGTCTGATTCTGTAGGTAGCTGGTGAACCATGCCACAGTGTCAGGAGAGAGACCAAAGACCTCAAGCTGTTTGATCAGTAGAGTGTGGTTCACCATGTCAAAAGCCTTATATAAGTCAATGTAAGATGCACAAACAAGTAGACCTTGGTCAAAAGAATTGTGTATGTAACCAGTTAATTCAAGCAGTGCTGTTGTGGTACTATGATCCTTTCTAAACCCATGTTGCTGCGGGCATTGTAGCTGATACTTTTCTAGGTATTTGCCAAGCTGGTCTGCTACTATTCTCTCATGTGCTTTTGAGAGAAGTGGCAGAATGGAGATTGGACGATAGTTCTCACTAAGTGCCCGATCTCTACTCTTGAAGATTGGAGTCACTATCGCAGACTTCCACTTGTTGGGGGGAAGTGCAGTTTCAGGTCCAGGGGATCGCTGCTGTACCTTGATTTACCTAGAGCCTTTTGGAGGTAATTGTGAGCTTCCTTGGCAGTAAGGGATTTAAAATAGAAGACCACATTCTCTTTAACTTCAGCAGTGCTGGACTGGCAGAAGAAATTTGGGGGGGACCCATTGGTACAGCAGTTAGATTTCCGCTTGTGACGCCGGTGACCCAGATTCAGGAATGGACCTGGGGAACTAGAGGGCTGGCCGGGGGGAAAAGGATCAAGTGTCCTACATATTACTCGCCTTCTCTTGGGGGGGGGATTGAGGGGTTGTGTGCCCAGCGCTCGAGGGACAACTGGTGGAGGCTCGGGGGGCCACAGGTGATCGGTGCCTAGAAACAAGTGGGCGGGGCAGATGTTGGACATCATTGCATGTCCCCACCCTTGCTAACTGGGGAAAAAAAAATCTCACTGGCCGCCATAATGAAGCTCACCTACCACCTGGCCTTCATTGCTCCTTACCTCTCTGCCGACCTATCTCGGCTCTGCCATGCCAACCAGTCCTGAACCCTGCCCTGGGGGGGGGGGATCCAGGGAGGTAATGTCAGTCACTGCCGACACCTTCTCCCAGCATAGACAGGGTGGATTGAAGTGGTAGCCCCACCCTGAGGGGTAAGTCAGGGGGTATCAACAGGGGTATGGCAATCGAGGATGCAAGGCAGGTGATAGGTACGAGCTGATGGTAGGCAGTAGGTGGCAAAAAGTACAATAAAATAAAAATAAAAAAAGGAATAAATCCGGGAGGAGTACTCCACTCAAATGCATGAAGGCATTGTTGAACAAGTTTGCAATTGTTCTAGGATCCAGGGAGGCTATACTGTCGATATTGAGCATAGTGGGGACAGATTTGCAGTTTTTACCAGTTACTTCCTTTAAGTTGTTCCAAAAGTTTCTGTCATTACTCCATGTTTTGGAGAGGGCTTCCTTATAGTACTGTTTTTTTGCTGCACGTATTACCCAAGTGGAGTCATTACGTGCTTTCGTAGAGCTTTGCAAGTCAGCCTTCTTACCAGAGGCCTGAGCCCTCTGCCATAGGCCGTCCTTAGATCTCAGTAAGCCGAGCAGGTCGGGGAGAACCATGGGTTGCAATGGCCTTTGACTTTCTGTGTTTTCAGCAGGGCATGCCGATCACAGATGTTGTTAACGTGGTGAATAAAGTGGTCGAAAGCAGACTAGACATTGCGGGAGCTGTAGAGACCAGTCTTGCTGACAAAGGTCTGCTTTTAGCTTTATCCAGAGTTGGACTGCCAATACAGCTCTCGGTGGGGCTCAGGTTTCCCACTGCTACAGTCTACTGTGAGGTTAAAGTCACCCCTATAAGTACTGGGTCATTGGCCTGATTAAACAGGGATAGGTGATCAGTGAAAGCATGAAACAAACTGTGGAGTCCTCATTGGGACAGATATTTTTCCCACCCTTAAGGATCCTTTTGGCATGGCAAATGCAGAAAAAATGCCTTAGTATGTTGCTTTCCTCTACCCAATGATTGAGCCAAATATCAAAAAGTTAATGTCCATGGTGTCTGTATAAAGGACCTCAATTCAAAGCATAAGCGTGCACAGACTCTCCAAAGTGTATTCAATCAATCAATCAATAAAATCTTTATTTATTCAGGCGATCATCATTGAGCAAGGCTCATTTACAAGATGGACCTGATATGGTCAAGGTTCGAGTTGATGCACAGCAATTACATCACATACTTATGAGACAGTTATACATACAGAAGAAAAGAAAATGTTATTTATAACACAATAATATACAGAGAATTCACATGTTAAAGCTTGGCTAAGAGAAAGTTAAACTAACATTAACATTAAGTATTTGTCAAGATTCATTTATTTCATCAGTTTTCTTGCTGAGGCTACCAATAAATCCAAAGTTTTGAATTGAATTTTTAATTATTTTTCAAGAATTAGTGGTCCTTTGATTAGAACATATAAAGTTTTGTTTTAATACTTTATAAATTAAGGGACTGGCTCATGACATATATAACAAAAGTGATGTTACACTCGTCATTCTCTTAATGCTTATATCTTTGTCTGCCCTTCATAAAGGAATTCAGTGCTGCTGTGAGTTGTTCATAGAGCAAATATAGCATACAAATATTTGTATTTTTATATATAATAATGGTTGTGGCTTGATTTTCAAATGGCCAGGACTGACGCAAGGTACTTGGGTTTAAAAAAAATGAAAAAAAAGTGATGCAAGTGGGACAGTGCACCGGACTTTGTATTAGTCCCGATTTTTGAAGCAAGCCTGCATCCACTGCAGGGTCACCTGTGGCAGATTGGCTTGCACCGAGCTGTAGGCTGTGCCGAAGCAGAGGAAGGCTTATGACAGATGCAAGCCACCAGATCCCTATAAGCGTGATTTTGGAACCCTGCCTGCTCCCTCTGTGCTTAGACCAGCCTGAGCTGGTCTAAGCACTGGATTGGCGGTAGTTCAGGTGGATGTTAAAGATTCCATGGCACTTATTGAAAAGAGTAGGGGAATTTTCTGGCTAAATTTCCTTTATTCACTAAAAAAATACCACCAACAGCTTAATCCGGTTCAAGGTCAGTTGGCATTCATCTGTATCCCCCTCCCCCGGGTCGTGCCCGAAAATAGGCAGGATTTGTCTAGTGCACTTACCCGGTCAACAAAAACTAAATAAATAAATAAAAATAAAGAGCAGGGTTCATCACCACTGTCCCTAGGTGCTGGATGGCTGGTGTGACTGTATAGCACAGAATACCCACCTCTGGCACACTGGGTATGCATGGGCCAGTACTTGCACCTGGTGGTGGGGGGGGTTGCCAGTTCCAGCATAGAGAGAGATGAGACAGGCAGGTGGCACATACGGCATGTATGCCAGAACAGCTCAGACCCCATGACAGCACATGGTTGGAGGTGCCTTGGCACACAAAGATTGCTGTCAGCTATGGAATGTGTTCAGTTGCCTGACCTGCTACCATATGTCATGTTCTTGCCCTACAACAGGGCACCACTGTCAAGTGTGTGCTAACGTAGCCTGGCAGCCACCTCAGGGCAGAGTGCATGGTGCCCTTCATGCATGCTGCCACCCATCTGGTGACCTGCACACCACTGCAAGACAACCTTTCTTGCTTCATTGCCTATGTCCTTGCTGTTATCACTGTACACGCTTACTTGTCTTGCAGGCCAGTCAAGCAACATGCCTGTCATTGCTATGGTTGATGTCCTTGGTCCCTCCCCCAACATGGCTCCAGTACTGGTGATTGCCTGTCACTCCCAGGCCTGTCACAGAAGTCTCTGTCACAATCATTGTACTGTGCAACCCATCACTGACCCACATGACCAATGTGATGTTCTCCAGTTTTACTGCCTACCTGGGCACTGACTCCACCGGGTCCATGTCATTGATTGATATGCCACTGGCTCGTGCTGTAGATTCTGCCAATCCCCTCCAATGTGCCTTTTGTTTGATGCATGGGAGCAGTTGTGGCCAACATTGGGAGTTTGGCTCTGGGAACCTGCCAATACAAGAATTGGGTGCAGGGTCCCTGGCACACCACCATTCAAAGCAAGCTGCTTTTTGCTGCAGCTTGTGTCGATCTAGGGGCCGCTTTGAAAATTGAGCCCAATGTGTTTAAAGATTGCACACCATAAGGAACAGTATGGAGTTCACAGGAGGTCAATTCAGGTTTCTATGGTAAATCCTGGAGCTTGCAATTAGCACTCAGTGAACACAAGTCAGTGGGCATATTACATAATGATGCAAGCGATGTCATGAAATCATTAGACTGTGTTATGCACGCTGACATGCAGGCTGTGTGAGTTGCATAAAGAAGGACTTTTGAAAACACTAGTCCACATGGTGTGCAGAGATGGCATTTTCCTTGCAGCAGAACTGAAGTCCATTATGAAGGGCAGACAGTCAGATCTACGGTTAATTAAATTAATCACATTTCTTTTAGATATTTATAAATAAATCACAGTGGACCAAAAACGGATATAACTTGTTAATAAATTACAAGCAAACCCCATTCATCTCAGTTTGTGTCTGTCTTTTCATTTCATGATTACTTTTTATTACAGTTTTATATTACAGGTTTAAAAAAATAAACACAGAGGGACGGATATTCAAAGGGGTTGTGCCTGGAGCTACTCCGCAATGCACCCCAGTGCGATATTCAAAAGGGTGACTTGCGCAGTGCAAGTCCCGATGCGCCGGGGTGCATTGGTAATGTATGCAGTGCATCTGAAGGGGGCATGCCCATGCATATGTGGCACATCCCGATATTCAGCCTGGGAAGTGCGGCGCATCTGCTGGAACAACCCCCAGATGCGCCACATACTGTGGCACAATAGTGAACCTGAAAAAAAGGCTCAAATTCTGGCCACCCACAGGCAGACTGCTGTACTGCAAGGTGCAACACAGTAGCTGCCAGTCTTGGGTGGCCACCCGTCCAACAAGAACACCGTCCACAAGCACCCAAATGGTCCCTGATAGTTTAGTGGTACTCCCCCACCCATAACCGTGATCGTAGGTGTTACTGAAGAACTGAACATACCCTGTCAATCTAGTGGAACCCCACCACTTATCCGTAGCTACGTTCGCCGGTATTACTACATTACAGCAAATGCCCTGGTGATCTAGTGGTCCCCCCACCACACACAAATCCCCGATCACCATATACGTACAGTAGGACCCATCCCTGGTAGTCCAGTGGTAGCCCCTCCCTCCCGTTAGCCTGATCATGGTAAACTAGCAGAACATATAAGCCCTGGTGGTCCAGTGGTTCCCCCAACCCTCATGTAGCTCAGAGTGGCTGGAATGTACAGTAATATAATAAATGTCCTGGTGGTGTAGTGGTTCCCCCCAACCCTCCTGTAGCCTCAATCATGGGTACACAAATGCAAAAACTCCTGATGGTACAGTGGTAACCACCAGCCCACCCAGCTCCCCCCCCCCCGGTCATTGGCGGGCGGCTGCAACACACTCACATACCGCCTGGCCGCCCACCGAATGACAGCTTACAGTATGAGCTGTAAGCCTATTGGTCCATAGTGTGGCAGTATAGTGCAGTGATTTAAGGCTCTGAGCTGCAAATCTGGAGACCTGGATTTGAATCCCACAGCCTCCACTTGCATACGTGTGACCCTGAGCAAGTCACTTAACTTCCCTGTGCTCCAAGGTTGCACCCGTAAACAGGCTTTCAGCTTAGTGTGTCTCACCTGATTAAACAATTGGGGGGGGGGAAATGGACCAATAGGCTTACAGCTCATACTGTACACTGTCATTCGGCGGGTGGCCGGGCAGTATGCGGGCGGGTGGCAGCCACCCGCTGATGATGGGAGAGGGGAGCTGGGCAGGCTGGGAGCTTCCACTGGACTACTGGGAGTTTTTGTGCATCTGTGTACCCACGATTGGGGCTACAGGAGGGGTGGGGGGGACCACTAAACCACCAGGGCATTTATTATATTACATTCCAGCTGCTTGGAGCTACGGGAGGGGTGGGGTGAACACTGGGCCACCAGGGATTATATGTTCTGCTATTTTACCATGATCAGGCTAACGGGAGGGAGGGAGGGGAGTACCACTGGCCTATCAGGGACAGATTCTACTGTACGTATACAGCAATTGGGGATTTGTGTGTGGTGGGAGGACCACTAGCTCTCCAGGGCATTTACTGTAATGTAGTAATACTGGCAAATGCAGCCACGGGAGGGTGGAGGGTTTCTTTAGACTACCAGGGCTTGTATTTTCATAATGGTATCATGATTGTGGTTATGGGGTGGGAGGGGTGCTCCAGGCCCTCTCAGTCCACACTACATTCTGTGCAGGGCACCAGGCACATTTTGCCGGGCTGCCCTGCGCAGCCCATGCAAATGAGGCCATAATGATATGCAAATGGACCCATTTGAGCCTTGCATACATTATGGCCCATTTGCATGCCCAAGTCTGAATATCATGGGTGATGTGCCCCGCGCAACTGCAGGTGCGCTGGAGCATTCCTGGTCCTCCCTGTCTGGAGACTGCACTGGTGCACTGTCAATGCGCCAGACACATTCTGTGTCATATTCAATGGTAATGTGCCATGGCATATCACCTTGGAATATCTCCCTGTCTTGGCCCTGGTGCATCTTATATGCGCTGCGCCCCCACTTGCGTCATTGCCCGGTGCAGTCTGAATATCGGCCCCAGAGTATAAACCTGTTGTTATTTTAAATAACAATAATATACCAATTTCTGTGCATATCTATTTTGAGCATTTCTTTATAGTTTCAAAGTGGATATTTTCAAACTAACTCTCTTTTGCAGTCTATCAGATAACAAATTTACATTCATAAGCACAAACCAAACAATGTATACGTTTCCTATTATGATGCTCTTTATCAAATTCAATTCATTTGTATAGCCATCATTGCAATAATAGGGGAAGGCTGGCCTTCCTCAGATCACTTAATAATCACTTGCACTTGAGGTGCTCAAAGTCAATTTTCGTAAACCTACATCATAAAATTCATTGATGTCACTCCAGTTTAAGTTTATGCATGTTTGCAACTCCTAACTCTTTTTTTAATTTAGTTTCCTCAGTCATGTGTGAAGTTTCATAGAGCTGTGCTTCCATCGTTATTGCAAGCTCCCAATTCTCTTAATTAAAACAAAATATATGTAAAGCTTTCTTATTCCATGGTCCCAGCATCAGCGCTATGATGTCACCACGTCCACCTGCTGATGCAGCAGTGTCATGCTCTGATCAAAATGGTATTTTAAAGCTTTTGATTACTTTTAATTAGTTTTTAAAGTATATATTTACCAGTTATTGGTTCTCTAGTAAAGCCAGTGTGGTGCCTCATTTTCAACCAAAGCATAGCTTACATAGCAATAGATTTGTTGAGGCTTCAGAAAGTCCCCTTAAAAAGTTTGCTTAGCATTTCAAAGCACTAATTATTGAAGTAAGCTTTATCAGCATCATTCAATCATGTAGCAAAAGAAATTAATAAAATGGAAGGATATAATCTAGAAATGTCTTTGGCTGAAAGATGGCACCTTGCCATACATTAAATCTCTATAAATGCATGGTTGGTTGAATAATTAGAGTAATAGATTAACTGTTTTGAAGTTTATTGGAAGTTTATATGACCTACTAATGTATAGGTTGCAATGCTGTCTTCTCTTTATCTTTATTGTCTCTGAAGTTTTTTTCTTCTCGTGTGTATGTTTGTTACATGTTTAAAATTTTAATAAATATATGATACAAAAAAAAATGCATGCTCAGGTGCCAAAACTCATTTTGCCCTCCCACCCCAAAAACCTACTTAGAGTCATTATGTTTGCTTGCATGCATGTGCAGGAAACATAGTGCCATCATCGGAGATTTCGGAGGTGTGTCACCTCCTCCTCCAATTCAGGCAGTGTGCTGGCAGGCGCGGCCCCTGTAAGCCAATGCATTTTGGAGCTGTCTATGACACGCTCCAAAATGCAGTGGCATACAGTTGAAAGGGGGAGCTACGCTTGAGTGAGCAGCGATAAGAAGCTACTCACGCACAGCTCCCCGCCAGCCGTGCAGGCATGCATGCCCCCCGCATGCAGTGTATAGCCGACGGGGTGCCCAATCCCCATCGGCTGAGCTGCATTGTCTCCTCCCCCCCCAGTAGTTGGTGCCACGCTGGGAGCCCACCCCAGCATGGCAATCAGTCATTTTGCCGACGGGGTGCCCAATCCCGTCAGCTGACCGCCCCAAAGTCCTTGTGCCATGCTGAGCCCGGCGTGAAGTGATCCACAGTCTTTTTTTTGTTTTAACTCGTAAAACAAAAGCGTCCTCATGGCGCCTCCCGAACCCTCCCACAACCGTGGCCCACCCACTGCGCACCCAGCCTCCCACACCCCCCCACCCCATACTTACCCAGACTCTGGCGCGACGATCTTTGTGGACCGGAACACGCCTGCACTCTTCAAAGCCGACCGCGAACTGAGGAAATGCCTGTAAGCTGTATAATGGGCTAGATAGGAGGGTTCAACTTTATGCATATCTCAGGCATTTTGAGGAATTTTACACCTAATTTTTCAACATGGGGTTTTGGGACCCCTTCTCATGAATGATGTCACTGTCATGGCGTAGAGGCTGGCTCGAAGGGTGATTTCGCGCAGTGACAGTGCAGTGACTACGAAATCACCCTTCGGGACTGAATACTGCCATGACAGTGACATCATTCATGAGAAGAGGGCCCAAAACCCCCATGTTGAAAATTTGGTGCCAAAATTCCAAAAAATGACTGTTTAACAAGAGTGCGTTGTGCAGTTCCTACGCAGACTCGTAAGTTCACGAAATTTCAATATTTTCACTCCAGATTTTCAACATTGCCATTTCACCACACAATCTTATGAGTAGTATAGCTGTCATTTTTCACATCTCACCCAAAATGTGTTTCCGCCCTTGTAGCGCAGAATGGCGCAGTCGGTGTGCGAAATCAATGTATGGGACAAATTAAGAAAATCACAGTGACACTGTTCATGAGCAGAGGTCTTGAAATGGCTATGTTGAAAATTTGGTGAAAAATTCTAAAAATGACTGTTTTACGAGCGTGCATTGCGCAGTTCCTACGCACGCTCATAGGTTTGCGAATTTTCAATATTTCCACTCCAGATTTTCAACATTGCCATTTTTCCACACCTTCTTATGAGTAGTACAGCTGTCATTTTTCACATCTCACCCAAAATGTTGCTCGCTTCATGTAGCTTATATAAATGGCGCAGTCAAGCAGCGAACTCAGTGTATGGGACACATTAAGAAAATCACAGTGTCACTGTTCATGAGCAGAGATCTTAAAATGGCAATGTTGAAAATTTGGTGACAGAATTCCTAAAATGACTGTTTTACTGAGGTGCTTGCACAGTTCCCACGCATCAGAGGTTTGCTAATTTTCAATATTTCACTCCAGATTTCAACATTGCCATTTTTCCACACCTCCTTATGAGCAGCAGTCATTTTCACATCCTGCCTAAAACGTGTTTCCCCCATGTAGCGCCTAATGGCACAGTCGTGTGCAAAACTCAATGTATGGGACACATTAACAAAACCACAGTGACACTGTTCATGAGCAGAGGTCTTAAAATGGCTATGTTGAAAATTTGGTGAAAAATGCCTAAAATGACTTTTACGACGTGTTGCTGTACATTCCTATGCATGCTCGTAAGTTTGCAAATTTAATATTTTCATTTAGATTTTCAACATGTCCATTTTATTAAACTCTTTATGAACAGTACAGCTGCAATTTTTCATATGTCACCCAAATGTGTTATCGCACATGTAGTGCACAATGGTGCTGTTGGTGGCAAAGCAATGTTTAGGACAGATTAAGAAAATCACAGTTACACTGTTCATGAGCAGAGGTCTTAAAATGGCTATGTTGAAAATTTGGTGACAAAAGTCCATAAAATGATTCTGTTACTAGTGAGCATTGTGCAGTTTCCACGATCCTCATTAGTTCATGACTTTGTAATATTTTCAGTCCAGATTTTCACTAGTGGCATTTTTCAACACTTCCTTATGAACAGTACAGCTGCCATTTTTCACAACATGGCCAAGAGTGTTTTCACACTTTCAGTGCAGAGATGTGTGTCGCTGTGGGAAATCATTGTTCGGCACAGATAAAGAAAATCACAGTGACACTGTTCATGATCGGAGGCACCAAAATGCCTGAGTTGACAATCTGCTATAAAATATCCCCAACCTAATTATATAACGGTGTGCGCTGTACAGTTTCTATGTACGTCGATTTCACCATTTTTTAAATATTTTTACTACACATTTGCAACATAGCCATTTTTACACCTCCCCATGAAAGAGTACAGCTGTCATTTTTTACATCCTGTTTGGAATATTTTTGCACCTGTGCTGCTAAATCCCGTAGTCACTGTGCATAAGCAGCTTTCGGCTACCAAACTGATATTCCCCCTGTTCATGAGGTGGGGTCACAAAACAAACATGTTGAAAATTTGGAGTTAAAATACCAACGAATGCCTGAGGTATTAGGCTTTTCAACTAAATCACCCAACCCTATAGAGAATGACAGGAATCAGGGGTGTGACTTGGGATTCTTGCCTGTGATGCTCATACCATTCCACACCCTGCAGTCACTGAGAGGCATCGAGGTATGCCTTGGACTCTTCGCCTCAAACTTCACACCATTCTTTCCTATATCGCACCCATCTCACCGTATTTCCTAATGAAATGGGTGCGCAAGGGCCAAAGACCCCAAGGAACACGTGACACTTGTCAGTCTCTGCAGAGGGGTGGTGAAATGGCGTGGCCGTTATGCCTGACGACCCAAACGCACACCCCAATGCCTGTCACTCTCTGCAGGGTGGTGGTGGGGTTGGCTTCAGTTCAATACTTCACTGCCATTCCTATTACGCAGCTCTGTAACTTCTACACTACCACTGCCAATGCCAGCAAGCAAACATTCGGCATTGACAAATGCTTGTTTTGTAAGTGTACTGTAAAAAGCCCCAACAGGGTGTGTATCATCAGATGTTAACACACTTTCCAAGGGAAAAATAAATACTCGGCCTTCGATCTCATGCCTTACTACAGCCCTTGGGCATGCATTAAATATAGAATAATACATGGGGGGGAGCATAATGAGAA
This sequence comes from Neoceratodus forsteri, assembly GCA_016271365.2. NCBI lineage: Eukaryota > Metazoa > Chordata > Ceratodontiformes > Ceratodontidae > Neoceratodus > Neoceratodus forsteri. The sequence continues at coordinate 299,086,128 of CM057455.1, forward strand.
TTTGATGCACACTTGAGGGGTGGGATGCTACATAAACCCTGAGGGCAAAGCCAGAGGGGTTTATCAAAGCATTCCACCCTGAGGGTGTGCATTAAATTTTCATTATGCACTCCCACCCATGTGTTGCTTTATGTAATTGTTGGAGGATGTTTTTTTTCCATCCAGATTTAATAAAATAAATGTTGTTTTTAGTAAAGCTCTGTGTTCGTTTTTTACGTTTCATTATGCTGCGATGCGCAGAACGTTGGGGAGAGTAGCACACTGGAGGTGTGCCTCTCCATCCAATGCACTGCTCTCCTGAGCAGGTGTGGCGGTCCTGCGCCAATGGGTGCAGGAGCTCAGTTGGCTGGTGGTGTTCCTCTGCTTCAAGGAAAGCACCGCTGCCTTACTAACACCGCCCTTAAATCCCCCTTGCGTCACCAGCGCTCCCCAGCGCCGTCACGCCACCCCCAAGCTTTCATGCCACGCTGGATCCCACCCAGCATGGCAAACATTGTTTGCCGACGGGTGCCCAATCCCGCCGGCCCTCGGCCCCCCACACACATCTTCTGCCATGCTGGGAGCCCACCCCAGCATGGCAAACATCCCACATCATCCTTTTTTTTAAAACCTGTAAAATAAAACGTCCCACGGTGAGTCTCCCAGCCACCCTCCCACAACCCGCACCCACCCACCCACTGCGCACCCAGCTTCCCACACACCCTCACCCCATACTTACCTCCGGACTCCTGCGTGACGATCTTCAGTGGACCGGGAACACGTCTGCACTCTTCAAAGCCAACCACGAACTGAAGAAATGCCGGTAAGCTGTATAATAGGCTAGATAGGGGGGTTTCAACTTTATTGCATATCTTAGTCATTTTTGGAATTTTTGCACCAAATTTTCAACATGAGGTTTTTGGGACCCCTTCTCATGAATGATGTTACTGTCGTATGCTATTCGGGTCCAAGGGTGATTTCTCAGTCACTGCATGAAATCACCCTTTGGCCTCGAATAACACCATGACAGTGACATCATTCATGAGAAGGGGTCCCAAAAACCCCATGTTGCAAATTTGGTGCAAAAATTCCAAAAAATGACTGTTTTACTAGCGTACGTTGCGCAGTTCCTACGCAGGCTCGTAAGTTTGCGAATTTTCAATATTTTCAATTCAGATTTTCAACATTGCCATTTTACCACACCTCCTTATGAGCACTGCAGCTGTCATTTTTCACATCTTGCCCAAACGTGTTTCCGCCATGTAGCATTACAATGGCATAGTCGGTGTGCGAACTCAGTGTATGGGACACATTAAGAAAATCACAGTGTCACTGTTCATGAGCAGAGATCTTAAAATGGCTATGTTGAAAATTTGGTGAAAAAATTCCTACAAATAACTGTTTTGAGCTGAAAATAAGTACCTGCTTGCGGCTCGTAAGTCTCTTAATTTCAATATTTTCCTCCAGATTTTCAACATTGCCATTTTATCACACCTCCTTATGAGCAGTACAGCTGTCATTTTTCACATCCTGCCCAAACGCCTTTTCCCCATGTAGTGCACAATGGCGCAGTCGGTGTGCGAAATCAATGTATGGGACACAGTAAGAAAATCACAGTGACACTGTTCATTAGCAGAGGTTTTAAAATGGCAATGCTGAAAATTTGGTGAAAAAATTCCTAAAAATGAATGTTTTATGAGCGTGCTTTGCACAGTTCCCACGCATGCTCGTAGGTTTGCGAATTTTCAATATTTCCACTCCAGATTTTCAACACTGGCATTTTACCTCACTTCCTTATGAGCAGTACAGCTGTCATTTTTCACATCCTGCCCAAAACATGTTTCCGCCTATGTAGCGCACAATGGGGGTAACAAAAAGGTCATGCTGACAATTTATTGTGCAAATACCAGCAATCGCACAGGGCATTAGGGTAAAGCACCATGCATGCCAAACACCACTGCAAATACCTGCAAGCGAACGTTTGACATTGACAAATGCTTGTTTTATGTATTACAACATTTTACAGAAGAGCAGAAAATACGTAGGTGTTATCCTGGAAGTTTAAACTATTGTGAAAACAAGTTCTTAGAGTTTGCTGTCAAGTATTTTTTTAAGATTTTTTTTATCCAGGTGGTCGTTGTAACTGCGATATGCAAATGAAGTTCATAGTTCCATGTTCAGAGTTGTAACTTCGTATTCATTTGCACATCACCGTGATGAGGAATTGGACATGGAATAAAACCTTGAAGGGTAGGATTCACAAAAGAGATGCACTGGGCGCAAGTGAGATGCACCGACGCATCACAAAAATGTGCCATGAAATGATTCACAGAGAGGGAGGATGCACCAGCACTCCCCATATGTGTTGCGTTGAGCAGGATGCACTGTAGACACATAATAATGATCTATGGCACATGAAGAGGGAGCATACAAATGCATATACAGTGCAAAGCAATTCACAGTGAAAAAGGAAGGTGCAACTGCAGAGCAAACCCAGTGCAAGTACCAAATGTGCCATGAAAAGATAAGTATAAAAGAAGCAGACTTAAGTGCAAGCCACCAGCAGTTCAGCGGCAGAACAGCAACACCAGCACAGTGTGAGAGTAAGAGGGAGAGAGAGAGCACACCAAGACCATGGGTGGAGCACCATTTGTTATGGTTGGACTACTAATGAGGATGAGGAGACGGGAAGGTGGAAGGTACCGTAGGTGGCTGGCCCCATGACGGTATTGCCAGGCTGTCCTTTGAGCAGCTCACAGATACGGAGACAGTAGGCTGATACCGCCTGAATCAGGCCATCCTGAGGCAGCTCTGTGAGCTGTTCCATGAGGAAATGCAGGCATCCACTGGATGTGGTCATGCCATATCAGTGGAGACCAAGTTGACAACAGTAATGTGCTTGCTCACCATGGGAACCTTCCAGAGGCCTTCTGGGGACACCACTGGTATATCACAGGCATCCACTTCCTGTCTCCTCACACAATTCCTCACCACACTGCTACCACATGCTTCAAAATATATTCATTTCCCCAGCACACAGGCAGAGCAGACAGAAGCCATGCAGGAGTTCCACAGGGTGGCACGCATGCCAGGCATCATAGGGGCCATTGACTGCACCCATGTGGCAATCCATGCACCACCTGGTGACGACATGGTAACATACTTCAACCACAAGGGATAACGCTCTGTCAACTGCCAGGTGGTGTGCAATGGCACAGGGTGCATCAGCAATGTCTGTTCCACACACCCTGGGAGCACACATGATGCCTTCATTTGGCACCAGTTCACCCTCTGCCACAGACTTGAGGCAGGGGACATACCAAGTGGCCATTTAGTAGGTGCGTGGGATATGGCAGCCAGCTACACAACAGGGCACTATGGCACAAGATAGGATGGGGGGCAGGTGTGCAGATAGCACAATGCACAAAGCGCAGAGGGTGCAGCAGATGTGGGATAGTGAAGGGGAGGAAGGTAACACAGGCAGGCACTAGCCGGTTCAGGGTGGCACACATGCAATGCTGGGAATGTGGGGTGCAGTGCCATTGGGGGCATGTGTGGCAGGGGCAAGTGCAACACATGCAGACAGCAGCCACTGCTGCAGTGCACACTGGGCAGGACAATGGTGGGCATGGCATGTGCGACCCCAATGGCATTCATGGCCTGCAGCCAACAACAGCACAAGGCCAAGCAACAGTAAGTGGATGGTGGGGGTAGGACTGCAGGGAAGGGACAGGCACAGTCAGTGGTGGACGCTCAGCACACACAGCTGTGCAGCATTGAGTTGGGGGGGGCACACTGAACATGTGACCAGTGTACTAACAGCTACCCTTCATCCCCACAGGTGATGAGGCATACCCACTGAGGCCCTGGCTCCTCATCCCCTTCTGACAACCCAGAACAGAGGCAGAGGAGTGTTATAATGAGGGACACACCGCTATGTGCACCATCATTGAGTGCGTCTTCAGCATGTTGAAGATGCGCTTTCAGTGCCTGTGTAGGTCGGGTGGGACCATACAGTATAGCCTGAGAAGGCCTGTGGTATATTACTGGCCTGTTGTATGCTACACAACATGATCATTGACCACGGAATAGCTGTTGAGGCCAGTGAGGGCGACAGTTCTGGGGAGAGGAGGAGGGTGTGGAGGAAGATGCAGTGCCACAGGGTCAGAACACTGGACCACCAATGGGTTGGCGGGACCCATGGCTGACCACAAGGTTAAGGCTCTATAGGACCATACTGGTGAAGGAGCATTTTAGGAACCATAGGTGAGTACCACAAGTATGTATAGGGGAGGAGCACAATGGTGACAACAGGTAGAAACATAGCCGTGCAGTGCAAGGCAGACACAGCACAGCACACAAACAGCCCAACATGGGCGTAAACACACAACACATGCCACACAGTGGCTTAGGTGCAGCAGTGAACCACAGACATGCCAGGGACCATGAGGTCTGGACAGACACACACGCGCACGCACACACACACACACACACACACACACACACATATACCTCACAACACACATGTGTGCCACAATGACAGTAGCAGGGATGGCATAGATCAGTGTGCACTGTTGCTGGCATACAGGCACAGCAGACACTGGACCACACTCATCACAACCATACTACATGGCACAGCAGTGATACACACAGACATGCAGCTGGCATTGCACAGGGAGCCCACGATGCATTGCACTTGGGCAGGCACATGTCACCCACACCACCCCAGGCACTGTTATCCAGGTGAGTGGGACACAGAGATAGAAAGTGCAGCTGCCACTGGAACAGGGACCTGGGCATCACAGGGCAGCACTGTGGCCACAAGGGTGGCCTCTGCCATGACTGGTGGATGCAGCTATGGTACGACCAGCCACAGGGGGTGTATCCCACACCCCTGAAGGGGTACTGCAATGAGACCCTGAATGGGTGCTCATTGGTGTGGTGGCCCCAAAAGCCACGTCTGTGCCAGGGATGCTGAGCAGTGTAACGTGGGGCAATGGTGTTAGCAGTGATGGTGCACCCATTATGATCGACACCCTGACGGCGAAACAGGAAAAAGGATCTTTACGGCGACAGTCGCGGTAATGGTCCTTTTTCCATGTTTTGCCTTCCCCCAGTGTTCTGCCCTCTCACCGGACCAACTCTGACCTGGAGTTGGATTCCTAAAGTCTGGGGGGTTGGGGGCAGAGCCCCTTGCATGGGGTGTGGGGTGAAGCCCCCACAGAAAACACTGTTAGAACAGGAGGCACAATACCTGTGTCAGTATTGTGCCACCACTGTGAGGGAGGTCGGCATTTTCACTGTCGACCTCACTTGGTGCTTCCCAGCAGTGATGGGTCCACTTGACGCCACTGCCTGGGTGTGCGGGAGGTGCTCCTGGGTGTCTAGCTGGAGGCCCGATGGCCACAGCGCATACCAGATGCATACGCTGCCTTTGCAGAAGCTGAAATCTGCTCCAATGCTGCAGTCATGCCCACCCGCTGTAGGCATGCCTCTGTCAACATCTGGACCAGCCATGAAACCGCAGACTCATGTTCCAGGACCATCAGCTTCCAGAGGCCCTAAACTCTGCACATAGGGCTGCCAGCCCCTCCATAGTATCATGCAGAAGGCGGACATAGCCCTCAATGTTGTCAGTGGGTGATGGCTCACGGTGATGTCGCTGATGGGTGGGTGGTGAAACAGCGTGCTGAGGGGCATTCACAGGCGATGGTTGCACCCCAGTAGGCTGTGGCAAGGGCAGGGCTTGGGCATGCTCAGCCACAGAACATCCACGGCCAGTGTTGTCATGTTCCAGCGGTGCCTGCATGTGTCCCACAGCACCTGGACATGACACCCTTGATGGCCCCACCATCGCACATGGACTAGATGCAGAGGGCACAGCACCCACTGCCATGGGCAGCTGTGCAGCCTTGGCATCCATGCCATGTGCAGCAGGGCCATCAATGCTGTCAGGGGCTCATCTGCACAGGCACCTGTGTGCTGCATTTCCCACTGTCAGCCATGTGTCTCTCTCTATCTGGGTAGCATCATCATCCACAGGGTCATTGCTCTATGCCCCCTGCATGCCAGATGCCAGCACAAGAAGGGAATCAGCGATGTCCACTGCATCTGCTGGTTCATCATCAGATAATCCCAGTAGACCCTCCAGCCATGTGGTGACATTGCTGCCAGCAGTGGCAGCACTGACTGAGGGGCCTGATGGGCCCCCCACCACAGGTGCTGGAGCAGGTGGCACCGATGCAGTGGATGGTCTAGGGATAGCACCATCCACCACAGTGCCTGCAGCCCTGTGTGATGGGCCAGCATTATTGCCTGCTAGGGCATCCTGTACAGCTGTGCTCAGGGCTGCGCCAGTGAGTCGAGCTGGAGCTGTGAACAGAAGAAGAGAGAACATGGTTAGTGTCAATGGATTATACAGTGGCATACATACATACATGTACAGTGTGATACAGTGTTGTGCCATGTTGCACATGACAGTCCCTGGCATGGCTGTGCAGTGCCTATAACACCACTGCAGCTATGCACTGGCTGTGACTCGTGCTATGTGGTGACAGGCCATGGCCACGCGGTACCCTGTGTGCCTATGCTACGATATGCCCATCCAATGGTGTTCGGGTCCCAGCAGCCTGACTGGGACTGGCCCAGCACATGTGCCACAATGGGCATGGACTGTCAGACACAGCATTGCACAGCATGGGCCACACAAGGGCCACCGCCACACATGGTACATCACATGGGACCACATTGGGATTGGCATGGCAGCCAGGGCACACACATGGCCAGACACATGTCATGTGCATGGCTACTTACAGTGCAGTGATGGGCTTCCACCTGTCTGGAACCCCCCCTCCAGGGATACCCTGCACAGTGGACCTGGCAGTGGTTGCCACTAGGAGCTCCTCATTAGGGCTCAGGTGCACATCAGCTTGTGGGCTACTCTCTGTCCATTGCAGAGCAGCCTCAATGTTGGCCACCTTTTCCTTTGCCCTCCTTTTCCCATCATTAAGGTGCTTCCTGCACTCCAAGGGGTTTGGTTGTACTTGCCTATGATGTTCACATAATGAGCCAGCACCTCCCAGCCCTCCTCCACTGATGTGCGGCTGCCATCCCTGCCTGACAGTACATCACGCCGCAGATTGTAGGCTTCACTGAGGGCCCGCTCCTCATCTTTAGTGAAGTTTAGCCACTTGCGACTGATAGCACTGTCTCCTCCAGACATTCTGGCTTCTGTGGGAGTGTAGAGACAGACATTAGACATACACATTCGGGTTCCCATGTGCCCAGTACCGCTGTACATTGGGTGCAGTGTGCCACCACATCAACTGCCAGAGAAGGCCTGCAGTCAGTGCATGTCTGTTGTGGTGCACAGTGTGGTGTGGTGTGGTGGCCAGTGCTGCATCCACCATGGTCATCTGGACTGCCATGGACAGCTGCACAGCCATGGCCATGCCACCAGTGACACATGTACAGATGCACATGCAGCTGGTCTGGCCACCACCGACACTATGCACACCTCATTTTTTGTGCAGGCACATCGGCCACCAGCATTCCCCCCAGCATAGAGCTGCCCATGGGACAGTGTGTGGCACAGCATGGTGTGCATCCGGAGTCCCTGTACACTTCTGGATGGCAACAGGCTGTTCACTGACCATTGAAAGCTGTGGATTGGCTACACTAGTAATGGTATTGTAAATCAACGGATTACACTGGTTCAATGTCAGATTGCATTCATCTGTATCCCCCTCTCCTGGGTAATGCCTGAAATAGGTAGGATTTGTCTATTGCACTTACCTGGTCAACACAACCTAAAGATCTACATGAATAATATAAATAGTACTCGCCTTCAAGGCTAGTAAACCTCTCAGTCACCTATACTCAGTGTCGTCTGAGTTGGGAGCATTTATGGCTCAGGGCATGCAAATGAGGACTGGGATGTGATAATGAGATGCTAAACAGCTGAGAAGCTACTGCATATGTTAATAGGCTGATTTGGACACATTGTCTGTGAATTGCATAATTGCCCTCAGCTCATCCAAAACAGCATGGCGCAACTGCTGAGTTGAGTGCATTTCCATGGTGCATTACCCATGTGTGCGTGGTGCATTTGGGTCTTCTCCCTGAATGGGGTGCAAGTGCATGGGCACATTCTATGTGCATGCGCTGTGTCCGTTGTCCATCCACCACCGCAATGCATATGCACGATCAGCCCGACAATAGCATTGCAGACATGCATATAGTGCACGTTGCGCGGTACCATCTGTATGAGCATGCACGTCCATATACATCATGCACATTATGCCACCTGTCCATGGTTGTATGCTGATCGCGTGTTACATGCCATAGTGCTGCATTGTGCTACTGCGCATCACAGGCACCTTGCATGATGATGCGTGACACACACAGCATGGCGGATGCCTCCATGCTGCGCATACGCGACCCGGTCATGACCTATGACCCTGCATTCCTGCCATAACATTGCACATTGCGCATGTGCCTGTGGACACATGGCTGACCAATCATGCGTCATGCCTCTGTGCATGGGAGCCTGCATGTGACCTAGTGGCGCATGTGGTGCCATTTTGCATTTCAGCTGCGCAGGCATTGCATACTGCTGTGTGCTGTTTCTGCTGTGGGGATGCCAAGGACAGGGAGGACTGTACCACAGGCCATGAATTGTTCCGAGGTGGAGCTTCTCCACCTGGTGGCCCTTGTGCTGCGTGTGGAGGGGTAGCTTTTTGGGAGGGAGGACCTGTAGGTGCCCATGGCACAGGTGTGGGCCACCATTTTCCAGCAGCTAGTGCAGCGCACAGGGGTTCCCTCACCAGGGAACAGTGCAGGCACTGTTATGGTGACCTTGGCCAGAGGGACAGGGCCTGTCTTCAGTGGCTGTGTGGGCATGCAAGTAGGGGTGCACTTCCACGACCAGGTAGGTTTCACGCATACGTCTGCAGCACAGGTGCATGTGGGGTGGGGATGGGTCACATCACAACATCCCATTCCCATGGGCACTCAGTAACATGCACACTTGGCTGTGGCTGCACCTGCCCTGTGGTGCCCTGTTATGCATGCCACATGGGGTGGGCTTCTCTGCAGTGGTTTGTGTGTGGGACAGGTACACTGTGTCGCACATGGGGTGGGACCACTGTGTGCAGTGCATAACCATGGCAGGACACTTTGAAGATTCAGGCAAGGCTGCTGTGCACAGCTGTAGACTGAATGGCCAATCACCCGGTGTTGCGCTGCTTGTGTACACCATCACTACATGCCCACACTGGTGTTTTGGGGTGGTCTGTACAATAAAGTGCCTACTCATTGAGGTATCTGTCTGTTGTGTCTCGCAGGGCTGGAGGCCAGGCGGTGGGCCATGGAGACCACTGAGGAGCATGTGCGGAGGGCCGCAGTTGGTGCGCAGTGTGGTGTCCATGTGGGTGCAGGTAGCTGGCTACCTTGTGTGTGCAGTGTCTGTTTGGTGGGGTTGGCTTCTGCTCAGTGGGGGTTGTGTGTCCACAATGGCACTTAGTGTGTGTTCTCTGTGTTCTTGCTGTAGGTCCACGAGATCATGGCGCTGGGGCTGGAGATGGAGGACCCCTGGAGTGGCAGCAGGCCAGTGGGCAAGGTGTCCAGCGGACCATTCAGGTGGCACTGTGGCCCATACTGTGTGTGCAGGTCCAACTGCAGCAAACATTGGCAGCTGTCATCTGCCTACTGTCGGAACGAGACTGCAGCTGTTTGTGAAGGCTTGTTGTACGGCCACGCCAATAGCTGTCTTTTGTAAATAGTTTCCAGTAATGTACAAATGTTGCTGTGTCCCCCACCCTCCCTACCTATGTTGCTGTCCATGCCCACTATCCCCTTCTACACTCCTGTTACTGTATATAATCCCTCACACCCCATCCCTTTTGTATCATCAAATGTATATAATCAGTTTTGGATTTTGTTTCTTATTCCTGTAATTGTTCTGGTTATTGTTTCTTGTATTAAATTATTGCTTCTCTGACAGTGTCTGTGGTCCTTCACTGTTGCACGGTCCTGGGTTTGTGTACTGTCATGGGCTCTTCACTGTCCACTTGCTGCCATGCCACTGTGTGCACTCGTATTTGCACAGTCTGCTTTCCTCCTGCCTCCTCGCCTCCATGTGGCCCCACTGTTGCCTGCAGCGTGTGCGTGGGCCTCATGTCCTGCTGCTCATGTCTCTGCCCCCAGTCTGTGTGTGCTGCTTGTGGCATGCATACATTGCACTGCTGCACTATTGGTCTGTGGCCCCGTGTGCAGTGTCCTGTGGTTGGGGGTTTGGACTGGCTGTGTGGCACTGTGGTGGCACTGTGTGCTGCCCATCATATGGCACAGTATTGGCCTGTGTCGCCTCCCACATGGCCATGATCTTAGCCACCTGTGGTGTTTGCCTTGTCCAGTGGCCACCACCTTACTCCTTGCTTTCACCCGCTGTTGTGTGGCACCATGCCAGCTGCAGTATACCTGTTCTATGTACCTGCCATGGGCCTGTGTGGGGGTGTGGCCTGGGCCCCTGGGTGCTGTTCTGTATACCCAGTCTCACTATTGTGCCTGTTTCGGCCACTGTTATGGCCTTGGCCACTCTGGTTTTTCCCTTTGGTCATGTGCCCCTCTCTCCTTTGTCCCACTGCATTGTTCCCTGTTGCTCCCACATGCCTTGTTGGGTTGCTCCATATTCACTGTATTGCTCCCCTGGGTGGTTGTATGCATCCCAGATGCGCTAGTGCATCTCCACTTGCGCCCTACCCTTTCCATGTGACTCACAGTGGGGTTGTGCATGGTGCATCCCATGGCGCATCCCTTTGTGAATTGCTCGGTGTTTGGTGGGCGCATCCTATTTGTGCCAGCACATCTCATTTGTGCCTGGCGCATCTCTTTTGTGAATCCTGCCCGGAAAATGTAAGTAAATAAATTTTGGAGCTGTGGGGTTTTTTTTTTTTGGTAATGGTTTATTCTCTCTTGTGTCCAGGAAATGCTGGAGATTGACTGCTGGTTTTGTGAGACCAGTGCAGCTGACTAAGTGTGAGTGGGACAGAGCAGAAGCTGAGTCTGTGACACTGTCACATCCTAAACTGCTCGATAGTGTTCCCAAAGTTTATAGAATTTTTTGTTGCTTTTTACTTTTTTGGGCAATTTTTTGTGACTGGTGTTTTGGTGAACTGTTTCTATGGTTTTCGTTTGATGGCTGTGTGAGAGCGTGAATGAGTGAGCATGAGTGGGGTCAGTGGGGCTGAGGAGAAACTGGTCCGTGTTTGCCATTATAGCCCACGGGTTATAACAGTGAGTTATAACCAGCTTCTCCTATGAGAAAAAAAGTTCCCCAGTTATTACAATCCTATAACGCACACCCTGTCATGGCTTATAGGTTTAATAGGTTTAATCTGAGCATAGAAGACATATGTTCATAGTGCTTGCCAAAGTATTTAAGAGTAACCCCAAATACCCTTACTTATTAGGTACAAATCTAATTTAACTGGAAAGGGTGAGCTATGGTGTTGTGTAACTGTTTTTTTAATACAAGTCCTAGTTGTTCCATCAATTGTATATCCTTAAGAGCCATAAATATCCGGCACATGACTCCCTGCAATCTGTGAAACTCCAGAGAATACATTCCCAAGCTTTGCAACCTCTGTTCATAACTCTGTCCTTGGACATCTCCGATCCTTTTGGTAGCCATCCTCTGAACTCTCTCCAGGGCCACAATATCTCCCTTATTTACTGGTGCCCAAAACTGCACACAATACTCCATGTGGGGACGCACCAAGGAGGTATACAGGGGAACTAAGACCGCTCTATCTCTGCTTTTAATGTGTTTGTGTATACAATATTGTGTACTACTAGCTTTTTTAATTACTTGCCTGCAATGCATACCAGAATTAAGTTCACTATTAACCCTGATACCCAGGTCTCTTTCATCTTGAATGACCCTAAGTTCTCTGCCTCCCAATCTATACTTAAACAACTTGTTTTGTTTCCCCAAATGCATAACTGCACATTTTACATGATTAAAAATGGAATTCTTGTTTAAGACCCATGCATCTAGATTATTCTGGGCTGCCTGTAAGATATTCGCCACTATTATACTGTTAACTGAAAAACCCAGGCGTGTATCATCCGCAAATTTGGACAGCCACACCCCTGATTGAACATACATTGTGGAAATATAAAGGTTAAAAAGACATGGGCCCAAAACCGATCCCTGGGGTATTCCACTGGTCACATCCGCCCATGCAGAAAGTTCACCCCTAATACACACCCTCTGGATCCTATTGCTCATCCATGCCTCGATCCACTTGGATAGTTTCTCATGGAGTCCTATGCTGTTAAGGGCTTTAATTAGTTCTTCATGTGGCACTTTGTCAAAAGCCTTGGCAAAATCCAGGAAGATGACATCAACCGAGTTGCCCATGTCCAATGTCTTACTAACCTTACCATAAAATTCTAGAAGGTTAGTTTGGCATGACCTGCCCCTACTAAACCCATGCTGTGTATTGTCAATAGCCCCAGTCTTTTTTTAAAAGTTTATGATGTTTTCCTTGATAATACTTTCCAGAATTTTACCCAAGACAGAAGTCAGACCGATAGGCCTATAGTTAGTAACCTCCTGCCTAGATCCCTTTTTGTGGATAGGAACCACTAGAGCCTGTCTCCATTCTTATGGGACCCTGCCTGTATCCAGGGAGTTTTGGAAGATACAGGTAACTGGGTCTGCCAAACTTTCTGCCAGTTCCTTTATTACCCTGGGATGCATCCCGTCGGGCCCCTGTGCTTTATTTGAATCAATATCTTTTAATCTTTTTGCCACATCAGAGACTTCAAGTGTTATATTATGGCCTGCGGACTTGTTTCTGTCATGGTAGCTTTTTGTTTGTGACCCCTTATTGAAGACAGAAGAGAAGTATTTATTACATACTTCCGCCATATCCTGGTTTGATGAAATCATATTACCATCGGGGTCTTTTATAGAAGTAATCATGCCACCACCTCCCCTTTTATTATTAATGTAAGAATAAAAGCTTTTGTAGTTGTCCTGTGTCTTGATAGCTAATTTGTGTTCATAATTTCTTTTTGCTGTGGCAATACCCTTTTTAGAATTTTTTAGACAGATTTTATATTGATCCCATCATTCACTATTACCACTCTGCTTGGCCTTTTCATAGGCTATATTCTTATGCTTAATCAATTTTTTGACCGCTGGGGACAACCACGGTGGGAAGGGTCTTTTACTTCCATTATATTTATTTATAGTGGGTACAAATTTTTGAACTAATGTAAATATTTTATTGTTTAATTTTTCCCACATTTCTCCAGCTGTTTGGTTTGTGAAATCTAGTTGCCAATTCCAATTAGACATCTCACCTCTCATTAAATCAAAATTAGCTTTATTGTATTTGTAGATTTTTTGTATTACCAGTGCCATTTCCCAGGAGCCCTACGTATTTAAAACTAACCACAGCATGGTCGCTAGACCCCAGTGGGGGCAATATTGTACAATTTTGGATATTATTATCTAAGTTGCTTAATACCAAGTTTAATATATGCCTACCCCTGGTAATATTTAGCACATATTGTTCCATCTCTGCTAAGTTGAATGTGTCCAAATAGTTAGTTTCCATAGGGGTGTTAGCTGTTAGCGTATCCCACTTTATTCTAAGTAGATTTAAGTCACCGAGTAGTATAACATTCTTTGTCATACCTAGCTATTTAATAAAATCTAATAATATGAGATCGTCAGGGGCCCCAATAGATGGTGGTCTATAGACAAGACCGATATTAATTTTTGCTGCTTTTGGTGGTGAAATCTTTATCCACAAGATTTCTGAGTTACCCCATCTAGATGTATCTAAATGTTCTGAGGATATATTCTCTGAAATGTACAGGGCTATGCCCCCAGCTTTTGCCCAAGTCCTATCCTTGTTATAAAGTGTGTATCCAGGGATGGTTTTATCCCAAGTATCCTTTTCATTCCACCATGTTTCGGTAATGGCACAGATATGTATATTGGAGGTATGCAATAGCAATAGTAACTCATCAAATTTATTTGTAAGGCTTCTGGCATTGATTAAAAGGAAATTCCAGTTGGATTGAATCTTGTTCCTGGTGTGTATGGCCGTAGGTTTCGTACCCCCCGCAGCCCCCTGCTGATACAGTTTAAATGACTGTCCACTATATGCCTAAGCTTTTGGACTAGTATACGTTTCCCCTGTTTATTGAGATGCAATCCATCTCATGCAAACAAAAGGTCTCCTTGAAATTCCTGCCAATGATCTATGTAAGCATGCCCTTCCCTGAAACACCAGCACCTTATCCACCCATTTAGTCCTAATATGTCTTTATTTAACATGTCTCTGGCACGGGGGACAGGTAATAACCCAGAAATCATCAAATCACACCCTCTGTTTTTTAGGGATATTCCCACATGTTCCAAGTCTCTTTGTATGTCTAATAACCTCCTTTTACCAACATCATTCACACCAATGTGCAAAATAACTACTGGTGTAGTTGTGTTCTGTAATAGACCAGGAAGGAGTTTTTTAATGTCCCCAATACCAGCTCCAGGTAATACGCTGACCGTAGTACGGTCATTTTGATGTTTACATAATACATGGTCAGTGTATCTTAAAATAGAGTCTCCTATATATAAAATGTCATGGGGGTGTCAATTTTAAGGATATTACTACTACATATCCTTGCCTCTTTGTCACCCTTAGTGCTTACGTGTGGTTGTCCATGCATCTCTGGGTCAGGTTGGATGTTAGGATGCAAGGGTTCATCAATGTTTTCTTTTACTGTTTGGGCCTGAATCTTATTTTCTGCCTCCTTTTCACTTTTAGTACTTATGTGTGGCTGACCATGTGTCTCTGGGCCAGGCTGGGAGTTGGGATACAGAGGTTCATCAGTGTTTTCTTCTGGTGTTAGGGCCAGAAACCTATTTGAGGTAAGTATATTACATGAACCACCTTTATTTTTTCTTCTTCCCTTTTTTTGAAATGTTTTCCCCTTCACCAAACACCATTCCTCAATATTACTGGTTTCAGTGTTATGGATCCCCTGTGGTTCAAAACTTAGAGAGGACTCATGCTGATTTGGCTCTGGGACACCTTCTACCATAGAGTCAATATAGTGTTCAAGTGAGGTAATATTAGCTTGTGTTTTGATACGTTGTTTTAATGCCTCAATTTCTATCTGCAGTTCATAAATCAGGAGACATTTATCACACTCATAGCATTCCAACTCATCCTCCTCCTTAAACATACAACACTTACTGCAAACCCTCATTTTGACAATTTACCTTACTGGAAATAAAGTGGTAGCGTTTTCCAGCTGTGCCAGCTGACACAGCCGACACGTGCCGACACACGTGTCTCTGCGTGTGACTTGTGTGCCTTGCACACCCTCACCCTGCTCGCTGCAGAGATGAGCCATAAAGCCCCAGTAACCCGGAAGTGCCTGCTGGAGTCGTGGGGGAACTCGCAAAAAGTTGCTATTTAAAAAACAATATTTTACTGCTGGGCAACTGCCCAGAGCTAATTATAATGCTCAGATGAATTAAAGTGCAGCAAAGTCATAGAAAGCACTGTTAAGCGCAATAGTAGTTAGCCCCAAATAGAAAGGGACAGCACTACTCCCTTCCTACTTCTGTTAAAGAAAATAGGGCTCCAGTTAAAATGAAGTAATATGGTATTTCACACACAAAGCATATTTTTCATCTCCCACACTCTCTTATGACTTACTTATACAACACTTACCCTATCTAGGGTGAATGGAGCACTACAGTTCATTCACCTGCTTGTCTGAGGCACAAAAGAGCTCTCTTAGTTGAAAATGGAGCTTTTAAACCCACTGGACTAGCTGCAGTGTCATGACGTAGTGAAAGAAAAAGGACATAACAAAACTTTTAAAAAGGTTCTTTTATGTTTTCTCAGAGTCCATTTTTTTGCTCAATTAAATATTTATGTTACCTTCCATATTAAAGTGATAATAGTAAATTGTAACAATTCTGAATTAAAGAATTAAACAAAATAAATTACATTAAATTAAAAGGGAAATTGTGAGAGGATTGTAAACCAACCAACCCCACGGTCTGGATAAATGATTGCTTGAAAGTGGCTTCAGAGATGCCTGGAGGGACTATTGATTGTAACTAGGTAGCATGCTATGCACTAGTGAGTGAGTCTCGGACCTTATAAAGGATCAAGTACAGCATGTCAGGGTCAGCTGGGACACATCTGTTTGTTAGGCACCAAACTGGTAGCTACACTAAGGAGGGGTAAGGTGAGGGGGAGATGTAGGTAGGGGTACGGCATTACCTCGCAGCTGAACTCAGATGCAGGAGAGGTGGGTTAGCCCAGTTCCAAGCAGTAGAGGGAAAACATAAAGAGCAACTGGGGCATCTAGCCAGATTATTGCCCCTCACTCTGCCTGCCCTAAGCATGTCGGAGTGAGGCTACTAGCAGTCCAGGAGCGAATTCTATAAGGTGGTGAAGCTTGTATCTCAGACTGTCTTCTGCATCCAGGTATGCACCAGCTGGTAGAGATCAGTCTGAGGGTTGAGGAGAGGTCGAGGGTGGCTGCATATTCAAAAGTAGTTAGGAGCAGGCCACAATATATTTTTTCTACCCACACAGCAATGCAAGCCATAGTAAAACATCAATGCAGCATTTTGTAAATCAATTAAAGCAAGCCATCAGACAAACAAAACGGATACTATGAGCAGATAAACTTAGTGAAACAGTCTTTGATGGCAAGAGAGTCGAGTATGTGTAGTGAGTGACTGCGCTCACACTCTCTCATGCACTAGTGTGGACACAATCCCTTTATGGTGAGGTTGCAGTCAGTAGAAGCAGGCCTCATGGCAGGGAAGCAGGAGAGGAGGTGCAAGTGGTGGGGTCAGAGTTACAGGGCAAGAACCTGTTTAGAAAATCAGAGAGGTAATGTTTGTTTCCATCTCACCCCTCCAATCCCGATTGAACTCTTTAAGTTCCTCCCTAAAAACAGTTACCAGACCGTCTGTGTGGTCAAGAAGGCGCCTGACGATTCTTGCTGGGAGGGAGCTGTGCTGTAGGCTGTTCAACCCTGGGTCCACGTTCTTCAGGGCCAGAGGAGCTGAAGGATGGCAGAGGGACATTGGCTGGCACAGTTGCTGCCCAGAAGGTGACTTCGGTGGTGGTTTCTGAGTAATCCTACTGGGAAATGCATATTGAAGATTTCAGCTTCCTCAGCTCTTCTGGGTGAACGTGCTTGTTCTATGCACAGCTACATGTTGGAACAATTTGCCAGAACAGTTTCATAAAACAAAAAGTCATATAATTTTTAAACAGCAGTTAAAAACACTCTTTTTTAAAACAATTACAATGTAAATGTTTTTTGTAATGTCTTGTGTATAAACTTATCCTGCATATTGCATGTATGTAACTTAGTACTGTATTAACATCTTGGCTGTTGTTTTATGGCCCTTGGTCATTCATGAAAAGGGCTTTTGGCTCATTGTACTTACCTGGTAAACAACAGTTGAATAAATAAATAAAAATCAATAAATACCTAAATCCTGTGGGTGCTGAGTATATTGTTGCTGAGTTATTGGGCCTTCACTGAGCTGATAGTTCATACTGGGTTTAGTGGCACCTTCCGCACTTGGAGA
The DNA here is from genome assembly GCA_016271365.2 of Neoceratodus forsteri. Lineage (NCBI taxonomy): Eukaryota > Metazoa > Chordata > Ceratodontiformes > Ceratodontidae > Neoceratodus > Neoceratodus forsteri. The sequence goes on from CM057455.1 coordinate 299,103,763, forward strand.
CAAAGGGGAAAAAGTGAGGAGTATAAGTTGGAGGCAGGTCTTGTTCCCTGTCAGCCAAGACCCTGCTATGGCTATTACTTCTGGAATGGAGCGAAGGCAAATTCTCTTTACTGTGGACCCTGGCCCGATTTCAATTTTGATGTCATGCTTTTGGGGTAGGGGCCAGAAATCATCATTGGTAGGCCTCACTGGTGAGTTGCCTGTGGGGGCCATAGATTCAGGGGCAGTGTATATTGGTACTGGGTGAGTGAGCCATGGAGCTGCACCCTGAGACCAGTGGGACTGGAGCTATGCTGCAGATGACCTAGTCTTATGGATTAAGGTCAGGGCTGCTTCTGGAGTGCTAAATGTAGGCGCTACTCCATTGTGTATGGTCCGCAAAAGTGACAGGTAGCGGAGTGTGAAAGGGATTCCTAAAGAATGCAGGGCCTGTTGCACCTCCATGTAGGCATGATGTTTTGTGGTGAGGTCCAGGGAAAAGTCTTGAAATACAATGATGGGATGGCCTTGCCTGTCTAGGGACCAAGTTCTTTGGCTCTGTGCAATATATCCTTTTTATCTGAAAGCACAGAAAGTGGAAATGTGCCTGTCCTCTACCTGGTCAGGATAGCGCTTCAAGAATAGTGCAGGCTAATACAGCGTGGCCTACCATAGACAGCGACAGGGCAATTACAGCACTATGTAGTAAGCGCTCCTCTGGTTACTGTCCGTGGTGCTACTTATGAAGACAAGGGGAAAGGAATGGAGGAGGCTGGCCAAGCTGCTAATAGCTTGCTTTTAAACTAATTTCTATTTTATTTATTTAAAATTGTATTAATGTAATTGTATTGTTTTATTGCATATTTCATCGTATGTTTCTGTAAGGCGCCCAGAGCCTCTGGGATTGGGCATTATATAAATAAAACTTGCTTTGCCTTCCATGACATAGAGTAGTAATGCAGAAGCAGCTTGGCTGGAAAGGGGGTTTGAGACCAGGGTTCTAATCTCGGTCTCCACAATTTTACTTTTCCCACGTAATCTAACTCTGAATCGGAGTTGATTATTTTAATTATGGGGGGGGGGCTCCCCCCGCAGAAATAATGTTTTCCAGTGGTAGCAATTGTGAACTGCAATTGCAGTCACTACCACTGGCACTGGTTTTGTTGGTGGCATTGTTTCCTGCAGCTTTTCTTGTCAGTGCTGTGTGGACAGCGCTGTTTTTGACAGTACTGTCCATGTAGGCGCTGATATGACCTAGTGCTCTATTTTGTTCCTCACAGGTGCAAGTGACCTGTCAAGGAAATAAATATATTTTGATGCAGTTTTACAGTTTGGAATTCCGTCTTTGCAAAGGCATTATAAAAACACTGGTTTAAACATATATCAAAGTGTTTAGAGGATCAACTTTTAGCTGATGATTTAAAGACAGTCAGTACAGGGTGCACACTAAATTAGTATTGCTTTAGGGCAGTCCTCATACTGATGTCTTGAAACTACGCAACATACATGAACCTATTAACTCATCAATGTGTTTTTATTCATTTAATTTGGAGAATAGGGATCAAGTGTGTGTGTGTTTTGTTTACCTAACAAAGGATAAATTAGGCCCCCAGACAGGCCCAGTGAGCACTGAGCACATACTCACAAGTGAGTTGGCAGAGCAGAGCTGCTGTTTGTCCTCTAATTGAATCAAAAGCAGGTAATTGGTTGTCTCCCAGTGGTGGCAATCAGCTGTCTCAGGCCCTAAATTGGGAGGTGTGGCCTAATTTTCTGGGCACAACCTTCCTTCTTGCTTTCCTTCTGTGGGCTTCCCAGGTGGATTGGCATGGTGGCAGGCAATACTTTACTCTGGATGGAAAGAGGAAGAAAGTGAGAAAGGCAATTAATTTCCTTCCACTGGGAGCTCTTGAGAAAGAGAGGGTGGGCATGGGCGCGAGAGAGAGAATACAGGTTCCACAAAGCTCCTGTCAGTCAGGACAAGCACTGTGGTGCAGGAATGGCAGAGAAAAGGCTAATAATGAGGAGTTAGCAGCTTCTTTATGAATGAATGGATTTACAAGTAGTGGTGTCATGCAGGGTGCGAGTGTAGGGTTGTCTTTCTGTGAGCAAAAGTAAATTCACCAAAGTCTTCCAATACGACAGTGTGAAGAAACCTATTGACAAGATCCTTGCTATTATACTGTATGTCAATCTGGATAAATTATGCAGCTGTGGGGGAAAGAATGAACCTGGTTGTACTGGATTTAAGAAAAGTTGGCCTTCAAAAAAGTAGGAATGTTGTATATGTGTGTGTGGTGTGTGTGAGAGAACGTGTATATGTGTGTTTCCATACAATGTATACATTTGTGTGTTCACGGTGACTATGGATACAAGTATGGATTTGAGATGACATAATGTGTTTGAGTATGTTCATGTTTTTGTGTATGGGGTGACTGTGTATGTGTTTGATGTGACCGTATGTGTCTGAGTATGGTTATGTTTTAGTGTGAGTATGCAGTGACTGTATGTGTGCTTATGAGCTGCATGTGACATAATGTGTCAGAGTACAGTATGTTTACATTTTTGTGAGATTATGGTGTGACTATGTACGTGTGTGTTTGTGATGTGACATAATGTGTCTGAGTATGTTTATGTTTTTGTGGGATTATGGGGTGATTGTGTATGTGTGCGTATGTGTTTGATGTGACATATTGTATCTGAGTAGGTTAATGTTTTTGAGGGGTTATGGGTGTACATGTGCGTATGTGCTTCTGCACATGGTTACAGCAACATTACCCCTCTTATTGGTGACCTGGAGAGGGATTGTCACAGGTGCCTCAAGTTGCAGCTCTCTCTGGTGGGAAGACTGGAAGTCACCAACATGTTCTCTCCACCTAAACTGTTTTATTGTCTTACCTAATTTATTTATTTAAACTGTACTAACCGGTTAGAGCCCTCTGGGACAAGGTCTATTTAAAGGGGTGTCCTGGACATGTATAAGAACAATGTATAGGTATATAGAACGGCAAACTAAGGACAGTTAGATTGCAAATCTTGTAAACAATTACATTTACAATAGTCAAGAAGGTACCGTTTACATACACATTTCAAGGACTCTAAAGATGTAGCCTCCCTCCGACAGAGAGGTAAAGTGTTCCAGAGTTTGGGAGCAGCATAATCAAAAGAATGCTGTGAAACCAAAGTTTTGCACTGAGGAGTTGATATAACTAAGCTGCTAATGATCTAAAGGTCTGAGATATTTTAGGGAAATGGAGTTGGCTGCATAAATATGAAAGAAAGCTACTGTAGATTTGAGGATTTTATAAGTAGTGCTGCACACTAAACAGTTTAACCTGGCTTCAGGGGAGAACCATCTGAGATAGCTCTAGATTAAACAAAGGTGCAGCCATCTGTCCTCATCAAGGGCAAAATACCCTATATGATTACAGAGAGTTTTGAACTTACATATTTCCCTCCCAGGCAGAGAGAATGGTTTCATAATCCAGGTGAGGAAGAAGACTTTATTTCACAGTGGCCAAGCAAGTTTCCTCAGTAGGACATTGCTTGACCCTGTAAAGTAGCCCAACTTGTTTTTATTTAGTTGGTCAATAAGGTAGTTCACTTAATCTCTGAAGGACAAACAGGGATCAAGGTGGAAGGTGGAGCCCCCAATATTTAGAGCTATTAACAACCTCCAATTTAAAACCATCCAATAAGTGTATATCAAGATATTTAATCTGGTTGTTGATCCAACTGCATCAGTTAATAGATAACAGGATTATCAGACATATTAAGCAGGTGACAGAGCAATTTAAATGGAAAGGAAAGCTACCCTAGTTTCACTGTAAAAAAAATGCAGGCACATGGACGGGGGTGGTGGTGGGGAATGGGGTCCCCCTCAGTATATGGGGTTATTTTCTAGCATTTAATATGCAACAAACACCGAAATGGCTGTCTTCTCATAGCCATAGTTTCCATTTCTGGCTCTAAAGGCTCCACTGGCACAAAGTGATATCTTCATATCGTTCTGGGTCTGAACTTACCTTCCTTCCTTCCTCCCTCTATAACTACCCTGCATTTTTGGCATCTCACAGACTGTGGGTAAATGTTTTAAGTTTTTCTGGTAACATCCAGGTTGCCCCCACTGCGGATCCTGCTGACCTACATCTGGTGTAATCATCAAATCTATGTCACAGGTATGCCATTCTACTGGAAGACATGGGAAAGCAAAGGGATCAGGTACTGTATTTTAGAGACTTCATTGACCTGGCAAATAACTGTATGTGCTGTAAATCCCTATTCTTCTTTGAGCAACTCTCCTCTAAATTCTACCCTCCAGATTATGCCCTTTGTGGGTACTTGCAGATATGTGAGGTGCTTCAACCATTCCTAAATACAGATCCCCATTTCTGACATGCTGACACGGGGACATTTATTTCATGCTTAAGAGTTGGTTAAGAATACCAGCACTGCGGGGGTGGTGCTTCTCTTGAGGTTCACACAGGAGAAAGATTTAAAGAGAGCACTCACCCCTCCAGCAAAGATCACAAAAGCACATGATTTCTTCAGAGAATTCTGGATTTATTGCATTGCCATTTCATAAAAGTGCAAACAAACAGAGGTAAAGGCAATGCAGAGAACCACCCTTTACATTTCACCCCTTTCCACAGGGGCTTCTTCAGAGTCTGCCATAAATTCCTTACCTATAAAAATGCAGGCACAAGGATGGGAGGGGTGGGATGTGGTCCCTCCGGTATATGGGGTTATTTTCTAGCATTTAGTATGCAACAAACACTGAAATGGTTGTCTTCTCATAGCCATAGTTCTCCTTTCTGGCTCTAAAGGCTCCACTGGCACAAAGAGATATCTTCATACTATTCTGAGCTTACACACTTCTATTGTAAGCAATAATACCCGACGGGGTGGGTGGTATTGGGCAATACCGGACCGCCCAGGGGCGTAATGAGGCCCAACACCACAGGCAGAGGGCCTTATAGCCCCTGGAAAGTCCGGTATTGCCCGTACTGCCCACCCTGGAGAGTATTGTTGAGCTTAGAAAATGAGCCACTGAATGATATATGTTTGGAAAAAAAATATTTATATTTACATGTTAAAACTCTTACCTGTTTGATTTATTTTGTAATCAAATAGTTCCTCCACCTGTATTAAAATACTGTGTGATCATGGAAGCACTACTGAAGGAGAGATTGGTGGAACATCTGGTTGTCAATGGACTACAAGACCCAAGGCAGCATGGTTTCACCAGGGGAAGGTCATGTCAGACCAACCTCATTGAATTTTTTGACTGGGTAACTAGGGAGGTGGATCAGGGGAGGGCAGTGGACATGGCCTATCTGGACTTCAGCAAGGCCTTTGACACTGTGCCACATAAAAGACTATTGCACAAACTGGGGAATATGGGTGTGGGCAGGACAGTAGTGTGGTGGGTAGGTAACTGGCTGGGCAGCAGGACACAGAGGGTGGTGGTAAATGGCTGTCACTCCACAGAGGGATGAGTGACCAGTGGGTACCACAGGGATCAGTGCTGGGACCGTACTATTCAATATCTTCATCAGTGACATTGCACAGGACCTAGAAGGCAGAATTTCACTGTTCGGCTGATGACACAAAGCTCTGTAACAGAGTAGACACACCAGAGGGGTGTAGACAGAATGAGAAGGGACCTGCAGAAACTTGAAGAATGGTCAGGGTTTGGCAGTTGAAATTCAATGCAAGGAAGTGCAAGATAATGCATATGGGCACAAAACCCTGGCACAATATATCAGTTGGGGGTGAGGATATAGCATGCACCAAGCAGGAAAGGGATCTTGGAGTTATCATCTCTGATGACCTCAAGGCAGGGAAACAGTGTGACAAGGCAGCAGGTAAAGCAAATAGGATGCTGGGATGCATAGGAAGGGGCACCACCAGAAGGAAAAGGGAGGTCATAATTCCACTATACAAGACACTAGTGAGGCCGCACCTGGAGTACACTGTGCAGTTCTGGAGACCTTACCTACGTAAGGACATAGACAGGGTAGAGAAGGTTCAGAGGAGGGCAACAAAGATGGTGCATGGATTGCATCACAAGTCCTATGAGGACAGGTTGAAGGCACTGAACATGTACTCCCTGGAGGAGAGGAGGGAGAGAGGGGATATGATAGAGACATACAAGTATCTTACAGGGAGGAACAGGGTGCAGGAATACACTATTTTTAAGCGAAAAAGATGTTCCAGGACTAGAGGGCATGGGATGAAGTTGGAGGGAGGGCGATTCAGAGGAAACGTGAGGAAGAATTTCTTCACAGAACGGGTGGTGGACAAGTGGAACACCCTGCCAGAGGAAGTGGTGGGGGCTGAAACAATCACGGGATTTAAGAATGCATGGGATAGACATAAAGGAATTCTGGAGGTCAGGGGTAAGGGGCAACAGACTTCCTGGAAAACATAAACTGAACTTACAAACTTAAATGGGCAGACTGGGTGGGCCATAGGCCCTTATCTGCCGTCACTGTCTATGTATCTATGTATCTATGTGTTTCTTTACACCTAGTGACTTGTGTCTCAATGGAGCCTCCGTAGTTCCCACTTTGGAGCTGGTTGTTACAGTTACCCCCTTCCAACCACACAGATACGTTCAGGGTTTAAGTTACAGTGCTTTTCATATTTTCCTTACTTTATTAATTCATCGTCCAGTTTTATTTCATGTGTTTACGTTTTTTTTTTTTTTTACTATTTTACCCTACCCATCTCGATCGCTTGTTGATTGTGACTCCCTCCCCCCCCCGCTGCTTCTGTAGCACATTGGCTGGTGTTCTGTGTTTCCATCAGTTTACCTTTAACCGCATGTCAGGGAATGTCTAATTTTGCAACGCTATTTGATGGGGAGATTAGGAGAACTGAAATGTGGCTCGAACATGCTGCAGCTTTTGGTGGGATCAGGCATGACGGCTAGGAGATGTGAATGCTCTGATACCAGCAGGATGTGGTAAGGAGCTACTTCTGAGTGTAAATGATGAGGGGAGACTATGGGTTTACATGGAAAGGCGCGATCTGCTACCGACAGTTATGTGAAGTCGACTGATCTGTCGTGGGCTTTTTTTTAAAAAAATATATGGCTACTGGTGTGGTTCTGGTCCCCCGTGACTCTCAGGAGACATACTGCGTGGGCAGTGCAGTCAGTGGTAGTGGCCATTTTTAAACCGAGCTGCGCTTTGCACCATGAAGCCAATGGGACCAATGGCTTTCATTTAATTTTTCTAGCACGGTAGTGCGAGACGGCAGTCGGAAGAGTGGTCCATAGTAAAGAATACAGCTGTGAATGTCTTCACTCTCCCAACTGCAAAATCAGGTAGGCAGTGATCACTGAAGCTAGTAGTGTGTTGGGGGGGAGCTTGTAGCTCTCACTAAGCGAGATAAAAAAACATGGCGGGGATTTCGAATTTTCTGAGATACTTCCAGCCAATTCCAAAACAAGCTGGGCACCACTGGAGAATGCTGCTAGGTGAAGTGGCCCTTAGACTGGCTCTTGTTTTTAGCTGGGCATCTATTGTCTGATAGATGCCCACCTAAATAAGTGTCTCAGCCAATCAGGAGAGAGAGAGAGAATTGTCTTTGCCCATTTTCTAATGCTTCTAAGATTCTCTTGTATCTATCCCATGGATTCTAAAATCCTTTGAGTGTTCTGGTCCCACTACTTCCTCTGGGAGGCTGTTCCAAGCATCCACTACCTTCTCCTTGAAGAAGTACTTCCTCACATTTACTCTCAGCCCCCCCAACTTCATATTGTGGCCCCTTGTCCTTGAGCATCTTTTCATTTGGAAAATGCTTCCCTCCTGTACCTTGTTTATTCTTGTGAGGTACTTGAATGTCTCTATCATCTCCCCTGTTCCTTTCTGTCTTCTAGGGAGTACATATTTCAATCCTTAAGCCTTTCTTCGTAGGGCTTCTGATGCAGACCCTGCACCATTTTGGTTTCCCTCCTTTGAACCGCCTCTACCCTATCTATGTCCTTTTGGAGGTGGGGCCTCCAGAACTGTACATGGTACTCGAGGTGGGATCTCATCAGCAATCTATACAGGGGTATTATTATTATTATCTCCCTCTTTCTGCTGTTGCTACCCCTTCCCATGCCTCTGAGCTTTCCGCTAGCCTTCCCCACTGCCTTGTCACACTGTTTAGCTACCTTCAGGTCGGAAATGATAACTCCCAGGTCTTCTTCCTGTATTGTGACTGCTAATACCCCCCAAGTTGGTATGTTGCCCCTAGGTTTGTGCCCTAAGTGCATGATTTTCACCTTTTTTTTGCATTGAAACATAGCTTCCAAACTCGTGACCATCCTTCTAACTTCTTTAGATCCTCCCTCATTCTTTCACCCCCCCCGCCCCCCGGTGTGTCTACTATGTTGCAGATTTTTGTGTCATCTGTGAATAGGTATACCTTCCCCTCCAGTCCTTCTGCAATGTCTCTAATAGAGAAATTGAAGAGGAACAGGCCTAATATTGATCCTTACGGCACCCCGCTAGTTACTTTGTCCTCCCCAGCGTGTACCCAATTTACCACCACTCTTTGGCTCCTATCACTAAGCCAACTCTCCACCCATTTTACTATTTTTGGACCTACTCCTAGGCTTCTCAGTTTGTTTACCAGCCTTCTGTATGGAACAGTATTGAAGGCCTTGCTGAAATTCAGATAGGCCACGTCAACCACCCCTCCCTGGTCCACTTCCTTTGTTACCAAGTCAAAGAACTCGATCAGGTTTGTCTGGTAGGACCTCCCCGCAGAGAATCCAAGTTGCCTCAGATCTTGTAGGCCTCTGGTAACAAGGTATTCTCTAATCCTTTTCTTCAGTAGTGATTCCATTACTTTGCCCACTGCTGAATTCAGGCTGACTCATGTATGTAATTATTGACACCTATCAGCTGTTGTATATTGTACCTGTCTAACCTTCTAATTGCAACACTGAAGCGTGTACCTTTTGTTATGTGATCTCTTATTTCGTTCTCTGTATGCATTTGTTGGTGTTTCAGGTTCACGTGGAACCTGTATAAAAGAGTCCTTGACTCATAGGCATTGTAATCCGAGAATTCAGTAAATAGAAAACATAAAACAAATAATTACCTGCCTCCTTTCTATTTCCACTTTTGTGGAGTGGGACTTCTGCCCTCCTCCAGTCCCCCAGTACCCCTCCTGTTTCTAGTGACCAGTTGAACAGGGCTGTCAGAGGTGCAGCCAGCTCCTTCCTGAGCTCCCTCAGCAACCTGGGGTGCACCGCATTTGGACCCATTGCCTTGTCTACATTTAACTTTGACAGTTTCCTGAGGACTCTTTCCACTGTGAAAGGGCTAGTGTCCACCTCCCGACCTTTATACCCTTGTCTTGTAACAGAGGCCCATTGCCTACCCCCTCCTTCATGAATACTGAACAAAAGTATTTGTTAAATATGTCCACTTTTTGGTGGTCCTCTTCTACAGAACCCCCCCCCCCCTTTCAGTCTTACTATCCCTCTCTTGGACTTGCTCTTTCCACTAATGTATCTAAAAAATGTTTAATCCCCCTTTTTTACTGATTTGGCTATCTTTTCCTCTGTTTTCACTTTTGCACTCCTAACAGCTTTCCCTGCCTCCCTTTGTTTATACTGGTAACCCTCCCTATCTTCCTCCTTCTGTGTTCTTTTGTAATTTGTGAAGGCTATTTTTTTACTCTTACTTTTTCTGCTACCCCTTTAGAGAACCATAGTGGTCTCTTTTTTCTCTTGCCCTTACTGACCTGCCCGATACAAAGTTTAGTAGCTTTTTCAGTCCTCTCTCTTATTGCAGCCCATTGTTCTTCTACTCTCCTAGTTTCCCTATACCTGCCAAAGCATCTCTGAGGCATTCTCCCATTTTCTTAATCGGCCCTCCTGAAGTCCAGAACCCTCATCCTCATGTGGTTTGATTCTGGCCCTCACTGCTAGGACTGCTAGGCCCATCTAGTCTGCCTGTAAGTCCTAAACTTGTATGCAGTCACTGACCCTAAGTGATCAATTGCTTTTCATCACTTCCTCCCCACCCAGTATTCCCTTGTGCCTGTTCCAGGCATGTTTAAACCCCTCCACTGTGTTTGCCCCCACCACCTCTTGTGGCAGACTGTTCCAAGCATCCATGACACTGACCAATAGATGTGGTGACCAATAGAAGTTATGACCAATAGATGAGGAGTACTAAAGCACTAATGAGGAGGAGGTTGTGGAGTCAAAAACAGTGGTGGAATTCAAGCATGCATGGGACAGTCATAAGGCAATTCTAGGGGGTGGGGGTAGGAAGAAGTAGGCTGCTGGTTAACTAGGATCTGCAGCTTATCCACTAGGTAGGGAAATGGACAGACTGGGTGCGACAAGCGGTCCTTATCTGCCATCAAATTCTATGTTTCTATGTTCCTATGACTGGATGCTATGGCCTGAGTCATTATGGCAGGCCAGTTCACAAACCAGCTGGAAAAACCAGTGACACTTCTGATCAACAGAAGTGGAGTACAACAGTACCAGTAAGATGACCCTGACCTGTGCACGTTACGATGGTGTGTCAGATCCCCACCTGACAGGCAGTGACTCCAATGACACTTCCATGTGGAAGGACAAAGAGCCAGTGGGCAAACACTATGAATTTTGCGTGTTGTCTTGGTGTGCCTGTTCACATCTTAACTAGAAAGGTGGTGATGCTTGTGACTTGCAGATGTGGAATACTAAACCGCCAGTGAGCAGACACTGTGACCTGTGCATGCTGTCTTGGTGTGCCTGCTCACATCACCGCCCAACAGACAGTGACACTTGTGACCTTCTCACATGGAGTATTGCATCACTCTTGCTGAAAGCAGACACTTGACACACAGTCTACATTCAGTTGGAAACTGACACACAAAAGGCATGGGGGCCCATTTAATATCATATCATAGGAAAGAAAATGTAACAGATACCTGATGCCCATACAGTAATTAAACAAACGGATGAGATGTCCTCTGAACAGTATTTATCCTTGAGCTGTGTGTCACAGTAAGACAATACGCGGGGCTCAGGCACACCTGGTCAAGTGCAGATGGCTTCATTACTTAGTTTTCCCACCTCATAAGTTCCTGTCATAAATAAAAGATTCCCTCTTCTTTCCTCGCCTGTTTGTTCTGCTGAAATATTCATTCCCTGGTCATTAAGTTTTAAGTAAGGATTCCGTGTTCAGGTAGATCATGTTCCATTTGTTGCAGGGCAGGTAGCATCTGCAATTCAATGCTATTCCTTTTAACCTGGAAGACACACACACACACACACACACACACACACACACACACCCACACATACTAACATCTCAGCATTCATTCTCCTTTAAAAAGGCTCTAAGTAGGATTTTCATTTGCACTGCACTTGTATAACCTTTGTACTTCTAGTACCTCTACTAAAGTGTTCACTCATAATATGAAGAGCCATTTGCTAAGCTTGAAAGCCTGAGCACCTGCTCCTGCTTCTAGTAGATATGCTTTTTACATCAATGTATAGCAACTGCAGTCTCTACTGTTATACCTGCTGTATATCCATCTGCAGCTAACGTTTATTACTCCTGTTCTCCAAGCTTCCAGGCTTGCACTTCAGGTGCTTTTACACACAGGTTTTAATAACAGAATGAGCATTACCTGTGTGGGGCTGTTGTACTCTGTTCTGTTCTTGATTCACTTTACACTCCGCGTGTATTCCGGCTGCCCCCACCTCCATTTTCAATATTTGTGTTTCGGCTTCCCCATGTTGCTCTACGGCTGTTTCTGCACTGCTACTGCAATGGCTGTTTTACACAGCCGGATGCAACGGAACACATCAGGACAAACCATGAAAAGCAGAGATTGCGATTCGGGTGAACGTTCACCAAGGGAGCGGAACAGATACATTTTACACACAAGGGAGGTAACAGCATACTGTTTCTGTAACGGTCATTCCATTACAGAAACCTGTGTGTAAAAGTGCCTTTTGTAAAAATGTAAATATGTGTCACTGTTTTGTACCATTTGTTGTATCCCAGATGTCAAACCACTGTACTATAAACTGAGACATTACTTTGTTACTGCTTATTCAGTGTACTTGTTCTTCCTGGGTCATGTCTGAAAAATGTGCTTGGCACCTGTGCACCTATTAAAGGATAAATAAATAAAACACAAATGAATTTACCAGTGGCTGTTTTCTCAGTGATGATCAGTAGCACTCTCACCTCTGGTTCACAAGGTTGCAGGTTCAAGTCCCACAACAGAGACTTGGGCTCCTATCCAGTGCTGGGGATACGGTGCAGTACTGAAGGGGCTTCCTGTAACAGTGCATTACTGATTTCCCCCCAAAAAACTAATGGAGTGGGATTTTCAAAACTTTGGATGCAGCACTCACATCATGTTTTCTGAAGCAGCTGCATCACAGCAAATGCATCTGGATGTGTCCTATTTCCTGATACATTTATGACACTATATGTGATTTACTGAGTAAAAAGGGCAAATGTGTAATTTCTGCATAATTTTTCTGGATGCAGCTGTGATACTTGTGTAACCCCTGGGTGGCGCTATCCCCAGTGTTACACCCGTGCCTACTACTTACAAACTAGGCTGAGGGGTTTGGGTTCGTCTAGCTGATAACCATACTTTTAAACCTTTGCTCAGTGCCTCCACTCAGGATGCTTTACATGGGTAAGCTGGTGATAGGTATAGCCCCACCCCCAAGATGCTATACCTCCCACAATGACCATTTACCTTCCTCAGACAGGCCCCAATAAACATTTCCCCACATTTCAACATCTTGTATTTAAAAGCTCTCTCCAATAATATGTTCACACCAAATATGTCAACAACAATAACAAGAGATTTATTTAGGGGTAAAAGGAGTTAGGAACGGTGATGTGGAGTAGAGGTTATTTGATTTCTATTTACATATTTACACAGATTGTTTGGCTTTTGCTGGTGAACCCTCCAGCTGGGTGGCTATATACTAATAGGCAGAAAGCAATCACATTTTACCATTCGACTCATGATACCCAGAGCCCTGGCTATCTAGCCATTGACAGATCAGATGTTACATAAACAATTATTAGTTTTTCCACACTGGTACTAGTCCCAGAACAATATGAAACCCCGCAATCTCATACCATACTGAGTAACCAGATACCACAGTCCTAGGTGTTGCAGGCCTGGTGTATGTTGCAGCTGGTCAAGGTGGCTGGCTATTGATTTGAGGGAAGGGGCAACTTGGAGACAGATTCCTGCAATGACTGCAGATGCTATTTACAATGAAGGCAGGGATTGCCCTGTATTTGCAGAAAACTGAACAATTCAGGACAAGCTACTTGGATTTAATATCCTGAATATTCAGAACAATATTTGAAAGTCTCATCCAATATAGATTGAAACCGATACTTTTGCCAATCATCCGAATTCCCTTGAAACAAAGTCACATGCAGTATATTTACATACCAAAATAGGCATCCATCCAGCATAAATAGAAAGCAACACTTTGATCAAGCATCCAGTATGTAGTTACATGAAGTCACATCCAGTACATTTACATACCAAAAACAGCATTCATAGCCAAAGTCACATTCAGCACGTCTAGACATTTTTACACTTATGGCAAACGCTCTCAGACGACATCCAGGTAAGACAACGGTAAATTCTCTTTAGTATAACTTAGACATAATATGCCTGGGGCCTCCTGTCCCATGAAGTGGTGAATGCGGCTTGGCAGTCAGCTCCACAAGGGCAAGACTCTAACCCACAGGGCAAAGACAAATTACAACACACTTATATGATTTACTATCAAAGCATCTTGCTGCAACTGCGATTTTGCCATTTGGGCAGCAGACAAGATGCACCCATATCAACTTTGAACTAAACAGTCTCTGATGGGGTTAGTAGCCCAGACTGATAGCTTCAGTATCTCAGAATGGGCAAAACATATCTGGTAGTGGGGCTTGAGGCCCCCAAGATTACTTTAGAAGCTTCTCCCTCACACTGGGGGGTACGAGAGTACTCACTCAGGTCCTCCATGGGTCTCATCCGCAATCGAAGGCTTCCTGAATTCTTCTTCAGGTCTGTCACGGCTGAGGCATGGTAGATGGACTTCTTCAACATCTTTCCCCGATGTGGGAGGGAGGGCTAACTTCTGAAGGGCATATCTGGCAACCTCCAGACTAGCAGTTGCAGAAACTAAATTTACTTTAACTGGTAACTTTAACTACAAATAACAAACACCTCCTGATGACTGGAGGGGCTTAGCTAAGTGGCCCAGGCCTGGTGGCATGGCTGGGGCGTGAGTCCCCACCCCTGTGGGGGGCTCCCAGCAGGCTGTAACCTGCTCTCCTTCTTCTCACTCTCGCTGATCTGAAGACAAAACTGTCAAACACTGTCTCTTATAGGGATCCTAGTTCGACTCCTGATTGGCAGCAGAGATGGGGCGACAGGTCTCTAAATGGCTGAGGGACCTGTCAATCAGAACACTCGAGGAACAATTGGTTTGGAGAATTAGTGCCTAAAATGATGTTCCTGTAAGTCCCCATGAGCACTTTGGTGGCTACCCATGAGGTGCAGTGAATGTCCCACAAGTTCTGGCTTTCTATTGCTAGCTCCAATTGGCTGTGACTGCTTGCGATGGCTGCTTAACCCACTCTCCCTTATAGCAGATCAGATACTGTCCTGACAAATATCCTGGTGCAGCCAGAAAGAAATAATTATTTGCCCCAATGTGCCACAGTCTTACAGCTCAGAGGTTGTACTTGCAGTGGCTGCACAGATGAAGAATGTGGCTCCTTTAGTTTTCCTGTCACTACTGCACTTAGTGAAGCTACCCCTGCAGCAACTGACAGGCTGACACACAACAGTCCCAAATACTGGTTAATCCAGGGAAAAAGTACTTATCTTTAATTTAAAATGCTCTCCCCTGCAGTACAATACATCCCCAATATGCAGCAACAAGTTTTAATTTAAAAAACATTTAATTTCCTGACTTTTCAGCCGAAGCCATTTATAGCTACCCTGGGGACAGCCAGATACTCAGTTATTCCTTATTCAGATGACCGGGTCACTGCTCAGGCATGGTTGCCATGAGCCCTGGTCAAACTCTTTAAATTTGAAAGCAATCGGCTCCCCAGCAGGCTGTCTGTGGTCACTGGGTCCCAATTAGGTGGAAGGGATCCCAGGAACCACAGCACAGTCCCCGAGGTGACCGCAAACTGAGTGGTTCAACTGAGGGCAAATTTCACGCCATTGTGAGTACTGCTGCACTGGAGGCAGAACTTTTAACATGGGGCTGCATGCAATGCAATTTCTGCTGCCCCAGAGGCAGCACTTTTACAGTGTCACTCGCAAGTGGTGTTTTTTAAGCTCTGAGGGGCTGGATTTTAATCGGGCTGCAGTCTGGGGCACTAGAGGAGCACTACAGGACTTGGGGGGCCAGAAAAAAATTGGTGGCCAAATTGGGAGAAGCCCTGGAGACAGCAGGAGGAGAACAAAAGGACAGGGCTAAGGTAAGCCCAGACAGGCATTTTTAGGAACCCCCATTTGCAAGGGGGTGATACTTGCGACATAATTTTAGACCACCTTTTTTGTGCCCTGCACAGTCACATTCACAAAATGGAGAACACATCTGTGAAAATCCAGGCAATGGTATTTAGTAAGGCCTGGAGAGCTGGAGGACCAGCCTGGGTACTGGGATATAATAGCCAAGATCAAACTCCTCCAGAGACAAATACTGTCTGACCTTGAGCAAGTCACTTGACCTCTAAGTGCTCCCATCCAGTGAAGTACTAGAATGCAGTGCACTCAAACAATTGGAAGGACGGACACGAGACAGAATGTTTTCTCAAAGCCTAATTGCTTCAGTGCTAGTGTCCACAAGAAACAAACCCACTGGCTTAATGCCCTGGCACTTTGCCTCACACCAAGGCTTTATCAGGATTCTGACAGAATTCTGTGACATTAAGCAGAATTTCAAAAATTCTAGACATTTCCATCAGAAATGGCACTTGGAAATTCTGTGCACCTCTAATGAGGAGTGCTGAATTTGGAAATTGCTGATTAGCCACTTTGCTTGCACCCTTGTTAAAATTTACATAAACATAAAAAATACTTACATGGAATGGGTCCTGGTTTCACGTTACATTCTGAACTGATTCTGGTTTGCGTGAGCACATGCACACAAGTACTGTAAACCACTGGGGCTGTTCTGGAGAGAGAGAGGGAGGGAGAAGGGGGCACATATAGTGGCAGCCAAAGGAGTTCTGCCTGCAGCAGGTGTGTGGGCCAGGTGCCAATGGAGAGAAGGGCTAAGATGACACATGTTGTTGTCCCCAAAGGGGTGTTTACTTCTCACATTTAAAAGAATGAGCTGCACCTATCACAGAAAAGTTTATCGAAGGGTGAGCTGTCCTGTGATAGGTACAGCTGCACCTTTCCATTAGCCCATCATGGTTTGGGTGAGCCACCACCCGAAATCTGCCTCTCACATCATCCTGTTGCTGCGCTCAGCAATTTTCACAGCCACAGAATTTGTTTAAAGCAGCTGTCTCAGGGCTGTGAGAGTTCCCATCCAAGAAGAAAGTTCTATGGTTCCCCTAGACATATAACCCCACATGACAGCATGTTCAGTTTGCCAGTTTGAGATCACAAACACACACACACACACACACACACACACACACTCACACACAAACAGGTTTTAGATACAAGGTGTTACATGGAAGGCCAGAAGCTAATTACAGACTTTAAAGGAAAACTACACCCAAAACCTGAAAAAATATATGTTGTGCAGAGTGTTTTAATTTGTATGTGAAGTTCTAGTGTTTCCTTCCCTCTGACTGGTATTAGGAGTTTTTCCTAAATTAGCCTGCTAGCTTTATGCTAGTTTTACGACCCCTGGGGTTCTCCATACCTGACAGTGTAATTGTATTTCTGGTTCCCACAGTGCATCTTGTCTCACGTGATTGTGATGTAAGAGAGACCCAACATTCAGCACACACATGCCAAACAAACTAAATATCTTGGAAGCTTTACAAGCTGCACAAAAATTACCAGCAGCAAAGTTTTTCAGGACAGTAAAACCTTTAGGATGAGGGTGGTCACCAAGCTGAATTCTACAGATTTTAAAATATAGCCATCTCTGTTGTTGTGAACTGATTGCAACGCAATGCTTTCTGCTGGATTTATGGGCTCTTCTACATCACCATCACATGAAACAAGGTGCACTGTAGGACAAAGAAGTGCAATAAAACTATTTGATATGGTGATCTCCAGGGGTCATAAAACTACCCAAAAGCTAGTAGGCTAATTTAGGAAAAACTCCTAATACCAGTCAGAGGGAAGGAAACACTAGAACTTCACATACAAATTAAAACACTCTGCACAACATATATTTTTTTCAAGTTTTGGGTGTAGTTTTCCTTTAACTAAGTTAATTATAGCTGTAGTTGCTAAAGAGGAAAATCATAAACTTTTGTAACGCTTAGAGGAGAAAACCAGGTTTAGTACACTGGTGCGAAATCATAAATGCTTTGAAGTCTGTGTGAGAAAGGATGCTGCTCTGTCATGAAAGACGAACATGATGAGAGGAAATACTTAATTGGGGAAGTCACAAGGGGAAAGGAGTTTCTGCTGATGTAACCTTAATTAACTTTCCTTCTAAAATGATAAAATATCATGGGTGTATGATTTTTAATAAACAGAGGAGAAGTTAGGTGACCTCACACAAAGGGGTTGGCTAAGACAGTTTTTTTAAACAATAAATTCTGTTTTACTTGAGACACACTTTTATCTAGACTCTGACAAAGAAACATCGTTGAGCACTTTGAGCAGGTATTTAGAGAGAGAGAGAGAGAGAGACAAATGTAAGTATTGTAGTAGGGATTGCACTGTTAAAACCTTGTTCTTTTAATAGATTTGTGTGTCTTGTGATATAATAGTTCTGTGTTTTAGGTGTTACATATTTTTTATCTATTTTAGTAAAACTCTATTTTTAGAGCCTACTTGGTCTGTCTTTGATTTCTTTCCTTTTACAAGGGAAGTATATATGGTTAAAGCAGACACTGAATATAAGTTCGAATGGTGTTACCAAACTGGAAAAAGGTAAGCGTTTTAAATCTAAGGTCTTTTATTACAGTTTTCAGGGTTAATTTCTGTACACCTGGTTAGGTGCCCATAGGCAAAGATATCTGGCCCCCCAAAGACAGAATTATCTGAGCCTGTACACTGGGTATGCTAACAAGAGGTTCACAGTTTGAATCCCTCCAAGACTTGAGACCAAAGGTTGATTCACAGCGGGAAGGTCATGCCAGACGAATCTGATAGATTTCTTTGACTGGGTGACCAAAGTAGTAGATCAGGGAGGGGCTGTGGACATGGCCTACCTAGACTTTAGCAAGGCATTTGATACAGTCCCACACAAAAGATTAATGTACCAGTTAGCCAGCCTGGGAGTGGGTCCCAAGATAACAGCCTGGGTAAAGAATTGGCTGGAGAATAGGACACAGAGAGTTATAGTAAATGGAGTCCACTCAGAAGAAAGGAGGGTTACTAGTGGGGTACACTGAGGTTCAGTATTAGGACGGTCCTCTTCAATGTCTTTATAAGCGACATTGCAGAGGACTGGAAGGAAAAGTATGTCTCTTTGCAGATGACACTAAGATCTGCAACAGAGTTGATGCACAGGGTGGGGTGGAAAGGATGAGAAGGGACTTGGCAAGGTTAGAGGAATGGTCAAATGTATGGCAGCTTAGATTCAATGCTAAGAGGTGCAAGGTAATGCACCTGGGAAACAAAATCCCAGGGGAAGAGTACACAATGGGGGGTGAGATACTAACAACAACAAGAATGGAAAGGGACCTGGGGGTAGTCATATCAGATGACCTAAAGATCGGCAAGCAATATGAGAGGGCAGCAAGGAGGGCTGGGGGGATACTGGGATGCATAGGGAGAGGCATCACCAGTAGAAAACAGGAAGTTATTATCCCTCTGTACAGACAGCTGGTGAGACCCCATCTGAGTACTGTGTGCAGTTCTGGAGACCCAATCTCCGCAAAGACATAGACAGGATGGAAGCTGTCCAGAAGAGGGGCAACTAAAATGGTGCAGGGTCTGCACAGTTGTTATGAAGAGAGACTTAAGGAGCTTAATATGTATAGCCTCGAGGAAAGGAGGAGAGGGGGACATGATAGAAACTTTCAAGTACCTCAAGGGAATCAACAAAAGTCCAAGAGGTAGCATCTTTCAAAAAAGTGTGCAAGAACAAGAGGGCACAATTAAGAAGATAGAGAGGCGGCTCAGAGGTAGTTTAAGAGTATTTTTCACAGAGAGGGTTGTGGATGCATGGAACGGCCTTCCGGAGGAGGTTGTGGAGTCAAAATCAGTGGGGGAATTCAAGCATGCATGGGATAGTCATAAGACAATTCTGGGGGGTGGGGGTAGGAAGAAGTAGGCTGCTGGTTAACTAGGATCTGCAGCTTATCCAGTAGGTAGGGAAATGGGCAGACTGGGTGGGCCAAGCGGTCCTTATCTGCCGTCAAATTCTATGTTTCTATGTTTCTATGATTCGAATCCACAAAAACAGACAAGAGGGTTACCTTGTTCTGTTAACTGTTCACAAGACTACGCTTGGAGATTGGCACTTTGGGAGTAGAGGGCTGACCTGCTGAGTGGGTTTGTGACCCCATGCAAGACCGAAGGCAGTTCTACTGTGCAGGTAGAAAAAGGGGCCATGAGGATTCCAGCAGCAGGTGGGCTTCTGAGATTGTGGCTGGGTTGCTGAGCAAGCAGATGGGGTGGTTGGCTTGTGGCATCATTTTACAATATCTTTTTCCCTCTGAAATGCTGGCACTACTAGTTTCTACCAATAAGCATGATCTTTTACAGACTTGCCCCTTCCCCACCCCATCAAAGCACTGACACTGCTAGTTTCTGGCACTAAAAATGGCACTTTACAGTATCATCCACCTCCACAAAAACACTGGCGCTGCCAGTTTCTGCTGCTTAATGTGACACATTGAAATTAGTCCCCCAAGCCTGAAACACTAGTGCTGCCTTTTTCTCTGTTTCTGTCACTTAGCACAGCACTTTACAACCCTTTCTCTCCCCCATATACCAAAACTTCTGGTTTTGAATTAGCTGCTCAGTGCATCACTTCACCCACCCCACTGAAACACCATTTTCTGATTCTGCTGCTCTCTTCTGTGGTTGTAGTATTATAGAAGGCAGAGCAAGCACTAATGTTGGGGATGAAGACAGTCACATGCATGTTGGTTGTCTTGCCATACTGAGCCAAGTGCTATGCCTGTGTGTGCCTAACTGCAACTGAACGGTGACTAAGGCAATCCATGGCTGGAGCCCACATAGAACAGCAATCCTAGCAAATGATGGGGCTAACAGACACTAATTGGCAAAATAACAAACCCCCAGCTTGGTTTGTGGTTAATCAAATAGTTTTATTTAATAAGCAGCACAAACCCACCCACTGGCATCCATCAACATTTCATGCACACCCATGTGTGCTTTCTCAAGGCAGGGACATGAGGAGACCTAACTGAGTACCTCACAGCGGTGAATGAAGTGCAGGAGAGGAGTCTCTTTCAGAGAAGGAGGTGCACCAGAACATGAGGGCATGCAGTGAAGCTTGGGGGGGGGGGTTTAAGAGGGATGTGAGAAAATAGATCTTCCCAGAAAGGGTGGTGGAGACCTGGATTAGCCTGCCAAAAGAGGTGGTGGGGGTGAAGACAGTGGGGAGCTTTAAGCATGCATGTGATAGACACGTGGGCATAAAAAGTCGAGGAAAGGGAGGATGGAAGGACACCGGCAACCAAATAGGGTACATGGTGTAGTAATAGGCAGGGGAAAATAGGTTTTATTAGATGGGTCTACCTGTTCTTTTCTGCCAACAAATTCTGTTTATATGTTTTACTGTACCTCCGCCTCCTCTTATATCATTGCTTGCATATGTGCAGGGTCCGTCTGCATGCGTGGGTACATCTACACACATTGCCATCTAGTGCACGTGCTTGTGTGTGTGTGTGTGTGTGTGTGTGTGGGCATACTCACATGGGCATCCCAGCTATGTGTGTATATCTGTTTTCATTTTCTCCATATGTCTCTGTCTCCTGCCCCTCATTTTTCACCTTTCAGCCTTGTTACTAGGCCCTGTTAATTAGTCCCCACTTGAGGACTCCTCAACTCATTCACTCATAATACTATGCCTTTTCATACTCAACATCACATTTTTGTTTTCCAGCTTTTATTCGTACCTTGCCTGTTACCATTTTTTCTCCTAGAGCCTCCTGATATTTTCTTTCCTCACATATATAGCCATTGTTTCCCCTTACCTCTCCACTAACTTTGCCTTTTCCCTTTTAGATAATTCCTGAAGAAGACCTAAGGTCAAAATTTCAATTCTAACTCTATTTTCCATTTCAGCATGCATTTATTATTACCTAATTATAACTGTCTTTGATACTGTAGCGATGTTATTTATGCTTCCTTACAGGACAACTCTGTAAATAGGGTTCATCTGCCATAAAGTTCTTATCCTGTATAAACAATAAAGGTTTTTATTACTTATGAGTTGAGCTGTATATTGCTCACTACAGCAGGATAAATTGTAGAGTAGGACCTATTTTCATTGGGAGATTTATTGATTTATTTTAATACTTCTCCTATATAGTCCTTGGTGAGGCCTCACCTGGAGTACTGCACAAAAATCTGGAGTCCTCACCTCAGAAATAACAGGGATAGGCTCAAGATGATACAATGTGGCTAGCCCAGTGGCGCTGAGGGTTGAGGCGCTGGATGCCACACCTCATGCCACGCCGACGACCTGAATTCGGGAGAGAGCTCGGGAGTCCGGGGTCGGCAGGGGAGGGTGATGGATTGAGCACCTGCTGGGCTGCTGTCCTCTCTCCGGGTGGGAGGGCATGGGTTGTCCAGTGCTCTGGTGACCCACAGAGGAGACTGGAGGGTATCACGAGCTGCCGGGCTGCACGTAAGGGGCAAGGCTGATGCAGGCAGGGTTGCCATGTGCCGTAGCGTCAGATGTGCACCTCGCACGAGTGGGGGGGGGACTTTTGCTTACTTCACATGAAATACCCCTCCAGCCCTGGATAGGCGATGGCCCTGCCAGAACCACTGCCACATGCCCAACGCTGGTTCCCCAACACTGCCCCTTGGTCTGCCTGGGTTGCAGTCCCCCGACCCGGGGAACCGAAACAAACTTGAAGATGGCGGGGGAACACAGCGGTAGTAGAGCAAGTCAGTGAGTGCAGTGGCTCGAGAGAGTTCCAGCTGGAAGGCTACAAATAGAAGAGTAAAAAAAACATGATACAATGCAAGGTAACAAAAATGATTCAGGGCCAGCAGGGCATGTCCCATAAGGAGTGCCTCGAGGCACTGAACGGGTGCTTGCTGGAGACCAGAAGGGAGAGAGGAGAGAGAAGAGAGGAGATATGACAGAGACCTTCATATTCCTGAAATAAATTAACAGGGTGAATTGTGGGGAACTATTTAACTTGAATACCGCCTTGCAGTCACGTGGTCATGAGTGGAAGTTAGCAGGAGGGAAGTTCCGTAGGGACCTGAAGAAATACTATTTTATAGAAAGGGTGGTGGGGCCATGGAACAGGCTGCCAGATGAGTTGATGGGTGCAAATTGTGTTTTTAAGTATGGATGAGACAGAATGAAGAATATAATGATTGCTTTGCTCAGGGTGTCTGAATCGGGAAGGAGAATGGAGGGCAGGTGGGGAGGACTAGGACCCCGGAGGAACAGTAGGTCCCAGGGCTAAATAAGGAACTCATGCAGACTGGATGGACCGTTGTTCTTTTTCTGACATGGTTGTCTATGTTTCTATGTATTCTTTGCAAAAAACTTCATTAATGCACTAGTTAGGGTTCAGCTTAATGCCACAAAAGTAGAGAAATATAGGTTTTTGGGTCTCCAGAGTCTTGGCAAATCAATGATGGGGTCTTCCTTGGGGTTGTCAGCCCTAATGCCCACCCCATTCCCTGAGCGAACAACATCAGATGTGATCTCCTTGTTGTAGCAAGCCAGTGTCTCATAGTGAGACACTCTCCAAAAGGTTGAGAATTATGTCTTGCCACATGTTGCCAACACAGTCTGCTGTAGCTTTGTTTTTATGTTACTATGTTTTTGTTATTATTTTCTTTTAAAAGAAATGCATATGTCCATAATGGATTCATACTGACAGCGTAAGGGAGGAAAACAGCACGCTAGCTTAGTTTGGGCAGAACTACACAGATTCCTAAAGGAAGAGGAGCATTGAGTGTTATACAGCATGAGTCAGGATAATATTCTGGCAGTTAAGTTTGGATAAGTCATTGCTCAAATTAGGATGTAGGCACTGCCATATGGCAGGCGGGGCAAAGAAGAGCGACTACAATACAACATGTTAAATGCTGGAGTATGCTGCAGGGAACTGTGTATTTCAATGGCAATTAAAGCAGCAGGGCAATGAAAAACGTTTTACCAAAATAGCTAGTTTCAGCCACTGTATCTGATACCTCCTATGCCTGCACACCATGAGTTATTTTATTTTCTTGGTCCTAGCCCTTAAGATGTTTACAATGGTATTTCTAAGCCAAATGTGATGGTCATCTTTTTTTTCTGAGAAAACACTGAATAAAAACATGTAGAAAATGCACAAATTTTGGTAGAACTGGAACATTTTACCACCACATAAAAATGGAATGTACCTGTAATATTATAGTGAAAAAAAAGGGTTGGGTCAAATTTTCTGCCCAATTTTACTGCACTGCTACTTTAAGCCCTCTTGTAATGCAGTTTTTTGTAACAAGTTATTTACTGCAAGTTGTTGAGTTGCATACTGCCAGGCTCAGCTGTGTGTTTAAAAATGCCTTCAACCTAGCAACACTGTCAATCTGGCAGTCACCCTGCTGTTGCTGCCACTTTGCCTTTACAGACACTTACAGGGAATGAATTAATTATATAAAGTCAGTCAGTTGTAGTTTTCCTCACGCAGGGCCCTGTAGGCCCTGCGTGAAGAAAGGAGATCACTGACATTGTTTGCTCTGGAAATGGGGTGGGCATTAGATCTGACAACCCCAAGGAAGACCCCACCACTGATTCTTCAAGACTCCAGAAACCTCAAACTCTAATGTTTATTTCCTTTTGCTGCTTCGGAGTTGGGGGTGGGGAGTTAGGGTTGGAAACCCTAATGCCATGCTTCCCTTCTTTTGTGGTGTTAAGTTGAACCCCAATTGGTGCATTAGTGAATTTCCTTTCTTTTTGAGATAGTGGAATCATATCCTCATTGAACAGGTGCAGATGCACAGGTCCCTTTTGGTCCTGTGCCAAGGGAAGACTCCTTCCACCTACAGAACTGCAGTGATGAATGTCAAACATTCAGGGGTCTGTCTGGTGGGCTATGGAAGCACAGGGCCCTCTGTTCCCTGTGCTTCAATGTGACCCAGATACAGACACACAGGGTAAAGAGTCCATCTGTCAGCCAATGCACAGGGCCCTCTGCTACCCCCAGGTGCAGAGATGCAGGGCCCTATACCAAGAGGACTGCTGTCTTCACTATATGGTACCTGGGCCTGTGCGGACAACCCTGCAGCTTTCATTCACTGTCTAGGGTGTGTGTGTGTCGCATAACAGCAGCATCCCCCAACCCCATGCCATCCAGCTGGGCCACTGACCTCACCCCTGAGCTCAGCTCACCAGCACAGGCTCACAAAGCATACCCACTGGGGGCAAGACTGGCACTATTCACAAAGTTTCCCAACAATTATATAAATATATATTTTTATTTTGACTCCAAATTTTCAAAATAGTCACTTTATGACTTCCCTTATAAACATGACAAGTAGCATTTATAGTATATGGGCCAAAATGTCATTTTGCATGAGACGTGTGAAAACAGGTCTCATCCAGGTTTTAAAAAATGGTACCTGTCATGTTTATGAGGTACTCTGGAAAAATGGCTATGCTGAAAGTTTGGAGTCACAATATTGAAAATGAGTAAAGTTATGAGTGAACTTTGAAATACTGCAATGTTCACTCACAGCCTGGACATTTTGCTATATTTGTAAACCAAAATTTCAGCATGCCCTTCTTTTTACATCACCTCCTGAACCTGTTAGATGAAAAGTTTCAGATCCCCGCTGAAATGTCATTCCACATCACTGAAACATAATTCCGTGCCACAGTTGTGAAAACACATTTTGGCCAGGATTTGAAAAATGACAGCTGTCATGTCTATGAGATGGTGTTAAAAATGGCTATTTTGAAAAATTGGGGTCAGAGTATTTGAAATTACCGAAGTTATGAACGATCATAGAACAATTTGAACATATGCTCATAACTTTATTATTTTTGAATATTTTGTCCCCAAATTTTCAACATAGACTTCTTATGACCCCACCTCATTTATTTATTTATTTATTTTATTTAAAAGAGATTTACCAGGAAAGACATACTGAGCAATAAAGGAAGCCTTAAAGCTCGTTTCCAGATGTGTCCTGGGGGAGGGGAGAGGGGATAAGTACATAATAACAAGTACAAAGCACATTAGTATAATATATAGAATAATGCATGGGGTGGTGTGTTTCATGAACATTTTATACCCGAGGTGTTGGATGCTATATAAGCCCTGAGGAAGCCAGCTCAAGAAGAGTTTATTCAAGCATCAACACAGTGTCTATAAATCCAAGTTTACACACTACCCCATGTTTTATTTTATATAATTGCTGGAGTGTTTTCTTGCCACAGCAATTATATAAAATAACAATACATCAGGGTGCAGCCACGGTCTGGTTGGCATAAAGACCATGTGATCTGCTGTCTGCGGCTGCTGAAAACTTTCTGGGTTACTTTTCTCCTTTAAAAAAAAAGGTTTACTCAAGGGGTGGGATATTCAAAGCAGTTGCGCATGGTGCAACTGGGTTGCACCTATGCAACAGCAGAAATGTGACATGGAGCGATATTCAGCGGGAGCCAGTGTGCAGCACAAGTAGCAGTGCGCCAATGTGCAACACTAATGAATGCATGTGCAAGGGCAAGGGGCATGCCCATGAATATGCGGCACAGCGTGATATTTAACCTCTGATTATGGTGCAAGTGCGGAACAACGTCCAGATGCGCCAAGCAGACTTGAGCCCATAAATACAGGGGGACACACTTGAGCCAGAGGGGAGCGAGAGAGAGAGAGAGAGAGAGAGAGAGAGACACTAGACTGTGGAGAGAGGGAGGGAACAGAAGGAAAAAGGGAGACAGAGCCTGTGAAGGACTGAGGGAGTGGAACAGGCAACCACAAGGGTGTGGGACAGAGGTGGCAGTGGAATGTGAGCCAGGGGCAGGGGAAGCAAGAGAGAGCCAGGCAGAGTGAAAGGCACTGCCCCACGGTGGCAAGCAGACCACAGGAGCTGACTGCCCGGGGGAGACGGGACAGCAGGGGCCATGGTGGGTGCAGCCTTCCAGATGGAGGCCATAATGAGGGGTGTGAGGAGGCAGGAGGAAGAGTGACATGGCCATGGAAGGGCCCGTCGGTGGTACACCCGAAACAGGTGGTACCGTGCCCGCATAAGCTTCGAGAACCACTCCGATATGGATATCGTGGGCTGGTATCACCTGAACCGGGTGATTCTGAGGCAGCTCTGTGAACTGTGCAGTGAGGAGATGCAGGCACCCACTAGATGGAGTCATGCCCTGACAGTGGAGATGAAGGTGACAGCCGTCATGTGCCTGCTCGCCACGGGCACCTTACAGAGACCAACAGGGGACACCACAGGCATAACCCAGTCGGCCACGTCACGCCTCCTCACACAATTCCTCAATGCCCTGCTGCCACATGCTGTGGAATACATCCAGTTACCCAGCACACAGGCAGAGTGTACAGCAACCATGTAGGACTTCCACAGGGTAGCACGGCTGCCTGGCATGCTTGGGGCCATTGACTGCACCCATGTGGGCATCCGCATGCCACCTGGCCCTGAGGGTGTAGCATACGTCAACAGGAAGGGCTACACCAATGTCAACTGCCAGGTGGTGTGCAATGCCAGGGGGGGCGACTAACTAATGTCTGTGCCACACACCCTTGGAGTGCACATGATTCATTCATCTGGCACAGCTCTGCGCTGTGCCACAGGTTCGAGAATGGGGACATCCCCATGGGCCACCTAGTGGGTGGGTCTGGGATGGCCATGGGGAGCTGTGAACAGCAGGGCATGGGATGGGGTGGGCAGGGTGGGTGCGCTGGTGGGGGTGCCAGGGATGGACAAGGGGCACAGTGACAGAGGACACTAGGCTAACCATGTATCTGTCCACACAGGTGACAGTGGCTACCCACTCAGGCCCTGGCTGCTCACCCCCTATCAGTGCCCATCATCCCCAGCAGAGGACCATTACAATGAGGCACATGCCGGCACATGGAAGATCATTGAGTGTGTGTTTGGGATGCTGAAGGCATGATTCCGTTGCCTTGACAGGTCTGGCGGTGCCCTACAGTACAGCCCCTCAAAACCCTGTGGCTTATTCCTGGCCTGCTGTAAACTGCACAACATGGCCATTGACTGTGGGATAGCTATCGAGGCTGAAGAGGGGGACAGCAGTGGGGACGATGAGGGCAATAGGCTGGGGGGGCGGTGAGCAGTCCCCCCTCGGTGGAGGGATCTCCGGCTCCAAAGGATGGCACGCCAGCACCGGGACACAATTGCACAGGAGCACTTTGGCATACGCAGGTAGATGGAGCAACGCCCATGCAGTGGCCAGACACAATGGTACAGCACACAGGCATGGGCAGGCAAGGCAATGGGCATGCATACACAGGTGTGGGGCAGGGGCAAGGGTGGCAGTGCCACACACAACAGCACGCAGCACCGTACAGCAACACACACACACACAACACACACACACACACACATACTCACACAGGCACACGCAAACATGCGCCCAAGTGCCAGCACATGGCACGGATCAGATGCAGGGCACCAGTGCACAGGTGCAACCAGTGCTGTGCTGCTCTCATCATGCACACACCACACGGGCCAGAGGCCAGGCAAGTGTGCACACAGGCAGCGTGCAACGCGACACACTGTTGCCATGACTGTGGCATGCACCCACACACATTGCCCATGTGCACACAGGGCAGTGGCAGCAGACTGCTGACAGGGTGGCGTGCACATCAGGTCCGCCGTGCAGAACCATGGCCACCGCAGACATGGGGGCAGCTGTGCTGGGGCCGGTTGGCAGCCACTGACTGCTCAATGACCACAGGGAGTGTATGCAACTGCCCCCTGGGTGGGGTTGAACTGCGGAAACATGACCGATTTCGAGCAGGGGTGTGTAGGCACCTGAACAGGCTCACCCCAGGTGGGCCTGGGATGCCGACAGCAGAGCCCAGCATCGACATGGAGGGAGTTGCTCGATGCTGGGTCCGTGGAGTGGACAGTGCACTGTGCGGTGTCTGTGGCTGGCAGCCACACCCTGTGGAAGCCAGCGGTGCAAGGCCAACCGAGATCGCATTGGCAATGTGATCCAGGGGTGTGGTCATGTTCTCCCACAGGTGATGTATAGCCTCCAGGACCTGTGCAGTGCCCCTCTTGTGCAGCTCGGATGCCTGGCACACCTCTGCATGAAGTGCATGCACCCCAGCTATGAGCAGCATCTGTTGCTCCACAGAGGCGTGAAGCAATCGGGTGTGCTCTGACAATGGGTCGGCACCCAGGAGAGCATGGGCATGCCGCCGTCCCACCGGTGGTGTACGACTGCAGTGCACGGCCCCCCACTCAGGTGGATGCTGCACAGCAGGGTCCCCATTGGGTAAATCACTGTCTGGCATCCCGGCGGTGGACTCTGCGTCTGGCCGCCCAACATCCACAGCCATCTGCCACCACTGCCCCTCCTGCCCCTGTACGCTGGCCAGCGCCTGAGCGGATGCACCACCACCACCACATGGCACTGCTGTGGCTGCACATGTGGCAGCACCAGAGGCAATGGCGAGCAGCTGTTCCACTTCTGACAGGCCACTTGCTGGGCTGCCAGTGATGGTAGTAGGTATGGGTGTCTCCCCCACGACACCACCCATGCTGTCCAGGATGATGGTCATGTCATCATTAGTGTCAGACCCTGCCCTGATCTGTGTCTCCACGCAGAGTACTCCATGGCTGGCATCCTGCTGGAACACTGCCAGGGCCTTGTCCGACACCAAGCCCAGGACATCCGGCTGGACGGAGGTGGTGTGCTGCAGCCGATCGGGCCCCCGGATGCCCGTGGAGGTGGATGGCTGGTCCTCCGGGACTGGGCCTGCCCCCTCGGCTGCCACTGGTGTCCCTGCCACTGCATGCTGGCGTGTCAGTGCTATAAGAGAAAACAGATGTGTTAGTGCTGCAATACTGGCATTCCCCCCCGGGCAGGTATACGTACCATGCAGTGATGGGCTCCCTCCTGTCTGGAAACCACCACTCGGCACACCTTCAACGGTGCTGTGATGCATGGTGGCCACCTCCAGCTCCTCTTGTGCTGTGAGCTGTGGCACAGCAGCATGGCCCCCACCAGTGGCTGTTCTGGCTGCCTGTATGGCCGCCACCTTCTCATTAATGCGGCATTTATCAGTGCCCACCTTCTTCCTACACGCCTGCACAGACTGCTGGTGGCTTCCCTACAGGTTCACAGCTGCTGCCACCTCCACCCAGGCCACAGCCCTGGCCTGTGGTGTGCCAGTGACACTACTCAGCAGTTGCTCCCTGTCGAGGTAGGCCTTGAACAGGGCATTGGCCTCTGCCTTCGTAAAGTTGGGCCGGCGCTTGAGGGCAGGCCCACGCTCCTCAGTCTTCTCATGCTCAGACATGGTGCTACCTGTGGACAAGGACATGTGTGTCACTGCCTGCAGCTGCCCACACCATCCACCCTGCTGTTCTGGCGGTTCCCACAGCAGGTGCAACTTACCTCAGATGGTTGCAATACCGGTCCATGGCCTGTGTTGTTGTGCGGCGCCTTTATATCACAGTGCATGCAAATGAGCTGTGGTGCAACGGTAATGACATGCTAATTTCCCCGGTGTGCCGCGCATTAGCTGATGAGCTCATTAGCATGTGGCGGCTGAATATCGCACACTTGCTCCTTGCACAATGGAATTGGTCTGGTGCATGTCATGGCGCAATGCCGTGACGTGTGCAGTGCGCTGCCCACAGTATGCATGTGTCATGGCTTGTGCTACCACATATCGTGCACTGTGTGCTCAGAGCGCTATAGAGGCCATGGTGCACTATGCGCCATGGCCTCTATTGCACTCCGGCGCACAGTGCACTGGGTGACCCCTGACCTGACCCTATGCCCCTTGGGACTACACCACCACGTGCCGGGTGGGCCACGCTCATGTCGCGCATCCACAGTGATGTGCAATTGGTGTATGTGGCCCATGCCTACAGGAGTGCATCCCGCGCACGTTGTGCACGTCCTACTGGTACCATTTTGAACCAGCAACGGTGGAGAGCATGGCGTGACGAGGGTGACATGCATGGAATTGGACAGACCTGGAGCTGGTCAACCTTGTGGCCCATGTGCAGCCACATGCACCTGGTCTGTTTGGCCAGGAGCCCCTGCAGCAGGCCAGAACAGAGATCTGGCAGGCCATCGCTGCAGGCCTGGTTTGGGACACTGGGGTGCCGCGGACCAGTGAGCAATGCTGCCACTGGTACAGGGACATGATGCGGCAGGACCCTGAGAGGCTGAGGCTGCTGCAGGCATGCGTCTGTAGGGGGGCCGTGCCACGGCCAGGTATGTCATCACATGCTGCATGTGTGCCCAACCGCTGTACTGTGGTGTTGGCTGGGCTGCCTGACATGCCCTGTGGGGGGGCACTGTCGGTGTGTGCCATGTGGTGTGGCATTGCCAGCCACTGGGTGCGCTGTGCTACTGCCTTGCAGGTCATGTCAGGCTGGTGCGCACACTGTGCACAGGGGTGGGGGTGGTGGGCACATGCTGGGGTTGTTCTCTGATGTGTGCTTGTCTGTGTTCCATTCATAGGGCCTGAAGATCAGCGCTGTGCAGAAGTATCAGGGGTGCCTGGCGGGGCGCAGCAGGCTGCTGCAGGACCGTCTTCTGGAGGTGTGGGTCCAACTGGTGGAGGTGGAGTGGCAGTGGGACAGGCACAAGTGGTGCCGCAGCGGGCAGGTAGGCACTGTTGTCTTCCTCTACTCAGTACCGGGTGGTCAGCGGGGGTAACTGTGCGCCCATGGCCACCTGTGCCATGTGCCGTGTCAGCTGTGTACTGCACACTGTGCGGTGTGCATGCCACTGTGGGGCAGCCATTGCACATGTGTACCAGCTGTTGGCGGGATGGGTGTGCGCCCGGCTGCCTCCGGTGCTGCTGTGATGCTGCTGCAGCCCTGTGCCAACTGCCTGTCACTGCGCACTCAGGTGGTCACTGGGTGGCAGTGTCCACCGCTGTGCACTGTCGTGGCATGCTGGGATGCTGGCAGGCATTGGCCCACCCACTGTGGGTGGCCAGGGTGCCACTCCAGGGGTGTGTGTTCCCACTGCCCGTTGCGCACAGTGGGAGGGCATGGCTCCTAGGGACTTGCACTGATCACCTGTCCATTCCTTTGTCATAGGCAACTGGAGGAGGTCACGGCTGCCACTGTATTGCTGCCTATTATGGCAGATAATTTTAATAACATCCACAACCCTGGAGATGGCTCAACAAACAAGGCAGTTGGTGCTCTGGGACAGACAACAGCGGAGGCATCAGGCAGCGGCAGGCCATGGCCACCCATAGTTGGAACCCACTGTTTCCCTTTTACCCCTGCCATCCCTTCCCCTACTCCTTCCTTCCCCCATCCCACTGTACAGACTCTGTCCCCTTCCCTCGCTCTCCTACCCTTTCCCACCCCATTCCATTGTAAATAGTTTTGTTTAATACAGATTTCCTGCTTAACTGCCTATGTCTGTGTCTGCTTTGCAGCTGGCATGTGGAGCCATGCTGCAGTGGCATGGTGGGTGTCTGTGTGGTGTGCCTGTGTCATTGTGCGGGCCATGCAGGTGGTGTCCTGCCCCTTGGTCAGTGGTTGTGCCTTGGGGTGGTCATGGGCTGGCTGTCCAGGATGTGTGGCATGTGTGTTGGGTGCCGTGTTCCAGGGTGTGGCTGGCCATGGTCTGGGTGGGTGGGGGCTTGGCATACAGCAGGGGATTCCAGTGGCAGCCCTCCCTTGGCCATTGGTGCCACCTGTTCCCTGCATCCAGTGCCCTGGTGCTGTGGGGGGGCTGGCTGCCTGTCTCCACTCTGCAGGTGGTGGTCACCTGTGGCCTGCCACTGTGCCTCCCTGCCACTGTCCCCAGCTATGTTCCTCTGCCTGCCCCACACTTTCCCTCTGCTGCTTTGCTCCCACCATTGCCTGGGGCTGGTCCTTGTGTGCCTTGGTGCTTCTTCCTTTGCTCCCTGGCACATCTCTGGTTGCGCTATGGTGCAGGTCTGGTTGCTCCCTGGTGCACCTCTGGGTGCACCATGGTGCATCCCTGCGATATTCAGCCATGTTGCTCTGGTGCATGTTACTGTGTGCAACCTTTGAATATTGCACTCACTGCACCATGGTGCATTAGGGTTGCGGTGCACCGGACTTGCACTGGCGTTTGGCGCATTTCTGAATATCTGGCCCAAGGAGTTTAAGGTAGGATTGGAGAAGGATACTGGTGACTGAAGTGAGTTCTTTTTTTATTTATTTACTTACCACTGGGAGCTGCTGGCGGCGAAGTAGATAGAGAGCACCGAGTAAAGGAGGACTGGAGGTTTGCGCAGGCGTGGAGCATGGGAAACTGGGCGCGTGTTCACTGTTATAACCTGTAGGTTATAAAGGCGAATTATAAACCGGTTTCCCTATGGGAGAAAACACTCCTTAATTATTATAATACAATAAGGCACAACAATATACAGTAATGCACAGTATTGTATAAGCATAATTAATAACAATTCAGTTGAGTACATCAGGAGTGTGAAGTGCCAGGCACTCGCAGACTGTATGTCAGAAAACAGTACAGGGTTGGAAGTGGTCATTAAAACAGGAAGGGGCAACAGGGAGGAACAACTGGAATGGTACATGAGAGAGGAAAGAGAGGAGGGACAGTAGAGAGATAGGAGAGGTGGAAGGGAAGGAAAGAGAGGAAGACAGGTGTAGGGATAGAAGAGAAGTGGGGAGATGGATTAGGTTTGGAAGTAGCAAGTATAAAGTTGGGGAAGGGGGATCAAGTGATGGGGATAGGATAAAAGGAGGTGTACCTTGAATGTCTCAGAGATACAGGGAAGGCTGTTAGGAAAGCCAAGGCAAAAATAGAGGAGGGTTTAGTGTGGTCTGTGAAAAAAGGGGACAAGACATTCTATATCAGCAATAGAAGAAAACTGGGGGGGATTGTGAGGCTCAAAGGGGAGGAGAGAGAGTGTAAGGAGGGGGATCTAGACAAGGCATAAATACTGAACAAATCCTTCTATTCAGTATTCACTGAGGAGGGAGAGGGTCAAGGACCACAGTTGGAGATCAGAGACAATCAGGGGGGAGAAGTGGACAGCAGTCCATTCACAGTGGAGAGAGTTCAGAAAGTCACAAAGCTGAAGGTGGATAAAATCAAGGGGCCAGATGACATACACCCGAGGATATTAAGGGAGCTGTGGAGGGAACTAGCAGCACCTCAGGTCACCCTGTTCACAGAGTCTCTCAACACAGGCATGGTTCCAAAGGACTGGAGGAGGGTGCATGTAGTCCCAGTGCACAAAAGTGGCAATAGAGTGGAACCGGGGAACTACAGGCCAGTCAGCCTCACCTCAGTGGTGGGGAAGATCATAGAGACACTGCTAAAAGAAAGGACAGTGGCACACCTGGAATCCATTGGTGCCCAGGATCTGAGGCAGCATGGATTCACATCAGGAAGGTTTTGTCAAACAAATCTGATAGATATTTTTGATTGGGTGACTAGGGAAGTGAATCAGGGAAGAGCCGTAGACATCGCCTACCTGGTTTTCAGTAAAGCCTTCAATACTGTCCCACACAGAAGGCTGGTTAACAAGATGAGTTGTCTGGGTATGGGGCATAAGGTGATACAGTGGGTTAGAAACTGGCTGACAGACAGAAGGCAGAGGGTGGTGGTAAATGGGATCCAATCCATGGAGAGATGGGTGACCAGCAGAGTGCCACAAGGATCAGTACTGGGATCCGTCTTGTTCAATGTCTTCATTACTGACATTGTAGAGGGGATGGAAGGAAAGGTCTGCCTATTTGCAGATGACACCAACATCTGCAACAGGGTGGATACTCCAGAAGGGGTGCAGATAATAAAGAGGGACCTGGAGAAGCTTGAAAGATGGTCGGAGGTATGGCAACTGAGGTTCAGTGCAAAAAAGTGCAAGATAATGCACCTGGGTAGGTGGAACCCTTGGGAGACCTACAGGATAGGAGGGGAGGTGCTGACCATCACCAAAGAGGAGAGGGACCTAGGAGTTATCATATCTGATGACCTAAAGGTATCAAAGCAGTGTGCAAAGGCTGCAGGGAGGGCCAGTGGCATGCTGGGGTGCATAGGCAGAGGTATTACTAGTAGGAGGTGGGAAGTGGTGATGCCATTGTATAAAACACTGGTAAGGCCTCACCTGGAGTACTGGAGACCACACATGCGTAAGGACATAAACATGGTGGAGGCTGTCCAGAGAAGGGCAACAAAGGTGGTGCATGGTTTGCATCACAAAACATATGAGGAGAGACTAAGAGACCTCAATATGTACTCACTGGAGGAGAGGCAAGAAAGGGACGACATAATAGAAACTTTAAAGTACCTCAAGGGCATAAAAAAGATGCAGTTGGGAGATCTTTTTCAATGTAGAAAAGATACCAGAACAAAGGGCACAATATGAAATTGGAGGGAGATTAAGAGGTAGCGTGAGGAAGTTTTCTACGGAGAGGTGGTGGCAGCTTGGAATAGTCTGCCACAAGAGGTGGTAGGGGCAAGCACAGTGGAGGGGTTTAAACATGCCTGGGACAAACACAAGGAAACCTTGAGTGGGAAGGGAGTGATGAAAAGCGATTGACCTCTTAGAGTGAGTGGATGCATACATGTATAGGGCCTATGGGCAGACTGGATGGGCCTAACGGTCCTTATCTGCCAACAATTTCTATGTTTCTATGAGACAGGGAGGAGAGTGAAGAAGGTAGCAGGGGAGGAGGAGAAAGTAGTGGATGCTGGAATAGTGGGAATGGGGTTAAGGTTGAGTGGTAGGGAGTGAGGAGGGGAGGTGATAGAGAGGGAAAGGGTTAGAGGGAGGAGGAGGGAGGAATGGTAGGGGTAGGATGGCAAGAGGAAGGGAAGGGTTGAGATGGGGAGAGGATGAGTGTAGAGGTTAGAAAATGTGAAAAGTAGGACATGGGAGGTGCTGAGAGGTGTATGAGATTGAGACAGGTAGAGGGTAGGGAAAAGAGAAAAAAGAGGGAGGCAGGTCATAGGGCTATGGGCATTTGCAGGAGGGAGCAGTGTGGGCTTGCAGTAATGAAGAAAGAGAGTGTTTGGAGGAGGCAGAGTGAATAGTTAGGGGAAGAGAGTTCCAGGTATTAGGAAAGCAGAAAGAGAAGGCATTCTGTTCGGTAAGGGATTTACAAGAGGGTAGCAGTAGGGAGCTCATGAATAAGGGCAGTGAACATTTTCTAATCCTGCCCAAATGGTGAGTTCACAACATGACCATGAAATCACCTTTTTGGCCAGATTTCATAATTCCACCACAATTGCTCATAAGGTAGGGTTTCAAAAAGTCCATGTTGAAAATTTGGTGTAAAAGTATTCATTAATGGCAAAGTTATGAATCAAAGTTTAAACTTCATTTGAAATACATTATACTGCACTTGCCTTATTTTCTCATATTGCAGTGACCAGTTCCAGCAGCAAGACATGTATTTGATCAGAGAGTGGATCTACAGCATGGGACATATTCAGGTGAGTGAGACCGTGTGGAGGGTGTGGGGTGATGGCTGTTGAGTGGGAGGTCAGGGTGGGGCAGGTGGGCAATGTGTGGGGGGCAGATCAGTGAGGGACTGCCTTCTATTTTTAAATATATGTTTACAAAAAAAAACATTGAGAGATGGTTTTCTTCATTTCAGATTGCATTCTGACACTGGGGATTGGGCATCCCAGTGTCAGGCTACTTTTTGATGAATGGGGTGGGTGACGTGCAGCAGACGGGGCCACGAGAAGCAGTACCAGGGGTGGGCACCCAGTCTGCTTATATTTCACATTTAAAAACAAATAAATACTAGGAAGGGTGTGTGAGTGACCCAGAGGGGAGAATGAAGCAATACGAGGGATAGGCACCCTGATCCATTTAACATTTATTTATTTTTTTGCACATTCTTTTTATGCTCTGAAGCCTCAGGGCATCCATCTGGAGTACCCTCATGATGCTGCCTCTACTCCCTGTCTGAACGCCCCTGCATTGGTCTCCCCCCAACCCCCACTGCAGGTCCAGCCCTCTGGATCACCCCCCAGAGGAGGACCCACCCTCCCATGGTGGCCTTTCTGAAATTAGAGGGACCTACTGTGGGGACGGGTCGGCCGTGGGAGATCCTAGTGTGGGTGGGTCCAACATCGGGGTCTTCATCATCTCTGTTGGGCTTCCAGGGTTTTCTTGCTTGCTGTCCCCCCAGAGCTTGGACATGCAATTACATCTAGGCACTTGCATGCTGAAGTCTGCCACAGCTCCATCTCCACCTCTGTAATGCTGCCTATTCCTGGCGCATCCTCTGACCACTGTTAGGGGCCACTCAGGAGCAGTACTTCCCCGAATCACTCCCTGGGAAGGGAGAACAGTCCTCTGGATGCTCAATCCCTTCCCTCCCCTGCCAACCCCCATGGCCTGATCTTGTTCCCGAACCTGGGTTGCCGGCATGGCACGAGGTGTGGTGTCCAGCACTTCAACCCTCAGTGCCACCGGGCCAGACCCTAACATTTATTTTAATAAGTTATAAAGACAGGTAGATTGATGGATAGATAGAGAGACAGACAGAGAAAGGAAAGGGGAAAGGGAAAGGAGAAATTGTTTAACCACTGAGCTGGAGTTTGTTTCCAGGTGTGACCTGGGAGCACAAATAAGTTAAATGACTTGCTCAGGGTCACACAGTATGTAAGTGGGGAGCTGCTGGGATTCAAACCCAGGTCTCAAGTTTTGCAGCTCAATGCTGCCTCCAGATAAAGACAGAGACAGACAAACAGACAGAACAGCAGATCGCCAACTCACTGCTTCATCTGAAGCCAGCAGCACAACTTCCAGCTGCAGCTTCAGCATTCAATAAAGTCCCACTATTGTCATACAGAGAACGCAGTTGAATGGCTCCTCTCGCTAAGCTGGGCACCCTGCATTTTGGGGTGCACAGAACAGGTATTTATGGCCAGTATTGTGAAAGACAAACATCAGAATCTAGCTAAACATATCAGCCCAGATATTCAAAAGGGTTGTGCATGGCGCAACAGTGTCATGCCATGTGCAACCCACTGATGCGCCCGGCGCGATATTCAAAAGGGAAAAGTGCACGGCACCATCCAGATGCGCCAGAGCCGCGATCAGTAATGTGACGCAGGCGCAGGTGGGGGGGGGGCTTGCCCATGCATACCCTGCACAGCCCGAAATTCAGCCCGGGATGTGCAGAGCCATGCATGAGCAACCCCTACCTGCGCCGGCACAAAGTTGATCCAAAAAAAAAAGGAACAACTGATGGCCACCCACAGGTGAGCTGCCGCAGTGCAGGGCGCAACACGGCAGCTGTCATGTGTGGGTGGCCACCCGAGTTCCGGCTGCATCTGGTGGCACCCCCCCCATGCCTGATCATGGGCATTTGTAATAAAAAAAAAATGAATTCCCCAATATCCCTGGTGGTCCAGTGGACTGCTGCCTGCCCGATCGTGGGCATTTGTAAAAAGTAAAAGTAGAATTCGTCCTATATCCCTGGTGGTCCAGTGGACCGCTATCTGCCAGATTGCAGGCATCTGTAGAAATAAAAGAAGAATTCATCCTATATCCCTGGTGGTCCAGTGGACCGCTATCTGCCTGATTGTGGGCATCTGTAAAAATAAAAGTAGAATTCGTCCTGTATCCCTGGTGGTCCAGTGGACCACTACCTGCCCGATCGCGGGCATTTGTAAAACAACATGTCCAATATCCTGGTGATCTAGTGGTACCCCCTCACCGCCGACTGAGCCCCTGCTCCGCTCCTCCTGGTCAACGGCTGGTCGGCAGCACCCTACCGCCTGCCACCCGCCACCCGCTGACTGACACCATTATAGTAGGGCTGTCGCCCATTGGTCCTGGCGTGAGCCGTTAGGCGTGCAGCCTACTACTACACATTCCAGATATGTGAATGGGATCATTCACATATCTGGAATAATGTGTATCAGCATGGGCTGCAGCCCATTGGCTCGCGGCGTGAATAATAACCGCCTGTTCGGCGGTGCGGCGGCGGCGGTGGGCGGCAGCGCGGTGGGCTGCTCCTCGCTGGCTGACTGGGGGTGGAGTGGTGAGGCTCAGTGAAAGCAGTGAGCAGGGGCTCACCGGGATAAACATGTTTTCTTCTTACAAAATGCCCGCCATAAGCGTAGCAGTCCACTGGACCACCAGGATATAGGACGAATCTACTTTTATTTTACAGATGCTAGTGATCAGGGCAGATAGTCGTCCACTGAACACCAGGGAAGGACTCAATTCTACTTTTATTTTGACAAATGCCCGATCGGGCAGGCAGCGGTCTGCTGGACCACCAGGGATATAGGACGAATTCTTCTTTTATTTCTACAGGTGCCTGCAATTGGGCTGTGGAGCACATTGCCGGCTGCAGGGGGCGTCGGTCCTCAATGGCTGCTGCCTGGCAGGGCGCCAGGCGCACGTCATCGGGGATCGGTGCACCTGCATGCAAGTGGGGCCATAATGACATGCAAATGGCCCCATGTGTGCCTTGCATACATTATGGCCCCATTTGCATGTTAACTTTTGAATATCGCGGTTGCTGTGCATGACGCAATGGAACTTGCGCTACCGCATCCACATGCTCCAATCTGGCCACTTGCGCTGGTGCAGTGCCACTGTGCCATGCACACTGCTGGTGGCCAGGGTGCAATATTCAACGCTGCTGAGCCATGGCGCAGCTCCATTGAATATCGCCAAGTCCACACCCCTGCACAGCCAAGTTGAGCTGCGCCCAAGCTTGCGCCACAGCCTGGCGCAGTTTGAATATCTGGGCCATCCTATTTAGTTAGGTTTAGGTGTTTGTTTTAAAATGACCCAATTATTATGTATTTTCCATGTTTTTTTTAATTCAAGGGGAATAAACAAGATGGCTGCTCTCACAGCACAAACATTTTTTTTGGTGCTGTGAGAAGCAAGTCGTGAGAAACCAAAAACGATCTTGTGACACAGGATTTTTGCTGTCATATCAGAGTGTTATCCCCAAAACCCTACTGAGCATGCTCAGAACAGGAAAAAAACAAAACTTTAAATCCTTCCTTATAACTCGGGAACTATTTAATATTTTTTCACAAAACCTTCCAAACGCACTGCATTGGCACAGTACGCTTCTACCCTGAATGTTTTGGGAAAAAATTCCATTCCTTGTAGGCTGTACGTGAGCACAAACCCAAATGCTGTTAAGCATAGGAAAAAAATTAGACATCTATAGGAAAATTACATATGTGGATCTGAGAAACTGCAAAAGATGCCATCACAAAACTTTCCACGGCTTTAGACCTTGCCTCCTATGCAACACACACAACATTTTGGTTAATTTCATCAAACGCTGCCAAAGCTATTAAATTTCAAAGTTAGGAGTTTAACGTAAAACCTCTCACTCAACCCTAACTATAGGGGCATGACCACACCCTTATAACAAACGTAAGACCAAATCCGGCTTTGAGAGATGTTCGGCATTAGAAACTGAGAGAGCCTGATTACATCTTACTACAGCAAGATAAATTGTAGAGTAGGACATTGTCTCATTGGGAGATGTATTTATTTATTTTATTCAAAACTTGGTGACTGGGATAAGCACACTGAGCCAGAGTTCATTTCTAGGTGTGACAGGGGAGGGGATACATCTGGGAGTGAAACAGCAATAATAAAGTGACAAGGACAGGTGCATGAACATGTACAATAACATCCCAGTACCAGTAATGAATTTCAGTGAAAGAAAAAATAAAAACAGTGCCAAAAGTGTACAAGTACTTCGATTCTGGGGTATTGAAGATGAGAGCTACGGGAGTGTGCTGAAAGGGTATGGCAAGATATTTGTACAGAATCACAGTGGTGTCAATTTCAAATTACAGAGTATGCTGAGTTCTGAGCTATACAATAGAAGAAATAGTACAAATAATAAAATAGTGTGGGGGGGGTTAGGGCAGGGGTTGTTGTACTGAGGAGAGAGGAGGAGGAAGTCTATTTGCAGTGCATTCTTTAGTGAAGCGTGTCAGTAAGAGGGGTTTGAGAGAGTACAGGGAGGAAGAGAGATAGATAGGGAGATGGAGGCTGTTCCATAGTGGTGGAAAATGGCTACAGAAAGCAGGCTGGCCCTCTACAGATTTTCTGTGGAGGATATTAAAGAAACGAGTGTATATTGTTTTTCACTTCTTCCTCATTAATATTCATAAAATTATCTGATGTACTTTGATTTTTTTTTTTGTATAATCAACACCCTTTTAAAAAACTGAGCAGAAATATTTATTTAATTCCTCGGCTATTGCTGTATCTTCTATAATTATATTATTGTTGCTTTTGAGTGGTCGTATGTTGTTATCTCCCTTTTCCCTTGAATTAACATAACTATAGAAGGTTTTTGTGTTTTGTCTGTCATTTTGTGTTTTATTTGTGAGGTACTGGGTTTATCTGTAGCTGGAACCACTCCAGACATATACAATAGATGACCGAGTCTGTTCAATATTAGCACTACATTTCAACGGTAGCTTGTGACGTGGGCGCCCGAATCAAGGTGCCGTCCAAAATGGCAACGCAATTTGGGTGAAAGCCCAAAAGGCGAGGGGGCAGGGAGGGTGACCGGATGTGGTGGGGTGGGCGACCCTAGCGACAGGATGTTGCTGTATGTACATGCGCTCGGGGGCGAGCATGGCAGGCGTGGCCTGGGAGGGGGTGGAGGGGATGTAGGTGGTGGCGCTGTGGTCAGCTGTCGAGCTACACCATGGCATCAGGGGTTGGCCTCCGCTTGTGGTGCGTGGGGTTCCGGGTTCAGGTCTGGGTCCGGGCGCTACTGCGTTGTTATTGCGCCCAGCCCAAAACTTGTGTTTTGCTTTCACACCCTTGACAGCCACCCCTGGAGTTGATAATCCTTAAGTAAGAAGTGCGGGCGAATGTATTGAGTCTCTGGTGCCATTCATCCATCACCGAGGTTGTCAGGGTGGCAAAATTGTTTTCGTCGCCCTGACTTCACGATAATGCGGGTCGCTGTTCGGCGCTCGCTATTATCACGTAGAACCCATGTCAACTATTTATAGAACATTGTGATGTCATCAAGGAACAAACTGTGCTTGACTCAATGGAGGTAAATGTGTTTTGTTCCTCAATGACATCACAGTGCTCTTAAAATAGCTGCCATGTACTGCAGTATTAATATTAAACAGACACAGTGTTCTATATCTCTAGCCTGCTTCCAGCTACAGAGGAGCCCAATACCATGTTTGAAAGAGCTTTTCATAGACTTTCAAAATATAATTGCCATTAGGTATGAATGTGTCCCTTTAAACTGAAGTAAGAAAAAAAGAGGAAAAACTGCAGGCCCTTTGTAGATGGCAGGAATTTGATGAAGAGTGATGTTTTCTGGTATTATTGATTAGCCACTGTGCTAGCACTCATGTTACATTGTGGACTGTTTGGCAATTTTTATTAAAAGAAAAATAAAAAATTTTCTATAACTCTAGGCTTTTTTTTTCATCTTTATTCATTGGCATGCTCCACTCTGCACTCAATATCTGATGTCATCAAGGACATCACATTTGGTCAATGAGTGAATGGACATCAGCCAAAGAAGTAAAAAATTCCCACTAGAGGAGTGAATCGGTCCTGTTACAGAAGCTCAGGAGTTCTACCATAGACAGTAGGGCTGAAGTGCAGTGGAGAATCATGGGCCATGGTTAATACAGTGTATGTCATCCCCTCCCCACCTCATGGGGGCTGCCATACCTTTAAGTCTCCCTCGCATGCATACCTCAAATGTACCACCCACTATCGCTGGAGCTGATGCTTCAATGCTCCCGACAGGACTAGGACTTTCCTGGTTGTTGATCCAGCTGAATTGATTGTGAGGGCACACCTGAGTCGTGACATTTTTGGCACACAGTTACTTGTTTATGTAACACCCTTTTTTTTGAGACTTACTGTGGCTGCTTCCAGGGCCCTTTGGTCTTTTCTGTACACATTGAAGGGGTCAGCCTAGGTTCTTGGAGTACCCTTGGTATGGGAACAATAGATGCGCTTGGTGCCTCCACCTAGGGTAGTGGTTGGGAATACCTGGAAATAAGTTACAGGTTAACACCCCCCAGGAAATTGTAGTAACTGCCCCCACAGTACCTTCCTCACCAACCAACACTTTACAACTTCTACAATGAATCACTGTACCAGAATTTAACATCAACAATGAACAGTTTTATTTTGGGGGAGCGGAAAAAGAAGGGAGAAAAACAGCATAACACAGTAGCAATACTTTTACCTCGCACAATCCCCACCTCCCAACCATGGGTACACTCGACTTCCCACTGGCAGCTGCCCAGAGTCTCTAAAGTCCCTGAGGTGGGTACCACACCGCCGATGCAGAAGGTGCTGGGGATCTTTCGTTGGGGCCCAAATAACTTTAAACAGAGGCAAGAACTCTAAACTTGTGCCTGAGCTCACTTTTGATCTTGGCACTGTCCTGCCTAGGCCTTAACTCCCTGAATTCTCTGACTAGCTAGCTAAATAATGAGCTCCTCATAGCCGCTGCCCGGGGTACTTACAGTTCCAGAGGTCCACATGGGGTTTTGAAGATGTTAGGCTTTACGGTACTATACTGTTGGAGTAGTTGCTGAAGAGCCACAGCTGTAGGCAAATGAAGAAGTGAGGACGATGCTGGTCTTCACCTGCCAGGCCTCTCCCATCTTCACCCTTGGGGGGCCTTTGTATGTGGTGTTCACCTGGCAGGCCTCTAGTCTCCCTCACCGCCAGTCTCGTCTTCGGTCTGGGTGCTAACCAGGCTGATGATTCCCCAGACTATGGCTTGGCATACACTTTCCTCTGATGCACAACATGGGGACTGGGAAATTGGTTCAGTCTCTTTTCTCAGTATACACAATTGCTATAGCTTACAACAGCTGCAGTCTCTAAGGCTCTGACCCCACTGAGGGGTAGTACCACTTTACAGGACACTTTTCTCTCCAGCTGCAGAATAATGCTTTAGGCTCTGAACTTCACAGTCTCTGCTTCTCAGCTCCCACACTCAACATCTCTTTCTGCACTGCAGGCTAGTCCACTACTTGGTAATAGCTGTCATGAGCCCAACCTCAGGGACACAGTAGGACCTTCTGTTTGCAAGGAGGATCCCTCTTTTTA
Source organism: Neoceratodus forsteri (assembly GCA_016271365.2). NCBI lineage: Eukaryota > Metazoa > Chordata > Ceratodontiformes > Ceratodontidae > Neoceratodus > Neoceratodus forsteri. The sequence goes on from CM057455.1 coordinate 299,147,316, forward strand.
CAGAACTCATGAGCAGTTGTAGGGTTCAGGAAGAATCACCAACCTTCCTTTTGCCCAGTGGGAGGGTGGAACATATAGTTTCGAGTCCCCTTGACTCTGTACTACTTTTGAGTTTGAATCCCACCACTGCCACTGGCAGCCTCTTGCCTAAGTAGTTTTGTAGGATAGCCTAGCGGTCACTATCTTCGTTATCAAGGCAAACAGTCTTTTACAAAATCCTTTTGTTAAAATGTTAGCTCACACAATCAGACCCCAGGCAGAGCTGATAAAAAATCATAAATGTTTACTTAAATAAAAATAACACAGAACATTCTACAATTTGGAAGATCGTTGAACTGCAGACTATACTAAAAATAACACTGGATGGTTTACAGAAAACACTGTATACTGTTGTTCTAAACTATACCTTATTCTGAGGTTTCAAAGTACAGAAAAGTGTCCTTTTTGAACATTCGAACATACAAAATGCCAGCAAAAACAGGCCACACGGTCTATCCAGTCTGCTCAATTGCACAGCTAGTCCCTCAATTTGCAGCTGCCCCACCCTCCTCCCTCCCACAGTCTTCCCCCTCCTCACTGTGTCCCAACCCCTCTTGAAGCAGCCCACCGTCCTACAGGCAACCACCTCCTCCGGTAGAGTGTTCCACTTGGCTACCACCCTCTCCATGAAATAATGTCTACTGATTTCCCTCCTGAATTTCCCCCCTCCAACCTCAGCTAGTGCCCTCTGGTATCCCTCCTCCTTTTGATCTGGAATATCTCTCCTGTATTAGCCTTGTTTATCCCCTTCAAATACTTAAAGATCTCGATCATGTCTCCCCTATCCCTTCTCTCCTCCAGGGTATACATGTTAAGCCTGTTCAGCCTTTCTTCATAGGATATTCCCTCCAAACCCTGGATCATCTTAGTTGCTCTGCGCTACACCCCCTCCAACAGTCTGATGTCCTTCTTCAGGAATGGGCACCAGTACTGCATGCAGTATTCCAGGTGTGGCCTGACCAGTGACCTGTACAAGGGAAAGATCACCTCACTACTTCTAGAGGAGATCCCCCTTGCTATACAGCCCTACATCTTGTTGGCTTCCACTGCTGCCTTCCTGCACTGAGCTGAGTTGTTCACATTCCCTGTTATAATTACCCCAGGTCCTTTTCCTCCTCTGTGATCCCCAAATATACCCCTCCCAGCTGATAGCTCCTCCTCTGGTTCTTAGCACTGAAGTACAGCACCTTGCATTTCTTGGCATTGAACCCCAACTGCCATGTTTCTGACCACTCCTGTAGTTTTGTCAGGTCTCCCTGTAGTCCCTTCCACCCTCGATGTCATCCACCACAGCACCCACATTGGTATCGTCTGTGAACAGACTGATCTTACTCTTAGTCCTGAGTGAGATATCAGCTATGAATGCCCCAAACAGCACTAGTCCCAGTACTGATCCCTGTGGCACCCCGCTTGTTATCGCTGTTGGCGATGAGAGCTTCCCCTCCACCACCACCCTTTGCTGCCTGCCCTTGAGCCAGTTAATGATCTAGTTGATCATCTTAGTACCCACCCTACATATTCCAGCTTCCCCCCAGCCTCCCATGCAGCATGGAGTCGAAGCCCTTGCTGAAGTTCAAGTACAGGACATCCACTGCATGTCCCCTATCCAGTTTACTGGTCACCCAATCATAGTACTCAATCAGGTTTGTCTGGCAGGACCTGCATGAGACAAACCCATGTTGTTGCCTGTCCTGGAGACCATTGTCCTCTAAAAATGTCATCAGTCTCTCTTTAAGGATTGACTCCATGAGCTTCCCCACAATTGAGGTGAGGCTTACTGATCTGTAGTTACCTGGATCATCCTTTGGGCCACCTTTGTGAATGGGTATGACATGGGCCAGTCTCCAGTCCTGTGGTATACATCCCATGTTCAGAGAGGTATTGAACAGGTCAGCCAGTGGTCCTGCCAGGCACCCAGCCAGTTGAGTACCTTGGGGCGAATACCTTCAGAACCTGTTGCCTTGTCCATCCGCAGTGCCCTCAGTCCTACCAGTACTCTGCCCTCCTTAATTTCCCCATCTATCACTCCCTCCCCTCCCCTGCCCACTCTACCCCTCCCATGAGGTATCTGTCCCCCCTCTCAACTGTGAATAGAGAGCAGAATTACTCGTTCAGTGCCTACGCCTGCTCCTTCCCCTCCTCTACCCACCCTCCGTCCTTCCTAATTCTCACTATCTGGTCCCTTTCTTCCTTTTCTCCCCAATGTATCTAAACAAGACCTTCTCTGCATCCTTAATGCCCTGTGCTAGCCTCAGCTGTCTGGATGCCTTGGCAGTTCTGACTAGTCTTGTAACCTCCTTGGACTTCTTTGTATATTCCTCCCTGTCTTCCCCCCTCCCAGATCTCTTGAATCTCTGAAAAGCTCTCCTCTTGACTCTCACCCTGCCATTACCTCCTTGGTCAGCCAACTGGGCTTCTTTGCCCTTCCATTCTTACTCTGTGCTCTAGTACATGTCCCAGTGGCCTCTACCAGCCCTGCTTTAATGATACTCCATTTTTGATTGGCATCCATGGTTGGTTGGATTCCCTCCAGATGGCTTATCAGAATTTCTCCCATCCTGTTGAAGCCTGCCCCCCTAAATTCAATCACCCTGGTACCAAGGCCTCTCGTTTGCTTCCCCATACTGAGTGTGAACCACACTGAGTGGTGATCACTCCCAGCCAGAGAGTCCTCAACCTCCAGATCCCTTACGGCTTCCCTGTTTGATAGTACAAGGTCCAGAGTCCTTCCCAACCTAGTTAACTCAAGCACCAGCTGCACCAGGAAGCTGTTCTGAAATGCCCCCAGTATAGCATGCTTCCTATCACTTGTGGTGGTTGGTGTGCTCCAGTCCACCCCAGGTAGGTTGAAGTCCCCCACCACCACTGTGCTCCCCTTCCTGCAAACCCTCCTAATCTGTTCTGCCAGCTCCCTGTCCCGCTCCTTCCCTTGGTTTGGTGCCCTATACACCACCCCTATCCTCAGTACCCTGCCCTTTGGATCTTGAAACTGCATCCACAGGGCCTCTGTCCTGCCTTCCTCACCTTCTCTCCTTATACACCTTATTCCTTCCCTTACATAGATTGTCACCCCCCTCGCCCACCTTTCCTATTTGCCCTGTCCTTCCTGAACAGCCTGTATACAGGGACCATCATATTCCAGTTCTGGTACTGGGTGGCCCAAGTTTCTGTTATGGCCCCAATATCCACCTGCCCCATTGCCAAGAGAGCCTGTAACTCAGCTGCTTTGTTTCCCAGGCTCCTCGCATTTAGTAACACTACCCTCCACCCTGCTCCTTTGCCTTCCCCACCCTGATTTACCCCCCTTTTGCTCCTACCCTGATGCCCTCCCCTACAGCTTTGGGGCAGGCTCATCTGGCTCCCCCTCTGTGGAAACCCTGCCTATCTTGAGAATCACCTTCTTTCTGTGGGTAGGTGAAGAAATGTTCTTTGGAAAAACACAAGATTTGTTGGAATTAAAAATCGGTCTCTGAGTGTCCTTTTTCAAGCTCAGGGTTTATCTTGAAGAGTGAAGTCTTTGTTCCCAAATTCTGACTTAAAATCAGAATTTCCATTTAGCACATGAAAAATCAGAGTTTTCAACAGAACACAGGTCTTGTTCTAAATGGTAGTCCAGGACCTATTATATACTTTAACACAAGTATATAAAACAGCTTAAGTTCTCTCAGTTCTGAGATCCTCTGAGTCCTCAGGCTGCTGACTCCAAGCTAAACTGTACTAATATTCAAAATGTGTGTCTGATAAATACAGTCTAACTGGTGGCTTGATCCCTCTCCTTAGGTAAGGGTGCAACAGTTTCACCTCATCCTGCAGGTGTCACTGTGGTTCCATGTCTAACCCCTGTAACATCTGGTTTCTGCATTCGGCTTGAGCCCCTGACCCTAGGCCAGCTTCCTGGCCTCTTTTTGTTATTGGAAACTAAATGCCCAGTTTTATCTAAGAGTTATGGCTTTTATAGTCATTAACCTGCTTGTTCCTTATCTAGATAAGTACCAGACCCAAACTAGCTAATCTCAACAGCGCTCTCTCTCAAACTGCTGGTTCCCCTTCTCATAGCCAAAGGTTCCAATCTGAGCAGCAACTCTCCAAAAGTTCTAACACAGCCCCACAAAGGTGCAAGTTCGATTCTCACCCTGGAAACTTTCTCACAGTCCAGTATTTCCCCATAGGATTATTTATTTATTTAATTATTTAAATTTTTTTGGGGGGGGGGGCTGGGTAGGCCCATGGAGTTCAGAAACGGTTCCTTTTTCAGGGGCGACACGGAATTAGTTACAGATTGTGTAATGTTTACAGAATATAACATTTGCAGAGTTACAGAGACAGTATTTTACAAATCACATGGTAAGGTACAACATTTAACAATGCACGACAGTTTACAACACTTGTTAATACACTTAAATACATTTATAAATCTATTCTTCCAGGCGTTCTGCAGCTTGTCATAAACTGTGGCCAGACAAGGCCTTTTGGAAAAACTGCAGGCCTGCTGGGCTGGTAAGCCCACAGCAGTCTCTCACTCTCCAAATCCTCTAAGGGTTCTCCCTTTATCCTGGGCAAACAGTCCCTTTTATCCCCTCTGAAAGAGCCCTTTTTGATTGGTTGCCACACTTGTCCATTCAGCCAAATTAATATTCATTAACCACCTTCGACGCCCCATTGGTTCTGAAACAGGGCACCTAAAATGGTATATCCTCCCAACAGCAAAACCTTTACAGTGAACACATTGATGCCGAAAACATCAACAGTTCACTGTGAAGTCCACCCAGGACCCTGGCAGTCTTTTCCTCAGTCCTGCACCCCCTTCCTGAAACAACTCCAACTCAGAGTTGATTATCATTAAGTCCGGTGGGTGCAGAGCCCCCCTGCATGGGGAGTTCAGGGGCAAAGCCCCCTGATGAAAAGTATCTGTTTCTCTGATGGATTTATGTGGACCACAAATTGCGGTCAACATAAATCCGTCACTGTGATGTCAGTTGACAAAATATTTGTTGAACCGGCATTGTAGAGCCACTTAAAATTAGCCCTCCTTTTACTCCCAAAAGTCTCTTTTTTAGTCCCAAGGGTCCTCTGGTAAATCAATTGCTCCTGATTGGCTATGCAGGAGCTAAAGGGCAACATCATGGCCATTGATTCCCAGTCCCAACAAAGTCCCATATTTCAAACATAAATTGCAGCCACATTAAGCATATTTAACATTTATTTTCCCCCATAATCATGAGTAGCACCTCTGCACTTCTGAACACCAGTAGAGTTAAACATTCACCTTCAGTCATCAGCCTGTCACTGCTTCTGAAAACACTGTGCCCCCAGGCAACAGCCAGGCTCATTAATATGCATGAGCCTTAATAAATGATTCATGCCCTCAACTCCAGCGCTTATCGGCGCTCTTTTATCTAGCAGCTTTGGGGCTGCTAATTCACTACCCTCGTGTCTCCGGACCCCGCTATGACCCCTATTGGGTTGGGAGCACTGAGGGTACCTAAGTGAGACCACAACAATGGTCTGAAATACAAATGCGTCAATGCACATGTGCAGACCTCCCAGGTGCACCAAAATGCCTAAAAACCGGTGAAACCATGGAGAAACGGGAGCCAAAAGGTAGGCCCAACAAAGTTGGGGGTCTTACATTTACAAGCAAAGGCATGGTGTAAATAAGAACTTTGTGGAAGATAGCCTCTAGACTACAAGTTGGCAGGCAGACATTTTTGTCACCTCTGACCTGAGCTGGCATGGTGACAGGGTGAGAGGGTGGCTGGGCAAACTCATTTGTTCCCATAGACGCCATATGGCGTCGGAACCATTCATTGTTAGAACTGACCCAAAATGGCCACTGGGAGCAAATGAGTTAATCAGGTTTAGATTGCTTGTGGAGAAAGCATAAGAGATCCTGGACTTGTGAAGACTTAATTAATTCAGGTGCCTCTGCAACAACCAATCGCCTGCCAAGTGACTGACCACCTAGAACTGCCTACTTGGACTGCTAGCTCAAACTACCAATCAGAGCTGAATGCTCCCCAGTGAACAGCAATAGCTGTTTCAGACCCAATTCGGGCCTTGAGTTTGGCTGCTGAACAGACTGGTGCCTGATACTGTTGAGGGAAACAGTGGGAGCTGCTGAAGTATCGAGACAGACTGTGCATCTGCCAGAGACTGAACAAAACATAGAATCAGTCCCCCTGATACAGAAAAGCTGGAATCACATGTAAGCACCACATGAGCACAGAGTGGATGGCTGCAGCATTTGAGAGGCTAGTTTACTGTGCTGCAGCAGAAGACTGTGACTAAAACCACCTGATCAGTACCACAAATGGTACTGTTTTTTCCACCTCTCAAGACTGATTGCCAGGACATGCTGGGTGGGGTGAATTGACTCAGAGGAGCATGGGAGGAGCAGCCCTGTGAAGTAGAGATTTGCCACTGACTGCTGGAGCAAGGAGAAGTCTGACTTGCATCGGAGGAAAAGTGAGATCATCTGCTGATGTTGGCTGCCATCACAGATGTGAAAGAATTACAGATAGCAAAGCCAGCCAGAGGGACCCTTGAAACTAACTGCACCAGCACCCGTGCATTGCAAAGGGGATCCCTATGGTCTGGGAACTTAGGGCTTGCCCTGCAACCAAAATCTGTGTCCTAGTTGTGAAGAGTTTAATGAACTTGACTATCCGATGAGAGTTACGAGATTTACTGACACCTCATTTGATGATAAAGAGCATTTGAGTTTGGGGGATTTATTATTGCAAAAACTATTGTTAACCCTTTGTTTAAGTGCATCACCACCAGCCAATCACATGCAAAGACAACAGACCTACATCATTTCCATGACTGAGTACCCACTGAAGCACAGAACTATGGGTACTGGTACCAGTGGGGAGAGATTAGTACCTCCAGTACTGAAGGGCTAAATTACTGCTGAACTGTGAATGCGTTATTTGGGGACAGGCTGTTGTTAGTGGGCTGACCCCTTTCCTCCCATTCAGGGCCTAACACTGTGACCCTAAATAAAATACTGACTGGGGGAATGTTGGTAGACTGATCTGGCTTATAGGTAGGGTGACCTTGAGGGATGGTGGGGAGGTTCCGCATCCCAGGGCATCGTAAACATGCTTCACATGTACTCACTTGAATCTGGGGGGGGGGGGATATGATAGAAAACTTTAAGTACATGAGGGGTTTAAATTCAGTACCCTATGTTGAACTAGTCACCAAGGCTCTCAACTCAAACATGAGGGGGCATGGATGGAAATTGAGGGGTGGGAGTTTTAGGAGGGATCTTAGGAAGCACTATTTCTCAGAAAGGATTATAGAGCCATGGAACAAGCTACCTACAGAGGTGGTAGGAGCTAGGACTGTATCAGCATTCAAAAGTTGTTTTTTTTTACTTTTGTTTTATCAGGAGAGACACACTAAGCCGAAAGCTTGTTTACAGGAGCATCCTGGGAGGACAAGGAAGTTAAGTGACTTGCTCAGGGTCACACAGTATGCAAGTAGGGGCTGTGGGATTCAAAACCAGGTCTCCAGGTTTGCAGCTCAGAGCCTTAAACCACTGCGCTATACTGCCTCCCAAAAGTGGTTGGGATAAGGAGTACACTAGAATCAAATCCACAAGAAAATCTACCAGCTAGGACCCAGGATCACCTGGGATCTTGGGATCTCAAGGACAGACTTGATGGACCTTTGCTCTCCTTCTGCCATCACCTTTCTATATTTCTACTATATTTAACCGTGGATACATCCCATATTCAGGAGCTTGAAGGATTCAAGCCCCTCAACCATGTTGAGCTCACAAGGCAGGGGTAGCCACCATAACATCCACAGTGACTTGGTGGTGCTGAAAAAAGATAGTGCCTCAGATGCTTGAGACACCCTGGGAGACAGGCCTTACTTACAGAACTGCCAAAGCATTACAATTTACCAGGCATTATACAACTGGCATATTCTGAGCCAATTGGATGAGAGAAAAAAAACTCTTGAAAGCAACAATATTTGTTAGTCGGCAACATTTTTCATCAGTTTTCAGCAAAAATTTATTCCTGACATTCTTAGATTCATCCTTAGTATCATTTTAATTTGTTCAGATATTTTTAACCCCCCCCCCCAATAGCTAAATTAGTATTTTTATTTTTTTTCTGCTCCGCCTGTAGGGGAACTCTCTCCAGCTACCGCCACCACCACAAGCTCTACCTCCCATCTGAAGCCCTGTCCTCTCTCCCACATCAGCCTGGCAGATACCCCGGCACTGCACCCCCTGAAGTGGGGCTGCCCTATCCACCCAGGGTGCTCTATCTACAATCTAATGTGCTGGCTGTGCGGGTTACCCCTTGAGAGGAACTAGGCTCGATGCTGGAGTGTGGCTCTGATGGGGTGGAGGAGCTTTCACCTATCCCCGTAGGTGGGGTATTTCTTAATTTTTTCCTCCTCCCTTGGAGTGCAACATGCAATGATGCCTGCTCACGGCTGTCCTGCTGGTGTCTGCCATGCTCCATTCCCTACGCTGGCTTGGTGTGTCTGCAATGCCCCTGATCACCATCGGGGGCCGCCATAACACTGAGCAACCCTGGATCCCGCCCCAGAGAGAGGAGAGCTGTCCTTCAGATGCTCAATCCTCTCCCTCCCTCCCCTGCCGACCCCTGGCAACCAGAGTCCGTTCCAGAACCCAGGTCACCAGTGTGGCGCGAGGTGTGGCATCCTGCACCTCAACCCTCAGCACCACCGGGCCGGCAGCTAAATTAGTTTTTAATGACTCACATCATTCAAGATGGCTGCCACTTGCAATTTAAAAAATTCTTTATCACTGAGGTTACCTGTCAAATATGCATACTAGATTCTTACTGTGAATGTATTAGGATTGTTATCACATGTTTCTGATTGTAAACAACACAATGTTGTACCAAGATATTTAATTTTTCCATGGTGGGCATGTCACAAGAATGGGAATTTTAAAAAACTTCAAAATCCCATTCCTTAGTCCAGGACCCAAGGCAACATGGATTCACAGGGGGAAGGTCATGTCAGATGAATCTAATCGATTTCTTTGACTGGGTGACCAAAGTAGTAGATCAGGGAGGGCTGTGCACATGGCCTACCTAGACTTTAGCAAGGCATTTGACACAGTCCCACACAAAAGATTAATATACAAGTTAGCCAGTCTGGGAGTGGGTCCCAAGATTGTAGCCTGGGTAAAGAATTGGCTGGAGAAAAGGACGCAGAGGGTAATAGTAAATGGAGTCCACTCTGAAGAAAGGGGGGGTTACTAGTGGGGTACCACAGGGTTCAGTACTAGGACCGGTCCTCTTCAATGTCTTTATAAGGGACATTGCAGAGGGACTGGAAGAAAAAGTATGTCTGTTTGCAGACAACACAAAGATCTGCAACAGAGTTGATACACAATGTGGGGTGGAAAGGATGAGAAGGGACTTGGCAAGGTTGGAAGAATGGTAAAATGTATGGCAGCTTAGATTCAGTGCTAAGAAGTGCAAGGTAATGCACCTGGGAAACAAAAACCCAGAGGAAGAGTACATAATGGGGGGGTGAGGTACTAACAACAACCAAAATGGAAAGGGACCTGGGGATAAAAATATCAGATGACCTAAAGGTGGGCAAGCAATGTGAGAGGGCAGTAAGGAGGGCTGGGGGGATACTGGGATGCGTAGGGAGAGGCATCACCAGTAGAAAAGAAGAAGTTGTTATCCCTTTGTACAGACAGCTGGTGAGACCCCATCTGGAGTACTGCGTCCAGTTCTGGAGACCCAATCTCCGCAAAGACATAAACAGGATGGAGGCGGTTCAGAAGAGGGCATCTAAAATGGTGCAGGGTCTGCACCAGAAGACATATGAAGAGAGGCTTAAGGAGCTTAATATGAATAGCCTCGAGGAGAGGAGGGAGAGGGGGGACATGATAGAAACTTACAAGTACCTCAAGGGAATCAACAAAGTCCAAGAGGGTAGCATCTTTCAGAAAAAGAGGTGTGCAAGAACTAGGGGGCACAATTTGAAGATGGGGGGCAGCTCAGAGGTAATGTAAGGAAGTATTTTTTCACAGAGAAGGTTGTGGATGCAAGGAAACGGCCTCCGAGGAGGTTGTGGAGTCAAAACAGTGCTGGAATTCAAGCATGCATGGGATAGTCATAAGGCAATTCTAGAGGGTGGGGGTGGGGGTAGGAAGAAGTAGGCTGTTGGTTAACTAGGATCTGCAGCTTATCCATTAGGTAGGGAAATACGCAGACTGGGTGAGCCAAGCAGTCCTTATCTGCCGTCAAATTCTATGTTTCTATATTTACCCCTGGCTGGAGATGGGTATCAACTCCCTGAATCATGGAGTCTCCTATAATCAGAAGTTTTTTTGGATTTCCTTTTTGCTTTTTATGTTTTGGTTCCTGATTTGGGTGAGTTTTGTTGTGCTAGCTCCTGTGCTGCAGTGTCCTGCTCTGCAGTGTCCTCTGCCCCTTTGTTTGATTTCAGAGATAGAGGCAGATACCTGTTTGTAGTGTTTATATGGTTTTTGGAGGTAATAAGTTGGAGAGCACAGAGTGATGGAGCACCCAGTTTGCCCCTCCTAACCACCTGCCAACCTCCTGGACCAACTACCCTCTGCGGTCGAGGTTCTTCTGTTGGATGTTGGGGAAATGGCGGGTGGTTCTTATAATGTATTTCCTCTTAAATATGATTTTTGAGGCGTGCAATCTCTGCCCATGCTGCCTGGAGCTGAGCCCTAAGATCTCCAGTGGCCCAGCATGTAGGACAGTGTCCTAAATCTTGTAAGACTGTCCTTCTGAAAAAGTTAATGATATCCATTCCTGATACTGTAAGTTGCTGGATTTATAACCTGGTCAGAGTAATTAGAAGGAAGAAAATGCAATGACTAACAAATACTGCTGCTTTAATATCCTACAAACCTTACACAACAGATCAGTTATTTAGTCACTTCCCCAGATAGTTATTCACAAATAAAACACATACACTGCCTTATCTAGCTCTCCACTGCTGCAGCATTCAGACAAGAAACTTTTAAACATGTCATCCCTTCCAAACCTCTCTTTTGTTTTAATTTTTTTAATCAATTTAAATAAAAAAAATGTTTGTTTTATTGAATTTTTTTGCCTTGGTGCATAATAGTAACTCAGTTTGCTGATGTGCAATCACAGTTACTGACTTCTGCAGGTGATTGTCACAGCTTTTGGCCTTGTGAACTTAATTACCCTCATCAACCAATTATTGCTTCATATATTTCAGCATACTGAATGTCTAGAAGTTTAAAACACCAAGCAGTGAACCTGAAGACTCAGAAAATCTGGTGTTGAAACCCATAACTGCTGCCTGTAGTCTGAGCGACCCTGAGCAAGTCAAATAACTTCATTGTGCTTTTGGGCACACCTGGGAATGAATTGCAGCTCAGTGTACCTTTTCCAGACAAACATTCTAAAAAAAAAAAAATACATAAAAAAATTAGAATTTGTTAGAGGCTCCAGAGAACTTTTAACTAGAGCTGTGTTTGGTACCTGTGTTTGGTACTCTTGGTGGACATTTATCCCACCCAACCCCACCTTACATAGTGCTGACTTGAAGTTTGGCCTGTAACGTCCCCTAAGCTAGCAGTTCTGCACTCACCCTGAATAGCCCAGCTAGTCACAGCCTATGCTTCCATGTAAATATTTTAGGAGTTTTAAAGTGACTTCTCAATCAGGGAAGGGACATTACTGTGAACTGAAACAGCTGTGGACCAAGAGATGAAAGTGGAAGCGCTCTTCTGATAAACGAGTAAGTACGCTCCTGGAAATGGACGGACAGTGTCATTAAATATTAATTCTGTCACTTCCCTCTGGGAATGAAGTCTGTCCAAGTCTTCTGCAAGGGGAGGTGGGATTTTTTTTTTTAGCACAAATTGTTTCACACATCAAAAATGCAAAAGCATGAAAAATAAAAGTTTTCTGGTTGTGTTAAAGATGCATGATTCATTTTGTTTAAGTTGTATAAGCTCCCACTTTTGGAATGACTTTGTATAATTCATTCCCTGTAAGTGTCTGTAAAGGCAAAGTGGCAGCAACAGCAGGGAGACTGCCAGAATGACAGTGTTGCTAGACTGAAGACATTTTCAAACACACACAACTGAGCCAGGCAGGATATAATACAACAACTTACAGTAAATGACTTGTCACAAAAAAAAAATACATTATAAAAGGGCTTAAAGCAGCAGTGCAATAAAATTGGGCAAAACATCTGACCCTACCCCTTTTTTTCAGTATAAAAGATTCCAGGTACATTCCAGTTTTAGTTGGTGGTAAATGTTGCAGTTCCATCAAAATCTGAGTATTTTCTATATGTTTTAATTTAGTTTTTTCTCAAGAAGAAAAAAAAAAGATGGGCACCACATTTGGCTTAGAAATACCTTTGTAAACATGGCAAGGGTTAGGATCAAGAAAAAAAAAACTTATGGTGCGCAGGCACAGGAGGTACCTAGAAAACTAGATTTGACAAGTATGCTAATGTTTTTATTGACTGGCTGAAACTAGCTATTTTGGTAAAACGTTTTTCATTGCCCTGCTGCTTTAATTGCCATTGAAATACACTGTTCCTTGCAGCATACTCCGGCATTTAACATGTTGTATTGTAGTCGCTCTTCTTTGTCACTTCTGACACATTATATAGTTCCTATGCTCTAGTTTGAGCAATGACTTATCCAAACTGAACTGCTGTTCACACTGTATAACCCTCACTGCTCTTCTTCCTCGGGAATGTATGTAGTCCTGCTTTAAAATCCCAAACTGTGCTAGCTTGCTGTTTTCTTTCCTTATGCTGTCAGTATGAATGGATTATGGACATGTGCATGTCTTTTAAATGAGAATAATAACAAAAACATAAAAAGTGAGGACAGAAAAAAAGATGAGGAATTCATCCAGTTTGGGCTGGTACCCTAGCTGGAGCTATTCTGTGATGGCTCCTCCCTCTACCCTCCAGCTCTCCCTCTTCCTTTCTCATCCTCACTTTCCCATGGTTAAATATACCTTTGTAGCCATCCCAGGCGTTTCTATGGCAGCATAGCAGGGCTATACTGACGTATTACCAACAGAAGAGAGGATGTCCGAAAAATATCATGTGCAGTGGTGTTTCATCATGTCATTGGTATGCATGAGATCCCTGTGCCTCCTCTAGCTTTCTTTCTCTGCAATCCTCCCTCCCTCTTCTCAGACCTACTTTATTCCTCTGTGCTCTCCCCTCTTTGAAAATAAATTCTCCCCTTGCCGACTGCAGCTCCTGGTGATGAGGGGGAACTCACCTGTGTGATCTGTGCCAGTCCCCCCCTTTTCTTTATTTAAAAAAACAAATCTACATCTCCACTTTCTCTCTCCTTGCCGGTTGTGGCTTCTGCCAACATGGGGGGGACCCAGCTGCTTGCACCTGCTACGATCTGACAAACTCTGACACTAGTGCTAGCTAACACCCCCCAAACACTATGCAACACTTAGGGGGGTGCATCCTGGGTGCCGCCAAACAATACACCAACACTGGGGTGCCCAGTCCCCAGTGTCATTACCTGAAACAAGGGAACCATCCCTCATAATCTTGTCCCTCATCCTCCTCTTCTTGTTTAAAAAAAAAACTATATAAAAATGGATGCTGTCAGCTTCCTCTGACCAGCCAGCACCCCAACCTGACCCCTCTCTGAGCATCTACTACCCCACACTCACCTGCTCAACCTCACCTACCTATCCAGTCCACCAGCTTGGAAGGGCTCATAGACGTCACTAGCTGAGATGTGCACCTCAAGCTGCAGTGCCACAACCTTACCTAAATAAGGAAGGTTAGAGGTGGGTAGATACTTTACTAGAATATCCAGGTCCAAGGTTGATTTCTTTGGGAGGGGCCAAACTAGTGCATCCTTTAATGCCTCTGGTAGACTCCCTCTGATGGTATACCATCGCTACAGTGACACCAGTACACCGAACTCCCCACAGTGAACCCCACATGCGTCTATATCAGCAGTGATGGAAGTTTTGCGTCAAGACACTTTAGGGTGATGGGGGGTAAATATCTAACTCCACAGTCTGTGATGTAGAGTTAGATTTCTATAATAGGGGGTGCAGGGTAGGGGCACAGCTCCCCCACATTGTGTATTGTGGTGTTCCTAGTTGGTTCGGATTGTCGACTGGGTCCCTGTGCAGTCAAGGAAGTGAATGTATTTGTCTTCGCGCCAGCATTGTACATCCCCTCTGACAAGGAGCACCAGTCTGTTCTAGCAAAAATTGACTCCAAATACTCCTTTCAGCTCACCAGTAGACACATAGGACCTGGGTCTAGTTCACAATAGGTGGGCCGCAGCTGTAAAATCACCTCACAGACCTCATTCATCAAGACTGGCTGGAACTCCCCCAGGACAGTTGAGTGCATCTGAGAGATCCCTGCTTGACTCTGTCAGGCCGCAACAGCCCATCTGTGGAGAAATCCTGGCCTGAATAGAGGACATTCTGTCTGAGAAGAATAGAATGAACTCTTCATTCTTAGCTGCTGACACTGCTCTCACTTACTGCAGAGTAGCAACCTGTCCACAGTATGGAAAAGCTGAGCTAGTTGATTCCTCCCAACTGCAGTCTCCCTGGACAGAAATACTGCCTTTTTACAGGAGATTACCCTTTGATATTCATCATGATGAATCTTCAAAGCCAATTTGTCCTCCTTAGCCCTAGACCTCTTCCAGCATTGCTTCAACAACCAACACCTGGTTTTCAACTCCTTAAGCTCCCCATCCAACCATGGGGACCCTAAGCGTGAGACCCAGGGTCATGCCTAGATCAGTGCTATGGAACTGAAGGCCTCAGCAACAACCCTATTATAGGTTAGAAGTGCATTCTGTGATCCTGTCTCACAAGCTGCCAACATCTCTGATATGTTTGGCACCACCAGTAGTCCTTCTGCACCAAGCCCTTTTAAAGGATGGTACTGAACATATCCACCAGAGGAGGATCACAGGAAGGGGCACTGAACAAGAACTGCATTGTGTAATGATCTGACCAACTAACTGGATCAATCTCGAGTTTACAAACCTGGAGCCCCAGGGAGAAAACCAAGTCCAAGGTGTGCCTGTGTTGGTGAGTCGCAGAAGTAACAACTTGTGCTAGGCCCAGTGACTCCATCAACTGGAGGAAATCCCTTCCAAATACAAAGGTTCATAGCCGATCCAGGCACTGAAGTCACCCAGAATAAGACATCTGGATGACTCCAATGCCTTCTCAGTGATGAAGTCTGTAATTTCCTGTAGGAAATCCCCTCATACCCTGGAGGCTGGTATACTATGAGGATACTGCAACCAGCACCTGGTCCCCCATGCACAGACATGCATTTAAATGGCGGGGCTTTCCCACTGGATTCACTGTGAGGTTCAACCCAGATCTAACACAGATGACCACCACCCCCCCATGATTCCTCCGCAGGCAATGAACCATGGAGAATCCATCTGGGATCACCGCTTCCAACATTGGACTGGTGTCCTCACCCAGAAGGGTCTCCATGATGTAAACCAGGTCAGTTGAGGAACCCGAAATTTGATCTACCATAATAGCACTCTTGTTCCTCATCGACGTCGCTTTGCATAGTGCTGCCCAATGGGAATGGAGTGAGGCAGATGGTCAGAGTACCCTAATGAAAAGGTCCAGAAGCAAATGGTTTGATACCTTTCATTGGACCAGCACAGATGTTGCACCTCTGCTACTTTGTCCTGAGAAAAGAACATTGGTAAAGCAGGACCTGACTCAAGATGAGATATTGCATCTTGGCTAGGCTTTCCTGGGTAAATACACTGTAGAACTGTGTTGGAGCAGGACTCCCACTGAAAACAAAATATTGCATCTCAGCTTTGCTATCCTGGGTAAATATATTGTAGAACTGTGTTAGAGCAGGACTCCCACTGAAAACAAAATATTGCATCTCAGCTTTGCTATCCTGGGTAAATATATTGTTTCAATGTGAGGGAAAAATGTGCTTGTGTGAACTTGTGATTATGTTTTACTTTGGCTTAACTCATTCTTACTCCTTGTTTGCGTGAAGCTGGGATGGGGAAAATGAAGGCCCGGAGAAGGGGTAGGAAGAGCACTGAGTAGGAGGAGGTGGGAAGGATGGAGGGTGCCCAAACGAACTAAGTGCTGAGTGAGTTTGGAGGCATGCTCAAATAGTGCTGGTGGGTGGAGTTATTCCCTCCCTTTGAACCACGGGCTAAGCCCTCCCATTCAATGTGAGAGAATAACGTGCTTGTGTAAACTTGTGATTATGTTTTCCTTTTGCTTTACTCATTCTCACCCCTTGCTGATGTGAGGCTGAGATGGGGAAAATGAAGGCCCAAAAAGAATTAGTTAGAAAACCTCTTCCAACTTGGAAAGTGTGAGCGACAGCACACAGGAGAGGAAAACCTACCTGTGGGGGAAATCTTTGAGGAACCATGGTGGTCAGACTGCCCCTCCTCTGGGCATACTAAGAGGAGATAATCCTAAGGGTTTTACCATAGTGCATCGACAGCACTAGCACCGACATCCCCTACAGTGACAGCTACCATGCTGACTGTCAGCACTGTAGCCTTGGGGATGACGGTGCATACAATAGGGGGGCTGTGCCCCCAAACTCCCCCTTCTGGGGTGCTCCGTCCCCACACCCCACAGCACCTAGGATTCCTACTCTGAGTCAGAGGTGGACTGGGGGGAGCAAACACCCAGCGAGGCTGTCCTGGTCACTGCACAGACCATCACAGCGACATGCGGATTTTGCCCAATTCCTGTCACTGTAATGGTATTCGTGGTACCAGAGTCACTGTGTTGATGGTATACAAATCCTAAGCTATAAACGTGGACTCTGAGTCTTGGAGAATGATTCTCTGGGAAGAATATGAATCACTGAAGTCTTCATATCTGGAATCTTCTTCGATGCGTATGATTCGTGTATGATCCATGCAGCATAGGTTGATAGTTACCGTGCAGTTTGATGATGAGAAACAGCTCCTTGTCGATGGATGGTAATGAAGTATTTATTTATTTGTTTCAGAATTCAGATTAACACCTTTGAGCCAAGGCTCTTTTACAAAGCTTCCATGTCAACAAGAGATACAAAACAGAACAAGTAGCACAATAGCGAAGTATGCGCTACTCAAAAATAGCAAATAACACCAGTAACAGTTTAAAACACACAGATAGTATATCAGACACCCCTTATGATGCCCAGCATAGATAGTAATTGCCTCAATTGCTCACCCGCTCACTGCAGGGCCGAGACTTATGCTGCAAAGTGACCCGGAAGTGGCTCCAAGGGTCACAGGGGCTCTTGGATCCAAATCAAAGATTTTTAATTAAAATAAAGTGCATCAGACATTTTAAAAATGTCACAATGTCCCCAGTATGTCTGCACCATGCAGAGAAGTTAGAAAAGGAGGCTAAATAGTGAGATGTAGTCCCACGTAGCAAAGTAGGACTACAAGCACTCTCTTCCCACTTCCTGAATAAAGAGGGGGTAGGGCTCTGAAGTATTTGCTACTTAAAAATAGAAAATAACACCCGTAACAGTGCAAAACACACAAATAGTATATCAGACACCCCTTATGATGCCCAGCATATATAGTAATTGCCTCAATTGCTCGCACAGGATACTGATACACTCCACTTACTAGTATCTGAGGATTCACCCCAAATACAGGACACTCCTGGTGACTTGGGCAAATAGTAAAGTTAATGTTCCAAGGGATGTTTTAGTGATCGGTGACTCTACAATTCGGTATATGGATCATATTTTATGTAAGAACAGAAATATGAATACCACGATCAGTACCCTTCTAGGAGCCAGTATTAACAATATAAAACATATGTTCCCAGGGCTGCAAGAACATACAAACTCCCCTCTTACCTTAATACATGCAGGAATAAATGATCTGGGTAAAAGATCTTTATTACAAATCCAGAGAGATTTTGAGGAAATTGGGGACATTATAAAAAGTCAAGGGGGTAATTTAATTATACCTGGGCTGTTACCAATACCTAGGGCAATTATTGACAAACAAAGAGATAACATGACACTAATTGGGTGGTTTAAATGATGGTATATCAGGGAGGGGGGTTTCTTTTTGGAAAACTGGACAGGGTTTGTTAATCAGAGTCTTTTTGCTAGGGATGGCATGCATTTAAACAGACAAGGTAAGCGTATTTTTGCCACCAGATTAAGACAACAGATTGACCACTGTTTAAACTATTAGGTGGGGGGGGGAAAAATTCTATGCCCCCCCAAAAATTTGTAAAAGTAATACCCTTGTGGCCCCCCCAGAATGGAATTGTCTAGTCATAAACATTAGAAGTCTAGGGAATAAGTTTGACGAATTTACCTTATCATTGGAACAACTTAATATTCATATTTGTGCTGTTACAGAGACTTGGTGGTGTGATGATGATGACCCTTGGGATAAGAACATCCCAGGTTACACCCTGTTCCATAAAGACAGGAGTATTACTAAGGGGGGGGAGTGGCGTTGTATTTGTCAAATATTATAAATTCAGAAAATATTGAATTAATTCAGTGGCCTAATAGTGAAGCACTTTGGGTCAGAATTTTCCCTATATCAGCACCTTGTATTAACATGGGTGTGGTTTATAGGTCTCCGTCAATTACACATGATGATGATTTTCATCTGCTGGATTTTGTGGAGAAGATATCCTCCACCACTAACACTTTGCTTGTAGGTGATTTTAATCTTCCAGGCATAAATTGGAAGACTATGCATACTTCATCCCACGTGGAAAAAATATATTTGCAAACACTTCTGATATCAAATATGGAACAGATAGTTAACAACAGTACCAGGGTAACAATATTCTAGATCCCCTGTGGAGTGCGCTCTTAAGCCTTTAGGTGGCATTTTCCCTGCTTTTCCATAGCAGGACTGAATGCAAGAGACACCATAGATAAGAACAAGCTGACCATTTTGGGATCTGACATCTTTTGTCTGATCCATATAGATCCTCAGAACTCATTTCTGGACTGGAGTGTTCTGGGTAAAGCAAAGGAAATGTTACTGACTCATTCAGGTAAAATTCAAACACCACCTTAGATAAGAATTTCCTAATAGTTCTAAGGGCTACCTGCTCTTTTATAGATACTGCATGTTCAAGCATTCTCTTAAATTCCACTTTGCCTCCTCTGAGCTCTGTACCCATTCCTGAGTCTTTCCACCCTTTGCCTCTTGTTCACTCCTCTATATTCCTATCCTCTCCCATGTGCAATTTTTGCTCTGCTCTCAAGTGCCAAACATACTTTGCTGTGATTTTGAGCTACTCATGTTTCACTGTGATCTGTGTGCTCCATTCAGTTGTAAATACTTCTCCTATGCCTGCTGCTACTGCATCATTTGTAAATAAATGATTTTCAATATGTTATTTTGTAATTGTAATTATTCATGAATAAGTGAATAAATCAATAAATTTGCACGTGTTGCTCATGTACTTTGTATGTATCCCGTGTATTGCTGTAACCGTTTTTGCTTTTTGTGTTAAGTGATTTTTAAATTAATTTGCCAATTGCTCTATTTGATTTTCTTAAGTATGTACTATTGTAAAAGTGTCTTCCTACATTTATCTTATGCAATTTTATTTATTGTAATTCTATACCTCCCTTTGTACCCTACCCTGGGTCGCCCCTGAAAAAGGGACATTTCTGTCTCAGTAGGCTTACCCAGTTACCAAAATTCAAATTAAATAAATCCCTATGGAAGATTATGTAATGTGGTTCTGTGCAGAGGATTTTCAGCTCATTCACCTTCCTGGCAGAGATCATGGCAATAAGGAATATGGTTTTCCATGCGACCTACTTTAAGTCAGTAGTGTCCATAGACTTGAATGGTGCCTCCTTAAGCTGGACAAGGCAGACATTGAGATCCCACGGTGGGACTGGGTCCCTTACCGGTTGGCACAAGTGACTGAGACCTTTAAAATACATTTTGAAAATGTGTTAAGAGGCCAGTGACTAGAGATGTTGTGAAGTACAAATTCACCTGCGAAGGTAAGGCAACACGCCCAAATTCGCCTTTGCAGAACAATTCACAAATCTTTCCTATTTACTTGAAAATTTGCCTTTGCCAACTTTACCTATGACTTTACTTTTGTGGTGCACTGGGGATATTTTGCTCAGATCAAAGTGTTTGGTAAACAGGTGCCTGTAGGCCACATGGAAACTGCTCCTGCAGGTCACATGCTACTGCTCTATGTACAGAGTGATCCTTACTTTCATTCTGAAGTCTGAATGAGTTGGCTGGAGAGGTCAGATCTACTACTTTTGATTCTTCAACCCCCCCCCCCCCAAAAAACATAACATTTAGAGCTTTTTTTTTAAAAAAAATTTGGTTGTCGAATTAACAATACATACAGTACATAATCCGGGCATAGAGCATAGTCAATTAGAAAATATAATATAGCATTGAGGGCACCACTCCTTTTAATACACATGAAAATATATTGATCTACATCATAAGATAAGTCTTTGGGCAGGCAAAAGCGACTATATGCACTGAATTAGTCTATCGTAGGTAAAACAGATCTGCTATGTGAATGAGCCCAAGAGCGGAACTGCTGATATCAATTAAAATGCAATAAAATTCATTCCAGTCTATGCCTCCATCACAGGAAGGAGGGAAATATGCCCTGCAAATACAGAAATGCCCACAATATACAGTGCCGGTGCCAGGATTTTCACAAGGGGGGTTCTTTTTATGCAGTCTGCAACTTTTTAAAAAAAGCTGTGGGTCTTAGGGCCGCTAATACCCCGGAAGCCATGGAATCCTAGAATTGCTCTGTGGTGCATTTTGTGGCTTGTTTTGAAGCTAAAGAAGTCATATCTGAGATTGCCTACGCTCCTTGCTCTAAACAAAATTATTATCTAGCTGGCTGCAGGGTGAATACATATGTATTCAGTACCAGTGGGCAGCAAGATGCTGTTAATGTAATATACCTAAGACATTGTCTCAGATATATTATGTTATGAATTTTAATATCTGCAGCTGTATCTACTGGTGTGTAGGAAAGGGTCTGGGGGCTGCTTGGCCCCAGAAGCTTAGGGGTACTAGATACTCTGTGGCTAATTTTGTAGATTATTTTAAACCAGAATAACTCATCTGTGAGCTCCCCTCCACCTCCTGCTCTAAGGACAATTATTACTATCTGGGTGGCTCAGAGTGCATGTGCATGTGTATTTATAAAATGGGAAGCAAAGTAAATAACAAATCCAGCATTCTGATTGTATAAAATACATCAAATGACCATGCATCTATCAGAGCGCGACTGCACACCTGCACTTTTACCCCCTCCAAAACAATTTTGCCATTTTATAAGATAGATAACCTACTCTAGGATGTGCGGTCGTGCTCTGATGTGCACATGCTTTGGGTGGTTGATGCACTCAGCCTGCGGACTCATGCTTAACAACGCACACCAAGGCATGAGTATATCAGAGCGTGACTGCACACCTTAGAGTAGGTTATCTATTACATATGTAGATATATAGATAGATTTATATATAGAGAGAGAGAGAGCAAATGCTAATGCACTGAACCTCAGTACAGAGTCTGCAGCTGGTTTTGGCTGGGTATTGTACACTACTAACTTACTGTAGTTCTGGCTTGCTACTAGGGCAGGGGTCTGGGTCTGATAGGCCCCAGAAACCATGGGCTATGGTTTGCTCAGTGGTGCACTTTTGTGGTTTATTTTAAGTCTAAATAGCTCATATCTGAACTCTCTCTACCCCTTGTTGTTACCCCCACCATCCACAACTCAGTATATCATTTAAGTAATTGAGTCAGTGCAACATGGCCTATAGCAAGGCTAGCAGGATGCTGGGATGTATTGGTGGGGGTATTGATAGCAGAAGAAAGGTGGTAATACGTCACATCTACAGATCCCTGGTGAGGCCTCACCTAGAGTACTGTGCCCAATTCTGGAGTCCTCACCTCAGAAAGGATAAGGATAGGTTGGAGACAGTGCAGCGTAGACTAACTAAAACGATTCAGGGACAGCAGGGCACATCCTATGAGGAGTGCCTCAAGGCACTAAATATGTACTCATTGGAGACCAGAAGGGAGAGAGGAGATATGATAGAGATCTTCAAGTTCCTGAAATGAATTAAAGTGAACTACAGGGTACTATTTAGTACCAATTCATGGTCATATGTACACTAATGGAAATTAACAGGAGGTAGGTTCAGGAGAGATGTGAGGAAGTACTACTTTATGGAAAAGGTGGTGGAACTTTGGAACAGTCTGTCAGCTGAAATGGTGGGTGTAAAAACAGTCAGAGTATTCAAGCAGGGCTGGGACATAATGAAGGGAATAGTGGTTCCCGGAAACAACAGGACCAAGGAGGTGATTAGAAAGAGGACAGGCAGGGTTAGTACCCTGGAGAAATTGTAGGTTCCTGGAATTATAGGGAACTTGGGCAGACTGGATGGACATCTGGTCTTTTTCTGCCGTCATTATCTATATTTCTATGTTTCTATTCCAGGCACCCTGCTTGGAAAGAAATCTGTAACATAAGTCTTAGTTCAATATTGAGAACTACAATTGTTGCCCCCACTCCATTCTCCAATGTGGTAGGTATGACAAAGGGAGTGAGGGGAAAGGTAATTTGACAGCAGCTGGGAATTTCAGTGAAAGTTATCATCTCCTAAATGCCTACCCCCACCCCCCAACCCCAGCCCACCATGCTTCCAAAAGTACAGTGGGTATGTTCAAAACAGTGAACTGGAGCAATAAATGTCATTCTACTGGCACGTGGTCATCTGAAAAAAACACATCACAACTTATTTGATTAAATGGCATCTGGCACAGGTGACACAGAGTGGTTCTGAATGTCCATGAAAATGGGACCACAGTGAAGACCTTTCTGAACAGCACAATTAATGAGGTGGCAATGCAGATCCCAGCCAGACCCTTCCAAACACTTGCATTGCCTTTCCACTGTGGTACCTCTTTTGCTTTACTTATGAAAAGTTAAAATAGGCATATGAAACACGACAACTTTGCTTTTTGTATAGAGGGGAATTTAAAGAATTTATTTCTACATTTTCAGCCAGCCACCTGAAAGGCTGTCTTGTCCAACTGCATAGCCTATCCCTTAATATACAGTTATTAAGGGACACATCTTTGGTAATAGTGAGCAGCAAAATTTACCTGCCTGTGACTGATATTATAAGTAGAGGTCCTCTGCTTCTTCTTTGCTCTCCTGGTGACGTCATCTCTGAGCCTGCCACCATGCTCCATCTTCCTCCAGTGCTAGCTGACACTGTGGATTGTAGGCAGTGGCCATGCTGTATTGAGGTCACATTCATTGATGCTGATGTGAGCTCCAATTGGCCAGCCAGCCATAAGGGGAGGGTGCAGAGAAAGACTCACAAAGCAGCTCCAGTCATCTTACTGGTACTGAGGGAGCTGATTGGCAGTAGAAGGAGGGAGGGGGCACATGCAGAGAGAAATTGCTGGGGTTCATCATGTGTGCATTAGCACTCTGTAACAGTAAAAAAATAAACAGAAATGAATGAAAAATAAAGGGGGCATTTCAAAAGGGGGGTTCTTTCGAACCAGACGAACCCCCCTGGCAATGGCTATGATATATGTTGGATCAAGTTAGATTAAGCTGTACATTACATTATAAACTTAGACAACAAATAAAGTAGTTAGGTGTGGTATAAGTGAAACGGCATAAAAAAATGGGGAAAATCAAACAGCATAACTGCAGCAAGTGAAACAGTCACTGGAACTGAACAATTTAAACCCAGGACACCCCCTCCAAAACAAAAAGCAGGAGGAGAGAGAGTAATACAGTAAACAACAAATGTGTCAAAAAGTCTCGGTAAGACAGTTGTTCTGCCACTGAGTTTGTGATTAGTAATGTCACATTAACAATTAAAGATAGAAAATGAAAACAAATAGCTGAAAAATCCAAAGTGCTCCATTCAGAGAAGAGGAAAGTGACACAAACGCACTCAGCAGGTCAGGCCCCTGCTCCCACAGTGCCAACCTCTGAGTGTAATAATGTGAACAGGTAACAGACAGGGTAACCCTCCTGTCTGCTTTTGGGACCGCATCACCTTTAGTCTCAAGTTCTGGGGGGATTCAAACTGTGAACCATATGCTAGCATACCCAATGTACAGACTCAGATGCATACCCTCTTCAGGGGATTGCGGTACAATCTTTCGCCAGGGACACCAAGCCAGGCTTCCAAAATGAACCCTTAAAACACTGAAAAAGACCTTAGGTATATTCTTACCTTTTCTCAGTTTAGTAACACAATCAAGCTTTTGGACAGTTTTTGTCAATTTTAACCCTCTATACGTCACATGCAAAAAAGTACTGGCAGACGCCCAGGCAGTCTTTCAAATAAACATTTTACTAAAAGATGATAAACATGAAAAATGTAAACACCGAACAATATATTAAAGAGCATACAATCACTTAAAGGAAAAGCAAAGAAAACTACAGACAAACTGCTATGAACATGCAATTTAGATCTTTTCTATCTAATGTATTTCCTCTTTGAGTGCTTATCAGAGCTGTCTTTCTTGAGTCCCAAAATGATATGTCACTAAACAGTTTAGAAACAGTATAGTTTAAACTGTGTCTCTCCACACCCCTTCTGTGAGTCATCTAGCTCCTCCTTTTAGAATATAAAAAAATACAAACATGTTGTCCTGTTAGGAGGTATATTAAATAAGGTGACATCAGCAAAACTAGTTTCTCAAATTATGAGTATTTTGATCCACCAGTTCCTTTTAAGTTTGCAACCTTGCAATTCTCTCACCTAGGTGCAAGATATCTGACAGGCATCAGCTTAATGATGTCCTGTTTCTGAAGTCATAAAATGTATATTTAGATTCCCAACTTCATAGCATGTCATAAACAGGCCATAAAATGCAATATCTCAAGGAAGTTAATTACATTACAGAGATCTCCTAGTCAATTATACATCCTGCAGTTTTCACTGATACCTGGGGGGGCACCCATGGAGCACAGGCAGTCTCATGTGAGACAATCACATACTATATTTTTATGTAAGACGGGGGTTCCCACCCCTGCCTTTTTACTAAAATGACAGGTGGCATGCTGTTGGCATTTGGCAGCAATACCTGGTGGGGGACCTGTCTGGGAAGGATGAGGTTACTCCGGCACAAGGACCTAGGTTTGGCTACTCTGCACAGGGGCACCCAAGTAAATCCAACTACAGGAAGCAATAACTGTAATGTCCAGAACCAGAATTGGATTTTCAATGTGGCTTTATTTATTAACTAACTGAACATAAACAAAGCATTGCATGGTCCCCAAAGGGCTACGTTACTGTATGTGCAGATTAGAGGTTAACACAGTGGTCCATTTGAGGAATGAACACATTACTACAGTTGTCTGGCTTTGGACCCACAGGCACTCAGCCCAGACTTTGCATGCGCATTGGATACATAGCCCATCTGGCCCGGCTCCCCTGCCGGCCACTCGACTGATGGTCCACTTGACAAATGAACCCAAACTTTACTTGGAAAGACATCCCATCAAACAAGGAGACTCCCAAACTGTGGCTCCCCACACCACTTAGAGTCTGCGACTCCTAGAGAGATTTTTTTTCATACTTCCAATCGAACTCCGATCAAACAAGGAGTAATTTTCCCATCCTGTGGCTCCCCACACCACTTAGAGTCTGTGACTCCTAGAGAGATTTTCAAGTTGCAACCCATGTCTGGGTACCCACCCCATCACTGGCCAAGTGCATGAGGTGAGTAGCAAAACACAGAGGAAATCCGTAGAGGTGGACCTGGTTACTAAAGATGGGTTTTTTTTCCACCTCCAGCTCCCACAGCCCATACCCGGCCATTTCTCTGGATACACACAGAAAACTTTAGAACTTTAAAATGTAGATTGAACGGTGGATGACCTGAAACACCCCCTCTACAGCTAACTTTAAATCCATTTAAAACTTTAAACTGTTTGACTGCTCCATTTGTTTGTCCTAGTAAACATAGTCCTCCCAAATAGCAGTCCACATTTATTTCCCAACTGAAGAAAACAATATGTTTGCCCCTTCAAATGGAGCCAGACACTCACCCATTCATTGCAGGTGCCCCACAGGTGAAGTACTGCAACCTTTGCTGTTATGCAAGAACAGACTAAATTAAATCAGGCAGCTTCCTTCCATGGTGGGAGAAGGGGATTGCCCCTGGAACCCACAGAGAACTCCCCCCCCTTCCCGGAGGGACGGGGGCACTGAGACTGGGAGGCGGTCTCCACCACTTTAAAAAAAAAGGTAAACACAGGAACACTTCCTTTTTCTTAGTGAGAGATCAAACAGCAGACTGATGCTTCCTTCTTGCTTAAGGACAAACGGAAGACTAACTTTGAATTTCCCAAAGTTCTAAACTCACTCCCTGAGCGGTAGATTCCAATGTGGCTCATGCAGCTGCGACAGTTCTATAGTGATGTCATCTCTCAAGTCTCAGCTGTGACTGAGGACAGAGTGAGACAGTGCGAAACCCATTTAACTGGAGTTTCACAAGCTGCCTTCCCTGCCTACCACTAGGTCTTACTGGTATTCTAGTAACCCCGGGTAACAAAGGGGTTACATTCACCCTTGACCAGGAAAACGACTGTACCCAGTCATTATGCACCCAGCCTTAGGCCATCCCACCCTATGTGCTACCTGCGGAGGGGGGTGATCAGGCTCCCTCCTACCATGTGCAAGCACAGGTAGGCAACACTAAGGGCCTAGAGGCCTATAGGTGACATATCAGCCTCTACTTTATCCACTTACTATGGACACCTAGTGGCTCTGGTAGAACCATCCAGAGCATAGCCCTGATAGATCAGCACTGCAGTCCCTATGGCCACTGAGGACCACAGCCTGTCTATCCCCCCTAACCCTCTAGGGAAAACCTATCTGCCTCTTAACATAACAACCCAAACAAAACAAAACCCGGGGACCTCCCCGACCTTGGGCAGCCTGCAACTACAATCATTAACAATAATAACACAGTACATTTAAATTCTACACCATAAGCACTGACGAGGAACTCCGATGAGCTCCTCCTCCTCTTCTTGTCTTCTCTTCTCTTCTGTCTTCCAGGAACACCTGTAAGAAAAGACAAAAACAAAGAAAAACACATCGTAATCTGCATGGACAGTCTATCTAAACAACAACAACCCTTACCATACAGAAAAACAAAACACTGAACAATCCCAAATAAGAAATTTTTTTTTTTTTCAGAAAAAGGTAGAAAAACAGTATTTACATTAAAGTACAGTAATGACATTGGTAACAATACAACTTTGGGGGGATGGAGTGCCCTAAAAGTCCCAACTAGTGACCACAAGGCCCGAAGGCCAGTCCATTAAAGAGTCTCTCCTGGGCCGGAGCCCCGTGAAACATAGTTCTTTAAGGCAATAATCCCGAAGAGGACAGTCTTTGTGGACAGTTCACACACTTTTGAAGTCTGTAGTGTAGGGTATGTATTGCAATGTCATAAAGATAGAATAAAAAGATTTTTTCGGACTTACCAGCCTCTTGAAGTATTCAGATTTCACAAACCTGGTCCCTTCCGAAGACTCTCCCTGGCAGCATTTCTTCTGATACAGCTGGGTGGACATCTTCCGGGAACCCACAGGAGTGCACATCTGGAAACAGCTGGGCTGATTTCATAACTGGAGAAGGAACCTTAGAACAGGAACAAAAAGAAAAACAGCTGGTCCGGCGTCATCCGATTACCAGGCGATGAACAGGAAACAGCTGGGCTGGTGTCCTCTCTGGATCTGAAGTCATCTGGTGGTGCCAGTAGATGGTTGCTGAACAAGACAGTACACTGTGGACTGATGAAGGTGGGGCACCTGATTCCTGGTTTATTCATATTGGCAGTTCAATAAGGGCACTTCACAATCAAAATGTGGCAGTATTGACTACCACTGCTCGGCTCTCCATTTTGTAGGCACGGGCTTAATTACTGGGAGGTCCTTGCACTGAGGCCAATAGTAGAGGGGGTCATGGGCTTGAATTATTACTCCATCTGGACGCACATAATTCACACAGTGGGAGACTTCACGTCCCTCTCCGTCCACTATTCTCACTCTGTCCATAAACAGTGTCCTGCCTCTCTTCCACTGTGTATACTTTTCGTGGAACAGTCTATTCTTTACATGCTGGTTAGCCCCAGAATGCACATGTTTCATTACTTCATCCCAGATCCAGGATTTCCTGCAGTTCTCAATCTCCTCCCAGACTCTCTGAGAAAAGGTAGGAAAGGTCATACCAAAGATTTCATTGGCCTTTTTATGAACCAGTCTCTCCTCTTTACTTGCTTTGGTCAATCTAAGACCGCTGGCCTGGCTTGGGGGTGGCCAGTCCTGGTTCTGCCAGCTTCGCATCCTCAATGAAATTAAAAATGGATCCCTGACTTCTTCTTCTTCTTCTGGTGAAGCCAGGGCAGTGGCATCACCATCTTCTTGAACACATTCCTCCGAGGCAAGATCTTGAGGCTGTGTACCCGTTCCTTTCTCACAAGGCCACATAGGTTCCCCCTCATCTTCCTCTTCACTGAGGATCTGAGCCCAGGAGTGGGCAGTAATTCTCACCCCCAAGACTATCGATTCATCACTGGGAGTAGAGGTCGACACCTACCATTCAAAGGCCTCCCGCATCTCATCTTCACCTTCGAGACTTGGGCTAGGCCCCCCCCACCCAGGGGACTATTGATGCTTTATCTGAACTTGCTTTCTGAGATCCAGCATCCAATGCTTCAATTTCAGATTCAGTCTCTAATTCTGCACTCTCTAACCTTGTGCCACACTCCCCCCGAGGGACCTTCCTCCACAGGCTCCGCTTGATGCTGTGTGCTGCCAACTGCAGATTCTTGAAGTTGTGTCCATTTGGGAGCCAAATGAATTTGAGGCGCTTTATACAAGCCATATTTTTGTAGACACCCAGCACAGTGAGGAATCATGAAGACATCCCTTCCAGCACTCAAGAACATCTGGCATACACGCACTGGATAATTAGGAATTGCCACATCAGGAGGGAGTTGCCTTCTATAGCACCAATTTTCAATATCTCTCAATCTATTTTACTGCTGCTGTTACTGCAACCCAGGCATGATCCGGGTAAAGAGCTGGTCCTGAGGCCATAACTGCAGAAAAATAAACAAAAGTTCACTGTAACTGAAAGTCCCACTTTAAATGAACACACGCTGTAGCTTTAAAATGGCTCCTCTGCTGCTGTGTTTACTTTACTACCCCACCCTGTAATGGCGGCAGCAGCACTCCTGTGCATCAACATTCAGACTCTGGGTCAAGCCACTGCGCACCCGATTTACATC
The DNA here is from genome assembly GCA_016271365.2 of Neoceratodus forsteri. Lineage (NCBI taxonomy): Eukaryota > Metazoa > Chordata > Ceratodontiformes > Ceratodontidae > Neoceratodus > Neoceratodus forsteri. The sequence continues at coordinate 299,176,702 of CM057455.1, forward strand.
AGCTACTAATAACTTTTATTCAAACTGCACAACTTGCTCTGTTCTGGCTGTTCACACATTTACAGGATTTTCCTTGGACTTTTCACATGCTGGCAACATTCATTTAATTACAGTCCCTTTAACTTCAGATTTCAGCACAGGATTGCCTGCTCCTACTAGTGTTGCACTTATTTTACAACCCACCGTCTCTCTCTGGCTGCAAACTTTAAACTGAGGCTACTTTCATTGCTATGCACACATTTAATGACTTTACAGACTTGCACTTGCCAGCAGGACATCACACAATCATTACTTGCAAAGCGACTATACAGCTGCAGACACGTTTTATATGGCATTACTGAAAATCACTGTTTTGAGCAGTTTTAATTATTTACTCACTGTTATTGTAGCAGATTGCTGCGATGGGTAAAACGGCCTGCAGCCAGATTTTTGAAGGCCTCAGAATGCAAACGGGCGGGCAGTCTCCGCGATCATAGTATTAAACACATAATTCACTGATCCCATGATTGATTGGCGGGTTGAGCCTGATTTTTAACTAGAAAGTCACTTTTTTACTGTTTACAGCGCTTTGAACACTTCGCGAACGCTCCTCCACTGCCAGTACATCACTCTCTGTCTCCCTCTTGAATGCTGAAGCAGACTCTGAAGAGCTGGCTGAGGGCAGGACTAATGGCAAACTGACCAACCACGATGCCATGCAAATGAGCCTCTTCTTCCTGTGGGGAGCTCCTCTCCTCACTGATAAATCCAGGCAGGCAATTTAAACTGAAAAATGCACTTTTTTTTTTTCAACTGACTCCACGGAGGGTGTCCATTTCAACCATGTAACATTGCCTTTAACTCTGCAGTCTCTAGCATTGCACAGAAAGCATTTCCAACGTTCAGGGCATAATTTCTCTGTTGCTACCCCTAGTTTTCCACACTTTTCTTCACAGAAATTCATTTTAAAAGCATTTCAAATGTCCAGGGCATAATTTCTCTGTTGCCACTCGTAGTTTTCCACACTTTCTTCACAGAAATTCATTTTAAAACTGACAAAAACGCTGTATACCTTTTTGATGCAGGACAAGGACACACACTTTGTCTTTACAGCTCCTTGGTAAACAGTTGGCATTTTTTAAACAGCAGCACAAAATTCACAGCACACAGCAACACACTAGGGAAATTGCTTCAACTTTTTTTTGGGCTACCGACTACCAGATAGCCAAAACGCTAGCCTACTTGCCCAAGCACCTTCCTTCCCGAACAAATCCAAAGCGGTGCCTCCATTTTTGTAAGACGGGGGTCCCCACCCCTGCATTTTTACTAAAATGACAGGTGGCATGCTGTTGGCATTTGGCAGCAATACCTGGTGGGGGACCTGGGTTCGGGGAAGGATGAGGTTACCTGGCACAAGGGACCTAGGTGTGGCTACTCTGCACAGGGGCACCCAAGTAAATCCAACTACAGGAAGCAATAACTGTAATGTCCAGAACCAGAATTGGGATTTTTCAGTGTGGCTTTATTTATTAACTAACTGAACATAAACAAAGCATTGCATGGTCCCTCAAAGGGCTACGTTACTGTATGTGCAGATTAGAGGTTAACACAGTGGTCCATTTGAGGAATGAACACATTACTACAGTTGTCTGGCTTTGGACCCACCAGGCACTCAGCCCGGACTTTGCATGCACATTGGATACATAGCCCGACTGGCCCAGCTCCCCTGCCTGCCACTCGACTGACGGTCCACTTGACAAATGAACCCAAACTTTACTTGGAAAGACATCCCATCAAACAAGGAGACTCCCAAACTATGGCTCCCCACACCACTTAGAGTCTGCGACTCCTAGAGAGATTTGTTTTCGTACTTCCAATCGAACTCCCATCAAACAAGGAGTAATTTTCCCATCCTGTGGCTCCCCACACCACTTAGAGTCTGTGACTGCTAGAGAGATTTTCAAGTTGCGACCCACATTTGGGTACCACCCCATCACTGGCCAAGTGCATGAGGTGAGTAGCAAAACACAGAGGAAATCCGTAGAGGTGGACCTGGTTACTAAAGATGGGGGGTTTTCCCACCTCCAGCTCCCACAGCCCATACCCGGCCATTTCTCTGGATACACACAGAAAACTTTAGAACTTTAAAATGTAGATTGAATGGTGGATGACCTGAAGCACCCCCTCTACAGCGAACTTTAAATCCATTTAAAACTTTAAACTGTTTGACTGCTCCATTTGTTTGTCCTAGTAAACAAAGTCCTCCCAAATAGCAGTCCACATTTATTTCCCAACTGAAGAAAACAATATGTTTGCCCCTTCAAATGGAGCCAAACACTCACCCATTCGTTGCAGGTGCCCCACAGGCGAAGTATGGTAACCTTTGCTGTTATACAAGAACAGACTAAATTAAATCAGGCAGCTTCCTTCCATGGTGGGAGAAGGGGATTGCCCCTGGAACCCACAGAGAACTTTTCCTTCCCCCCTCCCCGAAGTGATGGAGGCACTGAGACCGGGGGAGCGGTCTACACCACTTTAAAAAAAAAGTAAACACAGGAACACTTCCTTTTTCTTAGTGAGAGATCAAACAGCAGACTGATGCTTCCTTCTTGCTTAAGGACAAATGGAAGACTAACTTTGAATTTCCCAAAGTTCTAAACTCACTCCCTGAGCTGTAGATTCCAATGTGGCTCATGCAGCTGCGACAGTTCTATAGTGATGTCATCTCTCAAGTCTCAGCTGAGACTGAGGACAGAGTGAGACAGTGTGAAACCCATTTAACTGGAGTTTCACAAGCTGCCTTCCCTGCCTACCACTAGGTCTTAATGGGATTCTAGTAACCCCAGATAACAAAGGGGTTACACTTATATTATAAATAGCATTCAATAATCATAACCAGCTGGACAAGCATCACACTCCTCCCCACCTGGACTGAATTTGGGGGCCCTATCCCCTGCATGGGATGAGCTTTCCAAGTTAGTTCACTCCTCATATAGAAGCTACAGGCCATCAGTGTTCTGATTTATCGCTCCAGCCTTATGTAAGATCGTCATATCATACCATTGCAAGGCAAGACTCCATCTTAATAGTCTACCATTAGTTTTTCCCATTTGTGTCAGCCAAACCAGGGAGTTGTGGTCCATTTGTACCTCAAAATACTGTTCATCTAAGTATGGCTGTAACTTCTTTAGGGCCCACACTATGGCAAGACACTCTTTTTCCACAGTAGAGTAAGCCTGCTCCCTGGGAAGTAACTTTTTACTCAGGTACACTACAGGGTGATCTTTCCCTTGGTTGGATGTCTGACTCAGTACTGCTCCAATACCCATGTCTGAGGTGTCAATCTGGACTATAAAGGGTCTGCTATAGTCAGGACTTGTCAATACAGAGCACTACACAGTGCCTCCTTCAGTCGGGTAAAGGCTTTTTCACAGGTTGGTTCCCAAGTAATTTTCTTAGGCATCTTTTTCTTTACCAGGTCAGATAGGGGAGCAGCCAGGGCACTGTAATTGGGTACAAATTTCCTATAGTACCCTGCTGTCCCTAGAAAACATCTGACCTGCTTCTGCATTTCATGTCTGGGCCATGCCTTGATCACCTCTAGTTTTACTTGGTTAGGATGGAGCTGTCCCTGGCCTACAACATGCCTGAGGTATGCCACTTCAGCCATGGCCACTTGGCACTACTCAGCTTTGACAGTGAGCCCGGCCCTCTGTATCCTATCCAGCACTTCCCTAAGGTGGGACAAGTGTTTCTCCCAGCTGGCACTAAAGATGGCAATGTGGCTGGGGCATTCTTCACTCCAAAAGGCATTACTTTATATTCAAATAAGCCTGTCGGAGTGATGAAGGCTGACCTCTCCCTAGCTCTGTCAGTTAACTCTACCTGTCCATACCCCTTTGTCAGGTCAATAGTCATAAGGTATGTCACCCCATAGAAACAGAGAAACATAGACTTTGATGGCAGATAAGGACCACTGGGCCCACCTATTCTGCCCATTTCCCTACCTACAGGATAAGCCACAGATCCTAGTTAACCAACAGCCTATTTCTTCCTACCCCCACAAGAATTGCCTTATGTCTATCTCATGTATTCTTGAATTCACCCACAGTTTTAGACCCCACAACCTCCTCAGAAAGGCTGTTCCATGCATCCACTACCCTCTCTGTGAAAAAATACTTCCTCACATTGCCCCTGAACCGCCATCTCTATCTTTAAATTGTGTCCCCTTGTTCTTGCATGTCTCTTTTTCTGAAAGATGCTACCCTCTTGGACTTTATTGATTCCACTGAGGTACTTAAACATTTCTATCATGTCCCCCCATCTCCCTCCTTTCCTCAAGGGTATGCATATTAAGCTCTTTTAGCCTCTTCTCATATGGCTTCTCTTGTAGATCCTGCGCCATTCTAGTTGCCCTCCTCTGGACTGCCTCTATCCTGTCTATATCCTTGTAGAGATGGGGTCTCCAGAACTGGATGCAGTACTCCAGATGGGGTCTCACCAACTGTCTGTACAGAGGGATAACAACTTCCTGTTTTCTGCTAGTGATGCCTCTCCCTATGCATTCCAGTATACCCCCAGCCGTCCCTACTGCCTTCTCATATTGCTTGCTAACCTTAAGGTCATCTGATATGATTACCTCCAGGTCCCTTTCCTTTTTGGTTTTTGTTACTACCTCCCCCTCCATTGTGTAATTTTCCCCTGGGTTTTTGTTTCCCAGGTGCATTATTTTGCACTTCTTTGCATTGAATCCTAGCTGCCATACTTCTGACCATTCCTCCAATCTTGCCAAGTCCCTTCTCATCCTTTCCACTCTTCCCTGTGTATCAACCCTGTTGCAGATCTTTGTGTCGTCTGCACAGAGGTATACTTTTCTTTCCAGTCCCTCTGCAATGTCACTTATAAAGACATTAAAAAGGACTGGACCCAGTACTGAACCCTGCTGTACCCCTCTAGTAGCCCCTCTTTCTTCAGAGTGGACTCCATTTACAATTGCCTTCTGTGTCCTGTTGTCCAGCCAATGTTTTACCCAGGCTACCACCCTGGGACCCACTTCCAGGCTGGTTAAATTGACTATTAATCTTTTGTGTGGGACTGTGTCAAATGCCTTGCTAACGTCTAAGTAGGCCATGTCCACAGCCCCTCCCTGGTCAACTGCTTTGGTCACCCAGTTAAAGAAATCAATTAGATTCATCTGACATGATCTTCTGGCTGTAAACCCATGCTGCCTTGGGTCCTCTGCCCCACTGGCCTCTAGGTTCTCAAAAATTATTTCTATCAGAAGTGATTCCATCTCTCTCCCTACCACTGAGGTCAAACTGACAGATCTGTAGTTTCCTGCCTCTGTCTTGGTCCCACTTTTGTGAAGGGGAATCACATCTGCCTTCCTCCAGTCATTGGGTGCAACACCATCCTCCCATGATTTGTTAAAAAGGATAGTCAGTGGTTTCACTAGTTCTCCAGTTAATTCTTTTAGAATTCTGGGGTGAATTCCATCAGGCCCCATTGCTTTGTCCACGTTTAGTTTTAGGAGTTCTTTCAGAACCTTTCTTCTGTGAAAGGACTGAGATCGACCCCCCCATCCAGAGTGCTTCTGTTAGTTGGATTAGGCACCTCACCCTCCTCTTTTGTGAATACTGAGCAGAAATATTCGTTCAGAACTCCCTGTTTTTTCACTATCCCCCTCTGCCCACCCACTGTTCATTCTATTCAGCCTCACTATCCCTCCCTTTGTCTTTCTACGCTTCCTGATGTACCTATAAAAGGTTTTATCCCCCTTTTTTACCGAGTTGGCTATCCTTTCCTCAGTTTGGGCCTTTGTTATTCTGACTTCCCTCCCTCCCTGCTTCCTTCTGCCTTAACTGGTACAGCTCTCTGTCCTGCTCCTTCTGTGTTTCCTTAAACTTCCTGAATGCTATCTTTTTCTCCCTGACTTTCCCCGCCACCTCTTTTGAGAACCATAGTAGCTTTTTCTTTTGTTTTGATTTGTTTATTTGCTTTGCACAAAGGCTTATTGCCTCTGTGATGGCAGTTTTTATGATTCCCCATTGTTGCTCTACCCCTCCTTCTAGCCTGTTTGCTAGTGCTTTTCTGAGGCACTCTACCATCTTGCCAAAGTCAGCCTTCCTGAAGTCCAGTACCCTCACTTTTGTATGGCTTGACTCTGTAGCTAAGTTTAACGTGAACCACACTGTTTGATGGTCACTTGTTACCAGATGGCAACCCACTTCTAGATCTGAGATCCTCTCACTGTCCCCATTTGAGAGTATGAGATCTAAGATTACTCCCTCATGAGTGGGTTCCAAAACTAGCTGTCTGAGGCATGCCACCTGTAGGGCATCGAGAAAGGCCCTGCTCTTGGATGTGGCTGCAGGAAGTGTGCTCCAATTAACATCTGGCATATTCAGGTCTCCCATCAACAGTATCTCCCCTTTCTCTACCATCCTAAGAATGCCTTCTATCATATCCATGTCCATTCCCTTCCCCTGACCTGGGGATCTGTATACAACCCCTGTGCGGATAGTGGTGCCACTTCCAGTCTCCAAGGTGACCCACAGTGCCTCCTCTCCTCCCTGTTTGCTCTTTTATTCAGTTGCTTTTATCCCTTCATTTACATAGAGAGCTGCTCCTCTCCCTCTTCTCCCCTTCCTGTCTCTCCTGTAGGTTACATACCCTGGTATGTTAACATCCCAGTCATGGTTCTCTGTGTACCATGTTTCTGTGACTGCTATGATATCCAGGCATCCCTCTTCCATCAAGGTCACCAGTTCAGGGAGCTTGTTGTCCAGGCTATGGGCATTGGTACTCATTATCCTCCATTTCCTGATGGTCTTACTCCTTTTTGCCCCATCCCTGTCCTTCTTGCCTTTGTCACTTTCTCCATTTACCCCTGCCCTTCTCCCTATCAACATCTCTATGTTGGTGTTTACTGCACTTACTCCTGTAACTTTTTTTTGGGGGGGCTAGGATTTCCCTGCTCCTTTCCAGTGCCTCCTCCCTTGGCTAGTTTAAATACTTGCCAATGAAGCATTTAAACCTATCACCTAGGATCCTGGTTCCCCTTCTGGACAGATGCAGTCCATCATGCCAGTATAGGCTTACATCACTCCAGGTGGACCCCCAGTCCTCAATAAAGCCAAGTCCCTGAGCTCTGACCCAGTTTTTCAACCACTGATTGAATCCCATGGTGTGGAGCACCATAGCCTCTCGTACGCCATAGACAGGCAGCACCTCCGAGAAGGTTAGCATGCGTGCTACTTGTCTGAGGCCCCTCCCCAATTCCACAAACTCTTCCTCCACTGCTCTGATCCCTTTCTTAGCCAGGTCATTTGTCCCTAGGTGGACAATGACATCCAGCTGCCTCCTCTGTGCAACTGCTCTGGCAATCCTGAGGATTCTCCTCCTGTCCCTCCAAGCCATGGCACCAGGCAGGCACCTTACCTCCCTCTCCCCTTCCTCCATCAGTTCTACCTTCCTAACAATGAAGTCCCCCACCAGGAGTTGTTTCCTTCCCCTGTGGGTCCTATGCCACACTCCTGTGGGTCTCCCTTGTGGAGGTTCCCAGCATCCTCCTTGGTCCCCACTGTGGGTGCCTCCATAGAGGAACCACACTTTGCCAGAATGGCATAGGAATTGTGGAAAGGTACAACTGGAGGGATGCACCTCTGTTCCACCACCCTCACCCTCTCTGAGCCCACTGTTGTCCAACCACTCTTCTTTCTTGGCAACCTCTGAGGCAACGGTAGTGGCCCTGGTGGTCCCTGGATGGAAGAGGAGGTCCCACAAATCCTGGCCAACTCAGCCTGGAGATGAGCAACCTCCCCCCTCAGCCCAGAGAGGTGTTTGCAGATGGGTCAACATTGCATCCTTCAAAACATGTCCCGGAAGACTGCTGCTCCACAGCCACTGCACTGCACCACTCCCATCATGTCTTATTTCTGGTTCTTTCACTATTGTTTGGAATCCTTACTCTTTCCTTTGTATTTTTTCCACTTCTCCCTCTACTTATTTACTGCCTCTGTGCCCTTTAAGCTCCTGATTGTCCTGTTCTGAGACAAGAAGCTCCTATATTTCTCAGTAGACCCCTTACTTGCTTAGTGGCAGACCTCCAGCAGCTAGAGGGGGCCAGAGAGCTACTCTTGTCCTTCTAGGATGGTGTGTCTTTCATGGCTCTGTGATCACTCACTTCCTGCTCCCAAACATGAAGTTCCTGTTTTCAGTCAAATCCTGGACCTGTAAAAATAGAACTAGCTCCTCCCAACTTGTCCAGGAGTTCATCTGTCTGGGGCACTGGGTGGGCATCTGACTTAATGACTGCATTCAGTCCATGATAGTCCACACAGAAATGAGTAGAGCCATCTGGCTTGGGCACAAGGACTATGAGTGAGGCCCAGGGGTTGTGAGATCTCTGGATTACCCCAAAATCCAGCATTTCCTCCACTTCCCTCCTAATGTCCTTTTGGACAGCCTCTGACACCCGATATGCTGTCCGTTGTATGGGCATCTGTGTCCCTGTCTCCACATCATGCATTGCTAAAGGGGTTAGTCCAGGCTTGGTGCTAAACAGTTGGGCAAAGAATGCTAAAACCTCCCTTACTTCCTGGATCATGTCTGGGGCAAGCTGGGGAGACAATTTAACTGCCTCCACAGAGGACTCCCACTTGCTTTCTTCCAGCAAGTTTAGAAGGGGGGTCTCCTTCATCTGTCTCCTCCCCAGAACTACATACAGCAAACACCATGTCAGCCCTATTAGCATATGGCTTCATCATGTTGACATGGTACATTCTTTCTATATGTCTTCTGTCAGGTAACTATGATATAGTTCACATAATTTTCCTTCCTAACTACTTTGTATGGTCCTACCCACTCAGCCTGCAGCTTGTCTTTCTGGACTGGAATAAGGACCATGACTTCCTGACCCACCTTGTACGAGCAAGCTCTGGCTCTGCAGTCGTACCATACTTTTTGTTTTTGTTGGGCAGCTGCCAGGTTGTTCTGGGCTGTCCCCATAAGCTCCTTCAGCCTTTCCCTAAACCTAAGGATGTAATCCACTATAGGAGTTCCCTGGGTGGCGTTCTTACCTTCCCAGTTCTCCCGGATGAAGTTTAGGGGCCCATGTACCAGGCGTCCATGTAAGAGCTCGAATGGGGAAAATTCTGTCGACTCTTGGGGCACCTCCTTGTATGCAAACAACAGGTGGGAAAGGTATTTCTCTCAGTCCCTCCCATGCTGTTCAGCAAACACTTGGAGCATTGACTTCAGGGTAACATTAAATCTTTTCACATGCCCATTGGCTTGCGGGTGATAAGGTATCATGCACCTCTGCACCAACCCACACTTCTCCCACAAACATTTCATCAGGTCTGACATGAAGGAACCTCCATGATCAGTGAAAACCTCCTGTGGAAACCCAACATGGGAGAAAATCCCAAGTAAGGCATCTGCCACTTTGACTGTCCTCAGTGAGGATAGGGCGACTGCCTCTGGGTACCGGGTGGCATAATCCACCACAGTCAGGATGAACCTCTTCCCAGAGGAGCTGGGGGTATTTAAAGGCCTCACAATATCCATTCCCACCCTCTGGAATGGCTCCTCCACTATGGGCAATGGAATTAGGGCAGCTTGGGTTTTCTTACCTGCCTTCCCATTTCTTGGCACCAGTGACAAGACCTGCAATACTCCTTCACCTGCTGGGTGAAGTTGGACCAATAGAAATTCTGAGCCAACCGCTGCATAGTTCGCATGATTCCCAGATGACCAGACAAGGGAATATTATGTGCAATCTTGAGCAACTGCTCATGGTACCCGTGGGGAATGACAAGCTGCCTGCATATCACCCCTCCCTCTCTCTTCACAGCATGAGTATACATAAGTACATTTTCCCAATAAACTTCATGTTTACTATCACCTCCCTGTGTTCCATCAGAGTCTGCCCAAGCCCTCTGTTTCTCTAGACTACAGTCACTATTTTGAGCAGCTGCAAACTCCTTACACATTACCAAGGCATGGGGCAGGTCCCCTTCAGTCTCTAAACTAGGGTCCCTAGCAATAGGGTCAGGGCACTCAGGATCACTGTCATCGCTAACCCTCTGACAATGGGTCACCCCTCCTTCTTTGGAGTAACCCTCCGTAGCTGTGTGGTTAACTGCTACTGGGGAAATTTCTACCTCATTTTCATTAGTCTCCATATTAGGAGACACAGGCTGGGGAATCAGCCTCCCAGTGGTTTCCACAATGGCTTCTTTGGGGTCTGGGAAACTACAGTTTCCCCAGCCTGCTTGGCTATGGGTAACTTCACACACCATCACCTGTTTTAGATTATTGCCAAGGATGACGTCAGCTACTAACGTTTTGGCTACAGCCACTTGCTGCACAGTTCCCCCAGTTTCACCCCAATTTAGGAGAACACCAGTGAGTGGCAACATTGTCTTCTTCCCAGTGAGCCCTTGTACAGGTATAAATCTATTGGGTTTAAGCTGACCAGGCTCTACCATATCCCCTTTTATCAATGTCAGGGATGACCCTGTGTCCCTTAACCCTTGTGTCTACACCATTCACCATGACTGGGTGCATGTGTTCCCTCATGTTCACAGGCATGCTTCCAGGGACACGCAAACAACTCACTTCTTTCCTAGCCTCATGTTGCATATTGCTTGTCCTTTTGGGACACTGTCTGGCAATATATCCAGTTAATTTACAAACCCAACATTCATTTAATTTCTCAGAGAAATCTTTTCTTTTAAACCTGGAGCTAACTGGTTTTGGTGGAGACAGTGAGGGTTTTAGCTGCCCTGAAGGCATGCTTTTCCCTTTCTGTGCTGCCACACCCACCCCATTCGCTCTCCAAGCAGGTCTGCTCTTGGCATAGCAGTCCGAGAGTTCAGCAGCCTCTAGCACTGTTTTGTTATCTCAATCCTCCAGCCCGGTTTTCAGCTCTGCTGGGCGTGCCCCCAAAAAACTGCTCTAGCAATATAGCATTTTCAATTTTATCTACAGAGTTTGCTTCAATTACCTCCCACCAACATTTTAAACATTGATGTTGTTTCGTGGCTAGCTCCTCATAGCTCATGTCAGGGCTTCTCCTGAGCTTATGGAATTTAGCTCTGTATGCTTCTGCAGTTAAATCAAACATTTTTAAAAGTGCAGCTCTAAGTTTGTTGTAATCATTACTGTCCTCATTATCCATTTGATCCAATGCATCCCAAGCTTTGCTGGTAAGTAGTGGGGATAGCTGGAAGCTTCAGGACCCTCTAGGAATATTTGCCTGAATACAAACCTTTTCAAAGGAATTTAAAAAGGCATCCATATCCTCCCCATCTTTAAATTCAGCTATCAATTTGGAATTCAATTTGTAACCCAGTCCTGTAGTTCCAGTTAAACCCAAGCCACTTACCTGCTCTGGTGCTGGTGGTTGGAGTCATAGTTTCTCCAGTTCATGTTGCCTCTGGTGCTCATTCTCTTCATGGTCAGCCTCCCACTGTTCCCGGTCAGCCTCTCGCTGTTCTCACTTCCTCTTCTCCTCTGTGGCTCTCTGGCACTCACGCTCTTCAGAGTCAGCTTCTCACTGTTCTAGCTCCCTCTTCTCCTCTGTGGCTCATTTCTCTTGCTCAGCTTCTCTCTGGAACTTCAACTCCGCTCTGTACAACTCAATCTGCAGCCTAATTGCTTCTGGCTCCAGAATGCTGGTGACCTTCCCCTGCTGCTGTGGCCATTCGCTTGCACTGGCCCTGCCACCCTCCTCACCAGATCTGAACACTACACTGGCCGCTAGCCCCTCCATAGCCATGGTTTGTCCTTTACAGTCATAGTTTGTGACTTGATGCTTTGGGCATCTGCTGCCGTCAGGGCATCCATGAGGTTCTGCTTGGTGGCTCTTGCCTCATGTAGGACTCCTCTGTCCTGGCACAACTGCCTCAAGTAGTAGTCTGCAGTGTACCCACTGTAGTTGGAAGCCATCTTCTTCCCTAACTATGGCTGCTCTAACTTGCACTTTAGAAAAAAAATTAGATAGGTAGGAACTTGACTGTAAGCAAAATGATATAGTTCTGTTTCCTTTTTAACAGTGAATCACTGCCTTATTTTGCAAGTGAGCTGTACAGTATTAAGTGGACATATTGAACAGTTAAAACTTGTTTTACCAATTTTATCACACTGCTGCTAACCAAATCTGTCACAAACACACTCAGCAGATCAGGCCCTCTGTTCCCACAGTGCCAACCTCTGAGTGCAGTAATGTGAAGAGGTAACAAACAGGGTAACCTTCCTGTCTGCTTTTGGGTCCGACTCACCTTTAGTCTCAAGTTCTGGGGGGATTCAAACTGTGAACCCTATGCTAGTGTATCCAATGTACAGGCTCAGATATGTAACCTCTTCGGGGAATTACTGTACAATCTTTTGCCAGGGGCACCAAGCCAGGCTTCCAAAATAAACCCTTAAAACTCTATGAAAGACCTTGGGTATATTCCTACCTTTTCCCAGTTTAGTGTCAGCGTGGCTCAGTTGGTAGCACATCTGCCTCTGGACCAGAAGGTCATGGGTTCTCGTCCCACACTGGGATTGGACTTGCACCTAAAATTTGCTGGCATCTGAGTGCAGTATTGGGGGTGCTGTACAGCTGGGGTGTGCAGTCCTTTGGATGAGACGTTAAACCGAGGTCCCTTCTGCCCATCCTGGTGTTGTCCTGGTGGGTGTCCAGGTGGAAGTAAAAGAACCCAGGGCACTCTTCGCAAAGAGTAGGGAACATTCCCGGTGTCCTGGCCAACATTCCCCTTCCCATAAACTGGTTCATGCAATTATCCAGGCTGTGTGTGGGTGATGATGTGTGATATGGCCACCACCACACATTCAGTCACTTCACTACCAGTCTAGCATTGCTTGTAAAGTGCTTTGGATGTATGAAAAGCACTATATAAATACAGATTCTTCTTCTTCTAGTAACACCATCAAGCTTTTGAACAGTTTTTGTCAGTCTTAACCCTGTATACGTCACATGCAAAAAAGAACTGGCAGACACCCAGGCAGTCTTTCAAATAAAGATTTTACTAAAATAGTAATAATAATAATAATGATAATAATCTTTCTTTTTTATGTGCCTTTCAAGTACCAAGGCACTTTACAATAATAAAACACAGTTCCATAAAAACTGTAACATTGATATATGAAACAACAATTACAAATAGTAACAATTCACTGGTAAGCCTGATTCCACAAAATAGTTTTAAGTGCCTGTTTAACCCTCTACAGTCATGCATTCCCAAAGCTGATGGGCCAGAGAATTCTAGAGGGTGGGAGCCATGAACATAAATGCACGGGCCCCAGAAGACTTCAAAATTACCCTCAGAATCTCCAGCAACACCTCATCAGCTGAGTGGAGCTGTTGCACAGGGGTATAGGGGATCAGAAGCTCTTTCAAGTAGTCAGGGCCAAGTCCATGTAGGGCTTTGTAGGTCAATAAACCTACCTTAAAGGTGATCCACCATTGAATTGGCAGCGAGTGCAGATCGCGCAGCACAGGAGTAGTATGCAACCTCTGAGACACCCCGGTTAGCAGCCGAGCAGCAGCATTCTGCACTAGCTGCAAGTGGTGAATATCATCCCCAGAAAGCCCTAAGTAAAGGGAGCTGCAGTAGTCAAGGCATGAGGTCACAAAGGCATGGACCAACACAGTCAGATTGCTGGATGGAACAAGGTGTTTGACAATGTTCCTAAGATGGTAAAAGGCAGACTTGATGACTGCCGACACCTGATAATGAAGGGTCAGCCTGTCATCAAGTACCACTCCCAGGTCACGCACCCATTCTGAGGTAAGGATCTGACAGCTCCCCAGAAATAATACAGAGGTCTGATCAGTCCTCAACACCTCTATCCTGTGACCTGGGTCCACAACCATTACCTCAGTCTTTCCTGAGTTCAACTTTAGCCAGCTTGAATTCATCCAGTCCTGGATTTCAGCCTGGCAGTTAATAAATACTGAGAGAGCACTAACCTGGTCGGGGCCAAAGATGGGTAGAGCTAGGTATCATTTGCATAGCAGTGAAACCTCAGCCAATACCATCTTACAGTGTCTCAGAAGGGTAGCATGTACACTGCAAACAACACGGGGGGACAACACTGAGCCCTGAGGGACCCCACAGGACAGAGGGAGTGGGTCAGAAGAAAAAATCCCCAACACAACTCTCTGTGTTCTGTCCATTAGAAAAGATGTTAACCACTTGAAGACCGTACTTGTCAGACTGCAGATGGACCTCAGGTGCTCAAGTAGCACCCCATGGTCTACAGTGTCAGAAGCTGAGGAGACATCAAGGAGTACCAGAATGGAACTGTTTCTCTGATCTCTCACCATCATGAGATCACTGAGCACCTGAACCAGAGCAGTCTCAGTACTATGCCTCTTTCAGAAACCAGACTGGAGAGATTCGTAGACATTATGGATGGTCAAATGGTTTTCTAGTTGAGTTGCCACTACTTTCTCAATAATCTTTCCTATAAAGGAAAGGTTTGAGATGGGTCAGTAGTTAACTAGAGTGTCTGGATCCAATGAAGCTTTCTTCAGAAGGGGTGTCACCACCACCTCCTTCAGGGAGTTTTGAAACTCACCCTATTCCAAGGAGCACCGGAAAATCTGTGCCAGAACCAGGCCAATGATGTCACAACAACCCACAATCAGGGAAGTTGGGCCAGGATCTAAACCACAGCACATAGGGTGCATCCTCTGGGCAATCCGCATAATGTCCTTGAACTCTGGCAGGTCAAAGGAACTCCAGGAAGTACGAGGTGTAGTGACCGAGCACCGACCAACAGCGTCCCCATAGAATGAGTCAAAAGGATCTCTGACCTGATGTCAGCCATCTTATTTGCAAAGAATCGGGCAAGCTCATCACACTCCATTTGTGAAAAAGCTCGACGGAGCTGCAGACAAGCTGAGTTGCACAACCTGTCCACAGTTCAGAAGAGTTGAACTGGTTGATAATGAGTGACAGCAATCTCCCTGGACAGGAACTCTGCCTTCTTAAAGGAGATCACTGACTGGTAGGTCTGATAATGCTCCACCAAACTAAGGTGGTCAACCTCCAGGGCGGATTTCCGTGAACAACATTCTAACCTTCATCCTAAATGCCACAACTCCCTCAAGGACCCATCAAACCAAGGGGCCCAAGGGTGAAGATGGAGAGGATGAACCTGGACAGGAGCAATCAGATTGAGAGCCAAGGATATGGCCTTATTATAGGCCAGAACCAATGGCTCTGGACCTGAGCTGGCATTAGGGAACTCTGAGAGATCAATCACTGCCTCCAGGTCTTCAGGGCTCACATCCCTTAAAGAGCGGTAACTGACCATCTCCACAGGGGCAGCCCTACAAAGGGGGGTACAAAAATTTAACCTCACGATGTAATGATCGGACCAACCGACAAGTTCCACCCCCAAATCAGCCTCAATCCCCAGGAGAAAAACCAAATCCAAAGAATGACCATGATTATGGGTAGCTGAGGAAATATTGTCTGTGAAGCCCAGTGATGTCATCAACTGGAGGAAGTGTTGTCCAAAAGGCGAGAGTTCGTCATTGACCCAAACACTGTAGTCACCCAGAACCATCAGTCTAGGTGACTCCAACGCCATTTCGATCGTGAAGTCTGCCACTTCCTGAAGGAATTATTTTTCATCCCCGGGTGGATGTAGATGAGAGCTATCCTGCAGCCCACACCAGCTACCACAGTACATTCAAAGGATTTGGCCTCCTCAACTGGTACACCAGTGAGGCCCAACTCAGTCTTGAAATAGACCACTACCCCCCTCGCAGTCCAGTCTCGAGCGATGTATCACTGAGTACCCAACTGGAATTGCTGCTTCCAAAATGGGCCAGCATTTTCATCCAGCCAGGTTTTGGTGATGCAAGCCAGATCAGCTGTTCCAACAAAATCCGCAATAATTGCGATTTTGTTCTTAATAGATCTGGCATTGCATAACACTGCCTGAGTTGGACAGGGTTCAAGAGCCATCCTAGCTACTTGCCCATCAATAGAGAAGGTACCCTTGGGTATGGGTACTAGACATGGCGTACCACATTCCAGGCTCTATTTTGCCCCAGGGCGTCTCCTAAGCCTAACCAGCCCTATGCGAGAGATCCGCTCATTCATCCTCCGGAGTCTGTGCCCCCCCCATGACCACCACCACCCCTGCTATGTACAATGCCCAAAGCACAACAGCGCTGGTAGATAGAAAAGGTCAAAGGAGGGGGGAACAGGCAGAAGGCGCAGAGAGAAGAGGATGAATAGCGTAAGACTGGGGGGGGGGCAAACAGACACATTCCATAGGCTAATAACCACCAGACTAAAACATACCCCAAACAATTCTCCTCACTTTCCAATTGTATACCAAAAACAAAACACAGAATATCAAAATAAAATACACTGTCTTATTAAGAGGAAAAATAAACCCACATTAATCCCAATCTTTAATAAATATCCCTTACACAAATCTAATATCATAATCCTAAAAATCAAAATCAAAATAACAACTAACATAATTCCTAGTACAACATAAATATACCAAACAACAAAGTTTCCCCTTCCCAGGACCCTCTCACACCCCCCGGAGGTGAAAAAACAGTATTGCACTAAAAATAAAACAGAACAAACTAACAACTCATAAAACCAATTGGTGTAAGGAGGCAGATATGGATAATAATGCTGCCATAAAAGTATTTAGGGAGACAAACAGATAGTCCAAGTCCCAATGGTCCTTTCTCCACCAGCAGGACTAACAAAATTCCTCAGGAGCTCTCACCCAATGGGTAAATAGGTGTAAAGCTTTTTCTTCCAGAATAAAATCAATCATTCCCCTGACCTCTGATACTCTCACTGTCAGAGCCAAGGGAACATCTGTTACGGCACTCTCACTACCGGCAGAATGATAAAAATGAAAATCTGACCATGGCACCAGGATCGGAGAAAGAGTCCAAAGGATTGTCTTCAGGACCAGTCCACTCTGAGGTCAGGAAGAGCCCCAAAAATCTAATCTGGGGGTCCGGCACCAGGCCATACCAGCTACTATGAGACCCCCACCAGAACCCAACACCAGTAGGTCCCCCGGGGATCTCTAGGGATCTGTGCTGCAACCACCAACTCCCCAGTGGCTAGAAACACAGACCCCCATGCTGCCACAGACTGAAGCATGGCCCACCCTCCAGATCAGGCCCACTCCACCATGAGCTACTGTTGTCCCCAAATCCGCTGCCACAAGTCCAGCAATAAAATTTCCACACTCCGATAATCAAAGTCCAGTGTCCTTTCAAATCCCCTTGTTCAAACTCTTTCTGATATAGAATACTCATGCAGTTCCACCGCCCCAATCCTTGCAGAATATACAGCCAGAAGCACACAGTGTGTAAGTATTCAGCCTTAAAAGTGCAAACTGCATACAATCCATAGCAAAACCATTGTAAGAACAAGACAATAATGGGGCCAGCTGTAACAACCCCAATGTTCGCTTCAGGGTCACTCAAGACACCTCCCAATAATGTACACAGGCTCCCCATGCTCCTGGCACCTCAGCAGTAGCGAGAATGGCAGGGAAAACCAAGCTATTCACCAAGTTCATTCATTCCCAATTGCAGCAGTATGCACGGACTCCCCAAAAGATATAAACATGAAAAATGTAAACATAGAACAATATATTAAAGAGCGTAAAATCACTTAAAAGAAAAGTATAGAAAACTACAGACAAAATCCTACCAACATACAGCTTAGATCTTTTCTATTTAATGTATTTCCTCTTTAAGTGCTTATCAGAGCTGTGTCTTTCTTGAGTCCCAGAATGATATGTCACTAAACAGTTCAGACACAGTATAGTTTAAACTGTATCTCTCCACACCCCTTCTGTGAGTCATCTAGCTCCTCCTTTTATAATATAAATAAATACAAACAGGCTGTCCTATCAGGAGGTATATTAAATAAGGTGACATCAGCAAAAACTCATTTCCCAAATTATAAGTATTTCAATCCACCAGTTCCTTTTAAGTTTGCAATTCTCTCACCTAGGTGCAAGATACCTGGCAGGAATCAGCTTAATGATGTCCTGTTTCTGAAGTCATAAAATGCATATTTAGCTTCTCAGCTTCAAAGGAAGTCATAAACAGGCCATAAAATGCAATATATCAAGGAAGCTAATTACATTACAGAGATCTCCTGGTCAATTATACATCTTGTAGTTTTCACTGAAACCTTGTGGGGGGGCACCCATGGAGCACAGGCAGTCTCATGTGAAAAAATCACATACTATATTTTTATATTACAAATAGCATACAATAATCATAACCAGCTGTCCAAGCATCACAGAAAATACTTAACTGAAGGCACCTGGAGAAAGCCAAATTATTCAGGTGTGGTTTTCAGAGTCAGAATCCCGGTCCTCTGTTTGAGCTGGTGGACAACTGGAATGTTTCTGAGCCCACCAAAGGGCATCCACCGGATCAGTGAAAATATAGACCTTGTGGTGGTGGACAATATGTAGTTAAGCTGGGAACATCACTCCATGCAATATATTTGATTTTCTTAACATGTCTCAGACTATATCAAAACACTTCTTCTTTTGGCACATTGCAAAGCTCAAGTCTGGGTAAAGGATGACCTGTTGTCCATTCTGAAGCAAAGTTT
The DNA here is from genome assembly GCA_016271365.2 of Neoceratodus forsteri. NCBI lineage: Eukaryota > Metazoa > Chordata > Ceratodontiformes > Ceratodontidae > Neoceratodus > Neoceratodus forsteri. The sequence goes on from CM057455.1 coordinate 299,195,331, forward strand.
TAACTTTCTGGGCAAGAGCAAGGATAAAATCCTGAGTGCTGACCCCATCTTTGACAGCTACAATGGTACGTGGGGTCTCAGGGTTATCTTGCTTCCCTAGAGGGGTCACCCTAGAAACTTTATGCAGCACAATATGTTGATTATTTACCTCTTCCCCAAGTTGATGCTTAAGCCAATCCTGAAGAAAAAATAACATATGGTTCCCTTCAGACCCCACAGGCATACCGATGATACAAATGTTAGCCGATCGGGCCTGATTTTTCAGGGACTCAATATGGAGTGGTGATTTTCTTTAATTACTGTTGATACTGCTCCCATTGCTCCTTGGAATGTTTTCTTGCTTCATGGGTCTCCATTGTAATAGAATCCATTGTCAACTGTAGCAACACGACCCTATTTGTCAATGTATCAAAGTTGTCTGACAGCCCATTGACTGCCGAAATTAATATATATATATATTTTTTTTTTTTTCTATGGGCACTTTTTAGTGCTTTTTGCATTTTTCCCCCCAGTCCTTATCCCTTGCCTCAGACATGTGTGCGCTCATGTAGAGGCATGCACATGCCACATCTTAAGGTGCCCTCTCTACGTGTCGCCCCTCTGTCTATGCTAACCACCGGCCTCCACCTGGTGGTAGCGGGATTACGGGGGGGGGGTATGGCAACCACCCTAGGAGAGGAGAGCTGTCTTCTGGCTGCTCAATCCAGCTCCTACCCCCCCAAGCCAGCACCTCGATGACCTGGGTCTGTTCCCAAACCTAGGTCACCAATGTAATGCGAGGTAAGGTGTCCAGTGCCTCAGCCCTCAGTGCTACTGGGTGGGCCTTAATGTATTTATTTTATGTTCCAAGGTTTAGAGAGTTTCTTCTCCAGAGGCTGTATCTGCCACAGACAGTTTGCTTGATGCCGACTGCAGGGGCAAGGGCGGCAGAGGAGCTTTGCTTCTGGCTGTTTCATTTGGAGGTTTCTCTTTCTGAGTCTTCCCCATTATAAAGTGGTGACCCTCAGATAATGAACAATGTTAAAAGCAGCTGTCAGTTCACCCAAAAAATAAAGTTTTAGCACCAACCGAAAGAAACAATATGCAGAGCAGTAATCTGAGGTGGCCATCTTGCTCTGGCTCGGCAGAGCCCCCCCCTTGGAGCTTGTTTTTGGTTTATCATTTTATCTTTACTTAGTTTGTGAGGATTTATTTAGTTGTTGTTTAGGTGTGTTTTTCTTTGAATTCCCTACTTTTATTTTTTCTATTTTTCTTCCTTTTCTCAGTTTTATTAATTCACTTTTTTCTACTTAAAATGAGTGGGACTGATGAGGAGGGCACAGGGAGGACTGGGACCAGAAGCAGTCCCAGCAAGCAGAGTGGGATGCAGTCGACAGATGGGACACGCTGTCTTATCTGCCTGAAGAAGCATTGTTTTGTACCAGGTGCACCAGGTGTTGGAACCTGCCCACCCCACACACACTGCACAGCACCAACAGCAGCATGCAGTAGAGGTACAACCACCACCAGTTGACCCTGCTCATATAGGTCCTGTATCTGCTATAGCACCTGCCCCTGTGCCCCCCATGGTTGTGCCGTCACCTGAGCCCTACGAGGAGGAGAAGTCCCGTACAGGACCATTTGGTTCTTCCACTGGGCTACAGCAAATGACCCTTGTTTGGGACTTTTTTGTAACTAACCCCACTGACAACAGTATAATGAGATGCACATTGTGTGACATGGTTGTTAGGCATTGGAAACGGGGCAGCAATTTAGGCACAGGTGGCCAGCAAACCCACCATAAGATGATGCACTGCTAGGAGTTGGAGGAACATGTGAGGACTCATAGAAACAATGGGCAGATAAGAGGGGTGGAGGGGTGGCATCCCTACTGCTCCTTCCATGCTGCATGTTGGTCATCAGAAAAAGAGGAGTCATTGCAGGTCATCACATGGTGGAGAGGTCCTGGAAAGGGACACAGAGGGGATGAGGGGAGTAGGAGAAGGAGCTGCAGGATAGCTTGGGTGCTGCAGAAGTCACCTAAGAGACCAGTCTCAGATCCTACTGCTACATCCCTCCATACAGAAGTGATGCAGCTGTGTGGTGAGAGAGGGGGTAGCTCTCCTGGGAAGTTGTTGCCTTAAATGAAAACATGGAGGAGTTGCTCCAGAACCAACAGGGCATTCTCAAGGGTCTTGCAGAACTTCATTGTGGTTCCTTTTATATACCTAAAATATTCCGTCAGCTTTCCTCCTTCCCCTGCTGCTTAACAAAGTACCTAGCAAGGCAGAGATACTGAAAAATTGGAAGAACCATGGGGGAAAGATTATTTTTTATTATTATTTATTTATTTTAGTGTTTGGTAACTGGGTAAGGCCCACTATTTAAGCAGATAACAGTGTTAAAAGATCAGAATAAAACTAAATCAGAGCCCAAGGTTAAACAAAACACTGGCAAAATTAATAAGGGGAAAAATTAAAAGGAAGTAAAAAGCACAAGGTGATTATACTCAACAATAAGAAGGAGGACCAGGAAATAAGTTCTAATTTAGGAGACAGTAAAATAGGAATAGCAGATAGCAACACAGAAAGATCCATTGTCACATACAAATAGACATACACCCCCTTTTAACATGGATAAAGAAAAAATAAATAAACCCCATGAAAATTGACAAACCCCAGAGGTACATGGAGTAGAAAGTAAATTAGATACCAGGAACCTGATTAATGAATGCCACAGAATTTCAGGACAAACCCAAAGTAGTAAAAGAACTTGTGAAGGAAGGAACTCGGAAGGTTTTGAGAAATCTTTAAGAAATGCTGTGGGTTCAGATTTTGTCCTGTCAATGGTTAATTTGAAAATTGTCCCAGATCTCCCAAGAAGGAGACTTACACAGTAGTGGTGGGTGCTCAGATCAGCCAATAGTTTATTCTTTTATACAGCCCCATATATCATTGCTTTTTTTAAATCATATTTACAAACTTGAAGATCATTGGTCTCAAACTTTCCAATAATCTTCCCAATTTTTATACATCATTTTCTGCTTAAGTCCATTTCAATTTATACCAAAAGTTCCAAACATTGCTTTTCATTTCTTATGTATTCCTCTTTCTTTGCCTTCTCACCCCCCAGAGGTAGAATCTGGGGGCCCTTCTCCTTCTTCTTGGGAGGTAACAGTGTGTCACCCATTACTGCATCTCTTCTCCTCTTTTCTTTGTTCTCTACTTGTGTGTGTCCTCCCCCTGGCAGCTCTTATACTCTTTTCACCACTAGGCCGTCTCCAGCCTGCGTTGGATGACTGCCTTCCCCCCTTCTACTGGGACCTATTCCTGTTAACCAAGGCTCTTTCTCCATTCCTCAGTACTCTCCATGATCTCTGAATTGAACAGGTCGACCCCTACATCTGATAGGTGTACCCCATCCAGTCTATAAAATTCATTCTCACGCTCTTCTATACCCCGCCTAATGACCCTGTCCCTGTGGGTTATGAACCATGTACCTATCCTTCTGTTAATTTTTCTCCTTACCCTATCGATTGCAAGGTGGATGTGTGCATGTCTCCATACCCCGAGGGGTACCATGTCTGACCACGCAAGGGTTACTTGTAGCCACCATTTCTTTATTATGCTCATATCATATTTAATCTGTAAATAAATGTCCAGCCAGGGTCTGGACCCAATGTCTTTGCCTCCTAAATGTATAATAATCAAGTCTGGTGGTGGCCGTCTCTCTCTCTCTCTCATGTCTCTTAATGTTGGGAGCAGCTGGGCCCATTTCATGACCCTGATGTCCTGCCATGTCAACTGCATTGTCTGGGGGCTTGGTATAGTTGTCTGCCCCTTACTTTTTGGATGCTCTCCTTTCTGCCCAATAAAAGTAAGAGTGTCTGCATATCCATACTTCAAACTTCTGCCCTTTATCTGCTGAGAGATCAAAGCATGTGTGATTAACGAGGTATTCTTGTTGTTGACACTCTCTAACTGTATTTATTCCCCCCCTTATCCTTTATGTCTTTCCCAAACCCCCACCCAGTCCCTCTCTTAAATCTGTGAAGAAAAATTAGGAGAATTGGTTAATCATTTGTTTAGCAGTCTTATGTATCGTTTACAGTATAACATTCAGACTTCCAATGTCCGACCCCTTGTACGCATGCAACTGACCCCCCTGCTGATGCCAGCTGTGATGCCCACCCAATTCAGAATGAATGTGAGGAAAAATTCTTGGGGTTTTCCCCCTGGAACTCCATGCATTTTTTAAGAACCGCTGTCACCTGATAGCCTGTGGCTCTTTTCCCATCCTCATGAATAAAGAACTGGCCTGCTTGTGCCGGATGCACTGCAGTGTAGGCCCATAGTGCTCTGACTGGGCAGCTAGTCGGCTCCTTGTGCCGTCCTAGTCTTATCCTGGCTACCTCACCCTCTTGGTCTGTCTTCAATTTCCTGATCCATATGCTAATTGCATCCCCCTGCCATGTAAAGTCATCCTGTTCCAAACCGCCCCCCGCTTCCTCTGTCATGTCCTACTGCTTCACTCACTCTCAGTGCGCCATAATACATTGTTGTAAATAAGGCCTGGAATAGAAATTTTTCAAATTCTGTTCTGCATATGGCAGCTGTTGCCTGCCCCAGACCTTCCATCATGCTTTGTGATACTGGTTTCCTTTCATCTTTTGTTTTTGTTCCCAGCCTTCTCCAACCCTGAACCATTCACCTGACTAACACGGTCTTCGATGGGTCCTTCCACTGCCTTAGGTTACAAACTATGCTAATGGCTGCCAGGTGGACCCCCATGGTAGCATGTGCCATTCCCATTGGTGCACTATGTATTTGCCCACTTGATTGGCTGTGACTTGCCCACTTACCTCCATGTGTTGCAGTTCCCTGAACTTCTGGAATGTTCCCCAAGCCCCTACATAGGCACTGAGCATCCTGGTGGACCAGAAGTTCTGAAACAGGACTTTGGCTCCTTCCAGCCAACTTCCCATATGTCCTCTGGTATCAGCGTCTATTGCACCTCTGCCTTCAGCTCTGAGGCCTGGAATCTGTCCAGCTACAGACGGGAGAGGCTGTCAGCTATAGTGTTTTGAATCCCTTCTGTGTGCCTAGCCCTGAATGTCATGTTAAGCTTCATCCCCTGTAGTACTAATTGTCTCAATACCCGCAGCACTAGCCCAGTTGATGCTCTCCTGTTATTGAGGACACCCACCACTACTCTGTTGTCACACCAAAAAGTCACTTTTTGGTTCTGGAGTTCGGGTCCCCACACTAATGTGCATGCCCAGATTGGCATGATTTCTAGCGGGGTGATGTCTCTGGTCAAACCTAAGTCTAACCATCTCTGTGGCTATGCTTTGGAAAACCATTTTCCTCTGCAGTAGACCCCCTATCCCAAGTCCCCCCGCAGCATGTGTATAAAGCTCCAAGTCTGTATTAAAGACTCATTCGTCTTGCCAAAAGGATGTACCATTGAATGTTTCTAAAAATGTGTCCCATATTCTCAAGTCCTCCCTTGTGATGTCCACCCAGTTGTGTAGTTTAGACACCACCCCCATTGGTGGCGTGTGTTATTCGCCTGCTGAATGCCCTTCCTGGGCTGATGGCCTGACATGCAAAATTAAAGTGTCCTATCAGTTGCTGAACCTGTCTCAACTGTTTCCTTCTTCCTTTTCTATGCTCCTTTAGGAGTCCCTTCAATTTAATTAGCTTGCCTTCAGGTAATCTAAACACCTCCTTCTGTGCATCTATTTCTATGCCCAGGAATTCAATGATTCTGCTAGATCCTTCCATCTTGTCTGATGCCAATGGCACCCCCAGGTCTTTGCACAGTGTCTGAAAGCTCCTGAGCATCTCTGCGGTCTCTTCACTCCCACTCCTGATCAGTAGGAAATCATCTAGGTAATGTATCACTGTCCTATACCCTGATCATCTTTGAAATATACCCTGTAGGCATGTGCTAGGTTTGAAAGAGGCTCAGGCCATGGAGCAACCCATAGGCATGGCCTTGTCAAAGTAATATTCCCCATCTATCTTTTAAGCCCCAACAAGTCCCAGTCTAATGGGCATACTGGTAGGAGCCTGAATGCAGCCTCTATGTCAGTCTTCACTAGCCATGCTTGTGGTGTTGCCTTAATGATTTCCACTGCTTCCTCTAGTGTGGCATAAGTCACCCTGGAGTGTCTTTCATTGATGTAATCGTTCACTGACTATCTCTGGGTACGATAGGTGATGTATCACCCTAAATTCTCCTCATTGTTTTTGGGGCACCAAACCTAATGGGGATTTTCTCAGATTGTCAAACGGGGGTACCTGAAACGGGGTCTCTATCCTCCCTGCTTCCTTCTCCTTTTGCAGTTTTTTCCTCAGGACCTCCTCTTTCCCCTTCACTGAACCTAGGCTTTTCCGTTGTGTCCTGGGACCATGACAATGCAGGCTGAACCCCTCCTTAAACCCCCCTCAGCAGTTTTTGTGCTGCTATTTGGTCAGTGCCTCCTTGTAAAGCTACCTTCCAATTCCTGATACCGATCAGTGTCTTTGTCATGTTAAATATCTGACCCTCCCCCCCACTCTACTAGGTTTTGTCTTAATATTTGTTCCCCCTCTCAAATCCCACCTCCCCAAACTCTCTGGCTCCTGGCTGTCCCTGAACCCCCTTGGTCCCCTGAAGGATCAGTTGGAGCTGCCCTGTGTTCCGTTGGGTTGTCCCCAAGCCACCCAGTTTGTACGGCACCTGGAAGCTGGGTGGGTCCTCCCGCATTTTGAGCATGCATGGTGGAACCTACATTGCAGCCACTAGTAAAAAGCTTGATTGTACCCCTAGCAACATTTTCGAATCAGAGTGGTCTTCCTATCTACCCCTCTGGTGTGGACTGATCCATGATGTAATCTGTCCACAGGTCCAGCTGTTTGGTATCCCACCTCACGTACCCGTAGGTGGCCCTTCTTTGCCTGAAAAAGTCATCATAATATATCCACCCCACCCCTCATTTTGCTTTTGCCCTCCTTATTATTAGTTGCTAAGTTATCAAAGGGATTCCTAATTCAGGCTACTTTTCTAACACTATTGCTGCATACATGGTGAAGCTCACTGACCAACTGTCCCATGTCTTGCCTTTAGTAAATTTGTGCTCTTCTTTCTTCCCGAGGAGGACTACTGCTGCTGCCATCTCTGCTTTCCCAATGCTCTCCCTCTCATTGCATTTCATCACTGTTTATCTGCTTACAAATATGAAAATGTCCATGTACTCTCCCTTCCATATCTTTTCTTTTGTTGCTATGGGGACGTGTTCACCTATTCTCATCCCCAGAGAAACCTATGTCTCTAGACCCCCCAGGCTGCACTCCTGCATCCGATGTACTCCTGGGTCCTGCCCCTTCTCCTTTTCCTGTTTTGATTTCCCCTAAAGCTTTTTCCAGTTGCCCTATCCCATCTTGTCCCATAGCCGTAATCATTTGCTCTACATATTCCTTTATGCTGCTGCTCACATTACCTCCCACATTACCTGGTGTTGGGCTTGGTATTGGTCCAGTTGCCCCTGGGGTCTGTCCTCCCAATGGGATCAGTGTTGCTGGTTCTGGCCTCCTATCTCAGGTAGTAATGGGGTGGTTGGTATGGGCACTGGAATCGGGATCTCAGGGACCAGAGGGGCTGCTGGCATAGGGGTCAGGGCCCTTGGCTCCGGCCCTTACAGACTTGCCTGTCTGGGTGGAGGCCTTTTTGGGTTAGGCAATTGGGCTGGCCTGTGTCCCCTGCTGCTGCTTCCCCCTGTGTTCCCTTTTTGCTTTCTCTTCAATCTCTGTGCATCCATATCCTCTACCAGCTCCCATACCGTATTGGCCCTCTCTGCCAATTTGATGATGGCCTTGTAAGCTTCCTCCTTAGTTGGCTTGTCTTTTTTCGGTGCCATCTTCCTCTGTTCCTGCTCTTGTTCCTAAAGTTAAAAAACTGCTGCAAAAGAAAAATGCACATGTTATTAAATCTGGGTCTACTGGCTTCCCTTCCATATGGGTGCCCGGGAGCCCCCGCTCTTGTTCCTGTTCTGCCATGTCCTGTATCTTGGCCCCATCATCTGCATTCTGAATGGTTTCTTTCTCTCTTTGTCACATGGTGTGCCCTCCCAATAGGTACCCCCTTATGGGTCCCTCCCCATATGAAGCGCCACCTGCTCCCTTGTTCTAGAGGCGAAAAGGTAGGCCATGCAGCCTTCCCCTCTGTTTTTTTTATTCCTGTAATTGTAGATATATCATTTATTATTATTATATTATTTTTTAAAATATAATCTTCACTTCTTTCCCTGGGCCGCTCCGGGTCCCCAACATGTGGCTGAGCCCAAGATGATGGCCGCATGTGTCCTTCAGCCTTAATTCCCCCCCTGAATCCTTTCTATCGTTCCTAGTGGTGCTGAAAAAACCCTTGCATTAGTTATTTATTTTTTGTTTGTTCCTCACATCCTTCTGTTTTTTGCCTCTCGCATTGTTCATGGCCTTCCTGGGCCTTGCACCTTTGCAAACCCACCCCTTCACCATGCAGTCTGAGAGATCCCGCTGGTTGCTTCAGCCTGTCTCCCTCATGGCCTTCCCCAATGTTTGTCTGATTATGGGTTGTTGTAATATTATCGGCCCAGTCTCAGTGCAGATAGTCTGGTGCTCCCTTGAGTTGCGTGAGTTTCTTAGTTCCCTGAAGAAGGCAGTGATGACTCCCCTTTTGAAGAAAGATTCTTTGGACCCAGACTGCCTGGCAAACTACAGGCCTATCTCTAACCTCCCTTTTGTGGGAAAGGTAATTGAGAAAGTAGCGGCTGTACAACTGGAGAACCACTTGACCATCCATAGCATCTTTGAGCCTCTTCAATCCAGTTTTTGAAAGAGGCATAGTACAGAGACTGCGCTGGTTCAGGTGCTCAATGATCTCCTGATAGCGAGAGATTGAAAAAAATGGTCCATCTTGGTGCTTCTTGATCTCTCATCAGCTTTTGACACCATGGATCATGGGGTACTACTCGAGCGCCAGAGGTTCATCTGTGGCCTGACAGGTTCAGTCCTCAGATGGTTTAGGTCTTTCCTCACTGGCAGAACTCAGAGGGTAGTGTCGGGGATTTATTCCTCTGACCCTCTCTCTCTGTCATGTGGGGTTCCTCAGGGCTCTGTGTTGTCCCCCATGTTATTCGTGGTGTATATGCTGCCCCTCAGAGACATTATAAGATGGTATGGGATGAAGTTTTATTGCTATGCTGATGAAACCCAGCTCTACTTGTCTTTTGCACCTGACCAGGATGGAGCACTCTCAGTATTTAATAACTGCCTCACTGAAATCCTGGACTGGATGAATTCCAGCTAGCTGAGGTTGAACCCAGGGAAGACTGAGGTGATGGTTGTGGATCCATGATGCCGGATAGGGAGGTCGGGGGCGGGTCACTTCTCAGGGCTTTTCCTGGGGTGTTTCCAGCTCTTGACCTCTGAATGGGTGTGGGACCTAATGGTGATACTTGACTATGGGTTGACACTATGATCTCAGGTGTCGGCCGTCATTAAGTCATCCTTTTACCATCTGAGGAACATCGCTAGGATCAAGCACCTTGTTCCGTCCGGTGATCTTCCCACACTGATCCACACCTTTGTGACCTCATGCCTTGATTATTGCAACTTCTTTTACTTTGGGCTTCCGGGGGTTGATATCCGCTGCCTGCAGCTGGTGCAGAACACTGCAGCACGGTTGCTGATGGGGACTCCTTGGGCTTCCCATATCACATTGGTGCAGCGCAAACTGCACTGGCTGCCAGTTCAGTAGTGGATCACCTTCAAAGTTAGATTACTGCCTTATAAAGCCCTACCTGGACTCGGCCCTGACAACCTGAAAGAGCTTCTGTCTCCTTACTGCCCCGAGCGATTGCTCCATTCAGCATACGAGGGGTTGCTAGAGATTCCAAGGGTAGTATTAAAATCTTCAGGGGCACATGCATTTGCGTATGCAGCCCCAGCCCTTTGGAATTCTCTACCCTGTCTGAATCGGGAGTGTGCGATCTTGGGGGGGGGGGTTAAGCAGGCATTGAAGACTTATTTGTGGAGCAAGACATACTGTGACTATGTGATTTCTGGATTTTATTATGTTTTTACTTCTGCTGTTTTATTTGTTATTTTATACTTTGTAATGTGCCTTGACATTTGAAAGGAGCAAAATAAAGATTATTATTATGTTATTATTATATTATTGACGATACCCTCTCCTCCATGCAGCACATCGACTATGTGGTAAAAGCATTAAATGCAAAGCTTGGTGTTCTCTATAGGCACAGGCAATACCTCACACTATTAGCCCTTCATCTCTCAGTCTCCTCCTCAGTTCTGTCAGTCATCGACTACGGACTTGTGGTGTATGGGGCCGCCTCCAATAATGCACTTGCATGCATTGCAATGGCCCTTAACAAGGCATGTAGGCTGAAACTTGGGGCAGACAACCATATGCACACATGCTCTCTCTTTAAACAGACCAATTGACTTACATTACCCAACAGAATAAAATACCAAACCTGTCTGCTGGGCAAGAAATCACTACTAGGTACAGTGGCTCCATTCCTCAGCGACTTGCTGCCTGCCTGTAGATCTGGGTACCAGACCAGAGGCCACTACCAGGCTCCCTAGTGGTCCCCTTCAGAAAAACAACACTAGGACAGTGGTCATTTGCATACTGTGCTCCCCTGTGAGCCTACCTACCTTTAAGGCCGTGCTTAAACAGTACCTCTCTGGAAGCGTGGCCTGTGGCTGTAGGCAGTAAGTGTATTCCCAGTCCTGCAAGTCATAAGACACAATTGCCTGGCTAACCAATACAGATCAAGTCACCTCCCACACCCTTTTTAACAAAGTCCCCCACAGGGCCACTGCCCACATCCCGTATCCCTCACCCTCAACTCTCTACATCAATTCCACTACATAGATGGATCAAGCTCCCTGGCTACTGAAGATTATACCTTTGTGCCTAGCCTTTGGCTGTTGTAAATTACACCTTTGTACCTGACAATGTTTGGCCTTGTCATGTGTCTTTGCACTTACCAGATAACTTATGTCTCTGTTAGTAATGTTTCACCCTTGTAATTTGCTTACACTGGGGCTCCACCCTCCTTTGTTTTCTTGTTCTCAGTTGTTCACGCTTTTTTGTACCTGATGTGGAACCTTTGTAAAAGAACATTTGCTTAAAGGTAATGTCTAAATCTTGAACTAAATAATCAAATAAATAAAAAATAGATTAACAAACACAAATGTTGCATTACTAAATGGCAGATCGATATATGATAATTTAGGCAGTTACACATATATTGCTACTAATGGATCCTCAGTCATAGATCTTGCTTGGATAAATTTATACTTAGTCCCTCTATTTCTGGAAATGAGTGTGGAAAGCAGAGCTGAGAGTCCATATTGCCTTATATAACTAAAAATAAGTTGTGAATACCCTAAAATCAAAATGAAATATAGAAGTTGCCAGCGGATGGGGACTGTATGATCCATCAAGTCTGCCCTTGGCTTCCTACCCCTCTACTTAGCTGCCTGCTTGTGTATCACACAGTGTCTGTCATATTTAGAAGTAAAAAGAACCCTCAGGTCGCCCAAACCTCACAAAAAAAAAAAAAAAATGCTGTTTAAAAATAGAAGCAGCAGTTTTATTATAATAGTAACACCCCTGACACAAAGATCTACATTTCACGTTGCACTTGACACTGATCTTGATAAAGCGTCAAGTGTGATGCAAAACATAGATCTTTGTGTCAGGGGTGCTACTATTACAATAAAGCTGCTGCTTCTATTTTTAAACAGCGTTTCTTTGTTTTTTGTGAGGTTTGGGTGAGCCGAGGGTTCTTTTTACTTTGAATTTTGACTTTTATACCTTGGCTCCCCTTTGCTACAGCCTTTGAGCCATGTTTTTGCCTTTTTCATAAGTGTCTGTCATATGCCTGCTTGAATTCCCCTACTGTCTTGGCCCGCCCCCCCCGGCAGGCTATTCCATAGTTCCACAATGCATTCTGTGAAGAAGAATTTCTTCATATTGCTTGTGAACTTTACTACTCTTAAGTTGAAGGTTGTGCCCTCTAGTCCTGCTGTAGTCCTTTACCTGAAAGAGGTTCTGCATGTGTACCCTGTTGTTACCTTTAAGGTATCTGAATGTTTCTGTGATGTCGCCATGATTCCTGCATTGTTCTAGAGAGTATAATTTGAGGTCCTCCAGTCTTGCCAAGTACAGTTTCTGATGCAAGCCCTGCATCATCTTTGTTGCTCTTCTCTGTACCATCTCCAGCCTATTTATGTCCTTCCTGAGGTGTGGCCTCCAGAACTGGGCACAGTACCCCAGGTGAGGCCTGACCAGGGACCGATACAGGGGCATGATTACTTCATGCCTTCTGCTCGTGATGCACCTCTCTATGCATCCCAGGACACCACTAGCCTTTCATGCTGCCTTTTCACATTGTCTATGTAGCGGGGTTGTTGTAGGCTAATTTGCTAAACCCCTCACATCAGGTATACTGCACTTTATAAACAGTGCTATAGTACTATGGTTTGCGTACAATACATCTTTGCAATATTACATAGCACTTTATATCCCTGTATTTTTTTAAATGTCCAAAATACTTTCATATATTACTACTTTGTTACCTTCTTACAGGGACGCACCTCATCCATGACAGGGAACTTTTAGTTTGTATGTCATACAATATGGCACAAGGCATGCTAATGGGGGAGTTGTAGGAACATCAGGGTACCCACCCTTGACAGGGGTCACCTTGTCACAGTCTACTGACCTTGAGGTCATCTGATATGATCACCTCTAGGTCTCACTCCTCCCTGGTAGCCACCAGCTGCTCCCCTCCCATTGAGTACAGTTTCTCTGAGTTACGCTTTCCCAGGTGCATGACCTTGCAATTTTTGGCATTAAATTTCAATTGCCAGGTCTTGGACCACTCCTCCAGTTTTTTGAGATCAGCTTCCATGCTTTGCTATCCCTCTGTTGTGTCTACCCTGTTGCCAGTTTTGGTGTCATCTGCAGACAGGCAGACCTTTCCCTCCAGTTCATCTGCAATGTCACTGATGAATATGTTGAAGAAGATCAGCCCCAGAACTGAGCCCTGTGGGACCCTGGTAGTCACCCTCCCCTCCACAGACAGAGTGCCATTTATTAATACTCTTTGAGTTCTCTCATGTAACTTGTTTCTGACCCAGTTTGTAACTCCAGGCCCAATTCCCATGTTCTCCAGTTTTTTGACTAGTATCTTGTGAGAAATGAAGTCAAAAGCTTTGCTGAAGTCTGGGTAAACCACATCCACTGCCCCACCCTGATCCACTGTTTTGGTGACTCAGTTCAAAAAAATCAACCAGGTTTGTCTGTCAGGACCTTCTTGCCATAAAACTGTATTGATTTTTGCCAAGCTGACCAGTTTGCTTCAAAAAAGCTATGATTCCTTCCTTTTCCCAACAACTGATGTCAGACTAACTGGATGGTAGTTACCTGGCTGTTTCTTGCTTCCACTCTTGTGGAGTGGTACTACTGTTGCACTCTTCCAATCCTCTGGCACCTCCCCACTCTTTAATGATTTGTTGAAGATCACTGCTAAGAGGGCTGCCAGTTCCCTTCCTAGTTCTTTCAGTATTCTTGGGTGCATCCCATCTGGCCCCATGGCTTTATTTACCTTTAGTTTGTCTATTTCCTCCAGGACCCTTTCCTCTGTGAAGGGACCCATGTCTATTCCTTCAGTCGGACACTTCTTTATGCCTATTGTTGGTCCGTTACTGTCTGCTTTCTGTGTGAAGACTGAGCAGAAGTACTCATGGAGTGCCTCTGCCTTCTCCTCATCTTGCTCTGTGGTTTGTCCATCTTTTTTTGTGATTCTAACAATGCCCGCTTTGGTCTTCCTTTTTTCATGTATGCATCTGTCGAAGCTTTTGTTATCCTTTTTTACCTTCTGAGCTATCCTAATCTCTGTTTGAGCCTTTGTATTTCTTATCACTTTTCTTGCCTCTTTTAGTTTCTGTTTATATTCTGTTTTGTCTGCCTCGTTCCCTGACTCCTTGTACTTTCTGAAGGCTATGATCTTTTTTCTCACCATGTTTGCCACCTTCTTGGAAAACCATTGTGGGTTCCCCCCTTTTGTTCTTACTAACCTGATGGGCATGCTGAGATGTGACCATGGTTAGTGCATCCTTCAACCTTGTCCTATATTCATCAATGCTCCCTTCTGTCACGTTACTAAGGTTGTCTCTTAGGCAGGCCTTCATGTTTGTGAAGTCTGTCCTCCTGAAGTTAAGGACCTTCAGTTTAGAGTGAGTGGAGTCTACAGTCCTTTTTACCATGAACCATGCCGTGTTATGATTACTGTTGCCCAGGTGGTTCCCTACTTTGACACCCATAACTCTATCGCTATTTGTGAATATCAGATCTAGAACTGCATAAACCCTTGTGAGTGATGTTACTAGTTGACTTAGGCCTTCTTCCTGTACTGTAACTAGGAATTCCCTGCTCTTTTGTGATGCCATTGTGTGGGTATTCCAATCTATGTCTGGCAGATTGAAATCCCCCACCAACACCATGCCCCCTTTGCCTGCCATCTGGATGATGGTTTCCTGGATTTCCTTATCCATGGCTTCCTCCTGATTTTGGGGTCTGTAGATTATTCCTACCTGAATGTGTTTCTGGCTTCTGACCCTTATTGTGATCCCTTGATCCTCTGTTTCCCCTAGTGCCTGTTGCATTTCTGTAGCATTGATGGTGTCCTTAACATAAATAGCTACCCCCTCCCTTTTTCTCACTCCCATCTCTCCTAAACAAGTTATACCCTGGAATAGTCTCCTCCCAACCATGATTATTTGTGAACAATGTTTTGGTCACGGCCACCCAGTCTAGTCTTGCCTCAGCTATTGTGGCAGTGAGGTCAGTCATCTTGTTAGCCAGACTGTTTGCATTGTGGCATAGTGCTGACCACTCTCGCTGTGTCGCTTTGTTTGTCATGCCTCCCTTGATCTTATTATTGTTCGCCCCTTTGTAGTTTTCCCTGTTTATGGTTCCTCCCTTTCCATTGTGAAGGAAGACAAAATCCAGTTTATAGTTAGAAATAAGAAAAATATATGCTGGGACAAAATAGAAAACAAGAACTTTTTAATGGAGATGATTGACGCAGGGATTTTAGATCAAATAATTAGAATAAAAGTTACTGGAGACAGAGGAGCCTGTATAAAAGCTTTTGAAAAAGTAATGCATTGCAACTTAGAACAGCTGTCTACAGTAGTGAACATGTAAAGTCATGTAAAGCTGAGAAAAATAAATTGAAAAACAAATTATACACTCAGTGAAAAAACATCCATGTCAAGTTAACTTTAAATCATTATCAAAGGCTAGAATTGGCTATAAAAATTTATTTGAAAAAAAGAGGAATATAGAAAGCAGCAGTGGGCATTAATGCTTCGAATAATACAGTCTAATGATGTTAGAGCTTTCTGGGATATGGTGTTGAGGTTCTTCTTATAATGATAATAGATTACTGTCGATAGATTCAGAATCTACATTGGTATCTCATTATAGGAAATTGTTTAATCAGCATATGGAACAACAGAATCTGAATGGTGTTCCCACTATATTCCTGCTGTTTGAAACTCTAATTGAGTTTCAACCACTACAAGTGGAAATTTCATAAGTAACTGATATTATTTCTATTATATTGAATAATGAGGTCCAGACTTTATACCATCAGAAATTTATAAGTATAACATCAGTTTTTGGGCCCAATATTAACTAAGTACTTTAATTTATGTTTTGAAAAAAAAAATTCCAACATCCTGGAAACTAAATATAATTGTTCCGTTATTCAAAAAAGGATCTCAACTGGACCCTTCAAACTATCGCCCAATCAGCTTATTGGATTCTGTTTCAAAGATTTTCTCAAGAATCTTGTTAAACAGATTAACAGACTGGACTGATAGAGCTTTAATCATATCCCCATTTCAAGCAGGTTTTAGAACTAGTTTTCAACTATAGATATCTATTTTGTCTTAGTCATTTAATAGAAAAATATGTACACTTAAGACAAATGAAGTTATATGCATTATTCATTGATTTCACTGCTGCTTTTGATTCCAGTAATCAAAGCTTGTTATGGGTTATTCTGAGAAATTACGGTATTCACGAATCTTTATTATGTCTGATACAGTTATTATATACAGATACTTGCACCAAAGTAAGATATGATGGCCATGGGAGGGTTACCCAATCTTTTTCCTCATTTGGGGGGGGTAAATCAAGGCTTCTTGTTAGCCCACACGCTATTTAATCTTTATATAAACGAATCGTTGAAGTTCAAAGGTAGCACACTTTTTGATCACCCTAAAATTAATTATTTAGATTGTCACGCTTTAGCTTATGTGGATTATCTTTTGTTATTGTCTTTATCGCAAAAGGGTCTTCAAAACAAAATAGAAGTTATTAAAGGAAAATGTCAGAAACTTCAGCTCAGGATAAATTTATCTAAGATTAAAGTTCTGACTTTTGGTACATGTAAAGTTAACGCACAATTTCATTTTGATGGTCACAAGCTTGATAATGTAAAGTCATACATATATCTTGGCGTTAACATAGCAGTGAATACACTTTGGTTAAGTCTTCAAAAATCTCAAATAACCAAATCAAAAACATGTGCAAAGGCACTATTGAAGTTTCATTCACAACTTGGAGGCTTTGATATAAGGTGCGATTTAATTGCAGCAGAGGCAAAAATAAATCCTCTATTAACATATGGGGATAAAGTTATTCCTAGTGATTACAGAAATAATTTGTACTGTCCCTTATCTTATTTTTATAAATCAATATTAATGGTGCCTCTCTCCAAGGCCTCTGCTATGGTAAGAGCTGAACTAGGAAGAATTTCAATACATATTATTAATCAGTATAGATTTGTCTCTTATTGGTTGAAAATTTTAAATAATAAGAATAATCCTTTACCTAGGCAATGCTTAAAGGAAAAAATAAAATGGTCCCAACAGGGACTTGTTACAAAGTGGCTTTCAAATCTTCTTCAAATTCTTAAGTTAATCAATCTTGGGCATTTATGAAGCGACTCATTGAAAAAATATTCAAATTTCTTTACAGTATAAAAAATGTGTTAAGAAGCGATTATTTGGTAAATCACAGGATAGAGACAAGGAAAAATTAGGGCCCCAAAATGTGCATCTTGGTATAGAACAAATAAGATAAGATCATGGTATGGAAAATTATTTCCTATTTCCCTTGGTGCCATCTAAAAGAAAAGCCCTAACGTGGGCTAGGTTTGGTCTGATAAACTCCAAGTATTCTTATTTGAATAAATGTTTGGGGGATAAAATTGTTACAACGAAAGTATTGATGTATAGATGTGATCAAAATGTTTCTGAAACCTTGCAACACTTAGTTACTGTTTGTCCTTTGTATCAGGACTTACGAGATACATTTTTAAAAGATAAATTACATTGCTATAGTAATACAGATTATGATGTTCTATTTATTCTTCTTCACCCATTTAATATAAAGGACACTGAATTAATAATTGCATTCTTTGCATCACTGATGAAAAGAAAAAGGTTGTTACAGAGGAAATGGAAAATGGAAAAGTAATGTATAGCTAAATATTGAACTTGAAGTGGATATCTGTATGTACTGTGTATCGATGTTATTTATTTGATGACATTATATGTAGTTTTTGCACAAGATTGAATGTTATTGTTATTGTTGTAAGCAAATTGACTGTTTGTAATAACCTTGATATTTTGTTATGTCTTGGTTGACAAATAAAATGATGATGATGAGGATAGTGAAAATGTATCCCCCCCTCCCAAAAAAAAAGATTGGGATGGTTCAATAAAGAATGCAGAATGGCTAAAAATAATCTAAATAATTGAATAAGAAAAGTGAGAAATGATCTAAGTAGGAATAACAAAAAACAATTAAACAAATTAAGAAGGAGTATCATGTGATGACTCGAACGAGCTACAGTAGGCGCTTTCTCACTGTGCTCTGGACCTCCAGCTTTTATTTTCTAATATTTCTTTCTAAAAGGCAACTTTTGTAGTTGTACAACAACAGCAAAACATCCTTTATACAGTAGGAATAGCTTTAATACCTTGATCTGTTGTAAAAAAATTGATGTTGAAATGAAGAATGGCCTCACTAAGCACACACCACCACCAACCCCCAACCCCCGATAGAGCCAGGGGATCAAAACACTGGAAAGAGGTGCCACCAAAGTCAAACACAATTAGTCTGGGTAACACAACTTTGACCAAAGAAAAATTAATTATAGAGCTGAATCCAGTAAAAGAAGCTATCTAGGCTTTCCTGGATGACTGTAGTCTAAAGTTAGTATTTATTTATTTAGCTTTTGTTTACCGGGTAAGACAAGTATAGCTAAAACCGAGGTGTTAAGTAAAAGATTGGGCAAAGCCGAGTCCAGAATCTCATCAGTGGGAGACTGGAGAGGGAGACTGGAGCCTGAACTCCTGGCCCTACATCATAACTTGCCAAATTGGGTTCCAAATTAGAAAATTTGGGAGGGAGAAGCAGAAGAAATAACATCATTATCTATGGCTTACCAGAAGCTGCAGAAGGTTCAGATACTGTCCACTTTGTACAAATTATATGTGAAAATGTAGCTGGAACTTTGCCAAACGGACAGTCATATATTATAGAGAGAACTCACAGGGCATTGTGCCGTATGCCAGCACAAGGAGAACAACCAAGGCTGTTTATTGTTAGATTCCTCAACTATCTGGACAGACAGCACATTCTAAATAAAACATTACAGAATCTTAATTGGGATGGTAAAAAAATATGTATTTCACAAGATTTACCCCAAGCTGTTAGAATGAGGAGAAGAAAGTTTGTACCTTTGGTAAATAAACTAATTGCTGCTGGTATCAGATTTTAAATGCTTTACCCAGCCAGATTATCAATAACCAACAATAATAAGACTTTTTGTTTTGACTCATTGGACTAAGCTAAAATATAACTAGAAGAACTCTTTCCAGAATTGTTTAAACAGGGCTGAAATGTTTACACTGTGTCCTTTGGTTTGGGACATTTATCTACTGTTAATTATGCAGAATGTGGTCCTTTATTATACAGGTGATGTTCAAATGTAACGCTCAATACTGTTTTTGCAGTTTAGGTGAAATTTTGCGAATGACTTTTTTTTTTTCTCAGCTTTGATTGCATACATCTGCTGCCTTTAATACTGGTTATTTCCCAATAAGGGTGCCCCATTTAGGTTATGCCTGATATTTTGTCTAGTAAGGATTCAAACAGTAATACTCCTTTCTCTCACTACATGCTAAGTCTGGGGAGGTTTTACACAGGCAGTTCCATGACACCTGTGCATTAGTAGTTATTTTAACTTATCGAGTTTAGGTTGTCAGCAGTGAAATCACACTAACAGTCTAGAGATCTTAACACATGAGGAATGTCCACTAAGTAGAACTGATTTAACTCTTCACTAGCATGAGAGGCTGCTGGCGACTTATTTTTTACATTATAAACCTTAAGACAAACGTAGACTTAGTTGTTTGGCATAATTACTAGGTAAACAAGTCTTGTTCTCAGTCAACTTTATACAATTCCAGGCATCTGACCATCCAGCCTACTAAAGGCTCCAACATGAGAAAAATGAATTATGACAATTTATACTATTTGGTGAAATATACATTAGATTTTACATGAATGTTAGCGATCTGCACTGGTGCTTCTTAGTCCGTAGTTAAGAGAGGGCAACTATTTGGGTTAATATCAAGGTGTAAATTTCTTCAGTTTTTTCTAGTTTAAATTCTGTAATTTTCCTCCTTAATAGATCATACTCGGAGGTGCTCTTTTGAATTTTGACCATTGTTACAGATGTTATTTGGGCATGCTCGAGAATGGAAGGCTTATCCAGTGCTGGACTCCTCCGGGATGCTGAGAACCCTGCCAGGTGGCAGCACTAGTCGAGGGCAAGTTGATAAGGAGGAGTGGGGGTAAGGGAAGGAAAAAGCATGAGGGAAGAAACAGTACCTATCCATGGCCTCTCCAGGGTACTGAGAACCCTGCTAGAGGGCAGAATCAGGTGAGGGCAGGTGGGTAGATAGAAGCTAGCCCTGAGCTGGACCCCCTCTAGGATGCGGCAACCCTGCCAGAGGGCAGCTTTAAGGCACGCTAGTTGTAATAGAGGATTTGAGGGAGTTAATAGAAAGGCAGGAGTAGAGGTAAAGGGGTAAATGGTTAGAGTAGAGATAGGGAACAGGGGTGGAGGATTCACAGATGCAAAGGGAGAGAGGCAGGGTAGGGGATTAGTGACATGGGTAGGGGCAGGGACATAGAAGGGCTGATTATGGAGCATTGAAGCAGAAGCAGCTAGAAGAGAGAAAGTTATGTAAATCAGAGGCTAGGGAAAAAAAGAAGTAGGAGTGCTGAATTTGGGGGGGCTAGGAGTTCCAGATTTTTGGGAAGTGATCGGTGAAGCCTGACTGGCCAGTGATGGTGGTTCATTGGTGGACCAACAAAGTATGAGTGTAGGTGAACCCGAATAAGTGGGAGGGGGAAGTGAGTGAGCATGAGAGGTAGGGAGGAAGTTCTCCTAACCAGAATTTAGAAGTGAGTTTGGCACAGTGACCAAGTCACCTGTTTTCAAGTGAGGGAAAGGACAGAGTGTGGTAGAGATCACAGTGATAGGTACATGAATGAGTATCAAGGGCAAAGTGGCAGAAGGAGTTAAAGACAGTGTCCAATCTGGTTAGGGAGGATTTGGGAGTGGCACCATAGACCTTGTCACAATAGTCAGATATGGGAACAATCATCTTCTGGACTAGTTCATGCTATGCCATAGTAGGGATGCAACTATGGTTCCTGTATAAGGCACCAAGCTTGGGGCCCAGTTTTTTCAGGATGACATCAATGTGGCCAGAGAACTTGAGGTGTTGGTCTAGCCAAACCTGAAAGTATCTGAATGAGGAGGTGTTCTTGAGGATTGTCCCACCAAGGGTGTGGAAGTATGGTAGGGGTTGGAGCCTAGGGAGTCTCTGCCTAGTGCCGAAGGTCATGAAGACTATCTTTTTGGCATTTAGGAATAATTAATGTGAGGCAAACCAAAGCTGAACCTGCTGAAAGTCATGCTGAAGGGTGGTTTCTACATTGGAGGGGCATTTGCCAGAGGAGAAAAGAACAGTGTCATCAGCATATGAATGGATAGAGAAGGAAGGGGAGCATACTGAGGTCAGGTCATTAAGGAAGATGGAGAAGAGAATAGGGCAAAGCACAGAGCCCTATGGGACCCCTGTAGTGATGGGGAGGGGGAGAGAGATTGCATGCTGGATCTTGACTGATTGGGTCCTGTCTGAGAGATAATCTCTAAACCAATTAAGGGCTGAAGTGGACAAACCAGCAGCCATAAGACAGTCAAGAAGCAGGGCCTGTGAGACTGTGTCGAAAGCCTTGGCAAGGTCAACAAAGATTGCAGAGATAATGAGACTATTGTCCATACCAGTGAGGATAGCATCAGTGAGCCTGAGAAGTGAGGTGGTGGTGGAGTGATTCTTCCAAAAGCCAGATTGGAATGGGGTGAAACATGAAGAGTCAGCAAGAAAAGAGGTTAGTTATGAGAGTATCAGGTATTCTTGCAGCTTGGCAAAGGTAGGGAGGAGGAAGATAGGATGATAGTTATCAGGGGAGGAGGGGTCACTACCCTTAGGGGGAGATAGTGGACCAGCACATGTTTCTAGGGAGTAGAGACTGATGAGGACAGAAAGGAGCAATTTAGGATTAAAGAGAGTGGGTATGCAATTGCAGGAGCTGAGAGGTAGAGGAATTTAGGGTCAAGGTCATCCAGTGATGAGCCTTTGGAGGGATTAAGACAGAGAAGGGTAGTTAGTGTATCCTCAGGGGAGACAGCAGAAAAAGAGAAGGAGAGGTGGGCATGGGGTGTTGAGAGCAGGGTGTGGGAGGGTGAGGGAGGGGGCTGTAGTGAAGGACTTTAAAAGGGCTGAGGCACAGAAGGTGAAATAAGAGTTAAACTCTTGAGCCACTGAGCATGGTTTGGAGATCAATGTGTTGTTTATTTTAAGCACTGGTGGAGGCAGAAGCATTAGAGGAGAGAATAGAACGTGGACAACTTTCCAAAATTTGGATGGGGAGTTACTGTTTTTAAGAAAAGAAAATTTTAAATATTCAGATTTAGCTAATCTGGTGGCCTTAGTACAGGCATTTCTGAGCATTCGATACCTAACATAATCTGCAGGAAGCTGGGAGGTCTTATGCTTCCTCCATGCATTGTCATGCTCCCTGAAGCAGGTCATTAATTCAGGAGTGATCCAGAGATGGTGGTTGCCATGAACTGTAGTGTGTTTGAAAGGGGCATGGTAGTTCCAGGTAGATAGAAATGTATATCTGAAATATGCGAGGGCTCGGTCAATGGAAGGGGCAAAAGCCACAGGGGACCAATCAGAGCCAGTTAGCTCATTGAGAAGGGGATTAAGGTCTAGGGAACTGCAAGAGTGGAGCTGTAGGATTTTAAGTGGTGGTTTTAGTCGATGAACTTTTCTGACAACGAAGATAGGGTGATGATCACTAAGGGAATCTGGGAGTATGCCTACTTTAATGACTTGGTGGGGGTGGGAGGTGAGTGCCCAATCTATCAGAGAGTGATTTAGGGTTTTGTGGTTGTGGCAGGTGGGTTCTAGGATGAGTTGGAAGAGACTGAGGGCCGAGATGTTATTTCATGTCTTGGATGTTGTTGGAGACAGCCAGTTTAGGTTTACATCTCCCCAGATATATAGCTCACCAGAGTGTGATAGTGAGGTTATGGAGGTAATGAGAGCATTGTGTCTGAAGTCTTGGAACCGGGGCGACAGTAGAT
This sequence comes from Neoceratodus forsteri, assembly GCA_016271365.2. Classification (NCBI taxonomy): domain Eukaryota; kingdom Metazoa; phylum Chordata; order Ceratodontiformes; family Ceratodontidae; genus Neoceratodus; species Neoceratodus forsteri. Next base: position 299,218,186 of record CM057455.1, read on the forward strand.
CTTGGCTATGAATATTGGGGAGGAGAAAGGTAAGGTAATGTTCACTACAAGTGCTTCATAAGTGGAGGGTTATTAGGATGAGAGAATGGTTGTTGATGCAAGTGAGGACTGGATATACATAGCAACTCTGCCGCCCCTGCCAGTCCTATCCATCCTGATTATAGCATCACCTGGGATAGCTATGGATAGATCAGGTATTTTATTATTTAGCCAGGTCTCTGTTAGAATTAGAATATCTGGTGTGAGGGAGGTTACTAAAGGATGCAACAGATCTATTTTTGAGACTAAGCTACAGATGTTTAAGTCCAGGATTTTTAGGCCTTTGGGGAGAGCAGAAGGTGGGTGGGAAGTAAGTGACCTAGTGGTAAGATTGCAACTGGTTGCACTGAGTGGAGTGGGGCCAGGGTTAGGATGGACATTTCCTGAAGCAAGTAAGAGAAGAACTATCATGAGGAAGTGGAGTTTAGGACATTTGTGGTGGGTCGAGTATTTAGGAAGTGTTTGGGGGATGGAGAGGGCTAGATGATATGAAGATTAGGAGGTGAAGGACAGCAAGGTGGTTGGGTGCTGAGAATAGTGATGCAAGGGGAAGAAAGGGGAAGTGAGTCCAAAGTAATTGGGAGGCGCGGGAGTTATGGCAAAAATAAAGTAAAGGGTTGTGGGGGGAGGGGTGAGCAAGGTTTTTTAGCATGTGGAGTGAGTGGAACTGGAGTGGATAAAATTGAGAGAAGAATGAGAAGGAGAGGAATCAACAATAGGTGGGAAGGCATGACATATGTAGCCATGGGAGCCAAGGGTGGTTGAGTTCCAATGCGCTAAAGGGAGTAGAGCACAACACCGACAATAGCAAAAAGAAGTGAAATAGCAGGAGCCTGTAGCAGGTACCAGCTGCAGTCAGATTTGTGAGAATCTAAAGGAGGGAGTCGCACATAGAGATGGACTGAATAGGCAGAAAGAAGAAACGTCAGTGGTGCTTTAAGGAAACATGAGTGAATTATGAGTACACCTTTCTTTTTGGAACTACCTATATGGGCCAATGCGCATATGGAAGGTAAAATAGGAGTGGTCAAAAGTGTATTTAATAGAGGAGGAGGAGAGGAGGAGGGCAGGCGGGACAATATATAGAGAGCAAGTATAGCAGCAAAAAATGGCGCTAGGGCAAACCACCAAAGCAGAGATTCAGCTGCATGGAAGCAGTGCCTGGGAAAGACCATGAAAGCAGGGAATTCAGCTACAAATGAGCGGGCCAATCAGAGGCAAAGCCGTGGATAACTGCAGCCAGTTAGGCTATGTGGATCTTTGTTTATATTATATCTCACTTTTTTTAATGATGAATAACATTATCAAATAGGCTTCTTGGAATATTAAAGGGACTAGTTCCAAGGTGAAAAGACTGCAAATCCTAAATTATGTTAATTCCTTAGAACGTAAAATTTCATTTCTCCAAGAGACACATCTGTTATCTACTGAAATTAATTTATTAAGAAGGTTAACTTCAACATGGTGTTTGCAGCTGGGAACATTACTACAAAAAAAGGGGTGGCTGTTTTGTTAAACAAAACTATTGATTTTCACCACATTCAAATTATTGAAGATCCTGAGGGCAAATATATATTAGTTGCGGGCAAACTAAATAATTCAAATGTCCTGCTGGGCTCCATTTATGGGCCAAATTTAAATTCTACAGCCTTTTCAGTGCACCTTGTTTCACTGGTACCATCATTTTTGTCATAAAAGATAATCTTGGAAGGAGACTGGGATTTACCCTTGAATCTAACTCTAGAGAAATCTTCATCTCCAGGATCTAATCCGTCTGCTGGCAACACAGCTTTAAAAGAGTTAATAGAGCTTTGCGACTTCACAGAACCATAGAGAACAATTAACTCAACTGTAAGAAAATATTCATTCTTTTCGCCAGTTCATAAGTCCTTCTCAAGGATTGACTACTTTTTAATTAGTAAATCTCTTCTGCCTGGATTAATTGATGCTCAGATAATGGCTAGAGTTTTCTCCAACCACTCGCTGGTCTGGATAAAGCTTAATTTGGACTTAACCTTCATTAAATAATCTATTTGGTGACTAAATAATAGTCTCCTTTGAGATGACTACAGAGTAAATTAACAGTTAACAATTGACAGTGAAAAAGCTGGGATACTGAACGAATATTTCTGCTCAGTATTCACAAAGAAAGAGGAGGGGGAGTTACCTAAACCAAACAAGAGAAACACTCTGAAGACAGGGGTCGATACCAGTCCATTTACAGAAGAAAGGGTTCTGAAAGAACTAATAAAATTGAAGGTGGACAAAGCAATGGGGCCTGATGGGATTCACCCAAGAATTCTAAAAGAACTAAGAGTAGAACTAGTGACACCGCTGACTACTCTCTTTAACAAATCATGGGAGGATGGAGTGGTACCTGAGGACTGGAGGAGGGCAGATGTGATTCCTCTTCACAAAAGTGGGAGCAGGACAGATGCAGGAAACTACAGACCAGTTAGTTTGACCTCAGTGGTAGGGAAAATGATGGAATCACTTCTGAAGGAAAGAACTGTTGAGTACCTAGAGGCCAGGGGGGCACAGGACCCAAGGCAGCATGGATTCACGATGGGAAGGTCATGTCAGACGAATGTAATAGATTTCTTTGACTGGGTGACCAAAGTAGTAGACCAGGGAGGGGCTGTGGACATGACCTACCTACATTTTAGCAAGGCATTTGATACAGTCCCACACAAAAGATTAATTCACAAGATAGTCAGCCTTGAAGTGGATCCCCAGGTGGTAGCCTGGATAAAAAATTGGCTAGACAACAGGACGCAAAGGGTAGTAGTAAATGGACTACACAGTGAAGAAAGGAGGGTTACTAGTGGGGTACCACAGGGTTCAGTACTGGGACTGGTCCTTTTTAATGTCTTTATAAGTGACATTGCAGAGGAACTGGAAGGAAAAGTATGTCTCTTTGCAGATGACACAAAGATCTGCAACAGGGTTGATACACAAGATGGAGTGGAAAGGATGAGAAGGGACTTGGCAAGGTTGGAGGAATGGTCAAATGTATGGCAGCTCAGATTCAATGCAAAGAAGTGCAAGGTAATGCACCTGGAAAACAAAACCCAGGGAAGAGTACACAATGGGGGTGAAATACTGTCAACAGTAAAATGGAAAGGACCTGGGGGTAATTATATCAGATGACCTAAAGGTGGCAAGCAATGTGAGAAGGCAGTAAGGAAAGCTGGGGATACTGGGATGCATAGGAGAGGCATCAATAGTAGAAAACAGGAAGTTGTTATCCCTCTGTACAGACAGTTGGTGACCCCATCTGGAGTACTGTGTGCAGTTCTGGAGACCCCATCTCCGTAAAGACATAGACAGAGTGGAGGCTGTCCAGAAGAGGGCACCAAAATGGTGCAGGGTCTGCACCAGAAGACATCTGAAGAAAGAACTAAAGGAGCTTAATATGTATACCCTTGAGGAAAGAAGGGAGAGAGGGCATGATAGAAACGTTCAAGTACCTCAAGGGAATTAACAAAGTCCAAGAGGGTAGCATCTTCCAGAAAAAGAGATGTGCAAGAACAAGGGACACAATTTGAAGATAGAAGGGGGACGGCTCAGCGGTAATGTGAAGAAGTATTTTTTCACAGAGAGGGTTGTGGATGCATGGAACAGCCTCCCTGATGAGGTCGTGGAGTCAAGAACAGTGGGGGACTTCAAGAATGCATGGGACAGGCATAAGGCAGTCCTAGTGGGGTGTAGGAGGAAGTAAGCTGTTGGTTAATTAGGATCTGAAGCTTATCTGTTAGGTAGGAAAATGGGCAGACTGGGTGGGCCAAGTGGTCCTTATCTGCCATCAAATTCTATGTTTCTATTATATTAATCGGTCAATTAATAATTTTAGGGAAATTAATCTTAGTTCATCTGAAAAATTGGATATGCTTTGGTCAGCCTGTTATTGCTACATAAGAGGGGAATTTATTAAATTTGCCTCAAAACAGAAAATACAAAACCTAACCAAAACAGAGCACTTGATTTCTAGAACTGAACAATTAGAAAACCAAGCTACAAATTCCCTTTCTGATTAAGACCTACAAGAATTACAAACGAGCAAAAATGAGCTTGTCTTATTAACTAAGGAGTGGGCAGAATACCTTATCCTTAGAATACAAGCTAAATATATAGATCTGTGGGGAAAACCAAGTAACATTTTGGCCAATAGGCTTAAAAATCTTGAACTATCCAAGAATATTGATATGATTATTTCTAAAGATAATTCAATAAAAACTGATAAGAAGGATATACTGGTGGAAGTTAAGGAGTTTTATGTTCAATTGTATGGTCCTATCTTAAACTCCCCTGTTCAAAATGACTTCAGTGAATATTTAAGCAACTTTTATTGTCCCCAAATAGACTGTCCACAAGTTGAGGAGTTGATTAGGCCCATCAGGGAGCAGGAAATTATTAAGGCGATAGATAATTTGAAACCGAACAAATCACCCGGCCCAGACGACTTTACAGCCAACTTTTATAAAACTTTTAAGAACCCTTCAGTTCTGATCCTACAGTCAGTGTACGCTTACATTCTCAGATATGGTTTCAATGACCATACATTATTAGAGGCTCCTATAATTCTTCTGCCCAAACCTGACAAACCTAGAAATAGGGCAGGCAGTTGCCGCCCTATTTCACTTATAAATTTTAACATGAAAATCCTGACTTTTATATTGGCTCAAAGAAATAAGAATATCTGGCATCCCTTGATTTTTAGAGATCAGGTAGGCTTCATGCCCTACAGGCAAGCACATGACCATATAAGAAAATTGTCACACATCTTTTCCGCATCCAGGGATTCTAGGACTGCTGTAGCCCTGGTGTCCCTGGATGTGGAAAACACATTCAATAGGGTGAACACTGACTTTCTTATTGCCATGGTTCATAAGTTTAGCTTTCCATCCATGTTTACTGATTGGCTAAAAATTCTATACTCAAACACCACTGCCAAAATTTTCTGTAATGGCATATTCTCTTCCACAGTCTGACTTTCTGGTACACATCAAGGCTACCCTTTATCCCCTATTTTATTTAATTTTTTACCTTGAACCTCTTTTATATTTTTTAAATAATAACCCTTGTATTAAAGAGCAACTGAAACCTTCAGGAGAACTTTACCCAAACATAATATTTAGACACAGTCAAGCTTGTATCTCACATTAGTTCTATATTTTTGCTCCCCATTATTTATTACTGAGGTAATTTGCATAACACCAGATCTGTGCTCCTGAAGAGTTCATCTGTTCTTGTTGCTTTTTCCCTACCTGAGGTCATAGTGCAGTGCTTGTGACATCACAGATACTACCATGGCAACAGATTGCGATGTCACAACAGAGAATTATGACATGAAGTAGGGAGTAAGCTATAGAAGCAGATGGACTCTAAAGGAACTCTAAGGGTTAAAGATCATGTATTCATGCAAATTTGCACAGTAATAAATAATGAGGAGGAGCAATATATAGAATATATATGGAATACAAACAGAATTGTACCTAATTATTTTGTTTTTTTACAGTTTTCTTTGAGGCATCATGAGCTCTTTAAGGGTATAATGGCAGACCCCTTACATTTAAAACTCTTGGCATATGCAGATGATGTGTTGCTTCATGTTTCCAATCCAAAAGATTCAATTATGTCAGCCTCGGAAACTATTCAAAACTTCAGCAAAATATGAAACTACATGCTGAACAAAGATAAAACCATGGTTATGCCTCTAAATAATTGCCAGTTTAAAAATGACACTATTAATCTAGGCTTATCATGGCTACCCAGTGGTATGAAATACCTTGGCATCTATCTTTCAGAGGACCATAAACAATTAATGAAACTTAATTTGGTTAATTTGATTAATAAACTAAAACGGGATATTAAAAGATGGAAATTGGCTGGCCTGGTGGCACTGAGGGCTGAGGTGCTGGACACCACACCTCGTTCAATGCTTGCAAACCGGGTTCAGGAGTGAGCCTGGGCCATCGGGGGTCAGCAGGGGAAGGAAGAGATTGAGCATCCGGAGGACTGCTCTCTCTTCCCGAGGAGGGCTCCAGGGAAGCGATCACTCAGGAGCAGCCTCTGGAGGTAGTTGGGGTGCCCGATGTAGGCGACGCTGCATATGCAGGGGACGAAGTTGCAGCATAGTGTTTCCACGTGTAGCTGCACTCTGCGGGGACAGTAAACCAATGCAGAAAACACCTCTTCTTGATGGTAGGTGAAGGTGAGCTTAGAGGCACCTTAGCACCATGTCCAATGCCGGGCCAGAGCTGCTTTTCTGGGAGGATACTCTGCAGCCGTCCCCGGCCTGACACTAGTAGATAGAGCACCAGGCAGGAAGGTGGTCCTTGCCTCTGGAGTACTCAGATCCAGAGAGGCATGGAAGACAGTCCACAGAGCTCTGATGGTGATCCCAGGAACAGCGGACAGAGCTTCAGGTGGATAGGATCAGCTGGGGTTAGCCCAACAGCTTAGCTGAAGAGTCCAACATAGTGACAGTGACAAATAAAGTTCACAAAAAAAAAAAGATGAAAATTGCTTCCCTTATCCTTTTTGGGAAGAGTGCATATTATAAAAATGAACATATTTCCTAGACTTTTTCACCCTCTAAACATGTTAGATGTTTTACTACCTTTGAAATGGTTTGCAGTGGTACAAGCTTTAAGTAATGATTTTATGTGGCAAGGCAAACCCACCAGAATTGCACTACATAAATTAATGCATCCTAAAACATATGATGGGATAAAAATTCCCAATTTTATTCTTTACTACATGGCCACCCATATGAACAAATACCTCTAATGGAGCTGTCCTACGATTACTGAAAGTACTTGTAAGCCCATTTGGTTAGATATAGAAGAATCTATTCTTAATAAACATAAAATATCTCCTATGGCTACTATCTATATCAAAATCACCAATTTACCTACTACTTTGAAGGATACTGATATAGAAACCTCTTTAAAAGTTCATAACCAAATTTGTACATTTTTAGGGGTCTGTGTCTTTAATTTATTTATTTATTTATGGAAATGTTTCACCAGGAAGGCACACTGAGCAACAAGTTGCTCATCTCCCAGTGTGACCTGGTGGAAAGGGGTACAATAAGAATGAGACATTAAACATTCAAGTTACAAGCTCAACATTAACATACAGTTGTAAGGCAGGTGTTACAAACAGCGTTACAACAGTGTTGCGCATAATATGTAGAAAATGACATGAGTCAATCCAATATCTATAATCCTAACTTCAAAATAAATAAACATTCTTTTGCAAAAGCTTGGCTACCAGTTACTAATTATCTTACTGTAGCTTTTATGTTGTCCAAAGGATATGTCCTCCCGTTAAGTGCAATACTAGATATTCTAGGTTTGAGTAAAAGATACACGAGAAATCTATTTTTAGCAAAAATTGCTTTCACAGCACATTTTGATTTACTCCCTTGGACAAATGACTTTCATGAAATCTTTGTCAAACTCAAGTTTACTAGTAAAAACCCACATCCAATTGCAAAAATGTACAAGATCTATCAAATTCACAGAAACACCAATTAAACCCACATATTGGCAAACAGAAAAGGATAATAGATCTCAGGACGGATCTTAGATCTGGAATAATACCTATAAATACATTCCTTTAGATAACCTGAGAATAATGCAATTTACATTTTTACACAATGCTTATATGATGCCACAGAAATGATACAGAAGGGATCTCTTAAGCTCTGATAATTGTACCTGGTGTAACACTGGCACTGGCAAGTTGAGCCACATCTTGTGGATCTGCCCCTTAGCTAAGATCTTGTGGCAAGAGGTTAAAAAGAAGATTATAGATAAACTGTTTTTGCAACAAGCATGTAATTTGGAAGGATATGTACTAGGAAACTTTGACTCTCTGTCTTTAGGTTCTGATAAAGCTAGGATGGCTTTTGTTGCCATTTCCACTAAACAGGTAATCCTGAGACACTGGCTTGGCAGTGAAATTCCCTCTTTCAAAGAATGGTCCTCAGACATTTTACATAATTTACAACTTACCAAAATAATTGCATATATTCATAACAATCAATCAATCAATCAGCCTTATTTATAAAAAGCGCCTTTCAAAAACCAAGGCGCTTGTACAAAGTTCATTAAAATAAATCAAAGCAATTTATTAAAACCATAATAAACAAGTTAAAACACATTGTGGCAACATTAAAAATCAGCATATGCCAGACTAAAAAGAAATGTCTTCAATGCTGTTTTAAAACTTTGGACGGTCGAGCAATCTCGCACCTGATGAGGTAGAGAATTCCACAGGGCTGGGGCCACAAAACTAAAAGACCTGGCCCCAGATGTCTTTAAATGTACCCTGGGAATCTCTAGCAATCCCTCATCAGTGGATTGGAGAGAGAGGGAGGGAGGGAAGGACAGTAGGGATGAAGGAGATCTTGCAGGTAACCAGGTCCCTGGTTGTGTAGGGCCTTATAGGTCAGCAGACCGACCTTGAAGGTGATCTGCCACTATACTGGCAGCATAACAATATAAAGTATTTCCAAAACAGATGGGGTAAACTGTATAATCTATTACTATCATTACTCTTTAAACATTGGCGTGAGTCCTCATATACGAATACTGTATGTGAGTGCATATATGGTGGTATTTATGTATTGTCTATATGTTTATACTTCATTATATTTATAGATTTATATACTTATAAACATGTATCTATATACTTTCTCTCTACCCCGGAAGTTATATTTCATTAACTTTCATCTGATGTACCTATATCTTTTATTATCCTCTAGATTTCAAAACCACTATATTTTTTATCATCAGGTTCATACCTCCCTTTGTGTATGATTTCAGGAATATTACATTTAGTCAAGTTTTAGCCCTCTTGTATTAGAATGTGTGTGTGTGTGTGTGGGGGGGGGATTTACTCAGTTTATGTTATTGTTTCTGGGGGGTTGTATTTTTAGTAGATATATAGTGTTAGGTTTAAATATTTTGTATTTTTCTGATATGTTACTGGTCGGATATTTGACAAAGAATAAAAAACTTTAAAAAAATTAAGAAAAGAGTATTATGGAGTTATTACCAAAAATAGAAATAAACATAGAATTCAACTATGTCAGAAACTTGAAAAAGAAGTAAGAGACACTAATAATAAAAAAGGTGACAAGACTTTCTATAGATACATTAGTGAAAGGAGAAAGTCTAGAGGGGGTATTGCTAAGATCAAAGGGGATAAGGGGGCGTGTGAGGAGAAGGACCATGTAAAAGCATCTATCCTAAATAGATACTTCTGCTCAGTATTTACTGAAGAGAAGGTAGGGCAGGGCTCACAGCTCTGCACCATGGACACAGGGGGAGGGAGGTGTGCACTAGTCCCTTCACAAACGAAAGGGTCCTACAAGCACTTGATAAGCTCAGGGTGGACAAGGCAATGGGACCTGATGGCATACAACCCAAGGTACTAAAGAAGCTAAGGGTGGAACTAGCAGAGCCATTATCAGAACTGTTTAGTGAGTCTCTGAGCACAGGAGAGGTCCCAGAAGACTGGAGAAGGGCTCATGTGACCCCACTCCACACGAGTGGTAGCAAGGAGGAGGCAGTGAACTACAGACCAGTCCATCTTACCTCAGTAGTGGGCAAGATTATGGAGACACTCCTTAAGGAAAGGATAGTGCAACACCTGGAATCCATAGGAGCACAGGATCCAAGACAGCATGGTTTACAAAAGGAAGGTCCTGTCAAACTAATCTCATAGATTTCTTTGACTGGGTAACCAGAGTGGTGGACCAAGGGGGAGCAGTTGATGTTGCCTACCTTGACTTCAGCAAAGCTTTCGATATTGTTCCACATAGAAGAGTAATTAATAAGTTGAGTAGGCTCGGGGTGGGTAAGACGTTGGTCAACTGGATGGCAAACTGGTTGATGGGCAGAAAACAGAGAGTGGTGGTAAACGGTATACAGTCAGAAGAGATGCAAGTCACAAGTGGGTACCTCAGAGGTTTGTTCTGGGGCCAGTCCTCTTCGATATCTTCATCAGTGACATTGCAGATGGACTGGAGGGTAAGGTTTGTCTGTTTGCAGATGACACCAATATCTGCAACAGAGTAGATGATCCAGATGTGGTGGGTAGAATGAGAAGAGATCTGGATAAACTAGCAAAATGGTCAGAAGAGTGGCAACTGGGGTTTAACGCAAAGAAGTGCAAGATCATGCACATAGGGAAGAGAAACCCTGAAGCCACCTATAGGCTGGGAGGGGATTTGCTGGCAGTCACAAGGGAAGAAAGAGACTTGGGCGTCATCATCACCAATGACATGAAATCATCTAAGCAGACCACTAAAGCAGTAGGTAAGGTTAGAGGGATGTTGGGGTGTATTAGTAGGGGTATCACAAGTCAGAAGAGGGAGGTAATAATCCCTCTTTACAAGACACTGGTTAGGCCCCATCTGGAGTACTGCATGCAGTACTGGAGGCCACACCTTCACAAGGACATTAACCAAATTGAGGCAGTCCAGAGAAGGGCAACCAAAATGGTGCAGGGACTGCATCAGAAAACATATGAGGACAGATTAACTGAACTCAATATGTATACCCTAGAGCAAAGGAGGGAGAGAGGTGATATGATTGAAACATTCAAACACCTTAAGGGCATTAACAAGGTGAAAGTGTCTAACATGTTTCAATATAAGAAACACAGCAGGACAAAAGGACACCGCATGAGACTAGAGGTAGGCCGATTAAGGGGTAATGTGAGGAAGTTCTTTTTCACAGAAAGGGAGGTGGATGCATGGACCAGCCTACCTCAGGAAGTGGTGGGTATGAATATAGTGCAGGGCATCAAACAGGCATGGGATAGGCATAAGGGAGCAATACAGATGAGTGTGAATAGATAGGCCATTGACATGCCATTGACAGAGCAAAGGCCTATGGCACATTAATAAGGTAGAAAAAGAAATGGGCAGACTGGATGGGCCTTGCAGTCCTTATCTGCCATCAACTTCTATGTTTCTATGTTCTGGAAACTGGTCTCAAAAGGAACAATAATTTTTGAGGAAATCATAGAAGTTTTAGTAGCTCCAGAGAGGCGGGTAGACCACTTCAAAGAATTGTTTTATGACCCTAATGAGGTCCAGAAGAATGACAGGACATGGACAGAAAATGGCATCAACATGGATAACGAGTGTTCAGAGATAGAAATCTATAGGGCTATTAAATCATTTTCAAAGCACCAGGCCCCTGGGCCTGATGGGGTTCCTGTAGATGCGATACTGAAACATATTGAAATCTGGTCCTCTTGTTTATATACAGTAAAATATTAAAAATAATAATGAAACTGGATGTATCCAGATGTCATGGAAATGAAATACAATAGTCCCAATTTTTAAAAGAGGCCGTAAGCACGAGCCCAGCTGTTACAGACCAACCAGCCTTTTAGACAGTACACAAAAGATCTTTACAAAAGTTATTAATACAAGATAGCCGGTTCAGTGGCGCTGAGGGCTGAGGAGCTGGACGCCTTACCTCACGACATGCTGGCAACCTGGGATTGAGAATGAGCTTGGGTCATCGGAAAGCCAGCACGGGGGGAGCAGGATTGAGCAGCTGAAAGGCAGCTCTCCTCTCCCAGGGAGGACTCTGTTGCCTGCCATAGTTCCACTGCCCATGGATGGAGGTCCACTGGCCATGCAGGCAAATGGGTGACAAGCAGTGGGAGGGCACCCTGGTACCACAGCGTGCATGTACCTCCACATGCATGTGCACAGCCGGGACAGAACTGGGAGAAAATGGGGGTAAAATTGGGGATAAACTATAAATAAAAAAACAAGTTATTAATACAAGGTTTATAGGAATGGCTAAATGAAAATAAAATTATAGATAAGGCACAAGCAAGCTGTGTGCCTGATCATTCAACCATTGATCAGTGTTTTGTGCTAACCTGTACTGTGTTTTTATAGATTTAACATTGGCTTTCGATAAAGTTAACAGGAAATTATTATGGGAAACACTTGAAAAATGGGGTAGATAGAGCTTTAATTAACCTTATTCAATCGTTATAGCAAGATAATATGACTCGGATCAGATATAATTCAACTGGTGGGAAAAGTAATACATTTAGTACAAACAGAGGGGTTAAACAGGTCTGCTCTCTTTTGCTGATTTTATTTAACTTATTCCTTAATGACATAATAACAAAAATGTATGACGAAAGTTTTCATATGTCAAAATAGGAAATCATCACTGTCCGTATTTAGCTTATGCAGATGACATAGCCCTATTATCAACCAGTTTTCTGGGGATAAAAAAAGGTTTTACAGAAATTCTCTATAGAATGTAATCAAGCCAACCTTCAGATAAATTATGATACAGTGAAAGTCATGGTGTGCAGGGGTAATAAAATGTATAGATACCTAGTAGATAACAATGAACTAGAAGTTGTGAAAATGTTTTGTTATTTGGGAATTACAATTTCAGATGATTTAACATGGAGTAAACACATTAAAAGTATTGAAAGAAAAGTTAAGATATTTTTGCAAGTTATGACCAAATTCATGTATAAATTTGGAGGATATTCAATTAAGGGATGCATTAAAGTACTGAATGCAAAGATAAAAAGCCAAATCCTGTATGGGGTAGAAATTAGGACTGTTCAGGGGATGAATATTATTTTACGAATACCATGAATAATGAGCTATCTGACTATTCGAGACCGAATTGGGCATCTCCTTCTCACTCTCTTATAACACTGGCTATAGCACTAGGGAGCTAGTGGCAGGTGGCAGATGGCAAGAGAAGAGTCCAGCCAGTGGGGAGGAGGAAGTCCAACTGAGCTAGCCAGGAATTGAAGTACGAGACCTGAAAACCCCAGTTCATCAGTCTTGGCAAATGGGGAGGTGGGCATTTCAGTAATACTGTGAGGCTTTGGGCTAGGGTGGGGAAATTATATTAGTTTGAACTTGAAGATGCTCAGTGTCCGTGTCAGGTCCTGGTGGAGCTAGCAATAACCAGTAATGCCGATTTTTAAAATTATACATAGGGAAAGAGGGAGTTCACGTTAAAAACAGCTAGGACGGTGGCCAGGAGGGGGAAGAGGCTTTTTTTAAACAACCCATCCCTGCTGAATAATGAGTACTGAGTACCCAAATATATCAGCACTGAATAATGAATATTTGGCCAACTATTCTAAAAAGGGTATTCACACAGCCCTAGTTAAAATTTGTGGAACTCCCAAAAAAGGGAACAAAGAAAGGCTCCCTAATCCCTATTATAAAAAGCTACTGGGGTTATTCTCAGGGGCACCTCTATCCCTGGTAAGGTAGAGTTTGGTTAACTCCCAGTGGAATGTCTAATACAGGAGAGATTAGTGATTTATTGGTTAAAAACCTATGTTATGAATGAAGAACGACTACCCAGAAAATGTGTTGAAGAATCAATAAATTATCTACAATTAAAATGACCATTTCCTAGCACCTCAATATTAGAAAATATTATAAATTATTATAAATATTATAATTATTCATAGTGGACATCTTGTACAGGCTTCAGGAATAAGATCAGTCTATTCACTGATGATACCAAATTGAGGGTGGTGGTGGACGATATAGCAGGTTGGCAGGGGTTGCAGGACAACCTGACCAAACTGGTAGAGTGGTCAGAATCATGGCAGTTGGGATTCAATGTGAAAAAGTGCAAAGTTCTGCACTTCTGCACAAAGAACCCAGGGAGGGGTTACCAGCTGGGAGGGGTGCAGCTCAGTTCCATTGAGGAGGAGAAGGATTTACGGGGCGGTTATAATGGGGAAGATGAACAATACAGAGCAGTGTAGGATGGCAGCAGTGAAAGCCAACAGGATGCTGGGTTGTATCATGAGAGGAATCTCCTCCAGGAGCAGGGAGGTGATCCTGGTTCTCTACAGGGCACTGGTCAGACCACACCTGGAGTACTTTGTGCAATTCTGGCACCCATATCTGAAGAAGAATGTGAAATTACTGGAAGTGGTACAATGCAGTGCAACAAGGATGATCCAGGGATTGGAGAACAGACCATACGAGGAGAGGCTGAGAGAGTTGAACATGTACTCCTTGGAGGAGAGAAGGGACCAGGGAGATATGATTGAGACCTCTAAGCACGTAAAAAGGATAAACAAGGTAGGCACTGAAGGGCTACTCAGGCTGAGGAGAGGGAGGGACATAGGAGGGCATGGCCTTAGATTGGGGGAAGGGAAATTTAGGAGGGAAATAAGGAGATACTTTTTCATGGAGAGGGTCATGGCAGTATGGAATGCTCCACCAGAGAAGGTGGTAGCCTATAAGACAGTGGGTAGTTTCAAAAGGGGATGGGACAAGGTGGGGGGGTAATTGGGAAGGGTGGGTCAGCTACAAGGTAAGAGTGCTAGCTGTACACTCAAGCAGACTTGACAGACCAGGTGGCCTATTTCTGCTGGTAAAGTCATATGTTTGTATAAAACCCTATGGTCTCTTACAATGCATTGTTGACATATTTATTAGCCCCCTAAAGAAATACACCTTCAGATAAAGGAAAGAATAAGGGATATTACCAGACAAAAAGAATTGGGATGGTGTTCCCAATATAAGATTTGTTCTTGGCTAACAAAAAGATAAAAGGCACTTTGGATTTGAGCCATGTTTATATATTTTGTTGGATCCCCAAAGAAGAAAATTGTTTATTAGATGTAGGTTGGAATATTATGACAGCCAAAGGCTGAAAAGATTATTCGAAAAATATAGAAATAAGTTTCTGGGTAAAATAATGGCCCACCTAGATTTGGAACCCATGAATATTGTCACTTATCTTTTAAATCTAAATCTGTAAATGTACTGGAATCTGTGGTCTCTCTTCTCAATATTATAGAAGCGAAAAAAATGCATGTATTACAAATGGTATAAATTATATATTATTTACCTTGAATCTAATAGGCCTGTTGGATTTTTTTTAAATAATATACTGTTATATATATGTATCAAATAATTTATATCTGTCTTGTCTATGAATGGTTATTTTTCTTATTGATGTATGTTTTCATTCTTTCATTGATTTTGTAATGACATGAACTGTCGAACAAATTAACATTGAACATTGAGTGGATTCCACCTTTGAGACCAGTTGTCTATTAAGTGGTACTGGATATCTCTCATTTGGAACCTGGCCCATGGGGCTACAGCTGTGGATATGGCCATGTGTCCTAATAAATCCAGGAAGTCCCTTACAGTTCTTGGCTGACCTGTCATGAAGGACTCTGCTGCTGCTATCAGAGCTGAAACTCTGGCCTGCAGGAGGAAACATTTCTTTTGTAAAGTGTCTGGGTCTGCTCCTGTGAAGTCCAGTATTTGAACAGGCTCTAGTTGGGACTTCTGCAGGTTTATCAGGAATACAAGAGACTCCATGGTGCATTTTATAGTTTGTAGAGAGCCTGCTGTCTCCTATTCTGTTTTCCCTGAGACTAGCCAGTCATCCAGCTAGGGAGAAAATATTACACCTTGTCTTCTTAGGTGTGATGCTACCACCGCCAAGCTCTTTGTATTTATCCTTGGTGCTGTGGTGAGGACAAAGGGAAGAGCTGTGAACTAGAAGTGCCAGTTCCCTAGCATGAACCTGAGATATTTTCTGTGTGATGGCCTAACTGGGATATCAAAATAGACATCTTTCAGATCTAGTGATCTCAGTCAGTGCACTGACTGCAGAGATAGTATCACTGTTCTAAGTGTGATCATCTTGAATTTCTCTTTCTTTATATATTTGTTAGATACCCGAGATCTAAAATAGATTGCCACTATAGCTGTGCAGAATATAAAATTTCACCCGTGGAATGACTGTTCCAATTCTGCAGAATTCCATGAAATGTTCACAAAAATGCCATGGAATTTCGCAAAATTTTAAATTTCAGTTATTTCACTATAATTGTAAAAGTACATGTCCAAATAACACTAAATTTGAAATGTAAACAGCACCCTAGACTTACAAGAGTGTACCAAATTTTAGAATTGTAGCATGAAAGGGGGCGAAGTTATGGGTGGCCAAACATTTAATCAAAGTTTAATTTTCAGTTATTTTGAGATAATTTTAAACTATCTTATCCAAATTTCTCCACAATATCAGGATTTGGAGAAGCACCTAGAATGCATGTCTGTACCACATTGTAAGTCTCAAGCTTCAATAGGAGCTGAGTTTTAGGTAGTCAAATATTTTGCCAATATTTGGATTTCTTTAATTTTAGTATAATTTTGATAGTATTCTTTGAAATGTTACAAAAATTGACAGGTATACAGGTTATCACTACATTTGTATATGCACATGGTTTCAGATTTGTAGCTTTAATTGGCACTTAGTTATAGCCTGCCAAACATGTTGCCAAAATTTAAATTTAAATTAGTTCACTCTAATTTTAGAACTGCATATCCAAATTTAATCAGAGTTGAAACATTTAAACTACAATGTTAAATAGTAATTTCTGAAAAAGTTCATGTTTTCAGCTTTAAATAGGATTGAATTAAAGCAGTTAAACTTTCACAACATTTAAAAATTTAATTTTACAAGAATATAAACTACAGATTTATAAACCCCAGAAACTTTAAAACTAGAGTATGCAATACCATTAAATTTATCAACTTCATATATCTTACAAGGAGACTGTGTGTGACAATTTTATTAATTGTTTGCTGTGAGAAATTGCAAAATATTCTCTGTACTTAGAGTCATATCCCATGAGTCTTTGTGAAAATTGTAGAATTTCATGAAAAATTCCATAACACTGGAATTCTCTAATTTTACTCAGCCTTATCTAAAGGATTCTAATTAAAAGATAGGGGTATAAGAGGCAGGTAGTGCAGGGGGTTACCAGGTTCTGGAGTTAGATGCACAGTTTCACCAATAAATGGACAGCTGAGCTGAGCAGCTCAGCAGTGGTAGACCCCCAGGTTGGACCAAGAAAGCACAGAGTGTCAACAATTCCAACCTGAATGCAGGATACTTAAGGATCACATCCAATAAATTTATGATCTGGGGAGCATGGTGTACATGCAAGTCTATGACTTAGAGGTACTCAAAAAGGTGTAGTGGAGGACGACAATGTCTTGGGCTGCAGAAAGAAAGAATTCTGGCTATTCCAATAGGGTTAGTCAATAGGAAAAGGAGTAGGTGACTCACGTTTTAAGAAAGTTTGTCACTATAAAGAACAAACAGGATATCAGTGGGATCAATAGTTCTACTGAGTCAATCTGGCTATGCCAAAAGAGAAGTGGGGGGATAGTCACCCAGAGAGGAACAGCAGGACTACAAAAAGCTCAGCCCAGCATATCAAATGAAGCAGTGATATGTGCATTGTTAATGTTAAATTCCACAAACAAAATTCTGGGTGCTTCGTCTATAGTATATGCTATAATTAATATGTGAGAAAATGTTACTAATCATTTTTTTCTGCAAATTTAAAACTGCTTAACCAATTTATCCAGTTGTGTTAGACACCAGGATACACTAACTATGGGTACGCATGCCAAATGTTAACTCTGTGCATGCAAGAACAGAGAAGTTACAAACATCCACATTTTTTATAATTTTCACAAAGTTTTTTCAAATATATACATAGTAAAGTTTTGCACTCCTGTAACTTAAACATATCTTACCTAATACTCTCCATATTTAGATCATTCTATAAGCATTACAAAAAGGTTACCCGTACTAACTTACACATGTCTATTTCCAAAGGTGTCAGATTTATATGCAGATGAAATGTTTTCATGAAATTTCCTGAAAAAAATAAAAAGACAGATTTTGAGCACATATAATTTTGAGACAATGCATCATATTGTCATGAAGTCAGTCACATTGTTAGAAAATCTTTCATCAAGAAATCATGCCAAAATTAAGATCTCTGACCCAATAGACGGTTACAGTATTTGCAGGTAAAAATGTTCATGGAATTTCTCACAAACAATAAAATGGCAACTTTTGAGTATATATAAGTTTGAATCTATCCATCTGACTTTCATAATATTTGGCATGTTAGTGGCCATCTACCCAAGGAGTATACCAGCCAAATGTCTGAGCTCTGTCTTAAACAGCGGCTGAGTTATAACCACATTACTCAATATTTTAAAACAATCTGTGAAATTCTGACTAAATTCCATGACATTTGAAGAATTTCACATACTTTCATTAAAATTCTGTGAATTTGGAATTTTCCCATTCTGCACAGCTCTAGTTGCCACTACCCACTTTTATTGTGGGTGAGGAAGTACCTAGAGAATACTCCCCCCCCCCACCCAAGAGTCAGGGACTTTTCTATAACTTTGCTACTAATATTTTTTTTTACTTCAGTTCCAGTAAAATTCTTTCTGTGGGAGAGTGTGCTGGAGAATGTTTGTGTTTCTGCAGTCTTGGGAATTTTCTGAACTGCAGGGACAGTGCATGGCCCACTACCTCCAGAACCTGTTTGTCTGAGATAATATTTACCCATTCCTGAAGGCAATGAGCCAATCTTCCCATCACAAGCAATAGATGGGTGACCTGGATGGAACTGTCAGGGGTTTTACTTTGTCTGGGGCTTGGGTTCTGGTGCTACACAAGCAGTACTCCATGTGCCCCTTCTGCCCTGCCCCTGATAGTATCCCCTTTGTGGCTAATACTCTTAGGGGGCATATGCAGTATAAACTCCTGTTTTGTCATCAAAAAATGAATTTCCTTCAAAAGAGAAATCCTTGCCTTTGGTTTGGGTATCCTGACAAAGGATGGTAGTCTTTAACCAAGAGAATCTTCTTAAGGACATTGCGTGAGCTAGAACTCTAGCTATCTTGTCATTAGTGTCCGCAGCAGTGTAGAAGTGGTATTTAGTGGTGTTTAGGGTTGATCTTGCAGTAGCAACCAAGTCCTGTGTCAGATCACTGTCTGCTCTATCAGAAAGTTCCAGAATAGTGTTCTACAATTCTTTATGGTACTGTGATATATATGTCGAATAAGATGCCTGCTTAATGAGCAGGGAAGATATAGTATAAACGTTATTGGCCATAGCATCCATTTTTCTGGAGCCCTTTTCTGGTGTCTGTGCAGACAGTGACTTTTGCTCTTTCACAAGCAGAAATCTGGACTACACCTTGGTGATCACGGTGGGCATACAGGAGTTCTACCTCCTTTCTGTCCACCTGGTATTTTCTATCAGTCTTTTTGTCAATGGCTGCAGCTGAAGTAGGGGCAGTCATGACTTTGTATATGACCTTCTTAAGGGACTTGTGTATTAAGACTAGCAACATTCTTGAGGGACCCATGCCCATCATATCCAAAAGCTCAGCATCCTCTTCATTCTCCTCAGTTTCCTGAGGGTGGATGTTTAGAGTCTCATTCATATGTCTGACAAAAGAGGAACATGAAGTTTAATCCTCATTATGCTCTGTAGGTGAGCCAAAATCTTGCTCAGGTGGACCCTCTGATTCCATGGGAATCACCTTTCATCTTCTTCTTCCTTCTCTTCTGCAGGCATATAGACAGGAAACTGAGCCTGGGTGGGGGTTGGGGTGACATTCATATTACCAAATTTCCCATAGCATGGATGGCTTGGAAAAAGTACCACATTTTTGATATATGCTCTGATGAGGAGATTTTTTTCTTTATCATCTGTCTGCTCCTTTCTCCATTCAGGAGTGGTAATGATACTAATATGTTTACATTTCTTTTTGATCTCTTTCATAGAAACGTAGAAATTGACAGCAGATAAAGGCTGCTAGGCCCACCCAGTCTGCTAATTGTTTTCCTCACACAAGCACAGATTCAGTGTGCTAGACAGCAGCAAAATTTGTGGATCCACTGTATGAAATGGCAAAATTGTTCAAGAAGACAAAAACAGCGATGCTCAAAAAAAAAATCAAGTTTCAAGAATTTATTTTAAAGTGAGCACACTAGCAGCTCCCTGACACTTTGAGGGTATTAACCCTCTTCATCGGGGGGGGTGGAGTCATGCATTACAAACAACAATATATTCATTATTTAATTGCACCATGTGATTAACCATTCAATCAAATTGAATCACTGTAATAAATATTCACATCTTAGAAACAATTTGTGCAAGAATTGCATTAAGGAATGTGCTCAAATGTGCAAATGCATAAAGTGCTTAATTAAAAAAAAAATGTTGCTACATCAGTCAACATCCAAAAACATCACTAGTTACAGAGACACTAGGAAAGCAATTTAACTTATATGCACCAATATTTGGTTTAAATTTTAAAATGTATTATGTATTAATGGTGCCCTATAACTTGATATTTTTATGTTGTGAAAAGGAACACGAGAGTTGGCTGGTGAGAGGCCCGAGCAGATCGCCATGCCACTGTGGAGATGAAATGGCAGTAGCAGGAGTCATAGAGAAGCCTTTTTTATTATTCTAACAGATATGCCATCATTGCAATAGTAGTTTTATACTCTCTGACCACTCTGGTTCAACTTGGTGCTGGTGTTTCCCAGCAAAGGAGACCAGGGGAGAGAGAGAGGAGTGAAGCTTCTGGATACCTACTGAAGGGATAGAGTCCTTATTGGTGGAAGGAGCCACCAGAAGCAAGAGTTTAATTCAGTGGAACCTACGGGGGTTAATGGTCTATATGGGCCAAAAGATGCTAGCTAACTCCCTGATCTAGTTTGCCTGATATGCAATGTCACATGCTTGTGTACTAACAGGGTTTTAGGGAAAGAGAATTGTGAAGTTGTAATTTTTTTTCTGTATCTATAGGCAGAAATATAAACTAATAGTGCAGTGTGCATTCATGTTTTACTAGGTAGATGAGATGGCAGAAATTGTAGATACTCACAGTTTACACAGTGGTTACTGTCTGGTAAAACAAGGTGGGAGGCCAATTGAAAATTCCTGGATTAAGCAGAACTTAAATATTGTTTTCCATATATATGTAAATTTAGTTAAAAGATAAAAAAGGGAAGCAGGAAGTAGAGAGCCGATAGAGCCAGTAGTGCATGTGACCTAAAAGGTCTTACGTGCATGGGCCGATGTTTTGTCAGACAAACGCCATTACAATCGCCAGCAAAACCACCCAGGGGAAACAGCAATAGAAAGCCTGGAAGCTTGGAAGCTCTAAATTTAAAATATCTACTATTTGATTTACAGTTTGAGCTTAATCCACAGTAGACTGTTCACTGGCTTATTTATTCTGGTGTACTGCCATATTAAAATAAGCTATACCAGAAGTATAGCCTAGTTATAAATCTCTTGGTTGTGAGCAGTATTGAGAGCAGCGTGCAGAAGTGCAATTGAAAGCTTTGCTTCATTTCAACACTACAGTAGGCATTTTGAGTCAACAACTTAAGGAATTTAAGGAGTGCTGGATACTATAGAAGCATACGGTGCGAAATTGGGGAATAAAAACAAAATTTTGAAAGTGAGTACTGATAGCCTATGAAACTGGATATGTATTTTTGGATAAAGTCCCTGTAAATAATTGTAGGAATTGTGAAATATATGCATAAGTATATAGAAAGCTTAAGCACAATCTTAAAGTGTTTTATATATAAAGGAAAGTTAATTTTACCACTTTAGGAAATCCTCAGTATTTTAGTGATTATTGTGTGTTTAAATGATAGGTTTTAAATAATTTACATCACAGAGTTTTATTCATTGGATTCCCAGTAGGGTCCCGAGCCAGTGCCAAATATTATTAGGTGTTTCTATTTTTTAGTGCATAAATATCCTGGAAAACAAGGAGAACGAGGAGAAGGTATCATCCCTTCTGCTTTCATCTAACCCTTTATTCTGAGCTTTGGGCCACTGAATGGACTGATATGGCATATGTGTAGTAGGATAGAAGTGGAAAAAAAAGAACTAGATAGTAACAACGAGGAAAGAACGAGGAATCCTAAGGAACTGCAAACCCAAACTACCGCATCATTTAACAGATTAATCTGGTGGTGAGACTAATAAGATCATTGACTGTGCTTTCACAAAGGAATTGTTAAATACTTGATTTTTGGAGTTCTCTGGAAAATTTGGAGTATAGCAATGGTATACGCCATCCTGAGTATTATAAGCATTACGCACTTTACACTTAAGCACTTCATTAGAAATAATTATTAGATTTTCCATTCAGAGAAGGAACCACTTAGTCAGACATATACTGTATGTATGTATAACTACATGCAAATCCCAGAGAAGCCCATATATTATTACACATATTTATCACATATATTTCTGTATTTGAGAATTGTAAAGATTAACTCTGTATAATGTACCTATATTTTTATACAAACAAATATGTCTGTAACCACTAGAAGTGGAAACATTTTAATGAAGGTGGATCAAAAAGTTAAATATAAAAGGGGAAAAATGAATAACTCACAGAATAACAACTCTGGAGAGGTGGTGTACTCTAAACTTCAACATAAATTAAAGAATGTAGGACAAGAAGGGAAAGGAAGAAGAGACTACTCAGATAAGGAGGGGGAACATAAGGGTAGGGATTGCAGTAGATATAGGGATAATGGGGAAGGTGAAAAGGGAAAAATAAGACATCAACACCAACATTAAAAATAACTGATTACTTTTTCTCTAAAAATATTAGTAATGAAGATGGAAAAGATTTTGGTACAAAGGGGAAAAAAGAAAAAAGAGTATATGAAACACCACAGTCAAGAGTGAAGTTCTTAGGTATATTCAAGGATGTAGACAAATTGAATCAGGATATTTCCAACATGCGGTGTTCAACAAGAGAAGAAATAAACATGTTAGAGAATAAATCAGAGAAGAAAATGGAAGGGGATGAGAGTAATCAAATCAAAATACATAAAGGGAGAGAAAGAGAAATAAATTATGAAGGGAAAAGAAGCAGAAATAAAGAAACTGACAATCTGTTGATAAAGACAGATTTGTCAGGAACATTAAACTGTATAGATGTCAGTGAACTAGACAGGGAGAATATTGAGGAGACAATGAACCATACTCAGACTATGAGCCCAGAGGGGTCACAGATGTTTGATGTGGAAGGCATAGCTAGAGATGTCCAGTCAGCCCCCAGGGATCCATACATGGCTAATTTATTAATATGGAAAGAACTAGTGGAGATTAGAAAAGAAATATCATTTTCTAAAAGGGTTAAGTTTGGAAAACTGGAAAGGATAAGAGAGGTTAGAAAAGTGAAAGAGAAATGACATCATGGAGAATATCAGAGTTAGAAAGTGGAAGAGGAAATAGTCTTAGTTGAGGAAGGAAACAATAAAGATCATACTATCTAGTCACCTTTACCAGTAGAAACTGAGGATTCTCAGCTGAAAGAGCTAATTATGCTCCCAGCAGATAGTCAAAGGGAGAACAGTATATGCAGAGAACCAAAAAGGACTGATGCACTATTATGGGAGAAAGGAGAAAAACAGGAATAGAAAGAATTAAGGAAAGTGGAGTAGTGGAAATATAAAAAGCAAAGGAAAAAGAAGGATAATAAGGTAGGACATAAGGGACAGGAAAGTGATAGGAAATAATCGGGCAGATAAGTCAATATGAGATGATAGAAAAAGGGCAAAATCAAGGGGTTAGTAATACTTAGAATAATCAAAATGTCAAAACAAAGGAACAAGATACCCTTAGAATTGTTGTGAGAGAAACAAAACAAGGAAAGAAGAAAGGAAAAAAGGTAGAGGAAAAAAGAGAGGAAAAATAGGGAGGATGAAGGGAAAGGGAAAGAAAAATAAGAGGCAGAAATAATTGGTTAAAGATGAGGTTGAACCCCCAGAAAGGGAAGATGGGACAACTAAAGAAATGGACAAAAAAGAAAAACAAAAGGGAAAGGTTAAGGAAGAGATGAGGGGGTATGAAGGGGGAATCAAAACAAAGGATATATTTCAGACTTTTTTAGCAAAAACAAAGGGATCATATTGTGTTCTCCTGATGTATGAGGTAGGAATTCTGCCACAAGAAAATTTGGAGGGTATGAACAAAATGTTGAAAAACCTACTGAGCACTCTGCTAGCTGGAAACAAACACATTTTAAGGTTATACCACTATGGTAAGACCAATTGAAAATTAAGAATGGGTCTTAATTATCTCAGACCAGTATTTAAGCAATAAGCCATGAGGGGGTGTGGGTTATCAGGGAATTTACCATGGCTTGAGTGGTTTGCCCATGAGGTGCAGCCAAGTGGATAACTCCTCACCAGCCATGGTAAATCCCCCAATAACCCACATCCCCTGAGTGGCTTATCGTGATTATGCCATGATTTACTATGTGGTTGTATTTATAAAATCTCTTGTTGTTTTTTTTTAGAAATACCATTACGTGGAAGAAAATAGTGCCTGTATTTCCCTGCATACTTTTTGAATCCCTACCATCCTCACTGTGAGCAAGGCACCCAATGCAGTGAACCCATGGTGCATCACCGTGCTTCATTTATGTTTATGTCTGCCCCCAAAGCACAACTCCAAGACCAGGTTTGAATATTTTCCTGTACCACTCCATTTTGAATTGCTGTCATCTAGTGGGAGTGTGAAAGTGAAGCTCGAGCTGTTCCATCTGTTTTTTTTTCTGGTATCACAGGTTAGTTGAACGACATATCCATTTTTTTTTATTTTGTTGGTGCTGATGTTACCGATCAGTGTTAATGAGATACAATATGGCAGCTCTTTATAAAGTTGTTTCGGGTATCGGAGGGATTCAGTGTTAGGATGTCATGTGATAGTGGCAGGCTGGCACCTTTTGCGGTGATTATCGGTGGATTTACATTGCAGGTAAGGTGCCAACCTGCTACTCTGATTGGCTCTGCTAGTATGTCCATGGTATAATATATCTTAAAGGCAATATGGAAGAAAAGTAAAGAATTAAAAGAAATGGGAATGGAGGCTGAAAATGTACTTACTTTAAAATAACTATTCCCAGAAAGGTACAATCAATACCAGAAATTTACAAAAGAAGAGAGACTGGTATATATATTTGGCTAAAACAATTTCATGGGGAAACAGTAACATAAATTATTGGATTCTTTGGGATTGTTACTTCAAATGAAAATTCAAAGGGCAGATGTTGGAAGAGTGATCAGATGGGAAGTAGATGGACATATGTATTTTTTTTAACCAGGAGGAACACACTGAGTTGAAAGCTTGTTTACAGGTGTGACCTGGGAGCACAAGTAAGTTAAATGACTTGCTCAGGGTCATACAGTATGCAAGTGGGGGCTGTGAGATTCAAACCCAGGTCTCCAGGTTTGCTGCTCAGAGCCTTAAACCACTGTGCTATACTGTCTCCATATTTCAAAGTGGTTGTCAAATGATGAACTAAATAAAGCTTTAATAGAAAAAAGTAAGAAACTTGATGCGCTAGGCATATATATTTATGATGAGACTAACTTTGATGTTAATGTAAATGAACAAAAAAGGAATGAACATAACTTGAAATGGGAAGCAATAATTAAGACATCAAATAGATATGGGATACTAGAAAATGAGGAAGAAGTACAATGACTTGGAAAAGAAGGAGGAGGGCAGTCACATGATCCTTTGGCCGGAGAGCTAGATATAAGTGAATTAGAACACACCACAAATATATTGTCATGGAATATATCAGGATTAGTTATGAATTTAGCAGATGCTGAATTTGTAGCATACTTGGAAACTTTCAAATATATTAATTTGCAAGAAACCTGGTATAAAGGGAAATTATATGTGAATTTTAAAACATACATCAATGATGCTTATAAAGTAGGGAAAGTATGGTGTTATGTAAGAGGGTTGTTGACAATATGTAAATTAAAGGAAACAAGAAATACTAAAGAAACATAATCAAATAATGATAATATTTTGGCAACACATATTAAGGAAAAAGAGTGATTTTTTTTATCAATGTATATCATCCACCAGAAGGAAGAAAATATAAAAATTAAAACATAAATAAAGATCTTGAAATACCTACAGATAAATATATGAATAGTAATATGTCAAGTGAAATGGTACAGGAGATTTCAATTACAGGGTAGGTAATTTGACAAATATAACAGATGATATAATAGATTGTTTAGGTATTACAGAAAATGGAAACATAAAATTAACTAGGACCTCCAAAGATGAAGTAAAAATGAAACCAGGAGAAAAATATTATAGAAATGTGACAGATAAGAATCTATTATTGATTAATGGAAGAACTAGATCAGATGAAAAGGGGCACTTTAGCTACATGGGAGATATGGGCTCCTCAGTAACAGATCATATATGAATAAATATTGACATGATAGAACTATGTTTAGACCTTAAAATAGAACCAAGGGCAGAAAGTGCACATTCTGGACTAGAATTAATTATTTGGACAGAACAATGGATAAATATTAGGAAGAAATACATACCCCTGGAAGTTCAAAAGAGGAAATGTGTAGGTTGGAAAGAGATAGAAGGGGAAGCATTTCAGAATATATTGGAGGATAAAGGTATATGGGATAAAACGGAGAAACTTATAAAAATTGAAACAACAGAGATAACATTATTAAAAGAATGCCAACAAATAATGGAGACTATCTCCCAGATAACTATTAAATAAATAAAAACGTACAACTGAAGCGAACCAGAGTGGTACAATAAAGAATATTAGGTAGCTAAAAAAGTAATGAATAGACAAATACAAAAGGTTAAAAGAGTAGGAAATATTACAAACAAGAGGGCCCTTAATAAATTAAGAAAAGTACACAAAAATGTAATGAGTAAAAATAAGGCCAAGTATACTAAACAGCTGTGGAGGAAATTAGAAATAGCAGTAGAAGAAAAAGATAATACAACATTCTGGATAATAACAAATAGAGGCTTAGGGGAATATAAAAACGAGCCAGAAACAAATATAGAACCATATAAATGGATAGGCTATTATAAAGACTTATGCCAATCAGAAGAGAGATCTAAAAAGACATAAATAAAAAAGGAATGGACAAAAGTAGATTTGGGTATAAATTTAACAGAAATACAGAAGGCAATATAATCTTTTGCACCACATAAAGCAACTGAGCCTGATGGAGACCCAATAGAGGTGATAAAACAAAATATTGAAATATGGACTCTATTATTACAAAAATTGTTTCAAGTAGTTATGGGGAAAAGGAACATCCCTGAGAGTTGGAAGTATAATATAGTAGTACCATTATTTAAAAAAGGGGATCAAAATAATCCAAGTTGCTATTGGCCAATAAGCCTGATAGATTGCACTCAAAAAGTGCTCATAAAAATAATAAATAACATGATTATGGAATGGATAGACAGGAAAAGTAAATTAGATGAGGATCAGGCAGGTTTTTGATTTAAATAATCAACAATGGATTAGTGTTTTACATTGACACATCTGATTCACAAATACACAAAGGTGAAGAAACATAGCTTATATTGTGTGTTTGTAGATCTGAAATCAGCATTTGACAAAGTAAACAGAATCAAATTATGGGAAATAATGGAAAAAATTAAAATGGATAAAGGATTGGTAGAGATAATGAAAACACTATATTGTAATAATTACACACAAATTAGATATGATTCCAAGGGAAATAAAAGTGATTCATTTGAATCAAATAGAGGAGTGCAACAAGGGTGTACTCTATAACCGGTATTGTAAAATTTATATCTGAACCAAATACTAGAAAAGATGTATGACATAAATTTTCATTACCAAAAATAGTAAAACAAGTATGTCCACATTTGGTTTATGTTGATAACATTGTACTAATGTCATTGTACTAAAGTTCTTTTTCACAGAAAGGGTGGTGAATGCATGGAACAGCCTACCTCAGGAAGTGATGGATATGAATACAGTGCAGGGCTTCAAATAGGCATGGGATAGGCATAAGGGAGCAATACAGATGAGTATGAATAGATAGACCATTGACAGAGCAAAGGCCAATGGCACATTTATAAGGTAGAAAAAAAATGGGCAGACTGGATGGGCCTTGCAGTCCTTATCTGCCGTTGACATGTATGTTTCTTTGTTTCTAACCAGTTATCTGGGCATAAAAAAATGTTGAGGAAATTTGAAGAAGAATGTAAAAAGGCAGAACTGAAAATAAATTATCAGAAAACAAAAGTAATGGTGTGTGGCAAAACAAATAAAAAGTATGTTTATAAAGTTGAAGAAAAACTAAAAATAGTTAATGGATTTTGTTATTTAGGGGTAACAGTAACAAGGGACCTAAAGTGGAGAAGACATATCAAAGATACAGTGTTAAAATCTAAAAGATTTTTACCAGCAGTGAATACATTCCTGTACAAATATGGTGGGTATTCAGTACCAGGATATCTAAGTGTGGTAAATGCAAACATTTGAAGTCAAATCTTGTATGGAGCAGAAATTTGGGGACAGGAAGGGGGTAAGGGAATAGATAAATGTCTAAATATGCATTATAAGAAATTAATGGGAGTATCAAACAGTATACCATCAGCGGTAGTAAGGGCAGAATTGGGACAATATACCACAGAGAGTTCAATTAAAATAAGATGTATAAATTATTGGTTAAAAGCATATATGATGGAGGAAAATAGATTACCAAGGAGATATATAGAAGAATCAATTGAATACTTAGGAAAAGGTATAGTTTTCCCCGGTATAGGAATTATAGAAAAAATAATAAAACTAAATGGACTAATGCATAGTCTAATAGACATTTTCAAAATACCAACAGAAGTAGTGAGACTGAACATTAAAACAAAAATACAGGATATAGAGGCACAGAAAGATATATAGTACTGTAAACAAAACAGGAGATACCTATGGATGGCATGAAATAAATGACAGCATAAGATGGAGAGTTAGTTAACACAAATTAGAGATCCAAAAAAGGTAAAAGTATAACTAGATTTCGATTTGAAATATATGAGAGTAATTGGCTTAATGCAAAATACAGGAAAAGAGAAGATGAAAAGGAAAGAAGTAAATGTAACCTGGATTTTGACAATCTACATCATATAATGATACTCTGTCCCCTATACTGGAAGGAAAGGGAAAATTATTTAGGGGAAATTATGATGAATTTAGAATATGAGCCTAAGGATATGGCAACATATTTACTTAAAACTGGAAAATATGCTGAGTAAGATCGTGTGGCCTCCTTCCTCCTTTCAATAGAAAAAAAATGTCTTGTAAAACATGAGGAATGAAAGAAAGGATGATGGATGGAGTCCTCAAATTGAGGAAAATAATATGGGAAAGACATTAAAATTGTATGAATGTGGACATAGGGATGTGCAATGCAATTGAAGACACAATAGAGGAAAGGGAATCTCAAAAAGAAAGATGCTATTTTATAGACAAGTAATAGGAAAGTATAGATTAATATATGAATTTTAAAGGAAAAATATATTGTTGATTAACTCTGTCATGTAAACATATTGCTTTTACGATGTCATATAATTCTTTTAATTGTAACAATATTATTTATGTCAAACAATAAAAGACTGATGTGACAAGAATTACACTTATTTTTTCATTCATTAAATGCTTATTTTTTAGTTAGTAATGCTATACATTTAGCATAATGTTATATTATAATATATTAGGGTCAGCTTCCCGGCAACTTCGTCTAAATAAATAATTTTAACAACATATGACAGCTATAGTAGTGTCTATTTTGTCTGATGTTGGAGTGATGAAAAAAAGACATAAAATGTGTGTAGTATGCACTGACCGATGGTGGGAAAAAACAAAGATAGAGCACTAGAAAATGTTTTTTCCAAGTTAAAATAGAGTCAAGAATAAAAATAAATAAATATAAAATGTGGAAAATACAGAGTTAAAGTATAATCACAGTCAAAGAAATATAGTCAAAGAAGTATGTTATTAATGTTATGTACTTTTTGCAAATTTCTATAAGTAAACACTTAAATCCAGTTCTTTGTTCAATCCAACAGGATGCTGGGAATCTAGTGTAAAGATCCACCTGGATTCTCTTTGAAGTAGGAGCTGTCTTCTGTCTCCTTTCCATGGTGTCAATTTTACATGATCAATAATCATAAATTTGAGTACCAAAGGATTATCGTAGTGTGATTCAAAAAAGTGCAATGCTACAGCTGATTCAAAGTTATTGTTTTTAATATCCCCAATATGCTCTAGTAGCCTCTCTTTGGCATGTCTTACTGTTCTACCTACATAAAGTAAAGGGCATGGACACTGGACCACATACATTATGTATTCTGTGGAACAATTAACAAAGTCCAGGATATCAACCTGGATATCCTTTATTGGATGGAGAACAGCTTTTCCTTGCATGACATGTCTACTTGCCATGCAATGTCCACACTGAAAGCAACCAATTGTTTTTTGTGGTAGCCAAGTTTGAAATTGAGTCTTATTAGCAGTATAGTGACTGGAAGAGACCAATGGCCTGATTCCAAGATGGCTTATGCATGGGTCAAGCTGATTTACACCAAACTCCATGGTGTAAATCACAACTTGCACCTTGCATTATGCAAGTCACAATTCCAAGTCGCAACCTGCTCCATGCAGTATGCGGGTTGCACATAATGAGTTTATGCCCACTATTCCCACAACCCGCAATGGCATGAGCGCAAGGGTGGTTATGCCAGTAACTACGCCCTGTTCCAACAGGGAGGCTGCCATAACCC
The DNA here is from genome assembly GCA_016271365.2 of Neoceratodus forsteri. Classification (NCBI taxonomy): domain Eukaryota; kingdom Metazoa; phylum Chordata; order Ceratodontiformes; family Ceratodontidae; genus Neoceratodus; species Neoceratodus forsteri. The sequence goes on from CM057455.1 coordinate 299,248,783, forward strand.
AGATAGATAGATAGATAGGTAAAAAGCTGTATTTTTATACAGAAGTACATGCTATAAGGGAAAAACCCTATTTACAAGACAGCCCTGTGTAAGGTGTTACATTGAATAAAACAGAAAATACAAAAATACATATTCACAAACATACAAAGAGGTAATGACAATAAACTTCACATACAAAAACTCCTTAGTCAACATCTGCAAACAATGGGAAAAATGTACTTCAAATCATTTTTAAAATTTGTTAATGAAATTGTTGTTCTCATTGAATGAGGAAGTTTGTTCCAAAATTTAGCAACTTGATAATTTAATGTTTTATCTCCTTGTCTAGTGCTATATACATTTATTTTTATCTTATGTTCATGCACAAACCTAGCCAGTACTCAAGTTTGCTTCTCTCTTCTTGACTCACAGACACCTGAAATATAATCTTCAGGGTACATTATCAAAAATTTATGAATCAGACCAAGCAGTCTCACATTTCTCCTTGATTCCATAGTTTGCCAACCTACTTCTTTCAACAAAACACAATGATGTGTATTAAAATTACAGCCTAATACAAATCGGGCAAGTCTAAATTGGACTTCATCTATTTTCTCCAGCATAAGTTTGGATGTGACCCTATAAACAATACTACCATACTCCATGGTGGGTAAAACCATTTGTTCTACTATCTTTTTCCTTGTGTTTCTATCCAGGCACTTTGAGGCTTGTCTTAGTGCACCTATTTTTTTACCTACACCTTTAATCATTTCTGATATGTGTTTTACAAAAGTTAACTCGGCATCAAATGTCACTCCCAAGTAACGATATTCATTCACCTGTTCAATAATTTCATTTTCTAATGATACTATGTTTAATTTGGGCATATTTTTTGAGCTGAAATATAATACTTTTGTTTTCCCTGTATTCATAACAAGCCCCAACCTGGTGAACCACTCCCCCACTCCAGTGAAGTCTGTTTCGATTTTAATTTCTAGGTCCAAAGTATCCACTCCAATAGTAACCAATGCTGTATCATCGGCATAGAGTCTTAATTTTGAAAATTTTGCCACTTGAGGTAGATCATTATTAAATATTAGAAATAACAGGGGTCCTAATATGGACCCATGTGGGACTCCTCATGATATCTCTTTGCTACTAGACAAAACCTGGGATACTGACACCCTCTGTGATTGTTCCTTCAAAGAGGATTTAAACCATTTCCTGGGGCCATCGGTAATACCCATTTGCCAAATCTTCAGCAGTAGTAGGGAGTGGTCTACCAGGTCAAAGGCTTTTGATAAGTCCACAAAAAGAACTACTGTTTCCAAACCTGCATCCAATGAGGTGGCCACCAAGTCATTCAGCTCCATTAGAGCCGAATCAGATGAGTAGCCACTCCTAAAGCCTGCCTGGTAAGGTGTCAATAGGTTATCCTTGTCTAAATATGCCATTATCTGCCCATATACATGTTTTCCCAAACCTTTTGAGAGTATAGATAACAACACTATTGGGCGATAGTTTCCAGCTCACCGTGTGCTCCTCCTTTGTGAACTGGGATAACTACTCTGCTTCCATGTATTTGCGAAAGTACCTGAGTTTAGACTCCATTTGAACAAGTATGTTACAATTAGTGCAATATAATCCACTGCAATTTAAAAAAAAATTCCCTCGATTCCATCAAGGCCTGGAGTTTTGTGTACTTTTATCTGTCTTAAATTTATCTTTACTTCAGATACACTTAATTTCTTGAATTGAAAAGGAGGGTTTCCACTTTCATATATCATATTCTCCTGCACTATAGTAATTGGTAATGTTTTAACATCAATCCCTGGTAGATCTATAAAATAATCATTTAGTATATTTGCGATTTTATTTGTTTTTTTCTTCTTTTATCCCTCCATAGATTATTTGCTTTATTTGTTACTTATCCTTTTGTCCTGGACTAATAATATCAGTTACTGTCCGCCAAAAGTTTTTGGGATCTGCATTTCTTTCCACCTTGTTCCTAAAAAAGTTACTCTTTGTTTTTTTTTATCTGATTTCTGCAATAGTTTCTTTTTAATTTAAAAATTTCCTAATCCTAACTTGATTTTGTTTTTCTGGCTAATTTCCATAGCCTGTTTTTCACTTTCATGGCTTTTATCAATTTATCACTAATCCATGGAGCCTTAACGTTCCTCTTTTGTGCCTTACATTTTGGTGCATGTTTATTACATAACTCCGTAAATGTATCTAAAAAGTACTCAACAGCCAAATCCAGATCAGGAATCAAACATCTTTCCCAGTTTTCATTGTGGATGTCCTTATTGAATCTATCTGCAGAAAAACCTCTCTTATTTCTAACCGGCATTCCAGAAGCCGCATTGGCACAGTGGAGTTAGACCATCAGGGAGATAGTCTAAGGGGCATCCATCCATGACAATTGATGGATGCCCACTCCAAAGCACCACAGTAAAGCCACAGCAGTACCCCCATGCCCCCATCACATACATGCCCCCAGCCCTGAATGTCGGGGACCCCTGGGGTCTGTTTTCTGTTGTGCCCCTGGATGCTTGTGCCACCTGTCCAGCCCCCCATGCCCCCTGGTGCTTGCAGTGGCATTCTGGGGTGGGGACCTCCAGGGGGCTGAAGTCAGCAGGCTGTGACTTGCAGCATGCATGGCCATTTTGCCATGCCCGTGGCGCTAGCCTACTTCTGCCGCAAGTCACAGGTCGTAGGTGCCAGGAACCCTGCCTGTCTTGTAATATGGTGCAGGGTCCCTGGTGTAGCACCACATGGAGCAACTCGCGTACACCCACATGTTGCACCATGCCTGTTGGAATTGGGCCCATGCATGTCCCCAATTTTTTTAGCTCTACTGTATGTTACCCTAGCGGTATCTCCAAATACTTCAGGTGTCATGCAATGTTTCAACACCTTCCAATTGTTTAGCAAAATATGCTTAACCTGTGGTGCAGTGCAATTATATTCAAGTACAAAAGTAATTTTTCCAGATGCTTCATTTTGCTAAATTCTCGAAAGTAAAAGTGCATGCCTATTTTGTGATTTAGCTTTATCACTGGCATTTATTAGTGTCATCATATTGTAACCCCTAGCATGGAATCTCACAATCATTTATGCAGATTGTATATCGAAAGATTCTTCAGATGAGCAGTTTCTTCTTAACCGGAGGAACTGCCCGTATGGTACTGATGAAATTAAGGCTGCCGGGCGGACACTACGGGCATGCAGTACTGAATTGCCTGCAGTCTCTTTCCTAAAACATGCGGTTTTGATGTTAACCATTTTCTGTTGCCCTCAGTGTCAAGTCCACAAATTATATTTTCTCCCTGTTTATTTCATGAGTGAACTTCAGGTTCATATCATTATTATTGAAATCACTAACAAAACTTTTTGCCTCCATTTCTGTCCCCTCCCAGATTAGTAACAGGTTGTCAATGAAATGACTCCAGAATATGATCTTGTTTTGGTGTTCGTTCTCTGCATTAAAAATACACCTAATTTCCCACCAACCTAAAAATAAATTAGCCTCGGTGCTACTGTTGCACCCATAGCTGTTCCCCTTTGTTGTAGGTAAAACCTATTACTGAACATGAAATGATTATGCATCAGAATGTACTCTATTGTATTAACAAAGAACTTTGGTGGTGGTGTAGTGTTAAATTGTGCCTTTGTCAGAAAAAAACTGTAGGGCTTCTATGCCTAAATTATGGGGTATACAAGTATGCAGAGAACAAAGATCAGTTCTGACCACCAGTAGTTTTCCTTCCACTGTATGCCATCAAGCTTTTCTAGGACATGCAAAGAGTCCCTTGTATATGATGGAAGTTGGGTCACAAGTGGCTTGAGGAAAAAATCACAACATTTAGACAAGTTTTCACATAAGGAACCAGTTCCAGAAATGATGGGGGTGACCAGGAGGGTTCTGTGCATAGATACATAGATGTTGTCAGCAGATAAGGGCCTTGTAGCCCATCCAGTCTGCCCTGTCCCTCTTTCTAATGTTAAGGTACCTTAGATGCTACAAGTCCCTTGCATTCTTGTGTATCTTTGGTAAATGATAGAATGGGGCAATTACTGGTGTTCTTACTTTCAGAAACTCATTTTCTCTTGAAGTTATAAAGTCCCACCTGGTCCCCTCATTAATTAGTGCCCACAGCTGTTTCTGAAATTTTTCTGTTGGGTTCCCTTTAAGGACTACATACAGTAAGTTTCCCTATCTGATAACAATCTAACAAATACCCTTTCATAGTCTGCTTCATTTAACACAACTGCATTTCCACCTTTATTGGACTGTTTGAAAATTACATTTTGCAGTTTCTTAAGGTGTTCTAATGCCTCACTTTCATCAGATGTTAAATTACTGACATTATGCCACTTTTATTTGAAACAGAACATCAACCTCCTTCAAAACCACCTTCTGATATGTTTGAATCACAGGTTCATATTTTGGCTGAAATTTAAGTTTTCTATCAGTCTCTGACAGAATGATGGGGTCTCTAATTACATTTTCTCTATTCCCTTCGTGTGTGTTTGCCACAAATGCATTTTTTTCCACCTGCTGCAGAAACCACAGACTCTATTTCATCTCCGGCTTTGATCTCTTTCCTATCAGTAGGGTTCCCCTATGCCTATTCCATACATTTTTGAATTCCCTACTGAATTTGCCCCCACCACCTCTACTGGGAGGCTGTTCCATGCATCCACCACCCTTTCTGTGAAAAAATACTTCTTAATGTTACCCCTTAACCAGAGACCATATTTGGCTACCTCCTTTATTTGTTAAATATTTTTTAATGCCTTTCAGCAGGCACCATTTCCAGTGTCTACTCAGAGGCTGTCTTATTTATAATTTTCCTATCAACAGGTTTAGGGTACCCCCTTTTGGACACCCTGGTATCCAATCCATCTTTACCCTGCCTTTCAGTTGACTGAGCAGCTTTATCTTTTTTCTTGCCATCCGTTACATTTTTCATTGCTGCTGTTGAAGATGAGGCAACAGAACCTCATGATGTGTGCTTTCCACCACCATTAGAAACTCCCTTAGAGCCTTTTTTATTATTTTTTGGTAATAAGGAGGCTGACTGAGAAGCCATAATGGCTCCTAATTTATTTACCCTTTATTTTATAGTTCTTGGGCAAAGCAATACCGAATTCACACACGCACACAAAAAAATAACATTGTGATTTGAAAACATAGGCAATTTAACTTATGCTTTTGGCAGAACTTAAAAAAAAACACCAACACGACTCTGAAGACTTTAAAAAAGTCCTTTTTAGCCTGTGAATGTACTAGGATTCTTACTCCAGGAGTCCTTTAGCATCAGTAACTTTTTGCACTTAGCTGGCTAGGTGCAATTGCCCTGGAGGTGTGCCTTTAAGAGATATTTAAATGAGCTTAAGGCCAAGCAAATCAGAAGACAGGAAGGGGGGTGAGCTGGGTGAGAGCTGTTGAAGGCTTCAGAATTTTTTCTTTGCTGAACTGAGCAACATTGCCCCTGAAGTGTCTCTCAGCTTTCCTTGTTGACAGCCTCCTAGTGCTTAGCTGGGTAAAGTTTTCCTCATATTTTGCTTCCAATAGTGTGCTGAGTGAAAGTTTTACTTTTTCATTAGTGGCGTGCAAATTTTTTATTTTTAGTGCGATCGCGCTATTTTGACTTTATTTTTACTGTGACTATTAATTTTAATCCCTAATTTTATTGTGGGAGTTTATTTTCAATGGTTCCCTTCATTTTTGGACAAATTCTTGTGGGAACCATTGAATTAGAGACAGTTGCCTTGTTTTTTACCTCAGACCCTGCGGGGTTTACCGTAAGGCATCTGCAGTGGATTTCAATTTTAAACAGTGCCTGGAGGTTTTCTCTCTAGATTGGCAATTACGAGGAAACCTTTTTTGTTATATTACTGGACCTCGGTATCATCTGTGTCAGGACTGTCCATAAGGGTACAGCAGCCACCTGTGTGCAGTTGACCAGTATTAATGGGTTTCTATTAAGACTGGCACTGGTATAGATCCCAGTTCTACAACCAAAAAAAAAGGCACTAGTAATAGACAGTGTTTATTAACTGGGGCAGGTCTGGCCAATGGCATTTTCACAGAAACCTGCACTCAGTTCGTAGGTCCAGGACTGGTTTGCTTTGCTTAAATTGGCAAGATATGGAAAAAGCATGGCAACTGTTTCAGACACTTCAAAAGATGGGTCCTCTATTTACTGGGGGCTGGAAAGTACTCTTCCACAGTTCTCTCTTCTGTAGACTATGAAGGTGACACAGATGGCGATCAGTTTTATGATGCCCCTGACATGGATTTTGAGGCCTGACATGGATTTTGAGGCCTTGAGCCCAAGGAGTTCCTGGATCCTCATCTGGGAGATCCCCTGGGTGACCACGAAGATCCTTCCTCTCAGTTTACATTGATACAAAATATGCTGGACACCCTGGACCTCCCTCCGAAGGAGCCCAACCAGGATGTCATAGAAACATAGAAACATAGACTTTGACGGCAGATAAGGACCACTTGGCCCACCTAGTCTGCCCATTTCCCTACCTACTGGTTAAGCTGCAGACTCTAGTTAACCAACAGCCTACTTCCTGCAATCCCCAACTATAATTGCCTTGTGTCTGTCCCATGCATGTTTGAATTCCCCCACTGTTTTAGACCCAACGACCTCCTCAGGAAGGCTGTTTCTTGTATCCACCACTCTCTCCGTGAAAATAATTTCCTCACATTATCCCTGAGCTGTCCCCCCTCTATCTTTAAATTGTGCCCCCTTGTTCTTACACATCTCTTTTTCTGAAAGATGCTACCCTCCTGGACTTTGTTGATTCCCTTGAGGTACTTGAACATTTCTATCATGTCCCCCCTGTCCCTCCTTTCATCAAGAGTATACATATTAAGCTCTCTCAGTCTCTCTTCATATGGCCTCTGCTGCAGACCCTGCACCATTTAAGTTGCCCTCCTCTGGACTGCTTCCATCCTGTCTATGTCCTTGCGTAGATGAGGTCTCCAAAACTGCATGCAGTACTCCAGATGGGGTCTCACCAACTGTCTGTACAGAGGGATAACAACTTCCCTTTTTCTACTTGTGATGCCCCTTCCTATGCATCCCAGTATCCCCCTGGCTCTCCTTACCGACTTTTCACATTGCTTATCCACCTTTAGGTCATCTGATATGACTACCCCCAGGTCCCTTTCCATTTTTGTTGTTGTTAGTACCTCCCCTGCTATTGTGTACTCTTCTCCTGGGTTTTTGTTTCCCAGGTGCATTACTTTGCACTTCTTTGTATTGAATCTAAGTTGCCACATGTCTGACCATTCCTCCAACCTTGCCAAGTCCCTTCTCATCTTTTCTACCCCCGTGTATCAACTTTGTTACAGATCTTTGTGTCATCTGCAAAGAGGCATACCTTTCCCTCCAGACACTCTGCAATGTCACCTATAAAGATGTTAAAGAGGACTGGACCCAGTACTGAGCCCTGAGGTACTCCACTAGTAACCCCCCTTTCTTTGGAATGTGTTCCATTCACTGTTACCTTCTGTGTCCTGTTGTGCAGCCAGTTTGCTACCCAGGCTACCACCCTGGGACCCACTCCCAGGCTGGCTAACTTGATTATTAATCTTTTGTGCGGGACTGTGCCAAATGCCTTGCTAAAGTCTAGGTAGGCCATATCCACAGCCCCTCCCTGGTACATTACTTTGGTCACCCAGTCAAAGACATCAATTAGATTCATCTGACATGACCTTCCTGCTGTAAATCCATGTCGATGAAGACAAAGATTATAGGGAGATGAAAGGTCTTTCATCCCCAAAGACCCTGGTCATCCCTATCTATAATGCATTTTAAAAAAATACCATGAAGGTGCTTCAACACCCCACATCAGTATCAGGGGTTGATAAGCGACTTGAGAGAAAACATAAATTCTCTAAAAATGGTACCGAGTTCCTGTCTGCACACCTTAGCCTCGACAGTATAGTGTATCAGGCAGCTTGTGAGAAAGCTGGAGTCTCCTTGTCCCCCTCTTCCCCTGACAAGAATTCCAAGAGAATTGACTTTATAGCAAAGAAAATGTATGCCACAGTTTCCCTACTTCTCAGACTTTCTTCTTACATGGCGTTCACAGCCAAATATCATAAAGTCCTTTGGAAATCTGTCCAGGCTATTGCCCACAACTGATCAGATTCTATGGTGCAGGAGCTGGTGGATACATCACAAACTGCCCTGGAAGCTACTATATACCAATTCCACATGACAGATGACAACAGTGATGCAGCCTCTAGGGCGATGGCCCATGCTATCTTTCTCTGAGATGCTTCACCTGGCTTAGAACAACCAGTCTGACCACAGACACTTAGAACAAGGCCATGGATTTTCCCTTTGATCAAAATATGTTGTTTGATTACAGAACCACTGACTACATGAAAAAAGTCAATGAGTACAAGGCCTCCTGGCAGAGCCACTCATTCACACCTAAGCCCACCACCCCTCAGAGATCCCATCCCAGGGGTGGTAGGAGCCACCTCTTCCTAGCCATCTGCCTCTCAGTCTAAGTCCTGATGTGAGTGTACAGGTCACCTTCCCACTTCTGGTAGGAGTCAGATTCTCCCACTATCTTCAGAACTGGTCCCTCATCACATCGGATATGTGGGTGCTGGAGATAGTGGAGAAGGGCATGTCACTACAGTTCAAGCAGATGCCAGACTTCAAGCATACCCAGGTGTCAAGACCTCTGTCCCCAACACAGATACTGCTGTTGGAATTGGAGGTACAAAACCTTCTGGTTTACGAATAGTGGAGAGGGTCCCCGTCCATGAGAAGGGCAATGGCCTCTACTCCAGGTATTTTTTGACACAAAAGAAAACTGGGGAGTGGCAACCTATCTTAGATTTCAGATATTTAAACAAACAACTGAAAAAACCCAAATCAAAATGTTCACTCTATCACTGGTCATACAGTCCTTACAGCAGGGAGACTAGCTAGCGTCCCAAGACTTAAAGGATGCCTACTTCCACATACCCATAAGGAGATCTCATGGGAAGTTTCTCAGGTTCAAACTTCCTTCGGGTCACTATCAGTTCACTGCAATGCCTTTCAATCTATCCTCAGCTCCAAAAGTCTTTATTAAGTGTCTCCCAGTGGTAGCAGCACATCTCAGAAGACTGGGTGTTGCTCTTTGCCCCTATCTGGATGACTGGCTCATAGTAGCAAAGTCTCCTTGCCAGGTCAAGGAATCTCTTTCTCTCACAGAATGCACTCTGTAGTCTCTGGGTTTCCTGGTAAATCTAAAGAAATCTCACCCAGAACCCACCCAGCTGCTTACCTTCATAGGGGCCCAGCTGGACATTCAGAAGGGATATGCTTTCCTCCCACAGGAAAGAATTCAGAGTTTCCTTTCAGTGGCAGATTCTTTCACCTGGGGACAGCCAAGACCAGACAGACATTTTCTTAAACTTCTGGGACATATGACCTCTATGACTACAGTAGTCCCATGGGTAAGGTACAGGATGCGACTCCTGTAAGCCTACTTCAGAGCTTGCTGGTCACAGAGAAGCAACACATTTTCAAAGTTGATACCTGTGTCAGCGCAGTTCCTCCAAAACCTGCTGTGGTGGAAAAACCCTGAAAATTTGCAGGCAGGGGTTCCCTTTCAAGCTCCTCTTCCTACTAAGGTGATCAGCACAGATGCCTCCCTTTTGGGCTGGGGAGTTCATTTGGACAGTGCCTCAGTAAGAGGTAACTGGGCCCGCCATAATAATCACAGTTACACGTAAATCTTTTGGAATTCAGAGCAGTCTTCCTAGCTCTCAAAGCTTTTGCTCCCAGCATAGAAGGGCAGGTGGTTAAAATTCAAATGGACAACACCACTGCAATATTCTACATAAACAAGCAGGGTGGTACCAGATCAGGAATACTCTGTTTGGAAGCTCTGGAGCTCTGATCTCTAGCATTCTTCCTGGGAGTCAGCCTCTCAGCTATTCACCTCCCAGGCAAACTCAATACTCTGGTGGATGCTCTAAGCCACATCAGCCAAGGCCAGAGCAAATGGACACTGAACAAGGAAGTACTAGTCACAATGTTCAGATGGTGGGGCACACCAGACATGGATCTGTTTGCCTCTCCGCTCAATTTTCAGCTTCCTTGGTACTGTTGCAGGCCCCCAGTTCCAGGAACACTTCCTCTGGATGCAATGATCCTGGACTGATCAGGGAGGTTCCTATACGCATTTCCTCCTTTTCCCCTGATAGTCAGGGTTTTGTTGAAACTTGGACAGCAGCCTGCATCGATGATCCTAGTGGCTCTAGACTGGCCCAGGCAAGCCTGGTACCCTCTTGTTCTCTCAGTGTCCTGCAGCAGGCCCATTTGCTGGCCTCCAACTCATTCCCTGCTGACCCTTCCTCAGACAAGAGTGCAGTACCCAGACATATACTCTCTTCACCTCAAGGCCTGGTTCTTGAGGAGTTAGAGTTTCCATCCTCACAGTACTCTGTTTAGGTCCTTAGGATAGTGAGGATGGCTGAAAAAATGAACACCAAAAAGACTTATGCAGCCAAATGGAAAAGATTTTCCCTCTGGTGCAAGAGCGAAAAGGTCGAATCCCTATCAGCTTCAGACCCTCAGCTGCTAAACTACCTCGTACATTTACAGGCGTCAGGCTTGAAACCTCTTCCCTCAAGCTTCACCTGGTGGCAATTTTAGCCTACCTTTTGGTGGGAAAGAAAAAATCAGTTTTTTCCCCATGCCATTTTTAAAACAGTTTTTCAAAGGCCTCTTGCACCTCCAGCCTCCAACCAGGAAGTCTATTCCTCCTTGGAGCCTGAACCCTTGCATAGATGGGCTCATGAATCCACCCTTCGAGACTAAGTCTACGGCCCACATCAAGTTTGCAACTTGGAAGACAGTCTCCCTGGTAGCCATTATGTCTGCCAGGAGGATGTCAGAGATACAGGCCCCGTGCACTGAGCCGAATTACATCATCCCTCAAAACAATAAAGTTGAGCTCAGGACAAATAGGAAATTTCTGCCAAAGGTGGTTTCAGAGATCACTTGAACCAGTCCATTACTCTGCCTGTCTTCTTTACTGAGCAATCCACTCCTGGCGAGCAAAAGATCCACAGCTTAGATTTCACATCTTTCACTACCTAGAGCATATTAGACAGTCCAGAGGTTCTTCCACTCAGTTGTTCCTCACCTAGGGGGATGTAGGCAGAGGAAGACCAGCTACCAAGAGAACTATTTCTCGTTGGTTGGTCTCTTGCATTAGATTCTGCTGTGAGAAAGCTGGTCACCAACCTCCAGTGGGGCTCAGAGCCCACTCCACCAGGGGCACTGCAGCTTTGCTTGCAGCAGCAAGGGACATTCCCCTACTGGATGTCTACAAAGAAGCTACCTGGAAATCTGTGCACACCTTTGTGAAACACTACAGTTTGGATGTGCAGACCAGATCTGATGCCAAATTTGGCAGGGCGATTCTGCAGTGCCTCTTTCCTAAGTAGGTTGTCTGCCCACCTCCCACTTGGTACTGCTTGGTAGTCTACAAAATGTTACTGATGCAAAAGGACCCCAGGGGTAAGAAGAAAAAAATTACTCACCGCAGTAATCTTCTTTCTTCCAAGGGGTCCTTTAGCATCAGTAAGCTCTCACCCTTCCTACCCGGTTCACCTGTCAGAGAAGGGCTCCTTATGTCACCTTTTACCAAATTTGGAGTTTCTTATTGATGAGTTTTTAGCTCGTGTTGCTGTTGTTCCCATTTCCAGTTTTTGTGGACATTTGCATGTTTTTTGAATCCTGTTGATTCTTTTTTGTTTCCTCGAACAAATTCTGAAGTCTTCAACAGCTCTCACTCAGCTCACGACTCTTCCTATCTTCTGATTGGCTTGGCCCTAAGCTCATTTAAATATCTCTTAAAGGCACACCTCTGGGGCAGTTGCACCTAGCCAGCTAAGTGCAAACAGTTACTGATGCTAAAGGACTCCTTGGAAGAAAGAAGATTACAGCAGTGAATAATTTTGTCCTCTCTGTTATGCCAGTTTAGTGAGATACTAGTAATAAATGAAAACAACTTTAAAAAAAGCTTAAAACAGCTAAAAGTAAGAGCTCAGTAGTGAAAAACATCTCTTACCTTGAGAAACTGTGCCAAAGGCCAAATCGTGGCTTTCTGTACTGGAAGCAATTAATTAAGGCAAAAGGACTCAGACTTGAAACAAAAAGGAAAGACCCTTCTGTTTCTAAGCAACTCAGCTCAACAATAATGAACCAGTCACTTGAAATAATAAGGTAAATGTAAAAACGTGGTCAAAAATAATTAAAAAGTAAAGGAGGTAGCCAAAAAAGGTCTCTGGTTCAGGGTGATCAAAATGGGAGCCAGAGGTGCCTGTGTCTTACACAAACAAACTCTAGCCAGAGCCAATACAGCTGTGGCGAGCTGTCAAATTACCAAAGTTACACGTGTGCATAGAAAATTTTGAACAGTTGGGCGTAACTTGGCCAGTTCTTAGAGTTGTTTCTCCAAATTTTCAACATGGCCTTTCTGGGACCCCACCTCATGAAGAGTGCCACTGTCATTTTGTTCACCTGTCCTGAAAGGTGATTTCACAGAGTGACTGCACCATTCTGTGCCACAGGTGTGAAAACATGTTTTGGACTGGATGTGAAAAATGATCTGTTAATAAGGAGGTGTGCAAAAATGGCAATGTTGAAAATCTGGATTGAAAATATTAAAAACTGGCAAAGTTATGAGTGTGCGTAGAAACTGCGCAATTCACACTCGTAACAGTAATTTTTTGGAATTGTTTCACCAAATTTGCAACATGGACTTTTTGGGACCCCACCTCACGGACAGTGGCACTGTCGTTTAATTAATCAGTCCCAAAAGGTGATTCTGCATAGCGACCACAAAATCACCTTTCGGGACAGAGTAATGAAATGACAGTGACAGTTTTCATGAGGTTGGGTCCCAAGAACCCCATGTAGAAAATTTGGGGCCAATATTCATAAAAATGGCTGGTATATCAACAAAAGTTGAAAATCCCATTGACTGCCACTATACCACATTTACCTTTCATTCTTCAGTTTGCGGTTCAGCTTTGAAGAGCGCAGGCATGTCCTGATCCAGAGAAGATAACAGCATTGACCTCTGGAGGTAAGTATGAGGTAAGGGGTGTGTGTGGGGAGGTGGGTGCTCAGTGGGAGGGTGGAACAGGGGCGATGACCGTTTTCTTTTTTACAGGTAAAAACAAAGACAGGGGATGGTTTTCTTTATTTACAGGAAAAAAAGGAAACAAAAGCATACATTCAGGCGCACTGGGTGGGCTTCCAGTGTGCCGCATGAGTTTGGGGGTAAATGTTGCCGATATGGGGATTGGGTACCCCGATGTTGGTGCAGGGAAAAAAAAAAAGAAAAAAAAACCTTAAATTTGGGCATACTGGGGTGGGCTCCTAATGTGCCACATGAGTTGGGGAAGTTACAGAGATTGGGCACCCCAATGTCAGCATGGGGAGAAGAAAAAAGCATAAATTTGGGCACACTGTGGTGGGCTCCACGTGTGCCACGTGAGTTGTGGGGGTACATGATGCTGACATGGGGATTGGGGACCCCGATGTTGGTGCAGAGATGGTGACTGGAGGGAGCAGAGAGGACAGCGGTAGTGGTAGGGAGTGGGAGGGTTTTATTTTCTGCCAGTGCTGGGAGGGAATGAAGAGAGTGGAGAGGACAGGAGCAGTGAGAGGGTGCGGGAGGAGTGCCATCCGCAACATGGCAGCGGCGATGCAACTGCACATGCGCGGCATTCATGCATGCGTAGTTGCAGTGAGTTGCATTCTGCCATTCACAAGATGGCAGCAACAGCAGAACTGCGCATGCATGTGAGGTGCACATGTACAATTCTTGTCCTGGAATACAGAAGCAACAGTGGAAGTAGTAAGGCTGTTACTTCATAGCAGCCGATCGTGGTGGAGTGCTACAAGCTCTTTTGGACTTTTGGAAGGATACTTCCAAAAGTCCAATGGAAGGTGCCACAATCAGCCATTTTAAGGCTATGGTCACGAAACAGCTGTAGGCTTCACCCGCAGCCATAAAAACAAATGCAGAGTACTAGACAAATAGCAATAAACACTTATTTTACTGACCAATACCATTTTAAAATAATAAAAACAACTGGAAACCCACTTGCACTGCAAGCTGTACTCAGGGGCCACCTTTCTCTCCAGGTGGAAAAACAAATATGTTAACTGCCAGGCTGGAAGGTGGTTGCACAGTTTCTGAAACTCCTATTCTAAATTCTAAGCTGAGTTATTAAAATAAGGTCTGTCTCCAGGGCATCTGTCTCTATGGATATTGATGCATAAAGTGAAAACAAAAGTGAAGGATTCCTGGGGTTAGAAAGCTGGGTTCACTGCGGTGCATCTCCATTTCTGTCATTTTACTGAACACATGTACCAAGTGTGTACCGAAGAGGGAGGAAAAGGGTCACAGAGAAGTCACAATGGAAATGTAAGTAATAATACCACACAGGATGCCCTGGCATCAAGAGTCTGCACTATTCACTAATAGATTAAGTGTGTTCCCTATATCTCCACACCCTGGCCCCTGATCCACCAGCATGTAACCACATGGTCTGGGGTTATTCTTTAATTATTTTTTTTTAATATTTGACCAGGCAAACACAATAAGTTGAGACTCATTTCCAGGTATGTCCTGGGGGGGAGGGAAAAGGGTTACAGGCAACCGAAAATGCATAAGTAAATACAAAAATGTAACAATTTCACAAGTGTAGAAATACTTTATTGTTTAATTTGGGTATGTTTGTATGAGGGAATAATGAGATGAAACAACATTTAATACTTTTTAAAGGAGAACTGCACTGACTCCTTAAGTTGTTTTTTATGTTGTCTTGCTCACCTAGCACCAGCAACATTTTGTGTCAGCTTGCTGGAGTACCAGGTTGTGGAGGTGTGGCCTTGTTGTGGCCAATGGCGCCACTGCTTTTTTGGGCTAGTCTCTGTGGTACCAATGAATGAGCACACTGTCTATGACAGCAGGTCAGAAGCCTGCCACCAACTTGAAAGAATTTCGCTGCTGCAATGAGGGAGCGTCCCTCATTGCAGGGTGTGCTTTGCCTGCTGAAACATTTCAATAAACATGGCGGTGGCTCCTAAGAGAGAGGACAGGAACGTTTTTTTTCTTACTTACTGCTGTTTGGGGGAACCAGTTCCAACTGGCTGTCTGGCCCCATGCACAACTTTTCCAGACTTGCAGTCTTTTTGAAGAATGTCCAGTCCCCCTTCAAATAAGAGTTCCCGACACAATGTAGAGACCTTTGTACTTTCTGTTCTGCATTCCTGATCCCCGGTGCAGTATTAATGGCCCCACATAACCACAATCTCATTCTCGGTTCACAGTTGAGCCTTTCGTGTGGCCACACTTTCACAGTCCACTCCTGTTGGGTGTCCCAGTCCCACACTGTGACAAGGTATGGGTCCTCTGGGGGGGAGTATTGGGGGTCTCCCTCTTGTACACTGTCAGTTCAATCCCCAGAATGTATCCGGCTATGATACCGCTGCTGGCTGGGGTCCCTTCGTCCTCCAACACCCGACTCTCTGTACACTAATACAGCACGTAATCATTCCTGACTTGTCTTTCCCACAATTTACTGACACTAACCCTCTATTCCTGCCATTTCCTTCTGATGGTGTCTCTAAGGGAACAGACAGTCTGGGACCCCATTACATACAAATGCAGCACATCCAACTTCCACAGCACATAAATCAGAAACTCGTCATCCCCGCAGGCCAGTGTTTGTCCTGTCATCATCCGGGAGCAGTGGGAGACATCCTGAGTCCAGGCACATCCGATCTCCAGGACTGTCAGCCTGGTAAAGCCCCTCAACGGCAGCCTCTCCTTCAGCCAGGACACTGGGTCAGTCAGATTGACTGTGAATATAAGTGTGGACTTTTGTTGTTCAATGGACTCCAAAGAATTGTACACTGTGCTTAGTGTGGTACTCTGAGCAAATTATTGATTGCTGCCACCACAGATCTGAAACAAGCATGCATCAATTCATGATGCTCACTCAATGCACATGTACCTTTGCAAAACATCGGAAAGGTGCAGGGCACAAATTAAAATTCATGGACCACAGTGTATGAAGGAAAGTTGAAAAATTGGGCTGTGAGGTACTGCACACAGTGACCCACAGATAGGCTGGTATTTAGTAATGCATTTTGGTGCAGGATATCAATACGCCCACCGGACTATGGGGATACAAGCCCCCCCGAGGTAGGTATGATTTGGGTTCCGGTTAAAAACGGAGGAAAACAGAAAGGGAAGGCAAGAAGTAGTTCAGTTAGGGAGACCACATTACGAACTGGAACAGTGGAAGAACCCCCTTCCCCCAACCACAGACACAGACACACACACACACACACACACACACGCACACGCACACACTCCCTCTCACTCAGCAGGTGGATGTCTCAGTGTGGTCTACATCAAAAGCAGTTATCACAGTTAGTTAGTGCTCATGCCTGCTGGAATATCGTTGTGTGGCCAAAGTTCAGTCTGTACCCTGGACCGGAGCTCTGAAGCGGGGACTGCACGTTTATTAAGAGAACATGTTTCAGGTCTACTTCAGTTGCTCCTCTGACATGAAGGAAAATTGTAAAAATAATAAATTGAAATAGACAAGCAAAAGGGGGGGGGGGCAAGTACAAATACATGATATTGGGAGATGCAGTCAGCATTGGTACGACCAGGATTTTCACAGAGGGGACTGGCATTGGCTCCGTTTGTGAAGGACAATGTATAAAAGCAAAGAGGAAAATAAAGAGCTAAAATAGATGTTTTTGCAGAGGACAACAGTCATGAGTTGTCAGGAGTCCTTGGCAAAAAAAAAAACATAGTTGGAGGGGGTACCAGGTAGCCATGTGGACATAAGCCAGGAATGCAACTCTAAGGCAATGCTATCAGGATACTTGTAAAGTAACCCAAGAAATGGAGGAAAAAAAAGGTAACGAACGATGTAAAAAACTCACCTAAAGTGACGGTGTGGTGTTTTGACAACTGGAGTTGCAATGGGATAGTGATAGTAAAACTGGCCCCAAATAAACAAAGGATAGCAAGTATTGAATTAAAATCAATCAAAATTTATCAGTTGAATAATGACAAAGGAAACTTGATGGGTTCTATTGTGCAGTAAAAGGAGAATAAGAAATTACACCAGGAATGCAGGCACATATTACTGATAACGCTAGCCCAGGATGGATGAAGAGTAACAAAAGTGAAGACAGAAACAAGTAAGAAAGAATATCCTTTGATCAAAAGGTGGCAACCTGAAATCTGAAGCTAGGCTACAGAGTTGCCAACTTTAGATCAAAATGATTTTTTTGGTCACAGTGCTATGGGTTAAGGTCATGATTCACAAAACACTCAGGAGGAATACATGAAAGTAGAGACCCCATTGAAATTGAATAACACTGATGACATAACTGACATGTGCATACACACACACGCACGCACGCAGGCACACACACACACACACGTTTTGTTAATGAATGAAAATAAACATTTTATTAGTAAAATACCAAGTTTGCACTGTGAGAGTGAAAAAAGGGCACTTACCAGTAGACCAGCACAGGGAACACTGAAACAAAAGCTATGCTGCAACAAAGCCAGTTTTAGATGGGGCTGGGGATGTCAGTGACAGAGGGATTGTGGGACAAGACAATGAATGAAGGAGCAATAAATGAAACCTAGACGGCAACCCCAAGAGGCAGTAAAACTGAGTAACTCAATTCTGAAAGGAAAACACGAAAAGAGAGAAAAGGAATGCCAGGAACTAACAGGACAGGAAAAAATTGTAATTTAACTAGTTTTTTGGGGATTTTGGGTGGACTACTCCTTTAAGTTGCAACATGCTTCATTCCTGCACCACACCAGCTCATTCCAACATTTTTGCCCTGTACTGCTAGCTTGACTGACTTCCCCCTCCTTCTCCCTCTGCACAGGGGGTGCTTAGTGTAGCGCAGCCTGAAATGGATCTTCAACCAGCTCTTAGGACCTGAAGTGATAATCATTCCCAATGGCCTACAGAATCCAAAATCCAAAAATGTCTGAATTATTTGGTCTCTAACTCCGAATGATTCCCAACATGGCCATGGCAAGGGCTATTTTCATTAGTGCCCACATTAACCCTACCTGTGATCAGAGTTGAGGACTTGCTGCCCAAAAGCAACAGCAAAAGCTCATGTGGGCCCCTTACAAAGCCCCCAAGTGTCGTGGAAAAGGGGGTTGTCAGGTGCCTCCTCTCCCCTCCTAACTCCTTCCCACTCTCCACTGGACTCCCCATCAGGGCCCTGCTGGGGGCAAGATCTCCCTGTACTTGCTGTAGTAGCAGGTGGTAACCATCAAGTGCACATATACCCTGAACTAGATGATGCCCCCAACATCCTGCCCAGACATTGCTGCACAGATGAAGAAAAGAGAGATAGAGAGGAAAGTGCCATTTGGTCAGTTTTCCCAGCCGTACTGGAGGATTTCATTTTCTTTTTTTACTCCAGGTTTCTCCTGGTGCCAAGAGACAGGAGGCCTCCAACCCCTCCTATAACTTCAGAGGGCTACTATACATATGGCCCAAAGGCTGTCCTTGGGCTTCCTCCTTTTTCCCCTGCTTGGGGGGCTTGGCTGTGCACTAGATATACAGGATGCCTACCTGCACATAAAAACACTAGAAGTGACACACGGTGCGTGGCTTGGACGCCGATGAAGATGGCTGCTTAAACCGGCTCTATCCCCAGCATGCCGAATCCATGTTGATGTGCCGGTATCCAGGGATTTCTACCCCCCAACAGTGATCGAACGGACTCAGAGACTCCACTCCTAGTGCGACGCAGGTTCTATTGAATCTCTCTGTCTGGTAAATTGCATTATCACACTGGCTACCGCACGACCCGCTCCTACGTCACACAGGCCCTGCAGCACCGCTCTAACGTTGCGGACACAACACTCCTCTTTGTGTCAGAATTACAAATGCATCTGGTACTGTAAACAACCATCAATAGCCAAGGGACGTCCAGGGAAGCAACTCTTAATCCCAAGTTTACAGAAGAATTTTAAGAAGCCCAATAATTTGAGAATGGTCTTGTTCAATCGGGAAGCACACAGTTCAGGGACACCCACTAAAGCAGCCACTCCCCCAGACCTCAATGCCTCATTACAGTGCATTACTTCAATGTTGGAAACCTTATTAGTGAGAGTTGAATCAATTTCAGAAACATTATCTGGAACTGTAGCTGAGGTAGGAGTGCTCAGCGATAATCTAAATGTTGCAGAGCAGCGTACGGATGAGTTAGAAGCAGGCCATGCAAAAATTCTTTGACAGATACAGGAGCACGAGGAAAAATTAGCAATGCTCTGGAAAAGAGCAGAAGATCAAGAAAATAGGGGGAGGTGCAACAATATTAGGATCCTTGGTATTCCTGAGGGCGCCGAAGACCAAAACCCTGAATGATTCCTGAATGAAGAGATCCCCAAAATGCTAGGGGATAGGTGGCATGGACCTGTTGAAGTGGAGAGAGCTCACCGCATTCCCAGTTGTCCTCATCCTCTGCGGTCTGTACCCAGGCCCATTATAGCATATCTTCTATGTTACTCTACCAAGGAGAGAATCCTGAGAGTGGCTCGTGACATAGGAGACCTGACTTGGCAAGAGGCTAGAATCTCATTGTTCAGAGACTTTACGGCAGAGACATCTGCTCGATAAAAAGCCTTTTTGCCCCTCAAGAAAATGCTGGCAAAATGTAGTTTTAAATATGGGTTTCGGAATCTAGTTTACCTCTATGTATCTAAAGCAGGCTGAGATATTGAAGCAGAGAGCCCTCAAGAGATCGTAAAATGGGCATCCAGGCATTGGCCGCATCTGTCGCTGCACACTACAACTCCCAGGAAGCTTTTAGCCCCGGGACCACAAACAAGGGAAAGAAGAAACCCCTTCTTCAGAGATGGCTGCAGGGAGGCACTTAATTTCAAAAGGACAGCGCTGCATCCCAATACTCCCCCCAGGTCTCCACCGTATGCTGAACGGGCTGGAGTAGATAATAATGTGGCAAGTAGCCAGTCAGTGATGCATCCTCCCCCTCCACTACCCAGACACGGAGCGCCCCAGATGTCCTGAATACACCAGCACTCGGCAAGTGAGCAGGGATCTCCTACTAAAAGCCCAGGGAAAGCTCCATCAGCAAAGCAGACCAAAGATGATTTTTCAGAGACTTGTTACCAAATGGAACAGGACATTCCTGATGAAATACTTATGGAGGTCGCGGATCCCACAACCTGGGTGGACTCTGCAAGTGACATAGCAGATGGTCAGGACCTCTCTCAACTCCCAGTGAGACCTGGACTGTTAACTTTCACAGCGGCTTTATCTCAAGACGTTTCTTGTGTATTGCAATTGGCTAGGCCTGAAGGGCAAGCACCGAAGGACTGATTATAATAAGTCTGCTTACTGTCTTATTTTCTATGGGTATTAGAGGCAGCAGGGAACTATTCCTGGGAGAGAAATCCTTGGAGCCCTCCCTATAGCACCAGATGGGCCTGGGATAGTAAAAATTGAGACCCAAAGGCCTCTCCTCTGGCTGGGAAGTTAAATCCCCCCCTCTAGTTTATAACCTGATCCTCCTTCACTGTAATGGTGTGCCTAGTTTTTGGCTGCCACTATGGGCTGGATGTGGGCATTGTAGGAATGCAGTTTTTTCTGCCCTGACCCCCATGCCAATGGACAACTTCTAGGTTATACTGGCACTATTGGCAATGGTCATAGCCCGAGGGGTTACGACATTAGAATCACCTCCCTCCCCCCTTAAACCACACTATTTTCCCCTGGAAATCTATCTCAGGTTGTATAGCTGGGGATGGAGTAGTATGTTGTGTGTTAGGCTCATCTCCATTTTTCCCTGTGCAGGTGAAACGTTAGCGTGGCTGAGTGCACCTCCTCAATTGAGTGGAAGATTGCACCTCGCGCATACATGAATTCACCTTTAGATTAAAACTTGTTTACCTAAGTATAGTCTGTTTACTTTTACTGTTCAAAAGATTGTAATAATGTATCCCCTTTGGGGGTGCAGAAACTGTTTTTTGATTATTGTGCCTTAACTTTTTTGTTCTGTTTCTACTCCAGGCTAACACAGTTATACCCAGGACAACCTCTTTTCTCCTCCCACGCAACTGCTGTTCTCTCTCCAGAACCTGGTAAATTACCTACTCCTGATTTTCTAACTTTTCTGGATTCTGGTGGTGAGTACCTATACTGTCTGTATAAATTTGGAACAACCATGCAAAATACCAGCATAGGTTTAACACTAGTCTCTTGGAACGTGAAGGGACTAAACCACCTGGTTAAGTGTGCTGTGGTTCTTAAGCATCTACACTACTTGCAGGCGGATATTGCACTAATCCAGGAGACTCATCTCACTGCAAGAACTGTAGTGTGGCTTATGCAAACTTGAGTGGGTAATGTGATAGCTAGCTCAGCATCAACCAAGTCTAGAGGAGTGGCCATTTTGGTTAAGAAAAACTCCCCCTGGGTGCAAGAGCAGACACTCTCTGACACACAAGGCCGATGGATAGTGGTTTACTTTTCACACCCTGGAGGCTGGGTGGTGTTGGAGAATATGTATGGGCCCAACATCAATGATCCTGAAACTATCATGGACCTAAACAAGGCAGTGGACACCCTAGCTGATGGGCACTCACAAATCCCAGTTATACTTGGTGAAGGCTTTAACTGTACCTTCGACATTTTCTTAGACAAGTCTAAGCCTACCCCTCAAACACACCCAAAAGTAGTATTGGCACTACAAGGGGTCATGACAGAGTGGGGAATGACTGATGTGTGGCGCCGAGACTACCCGACAGGGCATGACTTCTCCTTTTTTTCCTCAGTACATGCCACATATAGCAGGATCGACTATTGACTTGTTAATGCCTCGGCAGCCTGTGACATTACTAGTACTAGACTGCATGATATTCTGGGCTTGGACCATGCCCCGGTGTCTTGCCTGTATACCCCTCAAGGCTGCAACAGGTCGGGGATGAGATGGCAATGTAACCCCATGTTTCTCCGAGAACCACAGTTTCAAACCATGGTATGGGACATGGCTAAGGACTACTTCTCACTGAATCGGGCTGCAGACACCTCAGCAGCCACGGTGTGGGAGGCTTTCAAAGCCGTATTGAGAGGCCAAATTATTGCCTACTTGGCACACAAGAATAAGCTCAGGAAGGCAGAGCTAAATGAATTGCAGGCCAAACTATCCTCCTTGGAAACCAGTTTTAGAAATATTACTGCCCAGTCACCTGACCAGGTACTCCTCCGGGAGACTGTTGGATTGAAGTATGTATTAACATTATACTGCATCATAAGGCTGAGTGGGCCCTGATTAGATCCAAGCATTCATATTGGGAAGGGGGAGACAAAGGGGGCAAGCTTCTGACCTTTCAGCTAAGGAAACAGCAAGCGGTATCCCATATCCATGCCTTAAGAAATATGGATGGATCAGTTGTCGCAAACCCTAAAAAAGTTAATGAATGTATGTGGCATTTCTACCAGCGTTTGTACCAATCTCATATCTCTGTAGATCGCAACCAACTAAAAGGTCGGCTTGCCGACTTTGTGCTTTAGCTAAATCCTCTCAAATTCCCAACGATGTTAAAGGCCTACTGGATAAGCCTTTCACCGAAGCAGAACTTCAGACTGCACTTCATCAACTGGCTAAAGGTAAATCACCTGGCCCAGGTGGCATGACCACAGAGTTATATCAGGTCATGAGTACAGAGATCAGTGCCCCTCTCCTCTCGGTGCTACAGGAGGCTCATGCAATAGGCTCCCTTCCCCCTACCATGCGGGAGGCACAGATTACTCTATTACCAAAGAAATCAGATGATCCTCTCAATTGTGCCAATTACTGTCCAATTTCTTTAATCTCGGTTGATAATAAAATTGCTGCTAAAATACTTGCCGCCCAGCTGATGGAGGCTATCCCACATATTGTCCATCCCTCGCAAGCTGGTTTTACCAAGGGTAGAACTGCGGTGGACAACATCAGGCTGGTTTTGGATCTGAAGTGGCTGGCTCTACAATCTAACCGCCCAATGGCAGCAATGGCAGTAGACTTTTCTAAACCCTTTTATTCAGTGGAGTGGCCATACCTTCATGAAATACTCCGGGCTTTATGGGTTCGGTCTGTATTTCAGACAATGGGTCAGTGTGCTATATAGTACCCCTGTTGTGAGGATCCTAACCAACCAGGATATTTCTCCACCCTTTCCATTGCAGCGGGGTACGTGGCAGGGTTACCCGCTATCCTCTCTGCTTTTCCTGGTGGCTCTACATCTGCTTACCTGAAAACTACAGGCCACTGAAGGCATTACAGGTATTCAGGTTATCCAGCAAGTGTACCTAACAGCCTCGTATGCAGATGATCTGCTCTTAACACTGGACCGTCCAAAAGAATCTCTTCCCACTATCTTAGACACTCTGGGAGAATTTGCACAATTGTCAGGGTTACATATTAACCAGAAGAAGACTAGTGTTGCCCCCCCCTCAACAAAGCCTGCATGAACTCCTGTATACAAGGCCTGGACCTGACCTGGGCCCCACATAGTTTCATGTATCTGGGTGTGACCATTCCATTCTCTTGGAAACTCCTGGAAAGTGAAAACTTCGGCCCCCTATTATCCTTATTAACGACCGAGGTAAGGCGTTGGTGCCATCTCAGCCTGTCTCTATTAGGTAAAGTGGCTGCGGTTAGAATGATGTTACTCCCCAGACTTGCATATCTCCTTAATAATCTCCCTATTCCCTTGTCAAGTAAGGTGTTCCGTCCCTTAGACAAACTGATATCTTTCTTCCTCTGGGAAGGTAAGACACCCAGATGGAGCTGTAGTAAAATGCGGGCCCACTGGACTAAAGGTGGTCTGGGACTTCTGTGGTTGCAGGGTTACCACTGGTCTTATATCGCGGCACAAGCCACTAAATGGTTCATCCCCTTTTCACTCCCTCCAGCTCCATGGGTCCAATTAGAGTCTCAACTATTACAACATGCTCCACTGTATACTCTGTTACTCAACACCTCCACCAAGGTAAAAAGTCTCACCCCGAGCATGATCGAAACTAGAAAAGCATGGCATAGGCTTATGGTAGCATCAGTCGCTCCAAAAGGGATGTGCTCCATGCCTCATCGGTACATGGCATTATGGAGGAACCAATCCCTCAACATAGATAATAAGCCTCTGAACTGGCCGACCTAAGAAAGTATGGGAATACGCCTCGTCCAGGACCTGTACATGCCCAACTCATCTACACTGATGTCTTTCGAGCAGCTTCAGGCCCGGTATTCCCTACAACATAAGGATTTTTGGGGGTACCTGCAACTCCGTAGTGTGGTGCTGTCGGTCGGTTGGACTCAACTAACAGACCCCAAATGGCACTGGATCTCTAAGTTACACCTGGCCGTGTCCTCCTGAGGGTTAACGGGACGCTTTTACAACACATGGTGCGAGGCGCAGCCGGACCATACAGAATCGAGCAGAGATACATGGAGCAAAGATCTCTAAACCCCCGTCTCTCCCGAAACATGGTCCCATTGTCTGCACCTAGCTCACTCCACCTACAAGGATGCTCAAAGTCAACTAATACAACTCAAAATCCTTCTCAGGTGGTTTCGCACGCCAGCAGTCCTCCACGCATGTGGCATTCTTCCCCATGCAAAGTGCTGGAGAAGCCAATATGGCCCAGCAAACCTTCTCCACATATTATGGGTATGTCCAGCCTTGATTCCCTTCTGGTCCGCCATTGCAATGGATTGCTCTGGGATATTAGGCCTACCGGTGGACATTTATGATCCTCTTATACTGTTGGGTGACTCTGCCCCACTGGTCCACCTGCCTAAACCACTTCAGAAATGGCTATTAGTAGCCCTTCTGGAAGCAAAGAGGCTCTTGCTACTATCTTGGAAACAGATGTCTCCCCCACCTATCTTCCTCTGGCATTCGGCCTTGACTAGGTTGGCAACCTATGAGAGACTCACATATGTCAGCAAAGGGAAATTTACCAAATATCATCAAAAATTGGGTGCATACCGCAACTCTTCGTTATGCATGATCCCTCCTCCCCCTTAAACAATCCTCTGGAGTAAGGTGACTGCTTTGTTCTAAGGTTGGATACAGAATGGTTGGCTTCAGAATATTATGGGTTGATGACTGAGCAACTATCATATCTTTGGCTCTCATGTACCTTTTCTCACCTCTTAGGTCCTTTCTCTCCTTTCTATAGCTCACTACCACTGTTTGGTGTCTTTAATACTTTAATGATTATTATCTACACTTGGATTACAGGAGTGGGGTAATTTGGACTGCAGAAGAGTTGGTTGTCTTAAGTTTCTCCTTCCCCTTTTCTTCCTACAAGCCTTAGATGTAGTCAATTGAGGTAGTGTCCGATTCCTCTCTTCTGTTTTGGAGGAAAATTGTTATCTTAATCAGTTAGAGAAATGTTAACTTGGTTTACTTAAGATTTGCCACTATGTAATGCAAACATAGTACAACTGTTGAGATGTGTATATTGAATAAATAAAAAGTATTCTATGATAAAAAAAATTAAAAGAAGTAACATACTACATTGTGGAGGGACTGGAAGGAAAAGTATGCCTCTTTCCAACAGGGTTGATGCACGGGGGGTGGGGGTGGAAAGGATGAGAAGGGACTTGCTAAGGTTGGAGGAATGATCGAAAGTGTGGCAGCTTAGATTAAATGCAAAGAAGTGCAAAGTAATTCACCTGGGAAACAAAAACTTAGGGGAAGAGTACACAATGAGGGTGGGGGGGGGAGTACTAACAACAACAAAAATGGAAAGGGACCTGGGGTTAGTCATATCAGATGACCTAAAGGTAAGTAAGCAATGTGAGAAGGCAGTAAGGAGGGCTGGGGGGATACTGGGATGTATAGGGAGAGGCATCATCAGTAGAAAACAGGAAGTTGTTATCCCTCTGTACAGACAGTTGGTGAGATCCCATCTGGAGTACTGCGTGCAGCTCTAAAGACCCCATCTCCGCAAGGACATAAACTGGATGGAGGCAGTCCAGAGGAGGGCAACTAAAATGCTGCAGGGTCTGCACCAGAAGCCATACAAAGAGAGACTAACATAGCTTAATCTGTATACCCTCTAGGAAAGGAGGGAGAGGGGGGACATGATAGAAACTTTCAAGTACCTCAAGGGAATCAACAAAGTCCAAGAGGGTAGAATCTTTCAGAAAAAGAGATGTGCAAGAACAAGGGGGCACAATTTGAAGATAGAGGGGTGACGGCTCAGGGGCAATGTGAGGAAGTATTTTTTCACAGAGAGGGTGGTGGACGCATGGAACTGCCTTCCTGAGGAGGTTGTGGGGTCAAAAATGGTGGGGGTATTCAAGAATGCATGGGACAGACATAAGGCAATTCTGGTGGGGGGGGTAGGAAGAAATAGGCTGTTTGTTAACTAGGATCTGCAGCTTATCCAATAGGTAGGGACATGAACAGACTGGGTGGGCCAAGAGGCACTTATCTGCCATCACATTCTATGTTTCTATGTTTCTATCTAGAAGGGGCACCATTGCCATTTCCTGGGTTTGCCCTTTGTGTTGTCCTCAAGAACATGTGACTGGCACATGTCAGAGCTTCAGCAACCAGAGTAAACTTCACTACACACAACACCTGACAAGCAATTTTATTAATTATTTGAAAACTGGTAACCAAGAAAGGCACACTGAGGTGAGGCTCATTTCTGACTGCAATCTGGGGATAGGGAACTGGATAACCAGGGTGAAGATGAGATTACTAAAACATGACATAAAGTGAATAAATCAAGGCAGTACTGACAATAATATCACAAAACTGCAACTCCAGGTGACCATCCTCTTGCATCATGTTCTGCTACAGACAGACAGAGAATGACCTGCTGGACATTATAGCAAGGCATGCCACATGGGGTCTGACACCCTTGGTGGCATGTTTTTGGTCCCTTTGTAGCCACTGCTCTCTAAATGGATGGTCACCATGCCACACATTCTATGCTTTTACCAAGCATTACAGTCTGGTACTGATTCCTATAGGATGGTTAGATTTGACCTGGCTGTTTAACAAAGCCTGCTCATCTGAGTGGTCAGTCTTCTATTTTACCAGCCACCCTGGTGGGGTTGGTACTGCTTGGTAATCTTCCAATGTATTATGGCTCAACAGAGATAACTTTAAAGAGAATAGGTTAGTTACTTACTAGTAACAGCTGATCTTTGAGAAGATCACCACAGAGCAATAATCTCCCTACCTACTGTCCTCTTGGTACGGTTAACTTCTTCTTTGTCAACTCTTGGCTTGGCTATGTATTGTAAGCCGATCATATTTATTGAGTGCCACTTCTTGTTGTGTAATAGATGCTGTTCACTTTGCTCCCCTGCCTCTTTGTGCAAGACTGGTGGGAGCAAAACCAATTATGTTGCTGCTTCATGTATTGTAGTATCATAGTAATGTGTCAACAGAAAACGACCAACCTGGTCCATCTAGCCTGCCCATTTCCCACCCGCCCCTACTTGTCTCCACTTCCCAGGGATATTTTCATCTGCCCACAAGCCAACCCTTGTGTCTGTCCCATGCCCTCTTGAATTCCTCCACTGTTCCTACACACACCACCTCATTAGGTAATCTGTTTCAGGGTTCCACCGCCCTCTCAGTGAAATAACATCTCCTTATATTGCTCTTAAATCTTCCCCCATCCCATCTTAAATTATTACTCCTTGTTTAACTCCTACTTTCTTTTTGAATAATTTACCTTCATTCACATTATTTATTCCCTTCATATACTTAAAAGTCTCTATCATGTCACCTCTATCTCTTCTAATCTCCAGCGGGTATAGATTTAATTTTCTTCATCTAGTCTTATATGGCTTCTCATGCATACCTTGCACCATCTTTGTCACCCTTCTCTGAACCCTCTCCAACCCATCTATATCCTTTCTTAAATGAGGCCTCCAGAACTGTACCCCATACTCCAGGTGCGGTCTGACCATGGTCCTATATAAAAGCAGCAGCACCTCCCTCTTCCTACTTATTATACCCCTTCTTATGCACACCATCATTCTGTTAGCTTTACCTACTGCCTTACTACATTGGCCTCCTACCTTAAGGTTGTTTGAGGTTATAATCCACTCACCAATTGCAGGAAGCTGAATTAGTTGGGGGTGCCTACATTATATAGGTGACTCTGTACACCAACATTATGCATATACTGTAAGCACATTGATGTGGGTTGCTCCATCTTAAAAAAAATATTCCCACAAGGTCCTGACACTGGCAGCTTATAGTCATGCTTACTGCAATCATGAACTTCATGCAAAGATTAACCTGTGTCCCTTCATCACCATTTCTTCATACATTGTGATTACTTCCCTGGCACTGATGATACTGTAGCTGTTCATCATTTCATCTTAAATTCCAGACCTCCAGACCTGTAGCCTATGGAGGATCTCATGTATAGTATGATCACACCACCAGCCTTCCACAAACTAATAGTGACATAAACTTCTATGTGCCTGAAGCCAAAAACATGATATGGCAAGCCCTCACTCCAGCCACCGATCAGCATACCAAACTGCTTAGACAAATTACTTAAACGTCTGCACCTTGCAAAACTTGAACACTTATGTTCCTCATGTCCATAAAGTACAAGCATTTGCAACCTTTCTGTACCAGTACAATACTCTTGTCCATTTCTTCTATTAAGCAATAGATATATGGGATTCAGTTCCATTCTTCAGTAATTCTCTCTGACTGTCCACCATTTCTCCAAAGTCCTCCAATTAAATCAGTAATTCAAAATTTTAAGGAAAGTACTGTACACAAAAGAAATACAGTGGGAGGTAAAGTGTCAATTTTTCTATATTCTGAAATCTCATTAATCTTCTCAGAACTGCTGTCTTAAGTCCATCAATTGATCTGATGCTCCAAGCAGGTATAACACAGACATTCTATAATAGTAGTAGTAGTAGTAGATAAAATTTATTTATACAGTGATAACACCATTAGGGCTATAAATGCCCTTTTCTCAAGGTGCACTTGTTTAAAGTGTCAAGTTACAATAACATAAAATACATATACAAAAAAACACAACAAGCAATATATATCCAAGCATACACATTTCCAGCAATAAAGGGATATTACACACTTCACAAAGGAGATAGTAATAACGAACAATTCAATACTCATATCAAATCATTACAATTATGATTTTAGTCAACATATACACTTATCTTTGGTCTAATCTATCCATTGCAAGTGCAACGATACCCCATTTCCCTGTAGACAGCAGCTTTAAAAACATTTTGAGTTCATATGTATATCTTTAAGGTGCAAAGGCAGTTGGTTCCAGCAAGTAGCTGCCTTATACTGAAAAGTCACAGCTGTAAATTTATTTTTAACTTTTGGTACTATTATCTCTCTGGCCTTATTTTTCCTCAAGTTATGGCCATGTTTTGGTTTCTCTAACCTCTCTACCAGTCTGTGCATCACATTATTTTTTTTAAATCCCATGGACTTGTATGGCCCACACCCACTTTCTTCTACTCTCCAGTGAGCTCCAGCCAAGGGAGCCATGCATAGTACAGTGGTAAGTGTTAAACTCACACTTCAATGCAAATCTTGCCAACTTATTCAAAGCCAAATCCAATTTTGCCAATTGCTGCTTGTTTGCATGACAGTAAATGTGACTTCCATAGTCCACGATAGGTAATATTAATTGATTCACCATGGTTTGGCATACTTTGTTAGTTATAAAATATGACAACCATTTTCCTGCCCCTAATCTCATGTTTTCTTTTTTTCCTAATTCATTTATGTGGTATTCAAACGTTAAATGTTGGTCATCTATATAAACTCCCAGATATTTGTATACCTCAGTTTGTTTCAAGGTGTTGCCTTCCCTGTCTTAACCTTTATCTTAAAGTCCAAACAGTCTCGAACTCTATTGGGTTTTGAATAAAACAACATTGTTTGAGTTTTTTTTATTGTTTATTGCCAGCCATATGCCAGCAAAAAACTTTTGCATAATCAAAAAATCCTTTGGTAATCTCTCCTCTACTTCCTTTTGATGTTTCCCATCAGCAGTGAGTACTTTATCGCCTTCATATAAGTGGACTAAGTGTTAGTTAAACAGTTGGGCAGATTGCTTATGTAAAAAAATAAATAAGAGGAGGCCCAATATTGATCCCTGTGGGACCCCTCGAATTATAGGTAGTGAGTTAGAATGAATTCCGTTTACACTAACAACCTGAAATCTATTTACTAGGTAAGAATGAAACCACTGACAAGATTCAGTTGCCACCCCCAATTTTACCAATAAGTTTAACAGAATTTTATGATCAACAAGATCAAAAGCTTTTGACAAGTCCACATACACCACACCCACAGACCTTGCATCCCCTAATGGGGTAGCAATCAGATCTAACAGGTCCATGAGTGCGGTGACCGTGGACCTGCCACTTCTAAAACCTGACTGAAAGGGAGACAACTTCCTATACTTTTCAAAGTAGTTCATTAGTTGCCTATGGATTATTCTTTCTAATATTTTAGAGACAGTGGACAACAAAGCGATTGGGTGATAGTTTGTGGGGTCGGTGGGATCACCTTCTTTGGCTAAAGGGACAATTTTAGCTAGTTTCCAACTCTGTGGAAATATCCCATCACTCAAACTCCAGTTAAACAAAGCAGCCAAAATCGGTGATATTTCAGACACTGATTCTTTCAATAGACAATTTTCTATTCCACCAATGCCACTAGCTTTTTGAGTTTGTAGTTTATCTATCATGGCTGCAATGTCTTTAGCATTTGTACTTTGAAATCTAAACTTGGGACCATTTATACCTAGATTTATGTCAAAGGGTGCATTACGTTCTTCATTTGCACCAGCTGTTTCGACATCAGGAAGGTCTTCAAAATAATGATTTAACAAATCTGCTGCTGTATCCTTATGTTGCAAAACCCCATTTATCGTTATTTGCACCACCTGGTTGTTTCTAACTGGTGTTTTTAATCTGTTTATCAGTGACAAATGGTCCCTGGGGTTCTTTGTGGTTTGGATTTTTTGTTTGCAATAATATGTCTTAGCATTTCTGATAGCGGTAGTAACTTTGTTATGATTTTAAATCTGGCCCAAGAATCAGGACATAAGGTTTTGTTTGCTTTCTTCCATAATTGATTTTTTTATCTAATCAATTTGTTTATTTTTGGTCCCAACCAAACAGGTCGAATAGATTAGGTTGTAACAATTTCTTTAGGTGCAAATCTGTCACATGCCTCCAAAAACAACTCAGTGAATTGGCATTAGAAAGATTTGATACCAGGGCACATTTAGCAGATACCTGCAAAATAACAACCTATTGCATTTCCTAGAGGATTTCCTAAAAATAGGTTGCTTAGAATTATGTTTATTTAGGGTGTCACCTGTTTTTATAGTGCATTGTATCACACAGAGATCTCCTAACCTAAATTAGGTGGTTCCACGCCAAATCCTACCGCTTCTAGGTCTGGGGAAACAAAAATTGAATCCAAAATGTTTCCTCGACTTGTAAGTTTATCCTTCCTTGTGGAAGAATTTATCTTCTATGGATTTTTAAGATGTAGTGGATACACAGAAGCAACATAAACATTTTCCCTGTATTCACTTATCTATGGCCACTCTCAGCACGTCATCTGACGCAAATATTCAGCAGCTTCAGACTTCAAAAACAGCCAATCGAATGGCATTATTATTGCCTACTTTCATACCTATAGCCAATGGTACCCAGTCACAGTACTAGATCAACTTAGTCTTGCATGTTCCTGCAAATTCATCTATTCCTCTCTGCATGACAGAAAAAAGAGACCATCATGACAACATCCAGGTTTATGTTATATCTAAAGACTCTTCTGACCTATCTGGTGATTCATTTTGCAGTGGAGCTGCCACCACAGCATCAAGAAAGAACATTCCGGGCCATATCATCAAACTTCTGGGCCACTGGTCTTTCTCCAGCTATAAAGTATACATCAGAGCCACAGTAACAACACTGGAAGGCATATAGGATCATCTACCTAGAGACCAGGGCAAGAGGGGAGGCGAGGGAGACCTGTCCCCCGAGGGTCCTCCCCGATTGCAACTCAGCCAGAGCCAAGTATCGAGGTGCCAGAGGCAATGTTTGCTCTGGCGGGCCTCCTCGGTGGCTGTTTCTCCAAGCTTTGACTACCCCAGACTGACAAAAGGACAACATTTCAAGATAATCCTACCTACGGCCGTGCTGACAGCAGGAGTCGTTTGTCCTGTAGAGGAGTTTTTTCTCGCCTGACGACCGCAACCTCAGTTTACCCAAAATGACCTTCAAAGCAAGTGCATTTCCCTGGGCAGATCTCTTTTCTCTGAACTCGGGACACCAATTTTGACTTTTGCACCCAAAGCACCCATTGGCCAGGGGAACTTGGTGATGCTCCTCTCCCAGCACAATATCAGGGAGGAAGGGTCCAGCTCCTGTTCCACTAGAAGGAACACTCAGAGATCAGGGCAAGAGGGGAGGCGAGGGAGACCTGTCCCCCGAGGGTCCCCCCATTGCAACTCAGCCAGCGGCGAGTATCGAGGTGCCAGAGGCAACGTTTGCTCCAGCGGGCCTCCTCGGCGGCTGTTTCTCCAAGCTTTGACCACCCCAGACTGACGAAAGGACAACATTTCAAGATAATCCTACCTATGGCCATGCTGACACCGGGAGTCGTTTGTACTGTAGAGGAGTTTTTCCGCCCACCTGCCCACCCCGTTTCCTCCTCCCATTAAATGCTCGGAGGCTCCACCTTCTGGACCCAGCTCACCCTATCAGACAATTGGGGAGGTAATAGTAGCTCACAGTGGTACCGCCTACCTTAATCCCAGTCTGATCGCATTGCTCTGGGCATCCTAACTACCTATAGACTATCTGGACAATCACCACAGGGGGCTTGCCCCCCAGTAATTTACCTCTGGTTTCTGTCTAGCCAAATCATTGTGGATTTGCCTCTTGTGAATACAGTATTGAGCTTGACATTGTGCCATACTAGACAGTTTTGTCCAGAATAGGATTCACTGTGCCTTATTAGACAGCCATAACCCTAAACAGAATTTATTACTATTTAGTTATCACTGTGTCCTACGTGACAGCCTCTTGTACAGAATGGAAATTGTAGAATAGGATTTAGATAGCTACTGCTCAAAATTTGAATACATAGTCATCACTGTGCCTTGCTTGTCAGCGCCCTGCTAAAAGTTGAAAGTTGGAACTATAAACTGCACTGTACACTGTAACCAACACTGTGCCTTACTTGACTGCTTGTGCCCAGTTTCTGCCTTCACTTCCGGCCAAAGTGTCTTAGTTTATGGGGTCTTAAGTTATGGACAAGGTGTGCTGACTCTGCGTCTGGCCCTGAGTCACCTCCCTATTAGGCATAGTCTACTTGATCTACCAAGCACTCAGACTGTGTAGTTTGCTACTTACTATTTGCTACTTGTTATTTCAGTGTCCAAACTGCTAAATTGTACCCAAACCATCCTCTCTTTCCCCCCAAGCCTCATCTGAATCTAAACTGCCTGGCCCATACCCCCTAGCTGGGCAAAGATTAGTAGTGGGAAGTGGCTGGGGCCCTTACCCCACAGCCGTCCAAAGCAACTGGCAAGCATGTGGCCCTGGCACCCACACCTCCCAATGAGGGGAAGGATGCTCCCTCTAGCAAAGGGAAAGGGCATGCAGTCCCCCACCCGTGGCTTCCTGCTACATGCTGGTCTCATATTGGGGCTCGCCATACTTTATGTGCTCTCCACACCCTCACTGTCCTCAGGGAATTGCTGGGAGAAGACTCCCTCTGTGGATGAACCTGACTTCCTGTTCTCGAACACACTAGTCATGACCACCAAGACCACCCATCCTCCCATCTGGTGCCTTGACCTCAGATGTCTTATGCACCCCACCAGGGTAAAGAGACGCCGTGCCTTCACTCCTCCTACTGGCCCGGCTGCTCCAAGATGATATCTCTCCTGGCTCCTCCTCATAATTCTCCAGGCTGGAGATATCAAAATGAACCCAGGCCCAACAAACCAGGCAGTTCCCATTCCTCCAGTATGGGGTCTGGGTAAGGGTCTCAAAATTGCACATCTCAGCGTAAGAAGCCTGCTCCCTAACCGAGATGAGTTAGTGTTCTGGGTCACCCTATACAAACCAGATGTCCTTGGAGTGACGGGGACCTGGCTCAAACCCTCAGTACCTGACTCTGCCTGTATGCTTGCAGGGTATGAGTTCATATGCCAGGACAGACCAGGGAACAAGAGGGGGGGTGGCATCATGATCTATTTTAGGGACCATCTAAAGGTCTCCCCAATTACTCATGTGCCATCTCTCTCCTCCCCTTGTGAGCTACTGCATGTAATACCCTTACTTGGGAACGCTAAAAAATTGCATGTAGCCTGTACATACAATCCCCCAAGGGCAGACTTCCAGGACTGACACACCTCCTGGACTCCGTCGGCCCCTGCATTGGGGACAATGAGCTCATCATCCTGGGGGATGTTAACCTCAACTGGACCGGGGGAAATGTAAAGCAGTATGAGCCCTTACTCGCCAAACTTGCCCTGACCCAGCTTGTGCAGGAGCCTACCAGGTGGGCGAAAAATGGATCCACCAATGCCCTGCTGGACTGGATCCTATCCAACCACCCTGATAGGATCTCCTCAGCCGGAATACTCTCAGACTCCATCTCTGACCACTCACCAGTCTTCTGTGTCTGGAGGATTCCCTCCTCCAAAATACCCCATAAAGTCATACTGATTAGAAACTTCTCCAGGTTCAATCCTGCTGTGTTTCTTATGGACCTAAGCCGTATCAACTGGGTTGAGGTATTTGGAGCCTCTGACCAGTCTGTGGCAGCTTCCCACTTTCTTGCCTCCTTAGGTGCCTTGCAAGATAAGCACACCCCGGAGGTCACCCAGAGGGTGAGGGGATCCGCCACCCCTTGGCTGCACAGGAGCCTCCTAGCCCTAATGAGGGCCAGAGACAAATGCTGATCCCATTTCAAAGGTTCCCTTGATCGCACCCTATTCCAGCGATATAGGCACCTCAGAAACAAATGCAAGAAGGCCATCAGAATTGCAAAAAGTGACTTCTGCAAGACTGCCCTACTCAGCTCTGCCAGTGATCCCAGATGATTCTGGAGTAACATCAAATCTCTTGTCTGCGGATCCATTCACCCGGGGGTATCCGACATGACTATCGGAGGGGTATCCTGCAACAACCCACGCATCATTGCCAACGCTTTCAACTCTCACTTTTCTGACCTGACAGCCTTCACAGCCCTCTTCCTGACTGACTGGGTCACCTCCTCCACTCCTCCACCCACCGGACAGGAGGATCACCCCCCTAGACAAAAGTTCTACCTCAGAGGTGTAACAGTCAAGACATGATGAGGCTCCTCTCTGGCCTCTCGCAGTACTCCAGCCCTGGCCTTGACAACCTGGAATCAAAGTTACTAAAACTAGGCTCCACTCACATTGCTCCCCCAGTAGCACATATCTTTAATCTATCTCTTGCCAAGGGAACCATCCCTGAAATCTGGAAGGAGGCGAGGTTTGTCCCCGTCCTGAAGCAAGGAAACCCCAAAATCCCGGACAACTATTGTCCAGTTTTCATCCCTCAGCAAGCTCCTCAAAAAGGTAGTGGCTGAGCAGCTCTCTGAGTACATACTGGAGCATGATCTCCTGTCCCCGGCCCAGCATGGTTTCTGCAAGGGGCACAGTACCACCACAGCCCTGGTCACTGTCTCCGCGAGCATCAGGGCCACCATGGACCAAGGAAAACTCTGCGGAGCCATATTTATTGACCTATCCAAGGCATTAAACCTTGTAGATCACAAGTTGCTCTGTACGCAGCTGTTGGCACTCAGCCTCTCCCCTCCAGCCATGAACTGGCTATCGGACTACCTGCATGGTAGAACACAGAGGACCTGTTTCAACAAAGTCCTATCTGAGCCATTACTGGTGACCTCTGGCATCCCCTAAGGGTCGGTCCTGGGTCCTCTCCTCTTCTTCCTCTTTGTCAATCAACTCCCAGTGGCTGCAACTAACTGCAATGCCATGCTGCATGCAGATGACCTGGTTATCACATCTCACTCCAGGAATATTGCCTCCCTCAACCAAAACCTAACTGAGGACTTCAACAATGTCCTGGCCTGGGTAAACAATCATAAACTAGTCTTGAACCTGAAAAAGACCCAGGCTATGCTATTTGACTCCACAGCCAGAATCAAAGCCCTACCAACCACGCTGGAAATAACTGGTCCGGATGGAGCCTCACTCCCAATATTGCTCTCAGTAAAGCACCTTGGGGTTACGCTAGACCCGCAACTTGAACTGGGGAGTCATATTCTCAACATCTGCAGGGCTACAAAGAGTAAACTGGGACTGGCCTATAGGGCCAAACACAATCTCACCTTGGCGGCCCGACTGGGCCTGGCGAGAGGTGTCCTCCTTCCCTCTCTAAGCTACGAAATGCACATATTTGGTCACTCCCCCAAAACCCACCTCACGAGGTGGCAAACGACATATAACAACATCTGTCACTTTGTCTTGGCTGCCCCGCATCTCACGCACCACTGCGAGCTTTATGAAAAGCTCCACTGGCTTTCCCCGGCCAAAATACCTGGACTTCGGGCTAGGGTGCCTAGTGGGCAAAGTAATGAGAACCGGAACCCCCAAGGGGCTGGCCCTGCTTCTACCACCAGCTGGCCTCTCCCCTTACCAACTTAGGTCCCAGGCTCCAGGGATGCTAAGAGTTCCTCCCTCTCGGACCCACATGGGAGACAAGGACTTCTCTGTATGTGTCCCCAGACTCTGGAACTCTCTTCCTGAGTCTGTCCGCTTGGCCCCCTCGTATCAGTGATTCCGCAAATCCTTGTGGGACATCCTGAAACTAGACTCGGCCTGTGGTTGCCCTAGGCCTCCCTAAGTTAAATGGCCTTTCGTCTGTTCAGTCCCCAGATCGCATTTGCAGGAATTTCCTGCCCAACTCTGGGTGTCCCCTGCACAATACTGTACGCCCTGTGCTACAGACGGAGCTTTATTTTTTGTGGCTACAACCTGTCCTCTACCACCAGCTCTGGTAGTGCCACAATGGTTGCACTACAACATATCCGATAGAGCTACAATATTATGTGTGTTTATGATCTGTGTGTTTATGATCTATTACTGTCTTATCTGTAGATGAACTGTCTATTCTCTCTGTTGATGCTCTCCACTGTGCTTACACATGATGCTGTGCTGTAATTATGTACTGTGATGTACTGTGATGTGCTGTGATGATGTACTGATGTAATTATGTACTATGATGTGCTGTAATGATGTACTGATGTAATGATGTACTGTGATGTGCTGTAATGATGTACTGATGTAATGATGTGCTGTGATGTGCGTAATGATGTACTGTGCCCTGTACCCCATTTGTTGTAATCTCCCAGGTCGTTCCTGAAAATAGGCATACTACTTGTCTAGTGTACTTACCCAGTTACCAAAAGCTAAATAAATAATAAATAAATAAAAATAAGCCCATATAGATGGTGAACCCAACCTCCTGGTTCAATGGAGGTTTCCCCTTAGGGTTTTTTCCCTCTGCCAAGTGCACTGGATTCTCACTCTGTGAGATGGAGAAGGTGGTTCATGTCTGTTACTATAACTAGACCTTTTGGCCTTCATTCATACTTCAGGCATTTCCTTCAGCCATGATATCCCTTCTCTTCCCACCTCTACAGAGGGTGTAACTACCTAAGGAGAGCAAAGGCTGAAGGTACGGTCACAGGAGCACTACATCACATAAGCATTTCACATAGCCATCTGCCACATTGAATAAAGAGGCTTGACTGAGGTCCACATTGAATAAAGAGGCTTGTCTGTGGTTCAAGGTAGCAGCTAGAATACTCCATCCCAGCACTATAGAAGGCAAGCTATCCTAGACCTCCCAGCCTTAATTTGCCCCCCACCCCCGTCCACTGATCCTCCTCCTCCTTTTCTGGCTGACTCTCTTTTCTTCCTTCAGGCTTTCATCCATACTTCAAACATTTCCTTCAGCCTCAAGATTCCTTCTTTTGGCACCTCTACCAAGGGTGTGGAGAAGCTAAAGAGAACACACAAATGATACATTCACAGAAGCACAATATCTCATAAGCACTTCATGTAGCCAGCAGCTACATTGAACTACATACTTTACCAAAGGATCTCGGTCCTCTAGACAGCTTCCACTTTAAACTGCTTCACTACACTTGACATTACAGTCCTCTACTTGTGACACCCACATTGTTGTTGTGGAAAGGGTTCTGATGTCACAAAGGGAGTATTATTATGTTAGGTGTAGGCAAACAGCCAGGGCAAATGCAGTCTAGAGGATAATGATGCTGTTATCAGGTCAATTTCCACAGTTCTCAAGAAAAAAGGGGACACTGCATGTAGAAGATAAAGAAAATATAAGCTGCCTTTGTTCTAACTATTATGGGTCCCATTGTCTGTTGCATCTTTAGGGTGCAAATGGGGTCCAAAAACAGCCATATAAAAAGGCCTGACTGAGCCACCAGTGAAGGTGATTTTAACTCATGATATCAAAACCAAACACATATACTACTATTGGAATTGTGGTGAGAGGACAGAGGGTGTTGGCATGACCTCTATAGTTCTAAAGTGTGCCTCAGTTCCCTGTTCCACACACAGTAGAAGACTAATAAGCAAGCTGCATAGCTTAGGAGTGGATCCAAAGGGGGTAAGCTGGGAAAGAAATTGGTTAAAAGATAGGTGGCAGAGGGTGGTGGTACATGGAGTTCACTCAGAGGAATGGAGGGTGACCAGTGGGATGTCGCAGGGATCAGTGCAGAGACCAGTCCTCTTTAATGTCTTTATAAGTGACATTGCAGAGAAGCTGGAAAGGAAGGTGTGCCTCTCTGCAGATGATCTCAAACTCTGCAGTAGGGTGAACACTCCGGGGGGTGGTGGAAAGGATAAGCAGCGACCTGACAAAACTCAAGGAGTGGTCAAGGGTATGGCAGCTGAGTTTCAATGCAAAAAAGTGCAAAATAATGCACTTAGGGTGCAGAAACCCAAGGGCAGAGTACAAAACTGGAGGAGTGGTACTGCCAACTGCCAAGCAGGGATGAGACCTCAGATAATCACTCGGATGACCTAAAGGTGGCCAGGCAGTGTGACGAGGCAGTTGGGAGGGCTAGTGGAATACTGAGGTGCATAGGGAGGGGTATAAATGGCAGAAAGAGAGAGGTGGTATTGCCTCTGTATAGATCACTAATAAGACCCCACCTAGAGTACTATGTCCAGCTCTGGAGATCACATCTCTGGAAGGACACAGACAGAGTGGAGATGGTGCAGGGGAAGGCAACTAAAATGGTGCAAGGTCTGCATTAGAAGCTCTATGAGGAGAGACTAAAGGACCTACATAGGTACACCCTGTAAGAGAGGAGGGAGACAGGAGATATGATAGAGACCTTTAAATACCTCACAGGGATAAATAAGGTACATGAGGGAAGTGTTTTTCAGATAAAAGGTGCTCAAGAACAGTGCGGCATGATAAGCAGCTGGAGGGGTAGGTTCAGGAGAGATGTGAGGAAGTACATCTTCTCAGAAAGAGTGGTGGATTCCTGGAACAGTTTTCTAGTGGTGGTAGTGGCGACAAAAACAGTGGCTGAGTTCAAGAATGCATGGGATAGGCAAAAAGGAAATCTTAGGGAAAGGAACGGGGTGGGTGAATGGGCTAGAGATCAAGTAGGATCTGCGGTGATACTATACTCAGGGGAAAATGGGCAGACTAGGTCGGCCAAATGGTCCTTATCTGCCGTCAAATTCTGTTTCTATGTTTCATGGTGCCTTGCACTAGGACGGTTTAGGCTTTAAAATGTATGCATGTGACTGCGAGAGATTTGTATTCATTTTCCTGGGGATCCTGTGATGTGGAAGGAGAAACAGGATAAGAAGTGTACACTATAATGAACTACAGCTACAATAAGAATAGTAAATCAAAAATGGGGAAAAACAATATGCAGAATTACACAATGAAAGTAAGGGGCCTCTGGAAACACTCAGTGCATTACAACAGTACTGGAGTGACAAATGTAGAGAGCTTAAAGTACAAGGAACCTCACAAGAGGTGGCAAACATTGCATGCTGGAAAAGCATAATGTGTACTAGTCACCACTATAGTAATGGATGGTGAGTTCATATAGCTGTGCTTTCTGCCCAAGACCAGAGGATGAGCACAGCGGGGGAAGGGCTGCCCCACTAATTAGGAATTCTCTAAGAAAGTCCTGATTGCTCAACAGCTTATTTTTTATTTTTTTTTGCATCTGGGAGTGATGAATTAATTGTGTCAGTATACCTTAAGCAAGGAAAAAATGTGGTAAGAGGGGAAGAAAGATAGTCTGGTATTAGGGCAGTACTAACTTTATACCCATTTTTATGTTGTCTTGTGCACGCAGCACAAGCAACATTTTGTGACAGCTTGCTGGAGTAGCAGGTTGTGGAGGTGTGGCTGTGTTGTGGCTAATGGCACCACTGCTTTTTTGGGCTGGTCTCTGTGGCACCAATGAATGAGCATGCTGTCTATAACAGCAGGTCAGAAGCATGCCACCAACCTGAAAGAATTTCACCGCTGCAATAAGTAAGTGCCCTGTCATTGCAGGACATGGCTTGCCTGCTGAAACATTTCAGTAAACATGGTGGCAGCTGCCACCGTCTGCCTCTCACAGTCCCACAAAAGCTAACATCAGGGGTGCCCAATCCCCCTGTCGCCATGCCCCCTCCCCAGTTTGTTTGTCAATGGGGGAGCCTAATCCCCATCGGCATAATGTTCCCCCTTTCTGCCGAGGGTGGTGCCCAATCCCCCTCGGCATCATGCCCCTCCCCAAAACACAGACATGCTTTCTTTGCCAATGGGGGGGCCCAAACCCTGTCGGCTTTGGTCCCCTCTCCCCAAAAAACACAGGTGGCACACTGGGAGCCCACCCCAGCGTGCCCAATGTAGTACCTGAAAAAAGAAAACCTTACCCTGAAGTGTTTTTTCTTTTTAATTTTTCCTGTAAACAAGAAAACAGTCCTTTGCTTCTGTTGCACCCTCCCCCAACCCTCACCCACCCTCTGCGCACCCCACCTCCCTGAAGTCCCCCTCACCCCATACTTACTTCTGGACCCCAGCGTGATGACCTTCAGTGGAGCGGAAACATGTCTGCACTCTTCAAAGCCGTCCGCGAACTGAAGAAAATCATGGTAAGCTGTATAATAGCATCAATGGGGGAGATTCAACTTAGGTAAATATCTCAGCCACTTTTGCAACTTTTGGCTCCAAATTTTCAACATGGGGTTCTTGGGACCCCACTTCATGAACTCTGTCACTGTCATTTCATTATTCAGTCCTGAAAGCTGATCTCGTGGTCGGTGCAAGGAATCACCTTTCAGGACCAACTAATGAAACAGCAGTGTCACTGTTCATGAGGTGGGCTCCCACAGAACCTATGTTGCAAATTTGGTGAAAAAATTCCTAAAAATGACTGTGTTACAAGTATGCATTGCGCAGTTTCCAAGCACACTCATAAGTTTGAGAATTTGTAATATTTTCACTCCAGATTTTCAACATTGTCATTTGTTCACACCTCCTTATGAACAGTGCAGCCAACATTTTTCACATCCTGCCCAAAATGTGTTTTGGAATCACAGAAGCTAGACAGCAGAAAAGGACCACACTTCCTCATCTAGTCTGCCCCATTTTACCCCCTACACTTTCCCTTACCTGCCAGCTCCTGCCCTCCCCCCG
Source organism: Neoceratodus forsteri (assembly GCA_016271365.2). Taxonomy (NCBI): domain Eukaryota; kingdom Metazoa; phylum Chordata; order Ceratodontiformes; family Ceratodontidae; genus Neoceratodus; species Neoceratodus forsteri. The sequence goes on from CM057455.1 coordinate 299,290,668, forward strand.
ATATTCAGTCCCATATGCCTGTCCCATGCCTTCTTGAATTCTTCCACCAATCTAACCCCCACCACTCCATATGGTAGTATCTTCCATGGCTCCACCACCCTCTCTGTGAAGAAATGCCCGTCACATTACCCATGTATCTTTTTCCTTGCAGTCTGAGGGTATGCCCTCTAGTTCTGGCCCCCTCATTCCTCTTGAGTAAACCCCCTTCCCCTACATTATTAAGGCCCTTTACATTTTTAAAAGTTTCAATCATGTCTCCCCTCTCTTTCCTTGCCTCCAGCATGTACAGATCCAGCTCCTTACATCTCTGCACAAAATGTCTTCCCCTGCATGCCTTGCACCATCTTGGTTGCCCTTCTCTGAACCTTCTCCAATGCATCTATATCCTTGCAGAGATGTGGTCTCCAGAACTGAACCCTGTACTCCAGTTGCAGCCTCACCAAGGCTTTGTAAAGGGGCATTATTACCTCCCTCCTTCTGTTAGTAATGCCCCTGCCTATGCATTCCAACATCCCATCGGACTTTCCGACTGCCCTGCTACACTGGATTTCTACCTTAAGGTTCGAGGAAACTATGACCCCTAGATCCCTCTCCTGCTCCGTATCTTTGATTTTCTCCCCACCTAGGGTATATCCTGCTTGTGTGTTTCTACTCCCCAAGTGCATCATAGCACACTTCTTGGCATGAAATTTCAGCTACCACTTCTAAGACCACTCCTTGAGCTTGATTAGGTCCTTCCTTATGTCCTCAACCACCCCCAAGGTGTCCACACTATTGCAGGTTTCTGTATCATCAGCTAATAGGCACACCCTCCCCCTCAAACCTTCTGCAATATTGCTGATGTAGATGTTGAAGAGAAATGGACCCAAGACTGACCCCTGTGGCACTCCACTCTTCACCCTCCCTGTCCTGGAGTGTACCCCATTTAGCATCACCCTCTGAGTTCTTCCTGCTAGCCAGGCCTCCACAAAGCTTGTTATTTGCCACCCAACCCCAGACTTTCCATCTTGCTTACCAGCCTCCTATGGGAGATGGTGTCAAAGGCCTTACTGAAGTCCAGATAGGCCACATCCACCACCAGTCCCTGGTCAATCACATGAGTCACCCAGTCAAAGAACTCTAGGTCTTTCTTGGTGTTCTGAGTGCCAATCATCTAAAGCAAGATGGGACATTCATTACTCAACAGATAATTGGAAAATTCAGGGCACCAGAATTAATGAGGTCCTTCTCAAGTCTATGAGCCCTCTTTTGCTCCTTTAGCAGGTGTCAGAAACAGATTGGCCAAACAGTCAATCTCTGAACCCACTGACTTGCTGTTACAGGTCAGAGGTGACAAAGATGGCTGCCAGATGTATATTTCATAGGCAGTCTTTTACAAAAGGCCTTTATTTATACAACTATGGCTTTTTAAAACTACTACAAGACAAATTGTTCCTGGTTGTGCTTAAGTGTTGTTTCAATTGGGGCAACAGTTGGGGTATTCCTGATTCAGCTGGGAGATCTGCTGCATTTGCTCTGTCATTGGTGGTTGATGCCTTTGGTGTGCAGGGAGTCTTGAATGTAAGCCCCATATGTGGATTACGCTCTCCGCCTACTACATAATTGACATTCATGTCAATCCCAGCCTGAGAGTCCAAAAGTTCAAACACATGCACACTTAGGCTTTTATACCAAAGGACTCCAATCTAGCACATGTCAACAGATAACTGCCATCCTAAATAGACACAAAAGTTCCTGTCTAGCACCAGTTTTTGTTTAAACACCCCTTCATTCTAACACACACTTTCATAAACTCACCTGGGTCATCAGTAAAAACTATGTGGTGCAATGATCTCAATGTAATATACCTCAATGAACTATGTGCATGAGCAAGTTGGTGGAGGCACCAGAGGAATCATAGATAATTCTTATTAGTGGCTTGATAATTCTATCTGAATGACCTACTGGGGTTGATGCTTCTTTCCTCGTGATGCCTGTCTCCTTGGCCAGCGAAGGATCATCCTCAGTAAAGGTAGGCTGTACTACTGCCTCTGGCTCTGGTGGCTCTCCAACTTCTTCCATGGTATTGACATCATCAGGTACTAGCCATGTATCCAAGGGCACAAATGATTCTCCATAGGGGTCTAAGTGATATTCACTGTGATTAGATGTCTCCTGAGGTGTTTATTCTGGTTGCAAGCTGGTAATATTGATGGTTGAATAATATTATACAAATTCCATGTTCTCATTGCAGGTGGCACTGTTCATTGTGCTCTATGATAGGTGAGGTAGTGCCTCAGTTGTGACTTTCCATCTGTGGGCAATAGATCTAGTCTCAGGTCTCTGAGGTAATTTCGACACAACAGGAGTAGCAGTGGGTACCATGTTTTTAATAGGCAACAAGTGATTCCAGTGGACGGTCTGAGTTCCCTCTGCCCTGCTTCAGTTTGTATTTTGCAGACAGGAATGTCCAGCAGTTGCTCCATGGTAATGTAAAGGCTGTTCCCCTACCGATCATCAGTCTTGTGCTTTCTGGTCAGTACCAGATTCTGAAAGAGTACTCTGTCTCCTGTTAGCTACTCTTGAGCCTTGACTTTTTTGTCATATATGTCCTTGTTGCTTTTTGTTTCACTGGCCCTTGCATCCGAGGTCAGCTTGTAGACTACATTCAGCTTCTGCTGCACATATTGCAGATAAGTCTCCAGATGAGCTATACTGGCAGATAGACCAAAACAGAAGTTCACAGGTAATCTAGATGCTGTCACACATCAAAAAGTAGTGAAAGTACCCTGTAGTATCATTTGTTGTGCAATTGTAGGCATGAAGTGACATGCTTTCTTGTTAGCTACATTTGGCCTTCTCCCTTGGGTTCAAGGTGCCTAACATGTTTAATACTGTTTGACTGAATCATTTGGGTTGTGTTCCCTTGGGGGTGATGTGGGATGATTCTTATCTTGCGGATTCCTAAAATGAATAACAGTTCTTTAAGAAGTCTACTTTTACAGTCCCAGCCTTGATCTGCATAGATCCTCTCTGGCACTTATAAACACCAGTACTTTGGCAACTGTTGTGACCTTTTGAGCCTTGGTTGAAAAGCCTTGCACATGCCTCTAGAAGTGTTGTATCACAACCAGAATGTTGGCAATGTTTTGATTTTAAGGCTATAGACTGAGGAAAGTGATACATACCAGTTCCAAGAGGAGCACTGGTGGAAATTTTGCTAAGAGAGGCAGCCCTCTTTGGCAACATGTTTCATTGCATGCACTAGCTGCACTGCTCTCAGTATTGCTCCATTTTGTTTCCCATGTGTGGTCAACAAAAACTGATATAGTCTTATATCCCCTCAATTGCCAAATGTTTAATGTGACTGTGCAGGGCATGCGTGACAGTCAACCTGATTTTTCCAGATAAAAACAACTGCTGTCTTGGGAACCTATTGTGACACTTGGACAGCTGGTTCTGATCGCGCTATGATTTTTGTAATATAAAAATAAAATGTAGTGTGATTGTCTGTCATAAGAAATACTGTGCTCCTGGGATGACCCCCGGTATCACTTCAAAGGACAGGATATGTTAAACAGCAGATCTCTGTAATGTGATTAACTTCCAAAGACTCGCATTTTATGTTCTTGTTGTTGAGCTGTGCTTCTTTGAAGGCCAGGGACTAAAAAATCAATTTTATGACATCCTCAGGAAGGGCAGTTAATTTCAACTGGTGCCGGAAAAACTATGTTACAGCTAGGTGAGAAAACTGCAGAGTTGTAAAAAGTCTGTGATGTCTATGAAGGGCAGAAAGATACACTAGATCAAAGGGTCATATGGGGAAACAAGTTTTTGCTGATGTCATCTTATTTAATTTACCTTCTGAGTGATAGGACATCCTGGTTGTATAATTTTTAATATTTTAAAAGGAGGAGCTAGGTGGCATCATAGAAGGGGTGGAGACCCAGGGTTTAAACAGTAATCTGTATTTCCACGTAGAGACATTCTTGTTTGGCCTCTCTGAAGCAACATCTACTTCAAGCACTGTTAGAAGATATACATTAGATAGACCAGTCTAATTGTCTGGTGGTAGGAATTTGTTTGCACTTTTTTAAAACCTTGTTCTTTTAAGTGATTGTATGTATTGTGATATGTTGTTCTTTGTTTACATTTTTCATTTTTATCTATTTTAAAGTAAACCTCTATTTTAAAGAGACTGCTTGGTGTGCCTTCGAAATTCTTTCTTTGACAAGTGAAGCATATATCATTAAAGTTGACATTGTGCATCAGTTTAATGATATACCAGCTGGGAAAAGGTAAGAGTTTATCTGAGGTCTGTCATAGAGTTTTTAAGGGTTCATTCTGTACACCTGGTTAGGTGCCCATAAGTGAAAGATATCTGGTATTCCCCGAAGAGCAGAATTATCTGAGCCTGCACATTGGGTACGCTAGCAAGAGGTTCACAGTTTGAATCCCTTCAGAACTTGAGACCAAAGGTGATTTGGACCCACAAAACAGACAGGAGGGTTACCCTGTTCTGTTTCTGTTCACAATACTGCACTCAGAGGTTGGCACTGTGGGAGCAGAGGGCCTGACCTGCTGAGTGGGGTTGTGACACCTATGAGGACCTTGTATTTCTCAGTACAGAAGGCTGTCATTCAGTTTCAACTTTGACCACTCTTTCAGTATTAAGCGAGTACTATATTAGCGTGTCTTGATACTACTTGGTTAGCTTGCTATCTTCCTTTTGAACAGTTGCAGCAGTGGATATGGTCAGATATTTCCTGATATTTTCACAGTAACAAAGACTGTCTACCCTTCCTTGTTCGTCCACCATGAGCTCGTTACCAAAATGGTGCATCTGGTCTTTGGCTATGCAGATGTGGTCTATGGTACAGCCTCTCCACCTCCCTAGCCAGACCTGGGCACTCTCTGGAATACCTTTTGCTGTTTTGTGACAAAACTGTCTGCCACATATGCACCACTGCTCCTTCTATTCCTCCCCATACCTTTACATCACCAGTTACAGTGGTCTTCCTTCATCTCCAAGTATTGGTTTGACTCCCTTCTTTCCTACCTCTACTTTCTACTCTCTCCCCTCTCCTCCCACCACTCCATGTTCCCTCCACTCTAGGGACCACCAAACCTTCTCCACACCTCACCCCCATTCCTCTACTGGGCAATTGTCCTTTTTCTATTGCTTGCCAACACTCTGGAACCAGCTCCCCTTTCTCCTTCGCCATTCCTTTAGGCTCCAGCTGAAGCTTCTCCTACCACCCACCTCCACTTACTTCCTGTAGGAGGTTCCCCCTATTTATTTTTCATAGCTCAGGTTTTTGTATCCCCTAGTACTTTTGTAATACTTGTTACACTGCATTGCTTGCCTCTGTACTGCTTTGTTGTTGAATTCCCAGTTTTCCACCTACACATGTATTTGCAGAGCATGCTTGCACTTTAATTTATTCCAGTTTTGTACCAGAGATGTACAGTATAATTTTCTACTCTGTGTCTGCAGTGGTTCTATGTCATAACAGTGAATATGTAATGGCGACTAAAATAACAGCAAGCACATTTCGCCAAAAACAAAATAGGCTATACAACCACCACAGCAATCGCCAAGACAGTGATGGCACTATAAAGTGCAAAAGTGAGAGAAGATAAAGTAATGTTTAATGTGGGGGGCTATGCCACCTGCACCCTTCTTTGCAGGGGGTAAGCCCCTCATGCTCCCATATTAATATAATCAACTCTGGGGGAAGGACACTGGGGGAAGGGGAATACACGGGAGGAGGGGCTACAGTATGCATGGGGGATACCCTGGCTGGGGCAACACAGTCAGGAGAACCAGAGGACAGAAGACAAAAAAAAATATTAATAGCCAAAACAGTTCCCAAGAACATTTACCTACAGGCAGTCCCAAACCCAGGACTATCAGCGTTCCATGCGGTGACCGTATCTACCACTCCAGGCAACCAGCTCAGCACTAGCAGGCTGCACTCCTCCATTTAGCCCACATCACGATACAATTCCCTCATCACTTGCCCTCGCTATTCTGTGCCTCCACACTCGCTATTCCCTTCCCTCACTATACTGTCATGTTCACTACTGCATCGGGTACGCAAATTGAGTAGCTCATATCTGAGTTGCTCAGTTTGCTTCACCCATATAACGTGGGACACTGTCTGCAGTTTGCATTCTGTTCCATGTAATGTACTCTTATTATGTTTTTCTGTTTCCTCCAATAACCATTCCCCTGGGTCTCACTTAGAAACAAACCTGGGCTCAGTGTGCCTCTCTTGTTTACCACTTCTCAGATAATTAAATAAATAAATAATATCACTAGAACAATTCCCTGCATGCTTGCAGCACCACTGCAGGGCCATCAGGGAGAATCTCTTTAGAAACTTGAAGACTTGTAGGAGGGCAGCAGCAAAGGCCAACAGGATGCTTGGATGCATCACTAGGGGGCTCACCTCCAGAAGGAGGGAAGTGATACTCCCACTGTATAACTGCTTGGTGAGGCCGCACCTCGAGTACTGCATGCAGTTTTGGAGACCACATTTAAAGACGGACATTGAACTCCTGGAGAGGGTCCAGAGGAGGGCAATCAAAATGATTTGGGGCTTGGCAGATAGGACCTATGGGGAGAGGCTCGAAGAGCTAAATATGTACACATTGGAAGAGAGAAGGGACTGGGGTGACATGATAGAGGTCTTCAGGTACATGAAGGGGGTAAATAGGGGAGGAGCAGTCATGGTGCTCCGAAGGAAGAAGGGGGGGCAACTAGAGGGTATGGGTGGAAGCTGGGGGGGGGGAGATTCAGGGGAGAAAGGAGGAGGAGGTGCTACTTCACTGAGAGGGTGGTGGAGCCATGGAATGCACTGCCCAGGGGGCTGGTGGAGGCAGAAACAGTGGAGGGGTTCAAGAGGGGGTGGACCAGGTGCAGGAGAAGGGTTCTGGAAGCAAAAACCAGTGCAGTGAGAATGTCTGGGACTGGGAAGGGAGAAGCCAGAGAGGGAGAGAGGGGCAGCAAGGTCAGCTCCCAGGGTGGGGGCTGACCAAACGAGCAGACACGAAAGACCATTAGGCCTATTCTGCTGGCATTTTAGTATGTTAGTATGTTAGTAAATATCTAGAGATCTCTGACCATGTCAATCGTTGCAACTGTTAGGCAGTGAGGATAGTCTAGAAACAAGGGTCCAGTCACTGTTCCCATTGCAAATCCTGGCAGCTTATCTGTGGCAATGTAATCTGAAAGACAGTGAAGCTGCAGTAAGCTAGGGGGCAACATTTCCCAGATATTCACAGGCTGTCCACAAGGTGGTGGGGTTTAGCTGGTGATAATTGTTCATCAGTTTCAAACGTTTTGCACAAGGCTTTGACAGTGGTTTCCGAAATCCAGAACCATGCCTATTTAATATGATTCAGTGGGCATCAAGACAAACTGTCTGCATTAGTGTGGTTCAATCCAGGTTAGGGTGAGTGAAAGTTGCCATTTCTGACTCAGTGGAACTTTCATGGAAACGGCATCTTTCATGGAAGTTTCCGAACTTCCTCCTGTGGCGGATCAGAAATCTTCCGAATGTTTTAAAGGAAATTTCTCTGGTTCACCCTGTGTTCTGTATCACTGATAAAGTTATATTATTCCCCCATCCAAGGCTGGCAGTCCATCACCGATCACCCACTGCTGTTGTAGACAGTTAAACAGCCCCCCAGTGGCTAGCATCCCTTCACCCCTCCATCCACTGTTACCCCCCCATTCCTTTCCACGTTTCCTGTGTATAATAAAATATATAATTTTCCTTGTGTGGTGGTCTAGATTGTGAACCCCCCTCCTTCCCTGTCCCTGATCCTAGTTGCCACAGTGCTTGTTTTTATTTTTTTTATTTTCTATTCGCTGGTGGTCTAGTGGCCTCATGTCCCACCACCCTGTCAAGTGGTGCTTCCCTATACCACCCCATTCCCCTACCCATCCTGAAAAGGAGTGGGCTACTGGCACAGCCCTCCACTCTCCTCCACAGCCGGTGGCCATGAGGTGTCCAATGAATGAGCGCATGCTCATTCATGCACTCATTCATTGACAACTCAGTGGCGCGCCAGCCATGGAGGGAGAGGAGGGCTGTGCCGTGTGCCTGCCTTTCAGGATGGGTGGAGGGAGGGTGGTACAGTGAAACACTATATGCTTGGGTGGAGGGGTGGGGCCACTAGACCACCAGTGAATACTTAGTGGACTGGGATGATTGGGTGGGGAGGGATGCTAGCCATAGCTGGAGGGGATTCTACCTCATCCGGGAGGAACCACTAGCCATGGTGGAGGTTGTTACTGAAATATCACCCTGTGGGTGAACGGGTGGTTTGGAGGCATCGCTACCTACATGGGGGGGTGTCACTCTGTAATGATACAGGGTGGATGATCACTGGATGAGGGGAGCCTCCAGATATTTAATCTATTTTCATTTATTTTTTGGGCTGCAGGGCAGGTGGAATTTCTGTGAAAGTTCAGAAATGGATTTCTGAACTTTGACAGAAGCGAAAGTCATACTTCCGCTTAAATTTCACCTGCGGAAGATTTTTTTTGCACAGCCCTAATCCAGGTCACTACTCTCATGTCGATGATGCTGACAACCACTCATGCACAGCAACACTCAGCTTTGATATGGTTTTCTCATATGTTAATGGACTGTGGTTCAATTTCATGGCAATGCAAGCTCCAGATAAAATTCATAAAATTGGTCAATCAACTATGGTCCTCTTGAGAACTAGAAACTCCAATTTGTATACAGGGTAGTTTCTTTCTGCTGAAGTCTGACATCTGCTGGTGAAGGCAACAGGGTACATCCTTTCTGGGTATAGATGATACTGATCTGAACATGATGATGTCGTCAGGATAAATCAGGAATTCCCACAAGTTCATATCACTCACTACACATGCCATCGGCCGCTAAAGGGTTGCAGGGATAGCAGAGATCCCTTGTGGCATCCATAGGAACTCATAAAATCTGAGAGGGAAGATAAAGGAGGTTTTCCTTCTGGGCGATGGGTATCTGGTAGTAGCTGCTTTTCAGATCTAGCGTAGAAAACCCTTTGATTTTATTTAGGCAATTCAATCCTGGGTGGATTCTCAGCATGGTGTTTTGATTCAGGATGGTCCTCTTGTTGAGAGTTCTATGCAAACACTCACAGACTCATTCTTTTCTGGGCTTCAAGATTCCGTAAGGATGTTAGCAGCCAGTAGCTCTTGCAGATGTCTTCTCTCATCATTTATATCTGCTGGTGATAGGCATCATGATCTCTCATGGAAAGGCCAGTCATCACATGTTTGATTAACCATCCAATCAAGTAACCTTCAGAGTCTGATTGGCATCCAAAGCTAGTCCTTTCAGGAATTCACTCATGGGCTTTCTTTTCCACATCTGAACTTTTAGGTTCTGCACCATCAAAATGGCTTGCTCAATCCAAGTGTCGAAATCTTCCTCCCACCCAAATGGGTGTTTGGTGGGCATGTGCTAAACACAGATTTTGGGTGTGAGTTTCCAGTTACCACTAATGTGCTTTAGAGAAGGTGTTTAATAAGACATCACCCAGATCTGGTGCAAACAATATGGCAACTGACAAAGTTATGACTAAATTACAAATTGTGTGAAGAATAAAGTCCATGAGCATGCACAGTTCAGCTTTAAGGGGACTTGTTCATTTTCCTATCATACATTCTGTATCACTATAGCTTGGTATATGGTAGTAGGACTTGTGTGTGGCAGATGATGGCTGGTCAGAGAGCCAGAGGAGACAGAATGGTATGTACTGGCTGCGTCTTCATGTCATGGGGGTGGGGTTTAGCATAGGTAGATAAGAGACTATCAGAGAGGGGATGAACCATTGGACACTAGGGAATATTTTCTATCTGATAAAAGGAATTAGGTAACATTGGGGGTTACCACTGGACAACAGAAACTATTTTCTATAGGCACACAGGGACTGGGTAAGGGCAGGGGATACCACCCAAGAATACAGGGAATATGTTCTGTATGCAAATGGTGACTGGTTGACAGTGAGAGGTGGCACAGGACACCAAAGAATATTTTTTTATGCAAATGCAGTAGGGAATACATTCTTATTGGGATCAGGTGATGGTATTTTTTACATTTTATTTATTTAAACACACAGCACCAATGCTGCAAGGGATGGTCATACATCAATGTGCGTGTTGTTAAAAGCTGGGTTTTGAAATAGCACTGCTAGTGCTTCCAAAAGTCTTTCAATATATCACCACACCCTATATGTAAGACATAGCTCTCATTTTCATGGGCACAATGGTGTATTTAGTATAATTGGACTAACCACCATGTGCTGTGCTATGTGTCTCTTTGAATAGAGCAGAAGTTGTGCTAAGAGGATATTGACTGCGCTATATCTGCTTAGTGAAGTGCTAATCCTATTTGTGCCACGCTAAGCATTTGAATATCTGGTTCTTTGATTTGAAATAAGTTTCATGTTTTAAAAACAGAACTCTTGAACATAACTTATAATATAAATAAAATAACAGATGGCCTACCACCAGTAACAAGACTGCAGTTCCATAGAGGGATTCCAGCGACATCAGATCCTGGAAAGCGAAGCTCTAGAGGTTCCCTGATGTTACTAGAATCCCAAGATGGATTTACCCAGCCTTGTTATGATGGTAAACAATCTGTTAATTTTTACAATAATGAGTAGGCTGTTTTTTTGCCTCTGTGAGTTATTAAGCCATAATAAACTGATTTCAACACTATGAAATAATGGCTTTCAGTGCAGTAGGCAGTTAGCGTAGAAGCTGCTCTACCACTTGACAGAGAGATAGATTCTTCAGATCCTTTATTATTGATCTGATTTCAGATCAATAATGTTATGAAACAGAACATGTGATCGGTGGTATTATGATCTCTGGGTGTCACTTCTGGCCTATGGGACAAAGTGACTACCCATATATTACGTTTATGTCTACAGTTACTGTGCCTCTTATAGATATAAGAAGTTCTTCTCAAGTCTTTGGTGTGCCAGAATGGCTTGCATTGCAGTTCTCTCACCCAGAGAATTTGATAATGTATTTTTATAACTGTAAGAGACACAGTGACAGTAGATGTGAGCATTTATTTTACATCACGCATTTGATTTCAGCCAATCAGTGCTAAGAACTGCAGGGGATCTTATGCTCCATATGGCTGTTGTCTTGTAAGGAAACAAAAAAACAGAGCATTCCACTTCAGATGTGGGGGAGAAGTGTTACACTCTGTTTTAACATTAAAACTATCAAACATAAAACTTATTATCTATCACTTTAGCTAACACAAGTGATTTATATTATGTTTATATGTGTACTGAGGGGTGTCTCTTACTGAATAGAAATGTTCTGTCATATTGGGAGCTATGTACAAAGGCACGCCGGGTATGTGTGATTCATCCATACCTGGTCCATGTAGCTACACATGCGCAGACAGGTTCAGGGTGCACAGTATGCACAATTGCGTGCACCTGCAGGGCACCCATCTGTAGCCCCATCCCAGTGTACAGCTGCACAGGTGTGGTTCAGGGGGCATAGGTGGGCATCAAATCAGATACCCGTCCTGGGTCCCTAAGTGGTTCCCCTGCTCTGCATCAGCAGGGGATTCTGGGAAGGTGCAGGACCATCTTTTTTTAAAGTATGGATGAGTGCCCCAATAGCTGCCCCCAGCCCTTCCTGTCAGCCAGGTGGGCTGGGGTAGCACGGTAGAGGGATTCTCTGTCCTGCCACAGCTGGTGGGTGTGATTGAGGGGCATGAGAAAGATACAGAAGAGTCCCCACTACCATATCCTGTGCCCCCTTTCTCCAGTACTCCATGCCTTAGTGAGTGGTTCGGACTGTGGGCGCACCCCAAGACATGTCCCTTGACCGGTCACGCACATAGCTGCGTGATCGGCCAGGGGAACAGGTGTGGAAGGGATTACCATCCCTTTTTTGTATGCAAGCAGGAGTCCACTGGATCCCCAGTGTATGGAATTGACACTTAAGATTGCCTACATGCCTCTGATCCATGATGCACAGCCAATCCACATCGTAATGTATAGGTCCTACTGTTTGGGTGAATCACTCAGCATGACATCACAGTCCTTGTGCCCAAACAGTGTGAGAGAATGTTCTTATACAATGGGACACCACTCTATACCTACTGTATAAACATTTGTAAAATGGCAAGAAAATAAATCAAGGAATTTCACTGGCCGAGGGATGTCACCTGATTTTGCATTGACACTATAAATGCACAGTTAGGTGCAAAATTTGATTTTCCTCCCCACAAATACCTACATAGAGTCATTTCATAAGTGTAATAAGTCATTCTAGGGTGTAAATTAACGGATTTTAATGCACTTCCCAGCGGTGTAAGGACCCTCGGCCTGATGTGCATTAAAATCTATAATTACCATACCACTGTTGCTTATTAAATGCAGTACATAGAATAAGCAACAACTTACACAGAAACATAGAAACAGAAACATAATGCAAAATGCAAGAACAATTCAAGACTCCAAGCAGTGGCTTAATGATGGATATTGTTTTGTGGTTGCATTTTCAAAGCTAGAAAAATTGCAAATGTATGGCAATAAAAAACATGCGCAAAGGTGGGTACCTTTGCACAACCGCAATATTTCTCACATGCACACAGTTTTAAAAAGGTTGATTTTTGCCACCTTTTCCATATTTTACGGCAGCTTGTGCATTTTGTTTTTCACAGCCATGCACAATAGTAAATGCTACTGGTGTGTAGAAAATACTAAGAATAGCATTTTTGCTGGTGCAAGGATTTTTCCGCCACACCAGTGAGTTACTCATGGGGACTTATACCCTGGGCCATGCCAGGCCCTTTGAAATCTGGGCCTCTGTAGTTCTAATTCTAAATGGCTAATCAAATTTCAGCACTCAAATGAGCAAGTGTAAACTAGAGAGCCTTACAGTGAGGGACCTGAGTGGGCCATGATAGTATGTGTGCTTTGAATCACAGAGAAATGGTTTGGAAACAGTTATTGCAGTCAGGTAGGGTTTGCTGAGGCACTGCCATAACTCTTAAAACACAGTATATCAGAATTAATCTTGTAACGATCATGCACATCTAGCAAGCTTTTTTCTAAGACTTCTGATGCATTTGCTTTTTAATTTAATATTTAATTTGGTGAGAACAAGCAGAGATGCAGTCATAGTTTAAATGGTACCCTGCTGAGCACAGGCAGGTTAAAAGTTCACGACCTACAGATGTGATTCATCAAATTATCGCATGCAATTACATTTGTATTTACACTCCAAATATTTACCTAACAAATTAACAAATTCCTCTTCACTCCTGAATATTCTTAGTTCTGCAGGTAATTTATTTCAGTGACTTGCTTCTGAATGCAGAAATGGTTTTTTTTAACCCTTGCATGGCCACAGACTGATATATCAGTCCAAAATTCCTATATGTTCTAATTCTGTTGGCAGTCTAAGGGTTAATACTGCTATCTGTAAAAAAAAGAATTCACTCTTTCTTCAGGTTACTGGTGCCGCTGTTTATCGGAGACAAAATTCAAGTAGGATAAAGCTGAACCAAATCAGTCCAACGACAACATACAGCAGTAGATGCCAAAAGTGCTGCAGAGTCTCCCCCACTCTGCTTTTAATCTCTTATTTGCAAATTGTATATAAACAGAAACTCAAGGAGAAAGCATCAAAATCCCATCCCTAGTCCCTGCCATAATCCTGACCAGTTTCATTGCAGCTACCATATATTTTCATGAAGGTCCTACGGGAGCACCTAGTTGTGAACTGTTTTGGCATGACATTTTTTTTCCATTTTAGTAAATTCATCTTGTTTTCTGTATAATTCACAGTTTTCTCCACAGCCATTGCCTCTCACCTGTCCTTTTTTCCCCCAATTGGTATACTATTTATTTGGAATGTTTTTTTAAGTCAGACGCACAGGAAGAGATAGCTATACAATCTTATTTCCCATTGTGACCTGGTGACAGGGGAAGGTGTACGCGAGCAAGAGGTGCAGGAAAGACAAATATAAAAATACATGATTACAAACGAAACATACATAATACAGCAGTAGTTTCCATAGTCCAGATCTAGATACATTGCTAGTGAGTGCAGTAAGGAGAAAATCTGAACTGAATTATCCTAAAGAGGGTATACATGCTACCCTATGCCAATAGGCTCCAATGCAGACCACTGCAACTTTGCCTTGCACCCCATGAGCCCCCCCCCCAATATCAGGACCCAGTTTCAGCTGCTGCAGCTTATTGCCAAGATTTCTGATTCCAGGAGAGATACTGAACCTGGTGGTATGAACACTCAAGGCCAGCTATCATTTGTGGTGCCTAGAAATTTTTCACCATATACAGTACGTCCCTCCTACCTCCAGATGACTAAGTCACCAGGGTTGATGCCGACATATGTGGGAAGGGCTGATGCCATGTGGTCAGGTTACCCATGGCATTCAAGCTATTGTATGATCCTCTGTAAAAGGTGTTCAGGCAGTGGGTTGATTGCTGCCTTCTCCTGGGAGTCAGAGAACGCAACCTTTGCAGTGCACCCCAGACTTCTCCAGCCTGTGATATGGAAGTCAACTTGGATCTCTGTGTACTACATCTGCACCACTGTGCTGGGAAGCTGCTTATCTTTTTTTTTTACATAGATATTTTTACCCAGCTATCTCCCATTGTCCCTCAGGGGTATGCCACTGTTCTGTATTGGCAGCCATCCATCCGAGTCTAACAACTAATCTACCTGTTTCTGCTCCCTCCCCAGCTCCATGGCCAGAACTCGGTGGGGGGGGAGACATTCTCCCCCAGTGTGGCTCAGGATCCAGTAATGAGCAGATGGCTCTGTGGCACAGGGCCAGGTGTGCCAGCTGTCATGCCAACAGCAACTGATGCTTTTTCCTTTCCCCTATTGCTTCTTCCACCTCCTCTGACATGTGCACACCCTTCTGAATGGCCTTACGCTCATGCAGTGTACCCCTTGAGGTAGAAGCAAGCTCTCTGGGCCGGCCACAGGGGTCACTATGGTGCCAGAACCTGCTGTCAATCCTTCGCAGCCAAGGCACACTGCCAGACAGCAGTCACCTAGGCTTAACTTGCCTTCCAACATAGTACCCCAAGTATACTCCTGAATGGGGGTTATTGCACAATGGGATCATGTGCTGCTGGGCTACTGGGATGGCCGTGTGCTCATTTTTTTAATAACCATTTCCTTCACCACTTGACATGGACCACTCATAAATTACAGCAGAACTAGAAATGTTTGCATTTGTTTCATTTCTTGCTTTGGGCACCAGCATTCTCCCACTACAAACTATTGCATTGTGAAGAATTTTAACACTGTGGCAAATTAAAACATGTTATATCTCAAGTAAAGTATTGGAGACTAGCCTAGCAAAAAAAGGAAAATATTTAATTGATGGCTTTCTTTATTAACAGCAAAAATGTATCTTTAACCAATTGACTAGTCTGGGCATTAGGTATTTATGTCATTTTCTTTCCGTGGAACCCTTGCATTTAAATCTCTCAAAAATAAAAGAGATAATATTCCATCAGTTGAAGCCAAGTGATTTAACACTTGTTAGGACACAGAAGGCCTGTGCCTGGATGGCGCAAATCATGAAACTCCATGAAATGGAATGTTATCTTATCTTATCATGAGCACCACAAAATAGAAGATTTATGACTAGCTACAGATTTGAACTGTATTAAAGTAATTTCTTAAGGGCTAGTCATCTGAAGCTGGAGGCTCAATTAGCACTCTGCCCATGTAATGCAATAGTAAGGGATCATTTATATCATACAGTCTTCATATGTCCTTTCTATGAGAATGAGAGAGAACTGTATTTGTCTGCATTTCTCTCAAACACATTTGAATCTAGATTCAGACTGTGATCAAGACTGATGAATGTAAGTAACATTCAAAAATTTAATAGATTAGTGTCCTTTTTATGGCAGTTGAAAGGAATCACAAATATTGGTACAAACTGTAATATTTTATGATATATTTGTGGACCTACTGTATATATGACAGTCATTATATATATGGTATGTGTATTTTGGTGCAATGTGATTTGTAAAGACAAAAGTTTGTTGAACAATAAAATAAAATATAAAGTGACGTGGGCAACACCAGCAGATTGGCGAAATTAAGTTTTGGTGCTATAAGCATTTGGACCACATCCAATAAATATGCATTTCCTAACAGCTGACTTGTCTGTCACAGCAGCCAGTGCTCAAGCTGCCAGACTTTTGGATTTTAAATGTCTGCCATGCCAGCATGGCTGCTGTTGTTGCATACTGTGCCGTATCTATTGAGGGGATTAGCGGCTGCAGTCGCTAAGCTCAAGTCATGTTTTAGAGCATGTTAGCATCCATGTCAGTGTTTTCATATGCTTTTCTTTGTGTCTGCAGATATCTGTCATTTGTACAAACTCTGGGCACTGCATTGTGCAAGAAGGAATGGAGTGGGGGAGCGGTTTCTCTTTGATTTAAACTGCTGACTTCAGTGCAACACAGGACTATAGCGATCTCATCAGCACTGAGAAAGCTACTCTCTGATAGGGTCAGTATTTCATTTTGATGTGCCCAACCTTCAAGACTGTGACTGTGACATACCTAACTTGCAAGAAAACATGTTTACTTCAAGTCGGTGTACCTTACCAAGTCATCAGATTTCAAATACTGTAAATCAGTGCTGTAAATATTAAAAATAGAAACATAGACAATAACGGCAAAAAAAGGCCAATGAAACATAGAAACACAGACTTTGACAGCAGATAAGGACCACTTGGCCCACCCAGTCTGCCCATTTCTCTACCTATTGGATAAGCTGCAGATTCTAGTTAACCAACAGTCTACTTCCTGCAACCCCCCACTATAATTGCCTTATGTCTGTCCCATGCATGTTTGAATTCCCCCACTGTTTTAGACCCCACAACCTCTCCAGGAAGGCGGTTCCATGTGTCCACCACTCTTTCTGTGAAAAAAAATTCCTCACATTACCCCTGAGCCATCCCCCCTCTATTTTTAAATTGTGCCCCCTTGTTCTTACACATCTCTTTTTCTGAAAGATGCTACCCTACTGGACTTTGTTGATTCCCTTGAGGTACTTAAAAGTTTCTATCATGTCCCCCCTGTCCCTCCTTTCATCAAGGGTATACATATTAAGCTCTCTCAGTCTCTCTTCATATGGTTTCTGATGTAGACCCTGCACCATTTAAGTTGCCCTCCTCTTGACTACTTCCATTCTGTCTATGTCCTTGCATAGATGAGGTCTCCAAAACTGCACGCAGTACTCCAGATGGGGTCTCACCAACTGTCTGTACAGAGGGATAACCACTTCCCTTTTTCTACTTGTGATGCCCCTTCCTATGCATCCCAGTATCCCCCTGGCTCTCCTTACTGACTTCTCACATTGCTTACCCACATTTAGGTAATCTGATATGACTACCCCCAGGTCCCTTTCCATTATTGTTGTTGCTAGTACCTCCCCTGCTATTGTGTACTCTTCTCCTGGATTTTTATTTCCCAGGTGCATTACTTTACACTTCTTTGCATTGAATCTAAGTTGCCATACATCTGACCATTCCTCCAACCTTGCCAAGTCCCTTCTCATCCTTTCTACCCCCCCTTGTTTATCAACTCTGTTACTGATCTTTGTGTCATCTGCAAAGAGGCATACCGTTCCTTCCAGACCCTCTGCAATGTCACCTACAAAGATGTTAAAGAGGACTGGACCCAGTACTGAGCCCTGAGGTACTCCACTAGTAACCCCCTCTTTCTTTGGAATGTGTTCTATTCACTATCACCTTCTGTGTACTGTTGTGCAGCCAGTTTGCTACCGAGGCTACCACCCTGGGACCCACTCCCAGGCTGGCTAACTTGATTATTAATCTTTTGTACGGGACTGTGTCAAATGCCTTGCTAAAGTCTAGGTAGACCATCTCCACAACCCCTTCTTGGTCTATTATTTTGGTCACCCAGTCAAAGAAATCGATTAGATTCGTCTGACATGACCTTCCTGCTATGAATCCATGCTGCTTTGGGTCCTGTGCCCTGCTGGCCTCTAGGTACTCAACAATTCTTTCTTTCAGAAGTGATTGCATCATTTTCCCCACCACTGAGGTCAAACTAACAGGTCTGTAGTTTCCTGCTTCTGTCTTGCTCCCACTTTTGTGAAGGGGAATCACATCTGCCCTCCTCCAGTCCTCAGTTACCACCCCATCCTCCCATGATTTGTTAAAAAGTGTGGTCAGTGGTGTCACTAGGTCCTCCCTTAGTTCTTTTAGGATTCTGGGGTGAATCTCATCAGGCCCCATTGCTTTGTCCACCTTGAGTTTTAGGAGTTCTTTCAGGACTCTTTCTTCTGTAAATGGACTGGCGTCAACCCCACTATGCAGAGTGCTTCTATCATTTGGTTTAGGTAACTCCTCCTCTTTTTCTTTTGTGAATACTGAGCAAAAGTATTCATTCAGTATCTCTGCCTTTTCACTGTCTCCCTCTGCCCACCTCCCCTCTCCTTTATTAATCTTCACTATCCCTCCCTTAACCTTTCTATGCTCCCTAATGTACCTATAAAAGGTTTTATCCCCCTTCTTAACTGAGTTGGCTATCTTTTCCTCGGTTTGGGCCTTTGCTTTTCTGACTGCCTTCCCCACATCTTTCTGCTTTAATTAATGCAGTTCCCTGTTGTACTCCTTCTGTGACTCCTTATACTTTTTGAATGCAGCCTTTTTCTCCTTAACCTTCCCTGACACCTCTTTTGAGAACCAAAGTGGTTTTTTATTCCACTTTGTTTTCTTTATTTGTTTCACATAAAGGCTTGTTGCCTCCATGATGGCAGTTTTGCTTTTTCTCCATTGTTCTTCCACCCCTCCTTTCTGGCCATTTGCTAATGCATTCCTCAGTTATTCACCCATTATGCCATTATGGCCCATCTAGTCTTCCCATAACACCTTATCATACCCCAAGACATTTTGTCAATATGGGGTCCTTGCCTACACTATGCACCTACTTGTTCTCTGTTTTACTCCTACCCCTCTGAGTAATTGCTAAGCCCTTAACTCTGTCCCAGCCATGTCTGAAACCATTAATCGTTTTGGCACCCTCCACCTTTGTTGGCAGACTGTTCCATGGCTCAACAACTTTCTCTGTAAAACAAAACTTCTGCATGTCCCTCCTGAACCTCCCCTCCACCAGCTTCCATGCATGACCTTGTGTTCTAGATTCGCTACTCTTGTTGAATAGTTCCTCATAGTTCACTTTGTTCATTCCTTTCAGGAACTTGAAGGCCTCTATCATATCACCCCTCTCTTGTCCGACCTCTAGCAAATACTTGATCAGTGCCCTAAACCAATCCTTATAAGATCTGTCCTGCTGGCCCTGAATTATTTTGTTTGCCCTATGCTGTACCGTCTCTAGCCTGTCCTCATCTTTCCTTAGGTGAGGGCTCTAGAACTGGGCACAGTATTGTACGTGTGGTCTCACCAGTGATCTACAGAGAGGTAGTAATACCTCTTCTGCTGTCAAACTCCCTCCTAATACACCTCACAATCCTAATGTAGCCCTTGTTACACTGACTAGACTGTTTAAAGAGGTCACTTATGATGATTCTTAGGCCCCTTTCCTCGGAGGTGGTGTCCAGCTTAACCCCCTCCCAAACAATACTTCATTCTGGGGATCTTGTTCCCTATGTGCATCACTTTGTACTTTTTAGCATTAATGTTTAGCTGCCAAATGCTGGATCACCTCCCCAGCCTTTGCATCTACCTTACCTTCTCCTCACTGTCTACCATAACACAGAGATTAGTGTCAGCTACGAAAAGACACATTTTGCTCAGTATTCCTTCTCCAGTGCTGCTGATGGCTATATTGAAAAGGACTGGACTCAGGAATGATCCCTGTGGCACTCCCCTTGTGACCTCCCTCTCCTCAGATCTGACTCATTTACCACTACACTCAGCTGTCTCCCTTCCAGCCAACTTCCCACCCAGCTAACTATGTCTTTTTCTCTACCCAGATCCTCTATCTTCTTCAGCAACCTTCTGTATGGCACAGAGCCGAATGCCTTGCTGAAGCTGAAATAGAGTAAATTCAATGAATGATCCTTATCCACTGTCCTAGTTACCCAGCCAAAGAATACTATCAGAATTAGATATTCAGTTCTGACAGAAATGTCTCTCCAGTTCTTCCAGACAGCACACAACATGTACCTCTCTTCTTTCAGGAGTGCAGAAAACTTTGATTGTAAGAGGGGAACTCCCCAGTTATTAACCCTCCCCCCAATCCCTCCATCTAATAAACACAGTACAGTACTGCAGTCATACCCCTCCTCTCCTTCTGGGGTTCCTTAAACTCCATTATTGCTATGGCACATTCTTACATTATTTACATCTATGCCTTTAGTATATTAACTCTTAGGCTGCCAACAGAATTAGAACGTATAGGGAATTTGGACTGATATATCAGTCCATGGCCCTGTAAGGGTTAAATCTTATTCTGTATTTCATGATGTAAAAACCTTGCTCTTTTTCTAGGTGTTCCTCCTTCCCTGCAGGTCACACCTGGAAGCAAGTATTTGCTCAGTGTGTTTTTCCTGGCCAAAATTTGTAAATAAATGAATCATAGTGGTCTTTGAAACCTAGAGCTGGGACGCTATGCCAATATTTACAGAAGTAGATTATTTATGCCATTTTAAACTGCTTGCTTCAAGGCAACATAAAACGTGCTAATGTTCTGACCTAGATTCAGAAGAAAGGCTTGGTACTTGATGCTACTGCTGCTACCCACTCAACAGTGTTTTTTGCGTCAGAAAGAGTTCCTGCTGACTTTGCAGCTTAGTTAGCTGTTAAGAAGAAGATGGCACCCACCATTCAAGCATA
Organism: Neoceratodus forsteri; assembly: GCA_016271365.2. Taxonomy (NCBI): domain Eukaryota; kingdom Metazoa; phylum Chordata; order Ceratodontiformes; family Ceratodontidae; genus Neoceratodus; species Neoceratodus forsteri. The sequence goes on from CM057455.1 coordinate 299,311,541, forward strand.
CAGCCACTACAGGGGAAAAAGAGATCAGGGCTACATTTTGCTTTTCTTGTTTTTTTTTTTGTTTTTTTGTTTTTGTGTGTGTGTGTTTTGAAGTTCGGACGTTTGTGTATGTACTTCTGTTCTGAGTACTAGGGAGTGGAGATGTAATTTTGTACATGTAAGATATAATTCATAATTTCAAACCCCAGGAATCCCTCACTTATGCTTAATAAACTGCAATCATTCCCCTGGAATGTGCTGCCCTGGAGCTTTAAGAATGTTATGCTAATTAACAAATCTTAGAATGAAATTCAAAACTCTGCTGGTGGTGATGCACACCTCTGCCCTCTAATGGCAGATTTAATTCTCCATCTAAGAGGAAGTATTGCCCTGGAGTTGCTCTTCACTTCATTGATGTCTATGGGCAAACATTTTATTTATTTTCTTTCTAGTGTTCTATTTTAGCTAATCCTTGATAGCTATACGTTAGTTAAAATATCTTGTTAGGTTTTGTGATTTTCTTCAGTCCCTCATCGGTTCTGGGGAACTGAAATAAAGCCTTTGAGGCACAGTTCCTGCCTTCAGGAACTGCATTTGATATATTGAAAAAAATGTGATAAATTTTATTCTCTAAACAGTTCTTGTGGTTCCTTATTTTTCAGTCCTGGTTCCAGTTTTTAGTGGAACTGAGATGTTACTCTTTAGTTTTTGTTGCCTTAAATTGTTTAGAAAGCAGTTCCAGTTTTAATTGGAACCAAACTGCATGCTTACTATTTTGGCTATTGGAAACAACTTTTTATTTCAGGTCGTCAGTTATTGGCATGTCTGACAGACCTAAAAAGAAAACAGGACCTCCAGGTTTTAAGAACTGGCTGGCTAAGGCAGACTGCCACGAGTTGTGTTTTAAGTGCCTGGGACCTGATCCCAATTTTACAAGTTGTGGGCTGTGTATAAGTTTTGCTCCAAAACTGTTAAAAAGAGGGCTAAAAACTTGAAGAAATCATGGCTTCTTCATCACAACCAGGCTTAGGTGAGGGTGCAGTCTCTCAGAGTAAGCATCAGGACATAGAAACATAGAAACTGATGGCAGATAAGGACTGCTTGGCCCACCTAGTCTGCCTAACCCAGTATTAAGAGACTGCCTGAGGGTAGAGTGATTTAAATTAACCCCAACAGGCTCCTGCAAGGAAGCAATGGGCAGCAGACCTAATATAACTAAATTAATATTTATGAGCAGGCTCCCTCGGGCGGAGCAGGCGTGGTGCTAAGGGCAGTAGGCCTTATTGTGGAAAATTAATGTTCATAAGGAAGCTCCCTAGGGGCAGAGCTTAGAGAACATGCCCTGCATTGGCACAAATAATTATTTATTGAAGCAGCTTCCCAGGAGTGGGTCAGCTGGGACAAAAGGCAAATACCATATGTAAAAAGGGCTAGCTGCATTCGTTTTCTAGCTTTGTTTAAGGAAATTGAATTTAGGGCACTATGCCAGCATCTAGAACTGCATTGGTGGGTGGGGGTTATAGGTTTCCCCACCACTGGACCATACGTAGAGTCAGCCAAGCACTAGCATGGGCTAGCAAACCCAGCAAAAGGCTAGTAAGAAAACACAAGGGCTAAACAGGACTCCCAGTGCTGGGGTCAGGGCAATTTAGAGTGACATTGATTCTGCCACTGTGCGTGAACTGCTGAACTGTATTAAACTGTGTGTTCTGCCCTGGCGGTTACCCCCGAACTGTGTGTTTTGCCCCTGCAACTGGCAATTGCCCTGAACTGTTTGATTTGCTCACTGCAACCGGCAATTGCCCCGAACTGTCTAATTTGCCCTCTGCAACTGGCAATTGCTCTGAACTGCCTGATTTGCCCTCTGCAACTGTCAATTGCCCTGAACTGCCTGATTTGTACTCTGCAACTGGCAGTTGCCCCAAACTGTCTGATTTGCCCTCTACAACTGGCAATTGCCCAGAACTGTCTGAGTTGCCCCTTGCAACTTGCAATTGCCCTGAACTGTCTGATTTTCCCTCTGCAACTGGGGCAATTGCCAACGAACTGAGATTTTTGGCTACTGATATGGACAATTGCATCAATGTGTGTGCCTTTGGCTGCCACCAGAGCGCTATTTGGACTCAGTCTCCAGCCATCCAAGAGGGTCAGAAACACAGAATCTGATGGCAGATAAGGACCATTTGACCCACCCCGTCTGCCCCTTTTTACCTACCTATAGTATCACCATAGACCCTAATCAATCTCCGGCTCTTTCTCCCCCCTCCCTTTCCAGTAAGATACCTTTATGCCTGTCCCATGTATTCTTGAATCCCCCACTGCCTTTGCCCCCACCACCTCTGCTGGAAGGCTCTTCCAGGAATCTACTATTCTTTCTGTGTAGAAGTACTTCCTCACATGTCTCCTGAATCAATTCCCCAGCTTCACAGCATGTCCCATTGTTCTTGAGCTCCCTTTCTTTCTGAAAAATACTTCTCTCCTGTACCTGTGAGGTATTTAAAGGTCTCTATCATATCCCCATCCTCTCTTCTAGGGTGTACATAGTTAGGTCCTTTAGTCACTCTTCGTAAGGCTTTGGGTCATCCAACATCTTTGTCTCCCAGATTCTCGAATCAGCGTGCCATTAAGCTGCTGAACCTTTCTTCAAGTGCATCCTCTTGTGAGAACTTCACAACACAGCCTCACACCCTGCTGGGTTCCCTAGTTAGAAGCCGAGAGTTAGGAGAGACCGCGCTGCTGTTCATTGCATCTTCATTCCTGCCCTGTTAGGGTATCCAGTGATTTTAGGAGCCACATGGACTCAATTGTCAGGGACTGCTCCCTCTGCTCCTAGGATCCAGCATTGTGTTTGTTATTTTTCTTTCCTTTACAAGTATTCTTTGGTGCAGGCATCTAGAGGTCTGCATTCCAAATCACCATCTGAGGACTTCCAGTGTGTATCTTCACCCAGAGACCTGCATCATCTTGGTTTTTTTCCCATCGTGGTTCATCTCTTCTTCTCCACTTGTTTGATCCCAGCAACCCATTGGGGGGCTTGCGCCAAAGTGTCAGGTTCCATTGGTCTTGTCCTGGCAGCCTGTCAGAGGGCTACGGCCAGATTTCTTCTTCAGTATTCTCTTTGTCCCAGCAGTCTATTGGAGGTCTGTGGACGGATTTTGCCTTCAGCATCAGATTTGTTCTGGCAACCCATTGGTGGGTTTTGTGCCAAAGGTTTTCCCCAGTTGTGTGTTTTCTGTTATGTTTACTTGTCCCGGCAGCCCAGAAGAGGGGGTTTAACCAATGAATTGATGGCCTGTTTATCAAATGTCTTCTAAACCCTGGGTGACCCCCCCCAAAGTTCACGTCAATCATTTCAGTCCCATAGCAACCAAGGTCTCTTTTAGTCTCCAAGTCCTTTTCTTCATGTGGAATCCATGGGACAGATTCCACTACAACAGAGTGACTCTAAAATATGATAAATCCTTGAATGTTTGATGTAATTGTAGAATTGTAGTGTTCAGCATGGTCTTCACTGAGTTTTCATGTAAGCATTTTAGAGCTTTATAGGTTTGTGGATTCCGAACCATAAGCCAAGGGCCCTTCTTAGTTCCAGTTCAGAGATTTATGATAATTTATTAATTGTATATAGTATTCCTACAGTGTCTTCATATAAGTTCACTCCTCTGTGACCGTGTCATCCCTTCCTCCCTGAACAATAAAATCTGTTTCTTCATTGGACCTGTGTTTTCAGCGCCTGTCACTTCTTGTCCGGTGACACAACCCACCCACCCACCTAGGACCAAGAGTGCCTCTCGCCATAATACCTGCAGAGGGCGGCACTTGTGTCTTGAGTTGGTAGTGCAAATTAGGAACTGAATGTGATAGAGAGACAGACCATTGTACAGTACAGCCTCAAAGCATCATACAGCATAGCACACCACCAGCAGCACCTGTATGTAGGCACACAGCAGAGGGTGCGACACACGACCAGTGCTACCTCTGTATAGATCAATGCTGAGGCCTCACTTGGAGTACTGTGTCTAGTACTGGAGGCCCCATCTCCAGAAAGACATGGAATGGCTGGAAGCAGTACAGAGGAGGGCAACCAAAATAATGCATGGACTGCACCAGAAGCCCTATGAGGAAAGACTCAAGGAATTAAATATGTACTGTCCAGAGGAAAAGTGGGAAAGGGGAGACATGATAGAAATGTTCAAATACCTTAAAGATATTAATAAAGTAGAGGAGATCAGTATTTTACATAGAAAAAGATACTCAAGAACAAGGGGGCACGATATGAGGCTTGGGGGGGAGGCTCAGAGGGGATGTGAGGAAGTACTTCTTCATGGAAAGAGTGGTGGATGTCTGGAACAGCCTCCCAGCAGAAGTGGTGGGTACAAAAATGGTTGCAGGTTTTAAGCATGCTTGGGATAGACACAATGGCACCTTAGTAACAGTACTAGTGGGGTGGGGCGGGTATGGCCGGAGATTGTGTAGGTTCTGTGGTAGCACAGTAGGTAGAGATTTTAGGGCAGACTGGGTGGGCCAAGAGGTCCTTTTCTGACAACAACTTCTATGTTTCTATCATCAAGATACTTACTGAACTCCTCCAAAAAGGTTTCTCCTCTCTTAAAATTAATCTCCTTTGGATAGCCATACTATCAGCTTTCTTTGGTTTCCTAAGACCTGGGGACTTTTCATCTGCAAACTCATCATTTGACTCAAAAAAGTATTTCAAAATTACTGACCTCCAGAAAACATCTTCCATTGAATATGTTCTTCTCCTAATCTCCACCAAAACAGACAGGAATGAAACTGGAGCATGCATTCAATATTTCACTCTACAGAATGGTCTCTGTCCGGTACCCACGTTTGATGAATACTTATCCAACCAATGATCACTTTATGATTCCTAACTTATATTCACTGTCTTTCTACTTATTTAGGTTTCGGTGTTTCTGATTATTCAGGCCATTCCTTCTGAACAGGTGCTACAATGACTGCTTAAAAAAAAAAAACATCCTGATCTGTATCATTAAAAACCTTGGACAATGAATTCATTATGCTTCGAGTCCTACATCCATTATACATCCTCACAAATATGTAATGCTAACATCTAGATCTCTTCTTAAATCCAGCCTGGAGAGAAGGCTAACTGATGCCTTTGCTCCCCACAGGTTTCCATCACAGCAGGTTTTTCATCTTTTTCGTACAAAAGTTAGATCTTGGGCATATATTCAGTGTTGATTTTGGGTGATCTAGTTTCTTTTAACTCAGGTTTATATACCCAGCACCTCTTACAGGGTGGAAACATACTAACATAATAAGATGCCAGCAGAGTAGGCCAAAAGGTCTCGCAAGTCTGCACGAAAAAGCAACACAAAATCTAGACACCGTTGCTGCCCCCCACCTCACAGTGAAACAGTGAAGCATAAGCCACCAAACCTTACATTCTGCACAAGCACTCCATTTATCCTCAAGGGCTACCCCTTGTGAATATAAGAGCTCTTGGCTAATGGTTCAGTGGAGGCAGACCATGGCAAACACTGCCCACTGGAGCCACACTACAAAAGCAGAAGGATACCAGCTCTCTGGTCTGGCTGCACTGTTTCATCCCACCTCCACCCCCACCACCTTCTCTTTTCCTCTATCTCTGGATGGGCGGGCCAGTTTCCTTTAGCCCAGGTTCAAATACTTAACACTTCTTACAGGGTGTGAACAATAAAGCCAAGTCTCTCAAAAAATGGGGGTGGGGGCGCATCCAATACAAATGGACAGCAAGCCTTGCGTTGTACAGAAATGCACTTTATTTATAGTTTATTCGGCTCTTGTTCTTTGAGAATAAGAGCCAAATCATATAAATAAAGTCATTTCGTAACGCAAGGCTTGCTCCATTTGTATTGGATGCACTCTAATTTTTAATTCAAAGTTTATTAAGATTTTTCAATACAGAGAAAGGATCCACAGTTTACATATATTCCAAAAATATGTAAATGAAAGTCTGTCAGATCCTTCTTCCCACCTGCCTCCCTCCCTTCCCTCCCTCCCTCCCTCCCTGGCCCCTTGCACAGAAAAACAATTGTATTACCATTGGTTTATTAATAAGATACCAATCCCAATTATTATAAAGAATAAACAGAGTGTAAGGGGCCCCACATGTCTGTAAATCATTTTGGCCTGTTACGAAGGCTCGCTATTGCCTTCTCCGTTCTGAGATTTGCCAATAATTCATTGAGCCACTCGATATAGGTGATGTCTTCATTATCTTTCCAGTGTCTCAGTACCAGCTTTTTGACGGACATTGATATTAAGGCCCTATAGTATTTATGATTGAGAACTGAGACCCCCATAAAATCTCCTACGAGGCAGATTTCTGTGGTGAATAAGTTATTCAGGCCAAGGAGAGGATCTGACCTTTGCTTAATAAGAGCCCACTAGGGGGCCACTTTTGAGCAGGACCAGATAATATGAAACAAAATGCCCTCCTCCTGCATGCATTGTGTACACAAGGAGGAAGTCACTATAGTAAATTTGGCTAGGTTTTTGTGGAGAACAATACAGGTTGTGCAATATATGAAATTGCATTAGGCAAAGCCTATCCTGGGTAACAAATCTGTGGCAATTATGCTACAAAGCAGGCCAGCTTATGGTCAACTCAGGGCAATGGGAGGACCGAAAAGCAGTTGGACCAAAACATTCTGGATAAATCCAGTCATATAGAGATCCATACGTTTTGGACACTGCCTTTGGAAACCCTGCCAATGGGCTTAACTCTGTATGGAGAGATATGTTAGCTGTCTGTGGAATTACCGGTCCTAATACTTTCAACAGGAGATGACTTAATTGGAAAACTTTGAAAACCATGGAGGTTGGAATACTGAATTTATTCATAATTTCAGGAAATGAAAGCCATGAGCCGTCCTCCTTTACAAAGTGAATAAGTGGGCATTCCCCTAGTTGTGGCAACCACCGAGCTGAGAGCACCTTACTTTCTATCTTTAAATTGGGGTTACCCCGTACAGTCTGTGCCAGGTCTTGAGTATGATTATACTTAAGAAATGAGCAAAGTTGAGAGTACACTCTAATAGAAATGGCTATGGGGAAGTTTGTAACTGTGAAGGGAGATATTTTAGTTTTGTATATAAGAGTGTCGAAGGGGAGAGGCTGTGGGATGTAATTTGAGCTAGTCTGATTTTAAGCCAGAGTGAGAAAGGAGGGGAGGTCTGAGAACTCTCCGCTGATATCCATCTGAGATATTTGTTAGCGTGGCTTGCCCAGTAATAGAGATCAATATGTGGAAAACGTAAACCTCCTCTGATATTTGGGGTGGCAAACTTGTGGAAAACTATTCTTGGCCTTTTACCAGACCAGATGAAACCTGTGATGAGTGTGAATTTTTTTAAACCAGGAAAGAGGAAGCCAAATGTTTAGTAAATTGAGAGGGTAGAAGAGGCGGGGAAAAACATTCATCTTAATCAAGTTAATTTTCCCCCAGAGGGAGACTGGAAGAAGGGACCGCCTTCTCAGATCCTGGTTAATTGTGTGCACAAGAGAGTCTAAATTCAATTTTTGAAGATGAGATGGGCCTTTTGTGAGTTTGATTCTGAGATACTTTAAGGAATCAACATTCCAGGAAAGCCCTAAGACAGAGATTTCGTTTTTTAGAAGTTTGTGCTTAAGGGGAACTACAACTGTCTTGCCAATATTTAACTTGTAATTAGATACCTTACTAAACTCTTCAGTGATGTCCAGCATGGATGGAGTGGATGAGATACTTGAAGGAGAAGGTCATCTGCATAAGCTGAGACTTTAATTTCATGACTTTGGACAGTGATTCCTTGAACCTTACGACACTCTGTCAGTCTGTGTACGAGAGGTTCCAGATAGAGACTGAAAGCAAAGGTGACAAGGGACAACCTTGCCTTGTGCCAGATTGCAAGGGAAACAGGTCAGATATTATTCTATTCCCGGACACCCGAGCGGTCGGAGACTTGTATACGGCTTGTATCCACTTTTGAAATTCTAGGGGGAAGTCAAATGCTTTGAGGGTTAGGAATAAAAAGTTCCAGTTGACCCTGTCAAAGGCCTTCTTGGTGTCCAGAGAAACCAGAGCTGCTGAAAACACTGCATCTCAGGACACTGAGAAGACATGGGTCAAGGAACGCAAATGGTCTACGGAGGACCTGCCCTACATAAATCCCACTTGTTCTGGGCCTATAATATCAGGAAGAACTACACTAGTATGATCAGCTAGTAATTTTGTTAGAATTTTAATGTCTTGGTTGAAACATAGAAACATAGACTTTGACAGCAGATAAGGACCACTTGGCCCACCTAGTCTGCCCATTTCCCTACCTAGAGGATAAGCCTCAGATCCTATTTCTTCCTACCCCCCACAAAAATTGCCTTATGTCTGTCCCATGCATTCTTGAATTCTCCCACAGTTTTAGACCCCACAACCTCCTCAGGAAGGCTGTTCCATGTGTCCACCACCCTCTCTTTAAAAAAATACTTCCTCACATTGCCCCTGAGTCATCCCCCCTCTATCTTCAAATTGTGTCCCCTTGTTCTTTCACATTTCTTTTTCTGAAAGATGCTACCCTCTTGGACTTTGTTGATTCCACTGAGGTACTTAAACGTTCCTATCATGTCCCCCCTCTCCCTCCTTTCCTCAAGGGTATACATATTAAGCTCCTTTAGCCTCTCCTCGTATGGCTTCTCTTGCAGACCCTGCACCATTTTAATTGCCCTCCTCTGAACTGCCTCCATCCTGTCTATGTCCTTGTGGAGATGGGTTCTCCAGAACTGGACGCAGTACTACAAATGGGGTCTCACCAACTGTCTGCACAGGGGGATAACAACTTCCTGTTTTCTGCTGGTGATGCCTCTCCCTATACATCCTAGTATCCCCCAGCCCTCTCTACCATCTTCTCACATTGCTTGCCAACCTTAAGGTCATCTGATAAGATTACCCCCATGTCACTTTCCATTTTTGTTGTTGTTACTACCTCCCCCCCTCCCATTGTGTAATCTTCCCCTGGATTTTTGTTTCCCAGGTACATTACTTTGCACTGTTTTGCATTGAATCCAAGCTGCCATACTTCTGACCATTCCTCCAACCTTGCCAAGTCCTTTCTCATCCTTTCCATGCCTCCTTGTGTATCAACCCTGTTGCAGATCTTTGTGTCATCTGCAAAGAGGCATACTTTTCCTTCCAGTCCCTCTACAATGTTACTTACAAAGATATTAAAAAGGACTGGACCCAGTACTGAACCCTGCGGTACCCCATTAGTAACCCCTCTTTCTTCAGAGTGGACTCCATTTACAATTTCCTTCTGTGTCCTGTTGTTCAGCCAATGTTTTACCCAGGCTACCACACTGGGACCCACTCCAAAGCTGGTTAATTTGACTACTAATCTTTTGTGTGGGACTGTGTCAAATGCCTTGCTAAAGTTTAGGTAAGCCATGTCCACAGCCCCTCCCTGGTCTACTACTTTGATCACCCAGTCAAAGAAATCAATTAGATTCATCTGACATGACCTTCCCACTGTGAACCCATGCTGCCTTGGGTCCTGTACCCCACTGGCCTCTAGGTATTCAACAATTCTTTCCTTCAGAAGTGATTCCATCACTTTACCTACCACAGAGGTCAAACTGACAGGTCTGTAGTTTCCTGCCTCTGTCTTGCTCCCACTTTTGTGAAGGGGAATCACATCCACCTTCTTCCAGTCCTCAGGTATCACACCATCCTCCCATGATTTGTTATAAAGGGTAGTCAGTGGTGTCACTAGTTCTCTGCTTAATTCTTTTAGAATTCTGGGGTGAATTCCCATCTGGCCCCATTGCTTTGTCCACCTTCAGTTTTAGGAGTTCTTTCAGAACCCTTTCTTCTGTGAAAGGACTGGGATCCACCCCCTCTCCCAGAGTGCTTCTGTTAATTGGATTAGGCACCTCCTCCACTTCCTCTTTTGTGAATACTGAACAGAAGTATTCATTCAGTATCCCTGCTTTTTCACTGTCACTCTCTGCCCACCCACCATCTTTTCTATTCAGCCTCACTATCCCTCTCTTTGTCTTTCTACACTCCCTGATATACATATAAAAGATTTTATCTCCCTTCTTAACCGAGTTGGCTATCTTTTCCTCAGTTTGTGCCTTTGCTATTCTGACTACCCTCCCTGCTTCCTTCTGCCTTAACTGGTACATTTCTCTGTCTTACTCCTTCTGTGTTTCCTTATACTTCCTAAATGCTATCTTTTTCTTCCTAACCTTCACTGCCATTTCTTTTGAGAACCATAGTGGCTTTTAGTGGTTGAAAAGAGAGATTGGCCGGTAACTTGCTACTAGCTCAGGACTTTTATCAGGCTTTGGCAAAAGGACAATTAAGGCCTCAAACAGAGATTTATCAGATTCCGTGCCCGACAAGATGTGCTGATACAAAGGTAAAAGTAAGGGGATTAACTGATCAGCAAATGTTTTTATAAAAATTAGGGGAAAAGCCATCCGGCCCTGGGGTCTTCTCTGTGGGAAGATCCTTGATCACCTTAGCCAGTTCTGTTTTTGAGATAGAGGGTGGTAAGGAATGCTGTTGTGTCTCTGAGAGGGAGGGCAGATGAGAATCTACCAAATATTTATCCAAGCATTGGTCCGAGGGAGTGTTTGACATAGGACCATATAGCTGTTTATAATAACAACTAAATTCAGTGACAATGTCCTCTGGGGAGGTCTTCAAAGAGCCATCCTCCATAGAATGGATTGCCGAAACAAGCCTTGATGATTCCTGTTGCTTCATTCTCAGCGCCAGCAATCGACCTGCCTTTTCCTTTTGATCCATATAGGATGCTTTAGCTCTCAAAATTGCAAATTCTGCCTTCTCTCACAGAAGCTCCAGATATACATCTTTCAGCGTAGCCAATTCTTGTCTAAGTTGTTCAGGGGATTGAGGAGAGAGCCTTGTTTCTATACCCCGAATTTGAGAAAGAATGGCCAGTAATTGTTTTTCTCTTTTCTTTTTTCCATTAGAAGCAAAGTCAATCAATATACCTCTTAAACAGGCTTTCAATGCACACCACACCACGTCTGGCCTGTTTGAAGAGTTTTGATTGATGCCTGTAAACTGATCAGTATGGTCAGAAATATATTTAGTTACTCCAGGGTTCTTTAAAAGCTGGTTATTAATCTTTCAGCATCCCCCAGTTTTGGAGAGAGTCAAGAAGGAGAGCTGACAGGTAACCAGAGAGTGGTCTGAGGGAGGGCCTGCCCCACCCCCAATTTTTGAGATACTTTGCTTTATACACATTGGGGAGGCAGAAATGAGGAATCAAAAGAAGCCCATTTCCCGTGGAACTGCTGGGATTTCTTTCTAGGACCTGGTTATGTGAACAATAATGCAAAAGCTGCCAAACCTTACATGTTGCACAAGCACTCCTTACATTATCAGAGGATGTCCCCAGTGAAAAATAATTACATTACAACAAAAACCAAGGTTGGCCTGGTGGCACTGAGGGTTGAGGCGCTGGACACCACACCTCGTGCCATGCTGGCAACCCAGATTCGGAAACGGAGTCGGGAGCCGGGGGACAGCAGGGGAGGGAGAGGATTGAGCATCTGAAGGACAGCTCTCCTCTCCTTGGGGAGGGATCCTGGGGCTGCTCAGTGTCCTTGTGACCCCGATGGAGATCGAGGGTATTGCAGGATCACCAGCCAGAACGCTGGGGTGGGAGTGCGGCAGATGTCAGCAGGCAGCTGTGTGCTGACGTAATTGCACGTTGCACTCCCAGGTAAACCTACACGTAGAAAATCCCCGACCTCGGGGATAGGCAACGGTACCGCCACCCACTCAGCTACACTCCACTGCTGGTTGCCCTCCTCTTCTGGGCTGAGTCCAGCCCGGCCTGAATTCAAGATAAAGCACCCTGGGTGGATACCTCCGGGGGCTCAGAGCTGGGGGGATAGCTGGGCTGGTGCCAAGAGATAGAGGCCTCTCAGGTATGGAGGTAGAGCTGGGGGCACTGGAGGATGCCCGAGAGAGTTCCTCGAGGGTCGGTGCAAAAATAGACGATAAAAAACAACAACAACAAAAAACGTAGAAGGACTCTTTCTTCCAAAAACAACACATCCTCTTGATCCTCCTCCTCCTCCTGCTCCCTCATCTGTTATGAACTGCATTTTCCTCATTATGTGTCATTGCAATGTATGAGTGACATCATCTTCTTTTTCCCTGCTGAAACACTGTACAACTGGCCAATGCTACCACAATCACCTTTGTACTGTGGGTGTGGACAATTACCCGTGTGTCTTGAGGCACTGTACATAGTCATTTTTATTATCATCTTCATGACGCATCATGTGATCATTTTGAAATCATGTTTTCTTGTTATCAAAATAAAAAATACAATGTAAGTATTAAAAATAAATTAATATTACAAATATATGACCATACAAATAAGCCAGCAGATAAAGGTCTTATGTTCTATCAAGTCTGCTCACTAGTGTAGGTCCTTCAGTGTTTACTGAGGGACCCACCCCCTCCCCTTCCTCCCCTCGACCGTTCTTGCTAACACCCCCCCCACATGTATCTTGTTCCCTCTAAGGCTGAAAAGACTCTCAGTCCCCACCCTGATGATACCTTTAAAGTACCTGAAGGTGTTACTCATGTCCCTCCTCCTTCTGTCTGTCACGGAGTACATGTAGCGCTCTTTCAGTCTCTCACCATAAGCTTTGTCTTGCTAGCCCTGGATCATTCTGATTCCCTTATCTGTATCATTTCCAGTAGGTTGATATCCTTTTTTAGGTAATGGCACCAATACTGCACACTGTACTCCAGATGTTGTCTCACCAGAGATCTGTACAGTGGCAGAATGACCTTTGCCTTTCTGCTTGTTATCCCCCAGCTATGCAGTATGCACCCAAGCATTCAGTTTCATTTCATTTCATTTTTATTGTTTATACTGGAAAGGCATGTGAGCAATACTGCCCGTTTTCACAAGCGTCCAGTGACACGACATCAGTGCATTCAAAAGTTACAAACAGAAGTACAGGGATTAATTACTTGGGGGAAGCAGGATTGTACAGAGACAAATACAGAGTGGGGAGTTAACATAACAAAATACTGAATATTTTGTCCAAGTAGTTTGCAAGGCCTCTGTGATGCTGGTTCGACAACCCTTTTGTCGACTGGCATTTTGCCGACAGGAATCATGTCGACCACAAGTTGCAGTTTACATGATTCCTGTGTGTCTCCCAGTCCATTTTTATTATCGGTGCGTTGCCCCTGAACCCCTCATGTGGGGGGCTCTGCCTTCCACCCCCGGCCCCCAGTCTTTAGGATTCTCAACTCAAGTTGGAGTTGATTCGGGGTGGGGGTTCAGGACTAGGAGACAGTGTGCCCCTGTCTCGGGCACACCAATACAGCGACCTATCAGCAAAGTGTTGATTTTGATGACAGGGATGTAGTTCACTGTGTTGGTGTTGCCGTACATGGGGCATACCATTTGGAAGTAGGTGACGGAGGTACAAACAACATTATTTTAAGTGCAGTTTCCATCAGAGTTGTCCAGAAGGTATTGCTTTAGCTGACATTTGAATAGACCATGAGAAGTACATTGGACAAGAGGGTGAGGCAGGCTATTGAAAAGGTTTGCACCCCTGAAGGAGAGGGAGTGCTGGCCCTGGGTGGTGTAGCAGAAAGGGACAGTAAAGGTGTGTTGAGAGGTGAGTCCAGCGGATCAGGTGTTGGTGGGCCTCTGGAAAAGGGAGACAATGCTATTTGGAAGGTGGCCATGTAGGACTTCATAGAAAAAAGTCTGGATTTTGCTGTTAAGTCTGTCCTCAAGCATTAACCAATTAGTGGGCTTATAGAGGTTGCAGTGATGGGTACTTCTAGGGAGGCCAGTAGTAAACCTGATGATGGTATTATATGTTGCCCTTAGCCTATTTAGGTTTATTTGGGAGGTGGATGGGGAGTAAATGATAGATCCACAGCCGGTTAGTGGTAATAGGAAACTGTTAGCCACTAGTGCCTTGGTTTGAGGTGTGAGGAATTGGTTAATGCGGAAAAGTGACTTGAGCCTTGTACTTTTTTGATAAGTTGAATAATGTTGAATTCATAGGAAATGTGTGGATCTAGGTAAACACCCAAGTATTTAAATTCAGTGACTCTTTGATTGGGTTATCATTGTTATTGATCAAGGTGGAATCAAAGTCTGAGGGTTTCCTAATGCCTAACAATACAATGGACTTCGTTTTCTTAGCACTGAGAACCATTCCATAGGAAGAGAACCAGGAGTGCAGTTTACTAAAATCGTGCTGGAGTTTGTTAAGGAGGGCTGAGGGACACTTATCCTTACAGAAAAGAGCAACATCATCAACGTATAGGATTAAGTTGGTGTCATTGCAGACATTGGGAAGGGCATTGAGCAAGGGGCTTAACATGGATCCCTGTGGTACCCCATATTTTATGGGTCGCGAGTCGGAGAGTTGTTCACTGATTAGAGTTTTGTGGGATCTTTCACTGAGATAGTTCCTGAACCAATTCAGTACATCCTCTCAAAAATTTAGCTGGGAGTGTGTGTTGAGGAGTACCCAGTGGTCAACAAGCTCAAAGGCTTTGGTGAGGTCTACAAACAGTGAGCCAGTGTAGAGACCTTCATTGTTGGCGTTATTGATAAAATTGGTGATTTTTACAAGTGCTGTCTCTGTGTTGTGGCCAGCTCTAAAGCCATGCTGGGATTTTGTGAGTAGCTCATAGGTGACAAGAAAATAAGTGGTTTGGTTGAGGACAATTTTTTCCAAGATTTTGGATAGTGGGGCTGGTAGGAAGATAGGCGTGAAGTTGCAGACATCATTTTTTTATCTGGATTTATGGAGGGGTTTTAAAGTGTCACTTTTCCATTTGGTGGGGAAGACACCAGTACAAAGAGAGTGGTTGAGAATATTGGTGAGGGGAAGGGCAATGTGTTTAACGACTAGAGGTGGGCGAAGTGGCCAAAATTCGCTTTGCGAAGCAATTTGCAGGGTAATGTGGAATCCACAAAGTAATCCACAATGTGAAGCAGAGTACTTCACATCATAATGAGGAATGCCAAGTCCATTGATAACAATGACTTCACGTTACTCCACCTTCCCCCAACCACTTCTGCACCAATTTTAAGTTGAAGTACATAGAAATCAATGTATTTTGCATCACTTTGCCTTGTTATTGAGCTCCAAGGCGAATTTTGCAGTGATTCATGGGATTGCAGGTCTCATGGGCTCTAGATTGTTCTGCACAGCCTCAGTTCTGTGTAGTGTGTGTGTGTAGTGGTAGATGGAGACAGTTTCTTGTCAGAGCTCTGTGATTCAAATCCTCTAAAAGCTGTTAAAAAAGCCTTTTTGAGCCTTTTTTTTGCTCAAGATTTAGTACGTCGATTGTAGGAACCCCTCCTGTGCTCATATCATTGAGTGTTTATTGTTTGTGTGTGGATTTTGAATGTTAATTTAGAACATTCAGTCTGTGTACTGACAGACACTTGAAGTGTGCTTTGGGGGAGGGGCATATCTGTGGTGGAGGAAGGTTAAAACTGGGAGAAAAAGGCAGTCTTTCTGTTTTGGTTATATTTTTCTTGTATAGCTGTGTTAATGTACACACAGTAATTTTTTCAGCAATTCTCGACATTTTTTTTGTTGATTGTTGTGGTGCAGCAGTGCAAAATTTCAGTTTGTTTAAAAGATTTGGTTATATTACTGAAGTTTCCAATTCCCTATGCATTAATTGTAGCATGTGTGTGAGTGTGTGCGTGCGTGCCTTCAAATCAGACACATTTTATTGTGCCACAGAGTAATTGCAGCAGTGTGAACCTGCCATCCACCGCACCTGCGTGATTTTGTACTGCTTTGTGGTATCTTGTTTTTGGACTGTTACTACAGTGCACTGCACCACCCCCCCCCAATCGGCAAAAGATATTCTTTTCCAGATTGGATTGTGACTAGTGAGCACTGGTTAAGGTATTGTTGTGACTTTGCATCTGCATCTCTTCTTGATTGCGCAGTGCAATCTTAATCTGTCTGTGCTTTTGCATCTGTTTAGTGCCCAATCTCCATCTGCAAGCCACAGTTGTTGTTTTTTTGGCTTCACATCCACCGGCCCAGACTGAAAGTTCAGAAATCCAAATTTGTTTTGAATTTTCTTGGTGATCCCCCAAAATGCCTACAAAGAGACATGCAAGCAAAGCTGTTTCTGGCCATGGCACTACTGTCAGTGGCAAGATTGTCCATGGGCATGATAGTACGCAGAAGTGCATAGCTGATGTCAGTAAAGGGATTTCTCCATCAATGTTTTTTACAGTGCAATCTGTAGCTTCTCTCATAGTTGGAGGAGATGATGTTGTCCCAGATGGTAGTGTTAGTGCAGTTTCTGCTGGCATGAGTATTGCTGCCTCAAGTTCCACTTCTGACCAGTTAACCATTTCAAAAAATATAGTCGAGTCTAAAGCTGTGATTGACAGTGTAGATGATGTCATACTCCCCATTAACATCCCCATGGTAGTTGAACATGGTTCTGATCCTGGCAACGATAACTCACAATGTCACATTTCTTCCAGCACTGTTGAGGTCATGCCTTTGCCATCCAATGATTCAAAGTGTGGTGCAAAAATATCGGGTAATGATGATGATGATGATACTGTGGTTGGAACATGTTCTCCACATGACAGCATCCAAGCTGAAAATGTGGATGCGGATGATGTTGATGAATATGAAAATGATGTCAGTGACCCCTGTTGGGAATCAGAGAAAAAAAAGTCAAGGTGGCTGTGTCTGGGTCTGTTGGCATTAAATCCCCCACCTCAGAAAAGTTGTGATTTAGCGGTTCCTGTTGATGATAATGATGATGACCCAGTAATAATCACAGGTAGACGTGGTGGTCAGTTGGAATCCAAGTGTGTTCAGCTGAAAAAAATCATGTAGCACACCCCCCATTTCAGAAGTTAAAAAAAAATGGAGTCTAATAAGCAGCATCTGGGACATGTTAAAAGTAGGGGATCACAATCCCTTGTTTGGGATTTTTTTGTCCAAGATGCAAATGATGAGTCAGTTGCAATTTGCCAGCTTCGCCAGGTGTGTGTGAGTTGAGGTAAAAAGGGGAGTCATCTGGGCATGGGAGGCCAGCATGCACATCTTAAGAACAGCCACATGGCACTGTGGACCCGGCACCAGATGGCAGCTAATGCCATAGTGGGGCATTCACCCTCATCATCAACCTTAGTGAGCATGTTATCCCCTTCCATGAGTGTAAGACCAAGCAGGAATGTTTGCAGTAGCGATGAAATAACACCAGAGGATTAATACAAGCAAGATGAGGGGGAGGATTATGATTTAGAAATCTTGTCAAGTGGTGCTCAGAGTAGTAGTGGTGGTGGTGGTGGTCAATGCAGTATGTCTAGTGCAAGTGGTACACCAACCCCTGTACGTAAAATTGGGAAAATAACTTAATTTGTGGACTTGTCACCTGTGCACCCCTCTTCATCGCACGTCTGCACCCCAACCCTGGCCATTACCAGAGTCAAGCCATTTGTCACACCTCCTGCAAAATGTGTAAGTCAGCCCACGTTGGAGAGTGTTTTTGCCTGTAACCTCTTGCCTGCCTGCCTGAAGCATGTGACCTACACTGTGTAAGCCATGTGATGTGTGTGGGCTACCTGCAAATTCTCACGCCGCCTTAAAGTGAAATAAGGCAGAGTGCACAATGTGAAGTCATAATTACAATGCAAAGTGGCGCAGTGAGGGTTTAAAATGGGCACTCCACATAGCGGAACACTAATGTGAAGTGGCCACTTCGCGCCTGCTTTGCAGGTGGAATTTTACTTTACTGCATCTCTATTGGTGACCAGCTTAAGTATACTGTAGTCATTGGTGTCACATCCAAGCCTGGGCCTTGGATTGTTATTGTGAATATATCCAACCACCTGTGTGGGTGTGAGATGGCGAAAGTAAAAGAGTGGGCTTGTGGCTGAGATGGAGTAGTTTGGGGGTGGGAAGGGATTATCATTTGAGTTGTTATCACTGTGTTTAGGGACTGTGAGTTTGTATTTGTCAAGGTCAGCAGAATAAGAGCTGAGTAGGTTGGCAGCCTCTCGGGGTTCATTTATGAGATTGCCATCTGTGTTAAGGGAAATTGCTCTGCCTTTGTTTCCCTCCCAAGTAAGTGGTTTATGGTTTTCCTGGAGAGCTTGCAATTGCCCCAGGTGCTGGATTGTTTATATCTCAGGAAATTGACTTTGACTGTGTAGATGGCTGACTTACACTTGTTATGAAGGTTTATACAGTGTTGTAGGAGGTAAGGGAGTTTATGTTTTCGATAGGATGACCACGCTTTGTCTCTTTTCTGCATAAGGTTAAGAAGACTGGTAGTGATCCAGTCATTTCTAAGTGATTTGACTATGTCTTATGAAGGGGATGAGAGAATAACATATGCCGAGGAAGGTTTTGCTAAGAGAGTCCAGGACATCATCAATATTTTGGATGTTTCTGGTGAAGGACCAGTCAGTGGTTGATATGGCTTTGGCAAAGTCTTCAGTGTTAAGTTTCTTTAATTGTCTGGAGAGGATGTACTTTAGTTCACCTTTGAGACCCTTAGCAGACCAGTGACAGTAGACTGCACTTTGGTCACCAATGGAGTCGGGAAGAACACCTAATGTGAGGACCCGGTTGGAGTTGGTGACAATAATCCAGCTGAGGAGAGATTCATAGTCGGAATTATAGCTTGTGCGGGTGGTTGATGAGATAATATCATAGGTTTATCAGAGCTAGACAGACTTTCCTCCATAATACTCACTTAATGATTACAGTATAAGATATCCCTGTTTGTATAGATTATCCAATTGTAACTTAAAGTTGTCAATGGACTTGCTTCCTACTGTCTCTAGAGGCAGATTATTCCAAGTTTGAACCACCCTCTGGGTAAACCAGTTTAATCTCCTACTTGTTTTACACTGCTCGCCTTCTAGCTGTAGTGGGTGACCTCTTGTATTGTATATCTGCTCCCTTAATCTTAGCCCCAAGATGTCCCATAGATCATTGTCAGTAAATGCTTTATACAGCATACACATGTCCCCTCAGACCCTTCTGTAATCCAGGGGAAAAAGGTCCAAATCCACTAATCTAACCTGGTAATCCTTCCCTTTTTGTCCCTCTATGACACGTGTGGCTTTCCTCTGAACTTTCTCCAACATATCCTTTTCTGTATTTTTGTATGGTGACCAAATCTGTGCCCCATATCCTAGCAATGGTCTAACCAGAGACCCATGTAAGGGCATAATCACCTCTCGTCTCCTGCTAGAAATATGCCTCAGAATACAATTCAACACCTCATTGGCCTTTTTGCTAACATTTTACAGTGTATCTTGAATTGTAAATCATTTGTTATCGTAATTCCCAAGTCTTTTTCCTCGGTTACTTCCGTAAGATTATTATTGCCCAGGTAGCATGTGTGTTTTAAGTTTTTTTTTACCTATAAGCATAATAGCACATATCCCAGTATTTAGAGGTAATTTATGCGCATTACACCACCCATAGATATGGTTAGTTGCATTCTTGAGTACTTTTGCATCTGACGCACTCTGAACGCTTGTCCCTACTCTACAATCATCAGCGAACTTAGTCATCCATACCTTCTGGTTTGCATATTGCAGGGATGATACATATATATTAAAAAGGCATGGACCCAGCACAGATCCCTGTGGCACCCCATTCGTAGCCTTCACCCAGTCTGATAGCACCCCCCTAACACTGACCCTCTGTCTTCCACCCTTCAGCCATGAGTCAATCCATGCTACTATACTCTTATAGATACCCATTAGCTGTAGGACCATTAACAATTCAAAATGTGGTAACTTATCGAAAGCCTTGGTGAAATCCAGAAAAACAATAGCCACTGCTTCACCCCATCCAACATTCTGCTAGCCCTATCATAGAAACGCAACATATTTGTTAAGCATGATCTGCCTCTGGAAAAGCCATGTTGTGTGAGCTGTCATTTAGATTGTTTGACTGTATGA
The DNA here is from genome assembly GCA_016271365.2 of Neoceratodus forsteri. Lineage (NCBI taxonomy): Eukaryota > Metazoa > Chordata > Ceratodontiformes > Ceratodontidae > Neoceratodus > Neoceratodus forsteri. The sequence goes on from CM057455.1 coordinate 299,331,532, forward strand.
AATCCACCAAATAGTCCTTAATAATACCTTCTAGGACTTTACATAAGACTGAGGTTAAACTAATGGGGCGATAATTGGCTGTTCTGATTTGCTACCTTTCTTATACAGTGGTAGAACTGAGGCTTCTTTCCATTTTTTTACAGCTTCACCTGAATTTAAGGAATGCTAAAACAAGTACGTCACAGGGGGTGCTATTTCATTTGCTAACTCTTTTATGAGTCTTGGATGGAATCTGTCTGTTCCCAGAGATTTATTGGGGTTTAATTGACTCAACCTTTTTCTGATATCCTCAAGTTCCAGTTGTATTGGACTGGTTGAATTACAGCCCTGTCCCATACTGCTCCCCTTAGCATCTTTGTCACAGAACACTGTGGCAAAGTATTTGTTATACAGGTCCGCCATTTGTTGATTTGAAGTGGCTAGTGATCCATCAACATCCTTGAGTGGTCCTATGGAATTTCCTGTCCCCGTCTTGTTATTTATATACTTATAGAAGGATTTATAATTGTTCCTAGTTTTGTCTACTAGTCCAAGTTCATATGCTGCTTTTGCTTTCTTCATTTCACACTTAACTTTCCTTTGCAGGTTCCTATATCTTATCTTGGCCCTTTCCACCTGTGTGAACCTAGTATTCCTGAAAAGTTTATTATTTTTATCATACATTTGATTTCCTTTGTCTTGGAGTGCAGTGTTCCACCTTATTTATTGTACTTTCTTTTAATAAGGATATTCTTATTTGTGAGACTGCAAATTCTTTTGTAGAAGGTATCCCACATATACTGAAGGTCTAAATTTTCAAATTGCTGTAGCCAATCCCATTTGGCTAGTTCCTGTCTCATTGTATCAAAGTCTGCTTTCTGGAAGTCCAGTATAACAGTCTCCCCTTCTTTACACTGCTTATTTTCTATGATAGAAAAGGAGACTACACAGTGATCACATGCACCTAGTGGTGGGTTTACTTCGCAGACAGTAACTGCATCTCCCAGATTTGCTAAAACTAGATCTAGTATTTTATTGCCCCTGGTATTTTGTGTGACTCTCTGTTGTAATCCCACCTCATCGAATATGTCCAATTATACAATGGCAAGGAAATTTCCTGAATTCTGATTGGTCAGTGTGTGCCTGAGACAGTGATGATATTGCAGTATAACATCACTGTCATTGATTAGCATTAGGTCTGCTTGCTGTCCAACTTGAGCACCACCTTTTTTTTCCCTCTTCTCGTTCACTAAAAATCTACTAAAAACATAAAATTTTTTTTTTTTGTATAACAATGAGCCATTGTATAACAGCAATAAGGCACTCCACGGTGTGTGTTATCATGTAATAACATCACTCCTGGGGTGGTGGAAGCACTCGGCTTCACCTTGTGCTTCAACCCACCCCAGGAGTGATGTTATTACATGATAACACACACCCTGTTGTGCCTTATTGCTTAAGTATGATTTATCAATGCCCTTACTGGAGTTTAAGGATACCCAATCAATCCTGGCCAGATTAAGATCTCCCATATTCAGAAGTCTATCGGCTGGATTCTGATCCAGGATAAACTTCCTTAATTCCTCATCAGTTTTAGCATCTATGGATGGGGGTCTGTAAAAAAAAAACTAATATTATTTTTGGTGCAATGTGTGGTGTAATTTTTAGCCATATATGTTCTAAGTTGTTTGTATCTCCTAATATTTCTACAGTCTGGATATCATCTTAAAAAAAAACTCAGCAACCCCACCCCCCTTTTCTATATGTCCTAGATTTTGTAAATAAATTGTAGCCACTTATTGTTTTTTTCCCCAGGTGTCGTTAGTATCCCACCAGGTTTCTGTTATGGCACAAATATCTATTTTTGTGATGTCATAATATAACGTAATTCATGAGATTAATTTGCTATGCTTCTGGCATTGAACAGAAGACATTTCCAACCTGGTTCAAAATTTGGATGTTGCTTTTTGCCTGTAACTTTTTCTATTGGATGCACAATTCTCTATCCCTGACCCCCTTCCCCCAGTGCTTAGTTTAAAGTATTGTAAATAGTATCATTGACAATTTTAGCCAATATTCTGGTTCTTAACCTACTAGGATGCAAACCATCTGGGCCAATAAGCTTACCATCTCTGAAGGCTTACCAGTTGTCTATGTAACCATACCCCTGGGCCATAGAGTCCATTTCTTCAGCTAGTTGTTAAGCATAAAAATGTCCCTGTTTTTATTATAGTACCTTCCATGCACTGGTGTTAAACTGGATATTATAACATCACTCCCTTTTTCCTTTATTTCCCTTGTAATGACTTCATAGTCAGTATACATTTCTTCCAAAGATCTTTTACCAATGTTGTTCACTCCTACATGGATCAAGGCAAGTGGTTTCTCGGAATTTTCCATAAGTCCCTCAATCATGGTCCTCACATCACTCAACTTAGCACCTGGCAGTGTGCTCACTGTAGTTCTTTCTTTCCTGCCTCTACATACGATAGTGTCTGTTCCCCTTGTGGCAGAATCCCCTATCAGCAATATGTCCCTGTCCCTTTTAATTGAGGACATCTTTCCAGTTTTTCCATGCTTTGTATCTCTTGTCTCCTCATTTATAATCACTTCCTGATCTTTATCCTTAAGCTGCTTTACCCGGGAAATTTTTTTCTGGGAACATAAGCCCAGATATTCAAAAGGGTTCTGCATGGCCCAACAATGTTGCATCATGCGCAACCCACTGATGCGCCCTAGCGCAATATTCAAAAGGGAGAAGTTCGCAACACAAATCCTGATGTGACGGAGCACATCAGTAATGTATGCAGGTGCAGGTAAGGGGGGGCATGCCCATGCATACCCTGCACAGCCCGATATTCAGCCCGGGATGTGCAGAGCCATGCATGCGCAACCCCTACCTGCGCCAGCACAAAGTTGATCCCAAAAAAAAGGGAACAATTTATGGCCACCCACAGGCGAGCTGCCGTATTGCAGGGCACAACACGGCAGCTGCCACCTGTGGGTGGCCACCCGAGCTCCGGCTGCACCTGGCGGCGCCCCCCATGCCCGATCGTGGGCATTTGTAAAACAAAATAAGAATTCTGTCAAATATCCCTGGTGGTCCAATGGACCACTGTGTGCCCGATCGCGGGCATTTGTAATATATAAAGATATATAGCCCCAAACTCCCTGGTGGTCCAGTGGACCGCTGCCCACCCGATGGCGGGCTAAGTAAAATATTTCTATCCCCAAACTCCCTGGTGGTCCAGTGGACCGCTATGTGCCCGATCGTGGGCATTTGTAATGAAAAAATAAATAAGTCCAATATCTCTGATGGTCCAGTGGACCGCTGTATGCCCGATCGTGGGCATCTGTATATAAAAATAACTATGTCCAATATCTCTGGTGCTCTAGGTACTCCCGTCCCACCCGCCCACTGGGCCCCTGCCCTGCTCCCCCGGTCCAGCCGGTGGTGGCAGCACCCACCACCTCCCGAGCCGTCGCCGACTGACACTGTTGGTAGTGCTGTCGCCCATTGGTTCACAGTGTGAGCCAATGGGCATGCAGCTCAATACTGTACTTACATTCCAGATATGTGAATGAATCACATATCTGGAATATGTATGGTATCGGCTGCATGCCCATTGGCTCATGCTGTGAACCAATGGTCCTACAACCCTACCGTGCAGTGTCAGTCGGCGGGTGGCGGTGGCAGGCAGGTGAGTGCTGCCGCCGCCGCTGACCGGGGGGCAGTGGGGCCTGTGTGGCGTGGAGGGGTACCTAGATCACCAGGGATACTGAACATAGTTATTTTTATTCTAGGATGCCAGCGATCGAGCACGAGCGATCCACTGGACCACCAGAAGTTTGGGGATAGTATTTTATTACTTAGGCCATGATCTGGCGGGCAGCGGTCCAATGGACCACCAGGGATATTGGAAATAGTTATTCTTTTTAATACAAATGCCCGTGATCGGGCAGTCAGCGGTCCACTGGACCACCAGGGATATTGGAAATAGTTATTTTTTGTACTACAAATGCCCACAATCGGGCTGTGGAGCACATTGCCAGCTGCAGGGGGCATCGGTCCCCGATGGCTGCTGCCTGGCAGGGCGCCAGGTGCAAGTCGTCGGGGATCAGTGCACCTGCATGCAAATGGGGCCATAATGACATGCAAATGGCCCCATTTGGCTTGCATACATTATGGCCCCATTTGCATGTCAAGTTTTGAATATCGCGGTTGCTGTGCATAGCGCAATGGAACTTGCGCTAGCGCATCCCCATGCTTCACTCTGGCCACTTGCGCTGGTGCAGTTCCACTGCGCCATGCACACTGCGGGTGGCCAGGGTGCGATATTCAATGCTGCTGAGCCATGGCACAGCTCCGTTGAATATCGCCTAGTCCACTCCCCTGCGCAGCCAAGTTGAGCTGCGCCCAAGCTTGTGCCACAGCCTGGTGCAGTTTGAATATCTGGGCCCCAATGTTTTAGTTTCAGATTCAATTGTTCCATCCAAAGGGTCACATGTTATCTCTTTGCTTAATGTCGCATATTTATTTTGTAACACCACCAGAGCACTATTGTACACCTGTCCTCCCCTTCTTTTAATAGGTCTAGTCTGAATTTTGCACATTCTCCCACCACCTCTTTCTCGTTATCAATATATATGCCTCCCCCTGCACTACCCTTTTTATCATTCTCTGATTTGTGCTGTCCACTCCCTAACTCAGGTGTTACATCTATTTTGCTAGTGGCCTCTTCAATAAAATCTTCTAATTGGCTAATTTGAGAATGCACATCCAGCCTGTTTGTCAGAGATTCTATCTCCCCATAAAGAGTAGTAATTAGTAAACATTTATCAAATGTGAAGTTAGGTAAGGGCTCATCCTTTGTATACACCCTGCAAACCATGCATCTCCTAAGACTCTCACATTCTACATGCTGTTGGTCACTACCCTGACTGTTTATGCCCCTTCCCTCCATCATTTTGATGATTGCTTACCTGTGGGTATGTTACTGAGCTGCTTTGGATATGCTGTTTGCCCTGGTCCTCTGCCATCCCCAGCAGACACAGCAGACACACATGGGATGCACGTGTCTCTGCGTGTGGCCCCATGTGTGCCTGCTCGCTCTGGCCACTGGCTTTTACCACAGAGAACTGGAAGTGTTGTTCAGTACTTCTGGTTCCTCATCACCCACGGCAACCTTGTCCAGATAGATTTACTACCAATTTGTCCTCCACCTCATGCGGTGGTTTAAAACTTTAAATAAAAATAATAAAAAAGCCCCTAACAGGGCAGACAGAGTCAAAAATGGGATAGGGCCCATGCACCTAGCCTTTAGAGCAGGAAGGAGCAAGAGTGCCTCCTCCAAGATCCCACAATCCCAATGGAATGGGATGTATACCTGGTTGCTGGGCAACAGCCATAACAACCCCCTCTCACCAGAGGTAATGCTATCCCAAGGCACAAGCCTGCAATAGTACTGACCAAGAGCTTTCAGCTGTCGTTGTATACCAAGGGTTCCATGCTGAGAACACCTCCCACAGCAGATATCTATCTGAAGTCAGAGCCCCAAGATGAGTTGTTTGGCATGAACAGCTTGGCTAATATGCCAGTTCAAACTGAAATCACCCAGTATGATCCATTCTCTGTTCTTGGGGAGTAAGTTCTTAGCTTCAAGGAGTGTTTCTAACTCTCCGCAAAGTGTGCCCCTGGGGCAGGTAGGCAACAGTTAGAGTGAGGATTGTGCTGTTACCTAGTATAAGGTTTAAGGAGAGTGATTCAAGGGTGACGGTGATGATCTTGAGGTCTACTACCATGTATGTAAGGTGATTAGAGATGTAGAAATGGCAACCAGCACCAATTTTTCCAGTTCAATCCATTCTGAGAAACAAGTACCCAGTAATGTTAATTTCTGAGGCTGCTGTCTTGATATTATATTACTGTCATCATCATATTACTATTTAGTACCTAATATGTAAAACACATACTATAGAAATAATAGAAGAGCTAATAAAAATAATAATCATACAAATATCATTTTAAAATCTACGGCACTGCAAGGCAAAATATAATAACTGGAATGAGGTAAAACAAAGAGTCAGAGACTATAAGAGGTATATGCATTGAGGTCAGCAACGAACAGTAACAATTAATGCAACTCAGACTGGGTCAAGGTAATCTTAATGAGTTTTGAGGACTCTGTCACAACACCGCAAACAATAATCCATAGCAGATACATGCCATCAGCACCTACAAAAAGTAAGCTACTGTAATTCATTGCTGACTTCCAGGATCCCCACCTCTCATTTGTAGTCTGTTTTAACTTATGTCAATTACTGCATTGGGAGCCAAAGTGGTTCAGCAGAATTGGTGATGATGAACTGAATTTTTAGGCCCCAACTTGAAGCTGAACCAGAGTATGCTCTGCCCCACTTTTCTTACACTTAGTGTGGTGCCCTTGTCCTCTCTGCATGATGTGCATAGTGTTCTGTGCATATATAGGCAGCTTTGATGCATAAGTGAGCATGCTCTTTCACTGTGTAACCAGCCTCTCTCTCTTCTAGCTCATGGCAAGCTGGTAGAGAGTACTTATGGGCATCCTCAGAGCCCACTTCTGTCTCGTCGGTAAAGCTATGCCTAGTACTACCAAGCTTTGAGTTTTGGTGCACCTGCACAGAAAAATGGCCGCAAGCTGGCATAAATTGCAGAACTGGTCCCAGACAGCTCCACAATCAAAAATACGGCACATGAAAAAACCTTGCCAAACCGCAAGGTTTTCTGCATGGGAACGAAAATGACTGGTTTTGAAAATCTGACCCTGGGTGTCTGGAGTTTGTGCTCTGAGTTTCCTGACTCATCCAGAAGCAGGAAACTCAGGCATGAATATCCATGGGCCTGCCCTTTCCCATTTACACTACAAGAGGGGAAGACTAGCTGAGGACCAGGAGGGGAAGAGTGTGTGGGTGACAGAGTGAGTTCCAGTTTCTCCAGCTGCAACTGGCTGAGGGAGCTGGCAGGCCAAGGGATGGTGGCAGACTTCCTTCGTCGGGGTGGCACTGGTCCCTCTTGTGCTGGCCTCTAGAGGCTCAGACTCCAGCTATGGCCAGGAAGCAGAAAGTAATCTCACAGAGACCAGCAAGAAGGCGGAGGACCAGACAAGAATTCCTGCCAAGAAATGCAAGAGTGAGACCTAATTGGCATCTGAGAGTAGTAGTGGGCTACCCCACAGGGGAGGTCACTGGGATCTTTGCGGATCCACTCCCTTCTACAGCATGCAATGGTGAGAGCAGATATATAAGTGAACCTTCATTGAAATGCTCTGTAGGAGAATAGGAATAGGTACCTAAAATGACAATAGTAATCCCCCAGGAAATAAAACATGGTAAATAGTAAAAATGTCAATAGTAATCCCCCAGGAAATAGAACATGGTAAATAGCAATGGTCACCAGGCTCAGGGGTCTGGCAGAATTTGTGGTCGTTAAGTCCCTGTAATGGGGCCAGGAATAGGAAGCCTGCATGCTGTTGAGCCACTAGGGCTATCAGTGTGATGATGGAAGGGAGGCATGCACAGCCAGACCAACTGTAGCGAAACAGGAGTAGGTCATAGTGCTGATCTATTAGCTTCTTAATGCCAACTTCAAACACAGTAGCCAAGCACAGCCACAGTTAACCCCAGGGTAGTGCTTGCCCTTTCTGGGAGGGTGCTGCTGTATACACAGTCTTGACAGCCCCAATATTCCAGAGACCCTGAAAGAGAGATAGGTAATGATGATAGAAGCAGCTGGGTGTAATGATGTGCAATCATGTACAGTGTAGTACAATACATACAGAAGCTGTGTTCAGTGATGCTGAATGAAAATGAAATCAAGAAATCATGATTGATTAGCAGGGGTAATGCCCTTTAAAGCAGTGTACCAGCAGTGCAGCAATAAAATGTGAATCCCGCTTGATCCTAGCTCCCAGTGTGGACAGTTGTCTGTGTGTGGTCTCACATTAGTGATGCCCTTGTGTATGGTAAAGGTGCCCTTGGTCCCCATCTGAGCTGACCTGTGGTGGCAACAGTAGATGAGAGATACAGACTTCATGGCATAAAGCGGGTGCTCCTTAAGACAAGATACTGTATGCCACAATACCCCCCCCCAGTAGGGCTGGGTGAAATTTATCTTCCACCTGGAAAATTCTGGTGAAATTCCAATTTTGCTTCCATGAAATTTTGTGGAATTTCTTTGAAAATTTCATGCAATTTTGCCACAATTCTGATTTCAGTTACAGTATTTCTGTTAAATTTAAAAAGTTTTAGTTCAAACTGCACCACATGTGGTAGAATGACTGTTCCAAGGTCCAAACAATAGTGTGCCAAGTTTCAGATCTCTATCTTTAAAAGTAACTGAGTTATAAGCCTCTAAACTCTGGATATTTTAAGATTACATTTCACAGTTATGTGAACCGCAGAATTTTAAGCTCCTATAACATTAAAACTATGGAACAGAATATCGCCAGTTTTGTTATGTTCATTGACCCTAAATATTAAGCTTTGATGCCACCCCATGGCCCAGCAGCAGGGAGTTGCATTGCCATGCTGATGAACTGGGTTCGGAAACGTGCCAGGGAAATCATGTCATGAGGCAGGCCACAGCCAAGACATCTGCCGCTTGGTAGTTCATCTTAGTTGGGGAGGGTTGGTGGCGGGTTCCACCAACACAGGGAATCCCGCAGCTAGGCCAGGGAACTTGCTCCTGCCACAGGGGAAGCTGTGGCTGTATGAGCCTGACAGAGACACCACCCCCACCATGGGAGATGGGAGGGAAAAAAATGTTGGAAAACATCTGGTAGTCTACTGAATGATGGCTGTGTTCAGCCTGATCAGGGTATAGCCCTGTGAAATGAGCTGCTAGCCAGGATAAAAAAACAATATGGAAAAAAGGAGGCTGTGTGTGCCAGCTCTCTGATCACTGGCTCAAAGGCTAGACAGGTTATAAGTAGCCAAAGATTCCAAAATAACAACAGTAATTAAAGTTGAATTTCATGAGCCTGAAATTGTGGAATGTTGTGATACTTTTGTCGAAGCCATGTCCATACCATACATTCTGATCCGTTATACTCTTGAGTTGCCATTGCTGAGGAAGGTAAAGGTTGGAAAAAGTGGCAATTAGGTAGCATTAATAGGAGGCTCCATAGTAACAGTATAGTGGTGACAAGTGTCAGGTCAGTGTCGTGAGTGATGAACTATGAAAAACAGTCATGGACATCACTGTGCACTACCCTGAATTCTTGCAATACGCCAGATAACCACTCACTGATGTAATGACTTGTGGAAGCACATGCATGTGCAGCACTGTTTCTGTACAATGCCACCTGCTGACTATTTAAGAACCCTATATATAACAATGTATATTTTTACTATCTGGAAACAGCGGCACCAAGTGATGCCAAGCCTCGAGCCTTTCAACTAGTTGCGACTTAGGTTATTGCGACAGAAGTATCTGGATGTCTTTAGTCATGATCGAGCGTGATACCTGGCATCGCTGTCATTGGAGGGGTATTGCAGGGCCATGGTGCTAGTGCAGGTAAGGTGATTCAGTGGTGATGAGTACTTTGTGAAAGTTAAATTCCACAAGTGTAATTCTAGTGGCATTACATATTACGAATCCGAGAATTTTTGAACAAATGTTTCCAATTAGTAATTTCTAAGTTATCCACAATAAATTGTAACCAACTAAACCATATTTATCCAGCTTAATTAGATTCCAGGACATATTTAGTCTGGTATGCATGCCAAATCTTGAATGTATACTTGAAATAGCAGAAGAGCTATACACATCCTGATTTAATGAAAATGTTCATATAATTTAACAAATAATTAAATTTTGGAATTTTGCACTCCTGCAACTAAGAATTTACACAACCAATTATCTCTCTATTTAGCAGATTCTATGGCTCTTTTAAGAAAGTATACGTATATATTTTCAATGATCCAGCTCCAAAGGTAGCAAAATTGTAAGCATATAAATATATTTTGAAATTTTCACATGGATAATAAATTGCCAGATTTTAAACCCCTATAACATCCCTGCCCCTAATGCAAATGTCATGAAACTTGTTATTCTTTCAGGATCCCTTCAAAACAATTTGTATACCAAATATGAACATACGAAATTGCCGGCAGAAAAAGGCCCACAGGTCTATCAAGTCTGCTGATTGTGCAGCTCTTAGTTTCATATTACTACAGCTGCCCCAGCCCCACCCAAACCCTCCCTCCTCCTCTTCCTGGTCTTTCCCACCTTTGAGTTCTTGTCTGTACTAATCCTGCCCTTGACTCTATCCCAACCCCACTTAAAGCTATCCACTGTCCTCAGTTCGATTAACTCATTAACTCTTCTAGCAGTGAGTTCCATCTTGCCACCACTCTCTCCATAAAGTAGTGCCTTCTCATCTCCCTCCTGAACCTTGCCCCTTCCAACTTCAGACTGTGCCCCCTAGTGACCCTTCCCCCCTTTAAGTGGAACAATCCTCCCTCTCTGGCTTTGTTTATGCCTTTCAAGTACTTAAAGGTCTCTATTATGTCCCCTCTTTCCTGTCTCTCCTCCAACAAATGCATGTTGAGTTCCCTCAGTCTTTCCTCATATGGCAACTCCCCCAGTCCCATGATCATTTTTGTAGCCCTGCGCTACACCCCCTCCAGTAATTTCACATCCTTTTTGAGTTATGGGCACCAGTACTGCACACAGTACTCCAAGTGTGGCTTCACCAGCGATCTATACAAGGGCAGGATGACCTCCTCCTTTCTAGAGGTAATCCCTCTGGCAATGCACCCCAGTGTTCTATTTGCCCTTGCTGCTGCCCTCCTACACTGTGCTGATACCTTCATGTCCCCTGTGACTATTACCCCGAGGTCCCTTTCCTCCTCTGAAGCTGTTACCTGCACTCCCCCCAGCTAGTAGCTGGTCCTGGGATTTCTTGCTCTGAGGTGCATGACCTTGCACTTCTTAGCATTAAACCCCAACTGCCACTGTGTAGACCAGTGTTCAAGTTTAGCTAGCTCCTCCCTGATTGCCTGCCTCCCTTCCTCATTGTCCACTTTTGCACAAATCTTAGTGTCATCTGCGAACAGGCTGATCTTACTCTTGACCCCCTCTGCAATGTCTCCAATGAAGACATTGAACAAAACAGGGCCAGTACCGAACCCTGCGGTACCCCACTTATTACTGGTCTTGGCTTGAATGTCTCCCCCCTCTGTTGTCTGCCCTGCAACCAGCTCTCAACACGCCCCACCAGTTTCTCCCCCACCCCCATGTCCCTCAGCTTGCTCATTTACCTCCCATGGAGCACTGAGTCGAAAGCCTTGCTGAAGTCCAGGTACAGGACATCCACAGAGTTGCCTTTGTTAACCGCCCTAGTGACCCAGTCGAAGAGGTTGATCAGGTTACAATCTCTGAGACATTGCCTTATCCCCTTCTCTCTGGTCTCCCCAATCCTCTTGCAGGGTTCCTCGCATCCTGAGGGGGTCTCCAGGAACACGACTCTTCCCCCTCCCCATTCCCACTTTTCTTTCATGTAAGCACTTGTTTACTTATTAACCCGGCACTTATTATTGTCCACTCCTTCTACATATTATGAGCAAAACTGTTGTAACACTGTTTGTAACACCTGCCTTACAACTATATGTTAATGTTGATCTTGTAACTTGAATGTTTTATGTCTCATTCCTATTGTACTCCTCCCCCCAGGTTGCACCGGGAGACGAGCAACTTGTTGCTCAGTGTGCTTTCCTGGTGAAACATTTCAATAAATAAATAAATAAGATTAGTTTGGCATGATCTTCCTGAGACAAACCCATGCTGTCTCCCATCCTGTAGACCATTACTATCAAGAAAGGTTATCAACCTCTCCTTTAGAATGGTCTCCATCAACTTCCCCACTTTGGAAGTCAAGCTTACCGGTCTGTAGTTGTTCTAAGGTCCACTCTTGTGAAGGGGCACCACATGAGCCATCCTCCAGTCCCTGGGTATCTTCTCTGTCTCCAAGGAGATGTTGAAGAGGTCCATCAGAGGGCCTGCCAACACCTCTGCCAGTTCCTTCAGGACCTTTGGGTGTACACTGTCTGGTCCTGGTGCCTTGTCCACCCACAAGGCTTTAAGGCCCTTCAGAACTGTGTCCTCTTGGATGACCCCATCTGTTATCTCTGCCCACCCTTCACCCTTTCCCCTTTCCCCTGCAGTATTGGGCCATCCCTTCCTTTTGTGAACATCGAGCAGAAGTACTCATTGAGTGCCTCTGCCTGTTCTTCCCCTTGTTCCACCCATCCCCATCCCCCTTGATTCTAACAGTGTCATCTCTACAACTCCTCTTCTCCCTTATGTATTTAAAGAACCCCTTTTCCCTCTCTCTGATCCCCTGAGCCAACATCAGCTCCTTTGTTGCCTTGGCTGCCCTGACTGACCTGGTCACCTCCCTAGATGCCTTTGTGAACACCTTTCTATCCTCCTCACGCCCCGATTTTTCGAACTTAATGAAGGACAATCTTTTTTTCCCTCACCTTCCACTCCACTTCCTTGCTGAGCCAGCTAGGTTTTTTGGACCTGGACTGCTTACTCAGATTTAGCACACATGTTTGTGGCCTTATTCAGCCCCTTCCTAATGATTGCCCACTTCCGTTCAACATTCATCACTAGATTAATTTTAGCTAAATACCCCTCTAGGATGCTGCCCATTCTGGCAAAATCTGCCTTCCTGAAGTCCAACACTCTTGAACTGGTCTTAGCCGGCTCCCTCCCTCCCTGTGCTGAGGAGGAACCACACTGAGCAGTGGTCACTTCCTGCTAGAGGGTCCTGTACTACCACATCCTGGACTTGATCACCATTCATTAGCACCAAATCCAGTATGTTCCCCTCTCTAGTAGGTTCTATCACCCATTGCACTAGGTAGCTGTCTTGGATAGCCTCCAGCAGCACTTGTTCCCTGGTGTGTGCTGTAGTTACTGTCTGCCAGTCAACCCCAGGTAGGTTGAAGTCTCCCACTGTAACTGTATTTCCCTTGCCACTGACCTTCCTGATTTGCTCCCCCAGCTCTCTATCCACCTCTTCGCTCTCTGGGGGTGGTCTGTACACCACCCCCATCCTGAGCTTCTTACTTTAATACTCATTGTCTCCTAGCAGATACCTGTAGTCATCAGTAAAATACACTGGTGTGTCCTGAGGACACCTACAGAAGTCAGCTACTGACTTCCTGTGTGCCCGTGCAACATCTGGAGAAGTCACTTATATAATTTAATATATAATATAACAGAATATAATATACATTTGACTGCATAGCACCATTGGAAAGGTAATTTTGTGCTAAACAACTTTGCCACTGATCTTTTGTGTATAGCATATATACTTTAGGAGTTACTCGCATTTGTTTATGGTATGGTGTGTATGGCTTATGTTGCCTATTTTAGTGAATTTTTTTTTTTTGCTGTTTCAACCAGAATAGAAAAAATAAGAAATTACATATTATTAGTTGCATACCACCATTGGAAATATAATTTTCTGCTGAATAACTTTGCCACTCATACTTTGTGTCTAGCACTTACGGTTCTTGAGCTATGAGGATTTATTTGTGGCATGCTGACTATAGCTTGATTTTGCTTAGAAAGGCCCAGGATTCACTGTTAACAGTATATAGGAGACAAGTGGTGCATCTTCAGAGAGCTCCTGTGGAGGCAATGAGTTAAGGGTTTTGGAGCAATACTCATATGGCTTCTAGCCTCCCCTCATCCCCCTCCTCCCTGGTACACAGTATCCCCTCCCTAACATAAATAGCCACCCTTCCAGCTCTTCCCCTATCCAGTCCCTGCAGAACACCTTGTAACCCGGGATCGTAAGATCCTAGTCATGGTATTGGGTGGCCCAGGTCTCTGAGATGGCAGCAATATCTTCCTCTCCCTCTACCATTATTGCCTGGAACTCTGCCACCTTGTTTGCTAAGCTCCTTGCATTCAAGAATACTACAGTCCAGCTTGTGCCCTACCCCTCCTCTTCTCCCATCTCTCCCCCTTCTACTTTTGTCTTGGTAACCTTCCCTCATTCTCCTCCTCCCTCTCTGGGGGAGAGGCCTTCCAGTCTCCCCTGGAAGATGCCTCCTCCCTACTATCTGACTCAGCCCTCCCCCACTCCTCAGTTTAAATCTATGTTGTTTTTAATGTACTTCTCCAGCCCCTGTCCCAATGCCCTTGTATTCTCGATGCTGAGATGCAGCCTATCCTTGGCATAAAGCCCCTTATTGTTCCATGTCTCACCCCACTCCCCTACTACCCCATAACCCATTTCTGCACACCACCCCTTCAACCACCCATTAAACACCTGTATTCTTAGCTTCCTCACTGTGCTTGCCCTAGGTACTGGGAGTACCTCGGAGAATGTCACTGAGCTTCCCACCTGATTGCAGATACCCCCCCTTCTCTGAACCTCTCCTATACTTCTTCCACTCTACTGCCCTCTAGGTCATTTGTTCCTAGGTGCACAATGATATGAGGCTTCCCTCCCACCTTCTTCACACATTTTTGAGTGCACTGCCCTACTCTCCCCGCTGTCATACCTGACACACACTCCACCCAGGTTCGGCTCTTCCTTGCTCCCTTACTTCCCCATCTCACCCCCCTGAGCATAGAATCCCCTCATACAAGTACTTGCTCCCCATCACTTGCACATCCCCCATGGTTTGCCCTCCTATGAGCCCCTTTTCCCAGTGTCCCCTCCTTCCATTCACTGCCCTTTTCCCCTCCCTTCTCCTTCAATTGCACCTCCACCTACACAACCTCCTCCTCCTCTGTCCCTTCTGTGCCTGCTCCCTTCCACAACCCTTCCCCCTCCACTACATATACCTCTTCCCACTGCCCCCAGCATTTTGATTCCCCCTCGCCCACTCCCAACATGTTTTGGCCTTTCTCCCCAATTTTTTAGTGTGTTTGTTCCAACTTGACCTGCTTTCCTTCCACTCACCACTTCTACCCCACAGTCTTCCCTCTCACCTTGTACCCTGTATTCCCCCTTCCCACCTGGTCCCCTGACTCTTGTTCTAGGGTGCCTTCCCCCAACCTCCTGCTCTGTTTCATCAGCCAGTACTGCATACCTGTTTGTTGTCTCCAACCTCCTGCCCCAGCCCTCCCCTGTAGTTTCTCCCTGCCTCTGCTTGCCCTGAACCTCTTTTCTACTTCCTTTCTGTCTGCCCATGTTCCCTACCACCTGCCAACATCCCCTTTCAGCACTCCCAGGACCCTGTGGACTTGGTCCCCCTGGCCAAGCACCCCCTTCTGGCCCTTAGCAGTCTGGTCTATCCTGTGATGGAGCCCACCCTGCCCCCTACCCTATCTCCTCCTCACCCTCTCATTCCTGTCCCCTTCCCCCAGTTCCCATGTCAAGCTCTCAATCTCCAACGTAAACTGTCTGAACAGCCTGCACACTGGACACCCCCCCAACTTCCACCAGGTTCCCAGAAACAGTGCTTCCCCACACCCGTTGCAGCTCACAACCCTCCTAGCCTCCCAGTGCCCCAACCCCAGTCATCCCTACCCCTCCACTCTTCTCTCCCATTCATCCAGCTGCCTCCTTGCCCTGGCCTCCACATCTTTCCTGTATTCCCTAGGCTCTAAATATCTCACAGATCTTTACAATTGCATTTGTATTACTTAAGAACTGTAAATGTGCATTTCTGTCAAAACATTGTCCCCAGAATAGCCCTTACCTCAAAAAAAGAAAATGCACAACCATTATATTTGCATCAGTATTTCTTTAAGACTTTAAACCAGATTTCACCCCTTTTAAATTACTCTGTCTCCTGCCCCTTCCCAATAGGTGGAACCACTACTGGGAGTGGTCCACTTGCCTATTTATTACTGGTGGCGGTGAGGGGTGGGGGGTGGGAGAAACCAGGCCTCCCAGTACAAACAATCCAGACCACACTACAAGCTAACCAAACTACAAGAATTAATACTTCCCTTTAGTCCCCAGGCACACACTGTGTAGATCCTGCTTCTACCAGCTCCAAATGCAAAGTAAGCAATTAACTAAAATGGCTGTTGTGCCCACCCCCAAGTCTAAATCTGTTTGCTGTTTGATTTTGTAACTGCCACAGACAGAATTCAAAACAAGTCCTCCTTAAAAAATGTCAGATCTCTAGCTGTAACACTGACCAAGACATTTGGAAAATTTCACAAAATGTTTCAAAAATTCTGTGAAATCAGAATTTACTAATTTTACACAGCCCTAATCCCAAGAGATAAGGAGTGCCAGCCCTTATAACTACATAGCTATGTAAACTCTGAGAGCTTTTGTTGATTAGGTCCTAAGTCTTTCTACATATATAGCATGAGATTTTTCCACTGTTCCTTCACTTACACTGTTACAATGGTGACTTCATTGGAGCACTGCAACCAGTTTGCTGTCATGCTGGTGAACTGGATTTCGTGGCGCTCACCATGGATGGGACTGCATAGGTGTTACACCCCTTGCCCCATACACCTCCGATATGGATGTGATTATATTATAGTTTTGGGAGGTTGGGGAACCAGGGCTCCCAGCAGGGTGCAGGGGCTGGCCCCCCAGCCCGCACTTGCAC
This sequence comes from Neoceratodus forsteri, assembly GCA_016271365.2. Classification (NCBI taxonomy): domain Eukaryota; kingdom Metazoa; phylum Chordata; order Ceratodontiformes; family Ceratodontidae; genus Neoceratodus; species Neoceratodus forsteri. The sequence goes on from CM057455.1 coordinate 299,348,095, forward strand.
GGGGATGGACACAACTGGGGTTGTGTGGCACAATGGCCAGGCATGATGATTAGGGATGTAAGTTTGTTATGGATGAGGTTTTAATGACTCATTGTTTGTTCATGAAATCATTAGTAAACAGTAGTAAATGTTGTGGCACTGTCATCATTGCTACATTCTGATGACACTAGTGAAAGTCATGGAAGTATTGAATAAAGATCAAACGTCATGGAATCAATGACGTGTATGACTGCCATGACAAACTTACATCCCTAACGATGATCACTGTTGGCATTGTGCTGGCACCCTCATGTCCGTCGCTCTTTTTGTTGTCACACCAGCATGGGTGAACTGTTTCTTCATGACATCCAGCCCCAGACACATTGCATCTTGTTGTCTTAGCCATCGCTCCTGCTGCTTTCTTCTATCAAGGGCTGACATGCAAGATGAGCTGTGGGCTCACTGGAGATGTTCACATGATTTTTATGTTTTTAAATGTATATTTTATTGCATTTTCAGAAAACTGCTATAGGGAGGAATTAGCGCAACCACTGGCTGAGATGTTTAGGAAATTCACAAATGTTTGATGGTTTCACATTCAGAACCTTTAGGGTTTCTGGAGATGTGGTACAAACTGGAATTCAGTGGAGTTACTGTTAAGACAAATCTTGGTGTAACTAAGGAATTCCATAAAAATCAGATATCACAACTCAGTATGATATCCAGTGATTCCAACAAGAATCACATACTTTAAACTGAAGTGGCCGTAATAAGAAACTGGACAAATACATTCATTGCTTTTGCCAGAGAGTTACTGGTGAGATTCTTAATAGGCAGAAACAGGCCCGTTACAACCTCTCTCCACTGGAATGGAGTGCTATACAAACACTAAAATTGAGCTACAACAAAAAGCTGATAAAGGCTCTGCAGTGGTGATATTGAACCGAGAAGATTATATTAAGGAAGCCAACAGGCAGCTAAGTGACCATTCCTAGTACAGAGTACTGGAAAGTGACCATACTACAGAATATTGATATGAAACTTATTTCAATCACCCTCCTTGCAGTGGTCATACCCATCACTAAGCTTTTTAATATGTCACTTTGGATGTCAGCCTTTCCATCTACCTGGAAAACTGCCCTGGTCACTCCGGTTCTAAAAGGAGGGAATCGTTCACTTGTGCCCAATTACAGGCCCATCTCCATCCTGTTTCCTCTCTCCAAAGTGCTGGAAAAATCATTGCAGAGCAGCTCTCTGCCCACCTACACAAATACAACCTCCTCAGCCTGCAACAACATGGGTTCCACAGACAGCACTGCACCAACATGTCCCTCATTGAATTCGCAGGCTATGTCCACAAGGCACTAGACCAGGAACAACTAGCTGGAGCAATTTATATCGACCTATCCAAGGCATTTGACCTTGTGGATCACAAGCTGCTGCTCCACAGGTTAGTCTGGATTGGGTTGTCCTCAGACATGGCTGGGTGGTTCTCTAGCTACCTGTCTGAGCGCTCACAGAAGGTAAAGATTAATGGTACCATCTCAGAGGCCAGGAAAGTCATGGACAGGGTCCCGCAAGGGTCCATACTGGGCCCCCCTCCTGTTTAGCCTGCTCATAAATGACCTACCAGCTGCATGCCCCTCTGCCAAAGTCCTGCTCTATGCAGATGACACGGTGCTATCCCTGCCAAGACACCCTGACCAGGAACCTACAGTGCAACTTCGATCTGCTACAGGAATGGTTTAACACCTGCCTCCTAGTACTCAATAGTGAAAAGACAATGCTCTTTACCAGTCACCTGAAGAGGAAATCAACCACACTGTTTAAAATAGCACTCAGTACGGACTCCACCTTTGAACAGGTTCACTTTTTCCAGTACCTGGGGATCACAATCGATGAGTCCCTCTCTTTCGATGAGCACTTAAGTAATATCACTAAGGCTGCAAACAGGAAGTTGGGGACACTCTACAGACTCCGCTTCTGCCTCACCCCTGAAGTCAGGCTCCAGGCAGTCAATGGCACAATCCAGGACTATGGAAACATGGTATATGATGCTGCCACAGACACTAGCCTACACAAAGTCCACCTTACCCTCAGTAAAGCATGCAGATTTGTACTGGATGCAGATCGCATCACACACGCTTGCAAGCTCTACATAAGGACAAAGTGGCTCCCCATCTGGATAGAATAAAGCTCCAGACCTGCTAACTAGGAAAGAAGGCCCTACTGGGACTGGCACCTGTCTCCCTGCAGGCGTTATTCAGACCTGCCCCAGGTAAGCATGCCACAAGAAGTGTCTCCAGGCATGCCTTAGCTGTTCCCTTCAGGAAATCAGCCCAGGGGAGATGTGCCTTCGTGGTAAGGGCTCTCACCTGGCTAAATGAGTTTCCAAACACATTCACCAGGCTTCAACACCTAGGGCACTTCAAATCTGAACTCTGTAAGTCCATCTCTCCTCCAGTCTGCTGCCTGTGTCAAACATAATCCCAGCATCCGCCCACCACTCAACTGCCCACTTGCTCTGGCCAGGTTGCACCTAGTCCCCTCCCCCACCCTTCCCCTCTACCAACTCCCCACTTGTCCTTTGTCCAGTACCCCCTCACTACCTCCCCCACCTGCCCTCTGTCCAGTTCACCCACGCTTCCTCCTGCTCGGTCCTCTGTTCACTTCCTCTGCCTCCCTACTCCTCCCCTCCACCTGTCCTCTGTCCAGTATACCCACTCTACCTCTAGCCCATTTTCCTGACCTCTTCCTCCCTCCCACTCTCCCCCCACCTACCTGTACTTGCCAAACCCCAACTTGTCTATCTGCACTTAACTTCACTCAGATGGCTGCACATTGCATACCTCCACTGGGAAACTGACAATGCTACCAGCTGCTTCAATTCATGTCTTGATCTGTGTAAACCATAAATGTATTTGCTACCCCTTCCTATGTAAACTCTATGTTAGTAGTACAACCCCAGTGTCAATTTGTCTGCTGTAATTATGCTGTTGCAACAAAATGTATCTCCTTAAGTGTTGATGAGGATCCTTTGTAAATGAGCTCTTAGCTCAAAGGTTTGTAATTCCAAGTTCCCAATAAATAAAATAAATAAATAAAAATGAAAGAGAACTACAGGAGTTAATTGGAGTATTTCCACATCATGTCCAAGGCAAACTAAATGCCCTCATCCCCCATGAACCCAAGCCAGGGACATTCTACATGCCTCCTAAAATACATAAGCCTGGTAGACCCATAGTCTCTGGTAATGGTACCATGACAGAGGGGATATCAGGGTTTGTAGAAGCTATTTTAAAACCACTGGTTATACAAAGGGATAGTTACATCCAGGACACTACACACTTCCTGTGTAAACTTTCTGGTTATAAAAACTTACCACCGGATACCCTTTTAGCCACAATGGACATAACAGCCCTCTACACTAATATTCCGCACACAGATGGCATTTCAGCCTGCCTTAAATACCTGCATGTGAAAGGACTGGACCACAACATTGACCCTGGAGTCATGGGGAAACTTACCGAATTCATTCCGACACATAACAACTTCAGCTTCGAAGGTAAACATTATGTTCAAACTATGGAACAGCAATGGGCACCAGGATGGCTCTACAGTATGCCAATCTTTTTATGGCAAATTTGGAGGAGGACTTTTTAAGGCACTGTACACATAAACCACTCGCTTGTTTCTGTTACATTGATGATTTGTTTATAATTTGGACAGAGAGGATTTTCATCAGGAACTTAATAACTCCCACCCAACTATAAAGCTTTCTCTGGAATATTCTGCCACCTGTGTAAATTTTCTGGATACCACTGTCAGTAACAAGGATGGAACACTACATACCTGTATTTACAGGAAACCAACAGACAGACAGAAATACTTACACAGGAAAAGTAATCACCCGAGCCACACAAAAAAATCTGTCATGTAAGGTCAAACACTTCGGTATGACCACCTCTGTTCAAATGAGGAAGACAGAGACACACATTTGGCGATGTCGAAAAACACCTTTACTGAGCAGGGACACTCGTTCAGAGAATTTGACAGAGAAGTGGAACATGCAACACAGGTCCCAAGAGAACAACTACTGCAATATAAGGAAAGGACCATTAACAACAGAATACATTTAGTAGTCATGTATCATCCTGATCTTGAACTTCAACGTAAGATTGTTACGGACCTCCATCCAATAATTAGTGAGGATGAAACCCTTAATTGTATTTTTCAAAAAACTACCTCTACTATCTTTTAAACAACCACCTAATTTAGCCAACTTGATTATCAGGAGTCAGCTTGAACCAGAACAGAATACCGTGATATCATATGACACACGACCCTGTCATCAACGCAGATGTAAGACGTGTAAGCTCATTTCCACTTCAGACTGTGTGGTTACATCACAAAACAGACAATTCAGGATACAGGGGAATTATACATGTACATCAGGTAATGTTGTCTATTTCATCCAATGCAAGAGATGTCCTCACACAGGTTATGTGGAGGAGACAAAGCAACAACTCTGCACTAGAATGACTTCACACAAGTATTCTATTAATATGAAGATGACTGACAAAACAGTAACGCAACACTTCTCCCCAGGATGGCCACTCAACTTCAGATATGTCTGTGATGGTCTTAAAAGGACATTTCAACAGTACACAACAGAGACAAGCATCTGAAATTAGACTTATTTTACTTCTCAGTATTGTGGCGGATGGAATGAACATTGATGTAGGGTATATGATACATTATTCCACTTAAACCTACACATACCTTTACTTTAAAGGATGGACATAAATACTTTAGTTCTTCAGCGAGCCTTTGATTTTGTTAGTTTCTGATTATCTACATGTTGGCTTCTCACCTTAGCACTGTGTGAATGTGCATGTGTGTGGTGTGTGTGTGTGTGTGTGTGTGTGTTGTGTGTGTGTTGTGTTTGTGTGTGTTGTGGGTGTGTTGTGTATGTTTTGTGTGTGTGTTGCGTTTATGTGTTGGTGTGTGTGGTGTGTGTGTGTGTGTGTACATATGCATGTGTGGGGGAGTGTGGCATGGGGCAATTTTTATGTGGGCGTTGGGGTGGTATTTGTGGGTATAGTGGGTGTGGTTATTGTGGGGATATTGAGGTAGGCTTTCATTCAGGCAGATGACAATAATGTTACAGTGGCTAGGACTCAGTTTGCTTATATAGTGAACAGTCACTTCCTTCTGCTAGTTGTCTGTGGTTGGATTGCATACTGTCACATTTTTAAATCTGTTCATATTAAGATGCATATCTGATTTACTTGGTGTTCACAAAAGGTTTAATTCCTTTGGGTAAATATTGCAAAGAGTGGTGTGAATGATGATGTATTAGGACTCTTGTACAGATATCTCATTCCTACTAGTTATTTTTCCCAGGGGAAAAAGGGGGTGGGGTGAGGGGGCTTGGGGATTTTATTCCTATGAGTTTTTATTTCGTTTCCTTAGACTGATTCTGTATATGCTTGTTATACACTGACACTGTGTTGAAATCTGTACATATCAGGCTCATGGTCTCATTTTCTTTGGGGTCCCTGACAAGTAGTTTTGTTTTTTTGTTTTTTTATTTGGCACTTACAGTGGCGTCAAAAAGTATTTGCCCCTTCCTGATTTTCTCTATTATTGCATATTTGTCACACTGGATGTTTTCAGGTCTTTAGACAAAATGTAATATTAGATAAAGGGAACCTGAGTGAACAAATAACACTTGTTTTTTTTTTACTTATTTCATTTATTTAATGAAAACAGTTAACCAACACCAACTGGCACTGTGTGAAAAAGTAATTGCCCCCTTACACTTAATAACTAGTTACGCCACCTTTAGCTGCAATGACTGCAACCAAACACTTCCTATAATTCAATATCAGTCTTTCACATCGCTGTGGAGGAATTTTAACCCACTCTTCCTCTTCCTATATACTATAAAAATATATATTACATACATTATATAATATATGTTATATATAGACATAACATAGAATTTGATGACAGATAAGGACCGCTTGGCCCACCAGTCTGCCCATTTCCTACCTACTGGATAAGCTGCAGATCCTAGTTAACCAGCAGCCACTTCTTCCTACCCCACCCCTAGAATAGCCTTATGACTGTCCCATGCATGCTTGAATTCCACCACTGATTTTGACTCCACAACCTCCTCTGGAAGGCCGTTCCATGCATCCACAACCCTCTCTGTGAAAAAATACTTCCTTAAATTACCTCTGAGCCCCCTCATCTTCAAATTGTGCCCTCTTGTTCTTGCACACCTCTTTTTTTGAAAGATGCTACCCTCTTGGACTTTGTTGATTCCCTTGAGGTACTTGAACGTTTCTATCATGTCCCCCCTCTCCCTCCTGTCCTCAAGGCTATACATATTAAGCTCCTTTAGTCTCTCTTCATATGTCTTCCGGTGCAGACCCTGCACCATTTTAGTTGCCCTCCTCTGGACAGCTTCCATCCTGTCTATGTCTTTGTGGAGAGGGTCTCCAGAACTGCACACAGTACTCCAGATGGGGTCTCACCAGCTGTCTGTACAGAGGGATAATAATCTCTGTTTTCTACTGGGATGCCTCTCCCTATGCATCCCAGTATCTCCCCAGCCCTCCTTGCTGCCCTCTCACATTGCTTGCCCACCTTTAGGTCATCTGATATGACTACCCCAGGTCTCTTTCCATTTTGTTGTTGTTAGTATCTCACCCCCATTGTGTACTCTTCCCCTGGGTTTTTGTTTCCCAGGTGCATTACCTTGCACTTCTTAGCATTGAATCTAAGCTGCCATACATTTGACCATTCCTCTAACCTTGCCAAGTCCCTTCTCATCCTTTCCACCCCACCCTGTGCCTCAACTCTGTTGCAGATCTTAGTGTCATCTGCAAAGAGACATACTTTTCCTTCCAGTCCCTCTGCAATGTCGCTTATAAAGACATTGAAGAGGACCGGTCCTAATACTGAACCCTGCGGTACCCCACTAGTAACCCTCCTTTCTTCTGAGTGGACTCCATTTACTATTACTCTCTGTGTCCTATTCTCCAGCCAATTCTTTACCCAGGCTGTCATCTTGGGACCCACTCCCAGGCTGGCTAACTTGTATATTAATCTTTTGTGTGGGACTGTGTCAAATGCCTTGCTAAAGTCTAGGTAGGCCATGTCCACAGCCCTCCTGATCTACTACTTTGGTCACCCATTCAAAGAAATCTATCAGATTTGTCTGGCATGACCTTCCCACTGTGAATCCATGCTGCCTAGGGTCCCAGCCCTCTGACCTCTAGATACTGACAATTCTTTTCCTTCAGAAGTGATTCCATCATTTTCCCTTACCATTGGTGGTTTTCGATCATGAACTGCTCGTTTAGGTCCTGCCACAGCATCTCTATTGGGTTTAGGTCTGGACTTTGACTAGGCTACTCCAAAACTTTAATTTTACTTATTTTCAGCCATTCTGATGTGGACTTGCTTTTGTGTTTTGGATCATTTTCTTGCTGCATGACCCAACTACGCTTCAGCTTCAGCTGACGGATGGATGACCGGACATTCTTCTTAAGAATTTTCTGGTACAGAGCAGAATTCATGGTTCCTTCAATTATGCCAAGTCATCCAGGTCCTGAGGCAGCAAAGCATCCCCACACCATCACACTACCACCACCATGTTTAACTGTTGGTATGATGTTCTTACTGTGGAATGGTGTGTTTGCTTTACGCCAGACATAATGGGATCCATGTCGTCCAAAAAGTTCCACTTTGGACTCATCTGTCCATAGAACATTTTCCCAAAAGGCTTGTGGATCATCCAGGTGCTTCTTGGCAAATGAGAGATGAGAATTTATGTTCTTCTTGGTTAGCAGTGGTTTCCGCCTTGCTACTCTCCCATGAAGCCCATTTTTGCCCAGTCTCTTTCTGATTGTGAAGTCATGAACACTGACCTTAGCTGAGGCAAGAGAAGCCTGCAGTTCTTTGGATGTTGTTTTAGGATCCTTTGAGACATCCTGGATGATTTTATGCTGCGCCCTTGGAGTAATTTTGGCAGGCTGCCCACTCCTGGGAAGAATCACTACTGTTCCAAGTGTTCTCCATTTGGAGATTATGGCTCTCACTGTGGTTCGATGGAGTCCCAGAGCCTTAGAAATAGCTTTCCAGACTGATAGATAGCAACAACTTTTTTCCTGATCTTTTCAGGAACTTCCTTTGATCGTGGCATAATGTGCTTGTTGAATCTTTGTGCTGGCAATGTGACTCTGATGGTAAGGGTCAAAATAAGTGAGGTTTATATTGAGCAGGGCTGGCTGTAATCAAGCCTGGCTGTGTTCAATCAGCTGACTCTAATTATCCCTTTAATTGGTTGATTTAACTAGGGGGCAATTACTTTATCACACAGTGCCAGTTGGTGTTGGTTTTTTTCATTAAATAAATGAAATAAGTAAAAAAAAACAAGAAGTGTTATTTGTTCACTCAGGTTCCCTTTATCTAATATTACATTTTGTCTAAAGACCTGAAAACATCCAGTGTGAAAAATATGCAATAATAGAGAAAATCAAGAAGGGGGCAAATACTTTTTCACGTCGCTGTATACTTACAACTGATATTATCATGTTTAAAATCCTGTTACAACACTGAAGGCTGTAAAGTTTATGCATTGTATTAACTGGTTGAGAGTATAATTGGGAAATGTCTCAGACTAAGTTCTATATCACATTTTGTGTGAAACATTTGCTCACTTTGAGTAAACTTCACTTTAAACCCTCTGTATGCCATATATGTATGTGTGTGTGCATGTATGAATTTATACATATATATGTGCATGTGTATGTATGTACAAATATATATGTGTGTGTGTGTGTGTATGTATGTATATAAATATATGTATATATGTATGTGTATACACGTGTGTATGTATGTATGCATGTATGTGCATATGTGTGTATGTTTAATTTGGGGTTTGTTTTCAACTTGCAATTAGGCCTCATTTCAGCATTTTGCCTTTCATTGTCTGTTCTTTAAAACACAAGGGGCCAGATATTCAAAACGTAGCACAGCATGCAAACCATTAGCGTGGCAATAGCGCAGGACTAGCGTGGAGCTGCGATATTCAAAGAACCGGTTAGCATACGCTAACTGCAATAGCACGGGGCAAAATGATAATGTATGCAAGGGGCAAAGTGAGGGGGGTGACCTGCATACATGCACTACGGGATATTCAAAGCCATAGTGCCATGCTAGGACACATAGCACGACATGTAGCACGGTGCTACCTATCGCCTATAAAAGGCTGGTCTTAAATGGGGCAAACCACTGAGGGGGAGTGACCACACCAGGAAGTGGAAATGGCTGCAATGCCAAGATCAGTAATACTGCCACTGATGGCAGCAGTAGTGGAGGAAGAGGAGAGGGAGCGGGTCCAACATGGGCCACAACGCAGGCCAAGGAGATGGTATGCTGTAAACAGGTGGTACCGGCCCAGGGTCTCCTTCGAGACCCTGCCAGATGAGCACATCACTGGTCGGTACAGGATGAACAGGGGTATGTTGAGGCAGCTCTGTGAACTCCTGCATGAGCAGCTGCACCCCAACACCAGATGCAACCATGCCATGACAGTAGAGGAGAAGGTGACAGCAGCGATGTGCTTCCTAGCCACAGGGACATTCCAACAACCAATGGGGGACACCATTGGGGTATTGCAGTCTGCCATCTCATGCCTCCTGACCCAGTTTCTTGAAGCTTTCCTGCCACACACTGGGGAGTTCATAGTATTCCCCAGCATGGCAGCAGAGCGCAGATAAACTATGCAGCAATTCCATTGAGTTGCACACCTACCAGAGGTACTTGGTGCCATTGACTGCACCCATGTCCCTATCCATGAACCACCTGGTGATGGCAGTGTAGTGTATGTCAACAGAAAGGGGTACAACTCCATCAATTGCCAGGAGGTGTGCGATGCGACTGGGTGCATCAGTAGTGCTCACGACACCTTCATCTGGCACCAGTCCCAGCTGTGTCAGGCATACAAAGAGGGCAGGATACCCAGTGGACACCTAGTCAGTGAGTAGCAGCAAACAAGGCACACACACACACACCACAGCAGGGGTGGGGATAGGCAGGGGGAGTCAAAGAAGGGGCCTGGGAGAGCAACACAGATGGTGCAAGACAGCAATGGGCAGACAGCAGAACATCACTAACAGGTGCACATCTCTCAACAGGGGACAGTGTCTATCCCCTGTGACCCTGGCTGCTGACACTGGTACCCCAGCCAGCCACAGTGGCCAAAGAGATGTACAATGAGGCACATGCCGCCACCAGAAACATCATAGAGAGGGTGTTTGGCATACTGAAGATGTGCTTCCAATGCCTAGACACGTCAGGCAGTGCCCTACAGTATAGGCCTCAGAAAGTATGCTGTATCTTTCTAGCCTGTTGTATGCTGCACAACATGGCAATGAACTGTGGGATACAGGCACCAACATAAAAAAGGCTCATTTCAAATGCCCAATAATTATCGACCTATAAGCTTATTAGATATCAGCAGTAATATTTTCACTAGTATTCTTCTATCTAAACTATAGTTATGGGTAAATACATTCAGTCTTCTTTCTAATTTTCAAGCTGGATTTTGACAAGGCTTTTCGACTTTAGACAATATATTTATTCTGCCACATTTGACAGAAAAATATAATTTATACAGAAAAATGAAACTTTATATATTGTTTATTGATTTTGCTGCAGCTTTTGATTCAGTACTTAGAAACACCCTCTGGAGCATTCTTCTTGTACGTGGTCTTCCCATAAATTTATTAACTCCCATTTTTCTTTTGTATTCCGAAACACTTACTGCTATTAGATATGATTTAAAGGGAAACAATTCAGAATACTTTATAACTAATAAAGGGGCCAAACAAGGTTGCCTTTTGGCCCCACTCTTGTTTAATCTCTATATAGATTCCTTATTATATTTCGACACATCCACTATTTTGAACTTCTCCAAAATTGATAATCAACACATTCATACACTAGCATATGCAGACAACATAGTTCTTTTGTTCTTAACTCAAAAAGAACTCCAGACAAAATTAGATTTGCTGAAAAAGAAATGTGATTATTTAAACCTGGGAGTTAAAGTAGAAAAAGCAAAGGTAATGGTATTTGGAAATAAACCCCCAAAACCAAAAATTATGTTAAATAATTTAAAAATAGATTTAGTAACGACCTATTGTTACCTTGGGATTAAATTGTCTTCAAATGTTCTTGGAACTCACACATTAATGAACAAATAATTAAAGCAACATATACAGCCAAAGCTCTGCTCAGGTTCAATTATAAGTTCAGAGGGCATTCATTAGTTCCGGCTATTAAAGCTGGAGAATCCAAAATTACCCCTATATTGTTATATGGAGCTGAAATCTGGGGAGTTAAGCCCAACCCAAAGCTGGAGTTACCCCTATCCTTTTACTATAAAGCAATTCTTCAAGTCCCTCTTTCCACGGCTAATTTTATAACCAGAGCAGAACTTGGCAGAATTCCCGTGGTAGATCTGGTTAATCTCAGACTATTGTCATACTGGCTCAGGATTATTAATAACCACAACAATAATTTTCCAATCCTTTGAAAGAAAAAGAAAAATTGTATTATGGAGGATTTTTTTTTCACCTTTGCTTGGAGCCCTTCTAACAAATTTGCAAAATTTAGAATGTAAGCATCACTGGAGAGATCATCAGACTGGTATTTTGATATCTAACACCTATAGTGATAAATTAAATAAAAAAAAAAACATTTTTATTAGCACAGAACAAACAATTACAGCTGGTCCGAAGTCAAAAACAAGCCCTTTGGCTCGAACAGAATAAAATTGACTCGACATTAGAAAATGATTTACTCCTTCCTTTAGTTCCCCATATTCACAAGGTGATAATGTGGGCAATATTTGGTTTAATCATTTCAAAATATATATATTTTAATTGCAGGTTTTCTCAAACCGGTCTCAGTATAAATTCATGTCCTTGCAGCAGAGGGTTTAATGAAACACTGTTACACATAGTTATACAATGTCCCCTGTTTAATAGGAAGAGAAACCTGATTTTAAAAGATTTCTTAACCAGATATGTAAACTTGGAATATGATCCAGTATTTATCTTGCTCCATCCTGGAACAGTGAATGTGGAATGTGTTTTAATTTTTTCTCATCAGTAATTAGCTATAAGAAAAAGGTGTATCTTAAAAACTCCAATTGAAATAATAATTGAATATATTAATTTCTATTTATGTATGCGATTGCTTTTTGTATTTATTGTATTTTTTATGTTGGCGCTCTTGCACAGCCAACATCTTGAGGTAGTGCAGATTTGGAGGCGCGGTCACTGTTGGGCGAATGCGGGGCATGCATCAGTAGGTGCGCCTCATTCCCCAATCAGCCTGCATGCCGGCGCCACACCGTGCATACCTAATGTGGTGATGAGATCAAATGAAAGGTCTGCTGCAATGCGAGCTAAGCTTGTCATACGCAGCGGACCTCCTGACGTGCTTTCCCTGGTGGTGAAAAAAGAAAATTAACATGGCGGCATACTGCTGACTTTGGAGGTGCCCAATCCCCCTGTCAGCATACCCTGGCCCAATGTATATGCCAACAGGGGCGCCCACTCCCCACCAGCATAATGCATTCCCCCCTATTTGTTATCTCGGGTCAAGGTGCCTAATCCCCTCAGCTCTTACCCCCCCACTTTCATTGTGTGCCGACGAGGGTGCCCAATCCCTTGTTGGCTATAGCATCTCCCTACAGAAAACACTTAGGTGGCGTGCCGGGAGCCTGCCCCAGCGTGCCAAAGCCCCTGCAAAAATAGAAACCGTCCCCCGATGTTTATTTTTTTTAACCTGTAAAAAAGGAAACTGTCCCTCGTGGTCTCTCTGCCCGCCTCCCACAACCTGCATCCACCCACTGTGCACCCTACCTACCCACACCACCCCTCACCCCATACTTACCTCCGGAGTCTGGCGCGATGATCTTCAGTGGACCGGGAACACGTCTGCACTCTTCAAAGCCGACCGTGAACTGAAGAAATGCCAGTAAGCTGTATAATGGTATAAATAGGGTTTTTCAACTTTGATGCATATCTCAGGCATGTTTTGGAATTTTGTCACCAAATTTTTAGCATGGGGTTTTTGGGACCCCTCCTAGGCGATTCTGCACTGTCATGTCGTCTAATCGCCCCAAAAGGTGATTTCGCCGTCAGCCTGTGCAGAATCACCTTTCGACTGATTAACAAATGACAGTGCCACTGTTCATGAGGGGGCTCTCAAAGCCTATGTTGCAAATTTGGTGGGAAAATAAAAAAAATGTATTGTTTTGACGAGCATGTGTTGCGCTGTTTCCTCGCATCACTGTAAATCCTTGCCGAATTTGTAATATTTTCACTCCAGATTTTAAATTGGCATTTTTCCACTCCTGATGAACAGTACAGCTGTCATTTTACATATCCTGGCCAAAATGTGTTTTGCATGTCCAGCGCAGAATAGCGTGGTCGCTGTGCGAAATCAGCTTTTGGGACAGTTTGAGGAAATGACAGTGACACTGTTCATGAGCAGAGGTCCTAAAATGCCTATGTTGAAAAATTGGTGCCGAAAGTCCATAAAATGACTGTGTTGCAAGCGTGTGTTGTGCAGTTTCCACGCACCCTTGTAACTTTGCAAATTTGCAATATTTCCATGCCAAATTTTCAACACTGGCATTTTTTCACACCTCCTTATGAACAGTACAGCTTTTCACATCCTGCCCAAAATGTGTTTCTGCACCTGTGGTGCACAATGGTGTGGTCGCTGTGGGAAATCAACTTTTGGGACAGATTAACAAAATCACAGCGCCACTGTTCATAAGGGGAGGTTCCAAAATGGCTATGTTACAAATGTGGCTAACAAACTCCCAAAAATAATTGGGTTACGTATGTGTATTGCGCATTTTGTATGCATGCTCATTGCTTCACCAATATTTCATATGGTCACTCCAGATTTTCAACATTGCCATTTTTTTACGCCTCATCATGAACAATACAATTGTCATTCTCCACATCCAGCCCAAAAATGAGTTTTCATCCCTCTGTCACCAAATGGCACAGCTGCTGTGCAAAACCACCTTTCGGCTAACAAAGTGATTGTGCCTCTTTTCATGAGGTGGCCTGACAAGCAGTCCATGTTGAAAATATGTAGTGAAATTACCACCACATGCCTACGATGTTAGGGTTCCCAACTGTAGCACCCCACCCGGTACAGACTGACAGGTATCAGGGGTGTCACTTGGGATCATCGGATGTAATGCTCATGCCATTTCACCCCCCACCCTGCAGCTACTGACAGGCCTCATGGTGTGCCTTGCACTGTTCGGCCACAAAGTTCACCCCATACTCCTATACTGCACCTACGTCAGCATATTTCCTTATGGAATAGGGTAAGTATAACACCCAAAGACCCCAAACCACACCCCAACACTTGTCAGGGTCTACAGGGTAGGGTGAGGTACAATGGCATGAGCATTATAGCTGATGACCCAAAGGCACACCCCAATGCCTGTCGCTCTCTACAGGGTGGGGGTGGGGTTGGCGTCACTTCAATACTTCACTGCCATTCCTATTATGTATCTCTAGCTCTGGCACTGCCAATGCCAATGCCAGCATGACAACATTCAGCATTGATAAACGCTTGTTGTACTTGATGTTTGTAAAGTCCAAAAATTTTAAATATTTTTTGGAAGAACAATAAACAAATCTGAATCTGATACAGGCACCTGAACCTGAGGGACAGGCCGACAGTGACCCAGAGCCAGTGGTCAGGGGAATAGTGGAGCAATTCGAGAGGAGGGATCCTCACATGGCCAGCAGGGCCCTGGAGCACAGGGCCATCATCATTAGGACATTGTCAGAGGCCAGAGGGTGAGTACAGACAGCACGGCAACAAGACACGGTACAATGGTAAACAGTTTAATATGTACAGACAACCACAACAGAGCCAACAACAAACAAAGCATGTGCACAACACAGTGGCACTGAATGCACGCATGAGGGCAGTGTGATGGGTGGGTTGTGCAGGACACACATGTGATGAGGACACGCAGCCATGGTACAGTGATGTGGGTGATGCCTGATGTGTAGCGACAGTCTAGGAAGGGACACCATGGCCGTGCATATGAGACTGTGCAAGGGGAGGTGTGTGTGTGTGTGTGTGCATGTGACAGCATAAGTGCAAGTGTGTGCAGGTGTGTGGGAGTGCTAATGTGCACATGTGAGTGTAAACAGTGCACATGTACATGGCGGCCATGCCTATCTCTGGCGACTACCACCACACACATGGCGCACACCACGCATGTGGGATACAGAGCCAGGGGTGCTCCGAGCTGAGGACACAGTAGGAGAGGACCATGGTGAGGCTGGGAGGGCAGACCGCCTGTGCCCCCACTGACCAGTGGGACTGGACAGGGCAGGGCAGCCAGATGCTCACGGTGGTGCTGGGCACCTGCCGATGCACATGATGCAGTAGTGCTCGTGCCAGTGTCAGTCCTGCGGCCACAAGTAGCCTGCCTGTGGGCCACTGTGCCACGGGCATGCTGACCCCCTTCCACAGCCTGCTGCCTGCCATGTACCCAACACAGCACTGTGGTGAGGTTGACCACTGCGGCCGTGATCCCAGCAAAGCCACGGTCCAGTGTGGCAACCATGCGGCCCAACCTGTCCTTAGCCCGCTGTTCCACCCACGCGAAACCCAGAGACAGAGACTCTCGCATCTGTGAGAGCTCATGCCTGAGCTTCTGGCACAGGCAATGCAGGTCCAGCTGGGCCTCCTGCTGGGATGTGAGTGCGGCCTGGAGCAGAGGGTAGGCCCTCGGGGCATCCGGCCCCACGGCACTCGGCACCCTCAATGGCAGCTGGTGCTGGTGCCTGCAGCTCACCATGGGGGGGGGATGCTGTTGCACCGGTGGAATGTCCTGCTGCTGCAGGCCACTGGTGGTCAGCTGTGACCCCTGTGGGACATGCTTCCCTACCCGTGAAGGGCACCGCATGTCTAGCAGGGCACACATGGCCCCCACAAGGCCAACCACTGGCTGCATGGGTACACCCATGCTGGCATGTCAATCCACCCCACTGGCACCCGTGTTGTGGACTGCACCCTGCCCCACCCCATACCCCCCTCCTCAGGCCCCTCCACGGGCAGGATGTAACCCCCCGATACATCTGACTCCATGTCGCTGGTTACTATCAGCAGGATCACTTGCCCACACTGAGATCCTCCACCTGGGAATCCTCCAGGGCTGCACTGAAGTCCAGGTCTGCACCACCATTGGAGTCCCCCCCCGGCAGGTGTACCCCATGTCCAAGTGAGTGCCACACATGGTGCGTGGCTGATGGTCCATGACCGGCACCTGCTCCAGAGGTCGATGGCAGGTTCTCCTCCACCTCTGCCTCCAGTCCCATGGCAGCTATCTCAGCCTGGTCCTGGCACACTCCAGGCCCTGCACACACCACTGTGGAAGAAGATGGGATAGGGTCACTGACCAGTATGTGCACAGTGTGCCTCACTGCCACCAGTACATGCACACCCTAGGAAATGTGCCACCTGCTACAGACATGTACACCTCACACAGCAGCCCCACAGTCATAGACCATGGCCACATGCACACACCGACACCACAGTGCACATGTCCCAGCCTGTCAGCTGTGATGGCAGCCTTGCCGGGCACTGTTCACATGCAAACCTTCCCCAAGTGTACAGTGTGCACAGCAGAGCACCCCCACAGTGCACCCCAGGCATGACGCCCACACCAACACCCAGCACCTGTGCAGTGACACCATGCAAGGTGCACACACGCAGATACAGACCTGTCCTAGGTGGTGTGAGAGGTGTCTCACACCCTCCACCAGGCACACTGGCAATGGTGGTGGTGATGGTGAGGCACACCTGGTGAAGTGTGGATGCCACCACAGCCATGAGTGGGTCCTCCTGCCGCTGTTGTGTGGATTGCAAGCACCTCCAGCCCACAGTCTATCACAGAGCTGCTGTGCCTCTTCCTCCTTTGCCCGGTGCAGCAGATCACTCCAGCACTTGCGCATTGCATCTGTCATCCTGCCACGGCCGCTGACAACGTTCACCCCTGCTGTCACCTCATCCCACGCCTGGTGCACCACCACGTCTGTCACCTTGTGCTGCCACAGCACCTTCTCCCTCTTCTTCACACCATGCACCATCATCCTCAGCTCATCCTGTGAAAAGCGATGTGCCCATATGCATTCAGGTCATGTTGCAGTACCTATGGGTGAGATGTAGAGGGGTATGTGTCACCAGCTGTGGCGGGCCTGTGGTGTGTGGCACACATGGAACAGTATGTGCATGCCACCCCCAACGGCCGCACTGTCCACTCGGTAGTGGCATGGTGACGGCACAGGCCAGCATGTGCATGTACAGTGCACACAGCCACAGTGTACTGTGGCCACCCCTGTGTGCACCATGCCACTGCAAGGCTGGTGGCGTACACCGCGTACAGACTGCACACAGTGGACCCACATGGGTAGCACCAGCACCCATACCAGTCATGTGTTCCCCAGGATGAGGGACGTCTCAACACTCACCACCTGGCATTGTACCATGCCCCCATCGGCCCCCTAGGGGACATGTGCACCGCACATAGGGTGTAGACACTACGGATGGTACGCATACAATAGCAGGCTACCAGGCACAGACCACATGGTGCTGTCAATGTCACAATGGGATCCACACAGTCCTGACCCTGTGACCCCTGGGCTGTAGCTATGTACTGCCATCAGAGGGTCTGCGACCTTCCACATCCCACATCCAGGGTGACAAACGAGGGTCCATGGACCCCATGTTGGTGAGTGACTGTTGTGAGGCATACCTGCAGGCCACGGTGGGGGGGTTCCCTGCCCCATAACTGGCACCCACAGTGTGCAGGCAGTGCCTGCATGGTGCTGGCTGATGCAGGTGCACAGGCCTGGCACATGGACCAGTCAGCTGGACAGCTGGCCCAATGACATTGTGCACCATTACGCAGCACCATGATGGCCTGTGGGCCTGCAATCGGCAGCCCTGTCCCCAGCCTGTACAGTTGCGGACTTCTGGCATGCATTGTGTATGCCCCGGCCCTGTGATGCACCAGTGCCCTTCCACCAGGCCTCCGGCTGCTATACAGACCTGCCTCTCGCTGCTCTGCCTCCTGTGACATGGCTCCATCTGTTGTGTCTGTTTGTCTGCAGCTTCTGCTGTGTGCTGCAATCCCACAAAACAACACCGGTGGAGCACTGCTTGCCCTTTTATAGCCCAGCCGGGCAATCCAGCCTGCTACGCATGTAAATCATCAGAAAATGATATGTTAATCACAGTGTTTGCACCATGCATACACAAGTGCCTTCATTTGCATGTGCTGGTTATGAGAATATGAGCTTGAATAGCACCGGGCAATCCACTTAGCACCGTGTAAATGTTTGTGGTGTCCAGCTCTGCCCTGTCCCAGTAGCGCAGTGCTATGTGGCATAGCACAACCACCACGCATGAACATGTGTCCCCTGTGCTGCGCTAGCACCCTGGTTTAGTACAGCATAGCACCACGCTAGCCCATACAGTGTGGTGCTCCACGCATGCATGGCATTGTGGCTCCAGGGTTGTAACGGGGTCACACATGTGCAGCGTTCCCACTTCTGGGTAGTGCCGCGCTACATCATGTGATAGTGCGGTGCTGCTGCACTGATTGCTGGAGGGTCCAGGGTGTGGAACAGGTTGTGTAGTACAACAGGTGGCAGGGTACCAGTGGTGCTTGGGCAATGCCAGGGAGAAGGAGGCAACGTGCTGTGGTGCACAGGGACAGGTGCTGGGGGGAGGTGGAGACTGCCAGCCTGGTGCAGCTAGTGCAGCAGAGGCACAGACAGCTCTTTGGGGAGGTCAGGGAGGGTGACCTCCAACGCCAGCAGGTGTGGGCCTCCATTGCCCAGAAGCTCAGTGACCGCACAGGCATTGCCCGTGATGCTGAGAAGTGTTGGCATCATTACACAGTCATGTGCCATTGGCAGCGGCAGCAGCTGGAGTGCTTCAAGCTCGTGATGCGTGAGGGCACTGTGCTGGTACCACGTATGTGGTGTTGCACGTTGTTCACCACTGTCATGTGCCTCTCGGACTGTAGGTGTGTGCACGTGACCGTGTGTGTGTGTGTGTGTGTGTGTATGTGCACAGGTGTGATACTGTGCATGGTGTTGCAGGTTGGGCCACACATGTTGGCCACTTAGGGGGCATTCAGGTACAGGGTGTCGGATGGCACACACGGTGGTAGCGTGGTGTATGCTGTATCCATGGGGGTGACACTGGTGTGGGTGACAGATCGGGACATTGCTGTTGGTGGGACCTGATATAGTGCCATCCTGCAGCCTACCACACCGTGGTGCAGGGGTGCCATCCCTGGGCCACTGACAGCCCACACAGCCATGTGCACCTGTGCCTGGCACTGTTGCACCACTGCACCACCATGCCTACATGTCCCGTGTGCCTGGCACATGCTCTGTGGGCCTTGCTGCCCTCTGTGTGGGTGTCCCCTGTGTTCAGCCACTGTCTCTGGGCTTCCCTGTGTGTGCAGTGTTGTGGGGGTTGGATGTGCATCTTGCTGTGCTGCTTGAGGTACATGCTGTGTGTTGCGCTAATGCTGCTGTTTTCTCTGTCCACTGTAGAGTGGATCGTGCAGTCCAGGATGTCAGGAGAGCACCAAGGGGTGTCCAAGGACAGCCAGAGGAGCAGCCCAAGGGTGCCGGCCATGCCGCAGTGGGAGCAGGAGAGCAGCCCTGAGGCCAGGGGCCTGTTGCATGAGTACATGTCTTGTTACTTTGAGGTGTGTCTCTCTGTGATATATGGTTCCTTCTGTGGTCTGCCATTGACTGTGCTGGTGGCATGGCTGCCACGGGCATTGGGCCAGTGGTGCAGTGGCACTGTGCTGGGTTGTGCACCAGTGTTGCACACTGCTGCCAGAGTCTAGCTGCCAGGCCACTGTGCCTGTGGTGGGGGGCACTGTGGGCCAGTGTCAGCATGCATGGCTGTGAGGGTGCCGGATGGCGGTAGTGGCTGCGGTGGCGGAGGATCAGTAGGGCACACACGCTGTCATTTGCCATGCTCACAGCTGCAGTGGGGTGTGCTCCAGCCCTCCTGCCTCCCACCGGTTCCTACACCTGTGCACAGCTGGCAGTGTCTTGCTGTCCACAGGCTTCGCTGGCCATGGTCGGCTGTTCGCTGACTGCGAGCATGTTGCGGCTGCAGGGCATCACTCGCTGTGCCTTCCATGGGACAAGTTTGCTGGCATATGTCGGCCCACCCCTGCCACTGTCTGCATCCTATGTGCTGCTTATGCTATGTGTCTCTTTGGCCCTGGCATGGGTCGGTCAATGACTAGCCACCATGACTGCATTGTGCTGCTCTGGCACCCCTTTGGGTTGTTGTTGTTGTGCTATGCTTTCTGGTACATTGCTATCTGACTATGGGCAGCCTGTCCCAATGTGTGGTCTCCCATGTGCGTTTTGCTGCATGGCCCACACCCACCGCCATCCTAGGGACCACCTGTGTGTCTGCACTGTCTCAATGTGTGCAGTGCTGGGGTAGGTGGTGTCATCTGTGCCATGGTGTTGTCAGGGCCTGATGTATCCATGTCTGTTGGGTATTGGGATGGTGCCTGTGTCTCCCAGGCCAGCCCTGTGGGCACCTGTCAGTTATGCTTACCATTGCATTCCTCAGCACCACATGGGCATGGCTGTCAGAACATGCTGTCCATCCCTGTATAGCCACCTGTGGCTGCAATATGCCTCCTGACTGGTTTCCCATCCTCACGGGCTACCCCTTCCTCTTGTAGGTCCTCACCAATCGTCTTTGTGGGTGACCAGACTGGAGGAAGCAGAGGGCTCGGATGACCTCCTGTGATGCCTTGTCCAGCAGCAGAGGATGATCATTGAGCAGCAGGCTGTCCTAATCTTGAAGACCAGGAGGGTGGCTGCTGTCCTGGAGGCACATCTGCCGGAACCATCCCGCATCCAGCCATAGGTCTCACCCATTTTCTGTTGGCTATCCCCCCCCTTTCTGGACTGGTGTTTGTATCTGGCCTCTGTTCATTTCTCCCTGTTTGTGTCCTCTTCCCCTTTCCCTCCATATCCATTGCCATCCTGTACATAATTTATATTTATACATATGTTTTGCATGCCACAGTATAGGTCGTTTTTGTTTTCATACTTGTTGTCATTCACATAGTGGTCTTCATAGTGGTAGTGTTCTGTGTTATGATTTGGGGGGGGTTCTTAGCATTTCTGTTTGTAGCGTTTGTACAGTTGGCTTTCTTTGTTTTGGGAGTGGTTCATCCAGTGGTAGTTGTAGCGTTTGTAGTTCACATTTAGGTTTTGGTTTTTGATTTTGTATTGTTTTGCTTTCGTATTGTTGTATGTACTGTTTGCATCACTGTACTGTTCCTGTTGCTTTGCCATTCGTTTGTTTCCTAATACATTCCAGTTTCTACAGTTTACCGTGTCCTGTTTCATTTTTGGGTGCTGAGGTTTCACTTGGCGTGTACTGTTCCTTGGTTCTCCCACATGGGTCCTGGTTGGGGCTTGCCATTCATGTGCATGTGTGTCATATACTGGGTTCTGCACTGCGGTCAGCATCCGGCACCTCATTCTAGGCTGTGTTTCTTTGCATGTGTCCCAGGGTCAGGCTGTCTCACCTCTACACTGTGTTCCATTGTGTGTTTGCACTGCCTGCCTGGGTGCTATATTCAGTGCTCTCTTATTTGCTATATTCAGCGCTGTCTTTTTCCCGGGCTATTTTTGCCCTGCACTCCTGGCCCTGTTCGCCCAGCTTCCTTTGCTTCCTACTGTATATTCAGTTGGTTTTGCTCTGGGCTATTCCTTTTGAATATAGCTTGCTTTTTGCTCCCGGCTAAGTTTGCCTGCCAGGCAGTGCTAATTTAGCCCCAGAGCACAGTTTTGAATATCTGGCCCAAGAACACTTGCAATAAAAGTTGTAAGCCCATCTTACATGTGTTAGGGAGAATAGTATCCCAAGGTTTTTTTATCAGTTGAATGCTTTCTTGAAGCATACTGAGATATTTTAAAATTTATGTGAGAAGAACTCTGCTTGTTGATATTTCTTGATAACCTTTGCCCTTCAGGGGCTTCTCAGCTAAAGGCATACTGTTGTTAATTAGCTTCTCTGATATAATCTTCTGCTATGTTTTAAATGTATATGTTAAACCAATGAGAATTATTTCTGTTGTTTATGCATTATGTGGGTGTTAATAGTATGTGATTTTCTAAATAACTGTGATAAAGCTTCTGAAGAAGGACCTGGTTGGTCCTAAAGCTACAGCACTGTGTTCTTTTTTGTGTAACAGCTATCTTGGTCCAATAAAAGGTATCAGATAATTTGCTTCTGGATCTATACTTTAAACTAATGCATTTAGAGAATTAGGCTCATACGGTACAACTGAAGGGTTAACTAGAAAAGCAGTTAAGGTGATGGTGCTCAGGTAACATCAGTGTGACACTGTGGCTGTCCCCGAAGAGAGGTAAGAGGAAGGAAGCCATTAAGGAGTATGATGGCAGAGTCTCGTGGGTACCATTGCTTGGCATTCGCAAAGTATTTAATGAGAGCTTCACCAAGAGACCAAGTTTAGAGAGGAGCATTACAGTTTACTCAGCCAATGACTCCAATTGAACCCCTGTGGTGGGGACAGGCACCATGGGTGCAATGTTTATGTCTTACTCTTAAGTGATGCAGGCCAGGTTGGAAGGATAATAAAGACAATGAGATCTTTGGGAGGGAATTGTTCAAGCATTTCTTTGACTTTTGCCACGTTTATCTGTTCCTCTAATTATTATAACTGCAGTTTTCTTGTGTTTTTGAGCTACATTGACAGATTCAGTGTTAGAACTATATCGGACCCTTTGGTAGGAGAGCCTTAGTCACCAGGTACTAATAGAGTTATCCTTGTTTAGATGTTCACATTACAGTACACATACCATTTTTTATTGCACAATGAGTGTAGTAGGCTGGGTCCAGCCCTTGATTATCTTCAGCTGCCCTTTTCTCATAAATTTGATGAAGGGACCTTAAAGCTGCAGTATTTGTCAAATGATAAAAAATATCATTATGAATTTTTTTTTAGCAATAATAAGTTTATGACATAATTAGATTCATCATCAGCATATTTTTTTCTTGTCAATGTTTTTAAAACAGCCTTTTTTAAATTAATTTTATGATCAATAGCTCAAGTCAATAAAGATAGTTGCCACTAGCAATTTCTAAGAATCCCTTTCCTGGAGGCATTTTTGAATTTGCATGCCAGATTCCCACTGTGAATATACTAGGATAGTGCTAGGACATGTTTGTGATGGTAAACAGTGCAACACCACACCAAGAAGTTTAGCCTATTTATGGTGGGCGTGGCCAGAAAGCACTACTACTAAATACTTCTAACCCCCCATATCTCAGTTCTGGAATAAAATATAATGAAGAGGAAAATGGATACATTGATGTTTTTGCCAAAGGTACAGTATTACTTAAAAACTATATGATAGGGGATGCTCTTCTCCTACAGGGACAGAGGTCTGTGTTATCTGCTACAACACCACCACCTGGGTGGTCACAGGTGGCAGTGCAGTGGAGCCATGATGTGTGAGTGGAGTGCCTCCTGACTAGTAGTAGTAGTAAAAACTTTATTTTTATACAGGAAAACAAATCTTTAGGCCAAAGGCTCAGTTTACAAGACTGTCCTGTTTGTAACTTGTTTCATATACATAAACTATGCAATTGTAAAAAAATATATTTTCCCATACATAAGAATACTAAAACAGTCAATCACTATATTCCTCCCTTACCACCCCTCAAAACCCTCACCATTCATTCATACAAATTATTTAAAGCATGAGCAACTAACAGGGCGTAATGCTGACAATTCCCGTAGAAACTGGCTCTACACTGGAAATGAATGAACTGAATAGGACATCTGCATTCTTGTGTGCAGATGTCTGCTTAGTCCTTGCCCATCAGGCACTTGGGGATGGGACCTAAAGGGAAGAAAAGCCTCCCTGAACTTAACAGCATGCCACTGCCTCTCTGTCAGCAGGCCCCACACCGCTCACTGGTCTGCCAGCCACGCCCAGACTTAAACTCTTCCCAGGCGTGGTAGACCTGGGGGGCTCCTCCACGGGGAGGGGGGCACATGTGGCACTGTGGAGGTCAGAGGTAAGTCCCAGGGACAGTGGATGACAGGGCAAGGAGAGAGGGGGTGGCAATGTGAGCAAGTTGGGGATGAGTAAAATATAATTAATTAAAAAAACCAAAAGCAAACTAAAAAAAAACACTATATTGTAAAAAATGTTTCCGCAAACAAATACTGCTGTATCTAAAGTCACAGGGAACATTTTGGAAAAACATAAGTTTTAGATACATCTCAGCTTATATTTCATATATTTTTATTCATTAAGCTTCCAGGTTTTCATGATAAATTTGAACATTAACATGAACATCATAATCCTTTCCACAACAACTGAATGCAAAGTACACCAGACAATGTAATCTTGGTGCAAGACTTTTGCAAAAAAAAATGAAAAGCTCTCAGAGATTTTGTTGCATAGTAACAGCAATTCAAGGTAATAAGAAACTCTAAGTCCATCATGTCTACCCCTTCTTGATAAGTAGATATGAATAAGTATGCAGTGTAAATACTGTACCTACTCATTTAAAGGTGTTCCTAACCCCTCTACTAACCAGGGCACCCTGTGATTTCTTCAGTGAGCATAAATTGTTCAGGCTTACCTTGAAGGCCTGTACTGTCTTCACAGGATATGTCTCCACTGAAAAACTATTCTGTAATTTCACCACCCATGGGAGAAAACGTGCTTCCTAATGTTACCCCTGACTTTTCTAGCTCTGAGCTTCAGGGAGTGTCACCATGTCCAGTTGAAGGACACCAGATCAAACATATCTGACTATTCTATCTGTGGCAGTACCCTTGACTGTGCAAAAGACTGAGATCATGTCCCCCCTCAGACTCCTTTTTCTCCAGGAGGACGATGTTAAGAGCCTCCATTCTCTCTTTATACCTTTTGTCTTCCATTCCCCTCATTATTGTGGTGGCCATGCATTGCCCCTTTTTTGTTACTTTAGTGTCAATATTGTATTGTGTTTTGTGCTGAGGAGCCCAGAATGTCCTGCTATGCTCCAGGCAGGGCCTGACCGGAGTCTTGTAAAGCGGTAGGATTTCAGTGTGGTCTTTCATAATCCAAACATAGTTCTTGCATTTTATTTTTTACTTTTCATTTCCAGTGAGTCAACCTCTCATTCAGCCCATCAAAATGTTCACAATTCTACAAGGACTGTGGCGCTCAAAGGAAAAGCTGTTGGAGCTTTACCGGGACTGACTATCCCTAAAGTACACAGTCCAAGGGCAAAAATAAGCACTCACCACTGGGGACGCATAAGAGAACTGGACATGGAGCTAGTCCAAAAATTCAGATTTATTGCAGAAATACAGGTCCACAGTTACATAACACCTGAAAACAAAGTGCACCTCTGTACTTCACCTGAAAAGGCTTCATTAGGAGAGGGAGAATAATACCTGTGTAAACTCTTAAGTACTACCTTCCTGATTACATCATCACATGTAGCACCAATCAAAATGTCAAGAACAAAAATTCAAAAAAGTGAAAAACACTAAAAATACAATACAAAATACAGTTTATGATGTAAAACTAGCAACTTAAAGTTCAGTTACAATACAGTACAGAGCAGCAGAATCTTATAATTATTACAAGATACAAATATTTACTTGCTTCAAAAAATGATGGGATGGTATAAGGAGGTTTCAAAACATGAACTCGTGATCACCCAAAGTTCCATTACCAGATTTGGTTTCCTGGGGGATCCACAAGGTAGATGAGAAACACGACATGTTCACCATTCCGTTGAAGCAAACAGTGGGTCTGCAGCATCCTAGAACAGAATAAATATAGTGCCTTAGTCAAACTCTAAATTTATTTGAAAATCAGAAAGATCAGAAAAAGTTTGTGTGTGTGTTTGGGGTTGGGTTTGTCTGTTTCTCATCTACCCAGTGGTGGAGAGGTCTAGAGATTGTATTTATTTATTTATTTGCTTTTGTTAACCGGGTGAGCACGCTAGACAGCCATGTGCCTATTTTCAGGTGCGACCCGGGAGAGTTACAGGTAAGACTTCATACAGGGATAATTACTTCATACAGGAGTAAATTGAGGCGGCATTAGGAATACATAGGAAGGTAGATACATATAAATACTTTGTACACAAACAAACAGGCAATTCAGTCCAGACCGCTGGGTCCTCAGGCATCCATTGATCAGTTGAGGAACAGCGAAGAGCATGTAAGAAATACACTGGCAGTTACAGGGCTAGCTCTAGGGCAAAGTTGGCACAAAGTTCCTACTCGAGGAGACAAGAAACAAAGCTAAAATAACAGGCAGTTCAAGGATGACTCTAGGACAAGGTTGGCATGGTGCATTAGAGTAGGAAGGGACAGAGCAGGATAGATCTCGGAGGTGAACAGTGGAGCGGGAGATCAAGTAAGGTGACTGCAGAAGGGGGGCCTGAGGCAGGTGGGAAGTCCAGGAGGCATGGCCAGTTCCAGAAGGAGAAGTGCAAGTCACGCTGAGGCCCCCACCATCCAGTCAGGTTGGGGGTGGGAGGGGAGGGGAGGTTATATTGAGCAGGAGCAGGGGGAGGAAGGTTTCAGGAAGTTCCAGAGGGAGGCTTTAAAGCTAGGGTGGGAGGAGGAGGACCGAGTGAGCTCAGGTAGTGAGTTCCACAGTTTGGGGGCGTAAGTGTGGAAGGCTCGGTCCCCCGCAAGGGAGCGTGTGTTAGGAACCAGACATTCCAGAGTTGATGTGGATCGTAGGTGGTAGGAAGTGGCGCCAGGTTTAAGGGGAAGGGCCAGAGTCGGGGGGGTGCGAGAGCGGATGATGTTGTCAATGAAATTACCTATGACGAAGGAGCGATGCTGCTCAGGGGGGAGCCACTCCAGGCGGCTATATAGATCATGCCCGATGGGGTGAGGGAGGGGCGGAAAGTGCAAGCGGACATTACTGTTGTAGGTGGTGTCCCATTTTGAGAGGCTGGATTTGGGAACAGGTGCAATGTTACAAGTCCATAACAAAGTGATGGGAGGAGGATCCCCCTGGCTAGGGCCAAGCGGGCGGTAGGGGTAAGGCAATTATTAGCGCGGTAGGCTAAACCAAGCTTACAATTAGTGGCCTTGCAAACATTGCGAATGTGAGAGGTGAGGTTCAACTGCGGATCTAAGGTGACGCCCAGGTACTTAGCGGAGGTTACTGTCTCAAGAGATGAGCCGTCAACCCCATGGTTATGGCAGTGAATGTGTGATGGAACCTAAAGTAATGCAATTGTAGACACTGCTCTGGGTAGGGCAATCAGAGGTAACTACTGTGGGATAGGGGTACTTGAGGTAAATTGCAGTTTTAAATAGTGCAAAAGTGTGACTTACAAGTAGTAAATTGCTCTCAAGAGTTGTGTACAGGGGGATAAGGAACTTAGCAGTAACTGCAGAGGGATAGGGATACTTTGGGGTCAATTGCAGTTTAAAGTAGTGCAAAAGTGTGACCTACAGGTAGTAATTGCTCGCAAGTGTTTTGTACAAGGGGGCAAGGCAGTTAGAATGTCACTGCATTTAAGATTGTACTACAGGCTGGCTTGGTGGTGCTGAGGGTTGATGCGCTGGACGTCACACCTCGCGCTATGCCAGTGATCCAGGTTCGGGAATGGAATAGGGTTGCTGGGGGTCGGTAGGGGGAGGGAGGATTGAGCATCCCTACGGATGCTGTCCTCCCTCTGGAGTGGGATACCAGGGGTGCTTCTAGTACCCGACGCCCCTGAAGCCTGTGGATGCATGGGCTTTTGTGGCACCGGTGGCTCTACTGGAGTCGGGGAGGGGGGATGCTGCAACGAGCGTGGCTGTCGGTGTGTGTCAGCACGTCGTGACAAGCCTGGACATATGTCCTAAGCGCAGGTGTGCTGGGGAATGGGAGAAAAAATAGGGGAAAAATGTAACACCCCTAGCCGTACGAGTGGATGAAACTGGGGGTGGGATGCCGTGGAGATTGCTCTGGTGGACGGAGTAGGAGGAGGTATGAGGCCTCCTCTGAAAGCCATGGGAGCCAGGCAAATAACAAAAAAAAAAAAAAAAAAAAGATTGCACTACAAGGGGTAAGGTATCGGTGAAACATAGAAACATAGAATTTGATGGCAGATAAGGACCGCTTGGCCCACCTAGTCTGCCCATTTTCCTACCTAACAGATAAGCTGCAGATCCTAGTTAACCAACAGCTTACTTCCTCTTACCTGCCCTAGGACTGCCTTATGCCTGTCCCATGCATTCTTGAAGTCCCCACTGTTCTTGACTCCACGACCTCCTCAGGGAGGCTGTTCCATGCATCCACAACCCTCTCTGAGAAAAAATACTTCCTCACATTACCCCTGAGCCGTCCTCGCTCTATCTTCAAATTGTGCCCCCTTGTTCTTGCACATCTCTTTTTCTGGAAGATGCTACCCTCTTGGACTTTGTTAATTCCCTTGAGGTACTTGAAATTTTCTATCATGTCCCCCCTCTCTACCTTCTTTCCTCAAGAGTATACATATTAAGCTCCTTTAGTCTTTCTTCGTATGTCTTTTGGTGTAGACTCTGTGATCTGGTGGTACATGTCAGGAAAGGGGAAAGGAGGTTGGGGTGGAATGAGCATCCTTCATATGAGAGGGAGGAGGCACTGGTGGGTGAATGGAGGGATGGGTAGGGTGGTAGGATGTAACAACTGTGGAGCGCCAGTCTTCCTTAAAATGGTGTGGAGGGTGGGGGGATGTTTGGTGTGCAGGCAAATAATGCAGCTTAAGAATGAGATTAGATGCCTACAGGAGGAGCTAAGGAGGATACGGCCGGCTGCAGTGGATAACAGCCCAACTGCTGTAGAAAGTGGGAGAAGAGCTGAGGAGGGAAGACAAATGGTACAGATGGGGGAAGAGTGGAAAAAGGGTTGTGGAGGGGAAACTGAGACAGGGGGACCCAAATCAGGGGGCACAGAGACATGGGGACCCGGGTCAAAGGGCAACAAAACCAAAAATTGGGGCACATGGAGGAGGGGGGGACACATCTGGCATAGGAGTAGTTGCAGAGGGGTGGCCAGTAATAGGAAGGAGGAAATACGTGAGAGTGAAGGGTCATCAAAAAATCGATTCACAGTACTGGCAGGACTGGATGAGATGATTGGGGGTGCACTTTGAGCTGGAACTGCAGATAGACTAATGGGACATAGAACAGGTAGGACTACGACTGGGGAGGATATAGCAGGGCAGAAGGGGACAATTGTGATGGAGGAGGAGAAGAAGGAGTCCAGAGGAAGAGGTTGGGGGGGGGAAGGAGGCACAAGGAAAGGAGGGGGGGAATCCTTGTGCTGGGAGACTCAACACTAAAAGGAGTCAGTTGGGGAAGCAAGGGGGATAGGCACAGTCACATTTAGGGTGGAGGCCATGCTGGGAATGACAGTGGAAAGGGTGGGTCAATCTGTCCTGAAGTATGTTAGGAGGGGTAGGGGAAACCTCATATAGTTCTGCATCTGGGGATAAATGACTTGGCGGGAGTGAGGTAGAGGAATTTCAGAGAAGGTTTGAGGAACTAGGTCCATTATGTGAGGAGGCAGGAAGATCAGTAGCTTTCTCAGAAGTACTTCCAGTGCCCAGAGCAAGTACAACAAGGAAACCGAGGACAGAGGAATTTAACATATTGCTAAGATCCTGGTGTCAGTCCAAAGGGTATGGGCTGGGGGGAAGGGGGGAGGGACCTGGGAAGATAGGGCCCTCTATGTTAAGGATAGGCTCCACCTAAGTGAGGTCGGCAGAAGGGTATTAAAGCAGAAGATGGGGAGTACTTAGCAAAGGGAGGGCATTTAAACTAGGAGCAGGGGGTGGCAAGTGGTCAGGAGGCAGGCAGAAGCCACAGGAAGAGAAGTCGAATGAGCTTACCCCCCCCATAACAGAAGGGAGGGAAAAAGGGGGAGTACTAAAGGGGATGATAGGAGGGGAGAGCAGGAGGGGGGGAAGGGGGAAGGAAAAAGGGTGGGAGGTGGTCACCTTGAACACTAGGAGCCTGAGAAACAAAACAGCTGAACTACAGGCACTCATAGCAGAAGGGGGGGTTGACACGGTGGTCATCACCGAAACATGAGCCACCCATTACCAGGAGACTGGGACCTGTTGGTACCAGGGTATAGGATATTCCAACGGGGTAGAGTAATTGGCAAGGGGGGGGATGGCACTATATGTGAGGGGTGGGCTGAGGTGTGCGTGAAGAAGATGAGGAGGGTAGAACTGAGTCGTTATGGATACAAATCCAGGATTCAAAGAATAGGACTCTCAGGATGGGAGTAGTGTACAGGCCTCCCTCTCAGATGGAGGAGTTAGACAGATAACTAGTGGGACAGATCAGAAAGACCTGCGGTAAGGATAGTACAGTGATAGTGGGGGACTTCAACCTGCCGGTAGTAGATTGGAGTACCCAAGCCACCATGAACAGAAGGGAGCAGGTACTTCTGGATGCATTCCAGGATATCTTCCTACTGCAAATGGTCTGTGAGCACACCAGGTTAGGAACACCCTAGACCGTGTGCTAGCTAATGGGGACTTTGTGAGGGAGCTGAGGGTGGAAGAACCACTGGCAGGAAGTGACCACCACTCAGTGTGGTTTACTTTGAGCATGAGTAAGGAGGGGGCTGAAACAGGTACAAGGGTACTGGATTTCAGGAAGGCCAACTTCCGGAGGATGGGGAGATAGTTAACGGGCATCTGGCTAGAATCCAAACTAATATGGACACTAACCAAAGGGGGGGGGATCAAACTAGGGATTGAAGAGGCAACCAAAACCTGTATCTGGGTCCAGAGTAAGAAAGCTAGGGTCAAGAAACCTAGCTGGGTGAGCAAGGGGGTCATGGAAAGGGTAAAGAAGAAAAGAGCCACCTTTAGGAGGTTCAAAAAAACACAGAGGGGGAGGACAGAGAGGATTATCTGAAGGAATCAAAGGAAGTGACAAAAGCAGTAAGGGGCAGCCAAAGCATCTAAAGAACTCAGGCTGGTGCAGGGCATCAAGAAGGGAGAGAAGGACTTCTTCAGGTACAACAGAGAAGAGGAGTTGCAAGGACCACATAGTGAAGTTTAAGAGTGATGGGAGGTAGGTGGAAATGGGGGCAGAGCAGGCAGAAGTGCTCAATGAATATTTCTGCTTGGCGTTTACTAAGGAGAAAGGAGGGGAGATACCAAGGGGGGGGGGAAGGCACAGGTGGGAGGTGACAGATGGGAAGATTACAGAGGGCAGGGTACTGGAGGGCTAAAGGGCATTAAAGGTGGAAAAGGCACCAGAGCTGGATGGCATTCACCCCAGGGCTCTGATGGAGTTGGCAGAGATCCTGGTGGGTGCTTGGCAGACTTGTTCAATGCCTCCCTGGACTCAGGGAGTGTAACTCAGGACTGGAGGATAGCTCATGTGGTGCCCCTCCATAAGAGTGGCCCCAAGGATGAACCGGGAACTACAGGCTGGTAAGCCTCACATCCATCGTGGGTTAACTGATGGAGACAATCCTGAAGGAAAGGCTGGTAGCCTTTCTGGAGTCAGATGGGCTGCAGGATGATACGCAGCATGGGTTTGTTGCCAGTAGATCCTGTCAGACCAACAAGTGGATTACTATGACTGGGTAACTAGGCAGTTAGACAAGGGCCATGCAGTGGATGTCCTGCACCTGCACTTCAGTAAAGCATTCGACTCAGTGCCGCATGGAAGGCTGGGAAGCAAGTTGAAGGGAACAGGGATGGAAGAAAAGATGGTAGGATGGGTGGTAAACTGGCTACTGGGAAGACAGTAGAGGGTGGTGGTGGTGGTGGGGGGGGAGCTCTCAGCTCCGAGGGCAGTGACAAGTGGGGTACCGCAGGGCTTGGTTCTGGGACTAGTATTGTTCGGGTTATTCATATCAGACATCTTGATGGGCATAAAGAGCAAGATTAGCCTATTTGTTGATGACACCAAGATCACTGCAGTGGTGGATGACCTACAAGGATGGCAGGGGTTGCAGGATGACCTGGCTAAATTGGAGACCTGGTTAGACACCTGGCAACTGGGGTTCAGTGCCAAGAAGTGCAAGGTGTTGCATTTCAGGACAAAAAACCCAAGGAGGGGCTACCAGCTTTGGGGGGGGGGTGTTCAGCTAGCCATGACAGAAGAGGAGAAGGATCTGGGGTGATCATTACAGGTTCAATGAACAACTCAGCACAATGCAGGAAGGCAGCTGCTATGGCCAACAAAATGCTGGGTTGTATAGCCAGGGCTATGTCATCAAGGAGAGGGGAGGTGATCCTGCAGTGGTATATGTCACTGGTTAGGCCACACCTGGAGTACTGTATGTAGTACTGGTGACCGTACCTGAAGAGGGGCATTAAGCTACTGGAGGGGTGCAGGACAGGGCAACAAAGATGATCCAAGGACTAGGGGACATTCCATACGAGGGCAGGCTGAAGGAGTTAAACATATACTCACTGGAGGAGAGGAGGGACAGGGAAGATGTGATTGAAACCTTCAAGTACATGAAGGGAATAAACAAAACAGGCACAGAGGGGCTGTTCAAGTTTAGAGGGGGCAGGGACACTCAAGGACATTATCTGAGATTGGAGGGGGGAAGGTTCAGGAGGGAGATGAGAAGACACTTTTTTAAGGAGAGGGTGGTGTCAGGGTGGAACGCATTGCCTGCAGAAGTGGTATCTTGCAGAACAGTGGGCTGCTTCAAAAAGGGATGGGACAGGGTTAGGGGGAGGGGCACAGTGAGGGAAGGGGAGGAAGGGGCAGCTGCAGTATAAGGGATGCTAGCTGCACATTCGTGCAGACTCGATAGACTATAATGCCTTTATCTGCTGGCAAGTTCATATGTTCGAATGTTTGTAAAACAGGAGGGAGAGGGGGGATATGATAGAAACCTTTAAATGCCTCATGAGGTAAATAAGGTACAGGAAGAAAGTATTTTTCAGAAAGAAAGATGCTCAAGGACAAATGGGCATGATAAAAAGTTGGAGGGAGTAAACTTAGGAGAGATGTGAGGAAGTACTTCTTCATAGAAAGAGTGGTGCATTCCTGGAATGGTCTTCCAGCAGAGGTGATGGGGGCAAAAATAGTGGTGGGGTTCAAGAATGCATGGGATAGGCATAAGGGAATCTTAGAGAAAGGGAAGGAGGGGTAGGTGAATGGGCTGGAAATCAAGTAGGATCTGCAGTGATACTATGGGCAGGGAAAAATGGTCAGACTACATGTGCCAAGCAGTCATTAGATGCTGGTAAATTCTATGTTTTTAGGTAGTACTTCCTCACATCCCTCTTTAACCCCCTTCTTCCTTCTTTGAAAGAGACTCCTCTCCTGCACCCTGTTCACCTCTGTGATGTACTCATAGGCCTCTAGCATGTCCCCTCTCACTCTTCTCTCTTCAAAGATGTACATGTTGAGATTCCTCAGTATCTCCTCAGAGGGCTTTTGGTACAACCCCTGCACCATTTTAGTTGCCCTCCTCTGAACTGCCTCCACTCTGTCTATATCCTTTCTGAGATGCGGCCTCCAGAAGTGGACACCATACTTTAGTTGGGGTCTCACCAGTGGGTGATACAGTGGCAACACCACCTCCATCCTCCTGCTGGAGATACCTCTCCCTATGCACCCCAGCTTACCACTAGCTTTACCCACTGCTTTGTCACACTGCCCTGCCACTCTGAAGTCCTCAGTTATGATAACACCTAGGTCCCTTTCCTACTCAATGACTGTTAGTACCGCCCCTATCCAATACGCAGCTCCTGGATTCCTTTGCCCTAGGTGCATGATTTTGCACATTTTGGCACTGAACCTCAGCTGCCATCATCTTGGCACTCTTTGAGTTCCCAAGATCCCTGCACATTCTCTCTTTCCCCTCCTGAGTGTCCACCCTATTACAGATTTTGGTATCATCTGCAAAATGGCATACCCTCCCTTCCAGTTCATCTGCAATGTTACTTATGAAGACATTAAAGAGGACTGGTCCCACTACTGAGCCCTGCAACAGCCCGCTAGTCACTCTCCCATCACTAAAGTGAGTGCCGCTAACCACCACCCTCTGACACCTATCCATTAACCAGTTTCTAACCCAATTCACCAGTTTGGACTCCACCCCAGGCTGCTCAGTTTCTTAATCAGTATCTTGTACCACACAGTGCCAAAGGCCTTGCTAAAGTCTAGACAGGTGACATCCACTGCCCTCTCCTGATCTAGTTCACTGGTCACCCAGTTGAAGAAATCAGATTCATCTGGCATGGCCTCCCCCTCATGAATCCATGTTGCCTGTGGTCTTATTTTATTTATTTATTTTAGTCTGTGGTAACCGGGTTAGGCCCACTAGGCACAAGTGCCTGTTTTCAGGGGCGACCTGGGAGCACTGGGCAGTTAGGTGACTTGCTCAGAATCACACAGTATGCAAGTGGAGGTTATGAGAATCAAACTCAGGTCTGGTCTGGTCTAGTGGATGTACCAAGCTTGTTCACACCTCATTCCTCTAACCTCTAGGCTATACTGCCAGCCCTGGTCTTGCAGCTGATTTGATTCAAGATGCTCTAGAAGCCTTTCCTGTGCATTGTTTCCGTTAATTTCCCCACCACTGAAATGAGACTGACCAGCCTATAGTTGCTAGTCTCTTCCCTGCTGCTGCTGCTCTTATGTAGAGGGACCAGGTCTGTTCTCTTCCAGTCCTGTTTCCAGTGAACTACTGAATAAGACTGTCAGTAGGGCAGCTAGCACTTCCCTGAATTCCTTTAGTACCCTAGGGTGTATCCTGTCCAGTATTTATCCATCTTCAGGGCTGCAAGTCCCTTCAGGACTCTTTCCTTTGAAATTGGACTTGTCTCCACCCCCCACCTTTGTTCCTGCTTCTCCTTGGTGCTCTGTCCCCCCTTCCTCCACTGTGAAAACTGAGTAGAGGTACCTGTTCAGGCTGGCAGCTTTTTCTTGGTCCTCTTCTGTGCAATCTCACACTGCTGCCCTCCTTATCCTCGCTATCCCTCCCCTTGTTTTCTTACTTAAACTTACATATCTGAAGAAAATCTTATCCTATTTAGCTACCCCTTAAGGGACACTTTCAACCCCCTTAGGCCTCAGGTTGTACCTAGTTTAAACAAGTATTTGTCAATGCCGAATGTTGTCTCGCTGGCATTGGCATTGGTAGTGCATGAGTTAGAGATGCATAATAGGAATGGCAGTGAAGTATGGAACTGACGCTAACCCCACACCCACCCTGCAGAGACTGACAGGTGCTGGGGTGTGCCTTTGGGGCGTCAGCTATAACGCTCATGCCATTTTACCTTACCCTAACCTGTAGACACTGACAAGTGTCGTGGTGTGCATTGGGGTTTTTGGGCCTTATACTTACCCCATTCCATAAGGAAATACACTGAGATGGGTGCAGTATAGGAGAATGGGCCTCACCGTACCCTGTAGACAGTGACAAGTGTTATGGTGTGCTTTGCAGTCTTTGGGCCTTATACTTACCCCATTTCATAAGGAAATATGCTGAGACAGGTGTAGTATAGGAGAATGGGGTGAACTTTAGGGTCGAACACTGCAAAGCACACCTCGATGCCTGTCACTGGCTGCAGGGTGGTGGTGGGGGTGGAATGGCATGAGCATTATAGCCAATTACAGCCTTAAGATGTTAGTTTTGTACTTGCTGCTACCAATCCTTACCTTGTACTGCTCCAAAACTGGCACACACCGTTTACTCTGCTGTACCAATTCTAACTAAATGTGTCTCATATGCCTGTACTTTGTGTATTCTACATTATGATGTTTGCATGTGACATGCGAGTTTGTTTTTTCTAACTTGTACCTTGTTGTCTCATGACGTGTAATCTTTTCCTAATTATGTACCATGTTGTCCCAAGTGTGTAAGTATGTAATTTCCTGTACTCTCCCGGGTCGTACCTGAAAATAGGCAAATTGTCTTATCTAGTGTACTTACCTGGTTAACAAAAGCTAAACAAATAAATAAATAAATGATCCCAAGTCACATCCCTGATGCCTGTCAGTCTCTACAGGGTGGGGTGTTACAGTTGGAAACCCTAACGTTGTAGGTGTTTGTTGGTATTTTCACTCCAAATTTTCAACATAGGCTTTTTGTGACCCCACCTCATCAAAAGCGGCATAATCAGTTTGTTAGCTGAACGGTGGTTTTGCACAGCGACTATGCCATTTTGCAACACAGGAATGAAAACACGTTTTGGGCAGGATGTGGAAAATGACAACTGTATTGTTCATGAGGAGGCATAAAAAAATGGCAACGTTGAAAATCTGAAGTGAAAATATGAAAAATGGGTGAAGTCATGAGCATGCATAGAAACTGCGCAACACAAATCCGTAACCCAATTATTTTTGGGAGTTTTTTAGCCACATTTTCAACATAGGCATTTTGGGACCTCCCCTCATGAACAGTGGTGCTGTGATTTTGTTAATCAGTCCTAAATGTTGATTTCCCACAGAGACCACGCCATTGTGCGCCACAGGTGCAAAAACACATTTTGGGCAGGCTGTGAAAAATGATAGCTGTGCTGTTGATAAGGAGGTGTGAAAAAATGCCAGTGTTGAAAATCTGGCATGAAAATATTGCAAATTTGCGAAGTTACAAGGGTGCGTGAAAACTGCGTAATGCACACGCTTCTAACACAGTCATTTTATGGACTTTCAGCACCAAATTTTCAACATAGGCATTTTAGGACCTCTGCTCATGAACAGTGTCACCGTCATTTTCTCAAACTGTCCCAAAAACTGATTTCGCACAGTGACCGCGCTATTCTGTGCCGGACGTGCGAAAACACATTTCGGCCAGGATATGTAAATGACAGCTGTACTGTTCATAAGGAGGTGTGGAAAAATGCCAATTTTGAAAATCTGGAGTGAAAATATTACAAATTCATGAAGTTACGAGCGTGCGTGGAAACAGCGAACCACACACTCGTAAAACAGCCATTTTTTTGATTTTTTTCACCAAATTTGCAACATATGCTTTTTGAGAGCCCCCTTCATGAACAGTGACACTGTTGTTTCGTTACTCGTTCCCAAAAGGTGATTCCGCGCAGTGACTGTGAAATCACCTTTTGGGACCGAATAACGCCATGGCAGTGACTAAATTCATGAGGAGGGGTCCCAATAACCCCATGTTGAAAATTGGTGCAAAAATTCCGAACAATGCCCGAGATATGCACCAAAGTTGAAAAAACCCTATTTATGTCATTATACAGCTTACCGGCATTTCCTCAGTTCGCGGTCGGCTTTGAAGAGTGCAGACGTGTTCCCAGACCACCAAAGACCGTCACGCCAGACTCGGACGTAAGTATGGGGTGAGGGGTGGGGAGGCAGGGTGTTCAGAGGGTGGGTGCGGGTTGGGGCAGGGAGCTGGACAGACCACGAGGGACCGTTTTCTTCTTTTATAGGTAAAAAATAAAACATCACGGGATGGTTTTTTTTTTACAGTGGCATTTGGCATGCTGGGGTAGGCTCCCAGCATGCCACCTGAGGGTTTGTGGGGGCTAGCTGACCCAGGATTGGGCACCCCCATCAGCACATACATAAGGGGGGCAAGAGCTGAGGGGGATTGGGCACCCCTTTCGGCACATAGAAAGTGGGGGGGTGCATTATGCCAACGGGGAGTGGGCTCCCCCATTGGCACATAAACTGGGTAAGGGCATGCTGACAGGGGGATTGGGCACCCCCAAAGTCAGCATTGTGGCAAGAAGTGTGCCGCCATGTTTAAGCTAACGTTTCACCAGGGAAGGCACATCAGGAGGTGCTGCTGCGCATGACGAGCTTTGCTCTCATTGCAGCAGACCTTTCCTTAGATGTGCTCGTGACACTATGTATTCCTGGTGTGGCGCCTGCATGCTGGCTTATTGGGGAATGAGGGACGCACCTACTGATGCGTGCCCTGTATTCACCCAACAGTGACCATGCCTCCAAATATGCTACTAATGCAATATGTTGGCTGGAGCGCAAACGCGAGCGAACATAAAAACACACTTTATGATTGCTTACATTCTGTAGAATCTACTGATGTAGCTGTTAGTTTGATTTTGATTCATTTTTCTTTTTAAAAGTAAAAAGCAGACTACCTACCATACTAGTGTTACCACACAAAAACATTTGTTTACAGTCCTTGGTCAACTCCCAGTGCTTCTTCCCTGGACTTAGGAACAACCCCAACACAGTCTAGACACTAAAGATACAATGTGAGATGAGGGGACTATTGCATCATGACTGGCTGCACTGTTTGTGAGTGTTCCTAATGTTTAGGAAGTATGCAATAAGAGTACATCAAGGAATTGAAACTAAAGAAGGTTGGGTATATTTACACTGTCAGCATGCATTTCAATTCTGCTAAGAAAGGGCACAGATAAAACAACCAGTAACATCAATGAATTTTAGATTAGGTAAGCAATCATAAAATGTGGGATTTCAACTAGAAGTAGTATGATGCAAAAAAGGTTAACATAGAGAATACTGGATTGGCAACCATGCAGAACCAGCGTGTTGTGCCACAGAGGGGTATGATTTCCTGTGACTTCGAGAGCCAAGCTCGAGAGGTCCTTGGGAATCATACCCCAAGGTTGCAGAACACACTGGTTCTGCATAGGGTTGTCCATCCAGTATTTTATATAGTGTATGGTGCCCCTAGTCATTTTAATAATATTCGTGACTGTCTGAATTTATTTTTTTTCATGTAAAAGAAATTGTCTCCCATTTACTATTTCTGAAGCCCTATGGTGGGTTGCGAGGTTGCTAAGAACTGAGCGTCTATTCATTAGCAGCGCACGCTCCCATTGGCTGTTGGTCTTGTGTGGGAGGGATTCACAAAAACACAAAACATGGTCACTGGACCTCTCGCTTAGCGAGAAAACATACAAATGGGAGAGCTAAATTGCTTTGTAAGTACTTTAATTCTGCTACTATCTGGTTGATCCTGCATTTTCTGTTGACGATAGAGAAGTGCACCCTTGTACAAAAATGCTGTGGCCATTGTGAGTGGTGTTTCAAATAACATTACCACGTGACGGTTTTTGGTTTGAGATTTCAAAGGACGAAAAGCTCTTTTCATTCCAAATGAATGGAATGCTGTTCTGCATGTACAGTCAGTACAGCATTCCATTCATTGTTTTCAGTGTGACTGAACAGCATTTTAGTATGGTGGAATTTCGAGTAAGAACAACATTCCACGATACACTATAGTGTCTCTATAGAACACCCTAGGGAGCTAGAATCACTAATTTCTTGAGTTTTATTATGTCTGCTGGATGTTGATACTATGTTTTGATAATTTTTGGACTTGAACGCTTGGAATCGGATTTTATTTTATAATTTTTTTTTTTATTTTGTATTTTCTGTTATGTACAGTTTTTCATTGTTTGCATTAGGGGTTGAATGTATAGGTATTTATTGTGTTTGTGTGAGCATGAGGTTTGATTGGTGGTTAGGAGGATACTGTGTTATTGCTAAGGGTTGTTTTGTGTTGTCGTATAGGGTTATTTTGAGGGGTATAGCTGTTTTATTATTAGGTATAAGAATGTGTAAGGGAGATATATGTGGGGGAACATTTACTCCAGGGACCACCTGTGACAGTTCTGTCCTTTTGTTGGCTCCCAGTCAGCCCTCTTTGCAGAGGCCCTCAGCCACTGCAGGGGGCTGGGGATTCTCAGGATGTAGTACAATAACCACAGGGGAGGTCCTGAGTATAATGTTCGGGGGTCGACAGGGTTGGTTGTGTCTAGGAGGCACACAGGGAGGATATGGAACCAGGAACAGGGACCACCATGCCTGGTTCCCCACAGTAGGGCTCCACTTACTGTCAAAAAGCTAGAAGTAGCAGGTCTGGTTAGCTCTGCTCCTCCCCTTCAGGCTGTGCTTTGTAAGGCAAGGTCACTAAGGAATAAAACAGTGTTGACATATGATTACATTGCAGATTCCTTGGCTGACCTTGTTTGTATTACCGGGGCCTGCCTGGTGGATGATGCCAGCCCAGTGCTGGAGGCATCTATACCATGGGGTTATTCATTAATACATTGCCTGAGGTGGGACTGTAGGGGGGGGGGTGGCTATTTGCTTTAAATCTGCTTCTGGACTCACTGCATACTCCATGGGAACTTTCCAGTCCTTTGAGTGTGTTGCTGCTAGATGCACCCTAGGAGTTAGTTCCAAGATCATCTTCATTGCCATTTGTGTATGGAGGTGATTTTTTGCAGGTGCTGGTGGATTTCACTGTTGATCATGTGCTAAATGCTTCCAGACTTTTAGTGCTAAGGAATTTCAATGCCTGGTTCGATGACGACCCTTGGCCAACAGCTCCTGCAGCTGATGATTTCACTGGGGCTAAAACAGGCTGTTGCCTCCAGTACGCAGCAGCAGGATCACACCTTGGACCTGATCTTCTCATCAGGTCTTGACAAAAGTGTGGTCAAGGTTGATCCAGTTTCTTGGTCGGATCATCATGCAATGTTGTTCCTCTGGGGGTTCCTCTGTTTTGTTACTCCCCCATTGGAGACCATCTGGTAGCATCCAAAACACAACTTGGAGTCATACAAACTCCTAGGGGTGCTGCACATCTTGGGCATTATGATCACTTGTGTGCAGGGTTCCGAGAATGCCATGAAGTGCTATAATGGTGCTCTCACATCCACCTTAGATTCCTTAGCACCTCATTGTGTCTGTCCTTTGACTTCTGATATAGCTCTTCATGGTATCGTGATGAGCTGTGCCAGGTGAAGACTAAGGGATGGAGTTTAAGAGTGTTCTTGGTGAAGGTCCTGGTCTGTGGGAGACAAGCTGGCATTGAAAACTCACTATGGTGAGTATCAATGAACAATCACCCTGAAAAAGACAGAGTTCTGGTCATAGATGGTTGCTGCAGGGAGAAATCATCCAGTGCAACTCCTTTGCACCATGGACAGGTTATTAACCCTATCCAATCTGCGGTGCACTTGAGTTTTTCCACTGAAAAATTCAATGAGTTCAGAAATGTCTTGGCTGACAAGGTGTTTTCCATTAGACTGGGTATCTGCTCAAGAGATCTGTTACTGGCAGGTGATGGTCTAGGCTTGGGTGGCATTGCTGCTGTACCTCACTGAGATTTTGGGCCAGTTTTGGAAGAAGAGGTGCTAAGGGTGATTGCAGATTTGTGTCCCACCAGCTGTTTGTTGAATCCAGGTCTCACCTGGCTACTTTTAGATTTCTGTGAGATTCTGGGTCCAGTTATTTCCCAGATCATTGGGTATTCCTTGAGGGAGGGTGGTTTCCAATCTACCTTAAAATTGACATTGGTAAGTCCCCTTCTTAGAAAACCTTCCTTGAACCCTAATGTAATGGGGAATTATGGACCTTTCTCTAATCAACCCCTTTTTGGGGAAGACTATTGAGAAGGCGGCGGCTGAGTAACTTGTTGAACACCTTGAGAAGTTTAACATTTATTAACCTCCCCAGTCGGGTTTTCTGTCTCACCACAGCATGAAGATTGTCCTTATCAGAGTGACAAATGATCTCCTTGTGGCAAGGGATCACATACTTTGTATCATCTTGGTCCTGCTGGATTTCTCATCAACCTATGTCACTGTCGACCATGGTGTGTTGTTGGGTTGCTTGAGGCATTATGTGGGACTCACCAGCACTGTACTGAGCTTGTTTGAGCCCTACATAACTGGGAGAATGCAGCAGATGGCTGTTGGAAGTTTTAACTCAAGGGTCTCGGTGCTTTCCTGTGGCATTCCTCAAGACTCGATCTTCACTTCTGTGTTGTTTTCAGTGTATCTCTTGCAGTTGGGATAGATCATTAGACAGTATGGGGTGGAGTTTCACTGCTACGTAGATGATGTTCAGCTTCACTTGTCTGGCACTTTTGGTGGATGTGATGTGATCTCTGTGTTGGAGAGATGTTTGGCTGAAATAAATGACTAGATGGTCTCAAATTGGCTATGTCTCTACCCAGGTAAGACGGTGGTCATGATTGTCAAACCAGGTAGGCAGGGCCCAGTGAAGATGAGTGGGCTGACTTCACTTACTTTGCTAGGCAGTCAGCCATTCAGAGCTGTAGATACAGTTAAGAATCTTGGTGTCATCTTTGACTGCAAACTGACACTCCATCAACAGGTGTCAGCTATGGTTTGGGCTGGCTTTTATCATCTTCGTAACATTTCCAGGATCAAACCGCATATAGCCCCTGCTGGCTTGGCTATGACAGTTCATGCCATTGTCATCTCCAGGCTCAACTATTGCAGCACTCTATACCTAGGATTATCTGAAGGTTTGTTGAGATGCCTGCAGCTAGTCTAGAATGCTACAGCCTGACTGATTGCAGGCTTTTCTCATAGGGACCACATCATGCCGGTCTTACTTGCACTGCACTGGCTGCCTATGCAGTG
The DNA here is from genome assembly GCA_016271365.2 of Neoceratodus forsteri. Lineage (NCBI taxonomy): Eukaryota > Metazoa > Chordata > Ceratodontiformes > Ceratodontidae > Neoceratodus > Neoceratodus forsteri. The sequence goes on from CM057455.1 coordinate 299,390,623, forward strand.
GTGCATAACCTTCAGGATATGCTTGATAACTTTCAATGCCCTACACAGTTTGGAACTGGAGCACTTAAAAGACCTCCTAGTTCCTTATCACCAAATTTGCTTCCTCCACTCTTTCGATGCATGCTTATTATCTGTCCCTTTATCAAGGCTGAGGCAATCTGGAGACAGAGCATTCTGTGTCGCAGTGCCTATTCTGCAGAATGCTTTTCCACAACACTTTAGATATGCTCATATGGTAGGGGCCTTTAAGACTTTGTTAAAAACATATCTCTGTTTGATTGTTATTGTCTAATTAATGGTTTTGTGACTTATTAGTGTCCATTGTGAAGCATCCTGAGCCTTTGAGAAAGGATGCTCTATAAAATAAAATTGCCTTGCCCTTTGACTATCCTTTCCTCTAGCTGTTTTCACCTTTGCTTCCCTCACTGCCTTTCCTGCTTCCCTCTGCTTAACTTGATATACCTCCCTGTTCTCCTCCCTCTGCATCTTCTTATACCTCCTTATTGCCACCTTTTTTTCTTCACCACCTTGGCCACTTCCTTAGAGAACCATAACAGTTTCTTTTTCTTTCTGCCTTTACTCACTTCCTTCACACAGAGGTTGGATGCTTTAATTATGCCCTCTCCTCACTGTGCCTTGCATCCCTCCTTGGCAAACACCTCCCTATTAGGCAGTTTCTGATGCAGTCGCCTGATGTGACACAGCCTGGGCACAGGAGCACATGAACCCAGGCTGCCAGCATCGTAAGCTGCAATACATACATCTAGATCATGGAGCAGACCATGCATACCTCCTCTAGATACTGCTTAAGGAAGCAATCCTGTGCCATATCCCTAGAAACCATGCTAGGCTGCAAGACCACTCTCCTCAGTTGAGTGTGTTGTAGTCAATATCTGGGTAAGTGAAGCCCCATATTACCATTGCTTTGGGATTGTTACAAGTTTTGTTACTTTCTGCTGTCATCACTCAGTGAAGTCAATTTTTTTCCAGTCATGTGACCCGAAGCAGATTTTATAATGCTAGATTCCTCTTTTAACAAATTCTAGCATCAATCCATAATGACTGAACACTCTCCTCAGAACCTGGAGCCTACCAGGATGCAACTCAGTGTAAGAGATTCCTTCGTGGCAAAAGGGATTCTAACAACTGGAATCCAGCATTAATGCCAAATACAAATGGTGTCATCTTGCTGGTGAGTGGTGCCCCACAGAAAATGGAACTGTATGTTAACTGTGGAGTTTTGACTGTTTTTTACACTCTGCAGTGGGGTCATGCACCCCCTACAGTCTTAATGCCAGATTTGTTTCTCTGCCTGAAGAGAGAAGTCAACCAGAACACAACTGCAGCCTACAGATCAATTTTTAACTTGATATTATTTCAATCCGCTAGATTATTTTGATGTGTAGTGGTTTCTTAATTACTCTGCATTAGGGAGTTATTTTTAAAAACTGAAAAAACTTGTGATTTCTGCAGTTTTTGATTGGCTCCCAGGGACATGAGAATCACACTCTAAAACTCAATTCCCACCTTAGGGAACTGACTGCAATTCACATTTTAAATTAAACTGTTTTCTCATTTTTTACTTTTTATAGCAGTTTTAGTAATTTGATTCTCAAGCAACCAAATATTTTTTCTAAAGCTTTATCCGTCAAACTGGGCATTTTCACACACAGAGCACTTAGTGGACGAGATAGTGCTGCCACATAAAAGGCAAAACAAATGCAAACAAGGAGAAAAAAGTGGCACACAGACCTGAATTACTGCAAAAAATATGTTAAGCATACCACGTTTAACAAGTTCAAAACATGCCAGATCCCCAGCGCTTCAAGGTGCTCTGCCTCTTCATCAGGGTGCGTTTCTAACAGTGAACTGCATGCATAGAACATGTAGAACAAGCAATTGCCTGGATCTGCAGTAAGAAAAAGTGATCAACATAACATTCAATTTCATGAATAAATTAAATGCAAAGCTGCAGAAATCTATAACCCAAACCTGGAGAAAAGGTATATATGAGTAAAAAATGGGGGTTGGGTGGAAAGTGAAAGCCACGCAAATCATGCTAATGTGCAAACATTCTTCTAAATAACAGAGCCAGTATTTCAAGAGACTCAAACAGTACAAGAGCTAACTTTTTTTTATCTTAGGTTAAGGTAACAATTCATTCTAATGCAGTTTAAATGCACTACAGATAAGGCACTATCTCCCTACAAATTAACTTAACAATAAATATTGTACATGCTATTTCAAAAAACTATTTCATCAGTCAGTAGACACATTTTGTAATAATACTGTATCAAGATGTCTACTATATTCTTATATGTATATACATATATATATATATATATATATATATATATGTAAATATGCTATTAAGCCACAAAATAGCACAAGACAAATCGAAGATGGAGTCCAAAGTAAGTGAAAAAGTCCACATCTCAAATCCTAATTCTGTGTTTTGCAATATTCTGGTAAGAATGGGGTAAAGTAACCATTAACTCAACAGTAACAGAAATGAATTCATGCTATCTGAAACACTACAGGAAAACACTATAGTCCAGATCTTCAGTTAGCCCTAATGGCTGTAGTGCCTTGAGAATGAAGCTCCCTCTGGATTCATTCTGTAATAAAATCTGGACCTTGTCACCTCTCATGTGTCTAGGAAGCACAAGCTCAATGTTCACAAACTTTGCTTTGTCAGCATCCTGGCTATGTATCTCAAAGAAATGTCAGCCCACTGAAGCTCCACAATTGGCCATTCTTATATGTTTAAGGTGTTCCAGCACTCTTTCTTTTACTGGATGAATGGAATGTCCTACGTATGTTTGTGGGTAGGGGCAAGTGACAACATATACCATGAAACTGGTATTACAGGAAATACATTCCTTGATGTTAACCTAGATATCCAAATCAGAATTCACAAATTCACTGCCACTTATACCATGATTGCAGGCTGTGCAGTTCTTACACACAAAGAAATCTCTTGGATGCGGAGGTAGCCAAGTAAGGCATATTGCCTTATCTGGGTTTTTTTTTAAACGTTTTATTTTTCAAGATTTTCCAGGCTTACAGATGACACATATTGTACAGCATGGTATTTTTGCAGCACATATTGTTACTATAGTAAACATAAAGTCACAGAGGAGTAATTCAGCAGAAGGATGTAGCATCTTTCTAAGAAAAGATAGCAATGTACATTACAGTTGAAGATCAATGGGATTCAATACCCTCTAAAAAGGATCTATCAATATAGCCCCCCTTTCTTATATGTTTCATACCCAAAAATAGAAGTCTATTGACCTGGGGGGGGCCTTGGAATGTGATGAACCAGCTGGCCTAGGGCTTTAGGAGAGCAAAGGAGAACCCCACCAGAGCACAACCCCCAGAGAGATCAAGGCACTAGATTGGGGTGGTGCTCCGCTATGTAGAGGAACCATGGGTTCCATCTGTTCATCAGAGCTGGTAGCTTATTCTGTAACTTGGCTGTCATATTTTCCATTTTGTATATTTCATATATGGTAAATTCCCAGTTAGAAATCTGCGGAGGAGTTGGCTGTAGCTACAGCCTTGTAATGACCTTTTTAGCAGCTCTTAACAGTATGTCAATTAAATAGATCTGTTGCGCCCTTCTGATTCCTCCAGGAAAATGTACTAGAATGGCCACCTCTGGGGTGAGCTCTGCCAAGGCTGGAAAAAGTCTCCTCATAGTGTCTCCCACACTCTTCCAAAACTAAGTTAAGACTGTGCAGGACTAAAAATATATGTGCATGCATAGCCATTTCGCACCCACAGCTTCTCCAACAGGAGGAGTCAGCTGAAGTTGAATATTTTGCCGTTATTTGTGGGACAAGCAAAAACCTCACCACCACTTTCCATGAGAACTCATGCTAAGTAAAAGAATTTGTGGTTTTGTGATGGTGACACCAGATATGGAGCCAGTCATCTGGTGATAAGTCAAGCATCAGTTCTGCCTCCCAATTTGTTTGTATGTTTTCCATAGTTTGTGTATTGGCGTTAATGATAGTCTTATAAAATCTAGATGTTAAACTGTGCGGGGAAATTTCTCTCTTTAGCTGTATAAGTAAGCTAAATAATGGGGGGGGGGGCAGAGGGTCAGTGAGGTTATATCTAGCCCTAATTCCCTACCTAAGTAGTGGCGTATTTGTAGATAGCGTAAAAAGTTATTACGTGGCAAAGATGATTTGTTTTGTAGTGGATCAAAGGTTTAATTACATCCTCATCATAAAACTGAAATGCATTGATTAACCCATTTCTATGCCATTTTCTGAATTTCCGTTCCATGAATGCTTGGGAAAAATCTGGGCAGCAGGCTGGGATGCCCATCCACTTAGCTCCAGTTTGATTCTCAGGGAGCTGGAGGAACCTCATCCAACCACGGAACAAAGTCGAGGTGAATATTGAACATGTCTTTCTAGGAGAGACTGCTAAGGGTTGAAACACCATATCAGAGTCCAAGGGAAGATTAGTTAGGTTTTGCTCTATACATGCCCAAGCCGAACTGTGGACTGGTGTTGACCTCCACTCCGAAAGGTGTAGCAGCAGGGTTGAGATCGAATATTTTATATAAGTCTATAAGTCTGTATAAGTAGGACTAAACCTCCTCTTTCTTTTGACAACTACAGTTTTCATAAAGATAGAAGAAGTCTACCCCCCACCCAAAGAAAGGTCGAGATTGCCCTATTCCATCGGTGCACCTCTTTCTGCTAGAGAGGAATAGGGATATTTTGCATAAGGTAAAGGACTCTAGGGAGTACATTCATCTGAATAGTCTGGACTTTGTGTAATAGGGAGATAGGGAGGTGTATCCAGCGTTTTAAGTCGTTCTGAATTTGTTCAAACAGGGAGTCGTAGTTCAGCTTAAACAGGTTGTGAAGATTTGAGGGGATGCAGATGCCTAGATATGTAAGATAAGGGTGGTGCCACTGAAATGGATATCTATCAAGGATTGTCTGGGAAGGGGGTTGTTGTATTAAGAGGGCCTCTGATTTATCTTGATTAATTTTATAGCCCGTAAGTTGTTCAATGAGAGGGGAGAGGTTTGCAGAGTATGTAAGGAGGTTTCTAGGTGGGTTATGTATAAAAGAAGGTCATCTGTGTAGTAGGCTAATTTGTGAGGGACCTTATTGATGGCATATCCATGTAAGTTTTCCATTTGCTGTAGGTATTGGGCAATCTGTTCCACATATAAAGTGAAGAGTTATGGGGACAAGGGATGTCCCTGTTGTGTGCTCTGAGAAAGGGGTAATTGGGAGGAATAAGAGCCATTCACCTTAATTATTGACTCAGGGTTGGTATATAGGTCTTTGATATTACCTAGAAATTCTTAGGGGAAATCAAACTTTGTCAGGGCTGATTTTAAAAAGGTCCACGATACTCTGTCAAATGCTTTTGTGCATCGAGGCTTAGTATCATCGGGGGAGTTGGTGGCATGAGGATGGTTTATAATATAAAGGGTCTGTTTAATATTGTCAGTGGTCTGATGGGATTTTATAAAGCCAGACTGATATGGATGAATCAACAGGGGGAGGATGTCATCCAGTCTATGTGCGATAATACTTGTATTTTGTAGTCCTGATTCAAGACTGATATTGGGCGATATGAATCACAGACATGGGGGGGCTTCTGGGGTTTCAATATGGCCGATATTGCTGCCTGTCTCCATGACATGGGTTGTTCCGCCGTAATGTGGCTTTCCTGTAATGCTGCCAATAGGGGATCTTTAATTATGTCAAATACTCCCTTATAAAATTCTGCCCCATAGCCATTTGGGCTAGGGATTTTCCCATTTTTTAAGTTGTGGATAGCTGTGGAGAGTTCCAGAGCCATTATCAGACTCAGCAGCTTCTCTTTATGATTGTCATTAAGGCTAGGCAGTTGCAATTTGGAAAGGAAAGAGGTGATATGTTGAGGATTGAGGGGTGATGCTTCAGAATAGAGGTCCTGATAATATTTCAGAAAGCTTGCTAAGATCTGGGAAGTAGTATGTTGAAATTGGCCAGTATTTGGATCCTTTATTTTAGTGATAGTCATCATCTGAGTTTGCCAGTGGAGTCTGTATGCCAGAATTCTGGAACTTCTAGACCCCCTTCATAATATTTCTGGTGCAGCCAGGTTATTTCCTGTTCTGTCCTGATAGTCAGGAGGTGCTGTATATCCTGTTGTGCTGGAGTCAACTGGTCCATCACACTCAAATCCCCTTGCATCTGTGGGTCTTGGAGAAGACTAAGCTTCTCCTCTAAGTCTTTCAATCTAGCCTCCTGTTGTCTCTTTTTCCTTGCTGCGAAGGCTATGATGTAGCCTCGCAAAACTGCTTTCAGTGTGTCCCAAAGTAGTTGCAGTGAGGTTTGTTGGGAGGAGTTCTCCGTGATTATTTCCAGTATTTTACTTTTCAGTAAGTCCTTAAATTCAGGGTCTTGGAGTAGGAAAGAGTTAAATTTCCAAACAGTGGTTTTCCGTTCCCGTTGAATTCCCAGTTTTAATGCAATAGGGGCGCGGTCAGAGAGATATACATTTTATTATTTCAGCTTTGTGTATCAGTTCTCTGTGTTCCCCACTAAGATATAAATAGTCAAGTGTGGTGTAATGTCTGTGGGCATAAGAATAAAAGGAGAATTTCAGTTGAGATGGGTGCAAGAAATGCCACGAGTCCACCAATTCCACATCTCGTATCAAGCGTCTAAGGTGTTTTTGGCCCATGATCAAGGATGGAGGATTGGAAGCTGATGTATCTAATATAAGATTCATCGGGCAATTCAGGTTAACCCCATCACCAAAATGCCCCTCTGATGTGAGAGGATAAAGTCCAATACTTGCTGAACCGAGGAAGCATTGCTATTTGATGGGAGATACATACTGCACACCATCAGGGTTTGCCCCTGTATCATACCCGTTGCCATCGCCACCCTATCCTCCCTGTCCACGTGTTGTTCTATTATTTGAAATAGGGAAGATTTTGGTATCAGGACCACAACCCCCCGGCGTGGATTGTGGCGATTTGTGGATGCCACCATCTGGGAGAACCCAAATTTTAACAGTTTTTGATGCTCAACCGATGACAAATGTGTCTCTTGTAATAGTAATATGTCTGATTTGTATTTCTTCAGAGCCTGCAGAGTTTTGTATCATTTGATGGGGCTGGCCAGCCCATTCACATTGTGTGAAATAATCTTAAGTGGGATGGTCATCTTGTGTTTCCTTAGGCCCTGGTCTCAGTCTGATGCTACTAATATTTAAATTCTTTATGCTATACAACTCTTGTACTTTCCATATTTCTGTAATCTTTATAAGCAGGTTATGAAAAAACCTTTTGCATCATCCAGAGAAAAAAAATCATTTACTAAAACTAAGGCAGGGGTGTGTCTTGAATTTAAGGCAAATAACAAACATGGGCCAATCGGGCTAAAAAATTCTAGTCCAGTGATAGTAACTGGAGAAAACCTCTCCAAACTCAGAGATTTTAACTAAAGGAATTTCCAATGTCAGAGAGTCACTAGGACATACTCCTGACTGAGGCAATGAGTTATACAGTGAGTCAGGGGTCTGCTCCCTTCTCCAGGGAGGGAATCCCTATGGGGAATGTAATCCTAGAACTGGGAGTGATTTAGGGAAATCAGGTAGGAACAAATTAAATAGAGTGTGAGGATGGTTTGCTGATATCGGGCTGGAAAAGAAGGATCACTAAAAGATTGGGAGAAAAGGTGTGACATTTCTCTATCTCTTAAGGTGGTCATTCTCTGCCTCCCCGTGCCCGCCTCTTTAATAATCTCTAAGGGGGAGGCATTAAGACATCATCCAGTTAGTACTCCAGGCATCGAAGACAACAATTGTCATTCATAACTTTACTAGTATCTGGAAGCTGGAAAGCAGAAACAATTAGATCTTAAATAATAATTAGAAATCTTTCAAGAATCTCTAGTATCGTTTGTGTCCCAAATTATTGGTCAGCTGAGTATTAACCAGTCCCATTCCCTGAGATGCCCAGTGGCAGTGACAATCACTTCACCACTGGGAACCATCCCCCCAGCCAACTGATGGATGTAAAAGTGTCTAACATAAACACTGTTCTCACAAGGTCCTTGTAGCTGATGACTCTCAGCCAGCTCCGGGATGTGCCCAGCCATGTCCAACCAACCCAGGAGACTGGGATGAGGCAGGATACCAGCAGGAAGGCAGCAACTAAAGCCGGTCCCTCGAGCCATCTCAACACTGTCCTCCCCAAGTTCAGTCTCGGCCAAATCCATCCCATCTCAGGAGCGGATGAGTGCACGCAGCCCCCTCAGGGCCAGATCCCCCCAATGCAACCCCTCATTGATGTCATGATTACTCCTCCTCCATGGGGAACAGAGACAATGTGTTCCCCCCCCAAGGAGCATGTCTAAATGGGCATGCACCCAAGTCTAATTTAATTTTGAAAGACATCGGGTCCAGCACTACCCCTATTTAGTGGGAAAATCTTTAAAATAGAGATCCATGAAGAGGGGAGCCACCTGGGACCCCCTTTCACACCCTCCCCCATATTGCAATTATAAGTTTACACCAGACCTCAATTCTGCCTCAAACGCCAGATTGTAAAACATGCCCTATTTAATGGGCTTTGTTTAATGTGGGCATCTACAGCAGCATCTCATATATTTAGGTGCTAACACACCACCTCCCACTTGTGGAGAGAGGGGAATGCAGCTGCCTGCACCCCTATCTAGCAGGGGACAATAAGGCCTACTAGTCCTATTTCCTCCAAGTTTAGTGTATGTCCGAGGGTACTGCCTCATTTTATCATAGGCCCATTTTCAGATACCAGCTTATGTTGACTCACTGAGGGAGGAGGGGTAGTGACTAAAACCACTCATTCTGCTCCTTACCTTGACCCACACCGGTGACCCAGGTTTGGAAATGGGCCCAGGGCATTGGAGGTCGGCATGTGGGGGAGGGCGGAGTTGGATGGAGCTGCTGACAGGCAGGCTCTCCTCTCCGGGGAAGAAGTGCAGTGTTCCTTGGCTGATGGGCAAAGCCTAGTGGAGGCTGGAGGAAGCACGGGCCAGAGGGGGGCCTAGGCAGTAGGCCAGGGGGTTGGGGAAGGAGGCTGTGACCAGGGCTTTCTGGTGCATGCACACCTCCATGTGCATGCGCGCTGACTCCTGGGGTCTCCAGGAAAGAAAAAACAGAGAAACATGCCAGTTGGCAAGGTGAAGACCGAGTCCCTGCAGGTGCCGCTCCCAGGCAGGGCAGGTAAGGGCTGGGGTGGTCAGTCAGATGAGGGCCAACTGGTAGGGGAGAAAATGTGCCATGATAAAAAAAAAAAAAAAAAAACACTCATTTCAAATAGAGGGATCTCCCATCAGGGAGAGACCAGACCCAGGGAAGCACAAGGCTTGAGTGAGCCCCTCCAGGCCAGGATCCAGCCAAGTGTCTGGGGAAGACCCAGCGCCAAGTTCTGACCCCTTCCCATCCCCCTAGGCTAGGAAGAAACCACCAGCCACCACCACCCCGTAACTATTCACTGTGACTTGTCCAAGAATCCAGAAGTAAAATTCAGTTGTTCTGCCTTGAAAGTTGAGCCAGAAGCTGTTTTATGGAGTTCAGGGTCACTTGTTGGCTTTGCTGGCTCATTATAGTGGAGCGGGAGGCCCCACGAGATCCTGGATTTCTCTGAGGCAAGGCTTTAGAGGTTGGCGGTGAGTATCTTTTTCTCTTGAGATCCTCATATGCATCAGACATAGTTTCATATGTCTCTTGGCTGTGTGGATATTGGATTACTAATTTACTTGGACAATGAAGTATGAAATTTTAACTTTTGTTGGCGTAGGAATGAGAATAAGGGGATGTAAGCTTGCCATCTTTGCATCGTTCTAGAAGCATAGTCATTATCAACATATATTCTGGTAGAACCATAAGAGACTTTCCCTTGAGCCCATGCTTTCCTGAGTATCATCCTCCTTTATTTGATATCTCAGGAAGTGTACTATTATTGATCTGGGGTGAGCATTTGGCTGTGAGAGTTTAGAGCCCAATGCCCGGTGCAGTCTCTCTATCTCAAAATTGAAGTCGGTATCCAAGGTAAAGGATCTACGTAACAGTGTGTCTGTAAAGTCTAGCAGATCTGAGCCTTCACTGTTCTCTGGGATGCCATATAATCATAAATTTCAGCTGTGCTGCCAGTTCTCAGCATCCTTCTGCCTCTCAACAGTCATCTGGCAGATATTAACGATTTGAGCCATAGTCAAGTATAATTGAGCTCTGCGATCAGTTTGTTCTTGTGTTTTCTGCTCCAAGGTGCCTATCTTTGAGTGCATCTCAATGAGTTCAATTTGGAATGATTCCTGTTTTTGCTCAAAGGTACGGAATTCTTGTTTAAAATTTTGTAGTTTGGATAATATTATATCCAATTTCTAATCCATCTGGTTTGTTTTTTTGGATTTGGTTTTTGTTTTGGTGTATCTAGTCAGAATAGAGCGCATGACCTGGAGTGAGCTCTCCGAGATTGCTGAGTCCGAGAGATCACCTTCAAATGTTTCTAAATCCTGTGCCAATACTGTGTATCTGCTGCCTTCCCCTTTATTTGCACTGGTAGCCATAGATTATTGATTGGGTTTTCTATCATGAATGTTTCAATTTGAAGAGGCTTTAATATCAATTATCAAGCATTGTATGATGTTATGCAACTATGCTGGAGGAAGCTGCACTGGAAGTTCAGCCTTATCTCGTATTAAATAGCTGAGAGTTATGAAATATTTTAAATTTTCCCCTACTATAAGTTATACTTGTGGAGGGGTCATCAAACATGTTCAAGATGCTGCAGTGGTTGAGAATAGATCAATTTCTAGTGATCACATACCTGATTATTGGTGCTATTTCATTGCATTCCAGAACACAAGTCAACTAAAATGGTGCAGGGTCTGCACTGGAAGACATATGAAGAGAGACTTAAGGAGCTTAATATGTATAGCCTCGAGGAAGGGGGGACATGATAGAAACTTTCAAGTACCTCAAGGGAATCAACAAAGTCCAAGAGGGTAGCACCTTTCAAAAAGAGGTGTGCAAGAACAGGCAACAATTTGAAGATGGGGGGCAGCTCAGAGGTAATTTAAGGAAGTATTTTTTCACAGAGAGGGTTGTGGATGCATGGAACAGCCTTCCAGAGGAGGTTGTGGAGTCAAAAGCAGTGGTGGAATTCAAGCATGCATGGGACAGTCATAAGGCAATTCTAGGGGGTGGAGGCAGGAAGAAGTAGGCTGCTGGTTAACTAGGATCTGCAGCTTATCCATTAGGTAGGGAAATGGGCAGACTGGGTGGGCCAAGCGGTCCTTATCTGACGTCAAATTCTATGTTTCTATGTTAAGGGACTAGACTCATTTTGATTTTTCATTTTTCACTGTAAGAGGGATGCGTTATCAGTATTGGTGGTTTTAAGAAGGGCTCATCCAAGACTGTTTTTGAATACCTTCTTTACACTAAGGCTTGAATACATTTCCCTTGACTGTGTCTGGAAACCTGCAAGCCTGAAAGAATCACAATAAATTTCTATAGAAGAGTCCCAGGAGACAACTGGAACTACAACAACTAATCAAACTATTTTTTTACAGAAAGGAACTGGAAGCCAAGGCCAGAAGAACCAGTGCAAAAGTGAAAAAAAGAAAAAAAGAAAAACATGCTGGGGGAAATGAGGAGGCAAGAAGCACAAGAAAACAGGATGCTAACATGGAAATGAATGGAGTACAAGACTGCTGGGAAGTGATAAACCTCTCACAACATATTTTAAAAACAAATCCTACAACAGGGACTGAGCTGTATTCCTTCTCCCATAGTAAATAAATGTATTTATAGAGTTATTTAAAATCTTTAGAACACTGAATTCAAGGTTCGTTTTTGCTAACAAAAGGAGGGAGACACTGTGGATCAATTGTCTCAGATTAGTCATCCAACTGATTGCAATAGAGAGGATTTTTTCAGCTTCAATTTCATCACTAGAAAGTAATGATTCATCCCCCTCGGAGACTCCCCGATTTTTTTGTGTACCTGTTAAATAAATCTTTGGAAATTGATGCTAACTTACAGACACCTTCTTTAGGGCTCCCTGTAAATGGTTATGGTGATATTGGAGATGTCGTGGTTAACAGTGACAATGCTAGATACTAGTTATTTAAACCAAAAACAATCAAAAAATTGTAAATAAATAAATAATGTTTTGCCTAGGAATCATTGATCCAGCAATCTTGTTATTCCAGAAAAAAGTTTTAAGTGAAGTTGAACAATTGTTAAATCATGGAGTGGACACAGAAAAAAATCTGAATGTGGAGGAACAAAATATAGTATATGGTTAGGGGTTATTGTTAATAGAAAATGGTGGATTTCAAAATCCTGTTGTAGGACAGTTCAAAAGTCAAAAAAAAGTTGCTGTACTATCATTCTGACATCACACTGATAGTACAACAACTTTTTTCCTTGAGCTGCCACATGATTGATTGAAACTCCGCTCCTCACAAAAAAAAATTCAAACACTTTAGCAAGGCATTTGACACAGTCCCACACAAAAGATTAATATACAAGTTAGCCAGCTTGGGAGTGGGTCCCAAGATGACAGCCTGGGTAAAGAATTGGCTGGAGAATAGGACACAGAGAGTAATAGTAAATGGAGTCCACTCAGAAGAAAGGAGGGTTACTAGTGGGGTACCGCAGGGTTCAGTATTAGGACCAGTCCTCTTCAATGTCTTTATAAGCAACATTGCGGAAGGACTGGAAGGAAAAGTATGTCTCTTTGCAGATGACACTAAGATCTGCAACAGAGTTGATGTACAGGGTGGGTGGAAAGGATGAGAAGGGACTTGGCAAGGTTAGAGGAATGGTCAAATGTATGGCAGCTTAGATTCAGTGCTAAGAAGTGCAAGGTATGCACCTGGGAAACAAAACCCAGGGAAGAGTACACAATGGGGTGAGATACTAACAACAACAAAATGGAAAGGGACCTGGGGTAGTCATATCAGATGACCTAAAGGTGGGCAAGAAATGTGAGAGGGCAGCAAGGAGGGTTGGGGATACTGGGATGCATAGGGAGAGGCATCACCAGTAGAAAACAGGAGTTATTATCCTCTGTACAGACAGCTGGTGAGACCCCATCTGGAGTACTGTGTGCAGTTCTGAGACCCAATCTCCGCAAAGACATACACAGGATGGAAGCTGTTCAGAGGAGGGCAACTAAATGGTGCAGGGTCTCTGCACCGAAGACATATGAAGAGAGACTTAAGGAGCTTAATATGTATAGCCTCGAGGAAAGGAGGAGAGGGAGACATGATAGAAACTTTCAAGTACCTCAAGGAATCAACAAAGTCCAAGAGGGTAGCATCTTTCAAAAAAAGAGGTGTGCAACAACAAGAGGTCACAATTTGAAGATAGAGGGGGGGCGGCTCAGAGGTAATTTAAGGAAGTATTGTTTCACAGAGAGGGTTGTGGATGCATGGAACGGCCTTCCGGAGGAGGTTGTGGAGTCAAAATCAGTGGTGGAATTCAAGCATGCATGGGACAGTCATAAGGCAATTCTGGGGGGTTGGGGTAAGAAGAAGTAGGCTGCTGGTTAACTAGGATCTGCAGCTTATCCAGTAGGTAGGGAAATGGGCAGACTGGGTGGGCCAAGCAGTCCTTATCTGCTGTCAAATTCTATGTTTCTATGTTTCTGTGTTTCTATGTAAACAATGGTGATGCAGCTTAGCGAGCTGTCCAGCGTGCGGTTCAAAGCAAGTTTGTACACGGACTGCTTATAGTTGGCTCCGTGTATTCAAGCTTTCAATTTGTCAGTTTTTTTTTTATTTAAATCTGGTGTTTACTGTCATGGTTGGGATTGGGAACAGAGAGAACGTTGGCAAGGATTGGAATCTTCGGGGTCAGGAGAGGAGTGCATCTGTAGCAAGGACCAGGATGAAGCAGGGCTGAGAACACACAAGGTATGAAACCTTGTGAAATGAATGTTTTAAACATTAGGGGAACCATATACTATATAAAATAGTGGATAGGTGACCATCCACAACCTAGGCAGAGTTTCCTGCTTCAGGAGTTGATGTCATCACGGAGACCTCTTGAGCTTCACTCTCGAGGTCTCTATGATGTCATCAACACCCTCAATGGAGACACAACCTTGTTGTGGATGGTCAATCATCCACTATTCTAAATACGTTGGATTAATTCCCACCCCTTCCCACTCCCCCTGCTCATCCCCCCATTGGTCTCCTCCCTTCCTACCCTCCTCCTAACATTTCCTCACCCTCCCACCCTCCTGTCCTGCCTCTTCCCCCAACCTCCTTCTTCCACCCATCCTCCACTAATCTTCCCCTTCCCACCCCACTTCGGACAAAGCTATCCCTGGCTGCATCTAACTGCCAACCAAACTGACTGGGAGCTCCCCCTGTCTCGGGTTACTCCCTGTTATCTCCTAAGTTTTATACCACACTCATGTAGTATGGCTTTTAATTGGTTATTCTGCAAGTGTAAGACTTGCACTATTCACTTGCAGTCCTCTTAAGCCTGGTTTGTGTTGTAACTGCACTTATAACACTGTGGTTAGTTTGTTGTTAACTTGTGTTCTCAACTGTATGTATTGTCAATGGCCTGTGACCTTATGTACTTTCCTCTGACTTGGAGCCTTTCTAAATGAGCCCACGGCACAAAGGTATTAATCCTAATCTGAAATAAATATAAAAATAAATAAATTAGGAAGCATGGATAATGTGTTTTTTCACCAGGCCAAAAAGGGTGGCAAGATAATCCTACTAAACAAACCAACTTTATCAATGAAGCAAACAGATTATTAAATGATGAAAGTACTTACTAAATAAAAATCCAACAGAGTACTTCAAATTAGAATAACAGGAGTTGTCGGACCAGACCTTAAAATTAAATGCAATAATCCAACAAGAGAAAGAATTCCTAACGGTATAACATCTGATGTTAATCACATTTTATTATCTGCCTAAGATACATAAAAGCATCTCAAATCCACCAGGGAGGACTATTGTCTCAGGTGTAGGATCTCTGACAGTTCCACCACCGGAACGCGCCCATGATCTGGTGCGGGGAATTATGGCGCCAATTGGCAATGTTGACGATCATGTTTTTTGTGGGGGACTGCACCCCACACACCACAGCTGTGGGAAGCTGTGCCCCCCATGCCCCTTCACCTATAGATTCCAACTCTGGGGGTTGGAGGACCTCAGGGAGGAGGGGCGAATCCTGCATTAGGCATCCTGATTTCCCGGTGCCATAATGCCAGCGCTCTGAGTACCAGAACAGATCTCTGATAGAAAATCTTAACTGTTTTGTAGACTTCTTTTTACAACTAACAGCAGTTATTTGAGATCCTACACCTGAGACAGTACTCACTTAATGTTGCAACTAAAAGATGTCATATTGCAGCCAGACTCCTGTGGATAGGCTTAGACATCACATCACTGTACACCAAAATTCCCCGTGCCTTAGACCTAAACCCCATGGATAATTTTCTACAAGGAAATGTGAATACCAATGCACCGCCTGCCTCTTTTTTAGATGCTGCAAATTTCTTTTTGAGCCATAATTGTTTTCACCTTTAATGGTGACATCTTTTTACAAACATGTGACACTGCCATGGGTGCCACCATGGCACTGTCATTTGCCAACTTGTATCTTGGTTGGTGGGAGCAACTGTATGCTCTGGCTGATGCTGAGAACAGATTTTATCGATGGGTGGTTCATTGGCATTGCTTTGTAGACGATATGCTGGTCATCTGGAGCAGGTTATACAAATCAACTGAAGAGTCTGTGAGAGAAATTAATCAAAATGATCTAAATCTCTCCTTTGTAGGCAAAATTCACAAGCATGTGATGGGATTCCTTGATCTTAAATTATCAGCAAAGCAGGGGAAGAAAATTGTCACCATGGGGTTCAGAAAAACCATGGCAGGTACCACTGTCCTGTATGCCTCAAGTGCCCATCCCCCCAAACTGATTTCATTAATTTTTCAGCTTTGTTGCAATTGTTCCAGGTCTGCAGATTTCCGGACACAGTCAAGGGACATGTATTCAAGATTTTGTGCAAGAGGGTATTCAGAAACAGTCTCAGATGTGGCTCATCTTAAAGCCACACATGGTGATAGGAATTCCCTGTTACAGACAAAAATACAAAATAAAAATGAGTCTAGTCCCGTGATTTGTTCTGGAATATACTGCAAGAGTACCAAGAATCAAGAACATGATTACCAGTAAGTGGTCTATTCTCAAACATTATGGCATCTTAAACGTGTCTGATGACCCCCGGAGGGTAACTTATAGTAGGGGAAAAAAATTAAAAGACCTGGTAACTGGTAAAGAAATAAGTAATGTACTCACTGAGATCGTAAAATACCTAGGTATTGTATAAAGGTAAAAAAATAAATAAAACAATACTTACCTGCTTTTATGTTGCACAAGACTGCCTTCATTTACTCTGCTTCTCTGTGCTTCTTTGTAGCCCTCCTCCCCCCAAGGTTCAATTATCACAACTGGGCTGTACTGAAGTGTTAAATCTGTACATTTGAATCTGCCTGTATTTTTATTTTAGTTTGATTTGTATAGTTTGTAGGTACATAATTTCATGGAGTCCTGCAAAGCTGTTGTTCAAATCTGCATTTATAAACCCCCCAAAGGGAGACTAGCATGGTACAGTACCCAGCACAGTGTTTGCTCAATGTTATTCAAAGTGAATATAGTATCTCAAATGCTAAGTACAAAATAGCTCCTCCCCTCACTGCGTAAAACAATGTAAGAAAGGGTACAATGCCGTATAAAAGTATAGTGTATGGTGGAACGTTGTTCTCGTTAAAAATCCAACCATACTGAAACACTGTTCTTCCACAGAGTCAAAAATGAATGGAAGACTGTACTGACTGTACGTGCAGAACAGCGTTCCATTCATTTAGAATGAGAGACTCGATCCTGAAATGTAAGCCGAGCGGCACAAGGAACCGCCACGAATCATACGTGGTTCTCGTTAAAAATCTTACCATACACTATAAAAAATACTGGCTTCTCAATCTCGCTGAACTAGTGTGTTTTCAGCCACCTCAGGGTTTATGATTCCATCAGACCTCTCAAGCTTCGCTCTCAAGGTCACATGGAATCATAAACCCCTCTGTGGCTGAACACACTGGTTCAGCACGATTGTTCAGCCAGTATTCTCTATATAATGTATGGTAGAATGCTGTTAACCTTAGGAAATCATCATTTCCTAAGGTTGTTATACCATCGATGTGATGTAGTAATGTTAACCTATCGATGCTACGTCACATTGATAAGTTAACAATGGGGATCAGTCTGCGCATGTGCGCACCTTTTTTTACACTCAGGAACTGATGGATGTACGCAGCGGTAAGGGAAGGACTGAACGGCAGTGGTGGTGACTCTGTTACGAAAAGTAAGGGGCCATTTTCCCTTTTTCTTGGGACCATACACTATAAAAAACAATGTATGGTCCTTCTATTGGCAACCGGTTACTGTTAACTGTCTTGAGGTTGCCATGGCAACATAAACCTCTCGAGCTTCACTCTTGAGGTTTAGACGGTCGCCTTGGCAACCTCTCAACGGTTAACAGACCGGTTACCGATAGAGGACCATACATTATCCTCTATATAGTGTATGGTGGAATGCTGTTATGCATGGAATTCCATGTCTGGAATATGCTTGTTCTGCTGCAGTAGTGACATCATTATGTTGTTATGCTGCAGTAGTGATGTCACTATTGCAGCAAAACAACTTGGAATGCTGCCACATACTTAATTTCCCCAATCCAATTAAGCTGGAAGTTGTTGTTTTTTAAACTTGAACTTGCAGAAACATCCACTGAGTCAGTAATTTGAGCCTACCACCAACCCTCAAGTGCCCCCCAACCACCAGTTCACTGAAACAAAGTACAATGTCTGAAATAGGGATGGATGCCCATACACTATATAGAATAGTGGATGGGCAACTCTGTGCACAACTAGTGTGTTGTGCAACCTTGGGGATCTGATTCCCATGTATCTCTTGAGCATCGCTCTCGAGATCACAGTGGATCAGACCCCCTCAGTGGCACAACACACTGGCTGTGCATAGTTGCCCATCCACTATCCTGTATATTAGAAAAGGCATTATATGACAGTACAGAAATTAGAACACACTGCAATGGCAAAGTCAGGTAATTATCAAACCCCAGCCTCACAGGATACCTGGTCCTGTGGTGTTCCTGTAGGTGCCTGCCAGCCATTCCTTTCTCCTAGTTATGTGTCCAAGTAAACCAAGGATTGTTTAATGAAGCTAACAGACAATTAATGGATCACACCTACTATAAGGAACTGGCAAGTGATCCGACTGCACAATACACCGGGTAACTATGGGACATAATCTGATAATTTCCTTAACATGTCCAAGACTGAATAACTGATCTCATCCCGGATGAACCTAGGCCGGGTACATTCTCCACACTGCCTAAGATTCATAAGCCTGGGAATCCAGGGAGGTCTATAATATCTGGGAAAGGTACCCTGACAGAAGGGATCTCTGGTTTTTGGTTTATGGTAATTGTTTAGTTTTTGGTAGTTGTTTGCCATGATTTGCTTTCATAGTGCTCTTTTTACCCCCTTCCCCAAGTCGCATCTGGGGATTAGCTGTCAGTTCAGTATGTCTTTCCTGGTGAAACTTTTGGAATAAATAAATACATAAATACATACATACATACATACATACACACTTAAATTATGCTGATGTCTGACTGATTTTGCTGTACTGCCACGGTTCCTTTGACAGGGTCGGTCAGTCATGATGAAGTCTGCGGCACCATTCTCCAACTACAGAACCACCGCTTCTTTTTTGGATGAGAAAACAGGGCAAACTGACGTTTCCACAATTGGTCCCACACAAATTAATTTCTAAGCACTTTCTGCTGGTGAATAAAATAAAAAAATATGACTTTGCAGCTCTGGAAAATAATTTTAAAAGTATTGAAAATGGGTGAGAGCACCAAGCACACTCAAGCAGCCATCTTCCTGTCTCTGTGCACACGGCTTCCTACATTTTCTAGCCTTGTGATTGGGCAAGGATTTCAAAGGGAAAAGGAAAAATGCAGAGATTGGGCAAAATTAGCAAGGAAAGTCAGTATTCTGAAGCAGTGATAGGTGGAGGGGTGCATCCCCAAAGCTCTCTCACAGCTCAGACTGATACCAATATGTCTGCATGCTCTGTAAGTGAACATAAAAAACATATAAATACTTTATTGATGGATCCACATAAGGCACTCCAGTTTTTTGGAGACCACATTTGAAGAAGGACAGGGATAGGGTGGAAGCAGTGCAGAGGAGGATATCTAAGCAGATCCAGGGACAGTGTGAAAGGACTTATGAGGAGAGGATGAAGGACTGAAACGTACACGCAGGAGGTAATAAGGGAAAGGGGTGACATGGCTGAGACATACAAACACCTTCATGGGGTAAACAAATGGGTAATGGGAACCTGTTCAAGCTGAGGGTAAATACAGGTAGCAGAGGTAAATGTGTAAAGCTGGCGAGGAGGAAAATTGGGGTTTACTGGCCGAGTCTGAGCTGTTTCTGGAACAATAAATTGGTATTTGCCTTATATTTTTGCATTCCTGTTCTGTGCTTCTGCCTTGAGTGCTGGTTCTTTTAGGACTGTTCTGAAAATTTAGGAGGGATGCTGGGTATTTTTTCACAGTAAGGGTGACAGAGGGATGGAATAAGTTACTCAAAGAGGTGGTCTGTGCAAAATCAGTGAAGGGGATTCAAGCATGAGTAGAACAGATACATAGGCTTGGTAAGGATGGCATCAAAAGGGGAGGAGGAGAGGAGGATTGAAGAGCCGATAGAGCTCTAACGGTCCACTTTAGGTAGGCAGGACTTGGCAGACACTATGGACCAGTTAGCCTTTTTCTGATAGTAACTACTATGTATTTGTGTTTCTGTGCAATGTTTGTAAAAGCACAAGAAATTAATGTATCTATTGTATCTGAAGTGAAATGTCAGTAAAGAACAATAATAAAAAATACAAGGAATGATTGTAACTACTGTATCTGAAGTGACATATCAATAAAGAACAATATTAAAAAAGACAAGAAGTGATTGTAGCCAGTGTTTCTGAAGTGACATTAATAAAGAACAATACCAAAAAAACACAAGGAATGATTGTAACCATTGTATCCGAGGTGACATGTCAATAAAGAACAATATTAAAAAACACAAGAAATAATTGTAGCCATTGCATCTGAAGTGACATGTTAGTAAAGAATAATATTAAAACAAGAATTTGTCAATACCGAATGTTTTCTTGCTGGCCTTGGCATTGGCAGTGCAGAAGTTAGAGAGATACATAATAGGAATGGCAGTGGAGTATTGAACTGAAGCCAACCCCGCCACCACCCAGCAGAGACTGACAGGCATTGGGTTGTGCCTTTGGGTCATCAGCCATAATGCTCATGTCATTTCAACTTAACCTACCCTGCAGACACCTACAAGTGTTGTGGTGTGCCTTGGGGTCTTCGGGCCTTAAGCTCACCTAATTCCATAAGGAAATATGCTGAGATGGGTGCAGTATAGGAGAATGGGGTGAACTTTGGGGCCGAAGAGTCCAAGGTACACCTCAATGCTTGTCAGTGGCTGCAAGCTGGGGGTGGGGGTGGAATGGCATGAGCATTACAGCTGAAAATCCCAAGTCACACCCCTGACACCTTTCGGTCTCTACAGGGTGGGGTGTTACATTTGGAAACCCTAACACCCTAGGTGTTTGTTGGTATTTTCACTCCAAATGTTCAACATGGGCTTTTTGTGACCCCACCTCATGAACAGTGGCACTATCAGTTCATTAGCCAAAGGGTGATTTTGCACAGCGACTGTACCATTTAGCTCCACAGGTGTGAAAACACATTTCAGGCAGGATGTGAAAAATGACAGCTGTACTGTTCATGAGGAGGTGTAAAAAATGGTAATGTTGAAAATCTGGAGTGAAAATATGAAAAATTGGTGAAGTCACAAGTGTGCGTAGAAACTGCGCAACTTTGGCCTGTAACACAATTATTTTCGGAATTTTTTTAACAAAATTTTTAACATAGGCATTTTGGGACTTCCGCTCATGAACAGCGGCACTGTGATTTTCTTAATCTGTCCCTAACATTGATTTCCCACAGCACCCACGTCATTCTGCGCCAGATGTGTGAAAACACATTTCAAGCAGGATGTGAAAAATTACAGCTCTACCATTCATAAGGAGGTGTGAAGAAATGGCAATGTTGAAACTCTGGAGTGAAAATATTAAAAATTCTTGAAGTTACACACGTTTATGGAAACTGCGCAATGCACACTCGTAATGTCATTGTTTGGAATTTTTTCACCAGATTTTCAACATAGGCATTTTTGGATCTCTGCTCATGAACAGTGGCACTGTGATTTTCTTAATCTGTCCTGAACGTTGATTTCTCGCAGCAACTGCACCATCATGTGCCAGATGTGCAAAAACACATTTCGGGCAGGATGTGAAAAATGACAGCTGTACTGTTCATAAGGAGATGTGAAAAAATGACAATGTTGAAAATCTGGAGTGAAAATATTATAAATTCTCGAACTTACGAGCATGTGTGGAAATTGCACAACGCATACTTGTAACTAATTTTTGGGAATTTTTTCACTACATTTGCAACACAGGCTTTTTGGGAGACCACCTCATGAACCATGGCACTATTAGTTCATTAATCAGTCCAGAGAGCTGATTCCGCGCAGTGACCACAAAATCACCTTTTGGGATTGAATAATGAAATGACAGTGACTGATTTCATGAGTGGGGTCCCAAGAACCACATGTTGAAAATTTGGAGCCAAATGTCAAAAAATGGCTGAGATAGCCACCTAAGTTGAAACCTCCCTCATTGATGCCATTATGCAGCTTACCGGCATTTCTTCAGTTCATGGTCGGCTTTGAAGAGTGCAGACATGTTTCTGCTCCACTGAAGATCATGACGCTGACCTCTGGAGGTAAGTATGGGGTGCGGGGGGATATGGGGAGGTGGGGTGCGCAAAGGGTGGGTGCGGGTTGGGGGAGGGGGTGCCACTGACTGTGAGGGATCATTTTCTTTATTTCAGGTACTTTAAAAAAAAAAAGGAGCATTGCAAACAGTTTTCTTTCTTTACAGGTATAAGAAAACAAACGTTACATACACTGCGGTGGGCTCCCAGTGTGCCCCATGACTTTGAGGGGTGATGCTGGCCACACTGGGGTGGACCCCAGTATGGCACACAACTGGGGTGGGGCGGGGGCAGGAGCATGCTGACGCGGTTGGCTTCTGAACACCAAGGAGACACACTGGAGTGGGCTCCCAGTCTGCCACACAATCTTGGAGGGGTATTAAACATGCTGACACGGGGACTGGGTACCCCAGAAGTTGGCTTTCTAGGAATTGTGAGAGGCAGACAGTGTGAGCCGCTGCCATGTTTGTTGAAATATT
This sequence comes from Neoceratodus forsteri, assembly GCA_016271365.2. NCBI lineage: Eukaryota > Metazoa > Chordata > Ceratodontiformes > Ceratodontidae > Neoceratodus > Neoceratodus forsteri. Next base: position 299,413,114 of record CM057455.1, read on the forward strand.
TCACCAGGCAAGGCACGTAGGGGAGGTGTGTCATGTGTGCCGCTGCATGACAAGCTTGTCTCTGATTGCAGCGACAAGTTTGTTTCAAGTTGGTGGCACTACATAAAACGTGTCACCGCAAGCATGCTTGATAATTGGCAAATGACAGACACACCTTCTAAAGCATGCCCTGCATTTGCCAAAACTGACACACCTCTGCATTTCTCCTACTACCATCTCCTACTGCCACAAAATGTTTCTTGCATGTGTGCAAGACAACATAAAAAAAAAAAAACACAAGGAAGGACTGTAACCATTGTATCTGAAGTGATATGTCAATAAAGAACAATATTAAAAAAACACAAGGAATGATTTTAACCATTGTATCCAAAGTTACGTCAGTAAAGAACAATATTAAAAAAAAAAAGGAATGATTGTAATTACTGTATCTGAAGTGACTTGTCAATAAAGAACAATGTTTAAAAAAACACAAGAACTGATTGCAACCATTGACTCTGAAGTGACATGTCAAGGTCCTATCCTCCCCGAGTTGGCCCTCCTTGGATGGGTGAGTGATGTACCTCCTGTTATGCCTAGCCTAAAAGTTCATCTCACATCTTACCCCACCCAGCTTTTCTGGCTTATTAGTTCCCAACCCTGAAAGATGCCTCCTCTGGGTCTCTAGTCATAAACTACTTGATGTGCCCAGAGTCAAAATAAATTTAGGGATGTGCTCTTATGCTTACTCTGCCCCATCTCTCTGGAACTCTCTACCTCCTGAGCTGCAAAATTCCACCTTGCTTGAGTGCTTTAAGAAAAGGCTAAAAACTTTTCTACTCAACAGCTCACATTTCACTTGCTATCGTTGATCACTCACCCTTTATTTTGCACTGAACCTCTCAGTTTTTCTATCCCGCACTCTGTGCTAAGTGTTGTGTTTATGTCCCTCCAGTTGCTTACATAGAAACATAGAAGTTGACAGCAGAAGGAGACTGCTAGGTCCATCTAATCTGCCCATTTGTTTTAAATGTATTTTGACACTCTAGTTGCCCTTTGTAGTCAGGGATCCCTTGTCTATCCCATGCATTCTTGAATCCCCCCACAGTGTTGACCCCCACAAGCTCTAGGGGCAGGCTGTTCCAGGTGTCCACCACACTTTCTGTGAAGAAAAACTTCCTAGTGTTGGTAGAGAACCTCCCTCCTTGCAGCCTGAGGTCATGTCCCCTGGTCCTGGAGCCCTTCTTGAAGTGAAAAGGTTTCTGGGCCTGTACCTTGTTAATACCTTTCATGTACTTGAATGTTTCAATCATGTCCCCTCTCTCTCTTCTCTGCTCCAGAGAGTACATATTTAGCTCCCTAGGTCTTTCCTTGTAGGACATGTACTGCAGACCCTGAATTATTTTTGTTGCCTTTCTTTGTACTGTTTCTACCCAGTCAATATCCTTCTTGAGGTGAGGCCTCCAGAATTGGACTCCATATTCCAGGTGAGGCCTGACCAGCGATCTATATCGTGGTAGTACCACCTCTCTCCTCCTGCTCGTGATTCCCCTCCCAGTACAGCCCAGCATTCTGTTGGCCTTCAATGTTGCCTTCTCACACTGCTTACTAACCTTCAAGTCATCTGAAAGTATGATTCCCAGATCTCATTCCTGGTTTGAGGATGACAGTCTTTCACTTCATAGGTAATACTCCTTTCTTGGCGTTTTCTTTCCTATGTGCATGACCTTGCACTTCTTAGCATTAAATCTCAGCTGCCACACTCCAGACCATTCTTCTAGTTTCTTGAGGACAGCTTCTATCTTGCTCACTCCTTCTGAGGTGTCCACCCTGTTACATATCTTGGTGTCATCTGCGAACAGACACACCTTCCCTTCCAGCATTGATGTCTGCTATAAAAACATTGAAGAGTAGAGGACCCAGCACTTGTTGTTATGTATGGTTCTAGTCAATTAACTGATCTTTTAAATTTATCATATTCACATTATACCCATCCTCAATAAAGAACAATAATAAAAAACATAAGGTACTATATGATTGTCAATATTGTAACCGGTTTGATAAAGTGGCACCAGCCTATATCTTCCATCCCCTTACCTGTTGCAATGCCATCTATGGTTATCTGTTGCACTGCCACCTGTGGTTATCTGTTGCACTGCTATCTGTGGTTATCTGTTGCACTGCCACCTGTGGTTATCTGTTGTACTGCCATCTGTGGTTATCTGTTGTACTGCCACCTGTGGTTATCTGTTGCACTGCCATGTGTGGTTATCTGTTGCACTGCTACCTGTGATCACCAAGGTAGCAGTAAGCAGTGGAGCTGGCTGCCCTCCCTCCCCAAAGGAAGAAAGAGTCCTCTGGGATGCTCAGTCCTCCTACCCTGGCCGGCCCTTGATGACCCATGCTCATTATTGAATGCAGGCCAGCGGCAAAGCAAAACTTTTTTTTTATAAATTTGGATAACTGTATTTTCATGAAAATGACATACATAATTTTCACATACAATTTACCTCACTTTGATTGCAGTCTTGCAGATTGCATGACTAATAACAATCATGCAATCGAAGGAATTAAGTTGCCCCTGAAAACCCATTTATGGGGGATTTAACTTTGACCACTTATGTGGTTGTCGGAGGGGGGGGGGGTTCCTAGCTATCTAATGGATGGAGAAGCAGCTGCACTCAGTGCAAATCAACAAAGTCCAAGAAAATGTAATCAGACATTGTAGATCAAAAATAATATGCTGTTTTATTGTGCCACTTAGGCAAAGTGCTGACAAATTCATACAAATTCAATCTAAACTTTAAATTTAGGCAGTGCAATGATAGCAGGAGCAGACAGACTAGGCAGGCTACACCAGATGCCCTGGCACTTCGCTCATGTGGAGCTTTGTCAGGGGTGGGCTTTTGGTGTGTACCTCTCCTTTTACGAGGTTGTCCTCCAATGCTGCAGCTGATGTTGATCAATATAAATAAACTGAAATGAACAGCAGATTACTGCAGCAGTCTCACACATGGTTCCCCTAAGCTTCATCGAAAGAAATTTCACTGACATCCCCTACAGTGGCACAATGCCGCCGACATCCCCGACACTGCCATGTCCCGACAATGACTGTGAAACACATCGACACCGACTGCCACAGTTCTTAGTATCAATGTGGGGGTGGCTGTGCTCCCCACATCCCCTATTTGATATTTTTATTTATTTATTTAGTTTTTGTTAACCGGGTAAATGCATTAGCCAGCTAGTGACTATTTTCAGGCACGACACGGGAGAGTACAAGATAATACATACTGTATTTGTTTTTACATAGACAATACAATAAGTAAGGCAATACAATGTTTAGACAGTAGAGCAGAGGTTATGTGGCTGAGATAACAGAGGCACTGATCTGGGCAAGACATCACTGGTCAGTACATACATACAGCATTGTTCAGTGTGGTATATAACAAGTAGTGTGGTTAACAGTATCAGAGATAGGGTTATTCAATGTTAACCAGGCAGAATAAGAAGTGCAGACAAGCGGGGGGATAAGTAAGTGGGTGAGTATGGTGAGATGCTAGGGGAGGGGCAATCCGAAGCCACAAAGAGCTATGAGGGAAAGGACCTAGCAGTGATTACGGCTTTGGTGACTCAAGGTGCCAGCAAGCGACCGGGCTCATGGTTCTGCTTCTTGGGTGCAAACATGGCAGGCAGCCCCTGAAACAGCAGGCTTCCTAGGAGGGGCAAGGTGCAGTCTTTAGTGTTAGTTGAGAGGTAATCGGTTCCATGGGCGGGTCCCTTTAGGCTGCGGCGGTGGTTCCATGGCAGCACTGGGTGTGAGGAGGAGAGAATCCTAAGCCGAGAAATTGGCTTGGAGGGAAATTTACCGCTATTATGGCTTTAGCGGCATAAGGTACTCGCAAGTGACCAGGCTCCTGGTACTGTTTCTGGACGTGAGTGCGGCAGGTGGCCCCTGAGACTAGGATGCATAGAGGGCGAGAGTGCTGTCTTCCCCTGGATACCGCTAGGCCAGCAGTTCCAGAGGCAGGTTTCAGGGACTATCGAGGTGGGTCAGCGGCAGTGCTGGGAGCAGGGAGGAGTGATCCTAAGCCCCGGAGGGCTTGGAAGGATTTATTGATAAATTCGGCTTTAGCGGCTCTAGGTATCAACTTGCAGTTGGGCTCCTGGTACTGCCACTGGGCTTGAGCACGGCGGGCAGTCCCTGTCATCCAGCTACTTGGAGGTACAGAGGCGGGTTTCGGAGACTATTGAGGTGGGTCAGTGGCAGTGCTGGGAGCAGGGAGGAGTGATTCTAAGCCCCGGAGGACTTGGAAGGATTTATCGACAAATACGGCTTTAGCGGCTCTAGGTACCAACTTGCGGCCGGGCTCCTGGTACTTCAACTGGGCTTGAGCACGGCGGGCGGTCCCAGTCATTCAGCTACTTGGAGGTGCAGTACGCAATTTATGGTGGAAACCGCTGGGGAAGCGGTTTGAGAGGCGGGTCCCTTAGGCTACAGAGGTGTGTCCACACCAGCTCAGGGGATCGCGAAGGAGTGATCCTAAGCCCCATCTGGCTTGGAGTGACCCTCAAGTGCTGGGAGCGCGGAGGAGCAATCTGAAGTCCCAACGGGCTTGGGGTGACCTAACGGCAAGTTTCAACTTAGGCGGCTCAGGGTACCAGCAAGCGGCGGGGCTCCCGGTTTTACTTCGGGGCGAGAGTGCAGCGAACAGCCCCTGTCCTTAGGCATTCTGGGATCTGCGTTTCTGCCCTGTTTGCAGGCAACTATCCTCGCCCAGGCTGAGCTGGTTGGAAATGAGGAGGCCTCTGTTTCCCACGGTGTGTCACCGAAATGAATATTCACCCCCCGGAGTAATCCAAGTATGAAGCAGATGCCGCATGGTGGGCTCCGGTAGGGGAAGGGTGTCAGGAATAGAGACGAAAAACTGGTTGTAACATTACACAAAGAATTTACATCAGAACTGGTTATGATAGCAGTGCAGGCCTGTTCCAGTTAAGTCATCTCTGGCCAGAACCTAGTACAGCATTGATTAAGTGTCGTATACGGCACATAGCTTAGTGGTTACATATAACATTGAGGCACATTCTAAGTAAAACAGCACTGGTCAGTGCATAAATACAGCTTTGTTAAGTACAGTAAGGAGCGAAACATAGATGTTACAGAAATAGGGTTATTTCAATGATGGACATGATGAAGAAAACAGGGTAGTAGGCAAGTAAGTAAGTAAGGAGGTGAGCTGGGGGGAGGGGAGGAGAGGTGTGGCAGAGGGGAAAACAGGTAGGTGAGGAGTGTATGGGTGTAGGGCATGATTGCAAGGGCAGGTCAGGTAGGGTCAAAACAGGTACACTGGTCAGTAGTAGCTAGATAGCGATGTAGCCCATGTTTGAAGAGGTAGTGAGATGAGGAGTGCCTAAGATCCAGGGGCAGCATGTTCCACATCTGGGGGGCAGCATACCCGAAAGCCCTGGTGCCTTTGGAGGTGTGACACCGGGGAACTCTTACTAGTGCTTTGTCAGTTGATCTCAGACCACGGTTAGTGGTAACAGGACAAAGTAACTCAGCCAGAGCAGCTGGGGTTTCCTGTCTGATAATGGAGTCACATAGACAGCAGAGATAGTATAGTCTGGTAGCAGAGGGGGAGAGCCAGCCTAGGTCACTATATAGCTGACAAAGATGTTTGAGCCGAGGGGCCTTAGATGCATACCGACATATATTGTTGTAGGTGACGTCCCATTTCTGTATTGCTGATTTATGGGCAGTGGTCAGGATAGGAGCACAGTAAGTTAGAGTTGGTAGAAGGATCCCTCTGGCGATGGCTAACTTAGCTGATGGTGTTAACATATAGCTGGTTCTGTAGACCGCCCCTAGCTTACAATTTACTGTTTTGGAGGTTGTTTGAATGTGAAGGTTAAGGTCCAGAGATTGATCAAGTAAAATTCCAAGATAGCGAAACGAGGTGACAGCCTCCAAGGAGTTCCCATTTAGGTAAAGTATTTTCAAGGGGAGGTGCAGGATCTGAGTTTTTGGACGGTCCCCAGGAGCATAGCTTTGGTTTTACTTGAGTTGAGGATAAGTCGATGAGAGCTTAGCCAGTTTTGAATATTGTTGTAGGCTGTGGTCAGAGATAAGTTTAGGTAGTCTATGTTATGTTAGCTGGCATAGATGACCAAGTCGTCAGCATAGAGAAGAAAGGAGCAGGAAGAGATATTGCTTGGTATATTGTTAATGAAGAGAGTGAAAAGGAGAGGGCCAAGAATTGAAACTTGGGGCACTCCAATATTGATTGTGGTACTTTCCAATGCTGCAGAATTGAATTTTACAGTTTGGGTCCTGTCTGTTAAATAGCTCTTGTACCAGTTTACAACAGGAGTGGAGAAGCCAATGGAGTGAAGAGAGGACAGGAGTAATGAGTGGTCCACAAGGTCAAAGGCCTTGGTAAGGTCAATGAAGACAGCCCCTGTTAGTCCACCATCATCCATGTTGGAGAGGGTATCTGATGTGAATTTAGCAAGGGCTGTAGAAGTGCTATGGTTTTTCCTAAACCATGTTGAGCGTTACAGAGCAGCTTTGTGTTTTCAGTGTAGTCAAGGGTTTGGGTGGCGACAAGTTTTTCCAGTATTTTACTTAGGACTGAGAGGATAGCTATCGGCCTATAGTTAGAGATCTCGATTTTGTTCCCTTTCTCGAAGATGGGAGTTATTCTGGCAGTTTTCCAGAGATCAGGGACGGTACCACTGGCAAGGGACAGTGTGAAGATCTTTGCCAGTGGTTCAGCTATGAGATGAGCAGCTAACTTCAGAAGGTGGGGTTCAAGAGAATCAGACCCAGGGCTGGTGTTGTCTGAGATGGCCCTTAGTAATTTTAAGACTTGAGAGCCGGTTATAGCTTTGAAGTAGAAAGGCTGTACTGTTTGAGGCCCAGTTGTAGAGGCTGAAGGGTCAGCTAGCTCACTATGGGCAGAGGGCTGAGATGTGGTTGGTGCTTGTGGTAGGGTGGAGGTGTAGGGTGAGAGATCAGAGAACATTGTATTGAAGGCATTTGCTATTGTGAAAGAGTCATTGCAGTGGGCACCATTGATGATCATCTCAGAGGGGGTAATGGATTGTGGTGTGCCTAGGAAGGACTTAATGTGGGCCCAAAATTTCCTGGGTTCGTGGGCTGAGCTGGATAGTAGGTTCTGGCAGTACCTACATTTTGCTTGTCTTATCAGTTTTCTACAGGTATTTATGTGTTGTCTGTATAGTGAGTGGTCACTGGGTAGGCCAGTGCTTTTAAAGTGCTTCCAGAGTTTGTCCCTAAGCCGTAGCTGAAGGAGCAGGTCTTTTTGGAGCCATCTCGTTTGTTTTCCTCTGACTCTTCTTTTTACTTTTGGCGCATGCCTATTCTGTACTCCACTGAAATTTATCAGGAAAACTTGCAGGGCGTCCTCAACTTTTTCAGCATGGCAGATTTCAGACCAGTCTATGGTGGATACATCATGGAGGAAGGTGTCTGTGTCCATGTGGGCAAAGTTGGTAAAGGTGATAAGGCGGGGCGGAGGAGAAGGAGGGGGGCCTGAGTACCAATGACAAAAAATGGAAGAGTGGTCAGTTATGGCATCAGCCAGGACACCTGCCTTGGTCACATGTTCAGGTCTATTGGTAAGGATTCAGTCAATCAGAGTATCATTCTGTGTGGGGGTTACCGTTCTAGTGTTCTCTGTTATGAGCTGGTAAAAGTTAAAATTGTGGACTAGTAACAAACTCCACATCACACAGGCAGTTGAGAAATGGCCAGTTCTGCTGTCCACACACCAGTCACCACAACATGCTGTCAGAGGTGAATACAGCTTGCCGCAAGTGTGGTCGCTGCTCCTGTGTCACTGTAGAGGTTTCGCTGTTACAACATCGCTGTAGCAACAGTATACCCTCACCCACTGAGGGAGTTGAACCCATAAAAACATACAGTTGCAAAAACGTACTTAAAACTAAGCCCTATAAAAAGATTAACATCAGTTTTTAAAGAGCCACATCAATCATAGTTATATAAAGTGACTGCATGTAGCAGGGGTTCAAGGAGGGAGTCTAACCAAAGCACATTAACATAAATATGACACCCCCTCCCAGGTTGTTTCCACAAATACGCATTTTTTGTAGTGTGGCCCTATGTTATTACACAAAATATGTGAGTTTAAAAACAAACTAAATAAAGCGAGGTGCCAATTACACCAATCCCTTGATGGGATCAAGGACTGCTTATACCAGAGGTATAGGGAGGTAATAGTAGTCATGCAAACAGTGGAATTAAGCTGTGTCTGAAAATCCATTTCAGGTGGATTTCACTTCAACCACTTATGTAGTAATCAGGTTGATCCTAACTAAACCATGACCCAAGTTTGGGCAAAACATTATCTTAAAATTTGAAAGCTATGAGCTTGACAAAATGTTATTTAAAAAAAAAAAAAAACCTAGTCTGCATGCATGCATGGTGTGTTGTTCCTCAGACCTAGTGCACAAATCAGCGCAAAAACTTAAAGTCAAAGAAACTTCATACTGTGCACACACGTGGACCAAGTTTAATTTACAGCAAAATACGTTTATGCTCATAATTTTACCATTTTAAGAAATTTATGGCCCAGACCTGGCTCATGTCTTAGTTAACACCCCTCACGACCACATATGTGGCAAAATGTAAATTCCCCCAACGTGTTTTTATTTTTCAGGTGCTGTGCCTGCGTCCTTGCAGGGTGTCTAAGAAGGCATTGTGTTAAAGGATGCAGCTGCTTAGTGAGTGGCCCACAGGAGCCATCCCAAAGTCTACTAGAAATCTGGGGCAGTTTGTGTGATCATGCGGGCCATTCACAAAGTTTATTACAGGTATGACACAATGTGTGTGATGAGGCAGGTGCTTCAAAATAAGGCCACTCATAAAGTCAGCAGTCACAGGTCTTCAGGAATGTGTAAGAGGATGCAGCTGTTTTGCAAGTGCCTCCTCCCCTCACACACACACACACACACACACACACACACACACACATATTGCCCTGGGCCTATATCCTACAGTCCCTTTTTGTTTTAATTTATACTTTATGGCTCCTCTGTGGAGCCAATGAGTTATACCGACCCTTCTTCGCAGGGACTCGTACTCTGACCCGAACATGTTGGGTCATGATGAATCCTGTCAGCTCCCGGGTGATTTCTGCTTTTTCTCCCCAGATACCTGAACCATGCAAAGAGTGAGGCAGCTGCCCCTGCCTCTGCAGAAGCAGCCATATGCCCTGGATGGGTGCCTAACCTGGTCTGGGTGATGTGCCTGTGCTGACACCCAGCCACTGCTGGGTGTCAGTCTACAGTGCACCACACTGTCCCCCCCCCCCGAGGAAGGAAAGCTATCTATGGATGCTCAATCCTTCCTTCCCCCTGCCAACCCCAGAGTGACCTGAATCTGTTTCCGAACCTGGATTGCTGGCATGGCGCAAGGTGTGGTGTCCAGCACCTCAACCCTCAGTGCCACTAGGCCAGCCAAATATCTTACTGTTTTGTGTTTCACAACATATGAGTACAGGGTCATCATGGGGTGTAACTGTACCCCTAGCAGTGTGCCGACTACACATTAAAACATTTACAGTGAAATCCCCCACTGCGAAAATTTTGACAGGTTTTGAAATTGTCACTGTGGGGGACCTGAGGGTGAAATTTCGCCCTTTTCATTGTGTGTCACCCCTTCAAATCAACTCCGACTTGGAGTTGATAACTTGAGGGCAGCACGAGGGGCAAACCTCATGGGGTTCAAGGCAGCCCCTGAGAGAAACACTTCAATGTAGGACAGGCGAAATTTTGCCTGTCGACATTGGGGATCTTGCTATGCTGAACTTCGACAATGGTGTTGTTGATTCGGCATAGGTAAACCACCCCTAGCACTATGTTATTTTCTTTCAATGTTAAAACACATGTTTTCCAGCCACTGGTGCAGCAGTAGCAGTACTGCTTGTGGCACTGAGGACCCAAGCTCAGGAGCAAACTTGGGGCTGGAGGGTCGGTGAGAGAGTTGAAGGTTGAACATCCCAGTAAATGCTCCCTTTCTCCAGGGGAGGCTCCAGTTGCCCACTGCCATACTGCCCACTACCTGAGTGACCACAGGGTCAGGTACAGCTGGGAACAGCAGACATGGGAAGCAGATGTCCCCCGACCTTGACCTGTCATGATGTAGTGATGTGGGACAAGGAAATAAGGAAATGCTAGAACAAGCAGCAGGATAACCTCAGTGTCCCGCATGCCCCACATCCAATAACTACACATTGATCAGATGTGTAGATATGGTCACCCCTAGCAACAGCCTCTGCCAGAGTGGACTCACCATGGATGACATGATATAGGGTATTGGGTGGAGCCAGGTAAGTCCTAGGGATGGCAGGGTGATGGGGCTGGGAATGCTGAGGGAAGGGGGCATGGACCTTGAGGGGTAAAACTAGAATGAAAAAAAAAAACACTTTTAATACCTGAGCTGTGCTTTAGGATTGAATTTTGTGGGGTTCATGGGGGTGGGCAGAGTTAGGGTTTGAAAACCCCTAACATTGCATTTCCTTACTTCTGTGGTTTAATAAGTAACCCAAACATGAACTTGTGCATTAATGTAGGATTTTTTTTTATTGAATATAAATTAATGCATCAAAACTGCAAGCCCTATACCAGTTATAGAATTCTCTGTCATGTGCCACAAACATCTTTGTTGCCTGGTCCATTTTGCTACCATCCCTAGATTTTAGCTCAATAATGTGGGAAAGGATCTCCACTAATGGGCAGCATCTCAAAGCTGTCTCATATATCACTGTTTGTAAATTTGTACTATCAGCAGCACATAGGGAACATCGCTGCCACCTTTATTTTAACCTTGATTGGCTAGCACTAGAGGGCAAACAATCCTAACGTGCATTTTTGTGCAAAACATCCTTTGTAGCAAAATCTATGTGATCTTATTACCAGCCTGTAGTCCGCTAACAAATATCTTGTCAAAATTCTGCTTATGAAAACTAACGATGGCCTTACTGTGCAGCAAAAATGTAGAATGAGCTCCTTCGTGACTGAGGCGGATCTTTTCTGTACATTTGTTTAAACAAAATCTGAAGGAACACTAAAGGGTTAACTTTAGTTGTGAATGCTATGATTAGTTTGATAACTGAGCAATTGTCTCTGATAAAATATACCGTATATTCACTGCTAAAAATCACAAACAGCATATTCTGGTTAAATGTCAGTTGGTTTCCATCTGTATCCCCCCCCCCCTCGGGATGAGGCTGAAAATAGACAGAATTGCTTAGTCCTCCTTTCATAGTCAACAAAAGCTAAATAAATAAAATATGTTTCCTATACTGTACATACTGACGTTATTTATGTCACCTGTACCTGATGTACACATTTGCTCCAGAGAAAAGGGAACTGTGTTCCCCAGTAAGTTTACCTGGTTAAGAAATTAATAGATTAAATAAATAAAGCTATAAATAAAGAAAATTGTAGATCATGCATTTGCCTTTAATGAACATTAGTAAAAAAACAACACTGTGCATGATTTTATCTGAAGAGATGTAGGAACATTAATAAAAATGAAACAAGTTATAATTGTAAATATTCATCCGGCCTGGTGGCGCCGAGGGCTGAAGCGTTGGACACCTTACCTCGAGCTACGCCAGCGACTCGTGCTTGGGAACGAGCATGGGCAGCTGGGGGTCGGCAGAGGTGAAGAACGATGGAGCATCCGTGGGACTGCTGCCGAACCTCGGCTGCCCATGCTCCATCTCTGGGGAGGGGGTCAGCAGCTGTCAGTGCCCGTTCATCCCCTAGCAGAGGCTGGGGAACAGGCCACATCACAGCATTCTCAGAGAGGAGCTGGGGCAGACGCCTGGAGGGAGTGTGTTCGAATGCATGCGCCCTCCCCTCTGCTTGGCATTATTGCATGTCCCCAGTTCCAGGGGCAAGAAAAAATGGAAGATGGCACCCTGATCTTCAGCTTGATGGCTATCTGTATGTTTGCAGGCTCTGCGTCTCCTGGACTGGATCCATACCGGGTGGGGAGTTGGGGGCTCCCCGCCATGCCCAATGTGGGGGGGGGGCAGCTGGAGCATGGTAGAGATGGACGGCAGCTGGAAATCCCTCCAAGATGTAGGGACTATAGGATAGAAGATCAGATAAGGAGGAATAAAGTGATAGCCCAAAAAAATTGTAAATATTGTATCTCATGAGATTTGCCAATAACTAACATTAGTAAAAAAAAACAGGAGCAATAGTATGATTGTAAATGCTGTGTCTGATGAGACATGTCAATAGGAAACATTAATAACATATGAACACACAAACACAGATACAGGCCTTATGGTCTATCTAGTATGTGTGACTGTGAAGCTCCCTATGTATTTACAAATGCAACTGCTGCCCCTCCCCATTTCCCATTTGACCTCCCCCTCTCTCCCTACACTCATTCCCCTTCTACCCATCATTTTTCCCCTCACCATCTCTCACCCCCTCTTGAAGCTGTCCACAGTTTCTAGGGCTACCACCTCCTCTGGCAGCTCATTCTATGTAGCCACCACCCTCTCAGTGAAAAAGTGCCTCCTCATCTCCCTCCTGAACCTTCCTCCACCAGCTTTAGGCTGGCCTCCTAGTGGTCTTGTTGCTGCTAAGGCTGACAAGGCCCTCAGCGCTAACCCCCTTAAGACATGTGAAGGTCTCTGTCATGTCTCCCCTCTTCTTTCTTTCCTTGAGAGAGTACATGTTGAGCTCTCTGAGCCTCTCATCGTAGGTGTTGCCCTGCTGGAACTGGAACATCTTGGTTGCCCTTCTCTGGGCCGCCTCCAGTAAGTTGACATCCTTCTTAAGACACGGGCACCAAAACTGCATACTGTACTCCAGGTGTGGTCTTACCAGTGACCTGTACAGTGGCAGAATGATCTCCACCTTTCTGGCAGTAATTCCCCTGGCTATTCAGCCCGGCATCTGATTTGCTTTGGCTGCTTCTCTCTTGATGAATGTGCAGAGTGTTTCAGATCACTTGTGATATCACTTTCAGGTCCTTTTCCTTCTTCTGACCTGGTTACCTGCACTGTCCCCAGTGGCCCCCCAGTGCATAACTTTGCATGTTTTAGCATTGAGCCCCAACTGCCAAATGCCAAACCATCTTTCTAGCCTAGCCAGGTCCTTCCTGAGTTCCTGTCTCCCCTCCTTCATATCCACATTTACATAGAGCTTGGTGTCATCCATGAACAGGCAGTTTTTCCCTTGATCCCATCTGTGATGTCACTTATGAAGATGTTAAATAATACTGGGCCCAGCACCGAACCCTGTGGGACCCCACTGGTCACAGACCCTGCTTCAGAGAATTCTCCCCCGGCTGCCACCCTTTGACTTCTATCCTGCAACCAGCTTCTGACCCATCCTGCAAACTTGGGCCCCACCCCCTGCTCCTCTAGCTTCCTGATCAGTCTCCTTTTTTTGTGCTCAGTGGCAGTGGTGTCCTGCTCTTCTATCCTTTGGCAGATGGGCCCTTGCAATGCAATTCCTAAGGGATGTAGGCACTGCAACACACAAGACAGCAAACAAAAACAAAACAAAACAAAACAAAAAAAATGACACCAGATGCCATGGCTGGGGAAAAACATCTCAAAGTTTATTAAACAAAAGCACAATATGACTGTACATATTGTACCTGATGTGCCTAAAAGGAACATTTACAAAAAATGAATATGATTGTAAATATTGTATCTAAAGAGATGTGTCAATAAAGAACATTAGTAACAAAACACAAGGTAAGATTGTAAATATATCTGACTAGATGTGTAAATAAAGGATATTAAAAAACACAAGGTACAATATGATTGTAAATATTGTAAGTAAAGAGACTTTTGACAGTAAGGAACAGTAGTAACAAAACACAAGGTATGATTCTAAGCATTGTATCTTATGAGACATGTCAGTAAGGAAAATAAGTGAAAAAACTCACAATGGGTACTATTAATGCAATATCGCATGCCACATGCACACCACTGCAAGTAGCATGTGCTATTTCATACCTCCTGATTCAGGAAAAATCCTGGGTGAAAACAACAGCAAGTAGCAGGTGCACAGCAGCCTGAGTTGGCCTTATATTTCTGGGGGCCCAAAGTAGGGTTAGTCATTGGGGACCCTTGAATGCCATTCCCAAGATGGTGGTGCCAGTGGAACTGCTTTACAGAGATGAGGCATGCATGTGCAATTCTTGTCCCGCAGTGAAGAAGCAACAGCTGAAATAATGCGGCTGTTACTCTGTAGTGACCAACTGTGGCGGAGGGTTCCAAGCTGTGTTGGACTTTGGAAGGATACTTCCAAAAGTTTAACGGAACTGTGCCATGGTCAGCCGTTTTCAGGAGCACAAAGAAAAATGGCTGTAGGCTCCACCCACAGGTGTAAAAAGTGCTTATAGAAAGTACTTGTAGTAATAAAGTGTTTAAGAAAGTAGGGAGAGAGAGAGAGAGAACATATTACGGTAATAAGTGCATTAAAAACAGGACAGTATCCAAATAGCCATAAAATGTCAGTAGCCAAAATAGACAAGTACTAGCCCAATTGTGTAAATATGTGAAAAACACTGGAAAAGTGTTATATATGTCTACAAAATGTCCCTGATGATCATCAAAGATGAACTGCTTCTTATAAAACGAAGATTCTGTAGCTCTAGGCAGCACAATAACAGCGTTTCCATTTCAAGTCCATTGCTTCAACCATACTCTTCGGATTTCATGTGGAAGCATTCAGAGGCACTTCTAAGTTGCTGCACAGCATTTAACAAGAGCAGTGCAAGGACCAAAACAGCTGGGGTACCCTAAGGGGAATAACAAAGACAGTGCCATTAAGTAAAGACAAGGACAAGTAAAGTAGGAGGCAGTATGGCGCAGTGGTTTAAGGCTCTGAGCTGCAAATCTGGAGACCTGGGTTTGAATCCCACAGCCCCCACTTGCATACTGTGTGACCCTGAGCAAGTCACTTAACTTCCCCGTGCTCCCAGGTTGCACCTGCAAACAAGCTTTCAGCTTAGTGTGTCTCACCTGGTAAAATAATTGGTAAAAAAAAAAACATTTTTTGTTCAGGAAGGGCATGACAGCAAATCTGTCATTTAGAACTGGACTAGTTAAGGCTCCCAAGGTATAAATCCAGTAGGATTCCCTCCTTAAAGGGCAAGGTCTAACTCTCCACCTCTCTCTCACAGCATGACTCTGTCCAAGGCATAACATTTTAAGACATGTTGTTCCCCTCTGCTTCTGTGAGACATAATATGCACTGCCAGAGCATTCTTCTCATCTTCCTTTCTGATGCCCCTCAGGTGCTTCCCCACCCTAACCTTATATGGGCAGGTGGTTTCACCCACAAAGAATGTACCACAGGCACTTGTGGTAAGGAAAATAACATTTGTGGTTACATAACTGGTGAAATGTCTGATATTAAAGAAATTGATGGCATTCACATTGTTAAAATTCTGTTTTTAGAATTTCTTGGCAGAACTTAAGATTCCCACACAGACAGCAATCATTAGGCAAATGGGAAGCCAAGTATTGTCTTCTGGCTTCAGTCTTGGTTGGTGGCTATGGATCAAACTGTTAGCCAAATGAATCCCCAACCTAAACACAACTCTAGAGGGTGCTACGGTTAAGCAATAATACATGACAGGGTGTGTATCATGCTGGAATAATGTCACGCCTCAGGTGGTTGGTCACATGGCTGCAGGCCTAGTGCATCCAACACCTGAGAAGTGACAATCCAGCACAACACACACCCTGGAGTGCATTATTGTTATTATACAATGGCTGCTCAGCATCCCTTACATTTTAACATTTAGACATAAAGTAGTCCCTTTCTCTTAAATCAATTAAGTCTTATTTTGGTAGTGGTTACAGCAGGCAGCCGATCCATGGCTCCTTGGTAGCTGCAGCTCCACACATTCAGCTATGCACAACAGACATGCAGCTCCAGCATTTGCTATCCCTCCGATCTCTGTAGTGCTGGCTGCTTATCCAATTATGGCTCTTGCCCCTCTTTAACATAAAGCCACATAATCAAACAGCTAATCTTGTTTAGTAAAGAAACCGTAGACAACTTGTAGCACATAGAAAGACTCTGACCACAATAGTGAAAGCCGATTGCAAAACTGGAAGTAACTCCCTTGCAGATCAGCTCCTTCAGTAGTTGGCACCATTGTAATCGTGTCATCCTTTTCCCAAAACACAGCTCCACAAAATAGTAGAATATGAACAGGTATGAAGTACACATCATAAAAACAAGCGTCACAAATATGAAAAAAAAATTAAATACAGAAGCTGACCACAAAATTGGAACTGGTTCAAGCCCATACAGCAACTCCCAAGGGACATGTTCACTTTCCATCTAATCCCCCTAAAATCTGGACGTCTTTTTTTTTTTCTGATAATAAATTTTATTGTTATTTAAAACAAATACATAAAACAGCATCCAGATAAAATCACATTACATAGCTGGTTGCCATGTACAAGTATTAATTCCTTAAGGTAAAAGTATTAGTTACAAATAGCACACCAATAAAATTAACTACTACTCCTATTATTTGTTAGTTAATGTTGCGAAGGAGATAACAACAGCATTCAAGCAACAGCGAACTTAAGATTATTGGGCAACATAAGGCTTATACTATATCAATATAAAGTTATTGTAAAATCATCAGATAATTGTACAGGCTATTAGTTAGATGTTAATCTGAAAAAAAGGGCCCCAAACCCCTATGAATTTCTCCTGTTTATCAGTAATAGTATACGCAATTCTTTCACTGTTAGATGTACAACTCAGCTGCATGAACCATTCAGATAAGGAGGGCACTTAAGGCTTTTTCCGTTATCTAAGAATTAGTCTATTGGCTGCCAGGGTGCCAGCAGAGAGCCATTACTTCTGTGGATGGGAAAGAGGTGTGCTGATTGGGTAGATACCTAAAATATGTATAGCTGGGGAAAAGGGCCGTGATGTAGATAGGATAGAGCAGCACATCTTTGGTATGCCTGTACAAAAACTAGATAGGAGGGAGCAACTCCAAAACATGTGTGATAACCCTACATCTGCCTGCTGACACTTCCAGCATCTGCTATTACTTATAAGGCCCATTCCCAACAGCTTGTATGGAGACAGGTAAAAATGATGTAAAATCTTGTATTGAATCAATTTACCTTGGAGTTCTTGAGTAGATTTGTAGGCTTGTTTCTAAGCTGAGCTCCATTCAATGTCAGAAATTGAGATCCCAAGCTCCGCTTTCCATTTTGTTTTAGCTGAGAGGGTCAGGGATGTAGATGAAAGGGAGTTAATACAAGCATTTGTCAATGCTGAATGTTTGCTTGCTTGTATTGGAAGTGCAGGAGTTAGACAGATGCAGAATAGGAATGGCAGTGAAGTATTGAACTTCACGCCAACCCCACCTCCACCCTGCAGAGACAGACAGGCATTGGGGTATGCCTTTGGGTTGTCACCCATAACACTCACACCATTTCACCTCACCCTATCCTGCAGACTCTGACAAATGTTGAGGTGTGCCTTGGGGTGTTTGGCTTTACAGTCGCCCCTCTGCATAAGGACAAACGCTGAAATGGGAGCAGTATAGGAGAATGGGGTGAGCTCTGGGGCTGAAGAGTCCAAGGTACACCTCAATGCCTGTCACTGGCTGCAGGGTGGGGGTGGAATGGCATGAGCATTACAGCTGGCAATCCAAAGGCACACCTCTGATGCCTGTCAGTCTGTACAGGGTGTGACGTTTTGGTTAGAAACCCCTAACGCCCCGGGTGTTTGCTGGTATTTGCACTACAAATTTTCAACATGGCCTTTTTGGGACCCCTGCCCGATGAAAGCATTTGGGACCTCTGCTCATGAACAGTGGCACTGTGATTTTGTTAATCTGTCCTGAACATTGATTTTCCACAGTGACCGTGCCATTCTGCACCAGATGTGCGAAACCACAGTTCGGGCAGGATGTGAAAAATGACAGCTGCATCATTCATAAGGAGATGTGAAGAGATGGCAATGCTGGAAATCTAGAGGGAAAATATTAAAAATTCTCAAAGTTACGAGCATACATGAAAACTGTGCAATGCACGCTCGTAACACAGTAATTTTTTTAAATTCTTTCATCAAATTTTTAACATAGGCATTTTGGGACCTCTGCTCATGAACAGTGTCACTACAATTTTCTTAATCTTTCCCAAATGTTGATTTCCCACAGCGACCGTGCCATTGTGTGCTGGATGTGCGAAAACACATTTCAGGCAGGATGTGAACAATGACAGCTGTACTGTTCATAAGGAGGTATATAAAAATGGCAATGTTGAAAATCTGGAGTGAAAATATTAAAAATTCTCGAAGTTATGAGTGTGCATAAAAACTGCGCAATGCATGCTAGTAACAGTCATTGTTGGAATTTTTTCACCAAATTTGCAATATACGCTTTTTGGGAGCCCACCACATGAACAGTAGCACTGTCGTTTCAGGACCAAATAATGCCATGACAGTGACTGAATTTATGAGGAGGGATCCCAAGAACCCCATGTTAAAAATTTTGTGCCAAAAGTAAAACAAATGGCCGAGACATCCACATAAATTGAAAAAAAAAAACATTTATGCCATTATACAGCTTACCGGCATTTCTTCAGTTCACAGTTGGCTTTGAAGAGTGCAGACATGTTCCTGGTCCGCTGAAGATCGTCGAGCCCGACTCCAGAGGTAAGTATGGGGCAGGGGGGGTGGAGAAGTGAGGTGCGCAGAGGGTGGGTGCAGGTTGGGGGAGGGGACCCAACATCAAGGGACTGTTTTCTTTGCTTCAGGGAAAAAAAGAAAAAGACATCGCAGGAAGGTGTTTTTTTTGCAGGTTTGCTTTTGGCACACTGGGGTGGGCTCCCAGTGTGTCACCTGTGTTTTTGGGGAGGGGGGACTTGAACCGACGGGGATTGGGCCCCCCATTGGCAAAGAAAGTCTGTTTGGGGGGGCATGATGCTGAGGGGCATTGGGCACCCCCCTTGGCACACAACAAATTGGGGGGGCATTATGCCAACAGGGATTGGGCTCCCCTGTCAGCAAATTAACTGGGGTGATGGCATGCCAACAGGAGGAATGGGCACCCCCGTCCGCCTTTATGGGGACTGTGAGCAGATGGCATCAGCTGCTGCCATGTTCTTTTGAAATGTTACAATAATAAGTGCTGGGTTAATGAGTAAACAAGTGCTTACATGAAAGTAAAGGGGAAAAGGGGTGGAGGGAGGGGAGGTGGGGAGGGAAGAGTCATCATTTTCTGGAGACCCCTTTAGATGTGAGGAATCCTGCAAGGGGACTGGGGGGACCAGAGAGAAGGGGAAAATCAGTGTCCCAGAGAGAATCCTTTAAGATGGTGGGGGGAAAAGTAGATGAGAGATACCAGCCCCTTGGGGGGCAGGAAAGGGACCCCTGGAGAGTATTCAGGGTCCGTTACATTCTGTGAGATATCAAGGGAGGCCAGTAAGGGGAGCAATTGGGGGAACTGGAGAAGAAGTGGGTGTGCACAGGTTAAAATGAAGGTGACTGTAGTGGTTAGGGTTTGTCTAGGGCTTAGAGGAGAGAATTAGGAAGAGACATGGCAGAAGCAGCTAGGTGCAAGGTAATTATTGGGGACAGAGCTAATGGAGTAGGTAGAGGAAGAGTGCCAGATTTTTGGGGGGGGATTCCACATTTTTGAGAGGCGGTGAGAGTAACTGGATTGACCAATTTGGGTGGATCTGTGGGGGACATCCAGAGTACTGGAGTTGGTTGATCTAAGGGAATGAGAGGGTGGGGGATGTTATAAAGGAGGGTGTGAGGTAGGAAGGGAGCTCACCCAACCAGTGCTTGGAGGTGAATTTAGCACAATGGGAGAATTGCCTATTTGTCAGAGAGAGGGGAAGGATAGGGCACGATAAAGATCACAGTGATGTGTGCAAGGGAGGGCATCCAGGGCAAAGCAGCAGAAGCTTTGATGAAGAATCAGAAGCTTAAATGAACTGCTTTAACTGCAATTCCCCTCCTCCTGAGGATGCACAGCATGCGAAACTGGTCGGGAAGCTTTACTCTCCATATTTGTTGGTATGTCATTACTTTTGCTTAATAAACTTTGATACATTTTTTACAATTGTGGTGTTGGATGCCAGATTCTGTTTTTTGTTGTTTGGGATTTTGACCACGGCATGGACATAGAGTGGAGCTGAGTTTGCTTCTCCACTGCAGCACACAAAACTGCTGCAAAAAGAAGCTGCCCTTCCATAACGTGACAATCCCCAGTACACTGTAGCACAGCATTTAGGAAGCTAACAGCACACGGTGCCTGCTGTGCTAAATAAGGGGGATTTCAGGCACTTTTTAAATAGCAAAGGACTGCCCCAGGATGCAATCGTGTCACAAAATGACAATGGTATAGGCTGCCTACATAAAGGCAGCAGCTCATGAGAAGGAAGGGAAAGAAGAAGTTTCTTTTATTTTTTTTAATATTTAGAGATTGTTTATCCTGGACAACCTAGCTCAGATGCAACACCTTGTTTACAGTGGGGTCCTGCCTCTACCCAGTTCCATAGCTGAGCAGTCTGGAGTACTGGGAGGTCAAGTGACTTTCTCAAGTCACACAGTGGTTATTTGGCCCTAGCGGGGCATGAACCTGTGATCTTGTATACAGTTGTATAAAGACCCCCATGTCAGTGGGAGGGAATGGACAAGGATATGATAGAAGGCATACTTAGGATGGCAGAGAAAGGGGAGATACTGTTGATGGGGGACCTTAATATGCTGGATGTCAACTGGAGCACCTTTGCTGCAGCCACATCCAAAAGCAGGGCCATTCTCGATGCCCTTCAGGTGGCATGCCTCAGACAGTTAGTTTTGAACCTACTCATGAGGGAGCAATCTTAGACCTCGTACTCTCAAATGGGGACAGTGAGAGGATCTCAGATCTAGAAGTGGGTAGCCATTTGGGAACAAGTGACCACCAAACAGTGTGGTTCACGATAAACTCAGCTACAGAGTCAAGATATACAAAAGTGAGGGTTCTGGACTTCAGGAGGGCTGACTTTGGCAAGATGGGAGAGTGCCTTAGAAGAGCACTAGCAAACAGACTAGAAGGAGGGGTGGAGCAACAATGGGGAAATATCAAAACTGCCATCACAGAGGCAACAAGCCTTTGTGTGAAGCAAATAAACAAATCAAAATAAAAGAAAAAGACGCTATGGTTCTCAAAAGAGGTGGCGGTGAAAGTTAGGGAGAAAAAGATAGCATTTAGGAAGTATAAGGAAACACAGAAGGAGCAGGAAAGAGAACTGCACCAGTTAAGGCAAAAGGAAGCAGGGAGGGTAGTCAGAATAGCAAAGGCCCAAACTGAGGAAAAGATAGCCAACTCGATTAAGAAGGGGGATTAAATATTTTATAGGTATATCAGGGAGCGTAGAAAGACAAAGGGAGGGATAGTGAGGCTGAATAGAATGGATGGTGGGTGGGCAGAGAGGGACAGTGAAAAAGCAGGGATACTGAATGAATACTTCTGTTCAGTATTCACAGAAGAGGAGGTGGGGAAGGTGCCTAATCCAATTAACAGAAGCACTCTGGATAGTGGGGTTGATCCCAGTCCTTTCACAGAAGAAAGGGTTCTGAAAGAACTCCTAAAACTGGAGGTGGACAAAGCAATGGGGCCAGATGGAATTCACCCCAGAATTCTAAAAGAATTAAGCAGAGAACTAGTGACACCACTGACTACCTTTTTAAACAAATCATGGGAGGATGGTGTGGTACCTGAGGACTGGAGGAAGGCAGATGTGATACCCCTTCACAAAAATGGGACCAAGACAGAGGCAGGAAACTACAGATGATCAGTTTGACCTCTGTGGTAGGGAAAGTGATGGAATCACTTCTGAAGGAACGAATTGTTGAGTACCTAGAGACCAGTGGGGCACAGTACCTAAGGCAGCATGGGTTCACAGCGGGAAGGTCATGTCAGACTAATCTAATTGATTTATTTGACTGGGTGACCAAAGTAGTAGACCAGGGAGGGGCTGTGGACATGGCCTACCTAGACTTTAGCAAGGCATTTGACACAGTCCCACACAAAAGATTAATAGTCAAATTAACCAGCCTGGGAGTGGGTCTCATGGTGGTAGCCTGGGTAAAACATTGACTGGACAGCAGGACACAGAAAGTAATTGTAAATGGAGTCCACTCTGAAGAAAGAGGGGTTACTAGTGGGGTACCGCAGGGTTCAGTACTGGGTCCAGTCCTTTTAATGTCTTTATAGTGACATTGCAGAGGGACTGGAAGGAAAAGTATGCATCTTTGCAGATGACACAAAGATCTGCAACAGGGTTGATACACAAGGAGGCATAGAAAGGATGAGAAGGACTTGGCAAGGTTGGAGGAATGGTCAGAAGTATGGCAGCTTGGATTCAATGCAAAGAAATGCAAAATAATGCACCTGGGAAACAAAAACCCAGGGGAAGATTACACAATGGGGAGTAGTAACAACAACAACAAGCATTTGTCAGTGCCGAATATTTGCTTGCTGGCATTGGCAGTGGTAGTGTAGAAGTTACAGAGCTGCGTAATAGGAATGGCAGTGAAGTATTGAACTGAAGCCAACCCCACCACCACCCTGCAGAGAGTGACAGGCATTGGGGTGTGCATTTGGGTCGCCAGGCATAACGGCCACGCCATTTCACCACACTCCCACCCTGCAGACACTGAGACAAGTGTCACGGTAGCCTTTGGGGTCTTTGGCCCTATGCGCAACCCTATTTCATTAGGGAAATACAGTGAGATGGGTGCTATATAGGAGAATGGGTGAACTTTGGGGTCAAGAGTCCAAGGCATACCTGATGCCTCTCACTGGCTGCAGGGTGTGGAACGGTATGAGTATTACAGGCAAGAATCCCAAGTCACACCCCTGATGCCTGTTTTCTACAGGGTTGGCTAGGTTGGAAACCCTTACCTCAGGCATTCTGTGGTATTTTCACCCAAATTTTCAACATGTTTTTTGTGACCCACCTCATGAACAGGGGGAATATCAGTTTGTTATAGTCAAGCTGCTTATGCACAGCGACTACGGCATTTAGCACCACAGGTGCAAAAACATTCAACAGGATGTAAAAATGACAGCTGTACTGTTCATGTGGAGGTGTAAAATGGCAATGTTTCAAATCTGCAGTAAAAAATATTTAAAAATTGTGAAGTCATGGCGTGCATAGAAAACTGTGCAACGACAACCGTAATTATAATTATGTTGGGGATTTTACAGCAGATTGTCAACTCAGGCATTTTGGTGCTCCGATCATGAACAGTGTCACTGTGATTTTCTTTTATCTGTGGCTAACAATGATTTCCCACAGCCACCACGCATCTCTGCGCTGAAAGTGTGAAAACACACTTCAGCCATGTTGTGAAAAATGACAGCTGTACTGTTCATAAGGAAGTGTGGAAAATGCCACTGGTGAAAATCTGGACTGAAAATATTACAAAGTCATGAACTTACGGAGGTACGTGGGAAACTGCGAATGCTCACTCATAACACAGTCATTTTATGGACTTTTGTCACCAAATTTCAACATAGCCATTTTAAGACCTCTGCTCATGAACAGTGCAACTGTGATTTTCTTAATCTGTCCTAAACATTGCTTTCGCACACCAACAGCACCATTGTGCGCTACATGTGCGAAAACACATTTTGGGCGATATATGAAAAATGGCAGCTGTACTGTTCATAAGGAAGTGTAATAAAATGGCAATGTTGAAAATCTGGAGTGAAAATATTAAATTCGCAAACTTACGAGCATGCATAGGAACTGTGCAACGCACGCTCGTAAAACAGTCATTTTTAAGAATTTTTTCACCAAATTTTCAACATAGCCATTTTAAGACCTCTGCTCATGAACAGTGTCACTGTGATTTTCTTAATTTGTCCTGTACATTGATTTCGCACACCGACTGTGCCATTGTGCGCTACATGGGTGGAAACACATTTTGGGTGAGATGTGAAAAATGACAGCTGTACTGCTCATAAGAAGGTGTGGTAAAATGGAAATGTTGAAAATCTGGAGTGAAAATATTGAAAATTCGCGAACTTACGAGTGTGCGTAGGAACTGTACAACGCATGCTCATAAAACAGTCATTTTTAGGAATTTTTTCACCAAATTTTCAACATAGCCATTTTAAGACCTCTGCTCATGAACAGTGTCACTGTGATTTTCTTAATTTGTCCCATACATTGATTTCATACAACTATCGCTTCATTGTGCTAACATGGGCTGAAACACATTTTGGGTGAGATGTGAAAATGACAGCTGTACTACCAGTAAGAGGTGTGGTAAATGGCAATGTTGAAAATCTGAGTGAAAATATTGAAAATTCGAACTTAACGAGCCGTACGAGAAACTGCGTGAATCGACGTCTAGAAACAGTCATTTTAGGAATTTTTCACCAAATTTTCAACATAGCCATTTTAAGACCTCTGCTCATGAACAGTGTCACTGTGATTTTCTTAATTTGTCCTGTACATTGATTTTCGCTCTAACTGCGCCATTGTAGCGTTACATGTGCGAAAACACATTTTGGGCTTACATATGAAAATGGCAGCTGTACTGTTCATAAGGGAAGTGTAATAAAATGGCAATGTTGGAAAATCTGGAGTGAAAATATTAAATTCAAGAACTTATAGCATGCATAGGAACTGTGCAACGCACGCTCGTAAAACAGTTATTTTTGAATTTTTTCACCAAATTTTCAACAAGCCATTTTAAGACCTCTGCTCATGAACAGTGTCACTGTGATTTTCTTAATTTGTCCTGTACATTGATTTCGCACACCGACTGTGCCATTGTGCGCTACATGGGTGGAAACACATTTTGGGTGAGATGTGAAAAATGACAGCTATACTGCTCATAAGAAGGTGTGGTAAAATGGCAAATTTGAAAATCTGGAATGAAAATATTGAAAATTAGCGTAACTTACGAAGTGCAACGTAGGAACTACGTAACGCCGTCAGAAACAGTCATTTTAGAATTTTTCACCAAATTTTCAACATAGCCATTTTAAGACCTCTGCTCATGAACAGTGTCACTTTGATTTTCTTAATTTGTCCCATACATTGATTTCGCGACAACACCGCGCCATTGTGCTGCAACATGACGTGGAAACACATTTTGGGTGAGATGTGAAAATGACAGCTGTACTACTGCTTAAGAAGATGTGGTAAAATGGCAATGTTGAAAATCTGGAGTGAAAATATTGAAAATTCATGAACTTATCGAAATGCATCGAGAACTGCACTAACGACTGAAAACAGTGTCATTTTTAGGAATTTTTCACCAAATTTTCAACATAACCATTTTAAGACCTCTGCTCATGAACAGTGTCACTGTGATTTTCTTAATTTGTCCGTACATTGATTTCGATAACCAACTGCGCCATTGTAGCGCAATATGGGCGAAACACATTTTGGGTGAGATGAAAAGTGACAGCGTACTATCATAAGAATGTGGTAAATGGCAATGTTGAAAACGGAGGAAATGTTGGCATGGGGTATCACGCAGCCCGCGAGGAACTGCCAACGGCGTCAGATCAATTTTTGATGCATCAGTTTTCGACATGATTTTGATTGTTTGAAAGATGTTGTGATTGCAGTGCCTGCCAGTGACCGCGCAGTGACGCAAATCACCCTTCAGCCAGAATAACGCCATGACAGTGACATCACTATGAGAAGGGGTCCCAAAAACCCCATGTTGAAAATTTGGTGCAAAAATTCCAAAATATGCCTGAGATATGCAATAAAGTTGAAAACCCCCTATCTAGCCCATTATACAGCTTACCGGCATTTCCTCAGTTTGCGGTCTGCTTTGAAGAGTGCAGACGTGTTCCCGTTCCACCGAAGATCATCACGCCGAGCTCCAGAGGTAAGTATGGGTTGAGGGGGGGTGTTGGGAGACCGTTTTTATTTTGCAAGTGAAAAAAAAAAGACGATGTAGGACGTTTGCCACGCTGGGGTGGGCTCCCAGCATGGCACAAGGATGGCTGGGGGGGCCGTGGAGCCGACGGGGGATTGGGCACCCCCGTTGGCCATATGATCAGTTTCCATGCTGGGGTAGGCTCTCGTGTGGCACCCAGTACTGGGGGTGAGGACAGTGGAGCCGACAGGGATTGGGCACCCCGTCGGCTATTCTATGAGTTGCCACGCTGGGTGGACACCCAGCGTGGCATGTGAAGAAAACTTTGGGGGGGCGCAGCACAAGCCAGCGAAGTTTGGCACCCCGTTGGCTATACGATAATAATGCGAGGCGAGGAAGGGCAACACGCAGAATGCGACGCTTTCTGTGTGTGTGTGTGTGTGGGAGAGCTGCGATGAGCAGGCGATATCTTATTGCTGCTCATTGAAGCGTAGTCCCCCTTCCAACTGTGTGCCACTGCATTTTTGGAGCTTGTCATAGACAGCTCCAGTACGCATTGGCTTACGGGGCCACGCCTCCCAACACACTGACTGAATTGGAGGAGGAGGTGACACACCTCCGAAATCTCGGATAATTGCACTATGTTTCTTGCACATGCATGCAAGCAAACATAAAAATGGAAAGGGACCTGGGGGTAATCATATCAGATGACCTTAAGATCGGTAAGCAATGTGAGAAGGCGGTAGGGAGGGCTGGGGGGATACTAGGATGTATAGGGATGTATAGGGAGAGGCCTCACCAGCAGAAAACAGGAAGTTGTTCTCCCCCTGTACAGACAGTTGGTGAGACCCCATCTGGAGTACTGCGTCCAGTTCTGGAGACCCCATCTCCACAAGGACATAGACAGGATAGAGGCAGTTCAGAGGAGGGCAACTAAAATGGTGCAGGGTCTGCAAGAGAAGCCATATGAGGAGAGACTAAAGGAGTTTAATATGTATACCCTTAAGGAAAGGAGGGAGGGGGACATGATAGAAACGTTTAAGTACCTCAGTGGAATCAACAAAGTCCAAGAGGGTAGCATCTTTCAGAAAAAGAGATGTGCAAGAACAAGGGGACACAATTTGAAGATAGTGGGGGGATGGCTCAGGGGCAATGTGAGAAGAATGTTTTCACAGAGAGGGTGGTGGATGCATGGAACAGCCTTCCTGAGGAGGTTGTGGGGTCTAAAACTGTGGGAGAATTCAAGAATGCATGGAACAGGCATAAGGCAATTTTTGTGGGGGGTAAGAAGAAATAGGCTGTTGGTTAAATAGGATCTGCAGCTTATCCTCTACGTAGGGAAATGAGCAGACTAGGTGGGCCAAGCAGTCCTTATCTGCTGTCAAAGTCTATGTTTATCTGTTTCTATCTTCTTGTTCCAAAGTCAAGGAGTGAAGAGGCCAGGCAAGATACTACAGCCTTGGATGTCCAGGAAATGGACTGATCATCGCATACTGGATGACATTGCTTTTAAAGGCAGAGAGCACATGCTTTTTGTCCATTCTGAATCATGTGGTGCTTGCTTACTGTAGACTCCTATGTGACAGTACCTGTGATGCCTTCTTCTGTAGCCCAGAACACCAACTAATGACTTTGTAAATATCAATATGTCTTGTGCACAACTATACTAGGCGATTCATGAACACAGCTACTGTGCCTGTCAGCAGTGCTCTTGCTGCTTCTTAAATCCTTGTGGTGTCGCAGAAATGGTAATGACCTCTTTATTTACCCCATGCTACTCCCAGCTTCCTGAATCTAGCCCATGGTCTCTTTTTTAACTGCCCACTATCATTAACTTCATGAGCAGAGCCCAGAGCAAGACTGTAAATATTCTATTTAGCAGGATGTTCCAATAAGGAAGATCCGTAAAACAAGTATTTGTCAGTGCCAAATGGTTGCCTGGATGTCGTGTTAGCTAGGTTTTGATTGTGTTGTAGAGAATCATGAAGGCGGAGTAGTACTGGACTTTGAAGAGTTTAAAAGTTCCCAGTCTCGTGTTATGGGCACTAAGTAAAAATGAAATATATTGGTACAGTGCTGCAATATTTACCATTACAAATATGTGATAACATCTTCGTACTACATCCACAGTAGGAATCTACCAAGTACAGTACATTGAGCAGGTAAGCTCAAGGGAAGAGATTTTTAGAAATTGCAAGTGGTGTTCTTGTTTAATAGCATGAGTAATTAGTTACAAATGTAGGCCATGACATGCATGCAACCCCTTGTGAGGGAATCCCCTGGCCCATCAGAAGGTGTTTACTGTGGGATAGAACATTGCATAATTCCTTTCCAGGCTTGGAGCAGTGGTGTGCAACAGTTCTGACAACCATCCTCGTGCTGCCCAGCTGGCTTTCTGAGCTCATCCCCAAACTTGAGTCTCCAGCATGGGAACACAACTTGCCACCCACTGGGCCAATTGCTGGCACCGCACTTGTTTTTTCATAACTTTTCTTTTACATTTTGACCCCAGATTTTTAACATTGTCTTTTTGTGACACCCCCTTCTGAACATGACAGGTGTTATTTATAAAATACTGACTGAAATGTCATTACACACCACAAGTGTGAAAACACGTTTTAGGCAGGATTTGAAAAACACCTGTTATGTTCATGAGGTTGTGTGAAAAAATGACTATGTTGAAAAGTGGGATCAAAATACTGAAAATTAGTAAATTTATGAGTGAACGTTGAAAACTTTCAACGTACAGTACCTTCATAACTTTGGTGTTTTTTAATCATTTGACCACAAATTTTCAACCTAGTCTTTTTATGACCCCACTTCATGAAACTGGTAAGTTTTCACAGTTAAAAAAAATTAATTCATAAATGATCCTGGTAAGTGGAACGTTTAAAATCCTTCCTGAAAGATGATTTTGCAGAGCGATTATGAAATCACCTTTTAGGCTAAATCTGAAAAATTGTATCTACCTTGTTCATGAGGTCGGGTCCAAAAAAGGCCATGTAGAAAGGTTGATGGAAAAATACTGAAAAAAAAACAAAGTTATGAGTGAACATTGAAATATTTCAGCATTCACTTATACCTTGGTCATTTTACCATATGTTTTCACCACATTTTCAGCACAGTCTCCTTATGACCCACCTCATGAACCCAGTAGGTGAACATTTTGAAAGCCCACCTGAAAGGTGAATTCACAGTGTGTCTGCAAAATCACATGTTGGTCGAATTTCAGAAAAAGCTTAAGTTGCAAATTTGGTGAAAAACTATTAATAAATGGCAAAGTTATAAATAACATTTCAAAACACATTAAAAAGCAATTAACCAAACTTACCTTGTTTCCAGTCATTAATGGTCAGCATTGGAAGAAGCAGGGCATGTTTTTTGATTCAGCAGGATGTACCAACGGACCAGACTGGTAAGTGAGGGGTGCGGGGTAGGGTGGGGTGGTGGGTGCTGAAGTGGATTGGGGTGGGGAGGCCAGCAGTTGTAGATTTACAGTTTTCTTGGTTTACGGGTATGGGCACTGGGGGAAAAGATTGGGAGGTGGGCAGGATAATTGACAGTAGGAGGTAGATTATTTTTACAAATGGATCACGGGGAAGAGATCAGGAGGTGAGTGAGATACTTGGCAGTGGATGGGAGTTTATTTTTTACAAACCAGGTACAGGGGAAGTGATTAGGGGGTGGGCAGGATACCTGGCAGTATGTGGGAGTTTATTTTTACAAACGGAGCATGGGGAAAATGATCAGGAGGTGGGCAGGATACTTGGCATTGGTTGGGAGTTTATTTTTACAAATAGGGCATGGGAAAGCAATCGGGAGGTGGGGGGATACTTGGCAGTGGTTGGGAGTGTATTATTACAAACAGAGCACAGGGAAGCAATTGGGAGGTGGGCAGCATACTTTAAAGTGGGCAGGAGTATTTTTAATTTTACAGAAGGGGCATGGGGAACCAATGGGAGGTAAGCAGAATAACTGCCAGTGGGTGGGAGTTTATTTTTACAGAAAGGGGCACTGAAGAAGTGACTGGGAGATGTGCGGGCTAAACTGCAGGGGGTGGGATTGTTTACAGAGAAAGCACTAGGGAAGCCACTCAAGTTTTGGGGGAAGACAAACAGCAGGCAGAGAATGAACTGCAGGCTGATTGTGACGGTGCTCAGTTGGTTGCCAGACATGTGTTGTAGAGGAAAGGATGCAGCTGCTCTGTAGGCACAGCTGCCTGCTTTCAACTACAGGAAGTTTCCACTCATCACCAGCAGAACAGTGCCATGATCAGCCTCTCTCTGATTGTAGACCTGTGACGTAAGCAATAAACCATGACAGTGTGTAGGTTATGTTGGGATTCACCCACGCCTGGTGTGGTTTAGCCATGAGGCCACAGGCTGAGTGATTAAACCACACCAAAGATGGGTAAATCCCTGCATAACCCACACCCTGGAGTGGTTTATTGTGACTATACAATGGCCCTCTTTATTTTTGTGAGAAAAAAAATGAAGGAAAAGTGTTTTTTTTATTTTTATTTTTTATTTAATTTATTGCTGCGTGAGAAGAAATAATCCAGAATTGCAGCCTGCTACCGAGCCCCTAATGTAGCTGTCCTCACACACACACAGTAAAATGCTGTCATGTTTCTTTTTTAACAGAGAGAGCCTGGGAATCATTTTTTTTGTAAGAGAGAGCCCACGAGTAACACGTGGCTCTTTAAGTCACACTGTGATTCAGCATGATGTGACTGTGCCATCATCATACAGCATGTGGCTCCGGGTGAATCTCGGTGCCCAATAGCGGAAAGAAGCTATTCTCATGAATGGCCTTATCAGCAATATGTTGGTGTTTTTTTTTTTTTTTCAAAGGGAGTTCTCACTGGATCGATCGGTTTCAGCACTTCAGATGGTTTGGGGAAAATGGCAATCTAGGATGGCAATGGAGTCGAACCAGGTTGAAAAAACGTTTCACAGGTGAGCTGCATGGAAGCGGTTGTGGGGAACAATTTGTAAAATACTGTTTGGGCTCATATGTTGCTTGCCCAAGTATTTCGGGAAGTTATTGTAGCTAATTCTGAGTTTTGTTGGTATTTTGGGGACTTAGTCTAGTTTATTGTATGTGTTGTGGTGTGAGCTGTGGGAGACGGAGGTTTCACAGGGATTCAGCATGGCAGTTTTCCATTTTCAGGTTCAGGGGCTTGAATGGATTTCAGAGTGGGTCATGCCAGGATTTACCATGCCTCAAAGGTGCCAGTCAGCCAGTCAGATTTCAGCATTCTCAGACCCATAAGCAATAATACCCAACAGGGTGGGCGGTATTGTGCTATACCGGACCGCCCAGGGGCGTAATGAGGCCCGACGCTGCAGGCGGAGGGCCTTATAGCCCCTGGAAGGTCCGGTATAGCATAATACTGCCCACCCTGGAGGGTATTATTGCGCTTAGAAAATGGGCACTGTAAAGGAAAATAAGTTTTATAAAACGTGTAAATAAAACATTGTTTCAAATACATTTTTTTAATAAAATAGTTCCTCCACCTGCATTACAATATAATGGGCACCTACCTCAGAACTGCTTTCATGTCCCTCCATTGCGATTGCATGACAAAAGTGCCCACCCTGGAGGGTATTATTGCAGTTAGAAAATGGGTTATAGCTAACATTTCTAATAAGATTAAATCAAAGCTTAAAAATAAAACAAATAAATGGTCAAAAAAGAGTACAAATGTAGTTTGATGTAGTAACCTATGCTGCAGTCACTTTTCTTTTCTTCCAACTTTTTCCTGAGCCTGCATCCCCCACCCCCACCCCCAAATCGAGATTGCTAGGTGCTGCTCTGAAAAGTGAGAGGTGTAGAGTTTGGGACAATGGTGAAAAAAAAATAATAATAACCTCCCTAGAGTAGCTGTCCTTTTTTTTTTCTTCAATCAAAGAGAGAGAGAAACAGTTAGAGCAGAGAACTGTGTCAGCGCTAAAGAGGTGAGAGATAATGACTGTAGTGTGGGAGAGCTGTCTCACCGCTAAGGAATGGCATGCATGGAGAGTGTGATTGTATTGCACGGGGTTTGCCACTGCCGTGAATTTAAACCTAATATGCCATGGGGGCTGTAGAGCTGCAAATCTGTGCAGGAAACAGTCCACAATGAAGAACGAGTGAAACATAGTTTAAACTGGCTGCTCCATTAACGTGACAGACCTGTGGCAGGTAAAACTCTAGATGTGACAGTAGGGGAAATACATCTAATAATGGGATGGGAATGTACCAGGAAACAGGACAGGACAGGAATCGTGGTGAGTGCCACTGGCAGAATGGCTGTCAAAGGAGTTTGCTCACTGTAGTGCTTGCGGTCACAGAAGGCTGGGAGCACGAGATGATGCCGAATAGCACTGTCACTTTTAAACGAATAAGAGAACGGTGATTTCTGTTTCTTCTACAATGTATGTTTTTATGTTAGCTTGCATCACCTTAGTTTTTTTTTCACCAGCAGCAGCACGGACAGGGAAGATGGCAGAATGCCAATGAACCCGAGGGCTCAACCGTGAGGAGAGAGCCTGATAGCGCTATTCAGTTTCTTTTTTGACATTCTGACCAATGAAGTGTGGTCAAACTGTACAGACAAGATTCCGATAATGCAAAAAAAAAAAAAAAATTATTTAGTTTGTGTACCACATGCCAGGCGGGGCTATCTCTGCAAAGTGAGAGAACAACATGCATAATTTAAATCTAAAATTTATTTGCACACCGATTTGGAACGTAATCAGGCAGCAGAGATTGGGACTCCTTATTTCCCGGTCTCTGTTGCCTGATACCGGACTGGCTAGTTGGTGACCTTAGCCAATCTACTTCCAGGATTTTTCAAACACATTTTCTAACATTATATAATGTTCAGCTTCTAACAGCCTGAGCTGCATTGGACATGACAGGGACATGCCTCTGAAGCCCGCTAATGTAACAAAATGTTTGCTGCATGTACACAAGCAAATATAAAAACAAAATATGACATATATGTTAATATTGTATCAGATGAGAGACACCATAAGAATATCTGCTAATAAAATTATCTTTGCATCCCAGTAGATGCAGCCTGGGAGTTGAACCCTTATATGTCTAAATACTTTTCTACTCACTGTTTTTTTTTTTCTCATATTAAGACACAAAACAGCAACTGAGTGGTATGCAAGATCAGACATGCATTGCAGGGACACAAATGAAGATGGTCTGGGACTTGTCTCTCATGCTGGAGTTGAATTCTATGACTGCAAGGTCAGTTAATTTGGCCCCAGTAAGTGTTTCCAGTAGAACAAGCTGGGAAATGGTGCTGAAAGCTTTATATAGGTCAACAAAGATAGCAGAGGTGATGTAACACTGATCCATCCCATTCCAGATGGAGTCAGTGAGGCGCATTGGGGGTGTTGCACTGGAGTGGGATAAAGCAAGACTGTTATGGACTGAATAAAGCAGAGGAGATAAGGAAAGGGAGAGTTGGGAGACTACTAGGCTTTCTTGATGCTCCTGAAACTTGGCTACAGTAGCAGGAGAACGATATGGTGATAGTTACCTGGGACATAAATGCAGGATCTCCTCCTGTTCCATACTCTTCCTCTCCCATACCCCTAGCAGTGTCTCAGAAATGGCGGTTCTTCAGGGAGTTGAGTATTCCCTTACTTCTTCACTCTGTCTGTCTTTTTCGTACGCCAGTAGTACCTCAGAAATATTGTTTTTGGAAAGGGTGTTCAATTTTCTGTTACTTCATTCTGCCCCGCCACACACCCAGCTGTACCCCAGCAATAGTGTGCCTTGAGAGATGCTGAATTCTCCATCACTTCATCCCCCCCACCCCCACACACATTCCACCAGCAAGACGGTATCTCATGAATGGTGATTTTTAACTTTAGGGGATGTTGGGTTTTCTCAATCCCTTTATTCTGCCCTCACATTCCAGTGGTGCCTCGTGAATGGTGCACTTTGACTGATGCTGGAAGTACCCCTGATCCATTCATTCTGCCACACCAATACCCCCAGCAGTATTTCAGAAACAATGTGCCTTGAGAGATGTTATATTTTCTCCTCTGCTTTTCCCTCTTCCTCCCCCATACTCTCCACAGTATCACAGAAACAGTGGTCCCTGGGGATGTTGGGTTTCCTCTAATCCATTCATTCTGCCCTACCACCCCAGTGGTGTCTCAGGAATAGTGGCTCTTGGAGATGTTGGAGTTTTCCATGCCAATTCAGTCTGCTCTCCCACCACTGCAGTTGTTTAGGAATGGTGTACTTTGACTGATGTTAGATGCCACTCTGATTCACTTTCCCTCCACAATATCCCAAGATGTTCCAGAAACTGTGGTTGTTGGGGAATGCTGGGTTTTCCCTTATCCCTTTTTTTCCTGCTCTCCCATCCCAACAGTATCTCAAAAACTGTGGTTCATGGGGAAATTTTGAGTTTTCCTCTCATCACTTCATTCTGTTTGACATACCCCAGCAGTTTCTTAGGAACTGTGTGCCCCAAGGAATGCTGGACTTCCTCCTCAGCTTTTCTCTTTTCCTTCCCATACTCCTAGCAGCATCTCAGAACCTGTGGTCCATGGGGGATGATGGGTTTTCCCCAGTCCCATCATTCTACCACCCCATCACTACAGTATTTAGGAATGATACACTTTGATGCTAGTTGTCCCCCTCATTCATTCAATCTGACTTCCACATACCCCTCATAGTAGGTTAGGAATGCTGGTCCTTGGGGAGGATGGGAGGTTTTCAAATCTCCTTATTCTGCCCTCTCATCCCAACCTTTATCACGGGAATGGTGCACTTGGATGTTGGAGTTTCCCTTCTTCTATTTACTTTACTTCATGCCCTCAGCAGTAGCTCATGAATAATTATCCTTGGGGAGGATGTTGGCTGCCCCCTCATCCTCCCCCCCCCATCCCCTTTTTCTTCCATGATCATTCATCCCATTTCAATCATGATATCTGCTTTGGCTGCACTGATCCCACAGTCAAAAGGCTGATTTCAGGGCTACTATCTGGTCAGTTCACTGTGGAGGCTTGCTGATTGGAATTGTTTTCTATAGAATGCCAAACATCTCCTCACCTCTGCTTCCACCAGCTTGAGAACTAGGAGCCCATTTACTTCTGAACCTGTGTCTACCTTATATTGTCACAGAATTGTACTAGCGTACCTGTGGGCCAGCTATTTTTGTCCATGCTGTTTTACAAATTAAATTAGTGTCATTCAGCAGGATGCTTTTGTGTGGTGTCTCTGGAAGGAGTTTCCCTGACATTTAGAAATTTAATCTCCTTTAGCTGGAAGCCCATTAACTTCTGAAGTACTAATAACACATTCAGAGTGGAGAACAAGTCAATTATCATCTGAGTAAATGTGTCAGATGCAGGGTTCTTATCATACTGTGTAGCTTGAAGAGCAGTACTTCAAGTAAATGAGTCATTGTTTTGTATTCCTTTTTTTCTCTCGCTCTCTTTCTCTACCTCCCCCTCTTTCCCAGACATTCAGAATATGCTAATAAGATATGGCTTCTCCAGCCATAATAGGGCTGTGTGGATACCATCCTTTAAGTTTTGGATAGTCCAGATGATGGTAATTGTCCACAGATCCAGAGAGGATAGTACAAATTCAGTATCTGAATTACTTATGTGTGCTAAATAAATGTGATGCCTTCAGATACTGCAGTGCACTGTTCAACAATTGGATATCCTGGCAGATTGGAATGGATAGACAGGGTAGAGTATACACAGATATTTGAGCTGGTAAGTGCAAGCAGAACTATCAAATATGCACTCAAATAAGGGCAGGGGAAGAATAAAGGTAAACATTAGAAAGCATTACTTCACGCAGAGATTGGTTAACATGTGGAATGGCTTGCCTTATAAGACTGTGAAAACTAGCACTATTCAGGCTTTCAAAGCAGGACTGGACAGAGAATGGCACAGAGGGCTATACATCATGAGAGGGGTAGCATTCTGAGTGATAAGCTTGAATGTTGCATTAAGTCCTTCAGACATCACACCACTATTTTACAATAACCCGTAGCCTGCTGACAGAATTAGAACATACAGGAATCCAGGTGACTTTATAATTAGGATAGAATTAATTGCATGAGCATTACTAGGCTCAAAAAGAGTTCTGAAAACAAGAACCTCATAGAGTTTTTCAGGGTTTAAATGAGAACCTTAAATGGTTTGTCCATCGTTGCCAACTACTGGGTGCACCAGGTGACTGACACCATGTTAGTAAAAGAACTGGTTCAGCATTTTAGGATAGGGGGGAGGAGGAGGAGGAGAGAGAGAGAGTTCCAGAATAGACTTTTAAATGCATATCCAGACAAACACAGACTTCCTATAGCCTGTAACTGGATGCTTTTGCTACTGATCTATGTCTCTCTGTAATTAACTCTGGGTCACCCCTGAAAAAGGGACCACCTGGTCTCAGTGGGCCTACCCAGTTACCAGAATTAAATAAATAAATAAATGTGTGTGATGCATGAAAGCGGTGTGGTCTAGTAGTTAGAACACTGGTTTGGGAACCAGGAGATCACATATTTCAGTCCTGTTAGAGTTAAATAATCATTCACTAAAAATACCACCAACAGCTTAATCTGGTTCAATTTCAGCTGCTTACCATCTATATTCCCCCTCCTCCTGGTCACCCCTGAAAAAGGGACTTCTTGGCCCAGTGGGTTTACTGGGTGAACAAAATTTAATAAATAAATAAAGTATGTGACCTTGGGCAAGTCACATATAATGACCTCCCAGTTCTCCAGTTCACCTAGCTGCAGAAAGGGGTAGAAGTAGGGCTCTACTGGTAATGAGATTTTGCATCCCAGATGGGCTCTCCTGGGTAACTCACAAAGCAATAATGACCA
Source organism: Neoceratodus forsteri (assembly GCA_016271365.2). Taxonomy (NCBI): domain Eukaryota; kingdom Metazoa; phylum Chordata; order Ceratodontiformes; family Ceratodontidae; genus Neoceratodus; species Neoceratodus forsteri. The sequence continues at coordinate 299,449,874 of CM057455.1, forward strand.
AGAACCTGGTCATTTCTGATGTTATAAATGACCAATTGGGGATGGGTGATCCGAGGCATAGCCAAGGGCCACCTCCCTCCAGCCAGTCAGTAATCCAAGGAAATGACTGGCTTTAAAGTTGTTATTGCAATTATAAGTGTAATTGCAATGGCAATTTTAATTTTTACCATTCATTATGTTTGCTTGCACGCATGTGCAAGAAACATAGTGCCATCATCGGAGATTTCGGAGGTGTGTCACCTCCTCCTCCAATTCAGTCAGTGTGTTGGCAGGTGCGGCCCCCTGTAAGCCAATGCATGCTGGAGCTGTCTATGACAAGCTCCAAAATGCAGTGGCATATAGTTCAAAGGGGGAGCTACGCTTGAGTAAGCAGCGATAAGATATTGCCTGCTCATGCGCAGCTCCCCCCACCACACACACACACACGCCACGCAGGCGTGCACGCCCCACCGCACGCAAACACTGAATAGCCGACGGGGGGTGCCCAATCCCCATCGGCTGTGCTGTGTTCCCCCCCTGCCTCCCCATCTCCCAAAGCCTTAGAAATGCCACGCTGGGTGCCCACCCCAGCGTGGCAAGTAATGATATAGCCAATGGGGGTGCCCAATCTCCCGTCAGCTCCACTGTCCTAACCCCCCCAGTACTAAGTGCCATGCTAGGAGCCCACCCCAGCATGGCAATCCATCACTGACCAGCAGAATTGCCCAATCCCCACGTCGGCTGAATGGCCCCCAACCATCCTTGTGCCATGCTGGAGCCCACCCCAGCGTGTGGACGCCCCTCGTCGCTTTTACCTGTAAAGAAAACGGTCCCACGGTGCATCTCCCAGCCCCCACAACCAGCACCCACCCACTGCGCACTCAACCTCCCAACACCCCCACCCCATACTTACTCGACTTGGCGCGAGATCTTCGTGGACCGGGAACACGCTCTGCACTCTTCAAAGCCTACCACTAACTGAGGAAATGCTGTAAGCTGTATAATGGGATAGATAGGGGTTTCAACTTTGTTGCATATCTCAGGCATTTTTAGGAATTTTTGCACCAAATCTTCAACATGGAGTTTTTGGGACCCCTTCTCATGAATGATGTCACTGTCATGGCGTTATTCGGGTCTGAAGGGTGATTTCACAGTCACTGCACAGTTACTGCACTTTATCATATTTGTACACCAAATTTTTTGCATAGTCTTTGTTACCTAAACACTTTTGGTGTGCAGGGTAAATAATAATAATACAGATTCTTGTGTCTCAGAGTCTGCCAAGAAACATTCGTAAACAAGCAAGGAGTACTAATAAAGTTTATTACACTACTTACACCAAGCATGTGACAGAAAAAATCACAAGGGAGATGGGTTTCTCACAACTCTTTAGAAGAATGTACATAATCTCCAGGATTGTAGATCTTTCTCTAAGATATTATTTTCTCTCCCTGCAATCCAGCTCTCTGCTCTTCTAGAGTACTAATCTTCTAGAGCAGCTACAGTAGGTTGGAGACAACTGTATACTACAGATAACAGCATAGCAACAGAGATTACCTCATAGTTACAGATATGAGAAACAATATGAATTGGTCCGAAGTCATTTTCCATTGGATGATGACTTAGGAGACAGAATTACTAATGAGTATCACATGAGACAGAATATGCTTCCATTAGCATTATAGCTTGGACAAAATAAATGCTGACGGGTTCAAACTACATGTGGCATTTCTTGCTTAAGTACAGCATAAGACATAGAGACATAACAAAGGCGTTCTCTCTGTCAGCTTGCTTAGAGACAAAGATAACTGCTGACAGGGCTCTATTACACGTGGCATATCTGCCTGAGTGTAAAACACACACTACATAGAATTATATGAGAATATAAGTATCCAATAATCACTGATGATCCATCAGAGTCACCATATCAGAAATTAGGTAGATTATATATGGAATATCTATGAAAGACAGACATAATCTAGATAAATGTATTATAGTGAGGTATAATGAATCAGGCATGATAAACATTAGCATATATTAGCAGCAAAGCACATTCCTGGCACTCATGCTTATATGATCTGTGCCCATATCTATATGTTAGTGCAAAATAGCAGCATCACAGTACAATAGACCAGGAATACAGTGTGAGGTATATGTGAGGTGTATGTGGGACGATAGGGACATAACCTAGGTGTAACATCTTCTTATTACCCATCTAATAAACCCAGTCATTCTGCGTCACTGAAGCATCATTCCATGCTAGAGGTCAGAAAATACATTTTGGTCAGGATCTGAAAAATGACAGCTGTTACATTCATGTGTGTGCTGTGAAGAAATTGTTTTGCTGAAAAGTGTGGGTCAAAATTTTGAAAATTACCAAAGTTACAAGTCTGTGTTCCTAAATTTCAAAGTAGGCTCTTACCATTGTTGTTTTTTAATATTTGTGTCCAAAATTTTCCACATAGCTTTCTTATGACCCCAGTGCAGAGAAAATGTTGAATTCCTCCCAGAAGGTGATTTCTCATAGCGACTGCAAAATCACCTTTAGGGGTACAAAGGCACATTTTGGCCAGGATGACACAAATATCTGCAACAGGGTTGATACACAAGGAGGCATGGAAAGGATGAGAAGGGACTTGGCAAGGTTGGAGGAGTGGTCAGAAGTATGGCAGCTTGAATTCAACACAAAGAAGTGAAAAATAATGCACCTGGGAAACAAAAACCCAGGTGAAGATTACACAAGGTGGGGGAGGTAGTAACAACAACAAAAATGGAAAGGGACCTGGGGGTAATCATATTAGATGGCCTTAAGATTGGCAAGCAATGTGAGAAGGTGGTAGGGAGAGCTGGGGGGATACTGGGATGTATAGGGAGAGGCATCACCAGCAGAAAACAGGAAGTTGTTATCCCCCTGTACAGTTGGTGAGACCCCATCTGGAGTACTGCATCCAGTTCTGGAGACCCCATCTCCGCAAGAACATAGACAGGATGGAGGCAGTTCAGAGGAGGGCAACTAAAATGGTGCAGGGTCTGCAAGAGAAGCCATATGAGGAGAGATTAAAGGAGCTTAATATGTATATCCTTGAGGAAAGGAGGGAGAGGGGGGACATGATAGAAACATTTAAGTACCTCAGTGGAATCAACAAAGTCCAAGAGGGTAGCATCTTTCAGAAAAAGAGATGTGCAAGACCATGGGACACAATTTGAAGATAGAGGGGTGACGGTTCAGGGGCAATGTGAGGAAGTATTTTTTCACAGAGAGGGTGGTTGATGCATAGAATAGCCTTCCTGAGGAGGTTGTGTGGTCTAAAACTGTGGGAGAATTCAAGAATGCTTGGGACAGACATAAGGCAATTTTTGTGGTGGGTAGGAAGAAATAGGCTGTTGGTTAAATAGGATCTGCAGTTTATCCTCTAGGTAGGGAAATGGGCAAACTAGGTGGACCAAGTGGTCCTTATCTGCCATCAAAGTCTATGTTTCTATGTTGAAAAATGACAGCTGTCACATTTATGAGGCACTGTAAAGAAAAGGTTACGCTGAACATTTGGGGTCAAAATATTGAAAATTACCAGTTACGAGCCCGCATTTGCAAATTTCAACAAAGGCTCATAACTTTGTTGTTTTTTAATATTTGTATACCAAAGTTTCAACATAGCCTTCTTATAACCCCACCTCATGAACAGTGGTGAAGAGAATGTTCAACTCCTTCCCAAAAGGTGATTAATTTATTTATTTCTCAGAATTACAATATCTTTGAGTCAGGGACTCTTTTACAAAGGTTCCACATCAAGAAAGAACAAAATATTGTACAATAGAAGTACAGTTCAAAGTACAGAAACAATGTTGTGGAGCAGTTACAAAGGTTACAGCTACTAGTTGCAAGTAAAATTAGATTGCACACATACTAGCAGGCACTGGTATGACTTTGTCATTCAGGAGAGGCTGCAGATGTCAAATAAACAATGTTGCTGACGCAGTTACAGAGGTTACGGTTACAAGTTGCGAGTAGAGTTAAATTACACACATACTAGTGGTCACTGGTAGGACTTTGTCTTCAGGTGAGGCTGCAGGTGCCAAATAGCAGCAGAGCATAAGGGATGTCTGCATATTTAGTACTGTGAAAGGAAACCTTGGGTAACAGCCAGCTGTCAAGTTATGATTCAGAGTAATTAAAACAGTCAGAGACTGACTATGTACACGTTAGGTAGGAGAAAGGCGGGAGGAGGTGGAGTGGAAGAACCTGAGGCCATAAAGCACAATTGGTGTGAGGTGAGCATCAGAAAGTATTTTATAGACTGGATGGGATTAGAGACAGAAAGGGAGAGGAAGAGGTATCGAGCGGGAGGAGTAAATGTTACTCAGGAGGTAAGGCAGGATAGGCTGGGGCAACAGATTAGGTGAGGCAATCACAACTGCTAAGCTTAATTAGGTGTTGCCGGAGTTTGTATTTAAACTGTCCTAACTTGGGTACATCAAGGACGTCTGAAGGGAGGCCTGCTAACCAGTTGGGAGCTCTGTACATAAAGGCCCATTACCCTAGAGCTGCACAGCAGAACGGGCCTTGGTAGGTGAGCTTAGCTGCACTTCTCATGCTGCTGGGGTTAGATGCAGGTGCAAGGAGATGCTGTGTGGCAGAAGGAGTTAGCCCAAGGCAGATCTTTTTCACCAGTAGGCAGGTCTGGTACATAATCCTGCCCTTGAGGTACAGCCAATTGGTATGGGAGTACATGTCACAAGTGTGGGTGTGCCTGTGAGCGCCTGAGACCTAGTGGCACAATTTATTAAGTGCAATACTAATTCTTTTGAGAGAAGTGTCTGACGCAGCCCCATAGAAAGAGACCCATGAAATTCTTTTTATTTTTTATAATTTTTATTTTTATTTTTCTGGAATTTCTTGTTATTTCTTTTTATTCATTGAAAATTTAGTTTGATTTCTTGTTATCACATTTACATTCATAAACTACCTCAAAATGACCTTATACACACTTGAAATCACATTCCTAGTATATTACATTGTATTAAGCAGCATTATGCTGTGGTCTTGCAAGGTTTTGTGACTAAAACAATTCCGCTATTGCTTCGTTGTGGATAATCTTTGTGGTAACAACAGAGTCTAAATGACAACTGCTGCAAGCATTTATTTAGATTTTGCCCACCAAAAAGCAGTTTTTTCACTTGATTCATGTGTTTTTTTTTCATTTTATTCCTTTTATATGCTGAATTTCTTGCTATTTCTTGTTATACCTTAAATTTCTTGTTATACCTTTAATTTCTTGTTGTTTCTTTTTATATCTTAATTTCTTGTTATTTCTTGCTATTTCTTATTTAAGAAAAACACGGGTCTCTACCCATAGATAACAAGTCCATAGTCTATTGTAGAGAGAACCGAGCTGGTGACTGCTAGATGGCATGCTTCAGGTGTCATACAGTGCCAGTGTCTGTAGAGGAGTCCTATCCTTGTGTTAACAGCCTTGGAGATAAGGTTGCTATGTACATTGGAGGATAATGTGCTATCAAGGGTTATCCCTAGGTACTTAAAGTTAAGGACTTATTCAAGTGTCTCATGGCATCTGTTGAGAATGGTTACTTGGCTGTTTTATACTTGTTATGTGGACTTGTGAACAGCATCACTTTGTTTTTTTTTGTAATTCATTATTAGTTTGTGTTGGGTAAACCAGGACTCAACCACAGCTAAGCTGTGTTGTAGGCTACTAGTAAGGGGGGAAGGGTCTGGCTGACTCACAAATAGTGCAGCGTCAACAGCATAAAGGAGCAGGTTACTGGGGCAGGCTTGGGGGAAGGTATTAAGGAAGAGGTTAAAATCCTTTCAGAACAGATTTGCTTAAATTCACTGCATTGTTCATGAGGTAGGGTCCCAAAAAAGGCATGTTGAACACTTGGGGCAAAAATATCCAAAAATGGCCAAGTTATGCCACTAAGTTCAAAACCCCATTGCAGTACATTGAACTGCATACCTTATTTCCTCAGTTTGTGGTCCAGCTTTGACAAGTGAAGATGTGTCTGTAGTCCAAAGAAGATTACAGTGTCAGAACCCTGACGGGTAAGTAAGGGGGTGGGTGGATGGTGCTGAGTGGGAGGGTCAGGTGGGGGAACTAATGGTGCAACAGACACCGGTGGATTTTTTTTATAGGCTTAATAAACAAAAATGAGGGACGGATTTCAATACTGGGGGATTGGGCACCCCCAGTGTCAGTGTTATGTTTGGGGAGTGGGTGGTGGGCTATGAGAGGGAGGATCGAGTGGGGCGGGCAGTTTCAGGGGCCCAGGGGTGCCAGCAACAGACATCGATGGATGGTTTCCTTTGTTACAGTTTTTTAATTATGTATACTGTATATATATATATATATATATATATATATATATCTATATATCTATATATAGATATAGATATATATATATATATAGAGAGAGAGAGGGGTTGGGTGGGTAGGGGACAATTACAGGGGCCCAGGGTTGCCAGTAACAGACATCGATGTATGATTTTCTTTGTTACAGGTTTTTTTATGCCACTAAGTTCAAAATCCCATCGAAATACATTGAACCACATACCTGATTTCCACAGTTCGTGGTCTGGCTTTGAAGAGTGAAGACGTGTCTGCTGTCCAGAAATGATTACGATATCAGACTTCAGTGGATAAGTAAGGTCTTGAGGGGTGTGTGGGGTGGTGGGTGCTGAGTGGGAGGGTCGGATGAGAGGAACTAAAGGTGCAACAGACATTAATGGATTTTTTTACAGGGTTAATTAAAAAAAACATGAGGGTCGGATTTCTGTATTTTGGGTGATGGCACTGAGGGATTGGGCACCCCAGTGTCAGTGTTATTTTGGGGGTGTTTGCTGGGGTGCTGAGAGAGGGTTGGGTGGGGGACAGTTACAGGGGCCCAGGGCACCAGCAACAGATATTGATGGATGGTTTCTTTATTGCAGTTTTTTTTAAATAATATATATATATATAAAAAAAACGACATAGTAGAGAAACTGGGGGATTAGACACCCCAGTATCAGTGTTATGTTTGGAATGGAGTGGGGTGGTGGGTGCTGAGGGGGAGGGTCAGGTGGGGGGAACAGTTACAGGGGCCCAAGGGCACCAGCAACAGACATCGATGGATGATTTCCTTTGTAACAGGTTTAATTAGTGATATATACTGTATATATAAAAACAAGCATTTGTCAAAGCCGAATGTTGGCTTGCTGGCATTGGCATTGGTAGTGCAGGAGTTAGAGAGATGCATAATAGGAATGGCAGTGAAGTATTGAACTGATGCCAACCCACCCCCATGCTGCAGAGACTGACAGGCATTGGGGTGTCCTTTTGGGTGTTGGCCATAGTGCTCATGCCATTTCACCTCTCCTTATCCTGCAGACACCGACAAGTGTTGCAGTGTGCACTGGGGTCATCGGGCTTTACGCTCACCCCATTCCATAAGGAAATACACTGAGATGGGTGCAGTATAGGACAGTGGGGTGAACTTTGGAGCCAAAGCGTCCAAGGCACATCTTGATGATTGTCACTGGCTGCAGGGTGGGGGTTGGGGTGGAATGGCGTGAGCATTACGTCCGACAATCCCAAGTCACACCCCTGACACTTGTCAGTCTCTACAGGGTAGGGCGTTACAGTTGGAAACCCTAATGCCAAGGCATTTTCAGTCCAATATTTCAACATGGACTTTTTGTGACCCTACCTCATGAACAGTGGCACTATCAGTTTGTTAGCCGAAAGGTGATTTTTGCAGAGCGACTGTGCCATGTGGCGCCACGGTGCGAAAAAGACATTTGCACAGGATGTGAAAATGACAGCTGTACTCTAAGCGGGTGGTACAAAAATGGCAATGTTGAAAATCTGGAGAGAAAATATCACAAATGCATGACGGCACGAGCGTGCGTACAATCTGCCAATGCACGCTCGTAACACAGTCATTTTATGGAGTATCATCACCAAATTTTCAACATAGGCATTTTAGGACCTCTGCTCATGAACTGTGTCACTGTCATTTTCATACTCTGGCCCAAACACTGATTTCCCACAATGACTGTGCTATTGTGCGCCGGAAGTGTGGAAACACATTTTGGGCAGGGTGTGGAAAATGACAGCTGTACTGTTCACAAGGAGGTGTACAAAAATGACAGTGCTGAAAATCTGGTATTAAAATATTGCGAATGTGTGAAGTTATGAGCCTGCGTAGCAACTGCGCAACACACGCTCGTAAGACAGGCATTTGTTGGATTTTTCCACCAAATTTGGAACATAGGCTTTTTGAGAGGCTACCTCATGAACACTGGCACTGTTATTCCATTAATGGGTCCTGAAAGGTGATTTTGCGCATTAACTGCGAAATCATCTTTTGAGGCCGATTAATGCCATAACAGTGATAGAATTCATGAGGAGGGGCCCCAAAAACCCTATGTTGAAAATTTGGTGCCAAAATTCCAACAAATGCCCGAGATATGCAGCAAAGTTGAAAAAAACCTATTCATTCCATTATACAGCTTACCAGCATTTCCTCAGTTCGAGGTCGGCTTTGAAGAGTGCAGACGTGTTCCCGGTTCACACCAAAGATCGTGTGCCAGATTCCAGAGGTAAGTATGAATTGGGGAGGGTGTGGGGAGGCAGGGTGTGCAGTGGGTGGAGTGCGGGTGGGGGGCAGGAGACTACGAGGGACACTTTTTTTTTGTTCACGGGGAAAAAAACTAACATTCTTGGGACAGTTTTTCTTTTCCGAGAACTTGCTACGCTAGGGTGGGCTCCTGGCATGCCACCTAACTGTTTTGGGGGTTTCTGCAGCCGGCGGAGGATTGGGCACCTCGTCAGCTGACAATGGGGTGGTTATGCAGGCGGTTGAGCACCCCATTGGCACACAATAATGAAAGCTGAGGGGAGGCAAGAGCCGAGGGGATTGGGCACCCCCCTTGGCATATAGGAAATGAGGGGGCTGCTGTATGCTGACGGGGAGTGAGCTCCCCATCAGCAAATTTGTGCGGCCACAGAAAGCCGGCTGGGGGATCGGGCACCCCCAAAGTCGGCCACCATGCTGCTAATGTGGCGAGCACACAGGAAGGGTCTGCTGCGTCTGACGAGCTTTGCTCGGATTGCAGTGGACCTTTCTCTAGACGTCTTCGTCACATTAGCATGCATGATGTGGCACCGGAATGTAGGCTTATTGGGGAATGAGGGACGCACCTACTGATGCATGCCCTCCATTCACCCAACAGCGGCCGCACCTCCAAATCTGCACTGTCCCATGATGTTGACTTGCGAGCGAGCGCGGCAAGCCAACATAAAAACTAAATGGTGGAAACACTGGGGGATTGGGCACCCCTAGTGTCAGTTTTATGTTTGGGGTGGCAGTGTGGGTGAGGGTGCTGAGAGGAGGGTCGGGTGGGGAAGAGTTATATGGGCACCAGTGTTAGGGTTTGATACAGCAGCTGCACATCGGTGACATGAGTAGCAAACTTCTGGTGTGCAGCTGGTAACTGTTTTGAAAACTGATCGGCTGTTTGCTGACATGGCTTCATGCAAATCAAAGGACCGAAGCCCTCTCTGATTGGAGCACCTTCGGTCCTTTGAAGTACATGCAGTTTCAGCCAACAGAGCAGAGAGTTGCATCACCACCACAATGCATGGTTATTGGTCTAGACTGCTGAGCCCCTGGTATTGTGAACTGCAATGGACTCAGCAGTGACACACCTTCAAAATCCCCTTGCACTCATCACAAAACATTTGTTGCATCTGCAACAAACATAAAATGGAGCACTTTAGCCTTTCAGCTAGAGGGAATTTTTGATCAGCTTAATGATTAGAATTGGTGTGCGCAGGAATAAGGATTCCTGGTTTGACTCTCAGTAAGCACTGACTCTGTATCTACCAAAGCAGAGAGGGGAGAGATATATAGAATAATACATGGGGTGGTGTGTGTAACCAGAATATAATTACTAGGACTTGTTTTTTCCCTTATAATTTGCCATTATATCCAGCTGGTTATAATGGCAAACATGCACTGGATTTCCAGTGGTGCAGGCATACGCCAACCTCCGGTGTTCCCTTTCTCAGCACCACGCACAATAATTTACCATCAACTCTTTACTGCAACTCGCACTTGATGGTAAGTTAAATTAAAAAAAAAAAAAAAGGACTGGCTTTTTCAGGCACTGCCTCCACTACATATCCTGCATTAAAATATATATAAAAAAAAAAGAAGGTGAAAGTTTCCAGTCGCTTCAGACCTCAGACCGCACTTCATCCTGGTCAGACTGCATCTGACAACAGATGTATCTTTATTTTATATAATTGCCGTGGCAAAAAAAAAAGTTCCCCAGCAATTATATAAAATAAAGGCTGGGTACATGTGCAAAACTTGAATTTTATACACACCCTTGGTGTGGGATGCCTTTATAAACCCCTCAAGCTTTGCTGTTGGGGTTTATGTGGTATTCCACACCTCGGGTGTATGTAAAATTCTCTTACAACCTCCTACCCAGTCATTATTCTATATGTTATGCATATCCATGGTGTGTGATGCTACATAAACCCTGAGAGTTAAGCTCTAAGGTTTTATACAAGCATCACACAGTGTGGTACCCACCACCCCATGTCTTATTTTATATAATTGCTGGTGTCAAAATCTAGGACTAGTAAATAAAATGCCCCCAGTCTCCACTAGAAAAAACTATGAAATGCCCCCCCCCCACCAATTCTTCCTGGAAAACATTTTGTCAAACGTCCTAAAATGAAATACCTTTTTTGAACATGTAAAGTAATGAAAATGTCCTTGTAAACAGCTTCTTAAAGTTTCTGAGTTCGAAAACTTGGTTGTCATGGTGATCCTGAGTGAGGTGCACTAAGAGTAGTGTTGCTTGGATAGTATCCTGAGCAATCTGGATCCACCAAATACTACCATTTTGGCAGGATAGTGGATCTGTCAGATAGCAGCAGCTACCCTACCATGGATCCGACCCCCTGGATCTACATCGGATCCTGCGTTATCCAATTTTGGATCCAGGGATCTGGCATTGGATAATGCTGGATCCAACCTGGGATCTGACCTCTGAATCCAGCCAGATCTTGGATCAGATCCTGCCCGGATAGTGCCACCATCCAACGGAGCACAGTCGGATCCATGGGGGCACTATTGGAGCAACACTAGCAAAGAGCCATGAGAATAAGGGAGCATGACAGTGCGTGAGCGAGAAAGCAAGGCGTGGGGAGGGTAAATAACTAGTTTACCATTTTTATGTTTCCTTACACATGCATGTGCAGCAAACATTTTGCTATGATGACCAGCATTTCAGAGGTGTGTCACTGTCAAGTCCAATGAAGCTCAAGCTACAGGGGGAATGGCAGTGCCAGACAAATAACCAGCCAGGCTGAGCGTGACACTGGTCAGTGCTTGCAGAGCAGACATTTCTCATAGATGAAAGGAATCAGACACTCTAGTTAGACAGCAGCTGGCTCATTTTATCTAGATAACGCTGCCCAGCAATCAGCTGAGCAGTGTTGTGATCAGCCTAGCCCCCCCCCACATCTGGTCTGAGTACAGGAAGCATCCCAAACAGCCCTCCAGTCTTTCCTTGGCTAGATCCTCTATTTCCCAACAAGAACTGTCTGGTATCTTCCCATACCTCCCTGGTCCCAGTCAGTTATTTTCCCCAGCAAAGAAAGCGGGGTCCCTGCTACTGAGCACAACTCCTAGTGGAGGCACTCTGTGGGCACCGAGGTATGCATCGTGTCTGCTAAATCAAGGAAAATTGATTTCTTTAAGTGCAGATCATGGAGGTTTGCCTCAATGTGTTCCCTTTTAGGTCTGTTTTTCCCCCTTTTTATAGTATTGTTCCTCATTGTATGCTTATAAGGGGTGGTGGGGTACCCTGAATTCAAGCTTTGACTCTTTTAAGGGAATTGGGGGAAGGGATTAAACTCTACTGTACTTAAATCATCATCTTCCTTTTATTGTCCTCCTCCCCTTCCCTCCCTTGCTAAGCTCCAAGAATCACTTATCTACTCTAGGATCTCTGAAATCCCCACCATCTCAAATTCCCTCTCCCCATCTCTGTTACAACCTGGTTTTAGGAAGAATCATTCTACTATGTCCTCCTTACTATGCATCACAGGTGCCATTCTTGCTGGCATGGACCAGGGTCACATTACTGCTGTGCCATTTTTGTCAACTTGGCCAAAGCATTTGACTGGTGTCCCATTCACTACTGCTTCGCAAGCTCCACACAATTGGACTTGCCACTCCAACAGTAAACTGGTTCAGCTCCTACCTAATGAACCAGTGTCAGTCTGTTCAGGTAGGCTCTGCCCTATCTTCTCCCCTCCAAATCCTTGCAGGGGGTTCCCCAAGGTTCTGTCCCTGGTCCCCTCTTATTCTCCCTGTTTATTAACGACCTCTCTTCAGCTTGCTCATGTGCACAGATAAATATGTATGTATGCGGAAGACACGATCATCTTTACTACGGGACCCTCTACCAGTGATATAGAGATCCTCCCCTCCAAAGTGATTTCAACAGCATGATCAACTGGATCCAGGCTAACAACCTGCAGGTAAATACGAAGAAAATTGTTGCTATGACCATTGGTCTAGACAGAAACTCGCAACTATCCTGTCCCTCCCTGTTTCCTCCTCCCTGATTGTTCCCCTCTCACAAATATATCTGCATACAAGTACCTTGGTGTTTGGCTAGACAATAAACTCGGCTATTCAGTTCATATCGACACAATGCATGCCAAACTCCGCCCAAAACTAGGTGTAATGTACTGCAGTAAATGACTGCATTTCCCTTTCTGTGCATCATGAATTGGTCACTAAAACTATCCTCCCTGTGCTGGATTATGTGGACATTGTCTGTGGCTCAGCCCCTGCCTCTTCCCTTGCCAGACTTGATGCCCTCCTTAACTCCTTTTGCCATTTTGCCACTGGCTCCCCATTCTGTGCTTGCTACTGCTCCCTCTACTCATCACTTTCTATCCCCCATCTCTCCCACCGCCGTCGGACATGCTCCTTAGTTTTTATTGCCAAATACTGGTTCGGTTTATTACCTTCCTATCCTCACTTCTATCCCCGGTCAGCCTCTCCCCTTACCCCCTCCGCTCTACGGCATGCCATTTTCTCTCTCTCTCTCTCTCTCTCTCACTAACACTTTTCAGCAGGTCAGTCTGCTTTCTCCTTCTGATTACCCTCTCTCTGGAACAAACTCTCTCCTACTCTCCTGCTAGCCATCTCTCTCCCAGTACTCAGGCGCCTGCTCTGAAGTGAACTGGCAGCTTCATGCCATTGCCCTGTAGCCCCTCACTGATTTAGCTCTAGCTAATCAGGTGCTTTGTCTTTCTCCTTTTCTGCCCCACCTATAAAAAATTCTGTTTTGTCCAGTTGTATCTATGAATTGTATTCCTGAATTCTGACTGTATTTCAGCTATTCATTATTATGTAAGCTTTCCCAATTATTGCACATTTATGTACTTTGTACTGCACTCCGGATTTTGTACTTTGACTGTGTTATTATATGTTTATATAGTATGTTAATTCCATCTTGTATACTGTTTCTTACTGTTTTTCTCCTTGGGTCGCACCTGTAAATGAACCTTGGCTCAGTGTGCCTTTCTTGGTTACCAAGTTTAAATAAATAAATAAATTGTCACTTGATTGCATTGGGACTTTGTTCGGGACTCTGTTGATTGCCTGGGTTGATTCTTCACAGTTGTCAATCAACCCCCGTGGCTGCTTAGTAGAGTGGTGCAAACTTCCTTTCTGAAATGTGTGATGCATGTACATATAGTTTGCATTTGTAGTAGTGGTCTTAGGCCAGCAGGTAAGCTGGTAAGAAGCAATTGGCAGGTGGGAGTCTGTGTGTGGGTCCATGTGGCGGGCTCAGGAGAGGCAGCCTCCTCTGAGTTGGGGCTGGCAGTTGAGGTGGCCCAGCATTGTGGAGTCACTGCAGACCTCCCTCATACATGGCTCAGAAAGATGATTGGGACCTGGACAAGCTCCTGGACTCAGACTGGGAGAGGCAGCAGAGGAAGGTGAGGGCCACCAGGGATGTGGAGAAGCCTGGTGCGGGCAGGGGCAGGATTTGTGGCAGCAGCAGCGCTGCCTAGATCTGGTAAAGAAGGAGAGAAGTGCAGGCAGAGGGTAAGAGAAGGATGGCAGATCACTCCTTCACAAATGGTGGAGAAAGACAGAGCAGCACAATGCATGGGTCTCTGCACAAAACATGAAACTAACCCATCTTGGCTGCTCTACTGAGCAAAGCTCCATACACAGCTAGCTGATGGAGAGAGCTCTTTGGCTGGGCTCGGAGATCATTTTCTTTAAAGAAGTACTGAAGGAAATGAAGTTCTGTTTATGTATGGTGGTGAGAATGGAGGAAAGCTGTGAATGCTGGAGATGCCAACATTTCAGTGTGCTGACCAAACAGTGAAACCATTACAGCAAAATCCCTCACAGCAACGATTTTGACAGGTTTCAAAATTGTCGCTTTGAGGGACCTGAGGACGAAATTTTGTCCTTTCACCGTGTGTTGCCCCCTCCCCCCTTCAAATCAGTTCCAACTCAGAGTTGATAATCTTTAGAAGGGGGGGGTGTGGGGGATGCAGCCCCCCACATGGGGTGTTCAGGAGGCACAGCCCCCCGAAGAGAAACACTCAAATGTCGGACAGGCGAAATTTCACCAGTCGACATTGGAGATCTCGCTATGCCGAACTTCAACAACAGTGTTGTCGATTCAGCATAGGTAAACCCAACATTTCCAACTGGCTAACTTTCTCTACTCCAGTATTAGTCATTCATAGGCTTAATAGGTTAGTACAGAGCTTAAAGACCGAGGACCATTGTAGCTCGCTGGTTGGTTTAGCTATACCCACAATTTGAATTCTCCACCAGAAACTTATCTAGTCTGTTCTTGAAATCAGACATATTACTGCTGGCCACTACTTCCATTGGGAGTTCATTCCACACCCTCACAACTCATAGGCTAAACCAATATTTTCTTTTCTTAGTATGGTAACTTACCTTGACTAGCTGTAATGGATGTGCCCTTGTACAGTATTTCTGCTCCATCAGGACCAGTCCTAACTGCTCCCATAATCCTATGTCTTTTAAGGCCCTGAAAATTAGGCACATACGCCCCCCAACCTTCAGTACTCCAGGGAAAACAGCCCCAGTGCCTCCAATCTCTTCTCATAATCCCTGCACCTTGTGTCCTTTATCATGCGTGTGGCCCTTTTCTGCACTTTTTCCAGTGCTTTAATTTCAGTTCTTCCCCCTGGAGACCTGAACTGTGCACAGTACTCCAAATGGGGCCTCACCAATGAAGTATACAGTGGAAGCAGGACCTCCCTGCCTCTTCTCATAATGTGTCTATTGATACAATACAGAATATTGCCAGCCTTTTTGATCACCTGGATGTACTGTAGTTTGAAACTCAGGTCATTACTAATTCTAATACCGAGATCCCTTTCATCTGCAACTTCTGTTGATACTGACCCATTTAAAACATATTTAAATTTTCTGTTCTTGTTCCCAAGGTGCATCACCGTACACTTATCCGTATTAAATGCAAGTTTGTAATAATTTGCCCATTTCTCCAATTCCCCCAAAGCAGCCTGTAGTATATTAGCCTTGTTAGTATTGTTCACAGCTAGTTCAATTTGGGTGTCATCCGAAAACTTGGATTCCCATACATTTCAGTTGGTAGTTATAGAAGAGATATATATATATATATATATATATATATATATATAGAGAGGCAGGGGCCAAATAATGACCCCTGGGACACACCACTGGCCACCTCTGCCCACTCAGGGTATGAACCTCTGATGCAGACTCTCTGCTTCCTATTGGTCAGCCATGACTCTATCCACCGTGTTATATTCCCTTGTATTTTATGCTCAATAAGGGCAACAATTAGTTCCTCATGCAGGACTTTGTCAAATGCTTTTAAAAAATCTAAGAAAATGACATCTACCAAGTCCCCACGATCCAGTGCCTTGCTGACTTTACCATCAAAATCTAACAGATTAGTCTGACAAGAATGGCCCTTGGTGAACCCATGCTGAGCCCAATCAATGCCCCCTGCAGGAGCATAATGTCTGTGATATGGTCCTTGATATACCTTCAAGGACCTTTCCCAGTGCACTTGTCAGGCTGACCGACCTGTAATTGCCCACATCCTGTTCTGTTCCTTTTTTGTGTATTGGCACCACATTCGCCCACCTCCAAACCTCCAACACCTCCCACTGGTTTATAGAATACTGAAAAAGAGCAGTCACTGGCCCAGCTAGTTCTACCGCCATTTCCCCAATGACCCTCGGGTGCAACCCATCTAGACCCTGGGCCTTGTTCTGGTCCAATCTTGACAATATTTGCCTTATGTCTGCAGTGTCTAGCAACAGGCTATGTTCCTCTACAGTATCTAAATGGGTTCTGCTTTTGACCCCATGCGTTTTTGTGTTAAATACTGAGGTAAAGCACCTGTTATAGTGTTCAGCCATAATCTGATTGTCAGTAATTAATGTCCCGTTTGTATTCTTCAGCGGGCCAATTGTTTTTGCCCCATCCCTTTTGTTGTTAATGTACCAATAAAAGGATTTGTAATTATCTTTAACCCTCCTTGCCAGTCTAAACTCGTGGTTGCGTTTAACATATTTGATGGCACTTTTAGTTTCTTTCAATGCCTCCTTATACACACCTCAACATGCCTGGTGGCCATTTTTCTTAGCCCCTGGATAAGCCTTGTTTTTCCTTTTAATACATTTCCTGACCCTGGATGTCAGCAATGGTGGTGAATCTCTAGCTCTGTTATTATGTTTCCTTCTGGATGGTATATACTTACGTATCAACTCAGCAATTTTCTTATCTAATAGATCCCACATGTGTTGCAAGGACTGGTTTTCAAAGGTGTCCCCCAGTTCGATCTAGCTAGTTCCATTTTCATAGCCTGAAAATCCGCTTTTCCATAATTGAGTAGAGCAGTTTCCCCTGTGTGCATAACCTTGCCTCCCTCTACACAAAATACTACAATGGAATGGGTGCTGGATCCCAGAGGTGCCAATACCCTACAGTCCTGTAAGTTGTCAATCATGTTACTCAGGACCAAGTCCAGTACATGATGCCCCCTGGTGTTATTCAGTACAAACTGTTCAACTCCAGCCAAGTTGAATGTTTCCATGAAATGTGCTTCAGTAGAAGTTTTAGTCTTTAAGTTAACCCAGTCAATGCCAGGGAGATTAAACTTTCCCAGCAGAATTACATTCTCAGTCATAGGTAGTTTGTTGATAAAGTCTAAAAGTTTGGTATCCTCCTGGTGAGAGTTTGAGGGTGGTCTATGCACAACTCCAGTGTTGATCTTAGTGCTGTTGGATGGGTAAAGTTTAATCCATAATAACCCAGGAGGAAGAAACAGATAGGGAGCTGATGCTAGCCATTCAAAGGATGGCAGACAAGGGTGAGGTAGTACTGGTTGGAGACTTCAATATTCCAGACGTGGACTGGAGCATCCCAGCAGCAGCATCAACTAGGAGCAGATTTATCCTGGACTCCCTTCAGGGTGCCTTCCTCAAGCAACTGGTCATGGAACCAACTCGGCAGAAGGCAATACTGGACCTTGTGCTCACAAACAGGGACAGTGTGATGGGGGTAACAGTGGGGGAGCACCTGGGTAACAGTGACCACCAGTCATTGTGGTTTGAAATCACAGAAAGAGCAGAACCAAACCACACAAAAACACGTATCCTGGATTTTAGGGGGGCAGACTTTGGGAAAATGGGGAGATACTTGAAAGAAGCATTAAGGGGAATGGGACAGGAATCAGGAGTTGAGGAACAGTGGGCAGTATTTAAAATGGGATTATAAGAACAACAGAATTATGCATTAAGCAGGTTAGCAAGAGGAAAAGGAAGAGGAGACCATTATGGTTTTCCAAAGAGGTAGCAAAGAAAGTGAAAGCCAAAAAGATTGCATTCAGGCAATACAAAAAGACACAGGCAGAAGGGGATTAGAGAAGTACCAGGAGAAACAAAGGAGGCAGGAAATCAGTAAGGAAGCCAAAGCTCAGACAGAAGAACATATTGCAAAATTAGTGGGTAAAGGGGACAAAACCTTTTACAGGTACATAAGTGAAAAAAGAAAGACAAAGGGAGGGATAGTGAGACTGAAGGGGGAGGATGGGAGCCGCGTGGAGGATGACAACAGTAAAGCTGACATATTGAACAGGTATTTCTGCTCAGTCTTTACTAAGGAAGAGGGGGGTAATGGTTCTGAAGGGGGTACAAGGGTGAGAATGGTGCAGAAATGGACACAAGTCCCTTTACAGAAAGGGTCCTGAAGGAACTGGAAGTAATAAGAGTTGATAAAGCAATGGGGACAGATGGGTGCACCCCAGGGTCCTTAAAGAACTAAGAGAGGTGGTGGCTGAACCTCTGGCTATCCTGTTTAGCCAATCACTGGAAACAGGGAGGTACCCAAAGACTGGAGGACAGCAGATGTAGTCCCCTTATACAAAAGTGGGAACAAAGAGGAAGCAGGGAACTACAGACCAGTCAGCCTCACCCTCGGTAGTGGAAAGATCATGGAAGCACTACTGAAGGAGAGATTGGTGGAACATCTGGTTGTCAATGGACTACAGGACCCAAGGCAGCATGGTTTCACGGGGAGGTCATGTCAGACCAACCTCATTGAATTTTTGACTGGGTGACTAGGGAGGTGGATCAGGGAGGGCAGTGGACATGGCCTATCTGGACTTCAGCAAGGCCTTTGACACTGTGCCACATAGAAGACTATTACACAAACTGGGGAATATGGGTGTGGGCAGGACAGTAGTGTGGTGGGTAGGTAACTGGCTGGGTGGCAGGACACAGAGGGTGGTGGTAAATGGCTGTCACTCCACAGAGGGAAGAGTGACCAGTGGGGTACCACAGGGATCAGTGCTGGGACCGGTCCTATTCAACATCTTCCATCAGTGACATTGCACAGGATCTAGAAGGCAGAATTTCACTGTTCGCTGATGACACAAAGCTCTGTAACAGAGTAGACACACCAGAGGGTGTAGACAGAATGAGAAGGGACCTGTAGAAACTTGAAGAATGGTCAAGGGTTTGGCAGTTGAAATTCAATGCAAAAAGTGCAAGATAATGCATATGGGGCACAAAACCCTGGCACAATATATCAGTTGGGGGTGAGGATATGGCATGCACCAAGCAGGAAAGGGATCTTGGGGTTGTCATCTCTGATGACCTCAAGGTAGAAACAGTGTGACAAGGCATCAGGTAAAGCAAATAGGATGCTGGGATGTATAGGCAGGGGCATCACCAGCAGGAAAAGGAGGTCATAATTCCGCTATACAAGACACTAGTGAGGCCCCACCTGGAGTACAGTGTACAGTTCTGGAGACCATACCTACGTAAGGACATAGACAGGGTAGAGAAGGTTCAGAGGAGGGCAACAAAGATGGTGCATGGATTGCATCACAAGTCCTATGAAGACAGGTTGAAGGAACTGAACATGTACTCCCTGGAGGAGGGAGGAGAGGGGATATGATGAGAGACATACAAGTATCTTACAGGGAGGAACAGGGTACAGAAAACACTATTTTTAAGTGAAAAAGATGTTTCAGGACTAGAGGGCATGGGATGAAGTTGGAGGGAGGACGATTCAGAGGAAACATGAGAAGAATTTCTTCACAGAACGGGTGGTGGACAAGTGGAACACCCTGCCAGAGGAAGTGGTGGGGCTGAAACAATCACGGGATTTAAGAATGCATGGGATAGACATAAAGGAATTCTAGCGGTCAGGGGTAAGGGGAAATAGACTTCTAGGAAAACAAACTGAACTTACAAGCTCAAAGGGGCAGACTGGGTGGGCCATAGGCCCTTATCTGCTGATACTGTCTATGTATGTATGTATCTATGTAACTCTGATGCCATCCAAGTAGAAGTATCTATCAGCTCAGATAAAATAGTGTCCGCTACATACAGGGCCACCCCACCTCCCCTTGTATCAGGTCTAGCTCTATAATATAAATTGTGGCCAGCAATGTACCTGTCCCAGTTGTCATCACTATTCCGCTATGTTTCAGTGATTGCGCATATCTGTACTTTATTCTCATGAGGGTGTATAGGAGCTCATCAAATTTCTTTATTAGACTGCTAGCATTGAGTAATAAGCAGTTTCATTTTGATACTGCTATCGGTCTAGAAGGGTCCCTCCTTCTGCTGGAGGCTCCCTCTATACTGCATGCTACCCCTTGTCCCCGCTGCTAAGGAGTTTAAATTATTATCAATTGCCAGCTTTAACTTGTTGGCCAGTATTCTCTTGCCCTTCCTGTTTAAATGTAGCCTGTCTTGTGCAAACATGCCAGGGTCCTGAAAATGAGACGCAAGAGTCCAAAAGTTAAACTCCAGCACTAAAACTGGCTTTTCAACTGCTCAAAATGCCATTCTGTTAGTTAATTGAGTTGTTGAAGCGAAAAAGAGCATTTCTTTGCTTTCAGGAACAATACATATTTTGAAAAAAAAACAAAACATTTTTTTTACAGAATTATTCCTCATTTTGTAAGAGACGAAGGGGTGGTGGGTAGAGGTGGGCTGCCTACAAGGTGTCTGTACCACAGGACTATTTCCCTGTTCTCCCCTTTTCCAATCTTGTCCCACTAAGGATAACATATTTTTATTTATTATTCTGCCAGTGCCTTTCCATGTCTTTCTCCAGCCCTTCTAGTGTCACCTGGTAGTGGAGTGGCAACACCTCTCCCTCTGCAAATGTGTGCAGTGACTGAAGCCAGCCAGAAAATGTCTGTTACCACAGTTGCATTGTTTTGTTTTTTTGTTGACGTGGGCCAAGTCTCTGGTGACTGTCTTGGCAGCAGGAGGGGTTCATTTCATGAAGTTGTGAGTCATTGATGCCACTCTCCATTAAGTGTGGGTGGTCTGACCAGTATGGTTGTCTTCAGGTGAGTCAACTGTTAACGTGTGCCCTCCCCTTTTGCTTTCCCATCCAACTATAACATTGGAGCTGAGGGACAGTTTGAATGGATAGTGGGGAGCTTGTGTGTGTAGCGCATCCAGTAGGGACTACAAGCAAGGCAGCAGTAATCCAGTACAGGGGACCTGCCTCAGTGGTCAACAGTAAAATCTAAGGTGTCAGACTTGCCAGAGCACCCTCTGTATAGGGGAGGAGGTATCAGCAGAAGCCAAGCTCAAAAGGAGGGTCAGAGTCGATTTTAGGTGAACGAGTGTGAACCAAGAAGTGCCAGCCAGATGGTCTAAGCAAGCAAGCAGCACACAGAACAGCCACTGGAGTGGAGATCAGAAGTGCACTCTACAGCAGGGAGCTGCTGGACCTGGAGAGAGTGATGACTCTGATGAGTGGAAAAGAAGAGAGAGCGAGAAAGAGAGTGAGAGAGAGAGAGAGTGGGTGAAGTCCGGAGGCAGAGGGTGAGAGTCTCTCTGACTATTGAGGTAATTTAAGTGCAGCAACTAAAGAGTGGCCTTGGCATGAGAAGATGAGGCGAAGACAATTGATGAGTGAAAAAACTTGAGAGAGTCTGCAACCCTGAAAAAAGGGATATTTTCTATTGGGGAAAAGGGTACTTGATGTTTTTGTTCTGGTAGTGTCTGTCTGAACTGAATTTTATTGTATTGTATAACCTGCCTCGTAGGCGCACCCTCCAGGAATGTTCTTTTGGGAGCTGAAAAGACCCTGGGTCAAAGACGTCCATGTAAGTATGGGGGGCTACTACAGCAGGGGCAACAGTTATACACAGAAAGCAGGAGGGGACAAGCCTCAGCCAACTGCTGATCTAAAAGGCACTGTGTGTGAGCACAAATCTTGCCATTCAGGGAAGTCAATGGTAATGCCATATTTAAATGTCAGTGCTTCACTTTTAAGTGACCAAAAAGGTTTGGAGGGATGGGGTGCAGTAAGTGCATCATTCTATTTCTGTAGGAAGTGTTTTGCCCTAGTTTGCACAACACGGTTTGGGGGCACAGCTGCACAGACTATGCCGATGGGATGGGGGCCCATGGTTGCTGCCGTGCATAGGGCCCATGGCTATGTAAATCCAGACCTGCACTAAAATACTGTACAGCACAGCACAGTACAGTGCCCCCAACAAACATTCATGCAGAGCTGAGCCTTAAGCAGTGGGCTGAGTGTAGACCAGAGCAGACTGCTGATCAGTGTATCAACTGTTCAGCCCCTGTTCTGGGCCTGTACAGCAGTGCACACCAGGAAGAACTGTCATTTGTGACCAGAATGAGTGACCATCAACAGAGCCCGAAGAAAGCCCTTGAACCCCGCCTGTCAGCCCCCTCATCGAGCCCAGCATAGGACCACTAAATACATTCATACGTACCTGGGGAAGAGAGATGGCCTGCAGGTATTTAGGTCCGTTGCTAGGTCTTGGTTGGGGATCTGGGCCTTCATGGGTCCATGGACTGTGTGGTAGGGCCTCACGAGCATTTCTGTTTCATCACCAGGCAGTACTGTGAGGCCCATATTGTGACTATGTATTGTGAATATCCTAAAAGCAAAGACCCAGCACTCGTGTACAAAAGAAACCAAAATCAAACAGCAAGTGCAGAATAATTTATTATGGAAAGATGTGCCTGGACAAACAGCTGACAGCCCCAGTGCTTCAACCCAAAATGAGGTCTTTGTAAGGGGGGCTGGTCTAAGGAGTAACAGACATTCACCATTTTAAACAATTCAATTAAAGTGACACTTACCCATAAAAGCGATAATACATTGTTACAACATTTCCAAAATATAAAACTAGCAGGTTCAATAGAAAACTAAAAGTCCTCTCATACACAAGCTGAAAAATCCTTATTTTTTATGTGTCAGATATTGCATGTTTTATATAGTAAAGTAAGCCAGGTTATCATCTGTTGAAGAGAGACTTTGTAAACAGTTCCAAGAAAAGACAAGTTACTGTAAGCAGAAAACTGAAATGAAAATCAACAGAAGAATGGCTGAAATTAGATAAAGTAAGACGGAAAAAATGAAAACGTAAAAAGTATACTAGGGAAAAAAAGACGGGTTGACAGTGTGAGCATAGCAAATATTATGTTGTTTGGAATGAAGAGCACTGAAGGTTTCGAGAGAACAAGAAGGGATGGGGAATATAAGTATTCAGGACAGAAAAAATAGTTCAAAAATGTTTATTACTATAATTTATTGGAATTGGGGGGGTCTAACATTCAGAGTGAGTGAAAAAAAGTACTATTAAAACAATTAATGAAAAAATTAATATAAAAGTAAGTAAACAGAAATTAAATCGGTTATACAAACAAAGGAGAATACAGTAATAGGGTGATCACATTACTTAGAATTACTCTACCACCAGCCCAACACAGTATTAGACTGAACATGTGCTCAGTAAGCCCATCCTCATCCCCCAATCAACTTCTGGTCAGTCTGCTTTTTCCAGCTGCTTCCCTTTCCTCTGGAACCAGCTTACCTCTGACATTCACCTTCCCCCTCGCTCCCTATCCTCAGGCGCCAACTCCAGTTCACTCCTGTACTGTACAGGCCCTGGGAAAACACAATACTGGGGCTGGGAAACCAGTCACACTGAACACCAAGAGCTCTGTCTGGAGCTTGGTGCAAGAGGTATGCTTCTAAATAACTGTATCATACGAGATTCTAATCTATAACTTTATTTTTACTTTCCAGGCAGAGTCTGTGGCAGACTACCTACATGTGCAAAAAAATTATGCTTTTCAGAGGTTTACTGCACTGTCAGGTCCAGCGCAGCTGAGACCACACTGTGCTCGACAGTGACATGCCAGTGATCAGCAAGGCTGAGCATGACACTTTTCAGCGCTTGTAGTTAGAAGCTTCTTGTAGTGAAAGGAGGCAGCTGTACCTATCAGCTTCATCCTTTCATCTACGAGGCGCCGCCCAGAAGCCAACTGAGTTACCTCTTGATGAGCCTGCTCTTCTTCCCTCCCCCCGCACACTGTCTCTTGTATTTAATCAGTATAGTTTGATTTTCTTCTCCTGTTGTTTGATATTTAAAAGTTAAAATCCCCAGTATGTTGCCGTATCACTTATCCCAAGAGTTAAGACTGACTGAACCTGTTGGTCTGATCATGTCAACTAAGTTTGTTTCAACTAACACTGGTAATGCATTTTATTTAACATTTGCAGTAAATTAGAAATCCCCTACCCCCAGCCCTGGTTTGTTGTCCTGGTCTTGAATCACTAGTGTTCATGTCAGGTTGCCCCAAGTAGCCTGCCAGTCTTATCATGTCTCCACCTGACTGACTAACTAATGTTTAAATAACAAAAAAACAAAGGAGGGAAAGGAGCTACTTCTCCAGACCTTCAGCTCCCCCCACGGAGCACGGAGCACGGACAACATCACGGCGGGCCATTAAGAGGTAATTAAACTACCTCTACACCAGCACCTTTGTGGGGGGGGGGGGTTAGACCATCGACACACTGCACATGTTGACTGCCCCACCCATCCACCCTGGGTCATCACAACCTAAATAGGCACTGGCCTATAACATCAATTTACTAAGTCCCCACTTTCCCATTTGCAGATTATACCTGCCAGCCACTAGAGGGACCCATACCCTTCCACCTCAGGCCTACTACCTGTACTCTGCCTACCTACTTCCTGGAATCCCTCCTATCACCTTTTCCCACTCCACTCCTCCCACACACTACCTCTGCCCACACCTTCACCAGCTCCTCATTTACTGTACCAAATTTATATCCTGACCCACCACTTCTCCCCTGTACCAACACCCAGTGACCACTAGGAGTCGCTATATCTCACCCCTGCTAAGGCCCAATCCCAGCCTGCTTCAGACCCCCTGAACATGGGTCACTGCCCTCACTCAGGCATTTTTCTTGCTGTCCTGATAGAGACTTGAACCCTGTATCCTGTCCACCAGAGTCCGTGTCACTACCACTAATCCAAAGTGGCAGCCACATTTTCTAGAAGACAACCCAGATACTTCTACCTCCTACCCCACTACCGCCAGTAAACCATGTTAGTTCACCTCCTCCTAAACTCCCTCCCCCTCACTCTCCTTCTAGTACCTTCATCCCTCCAGCCTGACATCCCCCCTGTCTCACAGGAAATTGCACCATTAATTCCCGCCGACATAGTTCTCACTCACCCTACTATGTCCATGTACACTGGCCTACAGCATCCATCTCCTGGCCACTCCCCCACCTCCCTCCCAGCCCATCCCTGGTGGCACATCATTCTCGTTCTCCCTACCTTACAATCCCTACCCATCCCCTGCTCCCTGATGGTCCCACCCCCATCTCCTCTTATCTGCAGGCAAAAATCATATCACCACGCCCTGGCCAGAGCTATTGTCCTCTTACTACTCTTAACAGGCAATATCCACCCTAACCCTGGCCCCACCCTGACCTGCCCACCTGGTGGAGTCCCCGATCTGAATATTGCCTCCATGAATATATGCAGCGTCTTGAAAAAATTTGACTCCCTCCAATGCTGGGTCACGCTGCACAAACCTGACATCATTGCGCTGGTGGAAACGTGGCTATCCAAATCCACCCCTGACACTTTTATCGCCCTCCCCGGCTACACCCTCTACCGTGAGGATCGAGTAACCAAACGTGGGGGTGGCTGTGCTATCTACACCAGGGACTCTCTCACTGGGCTCGCCCTCCCTGCTCCGGACCTGGTAAGTGGGGCACAGGCCCTTACCATTAAGCTTACCCCGGACCCCACCAGGGCTCCCCTTTATCTCACCGCTGCCTATATACCGCCCAGGAACCAAAACCCAGCACTATTATCATTAACTGACTATCTTGCCACCCTCCCTCACAGTGCTGAACAAGTCATTGTGGGGGACCTTAACGTGAACTGGCTGAGCCCCTCCTCCACCTCTACCTGGGACTCCTTCTCAGCCCTTGATCTAACACAACTTGTCTCCCAACCCACTAGAGTGAACCCTATGAGAGGTACCAGCACCCTCCTAGATGTCATCATCACAAACCACCCCCAAAAAATTCTGGACATCCAAGTCCTCCCTGATTCACTCAGTGACCATTCCCCAGTGCTGTTCCACTGGATGGCCACCTCACCCCGACCCACTGCCCTGTGCACACCTCGCCGGCATTTCAAACCGTGTGGTCTGAAAAACCTTAAACAATACCTTGACCAGCAAGACTGGTCCCCCATTCACCGCGCTCCTGATATTGACACTGCCCTTGCCTTCTTTACCCAAACCTTTAGTAAAGCCTGTGACCTCTTTGCTCCCCTCTCAGCCGTCCAAACCAAAAAACATAACCTGCCCTGGGTTACTCCTGCCCTTTTACAGCTGCTCAGGCATAGGGATAATTTATGGCACCTTGCCATAGAAACTGGGCGACAAGCAGATAGACAGGCCTACAACGCTGCACGGAATAAGTGCACTTGGGCAATCAGGAAAGCCAAGGCCGACCACTATCAGGCCACCCTACCGCCTCCTGGGGCTGCTCCCGTACTTTCTGGGATAATGTCAAACAATTGAGTGGGAACACTCGCTCCCCTTCCCCATCCCAGATTATTACTGACAACACCACCCTAACGGACCCTGCAGACATTGCAAACCTCCTAAACACCTCCTTTACTGACCTTAGCCCTATCCTTCCCAGTAACTTCTTTGACCAACCACCCTCCAAACCTGCCCCTGCCCCTCCAATGCCCTAGCTTCTACCTGCGTAGGGTTACTGCCCAGGAAGTCAGACCGCACCTGACCCGTGCACTAAAAGGCAACAGTCCCGGTGACAACTCCCTGGACCACAGAATTCTCAGGCTGATACTGGATCAGGTCCTTACCCCACTCACCAGCCTTCTCAACAAATCCTTCTGCCTGGGACAATTCCCCACTACTTGGAAAAATGCCACTGTTACTCCTATCCATAAAGGGGGGTGACAGGTCCTTAGCTGGGAACTACTGACCTATCTCCATACTCCCACCCCTCTCCAAAGCACTTGAAAAACTGGTTGCCATGCAAATCACTGAATACCTGACCAAACACAACATCCTCTGCCCTGAACAGCACGGATTCTGTGCAGGAACCAGTACTAGCACAGCTCTTGTTGAATTCTCATCATTCCTACACTCCTCCATGGACACAGGCTCCCTATCCGGGGCCGTGTTCCTCGACCTATCAAAGGCCTTCAACACGGTCTCACACCCCCTCCAGCTGGAAGCCCTCTGTCACTCAGGCTTCGCCACTGGGCCACTTGCCTGGTGCTCCAGCTACCTATCCGCACGCTCCCAATGTGTCAATATTGGTGGGACACTTTCCAATCCATGTCCTGTCCTCTCTGGGGTTCCACAGGGCTCCATCCTGGGACCCCTACTCTTCTCGCTATACCTTAGTGCCCTGCCCAGTGCATGCATTGGGAAAATTCTGCTGTATGCAGATGATGCCATCATCTTCGCCACCGACCGTAACCCCTCCTCCCTCCAGGATTCCCTGCAATGTTCCTATAATGACGCTGAAACCTGGTTTAAAGAGCATAGACTGGTCGTAAATCTTAAAAAAACTAAAACCATGCTCTTTGCCCACCCCCAAAACAAAGCATTCAAATCCCCTCTTCGTATCCTCTCCTACTCCAAACAGCTACTGGAGCAAGTCCACTCCTATAAGTACTAGGGATCTCCTTTGACTCAGCCCTCACCTATCACACCCACATCGATGCACTTGCCTCTGCTACCAATATACGGCTCGGTATCTTATACCGCTACAAAAACTGTCTCCCCCCCGATGCCCTCCGGCTAGCAGTAACATCCTCCATATTATCCCTAGTTGACTATGGGCTACCTGTCTCCGGTGCTGCCAACACGACTGCCCTAAACAAAATCCACCTCGTCCTAAATAAGGCATGCAGGCTCATCACAGGGGCCCCTAGGCTCACACATACGTGTCAGCTTTATGACATGGCAACAGTACTAAACCTCGACGAGCGGCTGCAATATCAAACTTGCCTTATAGCTAAAAAAACCCTGCTAGGACTGTCACCACCCGGGCTGACAGCCTCCCTCCTCCTAGCCCAACCCCTAGTCAGTACTCGGACCTCCTGCAAGGCCACCTTCCTGGTTCCTCGATCTAGGACCTCGCATGGACAGAGGCCTTTCTGCCATAGAGCCCCTTCTTGGTACAACACGCTCCCTCTCTCCATCTCGGAAATCCCCACTATCTCCAAGTTCAAAACTGCGCTCAAAAGTGAGCTAATCAACACGCGCTGCTGCACCTGTGCATAACGGGTGTACAACACCCTTTGCTGTGACAAAGCCCAATGGGCTGCACCCTCGCCGTACCACCTTAATCCTACCTCCTCAACATTACTACCGTATCTGATTGCCTACCTTCTCTCAGTTTTCAAGAATGTACCATGTATGCTAGAATCCTAATATACTGCTTGCTAAATTGTCCTACTAGAATGCACTACTGTATCCTAATCAAACTATCTGCTGTGTTGACCTGGTTGCATGCTCTGCTAACTCTGTAACCTGTACCATGGAACTTGTTACGAATGTTTTCTTTTGCAAGTATCACTCACTTATGCTGCTAAACTCTGTAACCTTCCTTTTTGTCTACAATACCTGAATCTGCACCTTGTAATGCAAACTGTGTAACCTAGACCCTGATCCATGTATGCCTGCATCTTTATGTATTATGTTCTCTTCTCATTCTGCCACACCTGACGAGGTACCTTTGGAAATGAGCCTCTGGCTCAAAGGTTGTAAACTGATTGCAAAATAAAATAAAAAAATAAAAAATATATTTCAGATCAGCACATCCTGAATCACCAGTGTAATGGCATGTCACTCTGCGTTGGGAGTGGGAACCAAACTGTGTCAGCAACTACGAGCACATAGATGGCATGGCAGGAGCAGACAGCAGATGAAAAAAGGAGCAAAAGTAAAAAAAAAAAAGTAAGAACTAAAGACACAAGCGTATGCAACAAACTGAAAATGGGACTAAAAGTAACAACAAGAGTGGTCCTTCAGATCATGTCCCCTAGCTCACACCCAGTACCTGAATGTAAAGCCTGTTTTCATGACCAAGCAGTCGCTGGCTTTCACATCGATGTCACACCCATAGAATTAGATTTCTATGGTCACACCAGTGCACTGTGTATGCCAACCTGTGCCCCTGGGTTTTCCTGGTGAGTCCCCTTCATCCTTGATGTGAGCACTGCTATTGAGGAAGTAAACAGATGGACTGCGTTTGTGTGTGTGTGTGTGTGTGTGTGTGTGTATTTAGTAGGGTAAGGACACCTGAGCTTGTGTGTGTGTGTGTGTGTGTGTGTTTTTGCGTATGTGTATTTAGTAGGGTATGGGCATCCGGATGGCACACAAAACAATCTAACTGTACCCCTCCACTGCCTGTTAGGACCCCTTCCCCTACTCTTATGTGTTATATGTCCACTGTTGCACTTTTCTGTTCTACCTACATTTAGCAGGGGTCCTGATGACTCCCTGACTCCCTCCTCCTCCTCCAAGAATCCTTTATGCAGCTGTGCAGTGCATCTTTTGTGGACTCTACAGACTCTAGGTAGAAACTAATTGTGGTCATCTCTGAATGAGCCATGGGCACTCACCTGCCAGACCACCCACCCACCACCTTGGTCAGAGGTTCACCCCTCCTGATCATGTCCACATCTTGTATGGCTGTCCAGCTGTGCTTTGTTTTACTGAGCTTATACTAGCTCCCGAGGGTCTGTTTTCATGACCAAGCAGTCACTGACTTTCACATAGATGTCACACCCATAGAATTAGATTTCTATGGTCACATCAGTGCACTGTGTATGCCAGCTTGTACCCTTGGGTGTCCCTGGTGAGCTCCCCTCATCCTTGATGTGAGCACTGCTGTTGAGGAAGTAAACAGATGGATTGTGTGTGTGTGTTTTCGTGTTTACACAATGAACTGGACTGCCCCACGCTGAAAGTCAGTAACATCAGGTAAGGGCAAAAGGGTTTGGGAATAGAGTGAAGGTCCAGATTCCCACCATTGCTAGCTGATCTTCACAATGAGATCAACATGTGGGTAGGTTTTATTTTTTTTCTATCCTAAACAAAAGTGGCACACCACAACTGGCATTGCATAGGCAGGAGTTTCAATAACACAGCCTTGAAGTTTCAGTAAAACTCTTATCTAGCTGCATTCCAAGGTGAAGAAAGCTATGAGAACTGCTGCATTTGCAAATCACTTCTCTGAAATGTATACAAAAGGGGTGATTTGCTTCAGTAGGGGCATATGAGTTGTGTGTGTGTGTGTGTGTGTGTGTGTGTGTGTGTGACACACAGGATTGATTTAGTTTGAGTAGGGACACCTGAGCTTGTGTGGTGTGTATGTGTTTAGTTGGGTAGGGACATTCAGATGGCACACAAAACAATATAACTATACCCCTTACCCTGCCTGCAAGCACCCCTTTCCCTGCCTTTATGTGCTGTATGTCCCCTGTTGCACTTTCCTGTCCTATCTACATTTATCACGGGTCCTGATGACTCCATGACTCCCTCCACCTCCAAGAACCCTCTGTTTTTATTTATTTATTTATTGAAATGTTTCACCAGGAAAGGCACTCTGAGCAACAAGATGCTCATCTCCCGGTGCGACCTGGGGGGAAGGGGTACAGAGGATAGGATAACACGTAAGTTATCAAGTGAGGAACATTTAACAGTATATACAGCAGCATGAGATTACATTTTGTATGAGTTACAGACGAGACTCTGTGCAGTTGTGCAGTGCTTCTTTTGTGGCCTCTACAGACTCCAGGTAGAAACTAATTGCGGTCATCTCTGAATGAGCCATGGACACTCACCTGCCAGACCACTCACCACCTTGGTCAGAGGTTCACCCCTCCTGATCATGTCCACATCTTGTATGGCTGGCCAGCTGTGCTTTGTTTTACTGAGCTAATACTAGCTCCTGAGGACTCAGTCAGTAGTAGTCCCCCTGCAGATATGGACCAGGACAAAATAAAAAAAAAATTAGTGAAAGAAATGGTACCACCTCTGGTCAGTTAGAACTGTAACACAGAACTGACTGAAAGGAGTACTGTAATGATAACTTAGAACTTGCTGGGAAAATTGTGGTTGGTGTGCTAGCCTACATTCAGCTAATC
The DNA here is from genome assembly GCA_016271365.2 of Neoceratodus forsteri. Lineage (NCBI taxonomy): Eukaryota > Metazoa > Chordata > Ceratodontiformes > Ceratodontidae > Neoceratodus > Neoceratodus forsteri. The sequence continues at coordinate 299,480,979 of CM057455.1, forward strand.
CTGGGTATCATACTGACACCTTGCTCCCAGCCCAGCACCTAATTAAAAACAGAGTTTGTCACATGTAGGCCACTATCACCAATTTCCCTAGCCAGCTTAGTAGAAGACAGTCGGCATTGGATATTGGTGCAAAGGACTGATGGTGGCCAACTAGGCCACCTCTTTTGCTCCATTTTTGTTGTCCTGCCCTAGTCATAGGATTCATAGGTTTGTTACAGAGCTAAATAGACTTTCATCCTTATTTCTTGCCAGCTAGATGTGTATCAGATTCCCTGGAAATAAGCGTCAAGTTTAAGTTTGAATGAATTTGTTGTTTTGCATGTCACCTCCTCAAGGGGTAACTTATTCCAATCCTGGACCACCCTTTGATTAAACCACTTGCTGGTTCTTACTAATCTTATCTTGTTTTTAGTTGGAGGGGATGTGACCGGGTGATATATGTGTTGTCACTAGTTTCTAGACCCAGGTTGTCCCATAGATCATAGTCCTCATCAGTCAATAATGAACTTGCTGACTGTGAGGAGAGTAGGGAAAAACTGCATTTTGTACCAGGAGAAGTCAGTGGCATGGCACTGGGGGACACTCATATTCGTGACCTGGCTAGTGGCCACCCATGCCTTTAGCCCATTTGGAATTTTGGAAGTCAAGTCACAGAGAACGAGAAGCCTCCTAAATCAAAAGTTCCAACATGGCAAAACTTTAAGAGAAAAATAGAATAAAATGGCACACCATATAAATAGTAGTAGTAAATAAGTTTATTCGATAGGGCGCCTTTCCCCAGAGGCTGAGAGTGCCATATGATACAGTTTCCAGTACATAAACCACAGCAGGATGCATTAAGATGAATGACTAAATATCAGTCACATAAACCCTACAGCAGGGTGGCAGGATATAATACAGACCAGGAACATGGGGAGTTGTGCTGCCCATTGTAGATTTCACAATCAATCCTTTTGCAACTACTGTACAACCTTGCATTTGCTCATTCATTTTTGCACACTCCGTATACATTGCTTTTGTTACTCCTGGATTTTTATGTTTACCCATGTGCTTGTGCAAGGGGGAACATGTTGGTATGATACTGGATTTTCAGAGGAGTGGCACTGTTGATCCATTGTAGGGCAGTATGCAAGGGATTCGGCAGTGTCAGATCAATCATCAGCCAGGCTGATCATGACACTCTTCTGGTCTTCCTGGGCAGAAATTTTGTGTACTTCAAAGGAAAAATCTGCACAAGTCATAGGGTGTCTTTTTCCTTTGATCTGCATAACACCACCCAGCAAGCAGAGCCATTCAATGTCATGATCAGCCTGATGTGATCCTCCCCCCAATGTAAAAACAATCCCTCCCATTCTCTGCCAAGTATTCCTACCACCTCCCATTGTTTCTCCCTTCCATCTTAATTTTCTGACACTGGGGTGCACAATCCCTGGTACTGGCTAGTACCCCTCATCCCGACAGTGGTGCACAGTCCCTGCTACTGGCTAGTACCTCTCATCCCAACAGTGGTGCACAATCCCTGGTACTGGCTAGTACCCCTCATCCCGACAGTGGTGCACAATCCCTGCTACTGGCTAGTACCCCTCATCCCAACAGTGGTGCACAATCCCTGGTACTGGCTAGTACCTCTCATCCCAACAGTGGTGCACAATCCCTGGTACTGGCTAGTACCCCTCATCCCAACAGTGGTGCACAATCCCTGCTACTGGCTAGTACCCCTCATCCCGACAGTTTTCACTGTGTCACAATGGAATGCACACCCCTGGTGCTGCCAAATGTAACACTGACACTGGAGTACCCAATCCCCAGTGTCGGTGCCCGAAATAAATAAAACTGTCTCTCGTAGGCTGTGGGAGATAGATTAAGGGTATTGTTAGTTGGTGTGCTGTAATTGGGATAGTTTCTTTTGACTTTTTATATGCTATATTAAAATGTTTGTAGTATTTTAACCATATGAAATGTTTGTATATTGTATGTTTATTATTTCTTGAATGTTTATTATTGTAATTATGTGAGACATGTATAGGATGTCACTACAAATGAGTGTGGCAGTTCACATGATGTAACATCATTCTGTTTACTGCTTTTAATAAATGAAATTGAAATGAATGAATGCTAGAATTAATTAATTAAAGAATACATGAGTGTAGACCTTTTTTTTAAATTGCTGTAATCCCACCCTCTGCCAAGTATCCCCACACCTTTCTGTCACTTCCCGTGGCCCCTAGAAGTTAAACTGATAGTGGGGTGTGCCCAGTCTGCAGCGTTAGTACTGGAAATAAAGAAAACTGCCCCTCGTAGTCTTTTTTATTTTTATAAATCTTGTAAAAAAAGGAAAATGTCCATTGATGTCTGTTGCTGCTGCCAACCCACCACCACTGTTACCCTTCCTCCAACTGATTCTCCCACTCAGCCCCCTCACCTCTTACCTACTGGGGGTCCAACACCATAACCTCCTCTGGACCATAAATACATCTTCAGTCTTCAATTGCAGACCAGGAACTGAGGAAATCATACGTGGTTCAATGTTTTTCAAGGCACTTTGAACTTGTCCTCTTAACTTAGTTATTTTTTTATATTTTCCCCCAAATTTTCAACATGGTCTTTTTGGGACTCCATCTCATGAACAAGGTGATAAAATTATTGAAATCTGCCCCAAAAGGTGATTTTGTGGTCACTATTTGAAATCACCTTTTGGGTAGGATTTGAACATTTTCTTCATCTTTGTTCATTAGATGAGGTCATAAGATGGCTATGTTGAAAATTTGGTGTAAAAATATTTCAAAATGACAAAGTTCAAGTGTACGTTGAAATTGTTTAAATGCACGCTCATAACTTTGGACATTTTCAATATGTTGACCCCAAATTTTCAGCATAGTCATTTTTTCACACCAAGTCATGAATGTAACAGCTGTCATTTTTCAAATCCTGGCCAAAATATGTTTTTGTACCTGTCATGTGAAATCACCTTTCAGGTGGGATTTGAACATTTTCTCCACTGTTGTTCATGATGTGATGTCATAACAAGGCTACTTCGAAAATTTGACGTAAAAATTAAAAAAAAAATGTTATGAGAGTACACTGACATTTTTCAATGCACTCTTGTAACTTTGATCATTTTCAATATTTTGCCCAAAATTATCAGCATAGCCATTTTTACACACCTCCTCATAAACATGACTGCTGCCTTTTTTGAAATTCTGGCCAAAATATGTTTTCATACTTGTGGCATGCAATGATGTTTCAACCACCGTTTTATAAAGGACACCTGACATGTTCAGAAGGAGGGGTCATTAAAAGACTATGTTGAAAATTTGGAGTTAAAATGTAAAAAAGCAACTAAGTTATGAAGAAATGTTGAATTATTCCAACATTTAATCATAACTTTATTTTTGCAGATTTTTGCCCCTAATGTCCACTATATCCCTCATGTTGCCCCACCTCCTGAACATGACAGGTGTCATTTTTCAAATCCTTCCAAAACATGTTTTCTCAATTGCACTCAGAAATCACCTTTCGGATGGGATTTAAAAAAATTCCACCTGTCTAAATCATAATGACAGGTCCTAAAAAGATTGTTGGGACTTTGGGGTCAAACTGTGGAAGCCCACTGAAAATTAAATATCGCCTCTCAGCTGGCCTATCCTGGGTAAGTACAGAAGTACAATCTAAAATGTGTTAAAAGCAGGGTGCTGCTGAAAATGAGATATTGTCTCTCATCTGGTCTATCCTGGACATATATGTAGTAAAAATGTGTAAAAGCAGGCCCCAAGTATAGAGAGCCCTCAATGAACTGTACTTCTATGCTGCTGTATCATGGGAAAAATACATTGTAAAATCTGGACACCACTGAAAATGTAACTTGCCTTTCAGCTAGCTTATCCTGGATAAACACAGCATAAAAATGGGTGAAAAGAAGGGCCCCATAAAACATGAGATATTGCATCTCAGCTGTGCTATCCTAGGTAAATACAGAGTAAACAATGGGAAAAGCAAGATCCCAGTGAAAACAAGATAGCATCTGAGCTCTGCTGTCCTAGGTAAATATAGTACAACGATGAGTTTAACGTGAAAATGGGATATTACATCTCACCTGGGTTATCCTGGGTAGATATATTGCAAAACTATGTTAAAACAGGACCCTACTACAGGACCACACTGACAATGAGATGTTGAATCTAAATTATCTATCCTAGAAAAATACATTATAAAAGCAGGACCAGACTAAAAATAAGATATCACATCTCACCTCTGTTATCCTGGGTAAATGCAATATAAAATGGTTTTATGTGATAGAGTCGAGTTTTTCATCTTGCTGACCAAAAAAAGCGAACACAAATGTGCCCGAAGCAAAAAGAGCGAGCAACATTACACTGACCATCACAAACAGTGATGGTAACTTACTTTCTCAATGATAGCAAGTAAAGAAACAATTTTTATGTTGGGGGCTATGCCCTCCGCATCCCCCAACTTAATAATAATCAACTTTAGGGAGAGCAACATAGAGCAATGAAGATAAACAAACAAAAAAATTTCTCCCGCAGCCAGACCCAAACCCTGGTTCCATCAGCTCCAGTAGCAGTGACTCAAGCCACTACACCAAACAGCCTACTTAGCAGGCTTTGGCCAGACAAATCCCTATATCCTTTCCCGGCAAGTACAGCTCACCGCTATGCTCGCTGTAATGTGCTCATCAGTGTTCTTTGTCACTCACTCTTAGTATGAGTGATTAAATTGAGTCACTCAAATTGAGACGCTCAGTTTAACTCACATCACTGCACCGTATAAAACTGAGCAAAATCAGGACCACATAGCAAATGACATGTTATATCTCACCTGGTCTGTCTTGGGTCAATATGTAGTAAAAACGCGTACATGCAAGACTCGGTATAGCAGCAATGCAAGCAGACAGCATTCAGCATTAACAAATGTTTGTTTTCTAAGTACTTCACTCTTCTGTTGTGACACCCATTTTGTTTTCTGTTTTCTTATAATACAGATCATCCAGGGACTGACTGACTGGATTTACTATGACATACCGAAATACCAAAGCCCAACACCCAGGAGCCCGAAAATTATATCCCGACAGTAGGTATCCCGACATTAGGGAATTGCCCTTGGTGGAGTTTTTTTCTATGTTTTGGGGGGGCTTTGCCCCCACCCCCCCCTTATTTTTGATTGCCAACTCCACCGTAGGCAATTCCAGACAGTCAGGATACCAACTGTCAGGATATAATTTTCGGGCTCTTGGGTGTCGGGCTTCGGCATTTCGGGATGCCATAACACTCCCAGCTGACTTATATCCCAAACCCTTGCATAAATTGATGGTGTTTGAGACTCCTTTTTAAGGGACTCCCTAAGGGCCTCTCAGAAGCAAGTTCCACAGGACTGGTGGATTTGGAAATGTAAAGAAAGGGGTCTATAGTGGGTGAACAGAAAGGATTTATATACAGTATGCTTTAGATGGCGTTTACTGAATGACTGCACAAACTATGTATTTAACCTCTACTCATTAAGGGATGGCAAGGAAATTTGTTGGCATGTTTAGTTTAGCTAAACAGGTACAGAAAAGTGCATAAATGCAGCATAGATGTCTTTGACTGCTCTTATACCTCTATGTAACTCTGTATACTCTCAGAACTAGTATCCCCTCTCTGAAACCCACTGTTCCCTTTATTTCTATAGGACAGGACGTCGACTACTATCTCGCAGTACACTGCCCCCCTTCAAATACATAGATACATAGACAATGTCGGCAGATAAGGGCCTACGGCCCACCCAGTCTGCCCTTTTGATCTTGTAAGTTTACTTTATGTTTCACTAAAAGTCTATTGCCCCTTAACCCTGACCTCCAAAATTCCTTTATGTCTATCCCATGCATTCTTAAATCCTGTGATTGTTTCAGCACCCACCACTTCCTCTGGCAGGGTGTTCCACTTGTCCACCACCCGTTCTGTGAAGAAATTCTTCCTCACATTTCCTCTGAATCATCCTCCCTCCAACATCATTCCATGCCCTCTAGTCCTGGAGCATCCTTTTCATTTAAAAATAGTGTATTCCTGCACCCTGTTCCTCCCTGTAAGACACTTGCACGTCTCTATATAAGATAGAAAGCTTCTTTACCCTGCAAAGTGCAGGCCCAAATTGGGGGCCGCATCCAGCACGAATGCTATCACTACTGCCTCCTGAAGCCTTGCCCTGTTGATTGGCTCTATCTAAGCCTCCACCTGCTCAACTCAGCTGGTCAGCCTGGAAGAAAGCTTCTCTAACCTGCAAGGTGCAGGTCCAAATTCGGTACTACCTCCAGCACAAATACTATCTCTGCTGCTTCCCGAAGCCTTGCCCAGTTGGTTGGCTCTAATTAAGCCTCCAGCTGCGCTACTCAGCTGGTCTGCCTGGAAGAAAGCTTCTCTACCCTGAAAAGTGCAGGTCCAAATTGTGTGCTGCCTCCAGCATGAATGCTATCTCTGCTACCTCCCAAAGCCTTGCCTGGTTGGTTGGCTCTAACTAAGCCCCCACCTGCGCTGCTCAGCTGGCCTGCCTGGAAGAAAGATTCTCTAACCTGCAAAGTGCAGGCCCAAATTGGGTGCTGCCACCAGCACGAATACTATCTCAGCTGCCTCCTAAAGCCTTGTCCGGTTGCTTGGCTTTAACTAAGCCACTATCTGTGCTACTCAGCTGGACTACCTGGAAGCAAGCTTCTCTACCCAGCAAAGTGAGGGCCCAAATTGGGTGCTGCCTAGAGCATGAATACTATCTCTGCTACCTCCCAAAGCCTTACCCAGTAGGTTGGCTCCAACTAAGCCTCCACCTGCGCTACTCAACTGATCTACCTGGAAGAAAGCTTCCACCCTGCAAAGTGCAGGTCAAACTGGGTGCTGCCTCCAGCATGAATACTATCTCTGCTGCCTCCCAAAGCCTTGCCCAGTTGGTTGCCTCTAACTAAGCCTCTACCTGTGCTACTCAGCTGGTCTGCCTCAAAGAAAGCTTCTCTAGCCCAGAAAATGCAGGCCCAAATTGCGTGCTACTTCCAGCATGAATCCTATCTCTGCTGCCTCCTGAAGCCTTGCCTGGTTTGTTGGCTCGAACTTAGCCTCCACCTGTGCTACTCAGCTGGTCTGCATGGAAGAAAGCTTCTCTACCTTGAAAAGTGCTGGCCCAAATTGGGTGCTGCATCCAGTAAGAATACTATCTCTGCTACCTCCTGAAGTCTTGCCTGGTTGGTTGACTCTAAATAAGCCTCCACCTGCACTACTCAGCTGGTCTGCCTAAAAGAAAGCTTGTCTAGCCCGGAAAATGCAGGCCCAAGTTCGGTGCTGCTTCCAGCGTGAATACTATCTCTGCTGCCTCCCGAAGCCTTGCCCTATTGGTTGACTCTAACTTAGCCTCCACCTGCGCTACTCAGCTGGTCTGCATGGAAGAAAGCTTCTCTACCCTGCAAAGTGCAGGCCCAAAGTGGGGGCTGCCTACAGCACAAATACGATCTCTGCTGCCTCCTGAAGTCCTGCCCGGTTGGTTGGCTCTAACTAAGCCACCACCTGCACTACTCAGCTGGTCTGCCTAAAAGAAAGCCTATCCAGCCCGGAAAATGCAGGCCCAAGTTGGGTGCTGTCTCCAGCACGAATACTATCTCTGCTGCCTCCCGGAGCTTTGCCCATTTAGTTGACTCTAACTAAGCCTCCACCTGCGCTACTCAGCTGGTCTGCCTGGAAGAAAGTGTCTCTACCCTGCAAAGTGTAAGCCCAAATTGGGTGCTGCCTCCATCACGAATGCAATCTCTGCTGTCTCCTGAAGCATTGCCCGGTTGGCCGGCTCTAACTAAGCCTCCACATGCGCTACTCAGCTGGCCTGCATGGAAGAAAGCTTCTCTACCCTGCAAAGTGCAGGCCCAAATTGGGTGCTGCCTCCAGCATGAATACTATGTCTGCTGACTCCCAATGATTTCCCTGTCGGTTGGCTCTAACTAAGCCTCCACCTGCACTACTCAGCTGGTCTGCCTGGAAGAAAGCTTCTCTACCCTGCAAAGTGCAGGCCAAAATTGGGTGCTGCCTCCCACACGAATGCTATCTCTGCTGCCTCCCAAAGCCTTGCCCGGTTGGTTGGCTCTAACTAAGCCTTCACCTGTGCTACTCAGCTGGTCTGCCTAAAAGAAAGCTTGTCTAGCCTGGAAAATGCAGGCCAAAATTGGGTGCTGCATCCAGCATGAATACTATCTCTGCTGCCTCCCGAAGCCTTGCTCTGTTGGTTGGCTCCAACTTAGCCTCCACCTGCGCTACTGAGCTGGTCTGCCTGGAAGAAAGCTTCCCTACCCTGCAAAGTGCAGGCCCAAATTGGGTATTGCCTGCAGCATGAATACTATCTCTGCTGCCTCCCGAAGCGAGGCCCAGTTGGTTGGCTCTAATTAAGCCTCCACCTCTGCTACTCAGCTGGTCTGCCTGGAAGAAAGCTTCTCTTCCCTGAAAATTTCAGGCCCAAATTGGGTGCTGCCTGTAGCATAAATACTATCTCAGCTGCCTCCCAAAGCCTTGGCCAGTTGATTGGCTTTAACTAAGCCTCCAATAGTGCTACTCAGCTGGTCTACCTGAAAGAAAACTTCTCTACTCTGCGAAGAGCAGGCCCAAATTGGGTGCTGCCTAGAGCACGAATACTATATCTGCTGCCTCCCAAAGCCTTAACTAGTTGGTTGGCTCCAACTAAGCCTCCATCTGAGCTACTCAGCTGGTCTGCCTGGAAGAAAGCTTCACTACCCTGCACAGTGCAGGCCCAAATTGGGTGCTGCCTCCAGGAGGAATACTATCTCTGCTGCCTCCCGAAGCCTTGCCCACTTGGTTGACTCTAACTAAGCCTCCACCTGCGCTACTCAACTGGCCTACCTGGAAGAAAGTTTCTCTACCCTGCAAAGTGTAACCCCAAATTGGGTGCTGCCACCAGCCTGAATACTATCTCTGCTGACTCCTGATGCCTTGCCCATTGGTTGGCTCTAACTAAGCCTCCACCTGCACTACTCAGCTGGTCTGCCTGGAAGAAAGCTTCTCTACCCTGCAAAGTGCAGGCCCAAATTGGTTGCTGCCTCCAGCATGAATACTATCTCTGATCCCTCCTGAAGCCATGAACCGCTGGTTGGCTCTAACTAAGCCTCCACTTGCGCTACTCAGCTGGTTTGCCTGGAAGAAGGATTCTCTTCCCTGTAAAGTGCAGGCAAAAATTGGGTGCTGTCTCCAGCAAGAATACTATCTCTGCTTCCTCCCGAAGCCTTGTCCGGTTGGTTGGCTCTAACTAAGTCTCCACCTGCATTACTCAGCTGGTCTGCCTAAAAGAAAGCTTGTCCAGCCCGGAAAATGCAGGCCCAAATTGGGTGCTGCCTCCAGCACGAATACTATCTCTGTTGCCTCCCAAAGCCTTGCCCTGTTGGTTGGCTCTAACTTAGCCTCCACCTGCGCTACTCAGCTGGTCTGCCTGGAAGAAAGTTTCTCTACCCTGCAAAGTGTAAGCCCAAATTGGGTGCTGCCTCTATCATGAATGCTATCTCTGCTGCCTCCTGAAGCATTGCCCAGTTGGCTGGCTCTAACTAAGCCTCCACCTGCGCTACTCAGCTGGTCTGCCTGGAAGAAAGCTTCTCTACCCTGCAAAGTGTAGGCCCAAATTGGGTGCTGCCTCCATCATGAATGCTATCTCTGCTGCCTCCTGAAGCATTGCCCAGTCGGCTGGCTCTAACTAAGCCTCCATCTGCGCTACTCAGCTGGTCTGCCTGGAAGAAAGCTTCTCTACCCTGCAAAGTGTAGGCCCAAGTTGGGGGCGGCATTCAGCACGAATACTATCACTACTGCCTCCTGAAGTCTTGCCCTGTTGATTGACTCTATCTAAGCCTCCACCTGCTCAACTCAGCTGGTCAGCCTGGAAGAAAGCTTCTCTACCCTGCAAGGTGCAGGCCCAAATTCGGTACTACCTCCAGCACAAATACTATCTCTGCTGCTTCCCGGAGCCTTGCCCAGTTGGTTGGCTCAAATTAAGCCTCCACCTGCGCTACTCAGCTGGTCTGCCTGGAAGAAAGCTTCTCTACCCTGAAAAGTGCAGGTCCAAATTGGGTGCTGCCTCCAGCATGAATGCTATCTCTGCTGCCTCCCAAAGCCTTGCCTGGTTGGTTGGCTCTAACTAAGCCCCACCTGCGCTACTCAGCTGGCCTGCCTGGAAGAAAGATTCTCTACCCTGCAAAGTGCAGGCCCAAATTGGGTGCTGCCACCAGCACGAATACTATCTCAGCTGCCTCCTAAAGCCTTGCCCGGTTGCTTGGCTTTAACTAAGCCACTATCTGTGCTACTCAGCTGGTCTGCCTGGAAGCAAGCTTCTCTACCCAGCAAAGTGCGGGCCCAAATTGGGTGCTGCCTAGAGCATGAATACTATCTCTGCTACCTCCCAAAGCCTTACCCAGTTGGTTGGCTCCAACTAAGCCTCCACCTGCGCTACTCAACTGATCTACCTGGAAGAAAGCTTCTCCACCCTGCAAAGTGCAGGTCAAACTGGGTGCTGCCTCCAGCATAAATACTATCTCTGCTGCCTCCGAAAGCCTTGCCCAGTTGGTTGCCTCTAACTAAGCCTCTACCTGTGCTACTCAGCTGGTCTGCCTCAAAGAAAGCTTCTCTAGCCCAGAAAATGCAGGCCCAAATTGCGTGCTACTTCCAGCATGAATCCTATCTCTGCTGCGTCCTGAAGCCTTGCCTGGTTTGTTGGCTCGAACTTAGCCTCCACCTGTGCTACTCAGCTGGTCTGCATGGAAGAAAGCTTCTCTACCTTGAAAAGTGCTGGCCCAAATTGGGTGCTGCATCCAGTAAGAATACTATCTCTGCTGCCTCCCGAAGTCTTGCCCAGTTGGTTGACTCAAAATAAGCCTCCACCTGCACTACTCAGCTGGTCTGCCTGGAAGAAAGCTTCTCTTCCCCGAAAATTTCAGGCCAAAATTGGGTGCTGCCTCCCACACGAATGCTATCTCTGCTGCCTCCCAAAGCCTTGCCCGGTTGGTTGGCTCTAACTAAGCCTCTACCTGTGCTACTCAGCTGGTCTGTCTCAAAGAAAGCTTCTCTAGCCCAGAAAATGCAGGCCCAAATTGCGTGCTACTTCCAGCATGAATCCTATCTCTGCTGCCTCCTGAAGCCTTGCCTGGTTTGTTGGCTCGAACTTAGCCTCCACCTGTGCTACTCAGCTGGTCTGCATGGAAGAAAGCTTCTCTACCTTGAAAAGTGCTGGCCCAAATAGGGTGCTGCATCCAGCATGAATACTATCTCTGCTGCCTCCCGAAGCAAGGCCCAGTTTTTTCGCTCTAATTAAGCCTCCACCTGTGCTACTCAGCTGGTCTGCCTGGAAGAAAGCTTCTCTTCCCTGAAAATTTCAGGCCAAAATTGGGTGCTGCCTCCCACACGAATGCTATCTCTGATGCCTCCCAAAGCCTTGCCTGGTTGGTTGGCTCTAACTAAGCCTTCACCTGTGCTACTCAGCTGGTCTGCCTAAAAGAAAGCTTGTCTAGCCCGGAAAATGCAGGCCAAAATTGGGTGCTGCATCCAGCACGAATACTATCTCTGCTGCCTCCCGAAGCCTTGCTCTGTTGGTTGGCTCCAACTTAGCCTCCACCTGTGCTACTGAGCTGGTCTGCCTGGAAGAAAGCTTCCCTACCCTGCAAAGTGCAGGCCCAAATTGGGTATTGCCTGCAGCATGAATACTATCTCTGCTGCCTCCCGAAGCGAGGCCCAGTTGGTTGGCACTAATTAAGCCTCCACCTGTGCTGCTCAGCTAGTCTGCCTGGAAGAAAGCTTCTCTTCCCTGAAAATTTCAGGCCCAAATTGGGTGCTGCCTGTAGCATAAATACTATCTCAGCTGCCTCCCGAAGCCTTGGCCAGTTGGTTGGCTCTAACTAAGCCTCCACCAGTGCTACTCAGCTGGTCTACCTGAAAGAAAGCTTCTCTACTCTGCGAAGAGCAGGCCCAAATTGGGTGCTGCCTAGAGCACGAATACCATCTCTGCTGCCTCCCAAAGCCTTAACTAGTTGGTTGGCTCCAACTAAGCCTCCATCTGAGCTACTCAGCTGGTCTGCCTGGAAGAAAGCTTCTCTACCCTGCAAAGTGCAGGCCCAAATCGGGTGCAGCCTTCAGAAGGAATACTATCTCTGCTGCCTCCCGAAGCCTTGCCCACTTGGTTGACTCTAACTAAGCCTCCACCTGCGCTACTCAACTGGCCTGCCTGGAAGAAAGTTTCTCTACCCTGCAAAGTGTAAGCCCAAATTGGGTGCTGCCACCAGCATGAATACTATCTCTGCTGACTCCCAATGATTTGCCTGTTGGTTGGCTCTAACTAAGCCTCCACCTGCACTACTCAGCTAGTCTGCCTGGAAGAAAGCTTCTCTACCCTGCAAAGTGCAGGCCAAAATTGGGTGCTGCCTCCCACACGAATGCTATCTCTGCTGCCTCCCAAAGCCTTGCCCGGTTGGTTGGCTCTAACTAAGCCTTCACCTGTGCTACTCAGCTGGTCTGCCTAAAAGAAAGCTTGTCTAGCCCGGAAAATGCAGGCCAAAATTGGGTGCTGCATGCAGCATGAATACTATCTCTGCTGCCTCCCGAAGCCTTGCTCTGTTGGTTTGCTCCAACTTAGCCTCCTCCTGCGCTACTGAGCTGGTCTGCCTGGAAGAAAGCTTCCCTACCCTGCAAAGTGCAGGCCCAAATTGGCTATTGCCTGCAGCATGAATACTATCTATGCTGCCTCCCGAAGTGAGGCCCAGTTGGTTGGCTCTAATTAAGCCTCCACCTGTGCTACTCAGCTGGTCTGCCTGGAAGAAAGCTTCTCTTCCCTGAAAATTTCAGGCCCAAATTGGGTGCTGCCTATAGCATAAATACTATCTCAGCTGCCTCCCGAAGCCTTGGCCAGTTGGTTGGCTCTAATTAGCTTCCACCAGTGCTACTCAGCTGGTCTTACCTGAAAGAAAGCTTCCTCTCTGCCTAAGAGCAGGCCCAAATTGGGCTGCCTAGAGCACGTAATACTATCTCTGCTGCCTCCAAAGCCTTAACTAGTTGGTTGGCTCCAACTAAGCCTCCATCTGAGCTACTCAGCAGGTCTGCTCTGAAGAAAGCTCTACCCTGCAAAGTGCAGGCCCAAATTGAGTGCTGCCTCCAGGAGGAATACTATCTCTGCTGACTCCTGATGCCTTGCCCATTGGTTGGCTCTAACTAAGCCTCCACCTGCACTACTCAGCTGGTCTGCCTGGAAGAAAGCTTCTCTACCCTGCAAAGTGCAGGCTCAAATTGGTTGCTGCCTCCAGCATGAATACTATCTCTGATCCCTCCTGAAGCCTTGAACCACTGGTTGGCTCTAACTAAGCCTCCACTTCCGCTACTCAGCTGGTTTGCCTTGAAGAAGGCTTCTCTTCCCTGTAAAGTGCAGGCAAAAATTCGGTGCTGTCTCCAGCAAGAATACTATCTCTGCTTCCTCCCGAAGCCTTGTCCGGTTGGTTGGCTCTAACTAAGTCTACACCTGCACTACTCAGCTGGTCTGCCTAAAAAGAAAGCTTATCCACTCGGAAAATGCAGGCTCAAATTGGGTGCTGCCTCCAGCCAAATACTATCTCTCTGTTGCCTCCCAAAGCCTTGCCCTGTTGGTTGGCTCTAACTTAGCCTCCAACCTGCGCTTACTCAGCTGGTCTGCCTGAAGAAAGTTTCTCTAACCTGCAAAGTGTAAGCCCAAATTGGGTGCTGCCTCCATCATGAATGCTATCTCTGCTGTCTCCTGAAGCATTGCCCAGTTGGCTAGCTCTAACTAAGCCCCCTCATGCGCTACTCAGCTGGTCTGCCTGTAAGAAAGCTTCTCTACCCTGCAAAGTGCAGGCCCAAATTGGGTGCTGCCTCCAGCACGAATACGATCTCTGCTGACTCCCATGCCTTGCCCATTGGATGGCTCTAACTAAGCCTCCACCTGCGCTACTCAGCTGGTCTGCCTGGAAGAAAGCTTCTCTACCCTGCAAAGTGCAGGCCCAAATTGGGGGCGGCATCCAGCATGAATACCATCACTACTGCCTCCCGAAGCCTTGCCCTGTTGATTGGCTCTATCTAAGCCTCCACCTGCTCAACTCAGCTGGTCAGCCTGGAAGAAAGCTTCTCTACCCTGCAAGGTGCAGGCCCAAATTCGGTACTACCTCCAGCACAAATACTATCTCTGCTGCTTCCCGAAGTCTTTCCCAGTTAGTTGGCTCTAATTAAGCCTCCACCTGTGCTACTCAGCTGGTCTGCCTGGAAGAAAGCTTCTCTACCCTGCAAAGTGCAGGCCCAAATTGGGTGCTGCCACCAGCACGAATACTATCTCAGCTGCCTCCTAAAGCCTTGCCCGGTTGCTTGGCTTTAACTAAGCCACCCATCTGTGCCACTCAGCTGGTCTGCCTGGAAGCAAGCTTCTCTACCCAGCAAAGTGCAGGCCCAAATTAGGTGCTGCCTAGAGCATGAGATACTATCTCTGCTACCTCCTAAGCCTCCCAGTTGGTCTTGGCTCAACTAAGCCTCCACCTGCGCTACTCAACTGGTCTACCTGGAAGAAAGTTTCCACCTGCAAAGTGCAGGTTAAACTGAGTGCTGCCTCCAGCATGAATACTATCTCTGCTGCCTCCCAAAGCCTTGCCCAGTTGGTTGCTCTAACCAAGCCTCTACCTGTGCTACAGAGCCTGTCTGCCCCTAAAGAAAACTTCTCTAGCCCAGAAAATGTAGGCCTGTACCATGTGTTACTTCCAGCATGAATCCACCCCCTGCCTCCTGAAGCCTTGCCTGGTTTGTTGGCTCGAACTTAGCCTCCACCTGTGCTACTCAGCTGGTCTGCATGGAAGAAAGCTTCTCTACCTTGAAAAGTGCTGGCCCAAATTGGGTGCTGCATCCAGTAAGAATACTATCTCTGCTGCCTCCCGAAGTCTTGCCCAGTTGGTTGACTCTAAATAAGCCTCCACCTGCACTACTCAGCTGGTCTGCCTGGAAGAAAGCTTCCCTACCCTGCAAAGTGCAGGCCCAAATTGGGTATTGCCTGCAGCATGAATACTATCTCTGCTGCCTCCCGAAGCGAGGCCCAGTTGGTTGGCTCTACTAAGCCTCCACCTGTGCTACTCAGCTGGTCTGCCTGGAAGAGCTTCCCTGAAAATTCCAGGCCAAATTGGTGCTGCCTGTAGCATAAATACTATCTCAGCTGCCTCCTGAAGCCTTGGCCAGTTGGTTGGCTCTAACTAAGCCTCCACCAGTGCTACTCAGCTGGTCTACCTGAAAGAAAGCTTCTCTACCCTGCGAAGAGCAGGCCCAAATTGGGTGCTGCCTGTAGCATAAATACTATCTCAGCTGCCTCCCGAAGCCTTGGCCAGTTGGTTGGCTCTAACTAAGCCTCCACCAGTGCTACTCAGCTGGTCTACCTGGAAGAAAGCTTCTCTACCCTGCAAAGTGCAGGCCCAAATTGGGTGCTGCCTCCAGGAGGAATACCATCTGCTGCCTCAAGCCTTGCCCACTTTGTTGACTCTAACTAAGCCTCCACCCGAGCCACTCAACTGGCCTGCCTGGAAGAATGTTTCACCCTGCAAAGTGTAAGCCCAAATGGGTGCTGCCACCAGCACGAATACTATCCTGCTGACTCCCAATGATTTGCCTGTTGGTTGAAACACTAACTGCCTCCCACCTGCACTACTCAGCTAGTCTGCCCGGAAGAAAGCTTTCTACCCTGCAAAGTGCAGGCCAAAATCGGGTGCTGCCTCCCACACGAATGCTATCTCTGCTGCCTCCCAAAGCCTGCCCGGTTGGTTGACTCTAACTAAGCTCCACCTGTGCTACTCAGCTGTCTGCCTAAAAGAAAGCTTGTCTAGGCCCAGAAAATGCAGGCAAAAATTGGGTGCTGCATCCAGCATGAATGCTATCTCTGCCTCCCAAAGCCTTTCAACTATTGATTGGCTCCAACATAACTCCACTCAGGCATTGAGCTGGTCTGCCAAGAAAGCTCCCTACCCTGCAAAAGTCTAGGCCCAAATGGGTATTGCCTGCAGCATGAATACCTCTGCTGCCTCCAAGCGAGGCCCAGTTGGTTGGCTCTAATAAGCCTCCACCTGCGCTACTCAGCTGGTCTGCCTGGAAGAGCTTCCCAAAAATTCCCAGGCCCCAAATTAGGGTGCTGCCAGTAGCATAAATACTATCATCCAGCACGAATACTATCTCTGCTGCCTCCAAGCCTTGCTCTGCTGGTTAGCCCAACTTAGCCTCCACCTAGCTACTGAGCTGGTCTGCCTGGAAGAAAGTTTCCTACCTTGCAAAGTGCAGGCCCAACTGATATTGTTGCAGCCTGAATACTATCTGCTGCCTCCGCGAGGCCCAGTTGGTTAACTCCAACTAAGCCTCCACCTCACTCAGCTGGTCCACCTGGAGAAACTTTCCCAAATTTTCAGGCCCAAATTGCGCGCTCAGCATAAATACTATCTCAGCTGCTCAAGCCTTGGCCAGTTGGCTGTCTAACAAGCCTCCACCAGTGTTACTCAGCTGGTCTACCTGAAAGAAAGCTTCTCTACTCTGCGAAGAGCAGGCACAAATTGGGTGCTGAATAGAGCACGAATACTATCTCTGCTGCCTCCCAAAGCCTTAACTAGTTGGTTGGCTCCAACTAAGCCTCCATCTGAGCTACTCAGCTGGTCTGCCTGGAAGAAAGTTTCTCTACCCTGCAAAGTGTAAGCCCAAATTGGGTGCTGCCTCCATCACGAATCTATCTCTGCTGCCTCCTGACATTGCCCAGTTGGCTAGCTCAACTAAGCCCCACATCGCCACTCAACTGGTCTGCCTGAAACTTCACCCCACCAAGTGCAGGCCCAAATTGGGTGCTGCCCAGCACTAATATCTCCTGCTGATACCGTCCTTGCCCATTGGTTGGTCTTACTAAGATCACCTGCACTACTCAGCTGGTCTGCTGGAAAGCTTCACCTGCAAAATGCAGGCCCAAATTGCGCTACTCAAGCATGAATATCTCTGCTGCCTCCCGAAGCGATGCCCGCTGGTTGCCTCAACCTGCCTCCACCCGAGCTACTCAATGGTCTTGGAAAGAAAGCTTCTTTTCCTGCAATTTCAGGCCCACATTGTGCTGCCTCCAGCAAGAATACTGTCTGCTGTCTCCTGAAGCTTTGCTGTTGGTTGGCTGTAACTATAAACCTCTTCTCAGCTGGTCTGTTTGAAAGCTTCTTTACCTGAGGGTGCAGGCTCAAATTGGGTGCTGCCTAGAGCGAATACTATCTCTGCTGCCTCAAGCCTTAACTAGTTGATTGGCTCTAACTAAGCCTCTATCTGCCTACTCAACTGTCTGCCTGGAAAAGCCTCTACCCTGCAAAGTGGGTCAAATTGGGTTCTGCTCAGGAGGAATATTATCTCTGCTGCCTCCCAAGCCTTGCCCTTGGTTGGTCTAACTAAGCCTGCCTGCTTCTCAGCTGGTCTGCCTTGAAGAATGTTCTCTACCCTGCAAAGTGTAGCCCAAATTGGGTTGCTGCCTCCATCACAGTGCTGCGTCTGCTGCCTCCTGAAGCATTGCCCGGTTGGGTGGTTCTAACTAAGCCCCATGCTGCTCAGCTGGTCTGCCTGGAAGAAGCTTCTTCCTGCAAAGTGCAGGCCCAGATTGGTGCTGCCTCCCTTTGAACATTATCTCTGCTGACTCCTGTTGCCTTGCCGTTGGTTGGCTCTAACAAAGCTCCACCTGCGCTACTCAGCTGGTCTGCCTGGAAGAGTTTCTCTGCCTGTAAGTACAGTCCCAAATTGTGTGCTTCCTCACTGAATGCTATTCTGCTACCTTCCTGAAGCCTTGCCTGTTTGGTTGGCTCTAACTAAGCTCCACCTGCTTCTCAGCTGGTTGCTTAAAAGCTTGCCCTCCCTAAAATGAGCTCAAGTGAGTGCTGCCTCAGCACAAATACTATCTCTGATCCTCCTGGGCCTGACACTGGTTGGCTCTCACTCTGCTTCCACTTGCGCTCTGACTGGTTTGCCTGGAAGAAGCATCTTCCTGTAAAGTGCAGGCTCAAATTGGGTGCTGTCTGTGCATACTGTCTCTGCTTCCTCCGAAGCCTTGTCCAGTTGGTTGGCTCTGACTAGTCTCCACCTGCGCCACTCAGCTGGTCTGCCTAAAAGCCAGCCTGGAAAATGCAGGCCAAATTGGGTGCTGCCCAGCTTGATCTGCTCTGTTGCCCCACGCTTGCCCTGTTGGTGGCTCTGCTTAGCCTCCACCTCGCTACTCAGCTGGTCTGCCTGGAGCTTCTCACCCTGCAAGGTAAGCCCAATTGTGCTGCCCCATCAGATATCTCTGCTGTCTCCTGAACATTGCCTGGTTGGCTGGCTCTAACTGCTCCCCATGCGCTACCAGCTGGTCTGCCTGGAAGAAAGTTTCCTACCCTGCAAAGTAGTCCAAGGTGGTGCCTACAGCACTAATACCTGCTGACTCCGGTGCCTTGCCCATTGGTTTCTTAACTAAGCCCACCTGCGCTACTCAGCTGGTCTGCCTCTGAAGGTTTCTTCCTGCAAAGCAGCCTGGGTGCTGCCTGCTTGTATTATCTCTTGCCTGCCGGCGATGCCCGGTTGGTTGGCTCTAATTAAGCTTCACCTCGCTACTCGGCTATCTGCCTGAACTTTCTTCCTGAAATTTAGGCCACATTGGGTGCTGCCTCCAGCAAGAATACTATCTTTGCTGTCTCCCGAAGCCTTGCTCAGTTGGTTGGCTGTAACTAATCCTAAACCTGCGCTACTCAGCTGGTCTGCTTGAAAGAAAGCTTCTCTACCCTGAAAAGTGCAGGCCCAAATTGGGTGCTGCCTAGAGCACGAATACTATCTCTGCTGCCTCCCAAAGCCTTTACTAGTTGGTTGGCTCTACCTAAGCCTCCATCTGCGCTACTCAACTGGTCTGCCTGGAAGAAAGCTTCTCTACCCTGCAAAGTGCAGGCCCAAATTGGGTTCTGCCTCCAGGAGGAATATTACCTCTGCTGCCTCCCAAAGCCTTGCCCACTTGGTTGACTCTAACTAAGCCTCCACCTGTGCTACTCAGCTGGTCTGCCTTGAAGAATGTTTCTCTACCCTGCAAAGTGTAAGCTCAAATTGGGTGCTGCCTCCATCACGAATGCTATCTCTGCTGCCTCCTGAAGCATTGCCCGGTTGGGTGGCTCTAACTAAGCCCCCACATGTGCTACTCAGCTGGTCTGCCTGGAACAACGTTTCTCTTCCCTGCAAAGCGCAGGCCCAGATTGGGTGCTGCCTCCAGCATGAACATTATCTCTGCTGACTCCCGTTGCCTTGTCCGTTGGTTGGCTCTAACTAAGCCTCCACCTACGCTACTCAGCTGGTCTGCCTGGAAGAAAGCTTCTCTACCCTGTAAAGTACAGGCCCAAATTGTGTGCTGCCTCCAGCATGAATGCTATCTCTGCTGCCTTCCTGAAGCCTTGCCTGTTTGGTTGGCTCTAACTAAGCCTCCACCTGCGCAACTCAGCTGGTCTGCCTAAAAGAAAGCTTGTCCAGCTCCTAAAATGCAGGCTCAAATTGAGTGCTGCCTCTAGCACAAATACTATCTCTGATGCCTTCCTGAAGACTTGCCCGGTTGGTTGGCTCTAACTAAGCCTCCACCTGCGCTACTCAGCTGGTCTGCCTGGAAGAAAGCTTCTCTACCCTGCAAAGTGCAGGCCCAAATTGGGTGCTGTCTCCTGCACAAATACTATCTCTGATGCCTTCCCAAAAACTTGCCCCAGTTGGTTGGCTCTCAATCTGCTTCCACCTGCTTGACTAGCTGTCTGTTGGAGGAAAGCTTCACCCTGAAAGTACAGGCCCAAATTGTGTGCTGCCTCCAGCACGAATGCTATCTCTGCTGCCTTCCTGAAACCTTGCCTGTTTGGTTGGCTCTAACTAAGCCTCCACCTGTGCTACTCAGCTGGTCTGCCTAAAAGAAAGCTTGTCCAGCTCCTAAAATGCAGGCCCAAATTGGGTGCTGCCTCCAGCATGAATACTATCTCTGTTGCCTCCCGAAGCCTTGCCCTGTTGGTTGGCTCTAACTTAGCCTCCTCCTGCACTACTTAGCTGGTCTGCCTGGAAGAAAGCTTCCCTACCCTGCAAAGTGCATTCCCAAATTGGGTGCTGCCTCCAGGAGGAATATTATCTCTGCTGCCTCCCAAAGCCTTGCCCACTTGGTTGACTCTAACTAAGCCTTCACCTGCGCTACTCAGCTGGTCTGCCTTGAAGAATGTTTCTCTACCCTGCAAAGTGTAAGCCCAAATTGGGTGCTGCCTCCATCACGAATGCTATCTCTGCTGCCTCCTGAAGCATTGCCCGGTTGGGTGGCTCTAACTAAGCCCCCACATGTGCTACTCAGCTGGTCTGCCTGGAGGAAAGCTTCTCTTCCCTGCAAAGCGCAGGCCCAGATTGGGTGCTGCCTCCAGCATGAACATTACCTCTGCTGACTCCCGTTGCCTTGTCCTTGGTTGGCTCTAACTAAGCCTCCACCTGCGCTACTCAGCTGGTCTGCCTGGAAGAAAGCTTCTCTACCCTGCAAAGTGCAGGCCCAAATTGGGTGCTGCCTCCAGCACGAATGCTATCTCTGCTGCCTTCCTGAAACCTTGCCTGTTTGGTTGGCTCTAACTAAGCCTCCACCTGTGCTACTCAGCTGGTCTGCCTAAAAGAAAGCTTGTCCAGCTCCTAAAATGCAGGCCCAAATTGGGTGCTGCCTCCAGCACAAATACTATCTCTGATGCCTTCCCAAAGACTTGCCCAGTTGGTTGGCTCTAACTAAGCCTCCACCTGCGCTACTCAGCTGGTCTGCTGGAGGAAAGCTTCTCTACCCTGAAAAGTACAGGCCCAAATTGTGTGCTGCCTCCAGCACGAATGCTATCTCTGCTGCCTTCCTGAAGTCTTGCCTGTTTGGTTGGCTCTAACTAGCCTCCACCTGTGCTACTCAGCTGGTCTGCCTAAAAGAAAGCTTGTCCAGCTCCTAAAATGCAGGCCCAAATTGGGTGCTGCCTCCAGCACGAATACTATCTCTGTTGCCTCCCGAAGCCTTGCCCTGTTGGTTGGCTCTAACTTAGCCTCCTCCTGCACTACTTAGCTGGTCTGCCTGGAAGAAAGCTTCCCTACCCTGCAAAGTGCAGGCCCAAATTGGGTGCTGCCTGCAGCATGAATATTATCTCTGCTGCCTCCCGAAGCGATGCCCGGTTGGTTGGCTCTAATTAAGCCTCCACCTGCGCTACTCAGCTGGTCTGCCTGGAAGAAAGCTTCTTTTCCCTGAAAATTTCAGGCCCACATTGGGTGCTGCCTCCAGCAAGAATACTATCTTTGCTGTCTCAAGCCTTGCTCAGTTGGTTGGCTATAACTAACCCTAAACCTGCGCTACTCAGCTGGTCTGCTTGAAAGAAAGCTTCTCAACCCTGAAAAGTGCATACCCAGATTGGGTGCTGCCTAGAGCACGAATACTATCTCTGCTGCCTCCCAAAGCCTTAACTAGTTGGTTGGCTCTAACTAAGCCTCCATCTGCGCTACTCAACTGGTCTGCCTGGAAGAAAGCTTCTCTACCCTGAAAAGTACAGGCACAAGTTGGGTGCTGCCTCCAGCTTAAATACTATCTCAGCTGCCTCCCGAAGCCTTGCCCAGTTGGTTGGCTCTAACTAAGCCTCCACCAGTGCTACTCTGCTGGTCTACCTGGAAGAAAGCTTCTCTACCCTGCGAAGAGTGGGCAGAAACTGGGTGCTGCCTACAGCACGAATACTATCTCTGCTGCCTCTCAAAGCATTAACTAGTTGGTTTGCTCTAACTAAGCCTCTATCTGCACTACTCAGCTGGTCTGCCTGGAAGAAAGCTTCTCTACCCTGCAAGGTTCAGCCCCGAATTGGGTGCTGCCTCCAAGAGGAATACTATCTCTGCTGCCTCTCGAAGCCTTGCCCACTTGATTGACTCTAACTAAGCCTCGACCTGCGCTACTCAGCTGGTCTGTCTGGAAGAAAGTTTCTCTACCCTGCAAAGTGTAAGCCCAAATGGGTGTTGCCTCCATCATGAATGCTATCTCTGCTGCCTCCTGAAGCATTGCCTGGTTGGCTGGCTCTAACTAAGCCTCCACATGTGCTACTCAGCTGGCCTGCCTGGAAGAAAGCTTCTCTACCCTGCAAAGTGCTGGCCCAAATTGGGTGCTACCTCCAGCATGAATACTATCTCTGTTGACACCCGATGCCTTGCCCGTTGGTTGGCTCTAATTGCGTAAGGCTTTGGGAGGTAGCAGAGACAGTATTCATGCTCTAGGCAGCACCCAATTTGGGCCTGCACTTTGCTGGGTAGAGAAGCTTGCTTCCAGGAAGACCAGCTGAGTAGCACAGATAGTGGCTTAGTTAAAGCCAAGCAACCGGGCAAGGCTTTAGGAGGCAGCTGAGATAGTATTCGTGCTGGTGGCAGCACCTAATTTGGGCCTGCACTTTGCAGGGTAGAGAAGCTTTCTTTCAGGCAAACCTGCTGAGTAGCGCAGGTGGAGGCTTAGTTAGAGACATCCAACCGGGCAAGGCTTCGTGAGGCAGCAGAGATAGTATTCATGCTGGAGGCAGCGTAATTATATTGGATACCTTGCCTGTCTGCTCCAGAGTCCCTCAGGGGTCTATACTGGGCCCTCTCCTTTTCAGCCTCTTTTTAAACTCCCTACCACAATCCTGCTCGGAACAAATCATCCTGTGTGCAGATTATGCTGTTGTCTTTTCTATGCACAAGGACCTTTCACCACTACAACACAGCCTCCAACTCAGATTCAGTGCCATTGAAACATGGTTCTCCAATCATAAACTAGTCCTCAATCACAAGAAAACCAAGTCATTGCTATTCTGCAGTTCACATAACCGTTACAAGCAACACCCCCTTGCCATCTCCACCAAGCAGGGGACTATCCTCAAACAAGTTTACTCATTCAAATACCTTGGGATTCTGCTTTACTCCAATCTCTACTATATGGCTCACATTGACAGCATGGCTAAAGCTGCCAACATATGCCTTGGATTACTCTACAAGCACAGGCAGCACCTCACCTCAGAGGCCCTGAAGATTGCTGTCTAGAGCTCTGTGATGTCAAGTATTGATTATGGCTTCATTATCTATGGCTCCACCATGACGTCTGCCCTCTGAAGTATAACAACAGCACTTAAAAAAGCATGCTGACTCACTACTGGTGCCCACCATGACCTGCACTTTGCAGGGTAGAGAAGCTTTCTTCCAGGCAGACCAGCTGAGTAGCGCAGGTGGAGGCTTAGTTATAGCCAACCAACCGGGCAAGGCTTCGGGAAGGCATCAGAGATAGTATTTGTGCTGGAGGCAGCACCCAGTTTGGGCCTGCACTTTGCAGGGTAGAGAAGCCCACCACTTCACCCACACCAGTGCCCTTTATGAACAATCCGGATGGCTCCAACTCTCCAACTGTGTAAAGTATCTCACATGTGCTATGGTGGGAAAAATCAATCTTGGCCTCACCCCCCGTCCGGTGTTACTGCCTTGTTACATCAAAACCCCAACCAACAGAACACCAGGAGCTCGACAACCCAGATTCTAGAAGTTCCTCGCTGTCAAACTACACAGGGCCAATGCTCATTCACCGATAGGGCTCCTCTATGGATGAATGGTCTCAGCCACACCGTCTCCTCTGCCTCAACACTAAGTCTGTTCAAAACCAGGCCCATCTCACTGCCTCTAGCTCTTGTGACTGCCTCTCCTAGCAGATGACCTACACAGCTTTAATCTTAACTTATAAACTGCTTAGCCCCAGGCCCCCAAGTCCCCCTCCCCCAGCTCCTGAGGCACCATTTCAAATCTCAGGTCTTCATACCACCTCATTAGTCTCTCCTTGCCCCATTATAGCACTTATTTTCCCCCCTCACCCTGCCCTCTTCTTCTCTTCTATCACTCCTTCCCATTTATTTTTTGACAAATGCCTCCACCTGCATCTTCATCCTCCCCCTCTCTTCTCATCCCTGTTTCTCTGCCACCCCGGGTGCCTGACTCTACCCATTCCTTGTGGGCATATGCATCCTAGCTGTGTTCACCATTTTACTATAGCTGCCTCTGTTAACTACCTACACTTCTCTTCCTCCTCCTCCTCCTCTACACCTTACTCTTCCTATAATTGACCCCGTTCAATAGCACTGTTGTACATGAATTGTTTACTGTTATTTCACTGTTCCTTCCTTGTTGTTTGTTATTTCTGACATGGAACCTTTGTAAAAGAGCCTTGGCTCAAAGGTGCTTGTAATCCTAGAATAAATAAATAAAAAATAAATCCCTCTATCATATCCCCTCTCTCCCTCCTCTCCTCCAGGGAGTACATATTCAATTCCTTCAACCTGCCCTCATAGGACTTGTGATGCAATCCATGTACCATCTTTGTTGCACTCCTCTGAACCTTCTCTACCCTGTCTATGTCCTTACATTTGTAAGGTCTCCAGAACTGTACACTGTACTCCAGGTGGGGCCTCACTAGTGTCTTGTATAGTGGAATTATGACCTCCCTTTTCTTGCTGGTGATGATCCTGCCTATGCATCCAAGCATCCTATTTGCTTTACCTGCTGCCTTGTCACACTGTTTCCCTACCATGAGGTCATCAGAGATGATAACCCCAAGATCCCTTTCCTGCTTGGTGCATGCTATATCCTCACCCCCAACTGATATATTGTGCCAGGGTTTTTGTGCCCCATATGCATTATCTTGCACTTCTTTGCACTGAATTTCAGCTGCCAAACCCCTGACCATTCTTCAAGCTTCTGCAGGTCCCTTCTCATTCTGTCTACACCCTCTGGTGTGTCTACTCTGTTACAGAGCTTTGTGTCATCAGCAAATAGGGAAATTGTGCCTTTTAGGTCAATCAGATACATTTATTTTTTGTTTGGCCTTCTCTATCTGTCTGTTTTGTTCCTAAAGAACAACAGATCCTTTGTGACCCTTCATTATTCTTATTTTACAGGTATGACTGGACATCTCCTCCAGACCCCCAGGACCCAGGTAAGAGATCTCCTACTGATTATCTGTGCAAGGTGGGTAAGATGAAATGGTGCAGCCACAAGCGTTACACAGTGTCTACTTTTATTTTTTTAGTGCCAAGACCAGAAGTCCATCTCCAATATAACATAACATACTAGACACCAGCAGAGTAGGCCTATTGGTCTATCAAGTCTGCTTGTGCTTCAGCACCCTGATTGGATACTGTAGCCCTCTATCTGTCGCCTTCCACTGTTACTCCATTCCCCAGTCCTGCCCCCCCCAGGCAAACCAGCCTCTGCTTCACCCCTTGCCTATACCTGTCCCAGCATTTCTTGAATCCCTCCACCATAGCTGCCTGTACCAGCTCCTTAGACAGTGCATTCCACAGTTCCGCCACTCTCTCGGTGAAGTACCTCCTCCTCCTTTCCCACCTAATCCTACCACCCTCAATCTTCCAACTGTGTCCTCTGGTGATTCCACCCTTGTTTAGTCGAAAGATCCTATCTCGGTTTACCTTATTTACTTCCCTGAGGTACTTGAAGACCTCAGTCATGTCCCCCCGATCCCTCTCCTCCAACCAGAACAGATTGCGCTCTTCTAGTCATTCTTCATATATTATATCCCCCAGGCCTTGGATCATTCTGGTTGCTCTCCTCTGATCCCTCTCCAGGAGTTGGATGTCCCTCCTTAGGTACGGCCTCCAGAACTGCACATAGTACTCAAGATGTGGTCTAACCAGGCTGTTGTACAGTGGCAAAATCACCTCCCTGTTCCTTGAGGTAATCCCCCTAGCGATGCATCCCAGTATCCTATTTGCCCTGACTGCAGCCCTCCTGCACTGCTCTGAAATATTCATGTCGTGGCCTGCAACTCTTCCCCCCACCAGGGTGTACACATAGTTGAGTTTTTTCCACCCTAGGTGTAGCACCTTGCATTTGGAGGAGTTACATTTCAATTTTCAGGTGCAGGATCACCTATCCAGAGAATCCAGGTCCTCTTGCAGAGCCAATCTCCCCTCCTCCCCCTCCACCACAGCCCCCAGCTTAGAGTCATCTGCAAAGAGACTCATTTCACACCCAATACCTTCCCTGATATCGGAGATGTAGGCGTTACACTGGAGTGGCCCCAGGATTGATCCCTGTGGGACCCCACTTATGACCTCCCTAGGAGACCAAACCTCCCCTCTGACCACTACCCACTGAGTGTGACCTGAAAGCCAATTTCAATCCACCTAACCATCAATGGGCCTACACCTATCCCCCCAGCTTCTCCCTTAGGCCAACGTGAGGGACCGAATCAAATGCCTTGCTGAAGTCCAAGAACAGTATATCCACTGGTCTCCCCCTGTCGAGTGCTGATGTCACCCACTCATAGAACTCTACAAGGTTTGTTTGACATGATCTACCTGGCACAAACCCATGCTGCTGGTCATCCAGGTAACCCATCTCCTCCAAGAAACCTCCCAGCCTTCCCTTAAGTATACTCTCCATTACCTTCCCCACCACCGATGTCAAACTGATAGGTCTGTAGTTTCCTGGCTCTTCTCTTGATCTCCCTTTATGAATGGGCACAACATGCACCTGCTTCCAATCCCTTGGCACCCTTCCTGTCTGGAGTGACAAGTTAAAGAGATCCGCCAATGGTGCCCGCATGCTGGAAGTGACACCACAGAGACTCCAGCCATGTTTCCTCTTTTTCTGGTCCCTTCCCCCATGGCCATGATCACGCATGCATGGAGGGGTGCACGCTTCACTAAGCCACATTCTTGCATCTCCCAGAGTCTTGCACTACCCTCCATCCTCCACCAGGAGGCAGCCATGGAGTGGGACGATGTGCCCACCCATCCCTGGGAGAGGAGAGGAGAACTGTCATTGGACGCTCGATCCTCTCCCTCCCCTGCCAACCCCCAGTGGCCCAAGCTCACTCCTGAACCCAGGTCGCTGGCATGGCCTGAGGTGTGGCACCCAGCATCTGAACCCTCAGCGCCACTGGGATGGCCTGCTATAAAACTTTTTTAATAATAAAACTGGTAGCTAAATCCAAAAAGAGATGGTTCATAAGGTAAAGCAACCATAGCCTCTCACGTCAACAGAACATAGCAGACTACAACCAGTAGGGCTACTTGGCCTCCAACATGAAAAACATACCAAGACCTGCAGACAGTTTATTAAATAAGTTAATTAGCACAATAGTATCAGTTATTTCTACCCCCAATATTTCACATAACCTCATTGATAAATCGCCATGAGGCTGCTTGACACGTCAGTGGTAAGTAGGTGTGAGTGTTCCTATCTTTCTAATAAACTTCTTCAATAATCTTTCCCAAGGTCTATGACATTTTTTTGTTGGAGCCTGAGTAGCCCCACTGATTGTAGCTTGCTCAAAAACTGGGAACCTATCCCAAGTGTTTGCTTTCACATTTTTGTTATATGGCCAACTGTCCAGACTAGCAGCTGAGTGAAGAGTCAGAGAAACGGTGCCAAAATACGTTATCGACGTGACCAAAATTATAAAAGGAACTTTAAATTTAGCAATAATTTATTTATTTTTGCATCAGTAAAGTATTGATGTTCCATGTGCCCAACATTTATGTTCAGTGTGCCAGAGATAAATCAAAAGGATTAGTGATTGTGCTCCAGAGTTCTGTACCAAGGGCTACTGTACTTCAGAATGCAGGTAGAAGCAGGATCCCACTGAAAACGAGATGTTGCCAACTCAGCTGAGAATTCTTGGGTAAATCAATTATAAACAAACAAGAACATTACTGGCTTTTGGGCCCCTCTGCATGCAGTGTATTCTAGTACTTACAGCACTGTTGGGAACTGCAAGATCACAGGTTCAAACCATGCTAGCATCAAATGCTCACTGTGCAAACCTGTGTAAATCATTTGACCTCCAAGTGCCCTACTCAACCCGATTGCTGAAATGGTTACAGCTGTACTAAAATCTAGCCTGGAATGAGGAACAAGAGAGACACTTCATTAGCAAACAAGTAAAAAAAAAAACCTTACAGGCAGCAGTAGAAAAGAATTTGACAGGAGGGTTTACAGACATTCAGCTCAGTGGCCATCACTGTTTCCAGACTCATGAAAAAATGTTTCAAAGAAGAATACGGACTCTTCTGTGTGGAAGGTACTCCACAGATACAGAAGACTGAACATTGCAGCGATTTTTAGAACATTGTGATGTAAATGAGGAACAAGCTGTACCTAATTACATCAAGTCAAGTACAGCTTGCTCCTTGATGACATCACACTGTCCTACAAATAGCTGCCCCGCTCACATACACTAGTAATTATAATGAGCAGCATACTCTGCCATTTATATCTCCAGAGAGCTTCCAGCTACAGGGCAGCCCAATGCCTCATTTGAATTAGGGCTGCAAGTTCGGTTCGACCAAATTTGAAAAAAGGTCGAACCTCCATTGTTCTCCATAGCCCGCCCATGGTAGAACGTCACCCCCAAAAATGCGAACTTTGCGAACTTGGGTTCGCCTGTAGAAACTGCTAAAATAGTACTCAACAGTACACACATACCAGATGCTGGACTGCACTGCCACGCATGCTCCTTCACTTTCTCTCCGTTGTAGCACACGTGATGCTGCTCGCAACAATGACAAGCATGCAGGAGCCAGTCGGGACTCTCAAAAGAGGTGGAGATGGAGAGACCGTGGGGAAGGGAGGGAACATGCTAGATGGCAAATGGTGATTGGTGTTTCAGACAGTTCATGTTTTTGTCCCTCAGCAAGCCAGTCAGCTATTGGAGTGGGTCACAGATACCCACGTGGGTCACAGCATTGGAGTTGCTCGCTGCAGTGTGTGCAGCACATTTCTTGAGCATTGAATGAGAGTGGTTGTTGTGAAGTGAACTTTGTGTACTACTGTGTTGTCTATCTATATCTGGCATTCAGCGCAGCAGTGGATCAGTTAAAAAATTAAAACATCTATTCTTTCCTCGTCTCTTTTTGTGATAGCCAGCTCGGCTGGCTTAGGCAGCTTTTGTTTTGGGAGGGAGAAAAGAAATGTTAAGCCTTAAAAAAAAAAAAAAGAGCATACCTGTGCAGACAACATGTTGGTGGAGTGGTGTTGGTGTGACCTGACCATATGTTTTGTGTGAAATTGTGGGTTTCTGAGGGCTCTCTGAAACTCCAATGCCAACATCACACACTGACTGAAGTGTGCACTGTGCAGACTGTGCTGTTACTTTTAGTGTGTGTGTTAATTCAGGTAGCAGCAGAGGAGTGTGGCACAGCAACACACACTACAAACCTAGCTAAAACAGTCATTAAAAAAAAATAATCTCTCTGTTCTACAGGCTTACAGAACAAACAGAAAAAAAAATATTTAAAGAGCCTGGAAAGTTTAAACTAATATCCCTGTGTCGTACTACTTAAAATTACTTGACTCGATGCAGCCAGCAGTGCTGTATTTACCTGTTAGGGAGAAATTATCCCTTTGTCTTACTACTTAAAGTACTTGACTCAACGCAGCAAGCAGTGCTGTATTTACCTGTTTGGGAGAAAATATCCCTGTGTCTTACTACTTAAAGTACTTGACTCGACGCAGCAAGCAGTGCTGCATTTACCTGTTAGGGAGAAAATAAAAATATCCCTGTGTCTTAACACTTAAAGTACTTGACTTGACGCAGCAAGCAGTGCTGTATTTACCTGTTAGGGAGAAAATATCCCTGTGCCTTACTACTTAAAGTACTAGACTCGACGCAGCAAGCAGTGCTGCATTTACCTGTTAGGGAGAAAATAAAAATATCCCTGTGTCTTACCACTTAAAGTACTTGACTTGACGCAGCAAGCAGTGCTGTATTTACCTGTTAGTGAGAAAATATCCCTATGCCTTACTACTTAAAGTACTTGACGCAGCAAGCAGTGCTGTTATTTACCTGTTAGGGAGAAAATATCCCTGTGTCTTACCACTTAAAGTACTTGACTCGACGCAGCCAGCAATGCTGTATTTTCCTGTTTGGGAGTAAATTTCCCTGTGTCTTACTAAAAGTACTTGACTCGACGCAGCCATGAGTGGTAAAAAAAATAGCAGCAATTCTCAGGCTATCCAGGCAACAGTAACAACAGTACAGAAAATTCAGGACGTTGCAGGAGTTACCCGTCGTGGTACTCAGAGGATGAGCACAAGAGCCATAATAGTGCGGCAGCCAGTTTTAGTAAGCAGAGTGATGGATGATGATGATGATGAGGAGGAGGAGGAGAAGACTGATGAGAGTGAGGGGGAAATCAGTGGAACAGATCCTGAGTTTGTAGTAGATAAGGCAGCAGTCAGTATGTCAAGTAGTAGTAGCTCTAGGGAGTGGGATGAAGAGGACGAATACAGAGGCAGAACAAGAACAAAAACAAGTTCTCAGAAGGATGGCTGTGGTGCTAAAAAAACATTAATGATAGTGGGGCATAACTTGGAGAGTCAGACACCCACACATGCAGGGAACAACAGAGGACAGAAGATGGACAGGCTTCATGAGGGGAAGAAAGAGATGCAGTTCAACCAGTCAGAGAGGTTGTGCATCTTCAAAATTACGCGCAGATGGGCATGGAAAGACCTCAATGAGGTAGGGGAAGTGGCTGTGGTGGTGGCAGTGGTAGTAATGAACCTATCCTCCCTATAAGCAGCAGTGCAACAAAATCTGTGAAATCCATTGTGTGGGATTTTTTCACTCAAGATAAATCATCTGGCAGCCATGTGGTTTGCAAATTATGCAAAACAAAATTAAGTCATGGTAAAGTGTGTACTCGACTTGGAACATTAACAATGATAAGACATATGAACAAGTCTCACATTTATCAGTATAAAAAAGCACAAAAGGAGCACACAAACATTGCTGCACTTCTGCACTCTGCTGAGGAGGAAGAGGTAATGGATGTTTACCAAGGTGATGAAGTAACTGATGCGGAGGTGGAGGATGATGAAAGTATTCCTTCCAGTCAAAGCACAGCATCCTCTATTTCTCATTTCTTTACCCCTCTGACTCCACCACCACCACAGCCCAACCGGTCATATACCATCCATGGCCACAACATCCACCCTCATGGTGGTAAAGGTCAAGGAAGCAGCCCAGAAAATCAGGTGATAGCAGCAAAGCATAGCGGCATCAAATTTTTGAAAGACTGCTTTAGCAGTCACAGAAATATAAGCCCAGCAGGCCTGAGGCAAGCGATTGACAAAGGCAATTGGGGAGATGATAGCCACTGACTTGCTCCCATTCTCATTTGTGGCTAACCCAGGTTTTAGTGCACTCATGGAAATAGCTGTGCCAAAGTATCTGGTCCCCAGCTGGACCTATTTCTCCAGTGTTGCCATTCCAGATTTGTATGATGCTGTTCGGAAAAGCATTTCTGATGCTCTGAAAGGTTCAGTGGGCAAAAAGGTTCATGTCATGACAGATATGTGGACCAGTGGTCAGACGACTGACTATATGGCTGTGACTGGCCACTGGGTAAACTTTCCTCCCTCCGCCTCCTTCTCCTCATCATCATCATCATCATGTGGTGGCACTGGTGACAGCAGCAGCAGCAAGAAGCAAGGGACTTTCACAGTTCAAAGGCAGACAGCTTTATGTATTTATGGTTTTGAAAAAGAGCACAAAGCGGAACATCTTCTGGAGTGCCTCGAAGAAAAGTTTTCTGAGTGGCTGACTCCAAAGTCCTTGGAACCAGGGTTTATAGTGTGACAATGCTTCAAATATTATGAAAGCAGTAAGACTTGGTAAGTTTACACACGTACCACGCTTTGCACACACTATTAACTTGGTGGTGAGGTGGTGAAAGACTTCATCAGTGAGGACTGAAATGTGCAGAACTTGATTGCAGCTACCTGCACTGTGTGCACACACTTTAGCCATTCTGTGAAAGCCTGAAAGTTGTTGCGGCAGTTTCAGATTGAAAACAGACCCCCTCTCCACCAGATGGTACAGGAAGTTCCAACCCCGTGGAATTCCACTTACTATATGATGCAGAGAATGCTTGAACAACAGAAAGCCATCTATCAATATGCAGTCCAACATGGCATTGGGAAAGAAGATGTGAATATCAGCCCCAATCAGTGGCATCTGATGGAGAATCTTTGTTGTATCCTTAAACCCTTTGAGGAAGCTACCCAAGTGGTGAGCTCTGAAAGTGCCGGACTAAGTCAGATCCTTCCCTTAATTTCACTCATCAGGATGAGACTGCAGCATCTCGAGTCACAGTTCTTTGACAATGATGACATCAATGCTGCATCACTTGTCGGAAAAATGATACAAACCTTCCTGGCTGATGAGCGCATTGTAAATATGTGCAAAGCAGAACATTACATTTTGGCCATACTTCTGGACCCTTGGTTTAAGGATACAATTGAGACATTCTTCAAACCACATGACTTTAAAGACCAGGAACACTATCGTGAACTGTTAATTGAGAACGTGTCAGCACGTATAGTTCAGAAAAGTAGTACATCATCAGTGCCCTTTTGGCAACATTCAAATTCTGACCAAAATCTGGTGGAGAGTGAGGGATGGAGCACAATCTACTGTTGCTGCTGCTGCAGCCACCACTACTGATGTTTTGGCTCATCAAACACAAACCGGAACTGCTGCTACACCACAAGAGGACAAACCACTGTGGGACATGCTGTCAGACTTTGGTCTAATAAAGACAGCTGGGAAGGCTCAGCTGGCAATAGTGGTACCAGAAGGTCTGCTGCAAAAATGGTTAAGGATTATATGGAGGAGACTGTACATCTCACTGCAGGTGATGAACCATTGCTTTATTGACAACAGGAAAAATTGATCTGGCCTTCTTTAACTGAGATCGCAATTGAATACCTCAGTTGCCCACCTGCCAGCACATATTCAGAGAGAGAATTATTAGTGCTGCTGATGCAATAGTGAATGACAAAAGAACATGTCTTTCCACGAAGAATGTAGACAGGCTCATTTTTTAAAAATGAACCTGCCTCAGTTCAAAAACATATACTGTCCCAAATTTTTGCAGGTTGACAGCACACAGATGGCATCATGCCATGCTGATGATGACGATGATGATGGTGAAGGATTCTGTTGCCACTAGTAGCCACTAGCCTTTCCAGCTGTCTTTCCTCCACTGGTGGGTCCCGCTGTCTCCTCCTCATCCTGGAGTTCCATTACTTTCAGAAACAAACATCCACTGCTGGTTCTCATATGCCACTAAGGCCCAATCTGACTAGCACCAGAAACTGAAGGACTACTGCATATGGCAGTTCAACTAAAATAACCAGAAATGGCTACACATTGTCACACAGCTCTGTCTTCATCCATTTGTTTTATTGGATTTTGATTACAAAATACACACTCAATGAATACTTATTACTGGCTGTTAACAAACAAAAACATTAATAAAATAAACAAATAATAAATAACTGTTCTGATTCAATTCCAGATGGGAATTTAATTAAACAATTTTTTTTTTGCTGTAAAATGTCAGCTTTACAATACATTCCCAATTTCAGTGTTTCACCCAATGTCATCCAATGTTTTGATCTGAAGGAACCATTCACCAGATAGAAACTGTTTTCATTATAACCTGTAAAATGAAAATAAAAAAAATAGATTTTACAAAATGCTGTTCCCACATACTGCACTAACTGACTATCATGACAATAAAAAAAAAAATCACTGATCTTATCCTAGCCCCTGTCCAAAACTCCAAGCCCTCCAAACCCCCTAGGACACTCCCTCTTACAAATACTATTCACCCTCCATTGTTAGACTCCAAACCATGCACGTGACCTGGCATCATAAATAAACACAATTTGCAGATGGTATACTGTTATGGGTTTTTCAATTATTCTGAGTAAAGATGAGGAAGGGTAGATGTTTGGGAGGTGGGACAAATAAAGTAATACTGGTATTGACATAGTTACCTATGGAGGCATAGGATCAGGGCAGGAGAGTGTGGTGGGCAATGTTTACTAACATTGACACTAGTTACTCAGAATAACAGAAAGCCCCAAACTAATAACTACACAGAAAAAAATTTAAAGTACAAACATAATTTAATCCACACAATCTGGTAAGCAAGCATCACACTGCCCCTGGCCATCAATACCATACCCTTTCTTGGGGGGTACTGAGGGGGTAAGGTACAGAAGCACTTGGGCAGTGTGGCATTTTGCTTTACCACATTGTGTGGATTAAATACATTTTGTACTGTAAACTTCTGTAAATGTACTTATTTGGTACTAAAGCAGCTGAATATAGGTACCATGGGCACCAGTTATTTTGAACTGGGCTCTATTAGTACCTGAGTCTAACAGTGGGGGAAGATTTAAAATTATTGTAACAGGGTGTAGCTCAGGGGGTTAACCCTTTGAGCTGCCTGTAACCAGATTTAAAAAGCTAAAGTTGTCAGGGATAATATACAAGTCATATGTCATCCCTGACCTTTACCGCTTGTTAAATCAGTTTCAACACTAGTATTTTTAAGCCTCTGCTGGGTAACCAGGTGGTTCTATAATATATAAGCAGTAAGCCCATTCCACCTGGTTCTACTTAACTATAAAAAAAATCCACATATTTTATTTTGCATGTTTTGGAATATACATGTAATACTAAAATTCTAACTTTAAGAATGGTAAGTTTTGCAAAGCTTTCGAGCACTGAGACAGAATCCTATGCACCAAAGCTTTGCAATACTTAATTGTATTTATACCATTCTTAGTACTACATGTACTTTCCCAAACAAAAAACAATACTTCTGTGGATTTCTTAATTAAGTAGAACCATGTAAACTTAAGGTTTTTTTTTTTTGTGTTATACATAGAACTTTTTGTTATACCATGTAGAACCTGGTTTTACTTAGTAGAACTTGTTTTTTTAGATAGTAGAACTAGTTTTATTTGATAGAACCTGGTTCTACTTGGTAGAACCTGGTTTTACTTGGTAGAACTTGATTATAAATGGTAGAACCCAGTTCTACCTGGTAGAACCCGATTCTACTGGGTTCTACCTGCAGAACTGTGCAGAACTTTTTGTTGTGTTCTACTCCAGAAAGTTCACAAGTAGAACTTTTAGGGGTGCGCGCAGCCCTAATTTGAATACATTTCATAGCCTTTCAGATGATGTCAGCCATTGGTCATGGATGTTTCCCTTTAACCTGCATATCTTGGGGGGGGGGGACAGCTGCCAGTAGCTTAGGTGTGCTGCCTTGAGGTGGGGAAATGTAATTGCCTATTGTTCACCAGAGTTGAAACACTGGGTATGGTGTAGGGAGCATTACTTGGTGAAAAGCAGTGCTACTACAACAACATGGAAAGGAAAATGGGGACAGCCATCCGCACAGGTGTGGTCTATAGACCACCAGCCCAGGAGGAAGAAACAGATAGGGAACTGATGCTAGCCATCCAAAGGATGGCAGACAAGGGTGAGGTAGTACTGGTTGGAGACTTCAATATTCCAGACGTGGACTGGAGCATCCCAGCAGCAGCATCAACTAGGAGCAGATTTATCCTGGACTCCCTTCGGGTGCCTTCCTCAAGCAACTGGTCATGGAACCAACTCGGCAGAAGGCAATACTAGACCTGTGCTCACAAACAGGGACAGTGTGATGGGGTAACAGTGGGAGCACCTAGAAACAGTGACCACTGTCAGTCATTGTGGTTTGAAATCACAGAAGAGCAGAACCAAACCACACAAAAACACGTATCCTGGATTTTAGGGGGCAGACTTTGGGAAAATGGGAGATACTTGAAAGAGGCATTAAGGGAATGGGACAGGAATCAGGGGTTGAGGAACAGTGGGCAGTATTTAAATGGGGATTACAAGAACAACAGAATTATGTATTAAGCAGGTTAGCTAGAGGAAAAGGAAGAGGAGACCATTATGGTTTTTAAAGAGGTAGCAAAGAAAGTTAAATCCAAAAAAGGTGCATTCAGGCAATACAAAAGACCAGAGCAGAAGGGGATAGGGAGAAGTACCAGGAGAAGCAAAGGGAGGCAGGGAGGTCAGTAAGGTATCCAAAGCTCAGACAGAAGAACACATTGCAAAATCAGTGGGTAGAGGGACAAAACCTTTACAGGTACATAAGTGAAAAAGAAAAAGACAAAAGGGATATAGTGAGACTGAAGGGGAGGATGGGGGCTATGTGGAGGATGACAACAGTAAAGCTGACATACTGAACGGGTATTTCTGCTCAGTCTTTACTGAGGAAGAGGAGGGTAATGGGTCTGAAGAAGTACAAGGGGTGAGAATGGTGCAGAAATGGACACAAGTCCCTTTACACGAGAAAAGAGTCCTGAAGGAACTGGAAGTAACAAGAGTTGATAAAGCAATGGGGCCAGATGGGGTGCACCAGGTCCTTAAGAACTAAGAGGTGGTGGCTGAACCTCTAGCTATCCTGCTTTGCAGATCACTGGAAACAGGGAGGTACCCAAAGACTGGAGGACAGCAGATGAGTCCCCTTATACAAAAGTGGGAACAAAGAGGAAGCAGGGAACTACAGACCAGTCAGCCTTCACCTCGGTAGTGGGGAAGATCATGGAAGCACTACTGAAGGAGAGATTGGTGGAACATCTGGTTGTCAATGGACCACAGGACCCAAGGCAGCATGCTGATTTCACCCAGGGGAGGTACCAGGCCAGACCAACCTTATTGAATTTTTGACTGGGTGACTAGGGAGGTGGATCAGGGAGGGCAGTGGACATGGTCTATCTGGACTTCAGCAAGGC
The DNA here is from genome assembly GCA_016271365.2 of Neoceratodus forsteri. Classification (NCBI taxonomy): domain Eukaryota; kingdom Metazoa; phylum Chordata; order Ceratodontiformes; family Ceratodontidae; genus Neoceratodus; species Neoceratodus forsteri. The sequence goes on from CM057455.1 coordinate 299,517,665, forward strand.
CTTTGACACTGTGCCACATAGAAGACTATTACACAAACTGGGGAATATGGGTGTGGGCAGGACAGTAGTGTGGTGGGTAGGTAACTGGCTGGGTGGCAGGACACAGAGGTGGTGGTAATGGCTGTCACCACAGAGGAAGAGTGACCAGTGGGGTACCACAGGGATCAGTGCTGGGACCGGTCCTATTCAACATCTTCATCAGTGACATGGCGCAGGACCTAGAAGGCAGAATTTCACTGTTCGCTGATGACACAAAGCTCTGTAACAGAGTAGAACACCAGAGGTGTGGACAGAATGAGAAGAGACCTGCAGAAACTTGAAGAATGGTCAGGGGTTTGGCAGTTGAAATTCAATGCAAAGAAGTGCAAGATAATGCATATGGGGCACAAAACCTGGCACAATATATCAGTTGGGGGTGAGGATATAGCATGCACCAAGCAGGAAAGGGATCTTGGGGTTATCATCTCTGATGACCTCAAGGTAGGGAAACAGTGTGACAAGGCAGCAGGTAAAGCAAATAGGATGCTGGATGATGTATAGGCTGAGGCATTACCAGCAGGAAAAGGGAGGTCAAAATTCCGCTATACAAGACCCTAGTGAGGCCCCACCTGGAGTACAGTGTACAGTTCTGGAGACCATACCTACGTAAGGACATAGACAGGGTAGAGAAGGTTCAGAGGAGGGCAACAAAGATGGTGCATGCATTGCATCACAAGTCCTATGAAGACAGGTTGAAGGAGCTGAACATGTACTCCCTGGAGAGAGAGGAGGGAGGAGAGGGATATGATAGAGACATACAAGTATCTTACAGGGAGGAACAGGTGCAGGAAAACACTATTTTAAGCGAAAAAGATGTTCCAGACTAGAGGGCATGGATGAAGTTGGAGGAGGACGATTCAGAGGAAACATGAGAAAGAATTTCTTCACAGAACGGGTGGTAGACAAGTGGAACACCCTGCCAGAGGAAGTGGTGGGGGCTGAAACAATCATGGGATTTAAGAATGCATGGGATAGACATAAAGGAATTCTGGAGGTCAGGGGTAAGGTGCAACAGACTTCTAGGAAAACAAACTGAACTTACAAGCTCAAATGGGCAGACTGGGTGGGCCATAGGCCCTTATCTGCCGACACTGTCTATGTATCTATGTAACATCCTCCCTGAAGGCACTGTATACAATAAAAATTGCAAAACTGAGGATGGATGACCTTCCCATGTAAATACACATGTCACAGTCACTCTGGTGAGACAGTAACACCTGTTACAAAAATATGTAAAGATAATAGCATGAAACATAAAAAGATCAGCTTTGTTGGTGCCACACAAATCTTGTTTACTTTTTCAACCCATGTTTTCCACGTATTCATGCATTCTGCCACAGTTAATGGACCCGTGTTATTAATTTCTTAATGTTTCCCTCTCTGCTGTCTATATCCAACAGCTACACAGCAAATATAAGCAAACAAACATTCAGCACAGACACGTGCTTGTTTTAACTTAATTTGCCTTCCTCTAATTCAAAATCGTGGAGCATCCCAATTGTTTTCAGTTTCTTTGACTTGATGCTGAGAGTTCACCCACATTAGGGTGAAGCTAAACAGAGTGCCGTAAAAAGAGTGCAACCAAAATGCCGACTGTCGATGCAGCAACATGAAATAGTGTTGCCAAGCAGACATGGCTGCAGGAATTGCAGGAATAGAAGTGTCTCCTGTCTCCATGACCCCACAGTATTTTTATATAAACATCTCTGTCTGGCACATGTTGAGGGGGAAGGCAAAAATTAAGTAATGGCAGCAAGCCCCCCCAACACATTCACAGTAAAGATGCTGAAATATCCCGGACACTAAAAACATTCATGCGCTATTGCCAACACCCATATTCCGACGCCCTCTTTTCATCATCCTCTTGATAGGATACTGATGTTGAGTAGATACAGAAGAAACATGCTGTCTCAAAGCAACACAACTTTTGGCGCACAATCCCCATTATAACCAGATAGTTACATACTAACATACTAAAATGCTAGCAGAATAGGCCTAACGGTATTTCGTGTCTGCTTATTTGATCAGTCCCCACCCTGGGAGCTGACCTTGTAGCCCCCCTCGCCTTCTCTGGCTTCTCCCTTCCCAGTTCCAGATATTCTCGCTGCATTGGATTTTGCTTCCAAAACCCTTACTCTGTACCTGTCCCACCCCCCTTGAACCCCTCCACCATCTCTGCCTCCACCAGCCCCCTAGGCAGCACATTCCATGGCTCCACCACCCTCTCAGTGAAGTAGCACCTCCTCCTTTCTCCCTGAATCTTCCCTCCAGCTTCCACCCATGCCCTCTAGTGGCCCCCCTCCTCCTTCCTTCGGCACTCTGACTGTTCCTCCCCTATTTACCCCCTTCATGTGCCTGAAGACCTCTATCATGTCCCCCCCGGTCCCTTCTCTCTTCCAATGTGTACATATTTACCTCTTCAAGCCTCTCCTTGTAGGTCCTGTCCCCCAAGCCCCAAATCATTTTGGTTGCCCTCCTCTGAACCCTCTCCAGGAGTTTAATGTCCCTCTTTAAGTGTGGCCTCCAAAACTGCATGCAGTACTCGAGGTGCGGCCTCACCAAGTAGTTACACAGAGGGAGTATCACGTCCCTTCTTCTGGAGGTGATCCCCCTAGCGATGCATCCCAGCATCCTGTTGGCCTTGGCTGCTGCCCTCCTACAAGTCTCCGAGTTGTTCATCTTGACATCCACCACCACCCCCAGGTCCCTCTCAGCCATCGAGACATGTAGCATTCTCCCCCTCAGGGTGTACACTTAGCCCGGGTTTCTGGCCCCCAGGTACAGTACCTTACATTTCCCTGCATTGAACCTCAGCTTCCAGTTTCTAGACCATCTTTCCAGAGCCTCCAGGTCCCTCTGTAGGGCCACCCTTCCCTCCTCCCCATCCACCACCACCCCCAGTTTTGAGTCATCCGCAAAGAGACTCATCTCACTCCTGATACCTGTCCTCCTGTCAGAGACATAGGCATTGAACAGGAGGGACCAGGACTGATCCTGTGGGACCCCACTAATGAACCTCTTTGGGATGAGACTATCCGCCAACTACAACCCTCTGGTCCGTCCTGGAGCCAATTGCTCATCCATCTGATCATCTGGTTCCCACCACATTTCTCCCAGCTTATCCAACAGGCCCACATGAGGAACAGAGTCAAATGCCTTGCTGAAGTCTAGAAGAGACATCCACTGGTCTGCCCAGGTCCAAGGCACTTGTCACCAGTCATAGAACTCCACAAGGTTTGTCTGACACAAATTCTGGGATGAATCCATGCTGTCATCGTCCAGGCACCCTGACTTTCCAGGTCCCCCTCAGCCTCTCTCCTGGCAGTGTCCTCCATCATCTTGCCCACCACTGAGCGTCAGGCTGACAGGCCTGTAGTTCCCTGCCACCTCCCTTGATCCCCCTGTGGATAGGCATATATGTGCCACCTTCCAGTCCTGGGGCACCCACCCTGTCCTCAGAGATGGTGAAAAGCTCCACCAGGGGTTTCTAGGACATCCACAAGTTCCTTCAGCACTCTGGGATGTAATTTATCCGGCCCCAGTGCTTTCTCTGTCTTAAGGGACCTGAGGGCTTCCCTCACTCTCTCTGCTGTGATTTCCACTTCCGCTCACCTCTCTCCTTGCTTAGCCTTCCCCTCCTGCCAGTGATGCCTCCCCCTCTCCCCAGACCACCGATCGGTGAGGGTCCCCCTTTCTCATGTCCCTATCTCTCCCATGTATGATGCAGCACCCCATTTTCCTTGGTGAAAACTAGAGGTGAAGTACTCATTTAGTACCTCAGCCCTGCTTCCCGGGTCTTGTGCCCATCTCTCCCCTGTTTTAATCCTGCTAATCTGCCCCTTCATCCTTCGTTTTTCCCCAGTGTATCTAAAGAACCCCTTGTTCCCTCTCCTAATTTCCCCAGCCAGGTTCTGGTCCTTCCTTGCCTTAGCCGCCCTCACCACCCTAGTGGCCCTTCTAGCCATCAGCTCGTACTCCCCTCGATCCCTTTCTCTCCTTGAGCACTTGAATGGCCTATAGGCTGCCTTCTTTCCCTGCACCACCTCCTGGACCTCCCTGGTCCACCAGCAGGGTTTCCGGGCATTACCGCATTTTCGTCTCTCTCTTGCACAAGTGCTGGTAGCATCCTGCACCCCTGTCCTGATGATTTCCCACCTACTATCAGCGTCCATGTCTGACCCAATCCCATCCAAATGCTCCTTAAGGATCCTTCCCATTTCCTTAAAATCCGCCCCCCTGAAGTCAGTTACCTCCGTCTTTGTGCAGCCTTCTACCTCTCCTAGGTCCAGGCATAACCAGACCGTGGCATGGTCACTCCCCGCCAACGGGTCCCTTACCTCCAGGCCCCCAATCTGGTCACTGTCTGCCAGGACCACATCCAGTACCAGCGCCTCCCTGGTTGGTTCCCCCACCTGCTGAGTTAGGAACACGTCTTGAAAGGCATCCAACAACCTCTGTTCCCTGGCCACTGAGGATGTCATAGTCTCCCAGTCTGTTCCTGGCTTGTTTAAGTCCCCCAACACCACCAACCTTCCCCTGCCCAGTCTGCAGTGTCTCCCAACATCTGCCACCAGACTCTCCTCCAGCTCCTCTGCCAGTGCAGGGGGTCTGTACACCACTCCTATTTTTACTCTCTTGCCTCCCCTTGTTATCAAGGTGACCCAAATCACCTCCACGGTTCCCTCCGCCTCTTCTACTCCCCCATTTCAATGCAGTTTTTGACTATCATTGCTACCCCTCCTCCCCTTCCCTCCCCCCATCCTTCCTAAACATAGTGTAACCCTCCAGGTTCAGGTCACAGTCATGTCCTGTGGTGGCCCAGGTCTCAGTGACCACTGCCACATCCACCTCCCTCAGTTAGCATCTGGAGCTCAGGCATTTTATTGCCCAAGCTCCTGGCATTTAACAGGACTACCTTCCACCCTTTCCCTATACTTCCATTTCCCCTGCTCATGTTCCCATGGGGATTCTGTTTTCCTCTGGTCTGCACTTTATCAGTCGGCCTTTTCCCACATTCCTCCAGCTCCCAAGGGGGGTGGAGACAGAGTCCCTCCTTTATTGGCACCCCCTCGACAGCCTTTTCTCCCATCCCCCCACTTCACATGTTTAAACCCCACTTTTCACCAATGAACCCCTCTATTTTCAACTTAAGGATTACCCTCACCTCCAAACTGAGATGGATCCTATCTCTAGCATATAGCTCCTTATCCTCCCAGGTCTCCCCCAATCCCCCATCAACCCATACCCTCTAGCCTCACACCACTCCCTGAGCCACTGGTTTATCTCCCTAATCTTCCTTTTGTGTTCCCCACTAGCCCTTGGCACCAGCAGATTTCTGAGAAGGAAACTGTGCATCCTATGTCATGACAGACCCTGGCAAGCTCCCTGAATCTTGCCTGCATCTCTCTAGCTATTTCCTCAATTTCATTTGTACCCAGGTGGACCAGTATGTCTGGGGACCCCACAATCCTTTGCCAGCTGATATACCTGGTAGCTTGGCCCCAGCACGTTAGTCCAGGGAAGCATTTTATTCTAACTGGCCAGGCTTCCTCCCTATCCCATTTGATACCCCTGATCATCGGTCTCCAACAGGAGCAAACTCTGACTGCTCCTTTCCTCCATTCCCCCTTTCCATGTCCCTCATCCTTTCTACTGGCCCCTCCACTCAGCCAGCTCCTTGTTCCTCTCCCCTATCTGGGTGTCACATGCTTCCCCTCCTTATTTACCCTGGCCACCCCCTCCCTCCGATCCTATGCATCTCCTCCTCCCGAGTATCCTTCTATACCTCGCTAACTCCCCCCTCTGCTTGTGACTGGTCCTTCTCCCCCATCTGCTAAACTAGCCTGGCTTGTCCTCCCTTCCTTCCTGTCTCCATTTAGTCCCTCCTTGCTTGTTATGCTCCCCTGGCCTATACCCTCAGCTCCCTTTACTGTATCCTCCTTGTACTTCTGGTCCTTCTCTTTGCCCTTTCCTCCCAACTGGTCCTTCTCCTTACACTTTCCTCCCTCTTTCCCCTGCTCCTCCTGCTCTGATTCACTGTTCCTCCCATTTTCCTTCATTCCAGGTTCCCCCCTTTTCCTCCTGCTATCCGGCTCCTGCCTCCTGCCCCCCCCACTCCCTTTCCATCTCTAACCACCCCTGTTGTGGTTACATCACCCCCCTCATCCTCAAGCAGAAGAAGAGAATTGAAGCGGTTACTGAGTGTAAGGTCTGATCCACCTCCCCACCTTGCTTCCTTCTGTCCAGCCCCGGCCATCTGCCTACTTCCCTGAGAATGTTGTCCCTCTGGCCCCCCTTTGTGAGGGTGCCCAGTTACCTGCCTGCTTCCTTGGTAGTGTACTCCTTTTGGGCCCCCTCTGACAGGATCCCTATGTGACCCCTGAGTATTCTCCTGCACTCCTTTTCCTATGCCCTTGTCCCTAGTGCTTGGTGCAACCCCGTGGGAGATCACCTGCCCCCTCTCCAACCATACCTCCCCCCTTCCCCCAGCTGTCTCCTAATCCCCGCAACCTCCTCCTCCCTAAGCTATGCCAGCTGGTAGCACACTGGGCAACCACCGAACTTCCAAGCCCAGTCCAGTATCATGGCTGCTCCACACCATGTGCACCTCACCACCCTCCCAAAGATGCCAGCCCTAATGATGTGTGTTCCCATCCCCCTCCAAGTAGGTTTCCTTGGGTGAGCCACCAGATTCCCCACTAGTCCAAGATACACCCCTACTGCCTAATCAGGTCACTCACTAATCCTAGTACAGTCCCACAGTAAACCAGTAAACCCATTACTAGGTGCAGTACAACACAGTAAACTTATAAGGGAAGTGAACTCCCTAAGCTCCTCTCTCCCAGACTTTAAATCCAACCCCCAGTGGCTAGAACTACATGAGCAGCACCTGCAGCCTTGTCCTCCAATTGCAGGGCAGGTGTTTCCCCTATAAATTAGCAGAGCTCTGGGGAGGGGAGGGGTGGGGATGGTGGTCTGGGGCTACACCTGACTTGAGAGAGAGAGTATCAGCCCTGTGTCTGCCCCTCCAAGCCCAGCAGCCAAAGAACCAGCCCCAAGTGAATCCCACCAAATAGGTTTTAAATCAGAAGAAATAGGCCTCCACCAGCGTAGCCTGTTACACAGTGAAACATCCACACAAATGAGCCCACTTACAGCCACCAAACCAGTTTACAAACTTCCAACATCCCCCAAAACAATGCCCTGCTAGCCCCTTAGAAGAAAGAAAGAAAAGAAATAACCTTCTACCAAGTAAAATCCACAAGAAATCCTGTAAAAACAACAAGAAGCAGCTACTGTCCTGGAACACAACTGATCCTGTCCCCTTCCAGCTCCTTCTGACAAGACAAAGCACTAACACCACAAACCTGATTCAGCTCTGCCTCCAGTCAATTAGCTGAGTGAGACCTGGCCAGACCATTAACACCCTTCCCCCACTATGCACTAACCTTTGCAGCTAGTGGAGTCAGCAAAAAGGAATCAAAATTCAACTCAAAGCCCACAAAATATGTTTACTGCCAAAGGAAACAGGTCTCCAATTTAATCAGCTTCACTAACACCACATCAAAATAGGCTTGAAATTAACAGATATAGGTCTCCAATTCAAATAACCAGCCTCAAGTGAATCCTACCAAATAGGTTTTAAATCAGAAGAAATAGGCCTCCACCAGCACAGCCTGTTACACAGTGAAACATCCAACAAATGAGCCCACTTACAGCCACCAAACCAGTTTTCAAACTTCCAACAGCCCCCAAAACAATACCCTTAAGCCCCTTAGAAGAAAGAAAAGAAATAACCTTCTACCAAGTAAAATCCACAAGAAATCCTGTAAAAACAACAAGAAGCAGCCAAGTAAAATCCACAAGAAATCCTGTAAAAACAACAAGTAGCAGCTACAGTTATAGTTATAGCAGGAAATAAAAAACAGCTTTTACTGTTTATTTATTTATTGAATGTTGTTAACCAGGTAAATCACACTGAGACAGTTGAGTCCCTTTTTCAGGGGTAACCTGGGTTAGTTACATACAATTACAGCATACAGTGACAAATACATTTGTTGGCATAAGCTACATAAGAATTACATAGTTTGAATGGACAAGAACAGGAAGAAACAAGCAATTGTCAATGCAGAGTGTTCACCACTTGTACTGGTGTCGTAGGGTGTGTATGGTGCGGATACCACTGAAAGTGGCATTAAAAATTGCTTTAGTGAAGGACTCATTTTATTAACAGTTAAGAATGCAAAGTAGAAATGATGATGTTGGGAAGTGGAACTGTCTTGTTTGTTAATATTTGTGCCCACATTTTCAACATACCCTCTTATGACCCCACCTCATGAACAAGTGAAGAGAAATTGTCCAGCTGCTGCCCAAAAGGTGAATTTGTGTAGCGACTGCAAAATCACCTTTTAGGATGTAAAAAAAACATTTTGGCAGCTGGCCTGGTGGTGCAGAGGGCTGAGGCGCAGGACACCTTACCTCTCACCATGACGATGACCCATGTTTAGGAATGAATGCAGATCATCAGAGGTCGGCACGGGGGGGAGGGTGCAGTGGAGGATTAAGCTGCCAGCTGGCATCTCTCCTGTCTGGGGAGAGATCTGTGCTTCCCTCGGCTCTTGGGTACCTCACTGTGGAGGCCAGGAGGCAGCACAGCTGAGGGAGTCAGGGCACTAGGCCAATGGGGTGGGGTAAGAGGCCATCACTGGAGCAAGAGGGCTCATGTGCACCTCCATGTGCGTGCATCTTTCTGTCTGGGGCCTCGGGTAACAGGGGAAGAAGAAAAAAACAGGAGGAAAGTAGGGGGCTGCAGAAGGATAAAGCCTCTGAGCCAGCTCCAGGGGGGTCTGCTGGGGTACGCATAGCATTAGAAGCTCCCAAAAGACCCCCCCCCCCGGAGTCTGCTAGGTTGGCGGACACTCAGCTGTGGCCCACCAAAGGAGTATAACTTCCTGTTGAAAAAACATTTTGGCCAGGATCTGAAAAATGACAGCTGTCACATTCATGAGATGCTGTGAAGAAATGGCTATATTGAAAATTTGGGGTTAAAATATTGAAAATTGCCAAAGTTACGAGCCTGAGTTAGCAAATTTCAATGCAGGCTCATAACTTCATTGTTTTTTAATCATGTTACACCAAATTTTCAACGTAGCCTTCTTATGACCCCACCTCATGAACAAAGGTGGACATACATTTTCAACTCCTGCCTGAAAGGAGATTTTGTGCAGTGACCACAAAATCACCTTTCAGGACAGATTTACCTAACATCACTTGCATTGTTCATGAGGAAGGGCCCCAAAGAAAAGCTAAGATGTAAATTTGGGGCAAAAATATTAAGAAAATGGCCAAGTTATGCCACTAAGTTGAAACCCCCATTGAAATACATTGAAGCTGAAAACCCCATTGAAATACATTGAAGCGCTTACCTCGGTTCGCCGTTGGGCTTTGAAGAGTGAAGACGCATCTGCTGTTCAAGGAAGATTACAGGGATGGACCTTCCGGTGTGTAAGTATGGGGTGGTGGGTTTTGAATGGGAGGGTTGAGTGGGGGGTGGGTAACAGCGCAGCAGACAACGATGGATGGTTTTCTTTTTTTCAGGTAAAAAAAAATGAAGAGGGACAGTTTTCTTTATTTCAGGGACAGGACACTGGGGGACTGAGCACCCCCAGTTTCACTAGGGGACAGTATTGCAACAGTTGAGGATACTGGGGGATTGGGCACACCCAGTGTCACTGACTTATGTTTTGGGGGGGTACAGCAGACATCAATGGACAGTTTTCTTCTTTTCGGGGGGGAAAATGATGAGAGACAGTTTTAGACACTGTGGGATTGAGCAACCCCCAGTGTCACTGCTATGTATGTGGGGGAAGTGGTGCTGACAGGGAGGGTCACATTGGGGGACAATTAGAGCTGCCAGCTACAGACATCGATGGATGGTTTTCTTTGTTGCAGCCACATATTCTTGGCTGACTATAACAGATCAGCCTGGCCTGTTGGGCGTTATGGATCAAAGGAACGGCAACTTCTTTTGAAGTCGGTGCCGTCTCCAACTAGCAAGCCAGAAACTCCATCATTGTCAGCCTGGGTGCTGATTGGTGTGGCACTGTTGTGCCCCTGCAACACTGCTCTACATTGGGGGGACAGTGTCACACTCCTCAAAGGGCTCTCACATACCAATGTGTTCTCTTGCACTTGTGCACACAGTTAACACAAAAAAATACATAAGAAGGTGTGACAGAAAAACAGGGCCAGGTATGAAATGAGAGCCACTGTCATAATTAGTTTCAGGCAATTTAAAGTCTTCTACTGTGGAGATACAAGAGTGTCTTCATATAAGGTGTGCTCTGCCATACAGAAAAAGGAAGATTCATATCCAGATCAAACCAGCTAAGTGCAGGGGAGCTACAGAAATGAAGCTAGAATTTGCAGGGAGCAGGAAAAAAATACAATAACCAGTTATATAACAATAATCCTGGGGCAGTGGGAGACAGGCAAAGAACTAGAAGTACCTTAAAACAAACATATGCTTCATGTACTCAGAAAATATGCTGGTGCTAAGTGTAAAATTGTCACTAATTTGTACCTGCTGATTACTAATTTGTGATCACTGAGCATTGACTGATATTAGAACTTCCTTAGTAGTGTGGTGCCCTGATGGTGGTAAAATGGATGTTAACGTGTGCTGGGTCTCCACAGAAATATAAAAGGGTAAATAAAGTAACTGTGTCATGATGACACCAGTAACTTGCACACGAATTATGAACACAGGTCCCAAGTAGGTGGATACTGGCACCTGACAAAGAGAGGCGGGAGTCAGAAATAGATTCCAAATACTTGACAGGATTTTATTCACACAAATGGGGGAAGGGAAACACAGTCACAGGGAACTCTTATCCCTACTCTCCTGTATGAGGAGGACTCTAAATCAATCAACTGTAACAGCTCTGCTTTAAGAGTGTTCTATCTACTAAGATCAGCAAATCACTATGCAATTTCTAGTACTGCCCTGGGGTGCACCTCTACCTAGGTCCTATTACCTAGAGAACTCCACTCTAAGGAAACCTATAGCATGTCACTTACAAGACTCTACATATGTCATAAACGGCAATTTGTGCACGGTTGAGCTTTCTCTGTCATCGAGAAGAAACTGGGTTGTGGGATATAGAAACACAAAGGGAACAACTTGGCTGACTGGCTGGAATGATTTAAGCACTAAGGGAATACAGAGAGGATTTTGAACAGGCCATGAGTTCTTGGCCACACCCCACCTCTCTAGGGTTGCTGGACTTTCAGAACAACACAATGATTTCCTCTGATCAAAACCCACTGAGGGCCGCTGGAACTGAGACACAACAGATCTGGCCACAGTCTGCTTCTGGACTGCTGGGAGAAGGAAAAGAAGATGCTGAACAACCAGCCACAACCCACTTCTAGACTGCCGGAAGACAAAAAAGACACAGAACACCCAGCCACAGCCTGCTTTTAGACTACCTGGAAACGAAGAAGATACAGAACACCCAGCCACAGCTTGCTTCTGGACTGCCTGGAAATGAAGAAGATGCAGAACCTCCAGCCATAGCCCACTTCTGGACTGCTGGGAAATGAAGAAGATACTGGGAAAAGGCAGTCTGTGGAATGTGAGAGAACAATGGGGTTCTGGGCACAAAGGTTGGACGAGCCAAGGACTGACATAAAATAAGAAATAGTATGATGATTCAGGGTACTGAAACAGAAGATCTGGATGGCACTTCAGTATGGATGACAAAAAGAGAAAACACACGGCAAACTTTGTACTGGACCAGGCCATACACTGGGAACTGGAGAGCAGAAAATAATAAACAGGACATTGCAACTGAGACAGCTGTGGCATGGTTCTTGAGGAATTTGCTGTTGGCTGCTTTGGAGATGCACTGAGAGGTGAGTTCTGAAGAACTGAGGAAGACTGATCTGGATACACGTTGGTGGAGTGACCCTGGCAACTTGCTGAAGACTGATTTGAATACTCTTTGAGGCTGAAATTCTGGCAACAAAGCAATACTTTCTGGCACTGAAATGCTGGTACAAAGTAATGCAAGGACAGTCTAGCACTTTTACTGTTCGTAGGAATAATAGCAATGCAATGAAAGTCTCAGTTCTTATTGCAGTGCTCAATTATACAGTCTCAGTGTCCAGACCACAGTAGATAAATAGACACTTTATGATTCTGGGTGAACCCTAGGTTCAGTGGACCTAACTACCAGAGGGTCCCTCTAGCTAGATCAGGTTCTCCTGTTACTGTGGTTCTGTGTGGCTAGCTAGACTCCCTCAACATCTGGGGCCACTAATGCTGCTTGGCCCCTGTAACACCTGGGGGTCTAAATGGCTAACAGTGGGCTTAACACACCCTGTTAGGTAACAGTGGGCCTAACTTGCCCTGTGAGTCTGAAGCTTCCCTTGCCTTTTTAAAGAAACATTTGGGCCTGTCTTGCCCCCTTTAATACACTGGTCCACGATTTAATTAGTGGTCTCCCTGACCCTTAATAAATATTCATGAGCCCTCTCTGTGGCCTTAATGCTGGGCCTTCCCCTGGGTGTCGCCGCACCCACTGAATATTCAGTTATTCAAATTGGGCCCTCGGTGACTTTGCCCCATGGCTCTGGGCTGCTTTCTAGCTCACTGTGTGCCTGCCACTAACTAAATAAATAAATAAAACACTTTTGTTTCTGTGGCAGTCAGCACATTGCAAGCGTGCTGCCACTGACTCACCGCACCAAACCAGGGTGAAAAGATGCAGTTGGGAGGTGGGAGGCGAGGGAGGGAATGCAGGCATGGACCAGACAGCAGGGGACCTTGCGAGGTCCTGGGATCAGCTCCAGTGATGCGGCAACACTACCGCCTCTGGGGGACCGAAACTTTAACTTTATAAAAATAAAATAAAACGGGGCACATAGCCCTTTTCACTGGGAACCGGATGATTTCATCACTTCTGGTGCCTCACAATGGCACTGCAGACCCCACAACAACTTTCAGGCAGTCTTCAATAGCTGGTGGCAGAGGCGGCATGCAGGCAAGTCCTCAGGGACAGCTTCAACCCATTAGATAAGCTCTTTGTCATCCCTCCACACGTACTGTGTCCTCTCTTCTCCACAGCTACCACGTTTCTCTCCCAACTGATAAATATTTTTTTTAAACTTAACACTTTGGGTTCTGGTTCTGGAAGGCAGGGCAGGTGCCACACAGTGGGCATTCCATCTGCTCAGCCTGGCATTCTATACGCTCAGCATGACGTTCCATCTGCTCAAGCTAGCATAAAGGGCTAACTTTTTACAATTCTGTAGCTACGTATGTTTATTTAAACAGGTTTGTGATGACTGGATTAGAAACTGGGCACCTGGGCATGTTCTGGGGCACCTTTCTGAGCTGGGTACCTTTCTATTTTTCTTTCTGTTGTGCCCTCAACTCTGGGGCACTACAAATTCGGGCCCGCCAAATGATACATGTCCTCATGTATCTCCCAAATTTTCTTTCTATAACAACTATTGCATTCAGTTGAACTTCTACATTACTGTTTAGATGAGGAACATCTCTAAAACTTTAGATTAACTGTATAACAGCTTCTTAACTCTACTTCTATATGAGCTTTAAAAGTTTCAATGCAATTCTTTTAACTAAGATTTATAAATTCTATAGACTATACTTGAGAATGAGTTATCACAGTTTTAAATCTTTCTTAACCTCCAAGGTAACCTCGGTAACTCTAAAGAACATGAATTAAACTAATGTGACCGTGTTGGGATAACTCCTTATCACACTGTGTTTCAGGATGCAAAACTAGGGACTTTCTAGGAGAAACCTTCTGGGAGGAATTCCAGAACTGATTCTTCAAGATCTGCAAAACAGAGTGCATGAAGGTTCGGTAGAAATAGGTTCTATCTTTATGGCATTTTCAGGTGTCAACCTCTCAAGACAGTCTGAGTTAGCAGTATTTGGGTAATTCCAGGGATTGGGATTTCCAGTTTAGTCAGGGTAACATCTTTGGAAGGGTACTCCTGTCTGTCTGTCATCTTGGAGTCAATATCAGCTGAAGGATCTGATCTGGCACGAAACATGAATGGTTTTAATAGGTTTCTGTGAACAATCTTGATGCCTTTTCTAATTTCTCAGTGGATTTTATGAACGAGCAGTTCTTTACGAGATATTTCTACTATGAGATATGGTTCAGGTTCCCACTTGGAAGCTACTTTGGTCAGTCTCTGTGTTCTCTTCAGTAGTACTCTTTCTTCAATCTGTAGGGGACTTGAGTTGGCTTTAGCATTATACATTGTCTTTTGTTTTAGTCTCACTTGAATCATGTGTTTGTCTAGGATTTGTCCTGCTTCTTGCAATCTGTTACTGTGCTCATTGACTCAGTCTGTGTAGTGGTTATGAACAGAAGTAGTTTCCTAATCTACGTCAGTTACTAGGTTGATAGGTAAATGACCATAATGTCCAAACAGTAAGTACTGTATAGCAGGTATTATTAGCGGCTTATATATTTAGCTCGGTGGCTATACCTGGACATTTTAGCATCCAATATACAGTATTTAGTGCTCTCTATGCCAGCAGTTGCAGCAGTTCCTATTCCCGTTCTTCTCCTGTAGCCTACCACTGCTAGCACTAATTGTACTAATTGCTTGACTAATTACCAGTAGTAGCAGCTTACTCACACATTAATAAGTACACACCCTTCCCTTACTCCGGTGTCAGTACCTGTAACTACTGTCAGAGAAAATGTCGCTGCTAAAGTGGATGCAATCCTCACAAGTAAAATGAAAATATCCCATTTAAGTGCCTACTGTGTCTGGTGCAGAGTTGGCAGTGTGCTCTGGCATGGACTTAAGCGTGTCAACGGTAGTCACCAAAGAGCTTTCTTCTGCTTCTCCTCTTCTTGCAAAAAGAAGCTGTCGCTCCTCTTACACCTCCTATACACCTGAGACCAGATTCAAGCTTGGTCAGTATGCTGTTGAGCATGGGGTGATGGCCATGGTATGGCACTACCTTGCCACAACTGGAAAAACAATAAGCGAAAGCTCGGTCAGGAACTTTAAATCCGAGTACATGCGGCAGCTGCAAAAAAATCCTGACCCCACTACTATGCCAAATGTTCTCTCTCCTAAGCCACATGGTCTTCCAACCCATCTAGAGGGAAAATTAGAAGGGCAGCTAAAGAACATCATTAGGATACTGTGTACTGAAGGGGCTATGGTCAATACTGGTGTGACTTCTTTGAGCTTCTGTGAAGGGATGTCAGTGGGATGTTAGCAGATACTATTAGTGGGCATTCAAATTTATCGGGTTTTTCTATCCCGTTAATAGCGCTGAAATTTTCAGAGTGCTAATGATACCTGCTATATAGTAGTATGGAGTACATCCAGTTGAGCTCTGTATAGTGTTATTGTAAAGGTTTAAGCAGGCGTTGAAGACGTATTTATGGAGTAAGGCTTATTGTGATTAACTGTGCTATTGTATGATTTTTATGTATTTATTAGTGCTGTTTTATAAGATTTTATATTCTGTAATGAGCCTTGACATTTGAAAGGCGCAATATAAATAAAGATTATTATTATTATTATAAGTTAATTCAGGCAAAATGCTAGGCCAATATGGGCGTCAATGCTCGGGTAATGCTCTTAGCATATTAATTAAGGTTTGATTAGCCATTTTCCACAATCCATTAGATTGTGGATGATATGCAGTGGTATGAATCTTTTGACTTCCATATAAGCTGCAAAGTCCATGTAATAGCTGTGACTCAAAAAGGTTCCTTGATCAGTCAAGATTTTGGTTGAGAAACCAAACGGTTGAATGAAGTGCTTGAGAAATGTCGCTGCAGTGCTCTTGGCGGTAAGATCAGGAACTGGTGCAGCTACAATGAACTAAGAATCTCATGATCCACCATGGTTAAAACACAATTGATACCATTTCTGCTAGGCTCAAGTTTCAAATGATATAAGGCGACCAATTCTATAGGAGCGTGACTGATAATTGGTTGAAGAGGAGCTTTTTGATCAGTTCTACTGTTCCACTTTAAATTACAGGTAGGGCATTCTTCACACCATTTCTGAATCTGAGGTTTCATTCCTGCCTAATAGAATTGCTTTCTTATATTGGTCTCTGTCTTTTTACTTCCAAAGTGTCCAGACTTGTCGTGATAGGTTTCTAGAATCATTGGTGCATTCTCTTGCAGCACAATTATTTGTGTGATCTCACAATGGGTGTGAGAGTCTCTGCTTTGCCGTATTAACTTAGAGTCTTGTATGACTAACCAGTTTTGTGTCACCACAATTTTGTCAATTCAGGGTTTGCATCTTTCCTAAGTGTAGGCCCAAGACCTTGGGTTAGTGTCCCACAGAGTTTTGATTTGTCATAACACAGGACTCTGGTTCTGAAGCTGGGTCCGTAAGTAGCTGTGTACTGCTACATGCATAGAAGGAGTAGATTCAGATTTGGTTACTGTAATAGGACTAACCTGGCAACATGCATGTACCATTTCTGTTGGGACTTGTAAAATGCAGGCATTTCCACATCTTCTGTGGTGGAATCATCATGCTCAGGTTCCGTTTGTTGTGACAATCTTGACAAGGCATCAGCATTGGCATTACTTCTTCCTGTACGATATTTCAGTGTGAACTGGTAATTGGACAAACGTGAAGCCCATCACTGCTCCAGTGCTTCTAATCTGGTGGTATTGAGGAGAGCTAAGGGATTGTTATCTGTGTACACAGTGAAAGGTGTAATGGCCAGGTAATGTCGAAACTTCTCTGTGACTGTCCATACTAAAGCAAGGAATTCCAATTTAAATGAACTGTAACGTTCGTCATTTCATTCTGAACGGCTGAGACTGCGGCTAGCGTAGGCAATGACTCTCTCTACGTCTGGCTGTTCTTGTGCTAGCACAGCACTGAGACCTAGATTGCTGGAATCTGTGTATATCTTGAAGGGTTTGGTGTAATCTGGGTGGGCCAAAATCAGAGTTTCTGTCAAGGCTTGGTGTAAACCATCAAAAGTGACTTGCTGTCTGGGAGTCCCAAGTGACTTGCGGAGTTTTGGATGTGCGTCCTGCCGTTGACCCTCGAAGTAACTCATTAGTTAGCTAGTTGAGCAGAGTTTTGAATGAATCTCCTGCAGTATCTGGTAAATCCAAGGAATTTTCTGACATCTCTAACTGTAGTGGGTACAGGCCATTCTTGTACGACTCATAGTTTATCTGGATCAGGTGTTACTCCATCTGCTGATACAATATGTCTTAAGTAGTTGACTTGTGGTTTCAAAAGATGACACTTGGATGGTTTGAGTTTGAGTCCATACTGGGTTAATCTTTCTAAAACTTCTGCCAAATGATTTAAGTGATCCTCGTGGTTCTTCGAGTAAATAATGATATCATTCAGACACAAGACGCAGTATGTCAAAGTTACATCTTCCTAAACAATGTTCTACTAGATGCTGAAAAGTACCTGGGGTGTTGTATAATCCGAAAGGCATGCGAGTGAAATTGAATAATCCCATCGGGGATGATGAAAGCTGTTTTCTCAACATCTGAGGGTATGAGTGGTACTTGTCGGTAGCCACTGGTCAAATCCAAGGTAGAGAACATGGCTGCCGATTGCAGTGCAGTAAGAGAGTCTTCAATCTGAGGAAGAGGGTATGCATCCTTATGGGTAATATTATTAAGCTTCCTGTAATCTACACAGAAATGGATTTTTCCATCTTTCTTTTTCACTGCTACCACTGGTGCATCCCATGGACTATTGCTTTCTTGAAGAACATCAGCTTTCTTCATCTCTCTAAGCATGTCTTTTACTGGTTGTTACATAGCTGGTGGAAGGGTACGAAATCTTTCCCAGATGGGTGGATGATTATTTGTGGGAATGTAATGTTGAACTCCTCGAGCCAGTCTGAAATCTAAAGGATACTTGCTAAAAGCTTGATGATACTGAATCACTGCTCGCTGGACGTCTTCTTGCTGGGCATCTGTAGTGTGAGTCATACCAATGTTGAGTTCTTTCAACCATTCTGGCAAACCTTTGTTCTCTAAGTCTGGCTGGTATCCTCGGGTTGCTGACTGGTTACAGGTTATGGAGTGAATTCGATCTTCTGGCTCTACAACAGCCTGGATACTGACAGTGTGTAGTTTGGCAATGGGCTGGTATTTGTAGAATTGTATGGCATGATCTCCATAATTAAAAACTCTGATAGGGATTCACCCTTTGCTGACTGTCACAATGCTGCGAGCAATAATAATAGCCTCCTCCTTGGCATCAGGGTATGGTCCACCAGGACACTGTAATCTTGTCCTCTAGTACCTACTTTGGCTTTACACCATAACGTGGTTTCAGTGCCCAGACTCAGCTTTATAGGATGGACAGCTGTAACTCTGACTTTTCTGAGTTCTCTGTTTCTGGTTTGGCAAAACGTTGGTGGCATTGGATCAGCTAAATGGTCTGTTGTAGTACCTGCTTATCTGTGATGGGTACCTGTTTAGCATGTTGACATAAAATATGAACCAATTCTTCAAAACAATGTTGCAGGACATTCATTTTGAGAAGAATTGAAGGTAACTCACTGCTGTCGGCGTCGCTCACTATGATGCCTTGCTGGGTCTGGATGTGATTGCCTAATTGGATATCTACCTCAATGTAGCCTAAGTAAGGGACTTCTGTACCATTGCTGGCTATCAATCAAATCCAGGATCATGGTGGAGGTTGCAATTTGGTAGGATCCCAATGTTGGTGGAAGTATTTCCTCTGTAGCTTGATTACATGTCAGCCTGTATCTAATAGTGCAAGAAGGTCATGTCTATTCAGTTTTACTGTCACAGTCAGGCATTTTCCTATGAAAAAGGATTTGTCCTTCCTTGAGGCTGGATCTGGTCCATTACTCTCTGAGAATCAGTCTGCATTCTCAGGGATTCGCTGTTTAATGCTACTGCACTTGTAGTCATCCGTCCACATCATCTTGCCATATGTCCGGCTGTTCCACATCGTTGACAAATGGGTCTAACACGGTTGTTGAAATAATCAGTTGGGTGTCGCCCTTCTGTTCTTCTCGACTGGAACATCATCTTCCTTGGTCCTTGATTTCCTTCTTGTCAATCTCCATCAAGTCTCAATCTCCAATTGCTCTTAAGGTCACGATCCTCTTGGCACACCTCAGTAACTTTTCTGGTAAGAGGAGCAATTTGTTTGATCCATTTGGTACTAGGTCCTGGAATAGGCCTGTAAAATGAGGTCTGTGACTGAGCCATCTGTGTGTAAGTCTCTTCAGTGCTTGAGTAGCTATTTGGCTGAAATAATCCTTCTGAACATGCTCCTGGCATCCCATGACTCTCCGGTCTCCATCCTCTAGTGGAGTATTCTGGCCATGTTTCACTGGGAAACATCATTTGCTGCTGACACACAGCAGCTTCTCCTCCAGCTTGGCTTGGTCCAAAAATGTGTATTGCCTTCTCCTAAAAATCTAAAAAGAGAGCATCGTGGTCCTGGAGGTGAAGCATTCACAATTCTCTTCTGAAAGCATCACTGAGGACTCCATCATTAAACTTTTCTTTGAGCATCTTATCCAGATCTTATCCTTTCTCTAGCTCAGAGAGCTTCTTGTAGACTTAGAGTTTATTCCCTTAATGTCTCTCTCGGTCTCTGTGTTCATGAAAAGAACTTCATTTTTTATTCTGACATGGTCTGGGTATCAAAAGTATCTTGCAGCAGATTGAAAATACGATCTGCGGTGGCTTTTTCTCTTTCTGGCCATGATTGCACTTCTCATTGGGCAGCTCCTTTCAACTGACCTAACAAAATCTTCACTTGCTGATGATCAGGCACTTGATAAAGTCAAAACAAGCCAGTCTGGTGGCACAGAGGGTTGAGGCACTGGATGCCACACCGTGCAACACGCCGGTGCCCCGGGTTTGGGAATGAGCCTGGGTCATCGGAGGTCAGCAGGAGAGAGGGAGAGGACGTGAGCGGCTGCCGGCTGATGGCCCTCTGCCTCGGAAGGGTGTAAGTGGTGTCCTTGGAGCTTGGCCACACCCTGGTGAAGGTCGGAGTGGTGGCGTCACTCCAAGGACTGCCAGCATTAGGCCGAGGGGGGGGTGAAGAGACCTGGCACTGGAGCTGTGGTGCTCATGTGCACCTCCATGCACATGCGCCACCACTTCTGGGGGTCTCAAGCATAGGATCACGGGGAGTAAATGAGGAAACAGCGGGGGCCACCAAGGATGATGCCTTCTGACTGGCTGAGGGGATCTGCTAGGGCACGCATAGCACCTCAAGATCCCGAAGGACTCCGAGTCTGGTGAGGTTGGCGGATGACAATGGTGACCCACTGCAGGAAGCTAAAGATATTTGGAAAAAAGTCAAAACATTGACTGTATCTTTGCCTTGAGCTCTCCTAAACTACTGGAGTATTCACCACCTGGCTCTCCTGTATAGCTAGGAAGCCATGGTACACAAAATAGTATGGCATGGTCAATGGAGAAAGTTGCACTCACCTTGAGCCTTCTCCTGCTGCCCCATCCATCTTGCTGTCCATCTCATTGCTACTTCTGGATCCTAATGGCATCTGTATCTGTACTCTATTCTTCCTCTGGCTTTGGTCTCTTCGGAGGACTTGCTCTACATCCTGCTCAGCTGTGCCAAAAAGAGATGTGGTGCCCCGATGGTGGTAAAATGGATGTTAACGTGTGCTGGGTCTCCACAGAAATATAAAAGGATAAATAAAGCAACTGTGTTGTGATGACACCAGTAACTTGCACACAAATTAATAACACAGGTCCCAAGGAGGCAGATGTTGGCACCTGACAAAGAGGAGGGAGTCAGAAATAGATTCCAAATACTTACAGGATTTTATTCATGCAAACGGAGAAAGGAAACATGATCACAGGGAACTCTTATCCCTACTCTCCTGTATGAGGAGGACTCTAAATCAACCAACTGTAACAGCTCCACTTTAAGAGCGTTATATCCTCTATACCCTGTACGAGGGTGACTCTATACATACTTTCAATAATCAACTATAACAGCTCCACTTTAAGAGCATTCTAACTACTAAGATCAGCAAATCACTATGCAATGTTTAATACTACCCTGAGGTGAACCTCTACCTAGGGCCTATTACCTGGAGTACTCCACTCTAAGGAAACTCTATAACATGTCATTTACAAGACTCTACATATGTCATAAAAGGCAGTTCGTGCATGGTTGAGCTTTCTCTGTTGTCGAGAAGAAACTGGGTTGCGGAATATAGAAACACAAGGGGAACAACTTGGCTTACTGGCTAGAATGATTTAAGAACTAAGGGAATGCAGAGAGGATTTTGAACAGGCCATGAGTTCTCAGCCATACCCCACCTCTCTAGGGTTGCTGGAATTTCAGAACAACACAAAGATTTCCTTGGCTCAAAACCCACTGAGGGTCACCGGAATTGAGACACAATGGATCCGGCCACAGTCCACTTCTGGACTGCTGGAAGGAGAAGAGAATGCTGAACAACCAACCACAGCCCACTTCTAGACTGCCAGAAGACAAAGAAGATACAGAACACCCAGCCACAACCCACTTCTGGACTGCCAGGAAATGAAGAAGATACAGAACACCCAGCCACAGCCCGCTGCTGGACTGCCGGGAAACGAAGAAGATGAAGATCCTCTGGCCACAGCCTGCTTCTGGACTGCCGGGAAACAAAGAAGATGCTGAACACCCAGCCACAGCCCTCTTGGACTGCCGGGAGATGAAGAAAATGCAGAACCTTCAGCCACAGCCCGCTTCTGGACTGCCGGAAAATGAAGAACATACTGGGAAAAGGCATTCTGTGGAATGTAAGAAAACAATAGGGTTCTTGGTACCAAGATCAGATTAGCCAAGGACTGACATAAAATAAGAACAAGCATTTGTCAATGCCAAATGTTTGCTTGCTGGCATTAGCAGTGGAAGTGCAGGAGTTAGATGCAGTATAGGAATGGCATTGAAGCACTGAACTGACACCAACTCCACCCTCACCCTGCAGAGATGGACAGGCATTGGGATGTGCTTTTGGGTCATCGCTCATGATGGACATGACATTTCACCTCACCCTACCCTTCAGACACTGAAAAGTGTCGAGGTGTGCCTTGGGGTGTTTGGGCTTTACATTCACCTCATTCCATAAGGAAATATGCTGAAATGGGTGCAGTATAGGAAAATGGGGTGAACTCTGGGGGCAAAGGGTCCAAGGCGCACCTTGATGCCTGTCACTGGCTGCAGGGTTGGGGTGGAGGTGGAATGGCATGAGCATTACTGTCTCACCCCTGATGCCTGTCAGTCCCTACAGGGTAGGGTGTTATGGTGAAAAACCCTAATGCCCTGTGCATTTCTTGGTATTTTTACTCCAAGTTTTCCCCATGGTTTTTTTGTGACCCCACCGCATGAACAGTGACACTATCAGTTCATTAGGCAAAAGGTGATTTTGCACAGCGACAGCACCATTTGGCACCACAGGTGCAAAAACACATTTTGAACAGGATATGAAAAGTCACAGGTGTGCTGTTCATGAGGAGGTGTAAAAAATGGCAATGTTGAAAATCTGGAATGAAAGTATAAAAAACTGGTGAAGTCACGAGCGTGCGTAGAAACTTCACAATGTACACCCATAATGTAATTAATTTGGGGATTTTTTGCAGCAGATTTTCAACTTAGGCATTTTAGAACCTCCACTCATGAACAGTGTCACTGTGATTTTCTTAATCTAACACTAATTTCCCACAGTGACCGCGCTATTCTGCACCGGAAGTGCGAAAACACATTTCGGCCAGGGTGTGAAAAATAACAGCTCTACTGTTCATAAGGAGGCATGGAAAAATGTCAATGTTGAAAATCTGCACTGAAAATATTAAATATTCGTGAACTTACGAGGGTGCATGGAAATTGAGCAATGAATGCTCATACAGTAACACAGTCATTTTATGGACTTTTGTCACCAAATTTTTAACATAGCCATTTTAACACCTCTGCTCATGAACAGTGTCACTGTGATTTTCTTATTGCGTCCCAAACATTGATTTTGCACTTCGACTGTGCCAATGTGCGCTACATGGGAAAAAACACATTTTGGGTGAGATGTGAAAAATGACAGCTATACTGTTCATAAGGAGGTGTGGTAAAATAGCAATGTTGAAAATCTGGAGTGAAAATATTAAAAATTCTCAAAGTTACAAGTGTGTGTAGGAACTGCGCAATGCACTCTCGTAAAACAGCCATTTTTCAGGAATTTTTTCACCAAATTTTCAACATAGGGTTTTTGGGGGCCTACTTCATGAAGTGTGACATTGTCAGTTTGTTAATTGATCCCGAAAGGTGGTTCCGAGCAGTGACTGTGAAATCACCTTTCGGGACTGAATGACAAAATGACAGTGACAGAGTTCATAAGATGGGGTCCCAAGAACCCCATGTTGAAAATATGATAAAATAATTCCCAAAAATGTCCAAGATATGCAGGAAAGTTGAAAAAAATACATTTATGCCATTACACAGCTTACTGGCATTTCTTCAGTTCGCAGTCGCTTTGAAGAGTGCAGACGTGTTCTCAGTCCACCGAAGTTCATCACGCTGGCCTCCAGAGGTAAGCATGGGGTAAGACAGGGGTGTGGGGAGGTGGTGTGCACAGAGGGTGGATGCATGTTGGGGTAGGGGGCAAGAGAGTCAACAAGGGACCGTTTTTTCTTACAGGTGTTTTTTTCTTTTTTTTAACAAAGACGACGTGGGACTTTTGCCACGCTCGGGTGGGATCCCAGAGTGGCAGCTGGAAGTTTGTTTGAGGGGGGCAGTGGAGCTGACGGGGGATTGGGCACCCTCATCGGCCATAAGGACTTTTGCCATGCTGGGATGGGCTCCCAGCTTGGCACCTGGAAGTCTGTTTTTGGGGGGGTACAGTGGAGCCGATGGGGGATTGGGCACCCCCATCGGCCATATGAACTTTTGCCACACTGGGGTGGGCTCCCAGTGTGGCACCTGGAAGTCTGTTTGGGGGGGCAGTGGAGCTGACGGGGATACAGTCGGCCATACAGTGTGTAGGGGGGAGTGTATGAGCACGCTGGGGTGAGCTCCTAGCGTGCTACCTGGGTGTTTCTTGTGGGAGGGGGGACCAAGAAAAAGACAGAGCTGTCTATGATGGCTGTTCAGATGCAGTGCTGACGTGTAGGCACTTTGCATACTGCCGATGGCAGTATGCAAATTGCCTACATGTTACCAACGCTGATTGTAGCGGTCTTCTGCTTTGAACTGTATGCCACTGCATCTGAACTGCTGTTATAGACAGCTTGGACATTTATTGGTGCAGTGAGGCAGCTCCTGCAAAAAGGAGCAGGGCACTGGAAGCGGGGGTGGCACACCTAAGAAAATTCGTATGGTGGCACTATGTTTCTTGCACATGCATGCAAGCAAATATAAAAAGGACGATGATGCAGGGTACTGAAACAGAAGATATGGATGGCACTTCAGTACAGATGACAAAACAAGAAAACGGACGGCGAACTTTGTACTGGGCCAGACTGTGCACTGGGAACTGGAGAGTGGAAAATAAACAGGACGTTGCAACTGAGACAACTGTGGTACAGTTCTTCAGGAATTTGCGGTTGGCTGCTTTGGAGATGCACTGAGAGGTGAGTTCTGAAGTAATGAGGAAGATTGATCTGGATACACGTTGGTGGAGTGACTCTGGAAACTTGCTAAAAACTGATTTGAATACTCTCTGAGGCTGAAATGCTGGCAACAAAGCAATACTTTCTGACACTGAAATGCTGGTAAAAAGCAATACAAGGACAGTCTGGCACTTTTACTGTTCGTAGGAATAATAGCAATGCAATGAAAGTCTCAGTTCTTATTGCAGTAGTCAAATTATATAGTCTCAATGTCCAGACCACAATAAATAAACAGGCACTTTGCGATTCTGGGTGAACCCTCACTTTTTTTTTTTTTAACCAGGAGAGACACACTAAGCTGAAAGCTTGTTTACAGGTGAAACCTGAGAGCACAAGGAAGTTAAGTGACTTGCTCAGGGTCACACAGTATGCAAGTGGGGAAGTGGGATCAGTGGACCTAACTATCAGGGGGTCCGTCTAGCTAGATCAGGTTCTCCTGTTACTGTGGTTCTGTGTGGCTAGCTAGACTCCCTCAATATCTGGGGCCGCTACTGCTGCTGGGCCCCTGTAACACCTGGGGGTCTAAATGGCTAACAGTGGGCTTAACTTGCCCTGTTAGGTAACAGTGGGCCTAACTCACCCTTTTAAGTAGCAGTGGGCCTCACTTGCCCTGTTAGGTAACAGTGGGCCTAATTTATCCCATTAAGTAGCAGTGGGCCTAACTTGCCCTTTTAAATAACAGTGGGCCTAACTTGCCCTTTGAAATATCAGTGGGCCTAACTTGCCCTTTGAAATAACAATTGGCCTAACTTGCCCTTTGAAATAACAGTGGGCCTAACTTGCCATGTGTGTCTGGGGCTTCCCTTGCCTTTTTAAACAAACATTTGGGCCTGTCTTGCTTCCTTTAATACACTGGTCCTCAATTTAATTAGGGGTCTCCCTGCCCCTTTAATAAGTATTCATGATTCATGATCCCTCTCTCTGGCCTTAATGCTGGGCCCTCCCCTGGGCATCACCGCGCCCACTGAATATTCAGTTATTTGAATTAGAACCTCCCTGGCTTTGCCCCGTGGCTCTGAGCTGCCTTCTAGCTCTCTGTGTTCCTGGTGCTAACTGAATAAATAAATAAACACTTTTGTTTCTGTGGCAATCAGCGCATTGCAAGTGTGCTGCCGCTGACTCACCGCAACAAACCAGGGTGAAGAGGTGATGGTGGAGAACATTGGACCATCGTACAAATGTTTTTTTTGAGAATACGAATCCTGCAATGTAGTTGTGTACTGTAGTAGCGTACTTACAGCTAGCATTACACTACTCTCACAGAACTACAGTTCTGTTATTTTTTTGTATTAGTTTATTTGAGTTGGGGGGCTTCACCCCCTATACCCCCCTTTAAAAAAAAGAAAGGGGGTGTGGGGGGCCAAGCTCCCCAACTCAAATAAACTAATACAACATTTCACCCAACTGTAAGATTACAAGTGATATTGAACTCAGTCATGAGAACTAGCGCCGAGTTCGATTCAGGCGCTGATGTCTCGCGCACATAACCTGTTCGGCTGACGCATTTTCTTGCGCAAGCAGCAGTGGTCCGATGTTCTCCACTATTGCCGGTGAAGAGATGCAGTTGGGAGGTGCTGCTCACAGAGGGAGGGAATGCAGGCAGAGACTGGACAGCAGGGGATCTTGCAAGGTCCTGGGTCAGCGCCAATGATGCGGAAACGCTACAGCTGCCTCTGGGGGACTGAAACTTTAACTTTTTAAAATAAAATAATAAAATGGGGCACCAAACCCTTTTCACTAGGAACTGAATGATTTCACTACTTCTGGTGCCTCACAATGGCACCACATACTGTGCAACAGCTTCCGGGCAGTATTCAGTAGCTGGAGGCAGCGGAGGCACCCAGGAAAGTCCTCAGGGACAGTTTCAACCCACCAGGTAAGCTCTCTCTCATCCCTCCACACTTGCTGTGTCCTCTCTCCTCTACAGCTACCACGATTCTCTGCCAACTGATAAATATTTTTTTTAAACTTAACATTTTGGGTTCTGGTTCTGGAAGGCAGGGCAGGTGCCACACAGTGGGCATTCCATCTGCTCGGCCTGGCATTCTATATGCTCAGCATGATCTTCCATCTGCTCAAGCTAGCATAAAGGGCTAACTTTTTACAATTCTGTAGCTATGTACGTTTATTTAAACAGGTTTGTGATAACTGGATTAGAAACTAGGCACCTGGGCGGTTCTGGGGCACCTTTCTGAGCTGGGTACCTTTCTATTTTTCTTTTTGTTGTGCCCCCAGCTCTGGGGCACTACAGTAAATATGCTGATTAGTAATCAGCATATCTACTGTGGAAGTGCTAATACCAGTCAACACCCTGGGCTATTTTGGTTTTAGTGCTGTTTGTAATTAGTGCTGCTTTTACTACATCAATCCATTTTTGTGACTTAACATATCATGTAAGTCTTTATACAAATAATTAGGTCTTATACACATGTTCTGTACTGATAAACACTAGGTATAAATATAGAATAATGCACGGAGAAGTGTGGTTTATGGGGATTTTGTGCACCCCTGTGAGGGGATTATATGGGCATCACACACACCGAGGGTGTGCATAAAATTCCCAGAGAACCACACTTCTCCATGTTTATTTTTTATATTTACTGATTTTGGTGTTTTTTGGTTTAAATTGTCTTTTTTGTCACTTTACGAGGGTAACTGTTACTGCCGGCAAGCTTGTCTCATGCCGAGTGGCCGATTGTGTAGCAGTCGTGAACATCCAATGCGGAGGACAGCTTGTTCTGTGGTTTTTCTGGTGATGCTGCATTACTGTTCTGCCCGTGGCTTACGGAACTCCATAAACCACATATGTGGTTTACGGAGCAGTTGGGCAGTCGCCGGCAATGGTTTATAACCACTAACCGGTAAATATTATATTAGGTACAACAATCCAGAAAGCAGATTATCCTACATTCCATCATACCCTACTCAGCAACACTGATGTTATTTCTTCAGTAGCTGTCCCTTCCCTAAACTAATTTGATATGCTATACAGTATATCACAGGGTCTTAGAATTTGGCTAGGGTGTAGACAGAGATCTACACAGCTAAACAGCTCATTCAGTCCTAGGATGGCTCCACTTCATGACCAGTTATTCCTTCCAAATACTGTATACATTTTTTTAGGGTGCTCAGTGTAGGACTCTTAACTGCATTAGTACCCTCAGATTTGGATGGCAGATTCACTTGTCACCCTAGTTTAAGTGCAACCATAGACCACATGCTTTGTATTCACTTTTATATTGCAGCCTCTTTTGGTCATTCGTTTTATTTAATTTTTATATACTCTGTGCTTGTCTTGCATTTATGCATCCAGCACTTCACTGAAAATGAGACCATGGGTCTCAGTGAGTAAAATCTTGGGTAAAATCCTAACTTACTAACAAACTTACTAACTAGGTGAGATTCTACTGCAGATTCCATTTCTCACAAGACAGCTGAACAACCAGCAGAACAGGCAGATTGGACCATTAGTGTCCCATCCAAAAGATGGCACCAACAACAGCACAGAGTCCCCTTGACACCATGATGGGGATTGGTGTGGTTGTGTATAAACAAGGAGAGGTCACTCACTGCATAGCTACCAGTTACAATTCCTGTGGCACCTGGTGTTCATTGGATGTCTCCCATCTGCCAGCTTCTGAGATCTAATGCAGCCAGGTTTCAGGGAGTTAAAGCTGCAGGCACATTATCTCAAGTCTCTCACCAATTATCCATAACTCAGAACAGCCAGACAAGGCCACTCTCTTCAGAATACCTCTCAATGACTTCTCATCATCTTCAATCAAGGACACAAAGGAGAGTCAAGGCAGTTACATCATGCAGTAATGATAGTTGTGGGATTTTATTTTGGTTTAGAGAATTATAGGAACACATGATCTCTGAGATAAAATTGGATCAGTATGCAATGGGCCATCCAGTTTGCCTGTTGCCATCACAGCAGTAAGACTCATTGTATCGTATTTCAAAATCTGACTGAGAAATACCCTCTCATTAATTGGTCAAGTCTTATATCTAATGATTTCATCCTCTAGTAGAAACATATCTGGCCCAGTTTTGAAGATATCCACACTGCTTTCTTTTATAGTCTCCTCTGGCCGTCTATTCCACAGGTTCACCACTCTTTGGGTGAAAATGTTTCCTTTCATTTACCCTTATCCTACCTACTTGTAGTCTTAGTCTGTGCCCTGCTGTACTGGTATTCCATACTAGCTCAGAAACTTTCATTGGCTGAGGCCAGCAATCCCCTTTAAAACTGCAAATACTGCTATCCTGTCGCTACTCCCATCTCTTTGCCAGTGTGAACATACATGCTATAAGTGCTCCAGTCCTTCCTCTTTGCTCAGCCATTTAACCCTCCAACTGAATTTTTGTAGACTATGCTGCTACCCGTCTATGTCTGCAATATATTTTTTGGTACTGTGGTGATCAAAAGTACACACAAAATTTTAAATGCATCCTCCATCGTGGCGTATACCATGGAAATATAATTTCCCTTGCCCTACTTTAGTGCTAATACCTAGTGATCTGAGCCAGCGAGCAACAGCCTTGTTTTCTCAGAACCTTGTGCTAACCCATTTCAGGCCATCCAGGTGTTGATATCTGAAAGACACTTTTCTAACAGCATGGATAATGTCGTGTCCAGTACAAAGGGCAGATACAGCTTTGTATCATCTGCATAACAGTTAAACCCCACACTGTATCACCCACTGATCTTGCTTAGTGGTAACATACGTATCACAAAAAAACATTCAGGAGATAGGACAGACCGACACTGAATAGTTCAGGACAATCGGGGCCAACTTGTAAGAGTTGATAGCTGCTAACATACTAACATACCAAGAAGCAAGCAGATTAGGCCTTATGGTCTATCGAGTCTGCTTGATGATCAGTGCCTTCCCAGGGCACCGTTATGAGACCCCCTCCCTCCCTACAAGGTCCCCAACCCCCTTCTTGAACTCCTCCACAGTTGCAGCAGCCACCAACTCCCGGGCAGCGCATTCCAGGGCTCTACCACCCTCTCAGTGAAGTAGCGTCTCCTTGTTTTCCCCCTCAGTCTCCCCCAGTCCAGCTTCATTGAGTGTCCCCTGGTGGCCCCTACCTCCCTCAGCTGAAGCATCCCCTGAAGGCTTACCATGTTCATTCCTTTGAGATATTTGAAGATCTCTATCATATCCCCCCGTTCCTTCTCTCCTCCAGCGAGTACAGATTGAGCTCCTCCTGTCTCTCCTCATAGAGCCGTTCCCCTAGTCCCAGTATCATCCTGGTCACCCTCCTCTGGACCCTCTCCAGAAGAGCAATGTTCCTCTTTAAGTAGGGATGCCAAAACTGCATGCAGTATTCAAGGTGTGGTCTAACCAGGCAATTGTATAGTAGGAGGAGCACCTCCCGACTCCTTGAGGTTATCCCCCTGGCTATGCACCTCAGCATTTTATTTGCTTGGGCCACAGCCCTTCTGCACTGCTCTGAGTTATTCATTTTGGCATCCACTACTACCCCGAGGTCCTTCTCCCCCCTTGAAACCTGTGGTGCCTGCCCCCCCAAAGTGTATACATTAGCCGGGTTTTTGGCCCCCAGGTGCAGAACCCTGCATTTCCCAGCATTAAACTTTAGGCTCCAGACTTGTGACCACCTCCCCAAAGTCTCCAGGTCCTCCTGGAGAGCCAGCTTCCCCTTTTCCCCTTCCACTACTGCTCACAGCTTTGAGTCATCAGCAAAGAGGCTCATCCTGCTCCTGACACTGCTTCTGATGTCTGAGATATAGGCGTTAAACAGGAGTGGACCCAGTACCTTCCCCTGTGTGACCCCACTAGTGACTCTCCTGGAGGACAAGACCTCCCCCCAACCTTCTCCTTCTATACATGCCCCGCTAGCCAGTTTCCTATCCACTGACCATCTGTCCTCCCACCCCATATCCTCCAGCTTTCCCAGTAGCCCAGGATGTGGCACCGAGTGAAATGCCCTGCTGAAGTCCAGAAAGAGAACATCCACTGGCTTGCCTTGATCCAACGCATTCCTCACCCCTTCATAGAACTCCACCAGGTTGGTCTGACACAATCTGCCCTTAACAAAACCATGCTAGTGATCATCTAGGTGACCCCATGCCTTCAGAACCTCCTCCATCCTCTCCTTCAAGATGACCTCCGTCACTTTGCCTAATACTGACGTCAGGCTAACCGGCCTATAGTTTCCCAGCTTCTCTAGTTAGCCTCCCTTGTGTATAGGCATGATATGGGCCATCCTCCAGTCATGAGGCACCCACCCCAACTGCAGTTACGTGTTAAAAAAGGTCTGCCAGGGGTGTGGCCAGGGTATCAACCAGCTCCTTAAGCACCCTGGGATGGATCCTGTCTGGGTTTGGTGCTTTATCCCATCTTAGGACCCTGAGGGTGTCCCACACCCTCCCACTGGGGATTTCTACATCCATTTCCCCCACTTCATCTACCAGTCCCCCTTCCCTCTCCCCTTGCAGTGCCAACCCCCCCCCATCCTCCTTGGTAAAGACAGAGGCAAACAGTAATTTAGTACCTCTGCCTTCTCCCCCGCTTCCTTAATCCACCCACCACCCATCCTCAGCCTACTAATCTGGCCCCTCCCTTTTCTTCTTTCCTTGATATACCTGAAGAACCCATTTTCCCCCTTCTAATCCCCTGTGCCAATCTCAGCTCCGCCTCCGCCTTGGCCGACCTCACCAACATGATGACCCTCCTAGCTACCTTATCATACTCCCCATTGGATATAGCCCCCCAAGAACATTTGTATCGGCTATAAGCAGCCTTTTTTTCCTTCACCTCATCCTGGACATCCCTTGTCCACCAGCTTGGCCACTTAGCTTTGCCCCACTTGCGTCTCTTCCTCGTGCAGGCCTTGATAGCCTCCAGGAGCCCCTTTTTAATAATTTCCCGCTGAGCCTCCATGCCCATACTTGGCCTGATCTCATCTAGGTAGCCCCTAAGGATCCTCTTCATCCCCTTGAAATCTGTCTCTCTAAAATGAACCACTGTCATTTTTATGTGTTCTACCCCGCCCCCTAGGTCAAGGGAGAACCAAACCATGGTGTGATCGCTTCCCGCCGCCAGTGGGTTCCCAACAACTAGGTCCCTGATGAGCTCTCCATCTGACAGAACCACATCCAGGATGTGCCCTTCCCTTGTCGGATCAGTCACCAGCTGGGCAAGGAATGAATCCTGGAAGACATCCAGCAGGCACTGTTCCCTGCACAATGAGGACACCATAGTTCCCCAGTGTGCTCCTGGCATATTCAGGTCTCCCAGCACCACAGTTTTGCTCTCTCCCCTACCACAGTGATCCCAAGGTTAGCCACCAGGCCTTCCTCCTGTTCCTCCACCTGCCTGGGTGGTCTATATACTACCCCCATCTTCACCTGCTTACCCCCTGGAGCCTACAGGGTGACCCATAAAGCCTCCATCTGATCCTCCACTTCCTCAGCTTTGCTTATCCCTAAGCCATCCCTAATGATAAATGCTACCCCCCACCTTCCTTCCACCCTATCCCTTCTGCACGTGGTGTACCCTAGTAGGTTTAGGTCCCACTAATGTTTGGAAGTGGCCCAAGTCTCTGTGATAGCCACCACATCCATCACCTCCTCCACTAACAGCACCTGAAGGTCAGGCATCTTGTTTCCCATGCTCCAGGCATTAATCAGTACCACCCTCCAATGTGCCCCCTTGCCCCGCCTCCCCTGCTCTGAGGTCTCCCTGTTCCCTGCCTCCAAGGACCCCCTCGTGCACTATTGGGTGCTCTTGCCCAGTGCCCCCTCCCCTCCCACCTGTGGGAGAAGGCCAAGGCCTTCCTGCTGACTGTTTCATTTCTGAGGGTAATGACTGGAACCATCTGAGAACAGTACCAACTAACGCTTCACATACCTCCTGTCTATCAATCATTACCTGGTGATCAGCTGTGTCAAAACCTGACAGTAGGATAAGAAGAATCGAATCAAAATCTCTCCCCATTCCCTCACCCACACAGGTAGTGATCAATGAATACCTTGCCTCAGAAACCAGCTTGGAATGGATAAAATATGTTATTAGCATCCAGGTATTCCACCAGCTGCTCAGCAGCCTCTTCTTTAACAACCTTGGAAAGGAATGGATGGTTGGAGACTGGTCAATAATTAATAAAGTCAACAGGACAAATGATGAGCTCTTGATGCAAGAAACCCATCTTGTGTCATCAGAAGTTAATGGGCTTCGCCGGCAGGGCTACGCCCAAATCTTTGCTTCCTGTGGGACATCTTCTATCAGGGGGGTGGCCATATTGGTCAGAAGACATATACCTTTTCTGGCAGAAGAGTGTTTAACGGACCATGAAGGTAGATTTATTATTGTTAAGGGTATGCTTTATAATGTCAGGGTAGTATTAGGGGCAATTTATGGTCCAGTGGGAGGAGACCAGGATTTTCTTATGAATCTAGCTGATAAACTGAGCGGGTTTTTTGCCCTCTTTGTTAATATTGGGAGGGGGGGTGACTGGAATATTGCTCCGTCTCAGGATTTGGATAAATCCTATAGGCCATTGAAACCACTTTCCCCTTCACAGCTTGTCCTGAGGGATTGTATGGACCTATTGGGTTTATGTGACCCATGGAGTTTATTTAATCCCTCTGGACAGCTTTTTTCTTTCTGTTCTCAGGTTCATCAGTCATGGTCCAGAATTGATTTAATTCTAGTCAGTAATACCCCTTTGTCCGGGGTTATACAATCGGGAATTGAGCCAATTGTGATATCAGATCACTCCGTGGCATGGATCTCGGTTTCCCCTGATCCACAGGTGCAAAGGGGACACCTCCTGGAAATTAAACACTCAGCTTTTAAAAGAAGAGTGTATAGTTTCTCATATTAAATCTCTAATCTCTTCTTTCATGGATATTAATTCAGACTCAACTAATAGGGAGGACTTGATTTGGTGCTCCCTTAAATGTTTCATCAGGGGGGAATTTATTAAGCTAGCGTCCAGACGAAAAAAGCAGAGGGAGGCTAAGATCATGTCGCTATCGAATCAAATTAGGCTTGCAGAAAGCAATGTATCCTCCTCATCTTCCCAAACAGATTTGGAAACCCTGTTGAAATTTAGGAATGAGTATTTCGATTTGTTAAGAGATAAGGCAGAATACGCTCTTCTCAAAACTAAGGCTCATTATTTTGACCAAGGGGAGAAATCAGGCAAGATGCTGACCCTTCGCTTGAGGGAAGTGGAAGGATCGAGATGGATTACTTCTTTATCTTCCCCTGATGGCTCTCTCAAAACTTCCCCTAGGGACATTTCCCAGGTTTTTGAGTCCTTTTATAGGGGGCTTTATAGTAGTGGTTCCTCCCAACCCTCCCATTCCTATATTGACCGATTTATGGATGGCCTTCCTCTTCCCTCCCTGCAGGCCCATCAGGGTGAGTTTTTGATTTCTCCTATTACTGTGGCCGAGGTGGAGGAAGCGATTAGAGGATTAGCTCTGGACAAAGCCCCGGGGCCTGATGGTTTCCCTTCCAATTTTTATAAAGTTTTTTGTAAAGAACTTGCTCCCCTCCTTTTGAAATTGTTTGATTATATGTTTACTTCTGATACTCTGGACCCCACTTTGCTAGAAGCCACTATTGTTTTGATATTGAAACCAGATAAGCCTCAGACAGACCCATCTAGCTACTGTCCAATTTAATTACTAAATTATGATATTAAGATCTTAACAAAAATGTTATCCCTTAGAATTAAGTGGATTTGGTCTAATCTTTTGAGTCCTGAACAAGTGGGGTTTGTTCAAGGCAGATCCTCAGCAGACCATCTGTGCACCCTTGTACATATCTTTTAGGCTGCCCAGGACTCCCATGCTCCTATGGTTTTAGTATCATTAGATGTGGAGAAAGCCTTTGACAGAGGTCACTGGGAGTTTCTCTGGATTATCCTTGGGAGAATGGGCTTCCCGGACACTTTCATTCAATGGATTAAGATGGTTTATAAGTCTCCTACTGTTAAAATTTATTGTAATGGGGTCTTCTCTTCACGATTTCAGTTATTTACTGGTACTCGGCAAGGGTGTCCCCTGTCTCCTTTCCTGTTTAATTTATATTTGGAACCTCTCCTACTTAGTATTAAGAACTCACCCCAGATTACAGGATGTTTAGCCCACCAGCAATTTCTGACTCATTTGGCTTATGCCGATGATATTCTCTTACATTTGGCTAACCCGGAATCTTCTCTCACACACATATTACAAATTATTGACTGGTTTGGACAGGTGGCCAATTATAAATTGAATTTATCTAAATCAATCATATTCCCGTTAAACGCTAACACACCCCATGCTAATTTCACCCATTTTGGCATGAAATGGGCTCCTTCCTCTTTTAAATACTTAGGTATACACCTTACTAAAGACCCTGAAGCTTTCAGGAAGCTTAACCTGGATGATTTGTTGTCCAAAATACAACATGACCTCCAGAGATGGACCACTCTCCCTTTATCTTTGTGGGGTTGCATAAATATTATTAAAATGAATGTTTTACCTCGTGTCTTTTACCCACTAAATTTACTGAACATTTATGTCCCTATGTCCTATTTTCAGCACCTTCACATTGTAATCTCTAAGTTTATTTGGCAAGGCAAGCAGCCTAAGAGGGCCTTTTTAAAGCTTAATTTACCTAAAGAGAAAGGTGGACTTCGCCTTCCCAACTTTATGTTATATTATTGGGCGAGTCATATGTCGAAAATGGGGAGGTGGTATGACTCTAGACTGGATGTTTATCTCCCAATCTGGTTGCAACTCGAGAGAGAGATTCTAGATGAACATAATCTCCAGTCATTTAGAATTTTTTACTATACTTTTTCCACATTACCTCCCCCCTTACAAAGTAGTGTTATAGGGACCTCCATTAAGGTGCTGACTCAGTGTTGGAACTTTTTTATCATCTTACCTAAGAAGGATATGGCCCAACCTCTTACTCTAAACCCGAACATTAGGATTGGTGGCTCTCCGCTTTCTCTAGACTGGCTTCCTCAGCTGCAGGATTGCTGTGTTGAAAATCTATTCCCCAACAACTCTCTCCTATCCTCGGTGGACATAATGGCTAAATTTAACATTCCTCAGAAACATATTTTTAAAGTTTTCCAGTTAAGATACCTTATGGTCTCCAGTTTTGGTTCTACATGCATGCTGTCTCAAGTCAAGCCCTTTTTAGATCAGATACAAGAATGTGCCAATAAGGCCCATGGCATTTCCAAGATATACTCCTTCCTACTGGATACTAAATTCCCTAACCCCCTTACTGGCTCCAAAATGTGGTCCTCTCTTTTGCCAGATTCTCTCTTAGTTTGGGGACATATATGGGTGGACATGCATAGATATCTCACTCAAGATAGGCATAGGCTTATCCAGTACCATATTTTGAACAACCTGTACTATACTCCGGTCAAGCTGGCCAAGCTAGATAGACTACCTTTGAACATTTGTACAAGGTGTGGCATAGTTGAAGGGAACCTGGTACATATTTTTTGGCATTGTGACAAAGTGGCTCCATTATGGCAGTCAATCCAGTCCAATTTAGATCCCTTTTGGGATTAAGAGATTTGTTTACCATAGAAGTTTGTATTTTAGGGATGTTTTCCAATACACAGGTCCTGGAATGTAGGTTCCACATGGCTCTAATCTCTATTAAAAGGCTGGTTTTCAGACATTGGATGGATCAACTGGTTATATCGTATGCAGAATGGATTAAAGAAATATCTCTTTGTTTCAAGACTGAAAGATTAACAGTAAGCTCCCGGAATTGCTTAACTTCACTTGATCGGAAATGGGGCAAATTGTATGTTCTACACTTGAACTAATGCTCATATGTGTATACCTCTGGCTACTTTGGTCTGTATTATCTTACACTGAGTTACTCACTTCATATGGATTATATCTCAGTATATGTTTTGTTAAATAGTCTCTTTCTCTTTCAATAAGGCACATCCTGGGGTGGGAGGTGAAGGGGCTGTAGGAATAGAGGGATTGGGGAGGGGGAAGGTTTTTTCTTTTAGTTGTGGGTTGTTCTTGTTTTAATAGGATTTAATGATTCCTGAAGTATCCTGAAGCTTTTTTGTAATTATTTTGTAATCACTGTGACTAGTACTGGTTCATGTTCCAGCATGTAAGAGGTAAGCAGTATGGTGCAGTGGTTTAAGGCTCTGAGCTGCAAATCTGGAGACCTGGGTTTGAATCCCATAGCCCCACTTGCATACTGTGTGACCCTGAGCAAGTCACTTAACTTCCTCGTGCTCCCAGGTTGCACCTGCAAACAAGCTTTCAGCTTAGTGTGTCTCACCTGGTAAAATAATTGGTAAAAAAAAAATAATTGGTAAATGTTGCTATTATTAGTCGCATTTTACTATGTTAAATTCAATAAAGATGCTAAATTTTAAAAAAAAAGGACAAATGATGAGCCTATGCCGCATGTGTATATTGTGAATGTGCCAGAGATAAAAACTTTTACATTCAATTTAGTCCAATCGAATGTTTGTGTCACTTTGGATCACTTTTACCTCCAGTCAAATAATTAAAAAAATAACACTCTAGTGCTTACCAGATGGTCAGGACTATTCTATGGGCACCCCTTTCCCCATCCAGTAAATATCCCCCCCCCCAACTTTTTTGTACAAAGAAATTCAAACTCCTGGCACTTTGCTAGTACTTATTATTAATTTTTTTTTAAATTGCTTGAAGAACTGGGGAGGGTGGAAGAGGTTGGGGCTGACAGAAGTGGGTGAGGTGTGGTGGAGGGTTGCCTCTATTAGCCTGTTAGATCACCATAACAAGGACATAAAGTGTCTTTGGCCAAAGTGTGAAAGCTATACTGAAAACAAGGAGTCTGAATTGAAGCTGATCTGAAGTTGCTCCTCCTGGACTTCATGGAGCTGACTTTGAGAAAATGAGGGTATGTCTGAGGGGCACCCTAGCAGAGCTGGAGGAACAGTGAGCTACAATAAGATAGGGAATTGACAGAGCAACCAAGCTAGGTATCAGTCAGGTCAGGAAAAGCAGCAGGAGGAGGAGGAAGCTGATCTGGTTCACTTGGAAGGTAGCAGAAGTGGTAAGGGCAAAAAAACTAGTCTAAAATACAAAAGAATTCAGAAGGAGGGGGATGGAGTTGTTAACAGGTGAGGCAAAGTGTGGCAGGGAGTGCAGTGAGGTGGACAAAAGCATTAATAGAAGAGACTATAGCCAAGACAATTAAGAAGGAGGACAAAACATTCTATAGGTGCATTAGCAAATAAAGGAAAACAAAGGGGGGGATAATCAGGCTGAAAGGGGAGGGGGTAACATAGAAGAGGACTGTCAAAAGCAGATATATTAAACAAGTACTTCTGCTCAGTATTCACAGAGGAGGGGGGGTGGGGACAGGGCTGGAGATGTAGGACAGGGGCACAAAGGCTAGGGAAGTGGGCAGCAGCCCCT
This sequence comes from Neoceratodus forsteri, assembly GCA_016271365.2. Classification (NCBI taxonomy): domain Eukaryota; kingdom Metazoa; phylum Chordata; order Ceratodontiformes; family Ceratodontidae; genus Neoceratodus; species Neoceratodus forsteri. The sequence continues at coordinate 299,555,828 of CM057455.1, forward strand.
TTACAGAGGAAAGAGTCCTGGATGAACTAAAAAAGCTAAGGTGAACAAGGCCATGGGAATGGACACAATGCATGCCAGGGTGCGGAAGGAAGTCTGGGAGGAGTGGCTGCACCCCTCATGGCAATTTTCAACCTATTGCTATAGACAAGGGAGGTACCAGGTGACTGGAATAGAGTGGATGTGGTCCCAATCCACAAAGGTGGTGATAGGGAAGAGCTTGGAAATTACAGGCCTGTCAGCCTGACTTCAATAGTGGGCATGGAATCCCTGCTGAAGGAAAGGATAGTTAAATACCTTGATACGAGTGGCCTGCTAAACCCAGGACAGCATGGATTCACCAAAGGGCAGTCCTGCGTGCATAGGAAGGGGTATCACCAGTAGAAGAAGGAAGGTAATTTTGCCCCAGTATGGGACACTGGTGAGACCTCATCTCAAGTACTGTGTCCAGTTCTGGAGGCCCCACCTGAGAAAAGGCATAGACAGGGTGGAGGCAGTACAGAGGAGGGCAACTAAAATGGTGCAGGGCCTGCATGGAAAGACCTATGAGGAAAGACTAAAGGACTTAAATATGTAAACCCTAGAGGTAAGGAGGGAGAGGGAGGACATGATAGAGACATTCAAATACCTCACAGGTATAAACAGGGCACAAGAGGGGAGCATCTTCCAAAGTAAGAGATGCTCCAGGACAAGGGGACACAGTATGAAGTTGGAGGTGGGACATCCTGGGTGTAACATGAGTAAGTATTTTTTCACAGAGATGGTGGTGGACGCATGGACTGGCCTCCCAGAGGAGGTGGTGGGGCTGAAACAGTAATGGATTTATTTATTTTGAATTTTTTTGAGTGGGTGGGCCCACTGGAACATACTGTCCCTTTTTCTGGGGCAGCCCTGACTCTGGGATTTAAGAATGAGTGAGACACACCACTAAAGTATACTGGAACAAGAGAAGAGTGCTCCAGAGTTTGGTTTGGTAAAGTAAGTAGAGATTGATAGGGCAGATTGAGTAGGCCATGAGGTCCTTATCTGTCAAATGCATCTAGTATGACCTATGCTCATTTTCACAATTACTCACTCTTAATCAGGGTCTAAAGATGGCTTCTTGCATAAAGGCCTCACCACCAGCCCCTTTAAAACAGAGGGAGAGAAGACCCTCATGCCAATAAAGCATAAGTGATCCCCACAAAGACATAAGCCAAGGCACCCACATCAGCCTTGAGAAGATGGGTCAGAGCTGGATCCCATCTACATGTGGTGCAGTGCAAGCCAGCAACCTCTCAAGGACAACATATTTTTCATCCAACTTGTGGAACTCTGTCAAAGGCTCAAAAGTCCTTTGAAACCTCTCAACTGTACTCCTGCCACCTGAATTTCCAGTGGTAGTCGAAACCCCTTACCCAGATGCCAACAGCCTTGAATTAAAAAACCTGGTAAAGCCTCTCGCACCTCTCCAAGAAGACAAGGTTTCTGCTTCGCAATCAATCAAGATGAACAAGACTTAAGTGTGGAGAACTGCAGCCAGCTTGCTCTTTTCAGTTGCAGTCAGCTAAGAAAGGTATCTTTTCATCTCTGTGTTTATTACCTTCTGAGTGCCCTTGTTAGGGGCCAACAAGACAAGCTTGTTGGCATGTACCCTTATTTTCCTCCACCTGCACTCTAATCTTTGCCCTAAAACCTTCAATTGCAGGAGCTCAAAAACAAACCATGGGGCACTTCAGTGTGAGGCCACCAGGAAGAACAAACTGGTGCTAAGGAGTCAAGTGCTCTATGCAAAGTGTAATAATATGCTTTGATCACTGCACAGCATCCCTTCCCCCTTGGAAAAGGCTCTAACCCAGGGACAGTGCTAGATAGGGCAAAAAGGGAAAAAGTTGCAGCTTGCCCAGAAATGTCCCACTTTTCACAGGATAATGGGTCCAAAGTAGTGCAGCTGTCTGTAACAATAGCCAAAAGATGGAAACGTAAACAATAGAAAAGTATTTTCACTTGACAGTTTCAGGCTTCTGTACTAGTGAAATTTGCACTTGAGATTAGGTTTTGACCCAGTTGTTTCTCATGTTGAACCACATTTTTTTATACCAGTGGGTCTAATCTAACCCATATAGTAAAACCCCTAGCGCTGTCACTGCTGCAACTCAAAGTTATACAAAAGACCAAGAAATCTCTCTGGATCCAGGTACTGACTGAATTACCTCCACAGTCGGAGTTAGCACAAATGGGACCCTGATACTGAACTGTCTGGCACAATGATCAAACCAAATGACAGGCTCCACTGAGATATTGCATCACATTACCCGCCAGGAATACAAGTCCAATATGTGACCTCTTTCATGGGTGGCTGCAGAAATTTCATTCTTGAATCCCAGTGCTGGAAGAATTTGTTAGCAATTTGATGACAGGAGTCATCCATTCGACTTTGAAATTTCTGAGAACAGTCCATCTCAGCTGTAGCAACACGTGGACAACCTCTCAGAGCACTTCCACAGGAAGCCCTATTGCTCTATACAGGTCCTACGAATACCAGGGAGGATAGTAAGAATCTGGTGGGGAGTTCAGAAGGGCATTAAGAAAGTACTTCACAGAGAGAGTGGTGGAGTGGTGGAACAAGCTGCCCGAAGCACTGGTCAGTGCAAAAATGGTGGAGAGTTTTAAGAGGAGGTACAATAGGAACAAAGGGCTGGTCCAGGGATTGGGGGGCAGAGGATGGGAAGAGGTCAGTCACGATTCCCTAGGGATGTCATGTAGAATCTCATGGGGCAGACTGAAAAGACCACAGGGCCTTCTTTTGCCAGCAATCTTTCATTTTTCTATGTCCACCACACTACTAGGAGAGTGGTGGAAGAGGACAAACCTGCAATTCAAATCAGACACTACTTCCAGAGCCACAAACTCAAAGGATGCCAGCCTCCCAATAAGTGACACCAAACAGCCAAATTCAGCTTGGAAAAAAAAAACAAAAAATGGAAGGCTACTCTACCACCTCTACACGTCTGTTTTAAACAGTTTACCAAGAGAAAATAAAAAACAAACAAAAAAAAAACAGTAGCAGGGCTATCTCTGCCAGAACAGGTCCAGTGGATTCATACAACCTGGTCTCCATAATACACACTAGGTTGGCATAAGAGTCAAAGATAACATCACTAGTAACAGCTGTGTTATTCACTACCAACCCAGCACTGCAAAGCAATACATGTACATAAGCAGTTTGGCAGCATCAAACACTCAACTTTATCTGCAAAATACATTGGTTTGCCAGGGAAGGCAGGCATGAGAGATCTCTACCCCCCTCCACAGACTTACGAATGTGACTGCCAACCCTCACATGCCTCCTAAGCCAGTTTCCTGGCAGTGGAGAAGCTCAATCCCATGCCATATGCTAACGGCTTAGCACCATAGCTGAGTTCTAAATTCTATCCATGGGACATACCCCCTAACAGGGAAAATCCACTTTAGCTCATCTGGGGAGCATGGAATCTGACCCAGACATATCTGAAAACCCAGAAGAGACACACTAATACAATTACAAATATTAAAATACAATTAACCAATTTTCATCTAAACCTGATCTGCCCCAACAAGTCCCAGAAAGGTTCAAAAGGTGCCACAAGTAGCAACATTATTGCAAAAAGATTTTACAGTTTGCCAGTGCATAAAGGAGTCTATTTCCTCCATCTTGAGAGGTCCAGGTTTGGTGCTAGAGGAAGTGATCAAGGGCTGAGTTAACAGGAATGCTTGGATGTAACCTTAACTGATGGCCTCTGGTACAGCCAACCCCTGCAGGACAAGGTAACCAGGAGGCTTTTTGGAGCTGTTCAAGAGGGATCTGGTAGCCTTGCATTTGCAGGATCACATTGGGGTACAGATACCTCTTAGAGAGGAAGTGGACACCGTGGTCAGAAGCACTGTTTAGCACATCTAGGGGTTTCAAGGTGTTGTGTTCCTGGGTTGGGAAGACTCCAGACAGGCTACCTGGCTGAGCTGGGAGTAGCAGAAGGTATGGACAGCTGGCAACAGCTCAGGAGGCAGAAACAGATTATTGGATGGGCATCCCCTCAAGGAATGTGTACTAATGACTTTTCGGGCCTGAAGGATTTCCTGAATATGCTAGGTGAAGTAATGGGACTGGAGCAGATCTGTAAACATGGTGGACATGGAACAATGGCAACAGGGTTTGGAGGAGGTAACAGCTAAAGCTCTGCCAGAGAGAGCTCCTAGACTAATGTAAAGAGAACGCTTCTCCTGTTTTATTCAGGAATGGGCCAAGGCTTATTCTGAGGCAAGACTGTTCTTTCTAAGGCACTAGAACCAGAGTCAGGTATGGTATACATTTGATTATCTGTATAGGGTAACAGCAGTTCCTAAGGTAGGAGAGAGCAGTGCACAATAGCACCTACTGTACGTAACTGTAAGGAAGAGGAGAGTCTCGTGTGCGCAACTCTACTGTATATGTCAGTGTACTGTACCTCTAGCACTTGAATAAAATAGAGCCTAAGAGCAACGAATTGTGATGTGCGGCACCAACCCCATAATATTCTCAGCAATGAACTAAAGAGGCATGAACTGAATTATATTTTAACCTCTATACACAATGTAAAGGGACCACATGTGAACTATCGATCTGGTATGAAGAGTGATTTTGATGTTGCCATCAGGACCATTTGTGTGGGTCGAGTAAAACGGAGAAAGGCTGTGAAGGCAAATGCTGTTTTTGCAAGGGGACTCCTGGCAAGCTATAAGATCTCATAGTCCTAGATATAGGAGTTCCCTGGGCCATGCCCACACCCATCTAGACAGTGAGACACTCAGCAGGACCTGCCTAAGGGGGCACTGCACTATCGACATACAAAAAGTGTATCAATAGGACTTATTGGTCTGACTAGACTAGGTGAGCCTAGTGGTCCTTATCTGCCATCAACTACTATATTACTTGAAAATTTTGTTTGCAAAAATCAAAAACTAGCCCTTATGGTTCTAGAGTTAGAACTTTTTAGAAATCATTTATTTAAAATGGTTTAAGTTTTGAACTCTTAGAACTATAGACACATAGAAAGGTAAGGACAGATAAAAAACAAAGTCCATCCAATCTGCAAGGGACCCTACATTGAAATTATAGCCCTTTTTAGGGCTAATTTTTTTTAAGGGGAATTCTCAGCTCCCCCACGGTTGTACTGCAGCATCTAGTGGCCCCAATTAAGCAAAATGGACATAAATGAACATTTTTTAGCTACTTTCTGTTTCACAACTTTAGTTTCTATTTGGTTGATCCTGCATCCCCCTACCCACCATGCCGGCAAACTATTTCTCTAAGTGTCCCCTGCACCAGCCCTCTTTTGACATGAACAACAGGCTAAGCCACAGGTGACACCTATGTGTCTATCAATTCTTTTTTTTAGTCCAGATCCCCCTCCGCTCCCCAAAGGGAGCTCAGCCCATGCCCATACGCCATCCCCCCATGGCCAGGTTTACCCCTGTATATACTGGGTGGGCACCCTTCCCCATAGTCACTAGTAGCTTGCCCTAGCTAACCCCCCAGGGTGGAGCCACTGGAGCGGCCCCCCCAGTGGACACTCATGGCAGTGGGAATGGTGGCAGAACAGGGCGTCATGCCCAGGGACCAGTAATTGTTTTTTGTTTTTGTGGCAATCTAGGGGCAGGGACATACAATGACAGCCAGCATCTCTCCGGCCCCCCTGATGTTACGGCGCCAGCACAGTGATACCCCCAGCCTCCACTAGAGGTCCACAATGCACCGGGCACTCTTCTCCCCACCTCCCCCCCCTGCCCGGAGAAGGACAGCAGTCTCTAGGACACTCAGTTCTTCTCCCCCAAGCTGGCCCTCTGACCTCCCTGGTCTGTTTCTGAACCAAGGTCAACAGCGTCACAAGCAGAAATCCAACCGCTGCCCCGGTGGGCCGGCACATCAGTTCTGAATCTGGTAATGCAGAACAGCACCTTTTTGTACTTATTTTACTGGTACCTATCACTCCGTCTCAAAGCAATCATTCTAATGAGCATGGAGTTCCCTGAATTCCTCTCCTCACTCTCATAGTATCTTAGGAAGAAGCCTATATGGCTTCAACAGCTTGCTTAATATGTCTCTGTTAGTCAACTAAAATACTGCAGTGTCAGTGTCTCAGTAGGCTGCATACTCACCTCTGAGGCTGGAAGATTTGAAGATTGTGAGTTCTAACCCCACTGTAGGAACTTGGGGTAAAACCCAATACTGACACTGTAGTGCAGCATGAGGGGTAATCTGTACTCCTGAGGTGCTGTCTTTCAGATGAGATGTTAAACTGAGGTCCTTTTTGCCTGTTTATCTGGATGTTAATGCAGAAGTATTTATGAGTAACCATATAGGTTATTTTTCAACAAGAATATTCATGGGGCAAAAATATTAAGATACATATTTTTCTTTTAATTTTCTTTATTCCTGAACCAAGATACAGGATTTTGAAGTTTTTAAACGTTGCCATTCCCATGCGTGCTATGGCCATCCTGAACAATTTGAATATCTTGGTACAGTGTTGTGCTGTTTACCACACATGTGGTAGTAGCATTCTAAAACATCCAGAGTATGAATCTTACATTTAGAAAACAGGCAACCTTGGCGGAAGAGATTTTTTAAAAATTGCAAATGGTGGCCATCCTTAAAGAGCTAGTACAGCCAAAACAGGCAGACAGGAAAATAATAAAAATTTTAAGTAGTAGTCAGTTGTAACTTTTTATTTCTGAAGTATTTTTATTTTACCTTTTGCTCATCAGAATGTCTTCTATCTGAAAATATTATGCTGGATGTGTGGAACAGCTCTTAGCCTGGCAGCTGCAATATCTAATTCCACTGCCCCACACTACATCATCAGCATTATGATCTCACTTACAGTGACATCACAGGTGAATGACCTGGCAGTCACTCACTTGCTGTTCCTAAGCAGCAGTGATGTCACAGTCAGTGAAGTCACAATGCTGATGATGTAATTAATGAGCAATAAGCAAAAAGATATGTCAGCTGCCAGGCCTATAGGCTGTTCCACACATCACCTACTAACATCAGGTAAATCATTTTCTAATTAAACAAAGGGAAAAGAAAAAATACCTCAGATATAGAAGATATGGCTGGCTGCTTTTAAAATCTAATATTAGTTTTAGGCAGTACACTAGCTCATTAATAACATGAGTCATTAATTACAAAATAAATTGTAAAAGCTGTTCTAACAATATGTGAGAAAACTAAAAAATACACTGAGCACGAGTCTTAGGATGTCAGAAATACAATTTTACTTAAAAAAAACTATATGATGAAATTGTTTGACAGCTAACAAATACTACTGCTTTAAAGATCCTCATGGCATTTCTCGAAAAGAGCAGGGGAATTTCCTCTCTTTCCTCACCAAATTCTCCTGTTCACTAAAAAATACCACTAACAGCTTAATATGGCTCAATTTCACTTGATTTCCATCTGTGTCGTTTCCCCCCCCAGGTGAGGCTAGGGTTACCACCTATCCTGATTTTCACAGGACAGTCCTTATTTGGGCAGCTGTGTTCTGCAAATAAACATGAAAAACACTGCATGTCCTGACCTTATAGTAGAAAGACATTTTTCTAACTTTCCACTAAATGTTGCAGAAAACTATAATACCTTAACTAAAATACCTTAAAATGATAAGAAACAATAGCAGTAACTAGGAAACTACAGTACTTAGTATTAATTCTGATTATATAGAGAAAACAAGTCTGTTGCATTTTTTTAAATATATTTTTTATTTATTGAGACATGACATCATGCAGCATTTCGTACATTGCAATTACATCAAATGGGGATAAGCCATATCTAGCCCCGTCACAACAATTGTATATAAAGCTTATAGACAGGTGGATATTTGGACATTACAATGTGGCTAGAGGCAATAAGAATATAGGAGGTATAAAGGATAACAAGTACATACAATACAGAAGGCTCCTAGGAATCATGCCTGACATCAAGGTACAAACTCCAAGTAATGTGCTAAGTGGTGAATAACCCACTTTCGCCATCAGAGTTCAAAAGCTTCTTTTTTATGTAAAAGATTAGCCGAGAGGCATTCCAGGGAGTAAATCTCCTGAACAATTCCCACCCGGGACATTTTGGTGGGGATATTTGGGGTCAGCCACAGATGGGTGATCGCTTTATGGGCAGCCACCACCAGCAAAATGGACTGTTTATGGGTAACCGGGTTAACCTTCAACCCCTGTGGGAGGGAAACTGTCAAGAGAAACATGGGCTGGTCTAGGGCTACTAACTCCTGAAGCTCCCCTATTACTCTCTCCAAAAATCTTGCAGGAAGGGACAGGACCATAATACATGGGTTTGTCCCACATGGTTGATCCCACATCCTCTCCAACAAGTACCCATTGGGTCCCCACAATATTTGGAGGTTACCAAGAGGGTCCTAAAGTAACAGATTCTGAGTTTCCAAATTTATTCTCTCCAATATGGAGCTTGGCCTACTCTAGTGGCTGGGCCTGCCGACCCCTCCCAAGCTAAAGTCGGAATATCTAGTTGTATCTCTTTGGTCCAGGTCAACTGCAGGCTTTCTGTAGATTCATCTAATCTTTCATTTAATGCCTTGTAAAAGGCATTAATTTCATGGGAAGACTGTATCCCCTGGTGTAATGTATCATTAACTGGACCATTGTAGGTTTTTTTCAGCCAGGTCTTCCAATGGATTCTCATGCCGCTATAGGTAAGATCTTAACTGCATATACCCATGGAATTCAGTATCCGAAAGGTCATATGACCCTTGCAGTGCTGTGAACAGGATCAAACCTGTAGGTCCCACCACTTGATGGACATATCTTCAGCCTTTAGCCCACCAGGCCTGCGCTCTGCCACCCAGCAAGTTGGGGGAAAGGACTTATCCAAGGCTATTGCTCTCATGTAAAATAATTCCTGCTGGGTGAAGTAGTGGGTGAGCATCCAAAGCCAAACCCTTAGAGGTTCTCTAGCATATGGGGAGTATTTACTCAGGGGGCTGCAAGCTGGAAGGTTAGCAAAAAGGGACCCTGGGAGGCTCCCTAAATCATTGTAAACTGTCTCTATTTGCTTCCAGTATGCAGTGAATTGTGGGTTAAGCCACCCAGTGAGGACACGGAGCTATGTGGCCTTATAGTAGTTCTGGAAGCAGGAAAGATTACAATCTTCCCCTCCCTTGAAAGCTGTAAAACTGTGTATCTAACCCGTGGTTTTTTTTTCCAGCCCAGATATATCTGGAAATTAAACAATCCCATGCCATAAAATAAAAGCATTTTGGGGGATGAGGGAAGTTCTGTAGAAAAAACAATATACGGGGTAGGATATTCTGTTTTATGGATTCTATGCGATTAAAAACGCTTAAAGGGGAGTAAGACCATCTGGCATGTCTAAAGCTAACTGTGAGGTAAGAGGTTCATAATTTATGATATCTATGACTTCCAAATTAGTCGCCAATTTCACCCTGAGATATCTCATTGTGACCTTATTCCATTTCAAAGGATTTGTTAATTTTAATTGGGGTGGAGGGTTGACATTATAAAGAAGGGCCTCAGTTTTTTGCTTACTAATCTTATAACCTGCCAAGGCTGCAAACCTCCTAAGTTGTTTCCAGACCTCTGAGAATTGATTAGTCAGGGTTCATGAGAGTGGGCAGTACGTCGTCTGCAAACAGACAGCTTAAATTCTCTACCTTTAATGGGGACACCCTTCAACGGCCCGGTCTGGCGAATTGCTGCAGCCAGTGGTTCCAAGTATAATACAAATAGTAGGGGAGAGAGGGGACAGCCCTTTTTGGTACCCCTTGATATAGTAAAAGGGACTGATAAAGCTCCGTCTAGCCTCACATAAGCTCTGGGAGAGTGATAGATTTTCTGAGTTGTTGGACCAGTTCATCTGGAAAACCAAAACGAGACAGGGTTGCCCATAAGAAGGACCAGGCGATCCTGTAAAATGCTTTTTCTGCGTCAAAACCCAGGGTGACAAATGGGATCTGATGGGCTGTAGCATACTCAGTCAGTAAAAATGTATGCCTGATAGCATCGTGAGCTTGACGCGCCCTAGTAAAACCTACTTGATCTGAGTCTATCAGGATGGGAACCAAATCTTCAAATCTATGGGCCAATATGGACATATAAACCTTATAGTAAAAATTTAACATGGATGTAGGCCTATGGGATGCAACATGTTTTGGATCTTTAAAGGGCTTTGGGACAACTGCAATCGTGGCATATTGCCAGGAGGAGGTGGTCCTCTCCCTGTTGGATTGCTTGCAGGGCCAGGAGAAGAATGGGGACCAATGTGTCCCTGTAAACCTTGTAAAATTCAGCAGGGTAGCCAACGGGTCCCGGGGCCTTCAAGGTTTTTGCCCTTATAAAACACGATCAAACTCTGATCTGGTGATGGGTCTGTTGATTGCCTGCACCTGCTGTTTAGTAAGGCGAGGAAGGGTGAGGGAGTTCAGATAAGCTGAAATCTCAGCCAAAGAGGGGGAACTATCTTGGGTGTATAAGTTCTGATAAAAATCAGAGATTTGTCTAATCTTGGAGGACTGAAAATCCTAGTACCTGGGTCATATAAAGAGGAAACTGCAGTTCTGGCGTTTTGTATCCCAAAGAATACCGGGGAAGGTTTCCGGACTCTGGTTATCCCTTAAGATGTCTGGTATTAAATCTAGTATTTCCTGTTTAAATTCTGGGTCTTGGAGATGTTGGACATTCAAACGCCAATGATTGAACTTATAAATATTGCCCAAGCACACCCTCATATACAGTGGGGAGTGGTCCGACAACAAGGGGGGCCCATGCCAGACGTCTGACACTAGATCATAATGTTCAATAGTGGTATAATCTAGTCTGGCAGCTACCCCCGTGCTGGAGGACACATGTGTAAAACTCCGCATAGCAGGGAAGGTGCGCCTCAAAACATCAACAAATCCCAAGTTTGCCATAGTGAGTTTAAAATATTTTTGTAATGGGTTAACTCTGTGAGCAAGGCACCTGGAGACATCAAGAACAGGGTCTAAAATGATATTCAGATCCCCCCCATTATTAGTTGGCCCCTGTGGATGGACAACAGATCAGTCAAGAACTTTTGAGCGACTGATTTTGGGGAGCCAGGGGGAAAGTACGTTGAAGAAAGAGTTGTCTCCCTATTATATAGAAGGCCAATGGTTATGGCATATCAGCCCTCGGTATCCTCACATCTCTCTATTTCCACTCAGTTTGCTGTTTTAGCAATTAATAATGCAACACCCCATTTTCTCCCCGAACTGTGTGATGCCGAGGCTAAGAGGGTATAATTCTGGTTTTGTAGCTTAGAGTGTTCTGTTTGAGACAGATGAGTCTCCTGCAAAGCAAACATCTCAGGTCTCTCACACCTCAAGAACTGATGCAAATGATATCTCTTTATTGGTGAATGGATCCCATTAATGTTTAAGGAAAGTATCAGTGAGGCCCTATCCATTTTAAGGTATTTTAAAATAAATCTGTCCGGAATTTGGTCCATAATGTTCCCCCAGGTCGCGGGCCACATCCCTTTTCCATTCTCCCATGTCTTCCGGCACCCTACCCAAAGCCCATTTCCTCGATTAACCATAAATGGCCTCCAGAAAGCCGCATAACAGGTTTCCCACCTTACTGTCTGCCAATCTGTAAAGCTATTGTCGTGTCCAAATATATTTTGTAAATTAAAAAAAACATAAAACAAACTCTCCCACCTCAGCATATGAGAAAGGAGTAGTGAAAACAATGCTGTAACTAAGTGCTCCAGACGAGTAATAGGAGTAAACAGGTACCAGACCACCAACTGGGCTGTCCAGTTAAAAATCTGCAAGTCTGCAGGTAAACTATTTACAAGGGGTGTCTTGACTTTCATGGATAGTAGGAGAGGTATTACTTCTCCTCTACCAGATGCGGTAACAAAGTCGACCACTAGAGGGGGAGGTAAAGCAGCTAGTGGGACCAGGCAGGGCCTCCAAGGGGCTACATTTTTCCCCCAAATTAGGACAAATAATATAGGATTCATGGGGGAAGGGTCTTTCCACGTTTAGCCCAGGCAAATATATGGTGCTAAGCAGACCCAGGGAAAGTAAGAAAAAAGTTGTGAAAGGTTGAAGTAAGTGCATCAGTTTGTTCCTAAACATGGCTTCAGAGCCCAAGATGACACTGTAACACAACATTTAAAAAAGGAAGGGGAACCACTCTGGTATGCAAATTATCCTGCTTGGAAGTGCCCTTTCCGGGTCTCCCAACTTAACTCGGGATTCAAGAGGGAGGGGTATACTGTTACATCGAGCAATTATGTAGAGACCTCAGAACCATGGTTTCACACTCACATGCAAGAAGTCTAATCCCTGTTAAATTAAAATATAGTGCCGAGGGGACATACCATCTGGTGAACATATACCTCCATTAGAATCCCTCCCCGAACAGTAAACTGTCGGACTGTGTGGCTTTTCCAAGAAAAATACAAGAAACTGACTAGTTAACGCCGGTCTACCCTGCTTTAGGTTGAAACGAGTATTAATTTACAGTCAAACTAGTTCACCATTGGAAACTGCATGGTGTAGTTCTGGAGAAAACTTAAACTCAGAGAGTAAGATGAGGGAGAGGGAGGGAGTATGGAAAGTAGCAAGAGTTATTAGTGGAGGGGAATGAGCCCTCTTCTATCCTGGCAACAAAATCCTCATGCTCGATGCTGCACATGAGTGGCTCATAGTACCTTAAGGAAGTTGGTTGACTTCAGCCCCCTTCAGCCTCGGTAGACTGAAATGAAATGTCCGGTAAATATAAGAGCCCCATATAAAACCTTCTTCTCTGAAACAAAGGCAGTCAAAAGCAAATCAAACCTGATAGCAGACCAAAGTTCACCCAAATTACTGCTGGAAGTCTAGGGTGCATTCAGGTATTTACCACTGTGCGGTAAAATGAAGCCAGTGTTTTGACCAATGCATTGGGGAGGTTCTTTGGCTCCACTCTTTTATTTCTAGTTTGTACAGCATCTCGACATCTCTCCGGTCTCTGCATGCTGAATTGGTCTGCTGATCTGTCCCAAATCTGTATGCCATGATGCAGGATCTCGGCTCTGGCTTCCTCTGGAGTTTCAAACTCTTTCTTGCCCTCAGGGAATTGTATAATCATCCTAAAGGTGTAAGGAGTGGTGAATTTGATTGTATTTTCCTTAAGGGGGCGCAAAGAAGGGTTGGTATTCTCTGTGGGCCCAAAGGGTATCTGGAGCATAGTCATTGTCAGTATATATTTGGTCTTGACCATAGAAGATTTTTTTGCTTTCTCCAAGCTGTAAGGAGGACACGCTCCTTTGTAGTAAATTTAAGGAAATGTGCTATAATGGAATGTGGGCCCGCATCTGGTTTATTCGGTTTTGGACCAAGGGCCCTGTGTACTCTGTCAAATACTAACTCTATGTCAGCAGGGAGTTCAAGGGCCGTATGCAGCACCATTGATAGAAAATCTGTGATGTTCTGACCTTCCGCTCCTTCCTGTACACCATAGACCCTTGTATTTTTTTTGCATACATGGTTTTCAGAATCTTCTTGCCGGCGCTGAATTTGTAATCCAGTGTCCTGTATAGTTTGAATGGCCTGTTCTAGGTTATCAAGTCTGTTCTCCACTACAGAGATCTGTCATTCAGAGTTATCTACTCTTTGCTCGAGCAGCTCCACGTCCTTCCGAAGCTACCCATATAGTTGCTTCATTTCTGCCCAAAAGCTTAGTAATTCAGTATATAAGGTATTTAATTTAACCCGCTTTCTTGGAGCATGGATATTACCGAGAGTCTGAGATGTAGATTCCAGTTGGTTGGTATTGGCTGAGGCTTGGGATAGCTCAGAGTCTGAGGCCTCGGATTGTAATCCTTCTCCCTCCGGCTCCATCTCCGCCAGTTTTTCAGTTTGTGAGCATCCTCTGTGTCTGTTCCCCTTCGGCATTGAGATTTTGCTTAATATTTACCAGCGATTATATGGTATTTCAGGGGTGATGGTCGTCTTGGGCACAGAGCCTGAAGTTCAAGCTGCCATGTAGGTTGATGACACAACCGGAAGTAAGTCTGTTGCATTCCAAGTCTGTTGCATTGGCCGAGGTTATGTACTGTCCTGCAAAAAATCATGTTTCAGTAAGAAATGTCCCACTTTGGGCTTCTTAAAAGGTGGTAACCCTAGGTGAGGCTGAAAACAGGCGAATTGCCTAGCCTTCCTTTCCTGATCAACAAAAATGAAATAAATATGCTGTATATGGTATATGCACTGTTTGCATTAATGCCAGTCTCTAACACAGCAGTACAACTCTAACTACCAGTAAAGTAGGTTTTTGGTAGCTTCATGCTGTAAGAAACATAGAATTCTGCCAGCAGCAGGCAGCCTTGCAGTCTAGCAAGCCTGCCTGATGTGGAGGCACATAGTCCTCAAAGGTTCATGTTCCTCCACCCCTCCCTGGCCACCCTCACCAGCCCATTTTATTTGTTCCATGCCCTCTTGAGGTGTTCCATGGTTTTTGCATTTACAACTTCCTCCAGTAGCCTGTTCCAGCAGTCCACCACCCTCTCTGTAAAATAATACCCCCTGTAATCCTTCCAGACTCTACCTTCCACTATATTGCAGCTATTCCCTCTCATGTTTCACCTGTCGCTTTGCTTAATTGGCCCCGTTCTCCACCCACCACTGTACCCTCTATAATACCCTTGGATGGCTACCACTGCAAGGTCGCTTTGACCTAGCCCTCTGCTGCATGGTGGACAATGTCATCCGCACGGCTCCAGAATCCCCCCCCAACTGCCCTTCTGAAAACCCGAACACTCCTCCGCAACCTCAGCTCAAATGGTACTCCCCCTCTAGCTGTTCCTAGGGTATCTACCAACATGGGTAGCAGAGCTTGATCTGCAGCTGCCCCCTTGCAGTGGAACAAACTACTGGCTGAACTCCGTTCCATTGACACATACTACAGTTTCAAGTCCCATCTTAAAGTCTGTTTCCTGAAAAACTCATCCTGCCGATGCTCCCAGGGGTCTCACACCAACCCACACTAGTCAACTCCCCAGCCCAGGGGTTACCCACTACCCACACTAGTCAACTATCTTGCCTACAACTGTTATATTGCATTTTTCACAGTAATATTTGACTTCCTTGCCTGTATATATTGTATATATATTTTTTTAATGAGTATTCTGTGTATGACTTGCTCACTAGACGATGCAGTCTCACATTGTACACTGTGCCTATGATTTGTTTGTTTGTACCAAGTCTTCTCATGTCTGATGTTGAAACCTTGTATTCACTGTTCTCAAATGGACCTATGCATCAAACCTGTATATTGTGTCTACTATTGTTGCTTGTATCAAATCTGTTTCATGTGTATTACTGTTACCTTGTGCTCCACTGTCACTCTGCGCCATGTGTTATGGCCCGGGTCATGCCTGAAAATGGTCCCTGGGATCAATGCACTCACTGGGTTATCAAAGTCATAAATAAATAAACAGTCACTTACTACCCTCATCAAAATCAAATCAAATCATCTTTATTTATAAAGCACCTTTCGAAACCAAGGCGCTGTACAATGATTCACATAAATATATGTTAAAATAATAAATTAAAAGCTATATCATTTTTAAATTTCTCTACGGTTGGACAATCTCTCAACCATGTATGTAAAGGTCTCTGTCATGTCCTCTCTTTCCTTTCTGGTCTGCAGTGAAGACATATTTAGGATCTTCACCCTCTGCTCATATCCCCCTGTGACCCATGAATCCTTTTGTGTCCCTTTTCTGCACTGCTCCAGTTGCTTGATGTCTTTTTGAAGTAGGAGTTCCAGAACTGGACCCAGTACTTCAGGTGCAGCCACACCAGGTATGTGTACAGGGGCAGTATAACCTCCCTCCTCCAGCTACAGAACCCACTGCTGAAGAAGTCCAGCATTCTGTTTAGCTTACCCACTGCCTTACTGCAAGGTACAGATTGTTTAAGGGTGCTCTTAATTGCTACCCCTAAATCTTTCTCCTCTTCTGATACCTTGATGGCCATCTTCCTGGCTACATGTCAGTTCATCTTGACCAATCCGCTCTACGGCAACTTGTACCGTACTATTAGCTCTGGCGTCAATCTGCCCCCTGTACAGATCGTTCCTTGATAATTCATCCCCAGTATAAATTTAATAAATTAAACTTTAGGGGGCGCAGTTCAGGAATGAATTGAGAAGGGAGCCAATTGACACTGGAGCTAACAGTCCAGTGCAAGTTGTCGCGGAGTGGTTTGACTGGGACAACTTAACATGTCATCCATCTCCCTTAACCTATACTCAACCCCTGGGTTCTTTCTCCCCACATGCATGACCTTGCACTTATTGGCATGGAAGGCCAGTTTCCATCTCTCCAACATTTCCAGGTCCTCCCTCATGTGCCCTGTTCAGTGCTGACCCTGCCCTAGAGCTTGGTGTCATCCACAAAGAGGCAGATTTAGACCTTGATGTTGTCTCTTACGTCACTGATGAATATGTTGAACAGCACTCGTCCAAGCACCAGTCCCTACAGGACCCCACTTATGACCTCTTTCCTGGCAGAATATTATTCATTGATCACAATACTCTACATACCCCCACCCCCAGCTAATTATATACATGCCTGGTCATTTTGTTTCCTACCCTAAAGTTGCCCAGCTTCTTGATTAATCTCCTGAAGGAGGCAAAGTCGAAGGTCTTGCTAAAGTCCAGGCACAGTATATCTACTGCCTGGCCCTTATCTATGGTCCTTGTGACCCAGCTGAAGAAGTCAATCAAATTAATATGGCAGACCTCCCTGCCACAAACCTGCATTGCTTGCTGTCCTGCAACCGTTAGCTCAAGGAATTCTACCAACCTTTCCTTTAGAATGGTTTCTGTCAGTTTGTTGACTATTGAATTCAAACAGATTGGTCTTTAGTTCCCCAGCTAGTCCCTGACCCTGCTTTTATGTAGGGGTACTACCAACTCTAGAGTTAAGGGAGTGGTTTGACAGGTCAGCTAGGGGTGTTGTCAGTACCTGTTCCAATTTCCTTAGCACCCTGGGGTGTTCTTCAGCAAGCCCAGGCAATTTATGTCCCTAGAGGGACAGTAGCCCTTTAGGGACCATGTCTGTGGCGATGGGTTTTGCACACATCCTTGTCACTCCCTCTCTCCCTTTGTCCACCCCCTCCTCCTGTGGTAGTGGCCTCTCCTCCTATTTGTTCAGTAGAGTACTTCTACCTTCCCTGTACTGTCCTCCACCCACTCCACCCATTTCTGCTTGACAATGCTTTCTTTCACTTATCTTTTCTATCTTGTGAGAAACAAGAAAGCCCTGTCTTCTTGATGCCTTCTACTATCCAAAGTGGAGGCCAGAGGCGAGAAGGGGATGTGATGGAAACATACAAGTTTCTCAGGGCTATGAACAAGGAGACTAGCAAGTACCTAGTATTAAAAAAATAGAGACACAGTTACTAGGGAGCATGACTAAAGGCTGTGGCGGTAATGGTCAAGAGAGAAGTGAGGAAGTTCTTTTTCACAGAGACGGTGGTGGAACCTTGGAGCAGAGTGCCAGCAGAAGTGGTAGGAGCAGCTACTCTGAATGGGTTTAAACACAGTTGGAAGAAGGCAAGGAGATTCATAGTACCTGGCAGGGGCAACACTGACTGCAGGGTGGGGGCAGGGGAGGAAGACCACCCATCAGCACAGAAAGTCAGTGGGGTGAGGTAATATAGTAAGGGCAGACTTGATGGACCTTCAATCTCCTTCTGCTGTGAGATTCAATCTTTTCTATGTCATTTTCCCAACAGAAGTGTTTTATTACATACTGTTGAACCCCATTCTGTTGTGGTCCCTCCTTTGCTGGTTATTATGTAGCCTCAATGATTGTTTATGATTTATACACTGGTGGGGGAGAACCATTTTAGAACTGTATGATGTAGTTTATATCCTGTTCAGTAACACAGTTCTATAGTAGAATTTAGGTGCAATGTGACAAAATCTAAGAGCCTCACAATGGCATAAACTACATCACACAGTTCTAAAGTGGTCCTGACCTCCCACATTTCAGTCAAAGCCCACTGAAATTACAGAAAAGAGGGGAAGGGGAAATTGTTTAACCAGGAAAGATAAGTGCAATCTGGGAGCACAAGGAAGTAAAGTACTTGCTCAGGGTCACACAGTATCCAAGTGGGGGCTGATAGGATTCAAACCCAGGTCTCGAGGTTTGCAGCTCAGTGCCCTAAACCACTGTGCTATACTACCTCTGAGAAAAGATCAGTGAAGAAGGAACAGCAACAATATGTAAATTTGTAACTGAAACACACCTTCTACAGAAAACGCAGACTTGCAGGTTAAGGTACTGTAGTCTTCTTTAAGACATTCCCCCAACCCTCAGCACTTTAATTTAAAAGGGACCAAATCAGCCAGGAGAATGGAGGGAAGGGATGAACTGCACAGGTTTGCAATCTCCTTTTAAGCACTGCTTGTCACCTACCCCTTAGTCCATTGATTCATTTTAAATATTATATTGGCTAAATTGCACTGCTTAGCATGCTGCTTTCTTGATATGCTTACCATTATACTAATAAAACCTGCAAAACTGTCTGTAAGTGCTTGAACTGGCAGTATTTTATTATGCCCAAATTGTAGTAGACATGGATTACTAACTTAGATTTGCCTGTCCCCTCTTTCTTTCAGCTAAAAGGTGGCAACCCCAATTAAGAAGAGTCTTTTTTTTAACCATTGAAGCATAAAGCTTAGCAGCTTGGCTTGAATCTTGATTTACAGAGCTGTGTCAGCTGGGCTGCCTGCCGGCCCTTGTCTTCCAAGCCCGCAGTTAATGATGCGGATAAGCACTTTCCCCCCTAGAGGGTTCGGCTGTAATTGGAGCCTGCCCTTGCTGATACTCTGGAGGTCTGGCTCCCAGCTATCACTCATCGGGACATTAACACTGCTGACACTGGCTGTGAGTTTCCTGCAGTGAAGCCTAGTACAGCCTGAAAAAAGGAATGGCATCCTTCCCTCCACCCCCCTCCTCATCCTGTTCAGCCAGCCACTACAGGTGCACTGTCAGGTATGAGATCAAATATAAGGAATGCAATAGCAATGCAATAATAGTATTATTAATAAATGCAAGCTGAGAATAGGAAATATTCTATTTACTGGTTCCTTAAAGGGACCATAAAAACTTCCTTTATCTTCATTTAATATAATTTGACATTTGTGCATGAGCTTCCTTTGTCTCCCTACTGCTCTGCTTTCCATTTGTTTGCTTCAAAATAATCTTTTTTTCCATTTCTAGGGTCCTGTTACTGCTGCATCACTCCCCCCCCATATTCATTTTTAATTACTGAACAGCCTTGGAACCAGGTGACACCTGTTAAGCAGAAGCTCACAGCACAAATTTACCTGATCACTACTTATGGAAATGAATATCGGGGGGAAATTAACAATGGACACTAAAAAAGGGGAAAACTAATTATCTAATGTGAACAAAAGAAAAGGCACAGGAGGGAGATAAAGGAGGGTACATTCCTAACAAATGGTCATTTATATTAGAAAAGGATAATGCAAGTTTTAGGTTCCCTATAAAAGGGAAGGGAACTACAGAAGAATGCCCCAGACTGGGGAAGCAGTATATCCTGGAGATCAGAGTATCATGTTTGAATTTGGAGACCCAGCTAACCTGGGTTTGAATCCCACAATCTCCACTTACATACAGTGTGATCTTGAACAAGTCATGTAACCTCTCCGTGCCCTAGGGGCACACCTGGAAACACATTTTGGCTCTGCGTGCCTTTCTTGGCTAAAAATGCCAACTTAAAGAAAAACAAATAAAGTCATATTTGCTCATTCCCAGTCAAGGCAGACTGGGGTGAAGGGGATCCACTTGGAAAATCAATAGGGGAGCGCCCAGCGTGCCACACTCATATCAATATTCCACTTCACTTTTACTGTGTTTACATAGCCAACTTCGCTGCTTCTGTGGAGCACTGAAGCACTGCCCCAACGCAAGAAGATGCTAGGCTTCTGTGTCTACACAGCCCCTCTCAGTGCCAATGCAAGACATGCTGAATAGGGGCTGGGAATGAAGTGGTGGTCAGCTAAAAACAGCCAAAAGATGCCTGCAGGGTCTAGCATGTGGGAATGAGCAGTGCGGCCTGTCCACATGGCCACTTACACCGCTCACTCCAGAATGCATTTCTGGACTTTCTGGGACTGCAGGAGTGGAGTAAGGACTGACTTTCCATGATCTGTTAAGTGTCCACATGTCAGCATTTGCACCGCAGCAACCTGAGCACTCGGGTTGCTGTGGTGCAAATGCCACCATATAAACAGGGCTTTAGATACACTAGCACTGTGTTTGTATCTTACACTTACTTGCAATGCCCAAACTACCCCATTTAATTAGAGCATAGATGATCCATGCAAAATTAGAAGGTGATCAGGTACCCAACAGAAGGGGGCCCACCTGGAAATTTTCACACATCCTGGTGGGGCAGTCAGACTCTACATCCCTGTTCTTTTTTTGCACAGGTCTCTCATTTTTAGTTTTCATCTTCCCATATCTTTAAAACAGCTCTGTATCTAGCTCGTCTCTCTAATATAACACTATTGGTGATCAAACACTATTGGTGATCTGACCACTGATATCATTGGTTGCAGTCAGTCTCTGGTTCCTGATACACCACCTGTGTGGGCTGCTACATTTATTTAATTAGAAATTGTTACCAGGAAAGGCCTAGTGAGCTGTGACCTAGGAGAAAGGTTACAGGGAAGAAGGTGAGAAAATGCAACAGTAATAATCATAGTAGTTGCAGTCTGTAAAGCACAGTGGGGACCAGCACCTGCCTAAGCTAGTGAAACACATCTGCAATACTATTTACAAAGTACATATCAGAAATCAGTTGAAAATGATTCACCCAAAGGATGTCTCACTCAGCCTTGTGCAAAATCTTGTTTTTATTCAAGTAATCCAGTGCAAAATGCTGTTCAACATAGCGCAATAAAGTGTAGTACAGAAAACATTACTTCCTGGTTCCTTGTTCCTGGTTTCACCCTGCTCCCTCTATTTGGCTGCCCATGGTCATCTGGCGCATTTTGCAAAAGATTGCTTTCTCACCTTGACAAAGCAATCTGTTTCGAAATGCATCCGATGATCGTAAGCAGCCAATCAGAGGGAGCAGGGTGTGAGGAGAATCCTAATGACCATCCCCAAAAAGGGGGTGGTCATTAGGGTTGACAACCCCAGGGAAGACCCCACCACTGATTCAGCAGTACTCCGGAGACCCCAAACCCTAATGGTGTTTAATTTCCCTACTTTGTGCGCTTTGCATTCTTCAACCCTAATATCTGCTTTAATGCATTTTTTTTTGCAATCAATTTCCCTTCTTTTTCTGTTAATGAAACTGTATCCTCATTTGTGCAGATCCCTTTATGAGCTGTGCAAAATGAGATAAATATAATATTGGAGACAGTCCTGACCCAGTGCATGAACCCAATAGGCCTTGCATGCATTTCAGTACCTTGTGGGAAGGCTTTGACCTACCACAGGGTGTCATGTCTGCACCAAAACACTGCTCCATCCCTACCCAGGCCAGGGCTGGTGCTAAATGCCACAGTATCTTCTCCATCAGCCTTGTCCCATTAAACTGGCTTATTGAGTTCACACCTGAACTCAGCTCACTGGCAAGGTAAGGCAATGTGGTCCCCAGTGGGGGGATGGACATCACTGCAAACAATGTTATTTCATAAATTCACTGTTTTTAAATATTTTGACCCCAGACTTTCAGCATTGTCTTCTTATGAACCCACCTCATGAACCCGGTGGATGAAAATGTTCAAATGTTCAAATCCCTGCCGTAATGCCATTCCGCGCTACAGGTGCAAAAATATGTTTTGTCCAGGATGTGACAAATGATAGTTATAATGTTCATGAGGTGGTATGAAAAATTAGCTATGCTGAAAATATGGGGTCAAAATATTGAAAATGACCAAAGTGATACACATGCATAGAAAAATGTCAATGTACACTCATAACTTGGTCATTTTTAGGAATTCTTTCACCAGATTTTCAACATGGGCTTTTTGAGACCTCACCTCATGAACACTGATGGTAAAATTACATTAATGAGGTCCAAAAAGTGATTTTGTACAGTGACCACAAAATCACCTTCCGGGCTCGATTAACAAAATTTCACTGCCAGTGTTCATGAGGTGGGGTCCCAAAAGGCCATGTTAAACATTTGGTGAAAAAATTCCTAACAAGCATTTGTCAATGCCGAATGTTGTCTTGCTGGCATTGGCATTGGTAGTGCAGGAGTTAGAGAGATGCATAATAGGAATGACAGTGAAGTATGGAACCAACGTCAACTCCACCCCACCCTGCAGAGACTGACAGGCATTGAGGTGTGCCTTTGGGTTGTCAGCCATAACGCTCATGCCATTTCACCTCACTCTACCTTGCAGACTCTGATAAATGTCACGTTGTGCCTTGGGGTCATCGTGCCTTATGCTCACCTCATTCCATAAGGAAGTATGTTGAGATGGGTGCAGTATAGGAGAATGGAGTGAACTTTGGGGATGAAGAGTCCAAGGCACACCTTGATGACTGTCAGTGGCTGCAGGGTGGGGGTGGGGGTGGAGGTGGAATGGCGTGACCATTACAGCCAACAATCCAAAGGCACACCCCTGATGTCTGTCAGTCTGTACAGGGTAGGACGTCATGGTTAGAAACTCTAACGCCCTGTGCGTTTGTTGGTATTTGCATTCCAAATTTTCAACATTGCTTTTTTGTGACCCCGCCTCATGAAAGCATTTGGGACCTCTGCTCATGAACAGTGGCACTGTGATTTTGTTAATCTGTCCCGAACGTTGATTTCCCACAGCGACTGTGCCATTCTGCAACAGATGTATGAAAACACAGTTCAGGCAGGATGTGAAAAATGACAGCTGTACCATTCATAAGGAGGTGTGAAGAGATGGCAATGTTGAAAATCTGGAGTGAACATACTAAAAATTCTCGAAGTTACGAGTGTGCATGGAAACTTCACAAAGCACGCTCATAACACAGTCATTTTGTGGAATTCTTTCACCAAATCTTCAACATAAGCATTTTGGGACCTCTGCTCCTGAACAGTGTCACTATGATTTTCTTAATCTGTCCCGAATGTTGATTTCCCACAGCGACTGAGCCATTGTGCGCCACATGTGCGAAACCACATTTTGGGCATGAGGTGAAAAAATTGCAGCTGTACTGTTCATAAGGAGGTGTGCAAAAATGGTAGTGTTGAAAATCTGGAGTGAAAATATTAAAAATTCTCAATCTTATGAGCATGTGCGGAAACTGCACAATGCACACTTGTAACATAGTCATTTTGTGGAAGTTTGTCACCAAATTTTCAACATATGCATTTTGGGAGCCCACGTCATGAACAGTGTCACTGTCATTTCATTACTCAGTCCCAAAAGTTTATTCCACGCAGTGACCATGAAATCACCTTTCGGGACCGAATAACAACATGACAGTGACTGAATTCATGAGGTGGGGTCCCAAGAACCTCATGTTGAAAATTTGGTGCCAAAAGTCACAAAAATGGCTGAGATATCTGTAATGTGATAAACCCTCTAGTATTACTATTGTATAATATTTGTAAAATAAATATATGGTATGTGAAGGTCTGCTTAGGCCAGAAAACAGCCTAGCAGTGACAAGTGACCTTTGACCTCAGAGTCAGTCTGAGAAAGCTGCAGGGTGTGTTCAATTGACCAGGAAAACCCCTAATTAAAAGCCTTACTTCCATAGGGACAGTTTATTACCCCTTAAAACCTGCTGCTGCTTTTGAAGTTGAAACTAAATATGAATTTCATGACCGTAGCAGGAAGGGAAGCCATCTGGTTGATCCTTTATGGGTTTCTCACTTAGCTGAGAACTAGTGACATGGTTGTGGGATTGTGAAGCATCAAAGGGGATGTTTTGATCAAAGACTGTCATAGTTGGGAAATGGCTAGTTTCTGATTTTTCACAGTAATAACATACATTCTTGTGGATAATTATGTTAAGAAGAAAAAGCTAGGAGGATCTAACTGTGACCTCACCAACAGGGGTGGGGAGATGGAGTTTGAAATGAACTGCTAGCAGAGAGAAACTGAGCATATTATTCTGGACTGAGAGAGAGACTTAATTCTCTGGGCTTAAGAAAGCACTTAATGGTAACATCTAGATAGGCAAGGACTTTTAAGTATTTGGAGAAGGCATATTTGTGTTCTGCAACTTCCCATTTATTTTATGTAACCGTAAGTTAGTGATATAATTGTTCTGTGTTTGATTTTACCTGTTTTCCAATTTTTAGTAAACAATATTTTCTTTAAAATACTGCCTGTGCTTTCTCTCAGTTCTTTTACTTGTGATTGCTGAAACTGTGTTTAAGTCTGACAGCTGTTAAGGGATTGAATGTGTTACTATGCTTGCTTAAAGGTAAGAATATATCTAGGTCTCATATAGAGTTATAAGGGCACATTTTGGAAACCTGGCTGGGTGCCCCTGGGTGAAGGATTGTACTGCATCCCCTGAAAAGGGTACGTATATGAGCCTGTTAAATAATAATAAAATTTTTATTTATATAGCGCAATTCTTATTTCAAAGCGCTGTACATACAAAACATAGCATCATAATTTAAAAACTTAACACAGAATTAGCATTGATTGAAAAACATCCCAAATTATTAACATCATTCATTAAAAGCTTGTCGGAATAGGTGTGTTTTCAGACTGGTTTTAAAGCTCTCCACGGTCCTGCACTCCCTAATCTGACGAGGTAGAGAGTTCCACAGTGATGGTGCCACAAACATAAATGCCCGGGCACCAGAAGTTTTTAAACGTTCCCTGGGAACCTCTAACAACCCCTCTCCAGATAAGCGGAGAGGCCGGCTGGGGCTGTAGGGA
The DNA here is from genome assembly GCA_016271365.2 of Neoceratodus forsteri. Taxonomy (NCBI): domain Eukaryota; kingdom Metazoa; phylum Chordata; order Ceratodontiformes; family Ceratodontidae; genus Neoceratodus; species Neoceratodus forsteri. Next base: position 299,580,761 of record CM057455.1, read on the forward strand.
ATCAGGAGCTCTTGCAGGTAACTTGGTCCCAGTCCATGCAGGGCTTTATAGGTCAACAGACCGATCTTAAAGGTGATCCACCACTGTATAGGCAGCCAGTGCAGAACACGCAGCATGGGAGTAATATGATTAGAGTGCGATGTCCCAGTCAACAACCGAGCCACAGCATTCTGCACCAGCTGCAAGCAGTGGATATCAACCCCTGGAAGCCCCAGGTAAAGGGAGTTACAGTAATCAAGGGTGTGAGGTCACTAAAGCATGGATCAACATGGGCAAGTCATTGGACGGAACAAGGTGTTTGATTCTGGAGATGTTCCTAAGATGGTAAAAAGAAGACTTGATGACTGCTGACACCTGTGCATGCATTGTAAGCCCATCATCAAGAACCACCCCCAGATCACGTACCCATTCAGAGGCAGGCAGTTGTACACCATCCAGCCATAGCCCAGATGGTAGACCCACCACCGGCCTCTCTATCTGGTGCCCCGGATCCACTACTAACCTCTCAGAGTTCCCGGAGTTCAATTTCAACCAGCTAGTCTTCATCCAGTCATGGATCTCCATCAGACAGCTGTTAAACAACGAGCCCGCACTATCCTGGTTGGGTGAAAAAGACAGATACAGCTGGGTATCTTTGGCGTAGCAATGAAACCTCAGCCCATATCATCTTATGATGTCTCCGAGGGCAGCAAGTACACTGTGAACAGCATGGGGGACAACTCCGAGCCCTGAGGGCCCCCATACGGTAGAGAGAATGGTTCTGAGGAAAAAACCCCAGACACCACCCTCTGAGACCTGCCGGCAAGGAAAGAATGAAACCATCTAAGAACTGGACCAGCCAGGCCACACATAACCCTAAGGCGCTCAAGTAGCACCCCATGGTCCACAGTGTCGAATGCTGAAGAGAGATCCAGAAGTACCAAGATGGAATTGCATTTTTGGTCCCTCGCCATCAGGAGATCATTGAGCACCCGAACCACAGCTGTCTCAGTGCTATGTCTCTTCCAGAAGCCTGACTGGAGAGGGTCAAAGATATCATGGATGGTAAGATGGTTCTCCAGTTGCAGCGCAACCACTTTCCCAATCACCTTCCCAATAAGGGGAAGGTTAGAGATAGGTCTGTAGTTGGCACAGTTGTTCGGGTCCAAAGAAGCTCTCTTAAGAAGGAGTGACACCACTGGCTCCTTCAGGGAGCTGGGGAATTCTCCTGAGTCTAAGGAACACCAGGCAATTTGTGCATGGGTTGGGCCAATAAACTCAATACACCCCAATAAAAGGCGTGTAGGTCCCAGATCCAAACTACAGTACATGAGCCAAAATTCTGGACACTCTGCATGATATCCTCAGTCTCTGGCTGGTCTAAAGAACTCCAGGTTGACCGAGAAAGAGTGCCCAAAAACCAACCGCCATCAACTCCCATAGAAGACGCTAAGCGGATCTCGGCCCTGATGTTGGCCACCTTATTCACAAAAAATTGAGCAAACTCATCACACTTAATTTGTGAAAATGCTCCTCGAATCTGCAGACAAGATGGGTTGCACAACCTGTCTATGGTTCGAAAGAGCTGAGCTGGTTGGTTTTAAGCAGCAGCAATCTCGCCGGACAGGAATTTTGCCTTCTTACACGCGATTGCTGATTGATAGTAATGATAATGTTCTATCAATCTAAGGTGGTCGGCATCAAGGGACGATTTCCGCCAGCAGCGTTCTAACTTTCATCCAACTCATCTCATCTCCCTCAAAACTCCATCAAAAAAGGAGAGTCGGGGGCGAAGAGAGAGCAGACAAACATGGACTAGGGCGATGGAATCCAGAGCCTGAGTGATGGCCTTGTTATAGGCCAAAACTAAACTCTCTGGATCCTTGCCTGCCTCTGGAACTCCCAATAGGTCGTATACCTCCTGAAGACCTTCAGGGGTTACTCCCCTCAATGGGCGGTATTTGACCATTTCCACAGGGGCAGGCCTATAAGGAGGGGGCTGGAAATTGAATCTCCTCGTGTAGTGATCAGACCATACAACTGGTTCCGCCACCAAGTTGAAGGACTCGATCCCCAGGAGAAAGACCAGATCAAGAGAGTGACCTTGCTTATGAATGGCAGAGGTAACTACCTGTGTGAACCCCAATGAATACATAAGTTAGAGGAAATCTTGACCAAACTGTGAGAATTCATCATCGACCCAGGCATTGAAGTCACCCAGGACCATCAGCCTGGGCGACTCCAATGTCATGTCGATGATGAAGTCCACAATTCCCTGCAGGAACAATTTCTCACCCCCAGGTAGACGGTAGATAAGAATGATTCTACAGCCCACACCTGCTACTGCAGTAAGCTCAAATGATCTAGCCCCTTCCCCTGGTACAACAGCAAGGTCCAATTTCGATCTAAAACAGATAGCCACCTCCCTGCCCCTGCAATCTGATCTCGAGTCATGTATCACCGAAAAAACATCCGGGACAGCTGCCTCCAAAATGGGGCCTGCGTTGTCAACAAGCCAGGTCTCGGTGATGCAAGCCAGGTCCATCGACTCAACAAGATCAGCAATAATTGCTGAATTATTCCCTTAACAGTGCTCTCACCACTGCAAGGACAGCTTTCAGTCCTCTTCAGCCACCTCTCACGGGGCCGAATTTTAGTATTCCCAGTATTAAAAGAAAAGTGCTCAAAATATAATGTCCAAGCTAGAATACGTAACATCCATCATTTAAAAAGGAGAAAATTGTACATCACCGAATTCAGCAGAGGTCCAAGAGAGGTGAAAAGTGGGGTTTAAACTTGTGAAGGGGGGGGTGGGATGGTAGAAAAGGCTGTCAAGGGGGTGCCGATAAAGGAGGGACTCTGTCTCCACCCCCCTGGGGACCAGGAGGATTGCAGGAAAAGGCTGACTGGTAAAGTGCAGACCAGGGGAAAACAGAATCCCATGGGAACACGAGCAGGGAAATGGAACCATAGGGAAAGGGTGGAAGGTGGTCCTGCTAAATGCCAGGAGCTTGGGCAATAAAATGCCTGAGCTCCAGGCGATGCTAACTGAGGGAGCAGTGGATGTGGCAGCGGTCACTGAGATCTGGGGGCCACTGCAGGACATGACTGGGACCTGAACCTGGAGGGTTACACTATGTTCAGGAAGGACAGGGGAGGGAAGGGAGGAGGGTAGCAGTGATAGTCAAAAACTGCATTGGCATAGGGGAGTAGAGGAGGCGGAGGGAACTGTGGAGGTGATTTGGGTCACCTTGATAACAAGGGGGAGCAAGAGAGTAAAAATAGGAGTGGTGTATAGATCCCCTGCCCTGGCGGAGGAGCTGGAGGACAGTCTGGTGGCAGATGTTGGGAGACACTGCAGACTGGACAGAGGAATGGTGGTGGTGTTGGGGGACTTAAACATGCCAGGAACAGACTGGGAGACTATGACATCCTCTGTGACCAGGGAACAGAGGTTGTTGGATGTCTTTCAAGACGCGTTCCTAACTCAGCAGGTGAGGGAACCGACCAGGAGGCACGGGTACTGGATGTGGTCCTGCAGACAGTGACCAGATTGGGGGCCTGGAGGTAAGGGACCCATTGGCGGGAGTGACCATGCCATGGTCTGGTTCTCTGCCTGGACCTAGGAGGGGTAGAAGGCTGCACAAAGACAGAAGTAACCGACTTCAGGGGACGGATTTTAAGGAAATGGGAAGGATCCTTAAGGAGCATTTGATGGATTGGTCAGACATGGACGCTGATAGTAGGTGGGAATCATCAGGAGAGGGTACAGGATGCTACCAGCACCTGTGCAAGAGTAAGACGAAATGCGGTAGGGCCAAAACTCCTGCTGGTGGACCAGGGAGGTCCAGGAGGTGGTGCAGGGAAAGAAGGCAGCCTATAAGCAATTCAAGTGCTCAAGGAGTGAAAGGGATTGAGGGGAGTACGAGCTGATGGCTAGAAGGGCCATTAGAGTGGTGAGGGCGGCTAAGGCAAGGAAGGAGCAGAACCTGGCCAGGGAAATTAGGAGAGGAACAAGGGTTCTTTAGATACATTGGGGAAAAATGAAGGGTGAAGGGGCAGATTAGCAGGATTAAATCAGGGAGAGATGGGCACAAGACCTCGGGGAGCAGGCTGAGGTACTAAATGAGTATTTCACCAGTTTTCACCAAGGAAAATGGGGGTGCTCATCACATGGAGGAGACAGAGATACTGAGGAGGGGACCCTACCTGACGGTGGGTCTGGGGAGGGGGAGGCATCACTGGCAGGTGGGGGGAGGGCTAAGCAGGGAGAAGAGGTACCGGAAGTGGAAATCACAGCAGAGAGAGTGAGGGAAGCCCTCAGCTCCTTTAAGACAGACAAAGCACGGGCTGGATAAATTACATCCCAGAGTGCTGAAGGAACTTATGGATGTCCCATGAAAACCCTGGAAGAGCTTTTCACCATCTCTGAGGACAGGGTGGAGCCCAAGACTGGAAGGTGGGCATATAGTGCCATCCACAAGGGGGATCAAGGAGGTGCAGGAAACTGCAGGCCTGTCAGCCTGACATCAGTGGTGGGCAAGGTGATGGAGGGCATTGTCAAGGAGAGGCTAGGGGACCTGGAAGTCAGGGTGCCTGGACGATAGACAGCATGGATTCATCCTGGGAAATCGTGTCAGACAAACCTGGTGGAGTTCTATGACTGGGTGACTAGTGCCTTGGACCTGGGTAGACCAGTGGACTACCTCTTTCTAGACTTCAGCAAGGCATTTGACTCTGTTCCCTCGTGTGGCCTGTTGGATAAGCTGGGAGAAATGGGGTGGGAACCAGATGATCAGATGGATAGGCAATTGGCTCCAGGACCGGACCCAGAGGGTCGAGTTGGCGGATAGTCTCATCCCAAGGAGGGTCATTAGTGGGTCCCACCAGGATCAGTCCTTGGCCCCTTCTGTTCAACGCCCTACATCTCTGACATAAGGACAGGAATCAGGAGTGAGATGAGTCTCTTTATGATGACTCAAACTGGGGCGTGGTGGATGGGGAGGAGGGAGGTGGCCCTACAGGGGGACCTGGAGGCTCTGGAAAGATGGTCTAGAAAGTGGAAGCTGAGGTTCAATGCAGGAAAATGGCAGTTTCCACCTGGGGCTAGAAACCAGGCCAAGTGTACACCCGGGGAAATGCTACAAGTCTCGATGGCTGAGAGGGACCTGAGGGTGGTGGTGGATGTCAAGATGAACAACTCTGAGACTTGTAGGAGGGCAGCAGCCAAGGCCAACAGGATGCTGGGATGCATCGCTAGGGGGATCACCTCCAGAAGGAGGGAAATGATACTCCCTCTGTATAACTGCTTGGTGAGGCCGCACCTTGAGTACTGCATGCAGTTTTGAAGGCCACACTTAAAGAGGGACATTAACCTCCTGGAGAGGGTCCAGAGGAGGGCAACCAAAATGATTTGGGGCTTGGGGACAGGACCTATGAGAGAAGGCTCAAGAGCTAAATATGTACACATTGGAAGAGAGGAGGGACCGGGGGACATGATAGAGGCTTCAGGTACATGAAGAGGGTAAATAGGGGAGGAACAGTCAGGGTGCTTCAAATAAAGGAGGAGGGGGCCACTAGAGGGCATGGGTGGAAGCTGGAGGGGGGAAGATTCAGGGGAGAAAGGAGGAGGTGCTACTTCACTGAGAGGGTGGTGGAGCCATGGAATGCACTGCCTAGGGGGCTGGTGGAGGCAGAGACAGAAGGGGTTCAAGAGGGGGTGGGACAGGTACAGGGGAAGGGTTCTGGAAGCAAAATCCAATGCAGCAAGAATATCTGGAACTGGGAAGGGAGAAGCCAGAGAAGGCGAGGGGGACAGCAAGGTCAGCACCCATGGTGGGGACTGACCAAACGAGCAGACAAGAAAGACCGTTAGGCCTATTCTGCTGGCATTTTAGTATGTTAGAAGAACCTTTATCCAAATACAGCCGATTCCAGACTCCACTCAGCGAGCAATTAAATCAACTTCGATCTTTGTATAGGGGTACCTCATTGCAGCCTCCCAAAAACCTCTCTTCCATGGCTCAGGTTCCCCCAGACCAGTACCTCGGTGGCCCAAAATCAACCCACCCTTCGGTGTGCCCCTTGTTCCACCTAAGGGAAATAAATCCACCCCACCACCCTCTGGTAGTGACAAGGACCATCCCTCTGTCTGGGCTGGGGACCTAACCCCTTTCAGAAATTACAAGGACGCTCCTCCGAAAAACTCACTGCGTGTACCCCTTCCACAGACTTCTTCCCTGCTGGTCCTTTCCGAAAAAGGTGTCAATGTTTCTCCACTTGCTTGGTCTGACTGGGCTCTCATCCCAGCAGAAACCGCTGCAAGACGCAATGTTTCTTCACTCATCTCACCTTCACGATAGTCCCAGCAATCAAGCTTTCACCACCTGCATCACTATGGCCTCCACACAATCCTCTGGATACTTTTTTTTTAGTTGTTTAATGAGGAGTAGCACACTAAGCTGCAAGCTTTTTTACAGAAGCGACCTGGGAGCTCAGGGAAGTTAAGTGACTTGCTCAGGGTCACACAGTATGCAAGTGGAAGCTGTGGGATTCAAACCCAGGTCTGGTCTGCTGGATGTCACCAGATTTGCAGCTCAGAGCCTTAAACCACTGCGTTATACTGCCGCATACTGACTCACTCCACTCCACCATCGACCTCTGCCTCTGCAAAACTGAGAGATATTTTCTTAACTGGGTATGCTAGCATAAGGTTCACATTTTGACCCCCAGGACTAGAGGTTGGTAGGTGATTCAGACCCAAAACAGACAGGAGGGTTATCCTATCTGTTCCCTGTTCGCCCTATTGTGCTTCGAGGTTGGCACTGTGGGAGCAGAGGGCCTGACCTGCGGAGTGCGTTTGTGACAATATCCACCTAAGTTGAAACCCCCCCATAATGCCATTATACAGCTTACCGGCATTTCTTCAGTTTGCGGTTGGTTTTGAAGAATGCCGACATGTTCCTGCTCCACCAAAGATCACCGCACTGGGCTCTGAAGGTAAGTATGGAGTGAGGGGGGTGCAGGGATGTGGGGTGCACAAAGGGTGGGTGCAGGTTGGGGGAGGGGGCACCGGAGACAACGAGGGACCAGTTTCTGTTTTATAGGTAAAAAAAAAAACACAAACACATTGCGGGACTTTTTTTTTTTTTTAATTTGTTTTGGCACACTGGGGTGGGCTCCCAGTGTGCCACCTGTATTTTTTGGGGAGGGGGACTGAAGCCAATGGGGATTGGGCCACCGGTTGTCACACAAAATATGTCTGTGTTTGTGGGGGTGCATGATGCTGAGAGGGATTGGGCACCTCCTCGGCATACAAACTATAATATGGGGGACATTATGCTGACGGGGATTGGACTCCCCATCAGCAAATGAACTGGGAAGGGGCATGCCGACAGAGGGATTGGGCACCCCTGACATCGGCTTGTTGGGAACTGTGAGAGGCGGATGGTGACAGTCGCTGCCATGTTTATTGAAATGTTACACCAGACAAGGCACACACGGCAATGAAGGGGAGCTCCTTTATTGCAGTGGTGAAATTGTTTCAAGTTGGTGGCACGCTTTTGCACTGCTGTCATAGACAGTGTGCTGTGTCATTCATGCCATAGAACCCAGCCCGAAAAAGCAGTGGCCACAACATGACCGCACCTCCAAAACCAGCTATTCCAAGCTACCACAATATGTTGCTTGCGCGTGAGTGCAAGACAACATAAAAATGGCCACGTTATGAAGAGAAGTTCAAAATGCCTTTGAAATACATTATATGGCACTTACCTGTATTCCTCAGTTCACAGTTCGGCATTGAAGAGTGAAAACGTGTCTCCAGTCCAGAGAGGATTACAGCATAGGACTTCAGCTGGTAAGTATGGGGTATGTGGGATTGTGGAGTAGTGGGTGCTCAGTGGTAGGGTCAGGATGGGGAAGGGGGATGGCTGTGAAGATGAGGGACTGTTTTCTTTCTTTCAGGTTGCCCCCCCAAAAAAGATGTCGCAGAATGCTTTTCTTTTTTGCAGGAACAGTTATTATAATAAAGCTACTTCAGGATACCGAAGGTGGGCTCACCAGTGTCTCACACTGCTAGGGGAGGCTTGTACATGCCAACAAAGGAGACTGGGTCCTCCTGATGTCAGCAACTACACATATTAATGGTTTTGTGGAAGGGGGATCATACCGACAACAGGAGGAAGGACCAACCGACACCAGGAGTGGGAATCCTGGTCTTAGATTATAAAAAAATTAAATAAAATAAGCTGGAACCAGGGATCGAGACATGGCTTACAGGAAGGAAGCAATGGGTGCCCATTAGAGGCTATAAGTCAGACTGGGAGAGGTGTCAAGTGGTGTCCCCCAGGGCTCTGTGTTGGGGCCCGTATTGTTCAAAATTTATATTGCATCATTAAAAATATCAAAACGTTGCTGGATGGTGAAATTCATAGATGACAGTAAAATTGGATCAGTGGTCAGTAATCATACGGATACCTCTCTACTACAAACAGAACTGGATAGTATTATTGATTGAGCAAAGTCACATAGGATGCAATTTAACTGTGAGAAATGTTGTATATTGCATTTTGGAAAAACAAATCTGCAAGCTAGTTATACCCTGGATGGAAAAGGACTTAGAAATTCCACTACTGAAATAGATCTGGGTATTCTGATCACAAATGATTTCACTTTTACTGAACATACTGCAACTACTGTTCAAAAAGCCAGTAAAATCTCAAATTGTATACTAAAACATATAAAGAGTAGAGATGATACAGTAATTATGCCATTGTATCTGTGAGGCTCCTAATGGAATATGGAGGCCAGTTCTGGAGCCCATATCATGTATGGGATAAAAAGAAATTGGAAGGTATACAGAGAAAAATGATAAAAAAGATAAGTGCCTGCAAAAATATGGTGTATATGGAAAGAAGAAACAAACTGGGACTGTTCAGCCTGGAGTACAGAAGAGTGAGAGGGGAACCATGCATGGTTTAGGCTGCATTTAAGAAAGAAGACCTATGGGAATGTGTGGGTTTAATAAAGAAAGGGATAATAAATAACACAAGAGCACATTCTCTCCAAATAAAAGGAGCACATCTTAAAACAAATAGATGTGCTTCATGGTTCAGCCAAAGGGCCATGGCACTGCGGAACAAACTGCCTGCCAATATAGTAAATGGGGAAAACAGAGATAGCTTTAAACATATGCTACAGTATATAACTATATGGGGGATTAAGACATAATACTCACCTGACTCTGTTATTGGCGAAAGCTATAGACTCATGTACCTTCTTATGAGACTTAATGATATTTTTTAAGTTATCAATGAGCAAAAAAAAATCTTTAATTTTCATATATTTTGCACCTTTTTAACTTTGCCCCACTGAACTGATCCCCATAAATGTTTCAGGATCCAGAGATCCTGCCACCAACACTGTGCTTTCCAAATTTTATGTAAATCAGTTGAATGTGGGCAAAGTTATTAAGGTACAAAACATGGGGGTTAACGTTAATGTGCTTACTGAACCTTAATTTACAGGCACTACCATGTCTGTATAACAACATGGTGCAATCAATTCAAAAACACTCAGTAAGCCCGCCGGTGCAGCGGTTGGATTTCAGCTTGCGGCACCAGTGACCCGGGTTCAGGAATAAGCCCAAGAGCTGGAGGGACAGCCAGGGGAAGAAGGGTTGAGTGTCCTATGGACAGCTCCCCTTCTCCAGGAGGGAGGGGAAGGCACAGCACGGTGCTTGACTGGCCCCAATTGGAGGCCTGGGGCATAGCAAGCTACTGTGCTCAAACTGTGGGGGAGGACGTCATGACATCAGCACTTGCGCCTTGACATCTGGGCTAGTGACATCCTACAGGAAAACGGGCAAAAACACCCTCCAGAGTCGGGGGGATGGAGGCACCGGGCAGAGTCCCAATTTGCTGCCACCTGCCCAGCTGTCTCGGGGCCCGACAAGAATTGAAGGTTCGGGGGTGGCCCCACCCCTACCCCATGTGGGGGACTATCCACAGCAGGATGGGGGATCCAAGCAGTCAGGTAAGGCGGCAGTAGGATCAGGCTTAATTAGCGCATCCTGAGGATGCGACGCCAGAGGGACGTAGGAGGGATAAAAGACAACAACAAAAAAAAACACTCAGTAAGTTTACACAGCCGCTTTGGATCTGCTGCATTGAAAAGGCCATTTGGCTTCTGACATTCTCTCTCTCTCATCAGTTCCATCCCATCCACCCTGCTCCACTGGGTACATACAAACATATGAAATTGCCAGCAGAAAAAGACCCACAGGTCTATCAAGTCCGCCTGATTGTGTAGCTCTTAGTTTCATATCACTACAGCTGCTCCAAACCCCTTCCTTCCTCCCTCCTCTTTCCTGGTCCTTCCCTCCCTTTGTGTTCTTGTCTGTACTAAACTTGCCCTTGATTCTATCCCAACCCTGCTTAAAGTCATCCACTTTCCTTTGAGCGATTAACCCCTCTGTCAGTGCATTCCAACCCACTACCATTCTCTCTGTGAAGTAGTGCCTTCTCATTTCCCTCCTAAACCTTCCCCCTTCCAACTTCAGAATGTGCCCCCTAGTGACCCTTCCCCCCCCCTTTTAAGCAGAACAATCCTCCCTTCCTGACTTTGTTTATGCCTTTCAGGTACTTAAAGGTCTCTATCATGTCCCCTCTTACCCTTCTGTCTTCCAGTGAGTACATGCTGAGCTCCTTCAACCTTGCATCGTATGGCAACTCCCCTACTCCCATGATTATTTTTGTAGCCCTACGCTGCACCCCCTCCAGTAATCTCACATCCTTTTTGAGGTATGGGCACCAGTACTGTACACAGTACTCCAAGTGTGGCCTCACCAGTAATCTGTACAATGGCAGGATGACCTCCCCCTTTAAAGAGGTAATCCCTCTGGCAATGCACCCCAGCATCCTATTTGCCCTTGCTGCCACCCTCCTACACTGTGCTGATACCTTTGTGTCCCCTGTGACTATCACCCCCGGTCCCTTTCCTCCTCTGAAGCCACTACCTGCACTCCCCCCAGCCAGTAGCTGTTCCTGGGATTTCTGGCTCCAAGGTGCATGATCTTGCACTTCTTAGCATTAAGCCCCAACTGCCACTCCCTAGACCAGTATTAGAGTTTAGCTAGATCCTCTCTGAGTGCCTGCCTCTCTTCCTCATTGTCCACTTTTGCACAAATCTTAGTGTCATCTGCGAAAATAAGAAGGGCAAAACAGTGTGACAAGGCTGTGGGGTGAGCCAGTAGGATGCTAGAGTGCATAGGAAGGGGTGTCACCAGTAGAAAGAGGGAGGTGGTGGTACCTCTATATCAGTCTCTGGTGAGACCCCACCTAGAGTATTTTGTCCAGTTCTGGAGTCCTCATCTCCAAAAGAACATAGAGTTGAGGCAGTCCAGAGGAGGACAACTAAAATGGTGTGGGATCTGCATCAAAAGCCCTATGAGGAGAGACTGAAGGACCTCAATATGCACAGACTGGAGGAAAGGAGGGAGAAGGGGACATGATAGAGACTTTCAAATACCTCAAGGGTATAAATAAGGTTCAAGAGGGAGGCCTTTTTCAGAGAAAAGGATGCACAAGAACAAGGAGTTGTGCAATGAAGTTGGAGGAGAATAGAATCAGGGGAAATGTAAGGAAACACTTCTTTTTCACTAGGATTCACTTGGAAGAGAAAAGGAGCAAGAGTCTAAAGCTCATGTAATGCTCCTGTCAATCACCCATAATAGCATAGTGTCTTATTTTCCTCCAGAAAATTGTTTAATCTGTTTTTGAATGCTAAATTTGACTCACTCAACCACTTGCAAGTGCAGTGAATTCCAAGGTTTAACTATCCTCTGTGACTAAAAATATGCACGATTGTTTAAAAAGATATGATTACATTTCAATTGCAGAGGGTGACCCCTAGTATTTACATCAATTTGTTTGAATTTGAGTCCCATCTCAGACATGAGATATTTGTCATTAATTACTTCTCTGGCTAACATGAGGTCTTCTCTCAACCATCTTGTTTTTAGAGGCATTAAATTGAATTTGTTTAGTCTTTCTTCGTAATCAAGATCTTTTGCTCCCTTTACATATTTTGTAATTGTTCACTGAATTTTTTCTATACGAGTTATAGTCTTTATTTTATATGGACACCAAAGTTGTGAGCAGTTATCCTAAAGGGGCCGTATGTGTGCTCTATATCAAGGCAGAAGTACATTTTCATCCCTAGACTTAAAATTTTGCCTTATGGAGCACCAGACCTTATTTGCATTAGCCAGTTTTTCAGAAATTTGTTTTCCAAAAGAAAAATCTTTAGTTATGAAGATGCCTAGGTCTTTTATCCAATTTATTTAATTGTTGGTCATTCAGGAAGTATTTTTGTTCACAATCATGAGGGCCAAGGTACATAAAATTGCATTTTTTAGTATTAAATATAAGCCCTTGATAATTTGACCATGAGGTTAATATGTTCAAATCGTTTTGAAGTTTGTCATTTTCTTCTTGGTTTCTGCAGGTTCTAACAATTTTACAATCATCAGCATACTTTGTAGACCAGCTGTCAATGTTTATAGAAAGATTGGATATGAACACCTGAAAAATTAGACGGGCAAGGACAGCACCTTGGGGGACTCCACTTGTCACTGCCCTCCAGTCGGAAGTGTAACCATCAATGATTACTCTTTGAGTCCAACCTACCAACCAGTTTTGAATCCATCTAATAAACCACAGGTAAATTTCATTCATTCTAGCTTTTTGATAAGTGCCCAGTGGGAACTGAATCAAAAGCCTTTTTAAAATCCAAAAAGACTATGTCACAGGGTGTTCTATTATCTAAACTTTTACTAATTTGTTCGTAGAAACAGAGAAGGTTGGTAACACATGAGCGTCCCTTTGAGAATCCATGTTGATTTATATCAAAATTACCTAATGTAGATGTCAACCTATCTTTGATGATTCCTTTCATTATTTTTCAAATAACCCATGTTAAACTAATGGGCCTATAGTTATCCATGTATCTTCTGTCACCCTTTTTAAACAATGGCATAACCTTTGCTGTTTTCCATTCTGTTGGTATTTTGCCTGTCTGTATACTATGACTGGATAATAATTGTAATGGTAGAAGAAGGTGTTTATGCATACTTTTTATCATGACAGTAGTTATACCAACAGGTCCAGGTGAAGAACCAGATTTTAATCATTTTAATTTGTTTATAATGTCTTCCTCTTTGAAAGTGATTATTGATGTGGCTTGTCTATTTGAAGAATCAGGCACTGAAGTGTTAGAACCAAACATTTTGCAAAAATAGTTGTTTAGTAAATTTGCCATATCTAGTGTACAGTTTATAGGCATTGTTTCAGTAGTGGGAGGTCCTACTTTACATGCTTGTATTTTTTTATGAATTTATGTAACTATAAAATAATTTATTATTACCCTTTTTCGCTTGGTTTGCTAGTGTGAGTTCAGTAGCTATTTTTGCTTTTCTTATCTTGTATTTGCATGATTTTGGTATTTTTTGAATGCATCCCAACAGGTGGGAGACTCATATAACTGGTATTTTTATGTTGTCTTGTGTGCACAACACAAGCAACATTTTGTGGCAGCTTGCTGGAGTAGCAGATTGTGGCAGTGCAGCAGGTTGTGGCAGTGCAGCAGTGTTGTGGCCAGTGGCACCACTGCATTTTTGGGCTGGTGTCTGTGACACCAATGAATGAGCATGCTGTCTATGACAGCAGTTCAGAAGCATGCCACCAACTTGAAAGAATTTCACCACTGCAATGAAGGAGTGCCCCATCATTGCAGGGTGTGCCTTGCCTGCTGAAACATTTCAATAAACATGGAGGTGGCTGTTGCTGTCTGCCTTTCACAGTCCTTAGAAAGCTGACTAGGGGGGTGCCCAATCCCCCTGTTGGCATGTTTATAACCCCCCCAAGATTGTGTGGAACACTAGGAGTCCACCCTGTTCCTAACCCTGCCCATCCTCATTGTGAGCCACACTGGGAGCCCACCCCAGTGTGGCCAACATCACTCCCCCAAAGTCATGAGGCACACTGGGAGATCACCCCAGTGTCCGCAACATTTGTTTCATACACCTGTAAAACCAAAAAAAGGTCCGCGCTGTTCTTTTTTTTTTTTGTTTTGAACCTGAAACAAAGAAAATGGTCCCTTGCTGTCAGCGGGGCCCCCTCCCTGACCCGCACCCACCCTCTGTGCACTCCACCTCCCCACACCCCCTTCACCCCATACTTACCGCCAGAGTCTGGCGCTGTGATCTTTGGTGGAGCGGGAACATGTCTGCATTCTTCAAAGCAAACTGAAGAAATGCTGATAAGCTGTATAATGGCATCAGTGAGGGAGGTTTCAACTTAGGTTGATATCTCAGCCATTTTTTTGACATTTGACTCCAAATTTTCAACATGGGATTCTTGGGACCCCACCTCATGAACACATGCACTGTCATTTCATTATTTGGCCCCAAAAGATGATTTCTTGGTCACTGCACAGAATCATCTTTTGGGACTGACTAATGAAATGACAGTGCCACTGTTCATGAGGTGGACATCCAAAAAGTTTATGTTGCAAATTTGGTGAAAAAATTCCAAAAAATGAATGTGTCACCAGTGTGCATTGCGCAGTTTCCACGCAAGCTCATAACTTCAAGAATTTTTAATATTTTCACTTCAGATTTTCAACATTGCCATTGTTTCACACCTCCTTATGAATAGTACTGCTGTCATCTTTCACATCCTGCCCAAAATGTGTTTTCATACATCTGGCTCACAATGGCGCTGTCGCTGTTGGAAATCAATGTTCGGGACAGAGTAAAAAAATCACAGTGACACTGTTCATGAGCAGCAGTCTCAAAATGCCAATGTTGAAAATTTGGTGAAAAAAAATTCCACAAAATGACTGAGTTGTGAGCGTGCATCGCACAGTTTCTGCACACGCTCATAACTTTGAGAATTTTTAATATTTTCACTCCAGATTTATATCATTGCCATTTCTTCACACCTTCTTATGAATGGTACAGCTGTAATTTTTCATATCCTGGCCAAAATATGTTGTTACACATCTGGCTCAGAATGGCATGGTCGCTGTGGGAAATCAACGTTCGGGACACATTAACATAATCACAGTGCCACTGTTCAGGAGCAGAGATCCCAAATGCTTTCATGAGATGGGGTCACAAAAAGCCCATGTTGAAAATTTGGAGTGCAAATACCAACAAATGCCCAGGGCATTAGGGTTTCTACCATAACGTCCCACCCTGTAGAGACTGACAGGCATCAGGGGTGTGACTTTGGATTGTTGCCTTTAATGTTCACGCCATTCCACCCCCCCCACCCAGCAGCCAGTGACAGGCATTAAGGTGTGCCTTGGACTCTTTGGCCCCAAAGTTCACCCCATGCTCCTATACTACACCCATCGCATTGTATTTCCTTATGGAATGGGGTGAGCATAAGGCCCAATGACCCCAAGGCACATCGCAACACTTGTCAGAGTCTGCAAGGTAAGATGATGTGAAATGGCATGAGCGTTATGGCCGATGACCCAAAGGCACACCTCAATGACTGTCAGTCTCTGCAGGGTGGGTTGGGATTAGCGTCAGTTCCATACTTCCACTTCCATTCCTATTATGCATCTGTCTAACTCCTGCACTACCAATGCCAATACCAGCAAGACAGCATTTAGCATTGACAAATGCTTGTTTTGTATAGTTTCTCTTTTATGTTGATGCATTTTGTTATTCTTCTATTTAACCATTTTGGTTTTAGGTTTGAATTATTTATTCATTTTTTTATGGTAGGTATATAAAGTTTAGCTGTGTATAAAATTCTTGGTTTAAGCATGGGACCACATGTCTTCTACTGAGCTTTGTTTAAATAAAGTATTCTTTCATTATTTCTTCAGTATTGGGGATGGGGGAGTCAGGTGGGCAATAACATAGGCCTATAATAATATTTCCTATCGTCCTGCCCTCTATCTTGGGCCATAGTGTTTCCGTGGAGTCTGAGGATTTAATTTTCTTTGTAATGTCAATTGGGTTAAGATCAGATCTAACATGTAGTGCTGTTCCTTTGCCTTTTCTTTCTTTTCTGCTTTGATGGAATAACTCATAGCCCTGGATGTTTTTATCCCAGTAGTCTATGTTGGGTCACCGTGTTTTGGATGTAACTATGATATCAGGTCGATCTGTCTTACAACGAGCTAGCTATTCATCAAATTTGTTATTAAGGCTTTGGGCATTAATTAATAGACCCTCTATTTTATTTCCTCTCTTGTTTTAATTTTTTTATTTATTGGATTGATCTTTAGGTTGTTAGGACTCACGGTTTTGTAGGGTAGATGGCTATTTTCCACCCCTGACATTAGTTTATATTGAGACTAAGTTGGGCTGATTGAAAGCAGGAGCTTAGCTGTATGGCCCCTTTCTTATTTAAATGTAGACTGAATCTTCACAGAAAGGGGGGTGGATACCTTTTTTGGGATTTGGGGATTCAATTGGTAATACTTTTACTAACAAGTTTTTTATTTATGTTAACAGAGTAATAAGTATTTTTCATGGTTCTGGAAAAAACATCCTAGTTTTGCAGTTGTTAACATTTCTATGCTATGTCTTGTTTTCTATGATTTTGTTATTACATCAGAAGTTTTCTGCTTTGACTTCTTTAGATGATCTCTGGCTGCCACCACAATATTATACCTGCATTTATTACAAATTTTCCACTTTTTAATTTTTCTTTAAACAGTGTTATTAGTGTAAGAGAAATATTATTTATTCAGTATATTGGGTGTTTTAAGGATTTTGCAGGATGGGAATTGAATTTGAAACACATGCCTCTGTGCAGGATTTTTTCAGCTATGACGTTATTACTCTCAATAATTATTGAATATGGCTAACACTATTTGAATAATTTCTTTATAACGTAAATGGCATGCATAATCCAATGAAACATTACCACTTACTTCAGGATTTCAAACACCACTGTGCTAATTTGATTTTTCTTCAGGAAACACATCTCTTTGCTGATGAACACCATAAATTTGGCAAACTTGACTTTGAATAACTTTTTGCTGCATTCTATAAGTCAGGCCAAGGGAGAGAGGTCTTATTACTTTGTCAAAGGGGCCTCCTATTTGTGCCCCGATCCTCAGTCAGTAACTCAGCAGGATACTATGATATTGTTACAGGTTCATTAGATGGACGCCCTGTTACCATAATTAATACTTATTTCCCACCAGATTCTCCATGACAGGAGTTTTTTACATTCTTTACTCTATTTTTAGATCGTATACATGATCAGGTGCTTTGTGGGGGTGATCTTAATTTAACACTGGTACCAGATTATGATTCTTCAAAACCTACAACTTTTCGCCGCTCTGTGGCTTCTAAACACTTTGTAAAAACATTACAAACTTTAGGGTTGACAGTTACCTGGAGGTTCCATTATCCAAAGGATAAAGAGTTTATCCATTATTTCCCCTGACATGGTTTGTTTGCCAGACTTAGTTATTTTTTCACTACAGCCAGGCATATTAGCTCGCTTAATCATATTTGCCACGGACCTATACATCTTTCAAATCACACCCCTGTACAGGTTTTCTTTGACTTTAGACATGAAATTAGGAGGTCTTTCTGGCATTTACACCCTGGCCTGATGCATGACCCACTTCTACCAAATTTCTTACTGAGAATGTTGTTGAGGGAATCTCCCCCATCATTCTATGGGATATCTTAAAAGCTGTTTTAAGGGGCACCATAATAGCTTATTTGAGCACCCAGAATAGAGACTAGTAAAAGAAGTTGTCAGAATTATAATTAGTGCTCCAGTCTTATCAATCCTGATGGCAACAGGAGGACCATGCAGTTAAATCCTCTATGTCAAAAATATCTAGATCAAAAGGCAGAACGTGCCTTGTTTTATTTACAACAATTGGCATTTGAGGGGGGATCTAGGGGTGCCCGTTGCCTACAGATACCTCAAGTAGCTGCTGTGGTTGCCCATATCTGCAATCCAGTATCCGGGAAACTCATTTATCGAAGTACAGAGATAGCCTCTATTTTCTGGTTCTACTACAAGGCCTTATATAAATTGGAAGGACCATCTCCTCTGCAATCTCAAATTCAAACTTTTTTACAGCAAGCTGCACTTCCTAAACTTTCAGATGTCCAGGTACAAAATTTAATGTCTCCTATTACTGAGGTGGAGCTTACTCAGAATATTCAAGAGGCCAAAACTGGGAAAGCTCCTGGTGCTGACAGGTGCCCCTCAGAATTTTGTAAGTCTAAGGTACTGTTTTCACTGTTAAACCTAATTCTATTAAGGGTATTTGATTCTGTTCAGAATCCCCCCATCTTGGAATTATGCTTCAATTGCGGCCCTCCCAAAACTTGGTAAAGATCCTACTTTTCCATCTTCTTATCACCCATTTACATTCTGAACTTTGATTACAAACTGTTTATGTCTGTGTGGGCCCACAGGCTTGAGGGTCTTCTCTCGTCCTTGCTGGACTGGGACCAGACGGATTTTGTTTGTTCACGACAAGTGCATGACAATGTCCATAGGGCCTTGTTGTTAATCGAGCATGTTTCAAGTCATTCGATTTTGATGGTCCTGGCCAGCTTGGATGTGGAGAAGGCCTTCGACAAAGTCCAATGGGATTTTCTGTGGAATACTCTTTATTCTTTTGGATTTCCTTCCCACTTAATTTTTATGTTATAGCAGCTTTATTCTTCACCTATTGCTATGGTGAAAGTGTATGGATGTTATTCTTCTTCCTTTTTCATTAGAGAGGGGCACCAGACAGGGGTATCCCTTGTCCCTGTTATTGTTTGCTTTCTATATCGAGCCCCTTGCTTCTCACATACATCTTTATCCTTTTATTTCGGGTATCCCCCTTGGTGGATGTGACTATCAGATCTGTTTATTTACAGATGACATCTTACTTATGTTGTCAGGACCTGACTCTTCTCTTCCATCAGTACTTCAGTTGTTGGCTCATTTTGAATTATTAGCTGGGTTTAGACTAAATAAAGATAAAGTCAAAATATTAGCCTTTAATTATACGCCTCCTTCTTTTACTTTAGCTATCCTTCTGGTACGTTGGAACCAAAATAGCTTGAAATATTTAGGGGTGAATATTCCCCAAAATTTAGATGATTTAGAATTGCTTAATTGTGAACCTTTAACTGTGGCAATCACGGAGGATCTTAGCCTATGATCGGATTATCATTTTTCATTCTTTGAAAAGATAGAAATTATTTGTTCTAATGTACTGCCTGAATTTATGTATCTTTTTTCAAACTTTACCTATTTATCCTAGTGTGTTTTATTTTCAGGATTGGCAATGCATGATATCGCATTTCATCTGGGCAGGATGAAAATCCAGGATTCATCTAGCAAGTTTGCATCTTCCCATTTCTTGAGGTGGGCTCAACCTTCCTAATTTGCCGTGGTACGTGATGGCTTGTCAACAGAGGATATTATGCCTGTGGCTGTTAGTAGAAGGATATTGAGTTCACGATTGATGATGTTTATGATTTGAATAATATATTTTTTGAACCCCCCCCCCGGAATATTTACCTACTGCTAGATTCACTAGGTTCCATTCAAGTACATAAATATTTATCGCCTGAGGAACATACTTTCATAGTTGCATTAGCTAGGGATTCCCACAATCAGTTAACAAAAACTGATTTGTTTCTACATCATTGGGCTAGAAAGGGTTTGGTATATTATCATCAAGCGCTTAATTCACAGGGGCTAAATTTTTTTTCAGAGCTACAGGCACAATATGCCTTACCTTCTACTGAGTATTGTCAGTATTTACAGCTTCTGACCTATCTTGAGATGTTATGGATTTCTTGTAGATGATTGTCTGAAAATCCTCCTCCACTTTTTGTTTTAGTTCAACATATCCATGAGTGGAGATCCATCCCCATCTAATTGATTTTATTTATTCTGTGCTCCACTCTCATTCATCTGACTCTGCTTTATCAATCTTAACTAAATGGAACTGAGCTCTTCACCAGTATTATGATTTTTCAATCTGGGAAAGGCATTGTCTTGGTTCTATTTAACTCACTATTTCCTTATTTGAAAGACTTCTCATGAAAATGCCAGATGCATGTTTTTCAAATCTCAGTAATTGTGGCAAAGTATTAAGGGGACTCATCAGCTGCATACTGGCAGAGATGTGCGGACACGGCAGCTGATCAGGTCCATATGTTTTGGTCCTGCCCTCTCCTAAGGCCATTCTAGGATGAAATTATGATGGTTCTTTCATCTCTTATATATTCCTTTTCCAGATATACAAATAAGTAAACAACAATTACAATTATTATTAATACTGATAGTTTGTGCAAAGAAGATTATTACTAGATTGTAGCTTACTTCTCAAGTCCCATTGTTTTCACATTGGATACGGCTTGTAGACTCTGTTGATAGTTCTAAGAGATGTTCTTTTTGATACCTACATCATATTGCAGTGTTTCAATTGATTTGACAAAAATGGGTGCTATTGTTGGAGGGAACAGACCTGACTTTTGTATCATAATTGAATATTTTCCTGCCCTCATGAATTTAGGACTCTCCCATCCTGGATACTATAATCTTTTACTTTTTAAGGCTGTAACTTTGGTAAGGCTGGCTAGCTATCTTTATAAGTAGTTTCACCCATAACATGCTGATGACACTATCTTTTCTATGTACTGCAGGTGCATATCTTTTAGTATTTGTATTTTGAATAAGTATTAGTTTCTGTATTGTAATCTATTCATATGTTTATATCGTTGAGTTGGAACAGCTTGTGTATTTTAGTATATATACTTTGTTCTTGAGTGTTTTTTTCTGGAAAATAACAAATAATGATGTTATTATAAAAAAGAAAGGGTGCTCATGGGTGGATGCCTGGAACAACCTCCCTGAGGAGGTTGTGGGAGCAAAAACTGTAATGGGATTTAAGAAGGCATGGGATAGGTATAAGGGAATCTTAGAAGTAAGGGAAGGGGGTAAAGCCAGAGATCAAGTAGTGTCTATGGTGTGACAGTAGGTAGGGAACATGGGCTGACTAGATGGGCCAAGCAGTCCTCATCTGCTGTCAAATTCTATGTTTCTGTGATTGAAACCTACAAGTACTTCACAGGAGTGCACAAGGTGCAAGCGGAGGGTCTATTTCAGAGAAAGGAGGGCACTTGAACAAGGGGGCATGCAATAAAGCTATGAGGGGAAAGTTTAGGAGAGATTGCAGAAATAATTCTTCACAGAAAGGGTGGTGGATGACTGGCACAGCCTACCAGAGGAGGTAGTGGGGGCAAAGACTGTGGGGAGCTTCAAGCATGCATGGGATAGGCACAGGTGCATATTAGGTAGAGGAGCAGGGGGAGTTAGTGACACCTATGTCCAGCTAGGGTCAGTGGTGATGGCTTAGGAAGAGACAAGGGGCAGATTGGATGGGCCTAAAGGTCCTTCTCTGCTGATGACATCTATGTTTCTATTATAATACTAAACCTGATCTTTCCAATAGATTTAATTCTTGTAAGGAAAGAATGAAAGATTTACACATGTCAGCCTGGTGGCACTGAGGATTGAGGCGCTGGACGCCACACCTCACTGTATGCCGGTGACCCATGTTCTGAAATAGGCATGGGACAGCAGAAGTTAGCCAGGAGGGAGGGAGGGAGAGGATCGCGTGTCCCAAGGGGTGCTGTCCTTTACCGGGGCAAGTGAATCACTGGCTCTATCGAATGACTGCCACCTGGTGGAGGCCTCATGATAGTAAGAGACAGGAGTTGCAGACAGTGGGAGATGCTGGGGTCTCTGCAGCATGTATGTGCCTCCACCCATGCATGTCACCATGTTCACTCCATCAATGTGTGATGGGAGAAAATGGAGGAAAATATCAGAGGGACAGGTGTCAATGAAGCTCTGTCCTCCTAACCCTCACCTGCCTCACCACCAGAACTCCATTGGCCAGAAACAGATACTTGCTTGGGGGAGTAGACAGCCCTCACCCACCTGACCCCACCATCGGGGGGAAAACTGTGGAGGAAGACAGGCTGAGAGTTAGATACTGGGGAGGGTGGGGATGGTGGGGCTTGGCAGGACAGGTCAGAAGGGAGCCTTCCCTGTTCCTGCCACAGGTAGGAAAAAATGTATATGGAAAAATACAAAAGATTTGCACAGAGCAGACACAAATTGTATATTTCTTTCTTGAACTTACCCAACTAAAGGGCAAATCTTGCACCTGTTTATCTTAGTATTTTCAGTGACAAGAAGATTGACAGTGGTGAGGACAGTGCAGTGACACCAATAGAAGTATGAAGAAGGCAAATCACATATAGGGAAGGCTCATGAATGGAACATGCATAGTTAGGAGGGAGTACATTCAATGTATGGTTGTATATTTATTACTTGTCAGGACTTAGGACTTCAGCTCCCAAACAAACACCAGCTGCAGATAAAAAAGTAAGGTACAAAGCTACTTTTCTCACACAGATGTCCCCAATAGTAATCATGAGTTTAAATAGCTTGGCCTCCCAGTGTCCCGAGAAGTGAATTTTGCACCTATGCAGGTAGCCGAGTGTTGGAGAAAATATGGGTGTGTGTAGCCAGGTGCCCAGGAAGAGCACTGCCAATGGTGGTATTTCTCAGACAGAAGAGGATGGCACTGCAGTAGCAGAGTATAAACAGTGTTCAGCTGTGTGACAGGGGCGATCCTGCCACTCTTGAGGACCAACCTTCTCTTAAATCTGTTGCAACAGTTCTATTTCTTAGCCTAATCTATACTTTACAATTTCTAGTCCATAAGGTTGGCCACCTATAGGCAACCTCTCCCCTCTCTTGACTATGCTATAGCTTCCTCTTTAATTTTCCTTTTCCCTCTCAGGACCTCGTACAGGGAGGCTATCGTGGTGATGTCTGAGCTGATGTAAAACAACAGGCTGTGTTTCTCGTTGTTGATTTAGTATGCAATAGCACTATGTCATAAAATACCATATATATGCCTTATGTGTATGAAACCTGTAAATGTTGAAAATACCACAGCACTAAGTGTTTTTGATAAAGGTAAAAGTTACTAGGGGACAGTATTATAAAAATTAAGTTAGTTGTGTTATTTAAAATGCATGTCAGTTCCAGATTCTTTGATAGGCCTTTTGGCACCATGCATTCCTGCTTTAAGCTGAACAAGCCTAAAATGTCATGGTTATTTGCATATAGATCCCACTGTATTTAGGGGTATGTGTGATGTTGTGTTTGTTTGAAACTTGACTTTATTGCCAATGCCCTTTGGGGTAACCCTTGCTTTAGTGCTTCTGCACTGAGGTTTTTGTCTTTAGCTGGTTTTGGGGTTTTCCTTTTTTGAGCTCCCCATCACCCAAACACACAAGACCAACATAGGGATGAAATAATTTTCACTAAAGAGGTAGCTCAGTAGCTCAGTGGGTGCTGAGTAAGAGCAGAGGAAGTACATGCATAGTCTGTTGTTGCAGACTGATGTATTGCAGAAGGAATATGCCATTGTTTAAGATTATTTCCTGTGTTTTGAATAAACATTACACATAGACTGTGTGCTGAACCTGAAGTTCTGTGTCTGGTCTATCTGTTACCCCACAGCCCCTCCACAAGCTAGACCAATTTTAATCACAGCATGCGCACACTCACAGTTTGACAGTAGCAGCATTAGACTCACCAGCACAAGGAAATTCTGCATTTAAAAAAACCTATTCTTCCCCTACATGCTTCCTATAACCACACATTGTACAGATCTCAGATCATCATTCATCACAAACTGGGCCCCCAAATAAGCGTGAAATGGTTCTGGGTTCAAATCTCCTATACAGTCTAGCTGATGACTTGTCAGTACCATCCTTATTTCCTCAAAATACCATTAAACACCACCCCCAATCTTGCTGCATGATAATGGGCCCCAGCATCAAGCAGCAGTGCAGCACAGATCCTTCTCCATTGATGATCCACCACTGACTGAACTTGTACACGCACATCAGAGAACTAGTGCACCCATGTCCTGTGTCAACCAACCACAACACAGTTCCCACGCTACATGTACACATTAAAAACAACTCACATCACTCACTGGTAACCATTCATTCCTGCTATACCCTCTGCTAAAAACAGACGTACTTTACTGTTTACAAACTCTGTTTTTGTCACAAAAATCACCCAAACGCCTGGGGCCCGATATTCAAAAGCGTGCCTGGCAATGGCACAAGTGGTTGCTCTGTGCAACTGAGTTGCACTGGAGCCACAAAGGGATATATTCCAAGGAAAAGTGCCATGGTGCATCTTGTCTGAATATACTAAAAAATGCCTGCGATGCAAATACAATGCACCAGCACATCCCCCAGACAGGTCTGAATACCAGGAATGGGAAATGTGCTAGCAGATCAGGGATACTCCATGTGCAAATTCCTGATATTCAAACACAGATATACAAATGGGGCCATAATGCATGCAAGGTGCAAATGGGGGCATTTGCATGTCATTATGGCACCATTTGCATGAGTTGTGCAGGGCTGGCCAGTGAAATGCACAGCATACAGTGCTGTCAGAGAAGCTCCAGTGGTACCGCCCATCCTTTACCCAGGTCACCATAGAATTGTTTAATTTCTTTCCCTTGTAGTCTAGTGGTACCCCCTTCCCAGCCCGCAACCCCATTCGCCGTAGTTTTGTTTAATATCATTCCCTGGTAGTCTAGTGGTATCTCCTTCCCCACCCATAACTCCAATCACCATAGTTTTATTTAATATCATTCCCTAGTAGTCTAGTGGCACCCCCCCCCCCCCTGCCTCATAACCCTGATTGCCACAGTTTTGTTTAAGTTCTTCTCTGGTAGTCTAGTGTCTACCCCCACCCATACAGGCCCCCAGCCCACCAGCTCCTCCCTCTCAGTCATCGGGGGGCAGCAAACCCACCTGCATACCTCCACGGCTGCCTGCCAAATGACAGCTTACAGTATCTGCTGCAAGCACATTGGTCCACACTGTGGATCAATGGGCTTGCAGAGCATACTGTAATAGTCATTCACAACTTTGCATTTTCTCACTGTGCATTTCTCGTTGTAATCTTCCGGGTCACAACTGAAAATAGGCATTTTTGTCTAGTGTGCTTACCCAGTCAACAAAAGCTGAATAAATAAATACCATACAAAACACAGTAAGAAGTTTACATCAAGGAATGACTGACCAGACATTAAGTATCAATAGACTAATGCCCTCTGTTCTTCTTTATCTGTTTATCTCCCGTGCACTGACAGCCCCCCAGCCCCCCCCCCATCCTCCGTTGTCTCCAGCCCTTCACCCTGACGTCTTCCAGGACTTAACTTTTCCACCATGTTCCTCCAGGGTTTACCCCCCCATGATGTTGGTGGGGGTTCCCCAAACCCCACCAGAGACAGGATCTGGTTGGCCTGGATGTCCCTGAATAGAAACATAGACTTTGATGGCAGATAAGGACCACTTTGCCCACCCAGTCTGCCCATTTCCCAACCTACTGGATAAGCTGCAGATTCTAGTTAACCAACAGCCTACTTCCTGTAACCCCCCACCATAATTGCCTTATGTCTGTCCCATACATGTTTGAATTCCCCCACTGTTTTAGACCCCATAACCTCTCCAGGAAGGCGGTTCCATGCATCCACCACTCTCTCCATGAAAAAGAATTTCCTCACATTACCCCTGAGCTGTCCCTCCTCTAACTTTAAATTGTGCCCCCTTGTTCTTGAACATCTCTTTTTCTGAAAGATGCTACCCTCCTGGACTTTGTTGATGCCCTTGAGGTACTTAAAAGTTTCTGTCATGTCCTCCCTGCCCCTCCTTTCATCAAGGGTATACATATTAAGCTCTCTCAGACTCTCTTCATATGGTTTCTGGTGTAGACCCTGTATCATTTTAGTTGCCCTCCTCTGGACTGCTTCCATCCTGTCTATGTCCTTGTGTAGATAAGGTCTCCAAAACTGCACGCAGTAATCCAGATGGGGTCTCACCAACTGTCTGAATACCTGGGTGCAGGGCCTGCAGAACACTGGTGTCATACTGCCAATCAGGGCTATTTTCCATTTTCTTCCCCTCATGACGTGCAGATCTGCAATGCTGTCATGACACATGCCGCATACTCCCGGGCGACTCGCATCAATGACCACTGCGCCTCCTGTGTGCCTTGATGGCCCAGCATGCCTGATTCCTGGTCTCCACATAGGGGTCAAGCAAGTGCCGGGATCCATGCCCCCCCCGGAGGAGGAAAACAGTCCCTTGGATGCTTGATTCTCCTCCCACAGCCAGCCCACCAACTCCCTAGCTTGCTTCTGAATTCAGGTCATTAGTGTCACAAGCATTAGTGCTTCTGCTGTGCCAGCAGGCCAGCTAGATCAATCCCCTCTTAGTAAAATAACAATGACATCTTCAGTCAGGCCATGTCATATAGCCTAGTTATGCAATGTACGTGTAATTAAGAAGGTTAAAATAAATTATTTATTTTCCACTAGGGGAAAATACACAATGTTTCACATGTAAAATGTCATTTATAGTCACATAGCAGCATTCTTTTGATTGACAGCTGTAGCTACCAATCCACTAGGGGAAAATGCACTCCTGCAAGCCAAAAGCAGGAACAGCTTGACATGCTGCAACTTCAGAATTGCAGCCATCTTATTTTTCCCAAAAAATTACAAATTACTATACTAAAGCCTGCCATCTAGCAATAGCTTACTCAAAGAAACAATCACTGACTGCAATTATTTCCAATTTTCACAGTCATAAGACTATACTGAAGTCCTTCTCTGCCCTCATGTATCTCCGGCTTCACACAATAATAATAATACTTTATTTATAACGTGCCTTTCTAAAAATCAAGGTGCCTTGACAAGAAGATAAAATGAAATAAAACAGGATGCAATCAATCAAGCAATATTTTATTTATATAGCACCCATCTCCAATTTGGACTCTGGGTGCTGCATAAAAGAATAATACAAAACATTAAAATACGAAAACACAAATTTAAAACAGCTGTAAAATGCAGCTAAAACTTTTTAAGCATAAACTTGTCCTCTCTGCTTAATCTGCTAATTGCTGTAACACACAATCAGTTAAAAGCTTGTAAAAATAAATATGATTTGAAGCCCTTCTTAAAAGCTTCTGTCGAGGGGGCCTCCCTCAGATGGCCGGGCAAGGAGTTCCACAGGGTAGGCACTGCCACCACAAATGCCCTATCACCTGAGTGCCGCAGCCTAACCCTGGGAACCCCCAAAAGGCCACCCCTGGCAGAATGGAGGGCCCGGGCTGGACTGTGAAGTACAAGGAGCTCTTGCAGATAGGCTGGGCCCCTTCCATGCAGGGTCTTATAGGTCAATAGGCCTAACTTGAAGACAACTCTCTACTGAAGCGGCAGCCAGTGCAGTTCGCGGAGCACTGGGGTGCTATGCTTGCATCTTTTCACCCCCATCAATAATCTTGCTGCCACGTTCTGCCTCAGCTGCAGCATGTGGAAGTTGCCTTCAGATAACCCTAGGTACAGGGCATTGCAATAGTCCGACCTGGACGTGACAAAAGCATGTACCAGTGTAGGCAGGTCCTTGGGCGGGATCAGGACTTGAATTTGGGAAATATGCCTCAGATGATAGAACCCACTTCTCACCACGGCCGACACCTGAGCATCAAGTGTCAGACCGCTGTCCAGAATTACTCCCAAACTCTTCACCTGCCAAGAGGGGGGCTACAGGCACCCCTTCGGCACAAGGCCAAGGGGTAATGCCCCCCACTGTCCTCTGCCCAGATGACCCAGCTCCACCACCAGTACCTCAGTCTTGTCTGGGTTAAGTTTAAGCCAATTGTGAGTCATCCACATCTGGATCTCCTCAAGGCAGCTATTAAATATAGAGTCTGACACCTGGCTATTGGGTGCACAGGACAGGTACAGCTAGGTATCATCTGCATAGCAGTGAAAACCCAGCCTGTACCTCCTGATAATGTCCCCCAGCAGCAGCATATACACTGTGAACAACAGAGGCAACAAGACTGACCCCTGCAGAACACCACAGCACAAAGGCTTTGGATTTGATGAGAAAATTCCCATGGACACCCTCTGCACTCTGTCTGTGAGGTATGACCTGAACTAATTGATGACATTTCTGGACAGACCACACCAGAACTGCAGGCAATCAAGTAACCCCTCATGATTCACTTTATCAAACACTGCAGAGAAGTCTAGGAGAACCAAAATGGTGCAGTCCCTTTTATCCCTTGCCATCAGGAGGTCATTAAGCACACTCACCAGGGCCGTCTCTGTATTACTGTATGCCCCACATGGAATCCAGACTGGAATGACTCATAGGCAGAGGAGGCAACAAGATGTCTCTCCAGCTGAACGACCACCACCATTTCTATAACCTTCCCTGAAAATGGGAATTTTGACACTGGTCTGTACTTGTCAAGGCAGTATGGGTCCAAAGATGTTTTTTTTAGGAGCGGTCTAACCAAAGCCTCTTTCAAGGCTAAAGGAAAGATCCCACTCCTTAATGAACTCCAGGCTACCTCAACAACCACCAGGCCAATCAGGTCCAAACATTCAACCAAAAGGTGAGTTGGACCTGGATCTAAATCACAGTGTGTCGGCTTCAGCTTAGAGATTATCTTTAACTCCTCCCTGGCCTCAATCACCTCAAACTCATCCCAGACAGGAGGAGTGCTCTGATTCACCTCAGGCCAGACCAAGCAGCCCTTTTAAGAGGCGTACAATGAGACTTCAGTTCTGATGGAGGACACCTAGTCAGTGAAAAACAGAACCAGCTCCTCGCACCTTGTGCTCAAACCTGCCCCTCCAGTACATAGACAATCTGGATGTAAAAACCTATCCACTGTGTGGAAGAGCTGAGCTGGTCTGTTTCTCACTGTAGCAATGTCTCTAGACAGAAACTTCACCTTTTTATGGGAGAATGCTCCCTGATAGTCCCTATAATGAGACCTCGGTGCCAATTTATCCTCCACCAGACCAGATCTCCTCCAACGCCTCTCTAACCTCTGACCCCTAGTCTTTAAACCTCGGAGATTCTCATCATACCAAGGAAATCTCTGACGAGTAGACGGGTCGGACACGCAAGGGTGAAACTGGGTCAAAGAGCCACACCAGCTGCCCCATTATAGAGTTGCTACTGTCTCCTCGGCTCAATCGCTAAGCTGCTCCAACACTCGATGGGTCCAGCACCACCAAAGGTCCTCTGAGGATGCTCCTTAATGACTGGTACTGGACCATCTCCATAGGGACTGGACCATCTGGGGGGGGCCTAAATGTGAACCCCATGGTGTTATGATCCGACCAAATCACCGGATCTACACTAAGGTCTGAAATATCTAATTCAGAGGAAAAAAACAGGTCCATTGTGTGACCAGCCGAGTGTGTTGCGGTCATTACTTTTTGTGTCAGACCCAGTAGCCCCATGCTCTTAAGAAGGTCTGTCCCAAATTTTGACAGCCCCCCATCGATCCAGGCATTGAAGTCCACCAGGATCAACTACCTGGGGGACTCCAACACCAGGCCTGTGATGAGCTCCTTGACCTCTCGTATAAAATCCCCATCATTACCTTGGGGCGGTAGAGCAGGAGGACACTGAAACCCGCACCCATAACCACTAGAGCCACCACACATTCAAAAGATCACATTGGACTTACAGACCTCACCGTGAGGTTCAAGCTAGCTTTAAAACAAATGGCCACCTCACCCCACCCCTACAATCCTTCCTCGGCCTGTGTATCATGGAGTACCTGGCTGGTACTGTCGCCTCCAGAATTGAGGTGGAATTTTCATTCAGACAGGTCTCCATGATGCAAACCAGATTAACAGAGGATCTCAAGTCCACTATTATGGTCATCTTGTTCCTTATCTTTCTGGCATTGCACAACACAGCCTGAGCAGGATGGGGTGGAGCAGCCTGACAGGCTATCTGCCCACACTCTAAGGTGGAGCCCTTGGGTATGGGAACCAGACAAGAAGGACCTTGTTCAAGCCCCCATTTCACCCCAGGGTGTCTCCTCGTCCTCACAACCTGGATCCCGGATGCTCCAACAGCCACTCGGGAGACACTCCTTCGACTCCCCCCCCCCGAGCTATTCCCCAATGCCTTACATCTAAAGTAAATATTACCAGATAATACTGGAAACTTGAAGGGACAGAGGTCCTGGAGGTCATCGCCCAAGCCCTTACAGGCCCCAAACCCCAACATATCCCTTAATACAAAACAAAAACACAGACCCAAAAACAATAAAACACTCTCCTCAAATATTAACACCCACCCCCACCCAAAGCTATACACCTTCTATATTAACCAATCACACACCTTTCACACTTCTTACACCCAAACAACATTCACACAACTACACAACATAAGACAAATTACCCCACAATCACCTCATGACAAAATCAAACAAAATTACAGCAAGCAACAAGCACTATCAAATTATGTAAAGCTAACATCAACTCATTAAAATAGATCACTGTCAGTACTCGAAGTCCCAAAAATATAATCTGTATAGTCATATAAGGTGATATAATATCTTGATAAAGTTGAGGGCTCTCACCACCCCCTTCACTAATTAATCACTGCAGCACTCTCACCGCCGCTGCTTCATAGAGTAGGTGCTTAAAAATAACAGAAAACTAAGGCCCTCTCACAGCCTTCCAAAATTAGGTCCAAATATTTCCTCAGGACAGACTCAGCCTCAGAATATAAAATCTGGTGATATCTCCAGGGGGAAAATTTTCAGAGTCACAGACCACTACAAGGGAAGTCAAAATTCCCCTTCCACCTTCAGGGAAAGAAGAAATCCTGGCATAACCTTCAGTTGGAAATACTTTACAACATTTCAGGAAAATGGATCCCAGGACCATCCAGCATTCTTCGATCCACATAGCCGATACAGCCCCGGCCCCAAAGAAGGCACCTAGCCTGAGCATCTTCCAAAATAAAGACACCTCCTAACGCTTAACCTCTGCTAAGCACCCTACAATGACCTCCAGGCAAATGAACAAGTGCCCACCTTCCAAATGACACCACACAATCCCCTCAGAGCAACAGTGCGAGCTGGCACCCACCTCGAGACCAGAGGATCAGCAGGAGGAATGGATCTTTCCCACTCAGAAAGCTTCTTAATCAGCGACCCAGTTAGGTCAGACTGCCCCCTCACCAGTCAATACCTCCTCCACATCGAAATCCCTGTCAGGGACTCCCAAAATCTCATCAAGTCGCGATCGATCACCAGGATACAATTTCCCTCCAGAACACACCAGAACACCAGCAAATGCAGGTAGGGCTAGAAAAATCTGGGGAACCAGAAGTAAGTCCAGATAGGAGCCAGGTAGAACAGGCGCTACTTCCACACCACAACAATAGGCTTTACCAAATCCAGGACACAGTATACTACAATAAAAAATGTCCCACAAATAAAATCCGACAGTGAGCTGTCTTAACGATTAAACTTAAGTATAAGTTATCGTACACAAAATAACATGAATTACACCCAACTTAAGCTACAACAGACGACTGGCCCAGTGTGGCCGCCATCTTATCCATCCAAATGATCAAAACAATGCAATAAAATGCAACAAAAACTGTTAAATACAGGGTTTCACAAAATTCAAGGTAAAGATACTGTCATATAGAATAGGCTTGATGCCACAAATGGGTCTTTACAGCCTGTTTAAATCCCTCCACAGTCGCAAGTCCCAAAGCTGACGGGGTAGAGAATTCCAAAGGTCTGGGGTGCATACATAAATGCACAGGCCCCCAAAGATTTTAAAGAAACCCTTGAAATCTCTAGCAGCCCCTCGTCAGCCGAGCGGAGCGCTTGCCCGGGACAGTACGGAACTGGAAGATCTTTCAGGTATTCTGGGCCCAGTCTGTGTGGGGCTTTATAAGTCAGAAGTCCGACTTTAAAAGTGATCCAGCACTGCATCAGCAGCCAGTGCAGTTCGCCCAGCACCGGAGAGATGTGACAAGTCCGAGGAGTTCCCGTCAATAACCGGGCTGAAGCGTTCTGCACTAGCTGCAAGTGGCGGATATCAACCCCAGGTAGCCCTAGATAAGGAGAGTTGCAATAATAAAGGTGTGAGGTCACAAAGACATGGACCAATGTAGGCAGATCACCAAACGAAACTAGGTGCTTAAGCTTGGAGATGTTCCTCAGATGATAAAAGGAAGATTTGATGACTGCTGACACCTGCGATCGCAGTGTCAACCCATTGTCAAAAATCACCCCCAGGTTTCTCACCCATTCAGAGATGAGGAGCTGGGACCCGCTAAGAAAAAGTCCCGAAGGTAATCCTGCTCCTGACCCCTCTATCCAACAACCCGGGTCCACAACCATCACCTCAGCCTTCTCCGAGTTCAACCTCAGCCAGCTCAAATTCATCCAACCCTGGATTTCAGCGAGGCAGTTGTTAAATACTGAGAGAGCTCTATCCTGGTCATGTATAAAAGGTAGGTAGAGCTGGGTATCATCAGCATAGCAATGAAGCCTCAGCCCATACCTTCTTACAATGTCTCTGAGGGGTAGCATGTACACTACAAACAACATGGGGACAACACCGAACCCTGAGGTACCCCACATGACAAAGAGACTGGGTCGGAGGAATAAGTCCCCAACACCACCTTCTGAGTTCTGCCAGGAGGAAAGATTTAAACCACCTGAGGACTGTACTAAACAGGCCACAGATGAACCTCAGGCATTCGAGAAGAACCCCATGGTCCACAGTGTCAAATGTTGATGAGAGATCCAGAAAATCCAAGATGGAATGGCTCTGCCAATCTCTCGCCATCAGGAGATCATTGATTACCCGCACCAGCACAGTCTCGGTACTATGCCTCTTTCTGAAACTGGATTGGAGAGGTTCATAGATGTCGTGGATGGTCAAATGGTTCTCCAGCTGTAGGGTCTCTACTTTCTCAATCACCTTCCCCACAAAGGGAAGGTTAGAGATTGGTCTGTAGTTAGCAGGGCAGTCTGAGTCCAGAGAAGCTTTCTTCAGGAGGGATGTAACCACTGCCTCCTTCAGGGAGCTGGGAAACTCATCCCTCTCAAGGGAGCATCAGACTATCTGTGCTAGGGCCGGGCTGATGGTATCATAACAACCCGTAATTAGGGTAGTTGGGCCCGGATCCAAACTACAGCATGTAGGGCGCATACCCTGGACAATCTGCATGACATCGATGAACTCCAGCAGATCGAAGGTACTCCAGGAGAACTGAGGGACAGTGACAGAGCGCTGATCCATAGCATCTCCCACAGAGTGTGCTGGTTGGAGCTCCACCCTGATGTCAGCCACCATAGCTGCAAAGAATTCAGCAAACTCTTCACACTCCACTTGTGAAAAGGCTCTTCGAACCTGCAGGCAGGCTGGGTTGCACAGTCTGTCTACAGTTTGAAAGACCTGAGCCGGTCGGTACTGAGCAGCCGCAATCTCCCCAGACAGGAACTCTGCCTTCTCACAGGTGATTGCAGATTGACAGACTTTGTAATCTTCCATCAATCTAAGGTGGTCAGCATCTAGGGCAGATTTCTGCCAGTAACACTCTAATCTTCGTCCTTGTCGCCGCATCTCCCTCAAGGTCCCATCAAACCAGGGGAACCGAGGGCAAAGAGAGAGAGAACGAACATGAAAGGGAGCAATGACATCCGGAGCTGTAGAAATTGCCTTATTATAAGCCCAAACCAAGGCATCTGGGTCATTGCTTGCTTCAGGAAACACCGATAGGTCAAGTGCCGCCGCCAGGCATTCAGAGCTTACATCTCGCAAAGGGCGGTACCTGACCATATCCACAGGGGTAGGCTGATGAAGGGGGGCACAAAACTGAACCCCACAGTGTAATGATTGGACCATCTGACAGGTTCCACCCTCAAATCGAAGGCTTCGATCCCCAGGAGGAAGACTAGGTCAAGAGAGTGACCATGTTTACGAGTGGCAGAAGTAACAACTTGTGTAAGGCCCAGAGATGCCATCAACTGGAGGAAGTATTGTCCAAATTACGAGAGTTCATCATTGACCCAGGCACTGAAGATGCCCAGGACCATCAGCCATATTTATAAAAGAAAACATGTTACAGTACCTTAGACACAGTTCTGTGCTCCCCTCCTCCCATCCAAGTCGCTCTCCTCCCAATTCTCAGTACCCTCATTGTGGCTCCATTTCTTCACTAATCCACTTTTCCCCTGACACTTCCAATTCTCTCTCCTCCAAAACAACTGCAAAATCTCTCTTCCATGCTAGCTCACTTACCTCAGCTACACACCACAGTGCAAACCTAGCAAACAACGTCCAAAGGCAAAACTCAGGAGCTGCAACTTGAAAGGCAAAACTTGAAAGGGGGGGAATTAAAAGGCAAAACTCAAAGCGGGGAGAAAAACCATGACAACTAAAGACACTCCAGAAAAAAAAGGAAGCAAAAAAAGGCACACAGTCCTAAGAGGCACACAGTTTGGGTGCAGATTTTACATTTAATTACATGTACAGGGCATAAATTTCACATGCTATAGGTGGGGTATAAAGAAACCATTTATTTTCATTCCTGAGAGGGCAGGACAGTCATAACTCACTCATGGCTTCACCACTCGTGAGTTATGATCATGCTTCTCTCACACATACTGCAGAAACAAGTAGTGTAACCCCCCCCACCTTGAGTGGGGCTCACCTTGATTTGTTTCCCGCCAGCTCCTGCCACCAGTCCCAATTGTGTGGTGATTCCGTTGCCTCCTGTTGGTCCCCAGTTTAGTTACTTGTAAGAAGAGGGATTGGAGGAGCACATTTTAAGTAGTTAACTTACCTGTTTGGTGAGGTATTGGAGCGCTGCCATGCACCTCGCATCATGGAAGTCCTAGCTGGTGGCTGCATATGTGCAGAACAGTGTTATGGTGATCCAAGTGAAAGCCACTGTGACGGCTCTGTTCAATGCTTCCCTCCTTGTGCTGTGACGTCCTTTGATCCCAGAACATGTGTGGTGGTCTGGAGGCACACCTGGAGGAGCAAAGGGGGATAAATTCAAATGTATTAAGAATGCTTTTAAGCGCTATACATATAAAGGGGTCACTGCAACTTTAAATAGCAGCCAAGGCTGCTATGGCTATGAAAAGACCTGCCTGTCGCCTGGAGAACAGTAAATCAAAGGGAATGATAAGCAGAGGAAGTCCTTTTGAAGCCCCTCTCTGCCACTGTATAATAGGGCAGAGGGGCAGCTAATGAATGGTGGGACAGTTGCAGACCTGCCAGACCTGCCATCCCTAATGTGGACCACCATTTCCTATAACAGAGAGAAGGGATAATAATGTTTACTAATGTAGTTAGGATGCACTGACAGAACTACTGTTGTGTTACAAATAATACATTTGTGGCTTTAGTATGCCACCTACTGACAATTTCTATATTATGAGTCATCTAATAATATATTTGTGGTTTTAACATGCCGCCTCTGGTACGAAGTCATGGTGCTATGATTAGGAGTAATACAAGAATAATTCTATTATTTTACAAAGTTAGTCAGCAAGCATAATAATGTATCCTGTGCAAGTGCCACATCTAATGGCCTTGGGTGTGAGACACCCGATGTATTCACAAATGGGAATCTGAACACAAGATTTCTATTATACATATCAGCTTCTTACTCTGGTAATGGGACTTTATTATCAGACCTATATATTCTAATGTACATGGCCAAACCTTTTGGGTTCTTGGAGGTTTTATGCTTTCACACCAGGTATATGATTGTTCAGAACTCCCAGCTGATAAGAGACTGTCCTCTGTATATGGTTAGGGTAATAAACCTTTATTCTGCACATCTGTCTCCTGTGTAATATTTTACCATCATGTTAGAGCCTGCGAACTCTACAAATTGGTGACCATGGTATGGACCTGATTGGTTAAAACTACACCATTTAAGAGAGACAGGTGTTAGAGAATTTGGGGAATGGTGAGAAAAGTGGAAAATGCAGGGTTTAGAACCTGCTCCCTTCCATTCAACAAATAGGGACAAACTTTCAGGCTCTCCACACTTAAACATGATGGGATAAATGAAGAAACTCAAACCTATGCCCCGCATTCTAAAGTGGAACTACCTGAAGAACTCCATAGCCCAGATGTGTAACTACCTGGAAGGAGAGTGCAAAGTGGACCGGTACACTTTGGGCTCCTTGGCTAGTGAAGGAAAGAGGCAGAACTCTCACTATGGCCATCAGTGCTGAACTCAAGTTAGATGTCTCAAACCTTTTAGCCTGCTTTGGAGGATGGGTGATTTTGCACTAAGTGCTAAGTTTGATGCCAACCTGATACTGCATGTTTATTCACTGTACACAGAGACCAAACCTACGGTCAAGAAACACTATCAAAAAGGGGTTATGGTTGCCACCGTATACACTGGCCTACATGTAGTTGAAGCAAAGGTCATGGCTTTGCAAGAGGAGCTGGGTTCCAAATCCCAAGAAATGGGCAAGCAACGCAGAGAATGGAAAAAGAAAATTGAAAGTCTTAGGAATGTAACACAAAATGAGATGCATAGTACTGTGCTCACTATCTTAGAGAAGGACAGAGAAATTGTTAGGTCAAGAGAGGACTGTGAAAAGTTACAGCAGGATGAGAAGCAGGCACTGCCTTCCCGAAGCTACTTTGAATTGGTCCCAGGTTTGGAAGGACCTGCACAGATACCATACTCAGGACAGACTCAAACTTACCCAATATTATATCTTAAATAATATGTATTATACGCCTGAGAAACTTTTCCGGCTTAATAGGCTAGCTCTCTCCCAGTGTACCAGGTGTTTGCAGGAGGAAGGTAATCCCCTTCACATTTTCTGGCATTGTACCAAGGTTGCTCCGCTCTGGTCAGCTATCTGTGACAATTTGGACCCCCTATTGGGCCTTACTCCCTTTTTCACTCCTGAAATTTGTATTCTTGGGGACTATAGTAATATCGATTGTGTTGAGCGTCGATATCATATTGCCTTTGTGTCTGGTGCTGTTAAGAAGCTAGTCCTTAGACATTGGACTGACCAACTATCTCTGACTTATTCGGAATGGTTGACTGAGCTTTCTGCGTGTCTAAATGTTGAAAGGCTTTCCACCAGTATCTCGTACCCGTATGGATCTATTTCAGAAAAGGTGGGGTAAATTATACTCTGTATGTACACAAATGACCTCTTGGCTTCCTTTTTGCTGCCCAGGGTAGTTTCCTCCTTATTCCCTTTGTATATACACCTTTGCACCTTTTGGTGCTGTTTTCCCAGTGTATCACATGATATAGTAATTGGTTATTCGGCGCACTTGGGTTCAGGGAGTGGGGGTGGTAGGGGGAGGAGGGTGGGTGGGAGGGAGGTGTTTGAGGGGGGGTCTTTTTTTTTATTTTGTACCATGTATGGATAATTGGGTCATTGTATCCCATGTAAATGTTGTTTCTCTTTTTGGAAAATTAATAAACTTGAATTTCAAAAAAAGAGAAGCAGGCACTGCAGTTAAATGATGTGTTAACTGACTCAAACAATGCCTTGAGAGATGCAAATGAGGAGCTGTTGGAAGAAATGGGCATCAGAATACATCAGACAGGGAGATCAGGGAAAGTCACAAAGTGTGTGCCGTGTATTGATTTTACAAAATCATGTTAGCATGGGACAGCATGAAGGTAGAACAGATCATTTTCTGTGTAGAAGGAAACTGGCAGGAAACATCAGCATTTGGCAATCCTGAAGTCATGTGAAAGGCAATCCTGAAGTCATGTGAAAGCATTACTGTTTGCCCTGCCTATCAATCTGGCGTCATTGATGGATGACGAAGGTGATGACAGTGATTTCCAAGATGGCGGACCCTGGGATGCCGGAGGGCTAAGAACTCACCCACCTCCAGTTGCCATCTTGAGTGAGTCCAAAAAGACTTAGGTTAAGGCTTTTCTTCGAGCAAGCAGTTACTAAGGCAGGTGTGACTGAGACCCAATCCCCAGAGATACACCAAGCCATAACTGACTTGCTAAAGGACTAGGTAGGCCAAAACAACTTTGTTCAGAGCATGGCCATGGCTAAAACTGAGGCGGCGGTCAAGTCCATGGCGGCGTAGCTGGAACACACCCCAAATGCACTGCAGTCTGCACAAGTCATCCAAAACGTTGCGGACAAGATAGGCTGAATGACCTCTGGTGGTAATTTGAGTTGCCATTTGGAGAAAGTTTGGAATCAGTGTGAAGTGCAGGTTTTGAAACAGACAGTTGAGCCTACGCTGTGGGCCAAGCTACTGGAAATGGTACACAATGACGTAGTGGCCCGGTTTTTAGAATTTTCCACCAGCCTCCTGGCAGTGCATAATCCCAATCTAGTTGGCATGATGCTGGCCCACACTGTGAAGCAATTCACCAAGGAAACTGTGGCCCAGTACAACAGCCATTTATGGGTGGCCTATCATACCAGAAAAGGGTTGACCAATGAGAACGCTGCACATGACTTGGTTTAGTACAAAAACGTGTTTTGGAAAAACAAGTTTTCAGCCCTTCGAGAGAAGTTTGAGGGCTCAGTCTTCCCCAGGACAGACCTTTTCACTGAAATCATGCAAAGGGTGGAGCTCACATACCAGCTTCATGTGTGTGACCTGCCTCCAGCTCCAAGGCCAAGGTAGCTGCGGTACAGAGTAGCACCAAGTCATCCACACAGTATGTGATGGAAGGTTAACTAAAGGACGTTAAACCAACATCCTATCAGACCAAAGGAGGAAACAGCAAGAGCTGATGCAAGGAGTGGCAGCAGCAGAAACAGCAAGGGAATGACAGACAAAAACAGTGGTCTGGCCCTTCCTACAATGAGCTGCTGGAGGAAAACAATTGACTTTGGGAGTTCCAGGCCAAAGTCAAATCACTTTTGACCACTCTCCCACAAAAACCTATTGCAGCCATTCCTTCAGTGACTGTCCCATCTGCACCTCTATACCAGGAGGAGTCTGAGAAGGAGGAAGCCAAAATGTCTCTGTATCATGAGTACACCTAGATGTTCCGAGTGGTGGACCCCCATCGGAGCCAGATGGATTGGACTGATGGTGTCATCATGCCCTGGTACATATCATCACCACCCTGGTGATGGATGAATCTAGCCACCCATGTATAGAAGCACTAGTTGGGGGCCACCAGTTTGATTTACTTCTAGATATGGGCATCACTGTCTCAGTGCTGCATCAAGAAGACCCCCAGCTATCTCACTGGATTACAGGAAAGGCCCCTTCCACCCAGACCTTTGAGGGTACAATAGTTACTACCTACAGGGCCAAACCCATACCAGTTACCATTGGTACCATGGAGGTGCAACATTGTTTTGACCTCATGGTCTTACGTCACCACCAAAGTATCTTGGGATCTGATTTACTGGCATGTCATGGATGTGTCCTGGATTTAGCCAACAGGCTATTATTCCAGATTCCAGGACAAGCCCACATGCTACTCATCTCTGACTTGCATGTGACAGCAGCAGTGAAAATCAATGACAAGGAGTATGATGCCATCATCATGCTACAACACCATGAGCTACTACCTCAACTCAGACCAATCTTGGAAAGGCATAGTGAGGCCTTTGCCAAACACAAACATGATTGTGGAAGGATGGACACCCTCATCCAAGTCACTGGTAATGATCCACCAGGCCAGAAGCAGTACCCATTTCCAGCAGAGGCAATACCCTCTCTATGCACCACCATTGACTTCCTTCTAAATAAGGGGGGATCAGACCTTGTATATCTACAGTCAGTTCTTCTGTATGGCCTGTGAAGAAACCCAATGATAGTTGGAGGCTCACCATTGACTACTACAGACTTAACCAAGTCACCCCTAGTTGTGCACCAACTGTGGCTTCAGCCTCAAATGTACTCAAGCTTCTAAAGCCTGAACACCAGTGGTTCAGCACCTTGGACACTTCCAGTGGATTCTGGTCACTACCACTGGCCCCTGAGAGCTAATACAGATTTGCCTTCACATCTGAAGGATGCAGTACACATGGAACAGTCTCCCACAGGGATTCTATAACAGTCTCTCACTGTTCCACATCCACATGAAAGATGCCATACATGGCTTCTCCACACATGAATGTCTCCTACAATATGTGGATGATCTTCTCCTGGCCATAGCTGGCTTGGAAAGACACCTGGAGCTCCTAGATGAGCTCCTCACCCTTCTGTAGAAAGCAGGTCTCAAATGCAATCCTGAAAAGGTACAGTTATGTCAGCCAGAAGTCACTTTTTTTGGCCTACGCTTAACTGGTGATGGCAGAAGCCCTATCTTGGACAAGGTCCAAGGCCTTCGAATTTGCCATTATCAACCAGTGTGGCAACTCTGAGATGTTTCCTGGGTGTGGTCAACTACTCCAGGGACTTCATTTGCAATCTTGTGTAAAAGGCCACACCTCTGTATGAACTCTTGAAGAAGGATGTCCCCTGGCAGTGGGGAACAGAACATATCACTGCTGTCACATCACTGAAGAAAGCTTTGGGCTCTGCCTCAGCATTGGTCAGTTCCAACCCAGATCTCCTATTCCACTTGGAGACTGCCACCTCTGAGGGGGGCATGTCAGCAGTTCTTGCACAAAATGCCAATGGCACCTTGAGGCCCATTGCCTATGCTTCCCAAATGTTCTCCATGGTAGAGCAGAAGTACTCCCTGTGTGAACAGAATCTGCTGGCAACTTTCTGGACTGTCAAACATTTCACCTACAAAATATGTTTTTTCCCTATTATATTGCACACCAATCATGCATCAACCAACTTCCTACTGACAGATAGGATCGAGGACAGCAATGTGTCCAACATCAGACTCACACATTGGTCTGTACACCTGCAGGATAGAGACTTCACTGTGCTTCCCACCAAAATGCCATCCATTCTGGCACTTGGTCTTTTGTACCAAGGGGATCCACATGAGTGTGGCCTAGAGCCACCTGCTCTGCAATAACCATGCCCATTCCTTCCAGCAACAGAGAATACTCTGAAAGACCCTGCTCTACATCACATCTTTAAAAAGGGATCATTATTTTACCATGAGGGAAAGTAAATAGCAGGATTTGGGGTCTTGGTCCTGGAAGCAGCAGGCGACACCTTTAAGATGTCCAGGAAGTGAGTTATCAAGTCACCCCAGTATGCAGCACTTGCTGCTGTGGCCTGTGCCTTGGAGATCATTAATGGGAAAGGAGAAGATGACACTATCCTCTTCTCTGATTCATCTTGGGTGTGCAGTTCCTTCACAGAATGTCTTCCTTTCTGGAAGGCCCATGGCTTCACATCTTCCGAAGGTACCCCTGTCAAATGCAGGGATCTGTTTGTTCACATTGTCAGCCTTGCTAAGCAATCCATCTTCAGGCTGTGCATTCACAAAGTCAAGGCCCACTCCAAATCTGAACCTGTCTATGACTATACAGTAATGGCCAAGCTGACACTTTAGCCAAAGTTGGAGTTCAGGGGCAGGAGATATGAATCATGCCTCCTCCCACTGCAACATTAACAGTGGCTGCAAGTAAGAAAACCAAAGTGGTCCCTTTGGATTTGACTGAGGTGCAACTGGCAAAACCAGAGATAAAAGTGGTATATGAATACCTCTCCAAGGAAACAGAAAAAGAGATGTCTGTGAATAACCCATTCAAAAGACATTTTGGCCACCTCCATCTGTATCAGAATCAGAAATTGGTCCTGTAGCACTCAAGTGATCAAAAACTTTGGGTGATCCCAAAAACACTTTGATCAGAAGTCATCCATCAGGTACATGACACCCCCACAGGTGGACACCAAGGGGTGGACAAGACAGTCCAAAGACCGAAAATCATGGGCTGGTGGCCTGGCATAACAACGGATGTTTAACATTATGTGGACAACTGCATTATATGTGTACAAATCACCCCATTCCAGGCAATGTAATTCAAATTGATTTCATTGGACCATTGCCCTGGACCAGCAAAAACAATAAGTATGCACATATGATCACTGACCTTTTTTCAAAATGTGTAGAAGCCTTCCCATATAAGCAGCAATGGCAAAACCCACTGCCAAAATCCTGGTAGAACAGGTATTTACTAGGTGGAGCCTATCTCTTAAGAAGGATTCCAATAAAGGAACTACTTCCACAGGAGAAGTAATGCAGGAAACTTTGAAGTTATTGGGAGTCAGCAAAACGTTTCACACAGCATATCATCCTCAGTCATCGGGACAGGTAGATACGATAAAACTTTATTTTTATACAGGAACAAATGGATTAGGACCGAGGCCCTGTTTTCAACCAAAGTCCTGTTGCTGGAATATAATCATAGATCGAGTACAAGCATCAAACATACAAAATCTGACTTCAAAGTTTTGACAACAAAACCTTAACATCAACATCAACATCATACAAAACATATACATTCAACTTGAAGGTGTTACAACAACTTAACTTTAAAACTGGACAGATTATATGTGACCTTTAAATCTTTTGGCAAACTATTCCAGTAAACAGCCATTTTATTTTGCAACCTTAGCTCTCTAATTTTGCTATGATATTTTTGCATTGGAATTCTAGTATCAGCATTTCTTGTTCGAATTCTTCAATTATATGACTGTTGTAGTGTAACAAGTTTGGCTAATGGATGTTTAATTTTCACAAATATTATCCTATGACAAGTAATTAACCATATGTAGATTCTTTGAGCATCAGGATGCAGCCAATGTATTTGATTATATATTGTGCAATGAGTTTTATATTTACTTTTGGTAATAAATTTACCCAATCTGTAATATGTTTGGTTCACCTTTTTTAATAATTTTTGAGAAGAATTCATATAAATTATTGCTCCATATTCTAGTACTGGGATTATTAATTGTTTAACCAACTTCTCTCTAACTTTTCTTGGTAATACTCCTGCCACCCTCCTTAGAGGCCCCCAATCTTTGATTTACCTTTTTGACCTGAATATCTATATGGTCTTTAAATGTCATATAAGAATCCATTTGTATGCCTAAATATCTATATCCTTTCACTTCCCTCACTTGAGTACCATTGGATAGGCGGATCTGCAACTGTGATCCACTCTCCGCACACCCTGAGTAAAACATCATACTCTGGGTTTTTTTTGCGTTAAGGAGCAGGCCAGAGTCACCCATCCACCCCTCCAATTGGGTCAAGTCACTTTGCAGTTTCTGCTCTAAATCTACTGTATCTTCAGCCGAAACTAATAAGATTATGTCATCTGCATATAACCTAGTTTTCCTGTTTTTAATATTTTGTACCTAATTATTAACATATATATTGAACATCAATTGGCCCAAAATCGATCCTTGAGGAACTCCCCGATTTATAGTGTCAGTGGCTCAGTAGGTAGCACACTCTCCTCTGAGGCCAGGAGATCAGAGGGCTGTGGGTTCAGTCCCCACATCTGGCACTTGGGTTAATATCCCAGTACTGACACTGTATTGCAGCATGAAAGGGGTGCTGCACTTCAGAGGTGCCGTCTTTCGGATGAGATGTTAAACCGAGGTCCCATCTGCCTGGATTGGTGGTAGTTCAGGTGGATGTTAAAGATCCCATGGCACTTATCGAAAAGAGTATGGGAATTTCCCAAGTGTCCTGGCCAAATTTCCCTCATTCACTAAAAATATCACCAACAGCTTAATCTGGTTCAAGGTCAGTTGGCATTCATCTGTATCCCCCTCCCCCGGGTGGTGCCTGAAAATAGGCAGGATTTGTCTAGTGCACATACCCGGTCAACAAA
This sequence comes from Neoceratodus forsteri, assembly GCA_016271365.2. NCBI lineage: Eukaryota > Metazoa > Chordata > Ceratodontiformes > Ceratodontidae > Neoceratodus > Neoceratodus forsteri. Next base: position 299,624,473 of record CM057455.1, read on the forward strand.
AACTAAATAAAATAAATAATAAATAAAATTTCCTCAAGACTCAACATTGATGCACCATTAACAACACATTGCCTACGATTTTCAAAATAGGATGCAAGCCACTGCAGTGTTTTTACTTGTACCCCTACCTGCCAAAATCTTTCCAAGAGCTTTCTATGCTGTACTAAATCAAACACTTTACTGAGATCTACGAACACCATGCTGGTGCTTCTTCCCTGGTCCAAAGATGTTACAACCAGGTTATGGAAGTCTATCAGGGCAGTGTTTGTGGATCTTCCGAGTCTAAATCCATGTTGATTGTCAAGCAAAATTGTATTTTTTTTCCAGACATTGACTAAGCTGAAAATGAACTCTGCGTTGTAATATCTTTGAATGCACAGGAAGTGTAGTGATAGGTCTATAATTAGATGGTACAGTACTTTCTCCACCCTTGAAGACTGATATCACTTTTCCCTTTTTCCATACATCTGGAACAATAGAACTACTGAGACTACAACTGAATAAATAAGTAATTATTGGTGCAAGAACATCTGCACCAGCCTTAAGAAATCTTGCCTCAATTTCATCCAAGTCACCAGACAGAGAGAGCTAACAGACACATACAGCTGATGTTATGTAAATTTGCATCTGGAAATGGAGAAACTTGAGATACCCTGTTGCCCTTACACCTAATGGCAATTAGAGCTACCCCATCTGCATCAACCTGTTGTACACCCTTTGAGATGATGGCTAGAAGACAAACGAGATTACCAGAGCACCTGATAATTGATCTCAATGCCCCTACTGCAGACAGAGTGTCAGTAGACACGTATGTCAGACAACTGAGAAACAACATTGTCCAATTCCATCTGTTTGCTGCTAACAACGTGGGTCAAGCCCAACAGCAGTCTAAGCTATACTTTGATAATAATGTCAAAGAAGTCGACTGGCAAGTGGGTGACAGTCTCAGGGTACTGACATTTTCCTGTCCTGCACATCCATTTGTAAGTAAATGGGCAGGCTTTTTTGATATCATTAACAAGCTGAGTCCTGCTGTTTATCAAGTGCGTGTCATTGACAGCAAGAAACCAGTGGACAAGAGGTACCATACCAATCAACTGAAACTCTTTGGGGGAGAATAAAAGTCCAGATTAATGTTGTTTTAGATGCTTCTTCTTCCACCCCAGGAGGAAGGAGACCTGTCTGCATAACCTTTTCATTCTTTTTCATTTCAGCTGCTGCAAATCCAAAAATTTGGAAGAACTAGAAGATCGACGCCAGGGGAAAGATGATTCTAGTCCTACTGCTCCTTGACCTGTGGCCAGGGAACCTGACTTGACTTCACATGGCTGATACAAAGATCCTGAAAACCAAGGAGTACCAGGTACACATCTGTGCATTTCTTCATGCCGTCAATCCCCGTGACCCGGCCTACTTCCCTTTGCCCGACCTTACGCCTCCTCCTGGTACAGGCATAACAACTGACCTCCCAGCCACCCATGTTTCAGTTCAAGAAGGAAAAGATTCCTACTTAAGTACAGTGGTTTTGGCACCACCACCACATTCCACTTTACAGATTGACTAGAAAACTGATAACCTTGTTGGACAGCAACTTCCAGTAGCCCACCTTGCCAAAGGACCTTTTTTTTTCATTATGTATTTTATGTTTTTTTTCCCATTTTCTCCTGTCCCCAGCCCCGGATATGAGACACCCTCCTGACCTGCCACCCCTTCCTGCCTGCGCTGCAACCAGACCTACATCCAGAGGCAGTGGAACTATGGGGGGGCGACAACCATCCCAGGAGAGAAGAGCTGCCATTAGGCACTTGATCCTGCTCTGCCTATCCCCCTGTGCTGGCATCCTGATGACCTGAGGTTGCTCCCGAACCCGGGTTGCCAATGTGGCATGAGGTGTGGCATCCAGCACCTCAACCCTCAGCGCCATCGGGCTGGCTCCAAAGGAACTTGTAAAGGTTGGCCCAACACACATATTTTCCCCAGTGGAACTTTGTGTATATGCCAAGTTACACTGCAACATACAGGCCTCTACAACCTTACAGCACAGATCAATAAAGACTTTTGCACACAGTTTCATATCATTACAATACGTAAAATCTGTTTTAACCACACATTTGCTTCAGTTGCACTTTTTCTTACGGTGACTCCAGCAACCAAAGATGAACCTCTACAATGCCCTACTTTGGAGTCTGGCCCTGAAAGTGGCCTGGCAGCAACACCCATCCCTTGGACTTTAATTAACAATATACAGTACATGCACATACCCATAATACTAAATCTTACACATTGGAATATGGCCAAATTTGGTCATTGTTCCTCACCCAATGTGTCACATTTTCATTCTGTAATGTTATTAGATTCAATGGCAGCATATCAAGCATGAGCACAGTACCTTGTGGCTGAGCATCACACAACTAAACACACAGAGTTGTTCAGGCCAAACCTTTAAACCGAATGTTGGGTGCAGCAGGCTTAGCAGGCATAGCTGGCACGGTTACAGGTATATATACAGGTATATTTGACTCTGGAGTGTCAATTTTGAACTGGTCTGATTTAACCAAAATTCAAAGACATAATCTTTTCAATTCCAAATTAGCTGCAGATGTGGTAACACCCATGCCACTCGGCATAGATGGCATTTCACAAAAGGAAAGATTCACGATGCATAACATGCATGATATGGCATGTTTATTTGATGAAACATATAACAAACAACCAACTGATTCTATTAAACAATAAAGAAGTTCAAGAGCAGCACATAGGCAGGGAAATCATATGTTCCGCATATGGTTATTTTTCACTCAACACTATCACAAATGTCTTCTGGGATCTGGGAGAATCCAAGATTTGATCCAGGATAAGCATATGGCTGTATGGTATTGCCCCCACTGCAAATCCCTTTCCTGTGCTATTAAGTGTATGGATAAGACAGTATTATTTTCTTTAGCCACTGCATGAAATTTGGGTTATGTTACACCACACCCAAATCAAAGACCTTGTTACGCAACAAACCATTGCAGTATTTGGGACACTATGTTTGTCACATTCACAGTTTCTCTTCCAGTTTTTGACAAAGATTCTTCAGTCTTTGGTAAGCTTGCAGACATCCACTCCATGGAACATCTAGAGGGCAGCATCTATTGAGAAGGGATTGATCTTCCTCCTTTGCATGTTTTTCATCCTCGTCTTGACTCCTGGGTTGCCCCACATACAGACTGTTGTGCCAAAAGGGGATATCACTGTCTCTGCAGATGTGATGTATTTGATGTAACTGCACAAGTTTGTGGGTACTCACCTGACTCTATTGACTGGTCGTTAGAGTTTCCTGATGACCCACATGAGAATGATACTGTTTTTGCAACTCTAAGGATCAAGCCAGTGTCTCTCCAGGTCCAGCCAGTCTGAATGCCTCCAGCAATGCCTCCTGTGAAGACATTAATCTCCACACCAGCTGAATGACATACAGTATACTTCCATCACCTGCCCTATCTAGCTCATGAAGTGGTGCCTTCCTCAAGTTCATGTGACCTACATCTCTGATGGACAATACTATGTTGTGACAAACCACCAGACTTTTTTCTATGGTTCCTTGATGTGTGACATTCCCATTTCAAATGTTTGCTTTGTGTTGCATAAGTGCTCTGCCATTGGCCATATGGTTATCACCCCAGTTCCCACCCTGGAATGTGATTACATAGAGAGGGACCCTGACTATCTGTATGCTATAGCACAGTATTTGCCAGTTTTTAATGTACATATCAATCCCCTCACCCTGAATCTTAAATCCTTATTAGAAAGGAAGGATACACATTTAGTGCACATCAGTAATAATATTACTAAGGCAGGCACTTCTCTAAATGCTCTATTTCATGACTGTGACCTCAGTACCGCACTGTCTAATACTTGGTTAGAACTGACATGCAAAGGTGTTGCTGTAATTCAAGTGTTTTTGATTATTTCTCTTATCATAACCTTGCTCTGTTTAAGGAAGATTATGAAACAAAATCATGCTCAATTAAAGTTTCTATATGAATCTCATTCAGCAAAGTAACTTACCCTACTATCCTATTAGTGTTGCCTCTTTATTCAGGCAACAAAGAGTGAATATGTAGACCTGCAAGACCTGCCATCTCTAATGTGGACCACCATTTCCTGTCATAACAGACAGAAGGGATAATAATGTTTACTAATGTAGTTAGGATGTACCAAGAGAACTACTGTATTACTGTTTAGCAGATAATACATTTGTGGCTTTAGTATGCCACCTACTTACAATTGCTACATTATGAATCTAACAATATATCTGTGGTCTTAGCGCGCCACCTATGGTACAAAGTCATGATGCTATAATCAGCAATAATACAAAAATCATTCTGTAACCCCCCCCCCCCATTTGGGGGCTTACCTGTTATGCCTCTGGGTGTCTCCCAGAATCCGCCTGTCCTCCCTCAGCTCCTCCTGCTGTTTTCCAGTCCCCAGCATTCCCCGTTTAATTGAGCCATGTGGGGCTCACAAATCCCTCTGTGAGCAGTCAGCATTTTGTAGAGCTGCTGCTCGAACATTTGAGGAGGCGCACTGCGCACTAGACCGCCGTTGTGGTCAGAAAGCCATCTGTGTGTCTTCTTCAGTTCCCAGTGCCATAGTTAAGTTTAAAATGGCACTGGGGACACAGAAGAAAGTGGGAGAAAAGTATTTTTAAATAAATAAATTGGCAGCCACCGTAAGCGTTGCCTCCAGGGCACCAGACAAATCTCAGGAGGCAAAGGTTAGGTCAAGGGATGCCCTCATTAATATTCATAAGTCTGTAAGTGTTCCTGGAGCAGTGTGTTACAGGAGCAGTGACTCCCCAAGGGTGTAATTTTTTTAATTAAAAGTGAACTTATGTGAAAGAGGGCTAATGGGGCTACAAGCCAGTGGGGAAACTAAATTGAAATGATGTTGATCCTGGCTGCACCAGAATGTTATGTGAGGAGACAGGGGAATAGACTGCTTTGGGAACTGACTACAGCCACCATTTTTGTGCATTTCCTCCAATCGGAAGCCAGGATCAAACAAAGGGGTGCTTGGGACTATGCTAGAGACTTATGGGGAATTGAATGGGACAAATTCTAGGCACCAAAACACAAGCCGATTACCATCAGAGAACTGTTTTAAGACAGCTTTGGCAGCCAATGAGATTTCTGGAATTCAGCCCCATATAAAAGGGGATAACAGCTAAATTTCCTTAGATTTGGAGAGACAGCCCAAGAACTTAGTGTGTGTGCCTCTGAGGAGCTTGCCAGCTCTCAGGGGTTAGGCCTGCCAGGCCTAGACTTTTCCGGTCATTAGTTCACGGTTCTAAGTATCCAGTGGCCTACGTTTTTAGGCTACAGCAGCAGGGGATTCAAACAGCATCCAAACTGAAGAAATCTCAGGATCAGCCTGCAAGCTAGCTGGAAGGACCAAAAAGCAGACACGGTTTTACATATAAATGTGCTTAAGTTCACAAGGTGTTTGCACGGCTGAGTATTTTGAAACGTTCGGTTTGCATGTTCTTGGCCAGTGTTAAGTTGCTCCTGCAGCCTGAAGACCAGCATTTTTGAAGAGGACCACAAGGGAATTTACCTCCTGCTTCAATGAAGCCATCTGCAACAGGTCTTATTTCATCTTATTTTGTCGGATCATCACTTGGTCTGGGTAGTGTGTGTACAAACAGGGTAACTCCCTGCAACAAAGCTGCAATTATTGTGTGTCATCTAATTATTTGTTTGGGTTTGTTTCAACAGACTGAGCCATCTGGCTCCAGATTACAAATTCTGGGTTAAAGTGCATATTATTGTTTTCTCTGCTAAGGGACCCAACAACAGCTTCAGTGCTGGCCTACCCTGGGCGATGCTTCAGACTAGCCTTTTCCAACTGGGTACCCAGAGTGTGTGACTGTGACAGTGGGACTCATTGTACATGCATGCTATACCCAAATAAATCAGATCTAATTAATCAACTGCTAGATTTACTGTCCCACCCCTGTGCAACTCCCCCAAATAAATCAGATTTTGTTCTTTCTGCATTTAACCTAGCTACAGCGTACCTTTGTGGAGGGGATATTGCATGGCTGTTGAACTATCTTACTGCTGATCTAATTTTACAGGGGGACCCCGGGGCCTTTGCATCTGATTCAGCCCTGGTGGTAAGTGCACTGAGTGAGAGCTCCCTACTGATGTTACCAGGTATATGTGAATGGTTATATGCTTATCTGTTTAGGCCACTAGAGGGATTGTAGGGGGTTATAGCATCCCGGAGGGCTATACCAATAGCAGTTACGCTACCCCAGATCCATTCCTCTGGGTGGAGGCACCCGTTCAAAGAACTCAGGCCTCTCAACCTGTGCCTAGTCACACAGGCAGGGGTAGTAGCCCATAGGATAGTGCCACCTAGGGGTTACAATTCTATTGTTTTACAAGGTTAGATAATCAGCATAATAATATATCCTGTGCAAGTGCAACATCTAACGATCCTGGGTGCGAGATGGCCAATGTGTTCACTAATGGCAAGCTGAACAAGAGATTTCTATTACGCATATGAGCATGTTACTCCAGTAACGTGACTTTGTTATCAGACCTATATAATGTAAATCTGATTGATTGTTTTTTCGACTGGGTGATGAAGGTGGTGGATCAAGGGAGGGTGGTGGACATCAGCAAGGTCTTTGACACCGTCCCATATAAAAGGCTGTTTAGCAAGATGGGTAGTCTGGGCATGGGGCACAAGGTAATAAACTGGGTTAGGAACTGGCTAACGGATGGAAGACAGAGGGTGGTGGTAAACGGGATCCAATCCGGGGAGAAGGGGTGACCAGTGGGGTACTTCAGTGATCGGTCCTTGGGCCAGTCCTGTTCAATGTCTTAATTAGTGACATTGTGGAAGGGCTGGAGGGAAAGGTCTGCCTGTTTGCAAATGACACAAAGATCTGCAATATGGTGGATACTCCAGAAGGGGTGGAGAGAATGAGGAGGAAACTGAAGAAGCTTGAAAAATGGTCTGAGATGTGGCAACTGAGGTTCAATGCGAAGAAGTGCAAAATAATGCACTTGGGAAGGGGGGGAGGTGCTGATGATCACCAAGGAAGAAAGGGACCTGGGGGTTATTATTTCAGATGACCTAAAGATGTTGAAGCAGAGTACAAAGGCTGCAGGGAGAGCCAGTGGCATGCTGGGTTGCATAGGCAGAGATATCACTAGCAGAAGGCAGGAAATAGTGATGCCATTGTACAAAACACTGGTGAGGCCTCGCCTAGAGTACTGTGTGCAGTTCTGGAGGCCGCACCTTTGTAAGGACATTGATAGGGTGGAGGCAGTCCAGAGAAGGGCAACCAAGATGGTACAGGGTTTGCACCACAAAACATAGGGGGAGATATTAAAGACCTCAATGTGTACTCGCTGGAGGAGAGGAGGGACAGGGGAATATAACAGAAACATTCAAGTACCTGAAGGGTATAAACAAGGTGCGGGGGGACATCGTCCAATGTAGGAGTACATGAACAAGGGAGGCATAATATGAAATTGGAGGGGGACAGGTTAAGAGGAAATGTGACAAAGGTTTTCTTCACAGAGAGGGTGGTGGACACATGGAATAGTCTGCCACAGGAGGTGGTGGGAACGAACACAGTGGAGGGATTTAAACATGACTGGCACAGGCATTAGGGAACCTCAGGGGCAGGAGTGATGAAAAACCACTGACCAGATAGGGTCAGTAGCCACAAACAAGTATAGGGCTTACGGGGCAGACTGGATGGGCCTGGTGGTCCTTATCTGCCAACAGTTTCTATGTTACATGGCCAAGCCCTTTGGGTTCTTGGAGGTTTTACGTTTCTACACCAGGTGTATGATTGTACCGGACTCCCAGTTGGTAAGAGACTGTCCTTTGTATATGGTTGGGGAAATAAACCTTTATTCTGCACATCTGTCTCCTGTGTGATGTTTTACCATCAAGTTAGATCCTAACGACTTTACATAGTCATTAATTAAAAGTATTTTGTTTTCCTGCAGTGAGACTGTAAAGTTTGGACTGCATATAAATGCATGCATGTTTATTTGGCAGTCATGTTTGCAGCCTCTGACCCCTAGCCAGACAATTAAGACTTAAGGAGCCCAAGAACCAGCAGCTATAGCTCCTGGGAAGGGAATTAGAACTGTGTTCTTGAGCCCAAATGAGCAACCAATCAGGCGTCAAGGAGACTTAATGTTTATTAATTTTAAGGGTGGACAGTTGTGGCAACCAGTCAGAAGCTGGCATTTTCCTCTGAAATCCCAGGGACAGTTACAGCTTGGGCAGGTCTCCTGAGGCTGTCCACTAGTGATGAAGGCATACAGCCAGAGGCCAGAATGATTGGTAAAAGCTCCCTCTGTACCCTGAGAAAGCCCTCAGCCTGTAAAGAAGGGCAGGATGTTTTACTGCCATGAGACTGAATGTGTCTGCCAGAGCTAGAGAAATTTGTTTGAGTTGACTCAGCTCTAGAAAAGCCTCCTGAGTTCCTGCACTTGGGAGAGCCCGCCCCCCAGCCTGTAAGCTTGACAGAACCGTTGAACTGTTTCTCAGCCTGGGAAGAAAAGTCTCTAGGGCTGGTTTTGAGACTGTCAAAGCACATCTGAGCCTAAGTTCCAGCCAGACATCAAGGGTGGCCACAAGCCTGCCAGGTACCCTAGTGAGACTGCGAGCCCCAGAGGTGGTGGCTATCCTTCAACTACAGTTAGGGTAGGGTTGTCTAATCTCTCCTCTGGAGGAGTCTGGAGCACTGTCACTGTGGGTGAAGATGATGAAAGTCCTGAGAGGAGAAGATGATGAAAGGCCTGTGACAGGTGAAGACAACAAAAGCCTGAGTGGCAATGATGAGAAAGGCCTGTCACGGGTGAATGGCCCAGCACGTGATTTTTATCATCAGCTGGCTGATGTGGTGCACTGAGAGAGTGCTGTAACTAGACTGATGCTGCTAATCTGTGTCCTTCATCAGCACTCCCTGGAGCCTGCAGAACCATGAATAGTTCCAGGGCTTACCCTGGCTGGGGTATTCAAAACAAGTTCAATCATTAGAGGTTTATTCATTTGTCTCATCCCAAAGTGCATGGCGATAGAAGCCCAGCCACAGCAACAAACGGGCCTGCAACTTTACTGGGTACCCAGATAGACACTTTAGGGGCACTGGTACTAGTGGGAAGCTGGGCTTATGTGTTGCTGTTTGGGGGTGGGCAGTTATTGTCATTGTGCATGGGTTATCAGTTCATCCAATATTGCAATTGCTGTTTGTATCTGCATTCCCATTTCTCCCTTTTCCCCTGTTAATAAACCTTTTGCTGTTGTTGGTTAAAACTATATGTGAGCATATTATTAGGTATAGTCATTAACTGCATGTAAAGGAAAGTATTACAGCTGTTTATGGTATTCCATGTGCGGGGTGACTGGAAGGGAAGGTGGGTAAGCACAGCATCCCAGAGGGTTGTACTATGTAAATATCTGGCACACTATATATTTACTCTGGGTGGAGGCACCATGCTAGTTATTTTCTATTTTGGGAAAGAACCCCCAGTCTCTATTAGAACAGAGCCCAGACCCTCAACCTGTATTGTGATCAACAGGCAGGGGTAGTAGCCTGCTGGTACAGGCTGCCAGAGTTACAATAGTTTACTTTCACCTCACTGATGGCATATTATAGGGGAGGTTATCCAGGGTAAGATGTGTCACTTTGTGGACAACAGAAAGCTATGCAGCAGGGCAGACACTGCAAGGAAGGGGTAAGGAAATTGCAGAAGGACGTAGAGAAGCTAGAAAGGTGGTCAGGGATCTGGCAGTTGAGATTCAATGCCAAGAAGTGCAAGGTGATGCACTTAGGAAAAAGGAACCCACACACAGATTATTTATTTATTTTTTGTTGACCGAGTAAGTGCCCTAGACAAATTCTGCCTATTTTCAGGCACGACCCAGGGAAGGGGATACAGATGAATGGCTACTGACCTTGAACCAGATTAAGCTGTTGGTGGTATTTTTAGTGAATGGGGGAAATTTGGCCAGGGCACTGTAGAAATTTCTCCTACTCTTTTCAAGAAGTGCCATGGGATCTTTAACATGCACCTGAACAAGCAGATGGGACCTCGGTTTAACATCTCATCCAAAAGATGGCACTTCAGGAGTGCGGCACCCCCCTCATGCTGCATTACAGTGTCAGTATTGGGATTTGACTCAAGTGCCTGATGTGGGGATAAAACCCACAGCCTTTTGATCTCCCACCTCAGAGGCGAGTGTGCTACCCACTGAGTCACTGATAATGTTGGACAGGAGGGGTCAGGCTGGCAACTACAACAGAGGAGAGGGATCTCGGTGTCATCATCACTGACTCCCTCAAGTAAACTGCCAGTGCTATAAGGCATACAGTAAGTCACTGAGGACGCTGGGGTGTATCAGGAGGGGTTTTGATAGCAGGAGAAGTGAAGTAATACTGCCTCTCTAAAGATCTCTGGTGAGGTCTCACCTGGAATACTGTGCCCAGTTCTGGAGTCCTCACCTGAAAAAGGATATAGACAGGCGGGGACCAGTATGGAGGAAGGTCACCATAGTGAACCAGGGCCAACATGGCAGATCATATGAGAAACAGATGGTCACCCTGAACACATACTCGCTAGAGGTCAGACGCAAGGGGGGGGACACAATATAGACATAAGGTTCTGAGGGGTATAAACAAGATACAAAGTGAAGATCTGTTTGTCAGAAATGTGGAGGCAGCCAAAAAAAGAGCATGGTTGGAGGTTAGTCGAAGGTTAATTCTGGAGGCATATGAGGAAGTTCTACTTCACTGTGAGGGTGGTAGAGTTGTGGATCAGATTGCAGGTGAAAGTGGTGGGGGCAGGTACCGTAAAGAGGTTCACACATGGCTGGGACAGAGCAAGATGGCTCATAGTCTCACTGGGAGATCCGGAGGAAGGGTTGATGGTGGGGGACAGAAATAGGGACAATCCCCCAGGACACTAGGTCCCAGGGTGAGGTAGTATAATATAGGCAGACTCGATGGGCCATCCATCTCTTTCTGCTGACAGATTCTATGTTTCTGAATCAATTATTTATTCAACAGGAGTGGGCATGAAAATGATAAGATAAAAGTGATATCTTGGCAAATGACAACACTATCAGCAAGCTATCAAAAAATGTTGTTGCAAGTATTGTCAACTGATACATAATTTTTTTTGTCAAAATGGAATACTGCACCAATCAAAAGGCAGCTTTTACAATGCAGATAACATTACAGTTGCCTGGTGCAGCTCTGAAACCGGTAATTAAAATCAAAGAGAAATTGTTACATCTTCAAACAAACAGTAGATTTAAAAGTTATACCTAATAAACTGATGCTGTATAAATAGAATACACAATGGCCTGACTCAATATACACAGTTTATCATCACTTGTGAGGGGGAAAGATTTTTATATCTGAGTTTTGTCTATATCACTTGTGAGATATGGTTCTGTACTCTCACATGTGAAGATAAATTGCATATTTGGCATCAAGCCCTTGCATATCCCATATCAATAGATGAGAGAAAAAAAGAAAGCAAACAGGAAAGAAAGAAAGAAAGAAAGAAAGAAGGAAGAAAAGACAGAAAGAAAGAAAGAAAGAAAGAAAGAAAGAAAGAAAGTTAGTTACATGGGTAATAGGCCTTTTTTACAATAGAAAAACAATGCATTTTTCCTTACAGAATGGGGTCTGACCAATTTTGTATCCTTGCTGATCGAGAGCCTGCCACATGAGGCTCCTTTCATAGACATACAATCATGACTAGGGGTGCTTTATCAACAACAGTAATGCACCCCCCAGCAATGTGTACAGCACGTGTTAAGCGTGTTAGGCGGAGTTAGAAGGAGCAGGCTGCTGTGTGTTACTCTTGGCTACTTACAGATTTCTTTCTGTTGTAAGTCATTTGTTATTGAGATTTTCTTGCTTCTTTGTATATATTGATATAGCTATGTCATTTATTACACCTGCTGGCACTAATGTGACTATTACTACCATGACTGGGGAAATAGGTCTGCAATGCATAACTTGCCATATGTTCAGTTTGACTGATGTCTCTGTTCATAGTTTACCCTTTCAGTGTTCTAAATGTACTGATTTCATTGTCTTACAATGTGAAAACTCGCTTTATTACAAGCAGCTGTTGGCACTTGATGCAATTAAAAATCCTGTGTTTCCCATAGTTCCAGTAAAATCACCAAATGGCACTAGTGACACTGACCATATCTCTTCTAGTGTTATAAACACTTTTTCTGAAATAAAGGGAACGGATGTGTCTAACAGCTTTACTTATACCTCTATTGTTACAAATTCCATAGATGTTTTGAATAAAAAGAGAGTTAGAGAAGAAGAGTTGGGACCTGCCTCTAGCTCGGATGATACTAATTGGTTTAATGTACAGGGGTCTAAAAGTATTAATAAAAGAAGGCGTAAGGCTGACCACTTTACTTTTCCTATACAGAATAGTTTTGACCCCTTATCTGCGATTGCTACTGATCCAAATGGTACTTGTGTTGACCCCATAAATGCTGACTTTATTTCTACTGACATTTGTGAAGACAGGGATAAGACACCAAATAATCCCAACACATTGTTTAATAGTTCAAATAATCCACCTTTGATAGATTTAGTTACCATTTCTACCGACAAGGATGAATTCCCCATGAATGGCTTAGACTGTGACACTTCCAATAAAAAACAGGTGTTTGTTTTAGGGGATTCAATTGTCAAGCACTTAGATCGTGCCCTTTGTGAGCCTGATAAACATAATAGGACCTGTTCGAGTTTTAGTGGTGCCAGAATTATGGATCTTGTACGAATGGTTGATAATATCATTGGTCCTTATAAATCTAACTCGCTATGCTATATCCATGTTGGGGCAAATAACATTCTTAGGGATTCAGTTCAAAGTATTAAACAGGCCTTTGTATCCATGACTAATAAACTGGTAGACCTAGGGTGTGACATTGTATTCTCTGAAATATTACCTATCCCTCAATATTCTAGCTCTCTTAATTTTAAAATTTAAAATTAAATGTATTAATAACTGGCTCAGGCAATGGTGTCTTCGACAAAATTTACAGTGTTTAACCCATTGGGAGGAGTTTTCTGATAGGAATGAGTTTTACTGTCCGGATGGCCTACATCTAAGTAAGACAGGGAAAGTGCTACTAAGTCAGCAATTTTTACACTCTATAAATGCCAATTTATATTTAAACTGACTTCCGGGGGGAGGACACAGCTTAATCCAACATCCGTCTCTCAAAATGTGTCTTGTAACTCCTTGCAATTTTTAAGCTTTAATGCAAGGAGTTTGACACATAAGTTTGATGAGTTATTGACAGTTATTGCTAATAACGAATTAGATATAGTAACAGTAGTTGAAACATGGGGTGATTTGGATTCACCATGGCTTAGGCAAATTCCTGGATATAACTCCTTTTGTTTGCATCGTAGTAAGAAAAAGGGGGGTGGTATTGCCATTTTTATTACTAATAAACTTAATTCTGTCAATATTTCTGGCCTGATAAATAATCATAATCTTCCTACTGAAACTCTCTGGCTTAAGATTTTTTTATCTGAATTTGACTTTATAATTCTTGGTACATGTTATTTCCCCCCTTCTTCACCTAGTTCTGTTATGGATGCTATATTGTTAGAATTTGAATCTGCTTCCCAAATGGGTCATGTCATCATTACTGGGGATTTTAATCTTCCTGAAATTAATTAGCAGTCACTTACTACTTCTAGTAGTATTAGCAATACATTCATGTCTACATGTTTAACCCTAGACCTACATCAATGGGTTAATACTGCCACTAGGGGTAATAATATTCTTGATCTTATTCTCAGTAGCGCTACCCTTGACATTAGGGATGTGCGCATCTCATTTCCTATTGGTAATAATGATCATAATTCTGTCTTATTTAGTTTGCACAGACATATGGTCTTTAATAACACTTCTTCGTTTATTTACTTGTATGACAAAGCTGACATATATAGCATTAATCAATATTTTAATAATATAAATTGGTTATCCATGTTTAAGGATCAAACTCCTGAACAGTGCTGGACAAATTTTAAAGCTATTATGTTGACTGCACGAGACAACTATATCCCATGTAAATTAAAAAATCATAATGGGAAGCAGTCTCCTAGATGGTTAAATAAAAATATTAAACGTTTGATTAATTTAAAGAATTAAAAATATGGGTCCTACTTAAAACATAGGACTGCTTCTAAATGGGAATCCTTTTTAAAGATTAGTAGGCAGTGTAAAGCTTCTATTAGCAAGGCAAAATCTAAGTGGGAATCTTATTTAGCATCAACAGCAGATAAAACTAGCTCTAAACTATTTTACTCTTAGATTAATTCCCTCAGAAAAAGCCCTAGTTTGGTTGGACCTTTAACATTTAATAATAGATTAATCCACGGGCCTAAAGCAATGGCAGACGTTTTCAATAATAAATTCTGTAAAGTTTTTTCTTTATCAATAGCACAACCCTTTCATTTTACAGAATCCTCTGATCATCCTATTCTTTTTTCTGAAGAATCTATTCTTAATAAATTGTTATTACTTAAAGGTAAATTTTCCCCTGGCCCTGATTTAATTACTGGTCATCTACTTTATTTGGTATCTGCACATATTGCCATTCCATTAAAAATACTATTTGAGCTTTTCTTATTTTACAATTACATTCCTGGTGAATGGAAAGAGGCATTTGTGGTTCCTATTCATAAAAAGGGTTCCAAACATTTATGGGAAAATTATCGTCCTATTAGTTTGACATCTGCTGTCTGTAAACTTATGGAGAGTCTACTTAAGGACATTATGTCTCCAATAATTGATAAATCTGACCAGGAACAACATGGTTTTAGGAAGGGAAGAAGCTGTATTACTAATTTGCTTTGCTTTTATGAGAATTTTAGCTCCCTTTTGGATAATAGGGCTGCGTGTGATGTTATTTTTATTGACTTTAGCAAAGCTTTTGATTCTATACCACATTGGGCTCTCATTCATAAACTTATTCTTCTCGGTATCAATAATTTTGTAGTTAAATGGATTCAGAATTGGCTTTCCAATAGGACTCAGAAAGTGATGATAAATGGATCATTCTCTGAGATGGGTAGAGTGCTTAGTGGTGTGCCTCAGGGGTCGGTTCTCGGCCCTTGTCTTTTTCAAGCCTTCATTTCTGATTTAACTAACTGTTGTCTCTCCTATACCATTAAATATGCAGATGATATTAAAATTGGAGGTCCCAGTTCCAACTTTGACCAAATTTCCTGCATTCAGCATGACTTAGATGTAATTAATAATTGGGTTAAACAGTGGGGAATGAAGTTAAATGCCACCAAATGTAAAGTTATGCATATGGGAACAAATAATTTAAACTTTCCATATATTTTGGATGATCACCCATTATCCTCCACTGTTGAAGAAAAAGACCTGGGAATATCCATATCGGATAATTTGACCTACTCCAAGCATACACTTTCAGTTATAAGCACAGCTAATAAAATCATGTGTTCTATTCTACGTAATATTAAATCTCGAGATAAGCATGTGCTGTTACCCATGTTTAGATCTTATGTTCGACCTCACCTTGAATACTCTTCTCAGTTATGGTGTCCTTATAGGATGTTTGAAATAAATTCTCTTGAAGGGGTTCAACAAAAATATTCTAAAAATATCTCGGGGTTACAATTGTTATCATATGACTCTAGGCTGGATAAGCTAAAATTAATGCCATTAATTACAAAGGCGTATTAGGGTGATCTTCTATTTCTATATGATGTTATCAGGATCCTTACATTATGTCTGAATGCGGTCTCTCTTTTAAAAAATCGGTATATAACACACGAGTCATATTCTCCAGTTAACTGGTAAACCTTTTAAGCATCTCAGTCGCAAGTATTTCTTTACGGTCAGGATTATTGGGCCTTGGAATCGTTTACCATCAGAAGTGGTTACTAGTAATACTAAAGCATCCTTTAAACATCGTCTTGACAATTTGATTTTGTCAGGATATGATTTGGCTTATTTTTATATGGATTAGTATAGGAGCATCATGGGCTTTGGCCTACTAGCTCCTTCCTTTCACCTTAGTATGAACCTTAGTATGAATGCACCCACCCTCATAAATATGCAAATGCACTGAATCATGTGACAAATAAGCCCCCCATGCTGCCCTACAAAGAAAGCAAACTTCTTTCCACATTCACAGAACTGTAAACAATAAAACTAAATTCACACTCATGAAGGAGAGGGACCGTAAGTGGGCTACTTATAAATCAGACTCCTCCTCTGTCCTGTGGCATGAATACCATCTCCTTTACAATCAATGCAAGCACTTGATAAGGTCTCTAAAATGGAGCTATCACCTCAAGACACAGAGGGGCAGTTTCAGCAATCCAAGGAAATTCTGGGATTCCATAAACTCCCTGCTCCATCCCTGCATCAACAACCCTAGCCCACATCTAAGTTCCCCCACGGGTTTACTGTCCCACCCCTCAGATGTAGCTAAGGCGCTTAACTCCCATTTCACTGACCTGTCAGCCCTTCTTAGCAAACTCCCTCCAGCAACCCCCTCCTCCTGGGCTTTTCACTCTTCCACCTCCCTCCCTCCCCCACCCACACTGCTAGTCTGTCCTCCAACCTTAGTGCTAGCTCTAACCCCCATCCCTCTCCTGACCTTCCCCACTCCTCCACCACCCACCCCCCATTCTACATTAAGGCCATCTCTTTTAGGAAAACCAACAAGCTCCTCCGGGGCCTACCACATCGGGGCAGCCCAGGCGCTGATGGCCTCTCCCCATGTTTTCTAAAACTCGTCTCCTCGGTCATCTCCAAACTATTTACCTTCAGATTTAATCTCTCTCTGTCCACCTCCTCCATACTCCACTCCTGAAGGTTGCCAAGGTGGTCCCTATCTTTAAAGCCGTCGACCCCCACTCCCCCAACAACTATCAGCCAATATCTATTCTCCCCCACCTTAGTAAACTCCTTGAAAAGATCATCCACTGCCAGCTATCTGAATACCTCACCAAACATAACCTCCTATGTGCCCAACAACATGGCTTCTGAAAGTGTCACAACACCGCTATTGCCTTGGCTCTCCTCACCAACCATATCCTCTCTAATAAGGAGCGTGGCTGTGCCACTTGTGCCATCTTTGTTGACCTATCTAAAGCCTTTGATCTTGTTAACCACACCCTCCTCCTCTCTAAATTGCAATCGATTGACTGCTCGGCTGAGACCACTAAATGGTTTCAGTGCTATCTCTCTAATCGTTCCCAATCAGTTTGTATTGGCTCAGTCTCTTTTCCAGCCATTCCAGTTGCCACTGGGATCCCCCAAGGGTCCATCCTGGTCCTCCTACTCTTTTCCATCTTTGTAAACACCCTCCCCTCTGACTGCCTCAACTACAACATGCTTCTCTACGCTGATGACCTTGTTATCTTTCATAGTGACAAGTCTCACCCTCATACATCCTCTGGCCTCACCCAGAACTACAGCGCTACCCACAGCTGGTTCACTTCCAACTTATTGCTGGTAAATGCCAAAAAGACCAAGGCAATGCTATTTACATCTAAACCAATGCTTGCTAAATACCTTGCAGACAACTCCTCTCTCCAAATTCTCACCAGATGGCCCTGCTCTTGAAACTGTCTCCACCTTTAAATACCTGGGGATTACGCTCAACCCCTTTCTCTCCTTCACTGACCATGTTGACCTTGTTATCTGCAGGATTAACCAGAAACTAGGCACTACCTATCATATAAAACCCTATCTGTCCAATGTTGCTTGCCTTGCCTTAGTCAGGGGCAACATTCTCCCCATGCTGGACTACTGCTTCCCTTTATACTCTCATGTCTCCGCCACCCTGCGGGCTAGACTATCAGCTGCCTACAACAGCGCTTGTCACTTCACACTGTCTGCCCCTTTCTCCATGCATCATTGTGACCTCTACAGCTCCCTTGGCTGGCTCCCCTCACAAGGCCATTTCTAATTCACCCTAGGCTGTTTTGTAGACACCATCATCAGAAATAGTGCTGTCTCACCTCTCTCCAGCCTCTGTAAGCCACGTACTTTGTCTAGGTGTCTTCGATCCTCTACCGTCTCCCCCCTTGAGGTGCCATGAACTATGACCAAAATGGGTGGGAACGCTCTATTGGTAGCAGCATCCATCTTTTGGAATGGGCTGCCCACCCCACTCAGATCTTCTAACACCCATCTGTCCTTTAAGCACCACCTCAAGTCCTGGCTACTAGCAAACCACAGCTGCAAATGCCCACCTAGATAGCTCCCCTAACCTCCTGGTGCTTTCCCATTCTCACCCTCTCCAGTGGTGCTAACTGATACTACTCCCTTTTATGTTAACCCTCCTATCCCTACATCCCCACACCTTCCCCTTCTTCCCCCTATTCCTCGTCTCTGGAGATCCCCCTTCCTTGTCCAGGAGTGACTGCTCGCTGTCTATTGGTCCACATTTCCTTTTAGGAATATTGCTTGTTATCTCTGCCATGTACCATAAATCTGAATTTATTGTATTTGTAAATCTGAATTTATTGTATTTTGCAACCTTGTATCTTATATACCATTGTAGTTTTGTTTTGTCCTGTTGTTTCTTGCCTACTGCTCATTGTACTGTACTTATAGTCTACTTCTGTGCCATTGTATGTGGCCTGGGTCATGCCTGAAGACGGTCCCTAGGACCAGTGCACTTACCCAGTTACCAAAGTCATAAATAAATAATAAATAAATAAATACTGTTAATAAACTCTAAAGCTGCCAGAAAACACTCTTTAAGTGAGCCCCCCTCCACGAAAAAATAAAAACAAATTTGACTGGTGCCAACAAGTCTGGTCTTGTTATTTTTTATGTTGCTATGTTTGTTAACCTTCGTGGCTTTTTTTATTTTTTTTAGAATTTTATATACATATCTTAGTACAGTAGCTGTTATGTAACTTATAGTTTTATTTAAAGACCACATCCATCCTCACCTTTATAGTATTACATTATAGAGTACCGTACTGGGGTCCTGCCTGTACACAATTTTACTGTACACAGTATTTAACCAGGATAGACCAGATTAGATGCACAGTCTCATTTTCAATGGGGTCCTGCTTTGACACATTTTTATACTGTATTTATCCAGGATAGCACAGCGGAGATGCATCACTCTTTTTCGATGGTGGCCTGCTTCTACTCATTACTTTTTCTATTTATTTTTTCATATTTTAGTCTTTGGTAACTGGGTAAGGCCCACTAGGCACAACTGCCTGTTTTAAGGGGTGATCTGGGAGCACTGGGGGGTTAAGTGACTTGCTCAGAATCACACAGTATGCAAGTGGAGGTTGTGGGAATCAAACCCAGGTCTGCTGGATGTACCAAGCTCATTCACGGCTCATTAATCTAACCTCTAGGCTATACTGCCAGCTCTTCTAGGCTCTACTGACATTATGTTTACCATGTGCACACGCACAGTGAATGTTTTGTTAGTAGAGTGGCTTTTGAGGGGTGTGACACTGTCAGTCCAATGCAGAGTGGTCTGCAAGGGGCTCGTCAGTGTCACACCAGTCATCAGGCAGGCTGATCTTGACACTGTTCTGGCTTGCTGGCCAGAAATTGTGTGTAGTTCAAAGGAGAGGGCTGATCCAATCATAGGTTGGCTCTTTCCTTTGATCTACATAACCGCCGCCGAACAAGCACAGCTGATCTGTCATGATCAGCCTGCTGAGGTTGAATTAAACCCTACAAAAAAGAAAACAATCCATCAATGTCTGTTGCTGCTGCCTCTGTTATTGTTCCCCCTCTTAGCACCCACCTCTCCACCCCCCCACAAACATAACATCGACAGTAGGGGTGCCCAATTCACAGTGTCGCCACCTGAAATAAAGAAAACCATCCCTCATAGTTTTTTTTTAATACGCCCTGTAGCAAAGAAAATCATTCATCAATGTCTGTTGCTGCCGTCACCATTAGTCACCCTACCTGACCCTCCCACTCAGCACCCACCCCCCACAAACATAACACTGACACTGGGGGTGCCCAGTCCCCAGGTGTCACCACCTGAAATAAAGAAAACTGTCCCTTGTAGGGTTTTTCTGTTTCACAATATACCCTGTAAAAAGGAAAACCTCCATTGATGTCTTTTGCTGCTGCTGCATTAGTCCCCCCAACACAACCATCCCACTCAACACCCCTACCCCCCAAACATAACACTGATGCTGTGGGTGCCTGATTCCCCAGTGTCACCACCTGTAAAAAAGAAAAACCATCTATCGATGTATGTTGCTGCCACCACGATTAGTCCCCCCACCCAATCCTCCCACTCAGCACAAACCATCCCACCATCCCTCTCAAACATAACACCAATACTGAGGGTGCCCAGTCCCCCAGTGTTGCCACCTGAAATAAAGAAAAATATCCCTTGTAGTTTTTGTTTCTGTTTTACAATATAACCTGTAAAAAGAAAACCGTCCATCGATGTTTGTTGCTGCCATCGCCATTAGTACCCCCAACCGACCCATTCACTCGGCACCCACCACCCTACACTCCCCCCCAATCCCTTACCCACCGGGGTTCCAATGCCATAGTCCTCTCTGGATCACAGACATGTCTTCACTCTTCAATGCCGGACTGCGAACTGAGGAAATCAGGTATGCGATTCAATGTATTTCAATGGGGTTTTGAACTTAAGTGGCATAACTTGGTCATTTTTGAATACTATTGCCCCAAATTTTCAGTATGACTTTTTTGGGACTGCACCTCATGAACAATGGCAGTGAAATTAGGCAAATCTGTCCTGAAAGGTGATTTTGCAGTGGCTGCATGATCACCTTTTGGGCAGGATTTGAAAATTGTCTCCATCCTTGTTCATGAGGTGGGCTCATAAGAAGGTTATGTGGGGTCATTGGAAAGCTATGTTGAAAATTGTGGGTAAAAATACAAGAAAACAACAAAGTTATGAGTCTATGTTGCAGTTTTTCAGTACACGCTAGTAACTGTGGTGCAAAATGACATTTCAGTCATTGTTTTATAAATGACATGTCAAAACCTGGCTCCTCTGCTAAGAAGATGAGTCCCCTGTTACTGAAAGCACTTTGTCCACTGGCAAGCTCTGTGCTGCCTGATGTACTAAATGTAATGGGTCCCTCCTCTGCCGATTCTGTTCTTGTAACGTGTACCTGCTCAACCCTATTTCATGTTTTCCCCTGACCAATCTCCCACAAATTGTACTACTTGTGTAACTCACTACCCGTACCAATCTGAGGGTAATAATGACCCTACATGTAGACTACTGTCATCCCTGTCTGTACTATGCTGTTAACTTCTTCTTGTTGCTATGTATGTGCCTGATGTTCTTGAATGTACCGTGATATGCGTGATGCTTTTGTATGTACCCTGATTTCACCTGATGTTCTTGTATGTAACTTGTAATCTCCTGGGTTGCACCTGAAAATAGCACTTGGCTGTCTAGTGTGCTTACCTGCTTAACAAAAGCAAATAAATAAATAAAACGCTCAGAAGGAGTGGTCATGAAAAGATTATGTTGAAAACTTGGGGTAAAAATGTGAAAAACCAACAACAGTTAAGTTATGAGGAAACAAATTGTTCCAACATGTACTCATAACTTTATTTTTTGCAGATTTTGGCCCCTAATGCTCAACATATCCCTTGTGTTACCCCAGCTCCTGAACATGGCAGGTGTCATTTTTTTTAAATCCCCTCCGAAACTTGTTTCCACAGTCGCACATCGAAATCATCTTTGAGATGGAATTTTAAAAATTCCACCTGTCTTGATCATAACGTCAGGTCATAAAAAGACTGTTGGACATTTGGGGTCAAAATGTGGGAACCCACTTAAAAGTAGAATAATGCCTGTCAGCTGCCCTATCTTTGGTAATTACAATCTTTTTTTTTAATTAAGTAAATTTTATTGACTAGAATAAAAATTGTACATAAGGTAACATCAATAATGAGGAAAAAAACATATACAGAATATAAAGTTATATCCAGTGAAAAAGATATGTGTTATACCTATTTACAAAGTATAATATATATATACATATATATATATATATATATATATATATATATATAAATCTTACAAGGTAAACCATACAAAATTGAACAAATTAATTTTAAAGATAAAGAAGAGCATCTAAGATACAAAAAGAAGAGGTATATAGAGAAGCCTGAGAAATAAGACTACAGAGAGTGTAACATAGTTAAAAATCACTCCCATCTGGAATGAAAGAGTTGAAGATGATGGTATAGGGATGCAATATGTTTCTCAACTGATAAAAACTGTAAGATTTCAAAGTGCCATTCTCTTCAAGTCGGAATGTCAGAATCCATCCAAAGTTTTAAAATGACAGTTTTAGCTGTACAGGAGATTAATGACATATAAAATCTCTTATGACCTACAACATCTGAAGGAAATAGCCCTAAAAGACATGGGGCCCGATTCTAGAAAGTCAAGATACATCTAGCATAAAATATGCAAATGCACAACTTACGCCAGCACAGTTGCGACATGCGAGATACGCCCAATTCTAGCACAATCAGGACTTACACCCAGCATGTCACAAATGGTGACATGCACAATATAAAAGGGCATATAATGCAACAGCGGCATAGATAATGCCAAGCAACCATGTTGCAGAACCGGGGCGCAGATCGCAACCCCAGCAGGGCAGCAACCTCGAGGGCCAGGAGAAAACGCAACTTTAGTCACAATGAGGTGAAGATATTGGTCTCTGAAATAGAAAAGAAGCCAGGCTGCTACTGAGCCATGGAGGGGAGAAGCCAAAAAGGGACAAAAGGAAGGCAGCCTGGAACAGTGTGGCTAGGAAAGTTAATGCAGTGGCCACCCAGAGAAGGACAGTATGTGACCTTGAGGAGAAATACAATGATTTAAAGAGGGTGGTAAAGCAGAAGTTGTCCGACAACCGCCGTTGTACCCAGGCCGCCGGGGGGAGGACGTGATGTAACCCTCTATTTGGTCCATCGTTGCATCCAGGAACTGCCTGATGCACCTGGACATTGCTGGCTGTGAGATGCCTATAGTGTCACCTGTAGGGGTCTGGAACATTTCAGTGGTGAGGAAGCACGGTGCTGCACTTACTTTCACCTCCACTGGATCAGGATGTCCACTATGGGTGGCACTCTGTAGATCATCCCGTAGGTCATCACACAGCCCTGCAATGATGGACATTGGCAGTCAGTAGTGTGCAATGCACTGCTCCTCTGTGAGGTCCAGGTATGATGTCCTGGCACTGTACACATGTGGTGCATTGCATCTGGCAGCCATGTACTGCACTGGTTACTGCCTATTCCCCTGGTTCCTCCCATTGCACTGCCTGTGGTGCCTCTGTCACCTGTCTAGTAGCAGTACTCCCAGTATGGCTGCTGGTGCTGACCTCTCTCTTGCGCTCTCTCTCTCTCTCAATTCAGCTTTGTGTCTTCACACTGCTGACTTCACAGTGACTCTGCTGAGTGACTGACAGGGCCTCCTTTTATACTGTAGTTAACTTACACCTGCTCCCCCGAGTGTAACTTATGTCTTTTGCAATTGGCGTATCTTGGCCTTTGGTAGCTTCTAGAATCCAGCCGTGGCATATCATGCTGCTTTTTGGGTGTATGTTTATTTACGCCAGTGAGTATCTGGGGGTTTGTCGCAACTGTGGCATACATCGACTGGCATACCGGTTTGCAACATGATGAATGTCGCTTTGAGAATCACAGCTATGACAAGTGTATGTCGCATCTGTGATTTGTGACATTCTATTTGTCGCAACTGCATTACGCTTTGGCATAGGCTTTCTAGAATTGGGTGCAGATTTCTTCAGCAAACAAATTTGAAATACCCAATAGAGGACCTAAACGGGTACATATTTCATTCCAAAAAGAAGACACTCTGTTACACTCCCACAGAATATGTTTTCAGGTACCATCTTGTAACTCACATCTAGTGCAAACAGGGATAAAGTGTAGGTTGTGTAGAATTTTAAACTGCATCACACAATATCTGTCTTGTTTTATTGTATGATATAGCTAAAGCCACACTTGCCACCAGGTCGATTCATCCTCATGTAGGGATAATATATTCTGCCAATAATAGCAGACCCCAGAAGGGGAAAGTGGATCAATTTCCTGGAGAAGTTTATAAAGACCTGATAGTTTATAAAGGACCTAGAAGGCAGAATTTCACTGTTCGCTGATGACACAAAGCTCTGTAACAGAGTAGACACACCAGAGGGTGTAGACAGAATGAGAAGCGACCTGCAGAAACTTGACGAATGGTCAGGGGTTTGGCAGTTGAAATTCAATGCAAAGAAGTGCAAGA
Source organism: Neoceratodus forsteri (assembly GCA_016271365.2). Taxonomy (NCBI): domain Eukaryota; kingdom Metazoa; phylum Chordata; order Ceratodontiformes; family Ceratodontidae; genus Neoceratodus; species Neoceratodus forsteri. The sequence continues at coordinate 299,648,854 of CM057455.1, forward strand.
TAATGCATATGGGGCACAAAAACCCTGGCACAATATATCAGTTGGGGGTGAGGATATAGCATGCACCAAGCAGGAAAGGGATCTTGGGGTTATCATCTCTGATGACCTCAAGGTAGGGAACAGTGTGACAAGGCAGCAGGTAAAGCAAATAGGGATGCTGGGATAGGCAGGGCATCACCAGCAGGAAAGGAGGTCATAATTCCGCTATACAAGACACTAGTGAGGCCCCACCTGGAGTACAGTGTACAGTTCTGGAGACCATACCTACGTAAGGACATAGACAGGGTAGAGAAGGTTCAGAGGAGGGCAACAAAGATGGTGCATGGATTGCATCACAAGTCCTATGAATACAGGTTGAAGGAACTGAACATGTACTCCATGGAGGAGAGGAGGGAGAGAGGGGATATGATAGAGACATACAAGTATCTTACAGGGAGGAACAGGGTGCAGGAAAACACTATTTTTAAGCGAAAAAGATGTTCCAGGACTAGAGGGCATGGGATGAAGTTGGAGGAAGGCGATTCAGAGGAATCATGAGAAAGAATTTCTTCATAGAGCGGTGGTGGACAAGTGGAACACCCTGCCAGAGGAAGAGGTGGGGGCTGAAACAATCATGGGATTTAAGAATGCATGGGATAGACATAAAGGAATTCTGGAGGTCAGGGGTAAGGGGCAACAGACTTCTAAGAAAACAAACTGAACTTACAAGCTCAAATGGGCAGACTGGGTGGGCCATAGGCCCTTATCTGCCGACACTGTCTATGTATCTATGTATCTATGTATCTATGTATCTATGTATCTATGGGATGTGATTTACAAGCAATGGAGGTCATTTTAAGTATAACATCTCCACTTAAACCATTCCAAGGAGCAGGGCCTAAGTAGGCTGTTATGATGTGTGACAATTGAAAGGGTAATTACAATCTAAAAGTGTGTTGAAGCAGGACACCACTAAAAATGAGATACTGCATCTCATCTGCTCTGTCCTAGGTAAAAATATATTAAAAATGCATACAGGCAAGACCCGGTACAATGGCAATACCAGCGGCAAACATTTGGCATTGACAAATGCTTGCTTTTTATAATGTACCTGCCAAGGATAACCCTGCTGAGTGTCAAGTTCTCATTTTTAGACAAGTCTAGTACTTTTCCCAGGATAGAGCAGCATAGGTGCACATTTTAGTGGGGTTCTGCTGTACTGGGGTCCTGCTTTTACACCTTTTTACTATATATTTATGCTGGATGGACCAGATGAGATGCAATATCTAAATTTCAATGGGATCCTACTTGTACATATGTTTACAGTATTATTTAGTCCGGATAGCCAGTGGAGATGAAATATATCATTCTCATAGTGACCTGCTTTTGCACATTTTTAAACTGTACCCAGGATAGCGCAGCAGAGATGTAATATCTTATTTTCAGTGGGAGGCCCTGTTTTTGCAAAATTTTAAACTGTACCCAGGATAGCGCAGCAGAGATGCACTATCTTATTTTCAGTGGGGGGCTCTGTTTTTACCCATTTTTACAATGTATTTACCCATGAGAGGCCAGCTGAGAGGCAGTATCTCATTTTCAATAGGCTTAGACATTTGACCCCAAATTTCCAACATAGCCTTTATTGAACTCGCATGAGGGGTGAGGTGGGTGGGGTGGGGTGGGGTGGTTGGTGCCAAGAGGTGGTCAGGATGGTTTCCTTTCTTTCAGGAAGCAACACTGGAGATTGGGTACCTCAGTGTCAGTTTGTTGTTTGGTGGCACTGGGGGTGAGCACCCCATGTTGCATCCTGTTTGGGGGACAGCACACTGTGGATTGGGCAGGAGGGAAGATGGGAGGGAGACACTGTTGTTTGATTTATAAGCCACAAAGTCACTACTATTCATGTGCTACGTACTGTGCCGCCCACCAGGATGATGCATGCACTCTGTTATTAGATGTCACAGTTGTTTGCATGACAAATAACAGATAATCCTGTACAGGGTGTGCAGTCACTCTGATATATGCAAGCCAAGTGCATACAACCACCCAAGGCATGCGTATATCAGAGCACAACTGCATGCCCCATAGTGGATTATCTTATAAAATGGCCGTCATTGTTTTGGAGGAGGTGTGAAAAATAGAAAGAAGTGCAGGCATGCAGACATTGTGAATTAATGCACAGTCATGTGGTGTGTTTCATCCAATGAGGGAGACATCATTTTTACTGATTTCTTTCTCACTCATTTTATAAGTAAGTAATAACAAATGACAGGGTGTGCAATTATTGTGTAATAACTGCATGCTTCAGGTGGGTTGTGAGGCACAGGGCATCTGCTGACTCGTTTCAACCACCTGGGACATGTGGGTATTGCACAATAATGCCACACCCTGGAATGTGTTTTTGTGATTATAAAATAGTTTGAAATTTGTCTTCTCTTGTAAAGAAGTTATTTCAAAAAGGTAAAAATAAAGATATTTTACTGAACTATAGTTCCATTTTGACTTGGAAGACAAGCAATAGGCCCTATGCTTTTAATGGGGGGGGGGAGTAGCTAATAATATAATGCAATAGCTGACCTGGTGGTATGGAGGGATGAGGCGCTGGGCCCCTTACCCCCCCTGCCACACTGGTGGACTGAGGTTGTGGGGACCAGAAGATGCCCTGGGGTAAAATGGGCTCTGGATAGGGGTTCTACCTGTCTAGTGCCCATATCCAGGGGTTCCACCTTGAGTGGGTGATGACATGGCTGGCCACGGTGTCCCATCCTACTCAGGTGGTGTTATGCAATGCCAGGTCTATTAAAAACAAGACTGCAGTAATTGTGGATCTTGTTGGGACATTGGACCTGGCTTGCATCACCAAGACCTGGCTGAACAATAATTCTGACCCAGTTCTCGAGTCAGCTATTCCAGCCGGGTTCTCGGTGATACACCGCCTGAGGAAGGATCATAGGGGTGGGGGTGTAGCCATATGTTTTAGATTGGAATTGAGCCTTGTAGATGTGCCAGTTGAGGAGACTAGATCCTTTGAATGTATCGTTGGCACAGGTGTGGGGTGCAGGATTATTCTTGTCTACCGTCCACTCAGGGATGAGAAGCAATTATTGCAGGAAGTCACAGATTTTGTTGTCAGCATGGTATTAGAGTCTCCCAGATGGGTGGTTCTGGGGCATTTCAATGCCTGAGTTGACGATGAACTCTCGCAATTTGGACAGGACTTCCTCCAGCTTATGAATTCGCTGGGCTTCACACAGGTGATTACCTCTGCGACCCATAAACAAGGTCATTCGTTGGACCTTCTTTTCCTACTGGGTATGGAGACCTCCTACCTGGTGGTGAAGCCAGTTGGATGGTCTGACCATCACACTATACAGTTCAATTTCCAGGCTTCCACCTATAGGCTTGCCCCTACAGAGATGGTCTGGTGCCATCCTTTAAGAGGTTTGACCCCACATGGCCTTGTGGTGGCACTGGACCTATCAGGTCTCTTGAACACAAACTTGGATCCAGAAAATCCGGTACTGACCTATAATAAGGCCATGACAGAGGCTCTTGATTCCATAGCTCCTGTCTGGGTTCGTCACCTCACCCTTCATCCTCGATCCTCTTGGTTTGATGGGACCTTGAAGGAGTTGACAGTGGGTCGAAGGATGGAAAGGTGCTGGTGGCAATTGGGCCTTGATGCCAACAGACTTAGATTGATGGCCCATTATAAGGACTATCAATTAGCCATCTCCCATAAGAAGGCAGAGTTCCTGTCCGGGGAGATCACTACTGCACAGAATCAACCAGCTCAGCTCTTCCGAACTGTGGACAGACTGTGCAGTCCAGCCTGTCTGCAGCTCTTGAGAGTGTTGTCACAGAAGTGTAATGAGTTTGCTCGATTCTTTACAGATAGTGTTGCCGACATCAGATCTGAGATGGTTGGTGTTAGGTTACAGGACCTCAGTGTGTCTGGTCCAGCTTTGACTGGCTGGAGATCAGGGGGGTATCCTGTCATAATAGCGATCAAATATGGGTGACTGTCAAAATGTCGACTCATATTTGGCACTATTATCATGGGCGACCTGCAAGGATAGCGATGCAATGCTACCACAAGGGTAGGGGAGGGCCACTGAAAAGGGAAGATAATGAGAAGGGGAGGGATAAGGAAGAGGGTTATTGCTCCTAGGTGTGCTGGCTGCAGCCGAACCAGCCGTGTGTTGTGGTGGTGAGGGCAGCTAGTTCTGGCACAGCGGGTACTGGGTTCGGGCTTGGAGACCAGGAGGGAAAACTTTTGCTGCTGGCTGCAGCTGCCAGTTTTTTATTTTTACATTCAGGAATGTCACCCCCTCCTTGACATGCACCCCCCTGGAGTTAGGAATCTTTAAGTAGGGGGTGCGGGGAGCAAAGCCCCCTGTGAGGGGGGCATGGGGGACATAGCCCCCCCAAATAGTCACTAAGTATATATGCCAGATGTCCAGTCGCTGGCATGTGTATATTGCCAAATTGCTTTTCAGCTATATACACATATGCCATAATAGCGATCACCGTTTTGCATTTGCTATTATGATATAGAACCAAATTAGGGATATTGTGAGGATCATCCAGGATATGCAGCCAACTTGCTGTAGTCTGGACCCGGGCTCAACATGCCTCCTTGTGGGGTGTGTTGAGGTCATTGGCCCTGTCCTAGCTGAGACTGTCTGGAGTTCTTTAGAGACAGCTGTGTTTCTGGACATACTGAAGGAAGCGATTGTTAAACCTCTCCTTCAAAAACCTTCTCTTGACTCAGACTGTCTCGCCAACTACAGATCCATCTCTAACCTTCCCTTTGTAGGTAAGGTTATTGAGAAGGTGGTCGCGCAGCAGCTGGATGATCATCTTACCATCCACAATATCTACGATCCTATCCAGTCTGGATTTCGGAAGAGACATAGTACCGAGACGGTTCTAGTTCTGGTACTCAGTGACCTCCTGATAGCGGAAGATCAGAAGAGCTGTTCCATCTTGGTTCTTCTAGATCTCTCTGCAGCATTTGACACTGTGGACCATGGACCACTGAAGTGCTTGCAGCTTATCTGTGGACTGTCTGGTACAGCCCTCAGATGGTTTCAGTTTTTCCTCATGGGCAGATCTCTGAGAGTGGTGTCAGGGATTTATTCCTCTGGCACCTTCTCCCTGCCCTATGGGATGCTGCAGGGCTCCGTTTTATCATCCATGTTGTTCGCTGTGTATATGCTACCATTGGGAGACATTGTAAGGTGGTGTCGGTTGAGTTTTCACTGCTGTGCAAATGATACTCAACTATACTTGTCCTTTGTGCCCAGGCAGGATGATGCTGTCTTGTTCTTTAACAACTGCCTCTCTAAGATCCAGGATTGAATGAGTTCCAACTGGCTGATGTTGAATCCAGATAAAACTGAGATCTTGGTTATGGACCCAGGTCATCAGGTTGAGGGGCTTTTGGCTGGGCAGCCTTCTGGGCTCAGGCTTGGGGGAAGCCAGCTGATGGCCTCTAACCAGGTGCAAAATGTGGGCATTATTTTTGACGAGGGACTGACGGTTAAATCCCAAGTGTCATCTGTTATCAAGACCTCTTTTTACCATCTGAGGAATATCATCTGGATTAAACACCTGGTTCCATCTGATGACCTTCCAATGTTGGTCCACGCCTTTGTGATCACTCACCTTGACTACTGCAACTCCCTATACCTAGGGCTACTAGGGGTTGATATCCACCGCTTGCAGGTAGTGCAGAACACGGCGGCCAGGCTGTTAACTGGTCTTTCTCGATCTAGCCATGTCATGCCTATGCTGAACAATCTGCACTGGCTGCCTATTCAGTGGTGGATCACCTTCAAGGTATGCTTGCTGACCTATAAAGCCCTAAACAGATAGAGACCATGTTATCTGCAAGAGCATCTGTGTCCCTACCGCCCCTTCCACGCTCTCTGCTCCTTTGATGAGGGATTGCTAGAGGTTCCCAGGGTGCACTTGAAGACCTCTGGGGCTCGAGCATTTGCATTTGCAGCCCTGACCCTGTGGAATTCTCTACTTTGTCGGATAAGGGAGTGCCTATCCATAGAGAGTTTTAAATCTGCACTAAAGACGTATCTTTTTAATCTGGTTTTTCCTGAGTTATAAGAACATAAGAAATGGCCAGCAGGAGACCACTCGGTCTATCGGCTCTGCTCCAATTAATATGGATTGCATCCGGCCTTCAGATGACCCCTCCCCCCCCGAATATTCCGGTCTTTCCCCTTGCAAGGCTACCCAACATTCCTTTATGCTTGTCCCAGGCTTTTTTGAAGGCTCCCAGTGACTTCAACTCCACCACCTCCTGTGGCAGCTCATTCCATGCCATCACCACTCTTTCTGTAAAAAAGTGCTTCCTTATGTCCCTTTTGAATCTATCCCCCACCAGTTTTAGGTTGTGCCCTCTGATGGTGGTGTTGGCCCTTTTATTGAATAGGCTCCCACAGTCCACTCTGTTTATTCCCCTCAAGTGCTTGAACAACTCAATCATATCCCCTCTTTGCCTCCTCTCCTCCAGACTGTACCTCCCCAGGTCCTCCAACCCCTCTGCATATGATCTATCCTGGTGTTCCTCTGTCATTTTAGTCACTCTACTCTGGACCCTTTCCATCATGTTTGTGTCCTTCTTCAGGTGTGGGTGCCAATATCTTACTCTGTATTCTAAGTGAGGTCTCACCAATGACCTATATAGTAGCAGAATAACCTCACTCTTCCTACTGCTAAATCCCTTACAATACACCCCAACATCCTATTTGCCTTTGCTACTGCCTTTTTGCATTGTGTTGAGTGTTTCAGGTCACTAGAAATTATCACCCCAGATCCCTTTTTTCCTTTGATGGCGTAACCTGAACTTTTCCAATGTTGTGCTCTGTTCTCGGGTTCTTTGCCCCTATGTGCATCATCTTGCACTTTTTGGTTTTGAACCTGAGTTACCATATCCCCGACCATCTCTCTAGTTTGACTAGGTCCTCTCTCATCTCCTTTATCTTCTCCTGGGTATCCACCCTCCCACAGAGCTTGGTGTCTTTTGCGAACATGCATATTTTTCCCTGAATGCCTTTCCCTATATTGCTAATAAAGATGTTAAACAACACTGGTCCCAACACCAACCCCTGTGGAACCCCACTGGTAACCTCCCTTGTACTGGAGAACTCCCCCTACTACTACCCTCTGCGTCCTGCTGCTCAGCCAGTTATTGACCCATCTAACCAACCTTTCTCCCACCCCTAAGTCCATCAATTTCATAGTCGGCCTTTTGTGTGGCACAAGTCAAAGGTCTTGCTAAAGTCCAGATATATAATATCATCTACTACCTGGCCTTTGTCCACTGTCTAGGTGACCCAATCAAAGAACTCAACCAAGTTTGTTTGACACGATCTGCCTGCCACAAACCCATGCTGTTTGCTGTCCTGCAGGCTATTTTCCTCTAAGAACTGCAATATTGTCTCCATCAGTTTACGCACTATCGAGGTCAGGCTGACCGGTCTGTAGTTACCAGTGTCCTCCTTGGGGCCACTCTTATGGATTGGCATGACATGTGCTGTTCTCCATTTCCCTGGCACCACCCCCATATCCAGAGATCTATTGAATAGTACTGTCAGTGGACCTGCTAGCTCCTCTGCCATCTCTTTTAGTATCCTGGGGTATATTTCATCAGGCCCCGGAGATTTTTCCACCTTCAAATTCATGAACCCCCCTCCTCACCCTTTCAATCCTGATGGCCCCTATTGGGTCCTTGCCAGTCCCCTCCCTACTCTTCCCACTGTGTGGTATTGGGCTCCCTCTTTCTTTGGTGAAGACAGAGCAAAAGTGTAGCGCGTTGTGTTATTGTACTTAAATTATCAATTACAAATGAGACGAACGGAGACGAGGCTGATGGTGGAAGAATTTAATAATTATAATAATAATCACAGCGAGAGATTACAAGTGGTACATTCTTCATTCTTCAAACTAACAGTGTAGGCTGGCTTGCTTATGTAGTGGAAGACAGCATCATCATTTTGTCTATGATTGGTTCAAAACAAGTACAAACATCAACTTAAAAGGCAATTTTCTTTTTAGCATATGTATGAGCTCATCTTTTGATCAGCACAAATATATAGATAGTGTACATTCTATTATTATATATGGTTAGTAACAACTGTCACTATCAGTTACCAAGGTCTAGGAGGAAGAAATAGGTTTGGACTTAAAAAATGTGCATACAAGCATTTTGGTCTGTCCTGATAATGACAAACACTAAAGATAGTCAAAGGATAATTTGAACACTATCCTATGTTTCTGCTTTGCAAACACATAAGACATCTGTTTGCTATTACCCACATGGTCAGCACAAATATCAAAAGGCACCTTAATATTGCAACTCGTGGTTTAGTTTGTCTTGTGGCTTTACAAGTTTTATATGATCCAGCTTCATTGGTCAGTATTTGTTACACAAATACATTATGTTTTAGACCAAAATGAGGTTTGCCTGAAATATTGGGACAAACTTCTTTATCCCTTGTTACAAGCCCCCCTTGGCCCAATATTTTTCAATTATTATTTGTGCAACAATGCAGCTTCTCGAAGCATGTACATCTCACACTACGTACTTTATGTAAAGTAAGTCTTAAGCGACACAGGCCTATAATTACCAAGAACACTAAGATCACTTGCAACACAAGTAAAACTTTAAAAGACAGGACTCCTAAGGGTCCCCCTGCATAGCTATAAATCAAGTGCTCATTATCACTTTCACTGAGCAATTCATTTACAACTGTTTGTGCCTTATGTGTAGGATTTTGGATTTGTATCAAATGATTGTGATTGGTTGGGCATCCATGGCACTCCAGACATTACCTCATGGGTTTTAGCCCACCTGATAGGCTAGTGATGCACATGACCCTAGATCAAATTTCTGGTATATCCAGGTCCCAGAAGCCCCTGCTTTCCAGTTTCAAATCGTGCATCTGATCAGGCAACAAGCACACCAGGAATCCCTGTCTGCTCCATACAAGGTAGGCCTTGAATATATAAGTGGATATCTTTAATCTGAACTGCTCTAGAGAAAATAAATGCGAGTGAATTGTTGTCTCTGTTGGTTGTTGTTTCTGGTTGTACTACCCATATGGGGCTGTATAGTGATTAGCTGGGTAGAAGAGTTGGGATAGGAACAGTTTTTCTGTTGTTTGGCTCTGTCCTGTCGTGTGTTTAACCTCTGCAGATCCAGAGGCAAGGTTTTAAATTGGAGGCCCTCCTTTCCTACAGCTTATCCTCTATTCAGTGCCCTAAGCTCCGTTGTTGGCTATTTTTTTATTATCGCGATGCCTTTATTTGGATACCTTAAAATATCGCGAACACAGCTGTATTCCTGCTTATACTGTAAAAGTAGAAGGAAAGTGCTCTCCCTGGTTTTCTGATTCAATCTAGAGTTTCTATCACCCGCTAAACTCCATTTGTTGTGGTTGCCAGGTGTTTCCTTTGGTTGGGTTTAAGTTTTCAGAAACGCCGTGATATCGCATTGTGTGATAGCCAGGAGTGTCTCTCCCGAATTAAAAGTGTTTCCCCAACCCCTCTGGTCGTTGTTTTGTGGTAAATCCCTGGTTTTCTGATTATCTGTCAGCAAGGAGATTTTCCTGGCGTCTTGCCTTCAGGCCTGCGGCAGCCGCCCCAGCCTCTCGCTCCCACGTGGTACCCCTCCCCTCTCTCACCATTCCGCCACCAATGCACGCCTGCTGGCGTTAGAATTTGCTGCCTCCACTCCACGGAGGCCCCTCCTATTCCTCCAGACTCCCCTGTGTTGCGCGGTCTGCAGGGACACATGGTTACAGCGCAATCCCCCTACAGGCTCACGTGCTGGCTCAGCACGTTGTGCATGGTAGGCCCCAGCCCACGTGGTCTACAGCCACCCCCATGAGCCTCCAGTGCTACTCCAGGCCATCGCTCTACCCAGGCTGGTACTCCTGGGCCCCAGGCCAAGGGAAAAGGTGAAAGCATGGGTTGGAGCCCGCCAAGACAAGGTGAGGAGCACCCGTGGAGGCTGTTTCACTGCACAGGGACCTGGAACCTCAGCCAGTGCCCCTTTTTCTTCCCCTGCCAATGGGGGGGAAGGCCTTGCAGCACCCCATCCTCCCTGGGGGAAACCGCCCTATCCAGGGCCTGTCCCCCTCAGCTGAGCACCTCACACTGGTCATCTGGTTTCAGGGGATGTCCCAGGCCTTGTTAAGCCATTCAGACATTCCCTTTGCTTGAGAACCACCCTGCAGCAGCCCGCGAGTGACCGCACCAGAGGGGTCCCTCCCACAGCGACCCCCTGGACCATGGTCTCCAAAAAGCACTCAGGTGACCTCCTCTTCTCCTCCTGGGTCCCTCCCACAGTGACCCAGGTGTAGGGGATGCCGCTACCTGGGCCTCCTAAGCTACAACGTCATGGGCCCCTCCCTATAGCAACCCATGTGCGTTCGTTTTTTCCACAGCAGAACCTATCTATAGATAGATCTATACAGACACCATCCGATTGGCTGCCGTTCTGTGTTGAGTCTCAGGGGACAAAAAAGAAGACAACCCACAGGGCTTAGGCAGATCTAATCTAAGGCCACTCTCTCTTACTCTCTCCCCAGATGGTAAAGGCCAAGAAGTGTTCCACTTGCAATGCCACCCTCCTACCCCAAACTCCGAAGCCCCTCTGCACCGCCTGCCTGCTCGATGATGATGACTCATCCCTGGAACAGACGCCTCCCATGGGGCCCAGCAAACCGGGACCCAGCGGCCCCACATGGATGGACCCTGGTTCCCTTCTGATCCAGAATCAGCAGGCTGTGGTCACCATGATGGAAAGCCAACAGAACTTTATGTTAAAAATAATGGAAAAGCTTGAATCCCTCACCCAGCATAGAGCCGTTCCAGTGATCCCAGAACCAGACAAGGTGGGGGGGCAACCGGAGGAGCTTCCGGACTGCGACGACCCATTACCGGAGAATCCTCGCGAAGATGCCGAGGACAAGGGCACCCCAAAGGAGGGGGGGCAGAATCGGAGGAAGATGAAGCAACTCTCTTCCATACCATCCCTCACTTCAAAGTTGTGCTCCTTTGACACAGTCCCAGGGCTTATGAGGATTATCAAATCCACTATGGGGTTCGACATCGAGGAGAGTAAACCCGAGTCAAACTTCGACCCATGATACAACTGAAAGTGTCGAACCCGAGACCTTTCAGTATGCCCGCTATTGAGGAGATCTTCAATAAAGAATGGTGATCCACTGAACCAGGCAGAATGCCCAACAAGAAGAACCTGGACAGAATGTATCCAGTTCAGGAGGAAAAAGCCGGTGCTTGGTGCAAGGCCCCCACCATCAATCCTCAGGTAGCGGCCCTCAGCAAAAGGACAGTACTACCATGTGGAACAATAGCCCTCAAAGATCCTACGGACAAAAAAGTGGAAGACATGCTAAAGAAAGCATTTGAAATTGAGGGCACAGCGGCAAAAGCGGCTACAACTGCCATCTATACAGCTCGAGCACAGATCCATTGGCTTGAAGAACTTCAGGAACAAGCCAACCCAAAGTCAAGGGAGGCAGAACTCTTAGAATGCACCTTAGATGCAGCAAAATACCTGGCCGACATGGCGGTGGACACCCTGCGCCTACACACCAGGGCCACAGCGGTCACCAATCGTGCCCGGAGAACATTATGGCTAAAAATTGTGGGACACTGACACTGAATCTAAGAACTTGTTGCAAATTTGCCTCTGGGAGGAAAGTACGTGTTTGGGGAGGAGTTACAGAATTACCTGAAACAAAAGGAGGAAGTGAGACCTCCTCAAAAATAAGACTAGTATAATTACCTCCCTAAATCGGTAGGAGATTTGAATGGAAATAAGCCATACCAACCCATGAGGAACTCAGCACAACACAGTGGTCCCTTCTGAGGCAGGGGGACATCCCACAGTCCCCATAACCCATATTCACAAGCCTATCATCAGTCCTCCTTCAGAGCCCGTGGGCAAAGGATCAGAGTACGAGGTAGAGGTTACAGGGGAAAGCAACAGTGACTACGCCCCTCCAACTGCTTGCAACCTGGGACCCTACCCACCAGTGGATCAAAGACTCTCGTTGTTCTCTCACCTGTGGCTCCACACGACCTCGGACAGGTAGGTCCGGGAGGTGGTCACACGGGGGTACTCCATAGAGCTATCCCACCCCAAAATCCCCCACAGATTTGTCTCCTCCCCTATAGCCAAAAGAAAGGTCACCCCTCACCAGGTTCAACGCATCTTGTTGGACCTAGTCCGAACAGGGCCATCCAGCCCATCCCCGACATGAACAAAACCTAGGGGTCTACTCAATATTCTTCCTCGTACCCGAGAAGTCAGGAGAACTCAGACCTATTCTAGACCTAAAACATCTCAACCAGCATGTGGTGTGTCACAAATTCAAAATGGAGACAATACGCTTAACCCTACACAGTCTTCGGGTAGGTGACTTTCTGACATCCATAGACCTCAAGGATGCATACCTTCACATCCCTGTCATTCAAAGATACAGACAGTTCCTCCAGTTCCACATCCTGGGCCACCACTTTCAGTACCAGGCCTTACCGTTCGGCCTCTCCTCAACTCCAAGAGTCTTCACCAAAGTCTCCATAGTCTCCATGGTGGCCAGGCTCAGAGAGCAGGGACTGGACATCATACCATACCTGGATGACTGGCTCATTTGAGACAGGCCCTACAGAGCACAGCGACCGCCCTGCAGGCACTCGAGGAGCACGGTTGGGTGGTCAATCGGGAAAAGAGCCGCCTCATTCCCACACAGCAGATCGAACACCTGGACATGCTGATCGACTCGGCCTGCGGTTGGACAAAGCCGTCCCCCTCGAGGGTTATCAACCTGATATCCCTGGCCCGTCAGATGAAGGGCCACCACCAGATGACCATGGGTCACGTAGCCCAGTTGTTAGGATGCATGGCATCATGCCTAGATCTTATACCCTGGGCCAGGTGGCATATGCATCTGCTCCAGACATACATTCTCATGCGGGGAGCACTGAATGAACACAACCTGCAGGTCACTGTTCAACTACCACCGTCAGTGAGGCTATCGCTAGCATGGTGGATGGTGGAGTCGAACCTGACCAGGGGAGTCCCCCTGGAGGCCTCATACATGGCCACAATAGAGACAGATGCGAGTCTGTCCGGTTGGGGAGCCTGTCTGGGAGTCTCAACGGCCCAGGGCCTATGGTCCCCAAGGGGATCCCAGCTGTCCATCAACATTCTGGAGATGAGGGCAGTGTACCGTGCACTCAAGGTCTTCAAACCCCTCATATGTGGCCAGTCGGTTCTAATACGATCCGACAATCGGGTCACAGTAGCCTACATTGCGAAGCAGGGCGGGACCAGGAGCAGAACCATGTTGAGAGAGACAACATCAGTCCTCAACTGGGCTCAATCAAATCTCCGCCATCTAGGCGCAGTGCACCTTGCAGGAAAACTCAACATACGTGCGGATTGGCTCAGCAGACAACAGGTGCACCCAGGAGAATGGCGGGTGCACCTCGATCTGTTTCAGATGATCCAAAGGGCTTGGGGACCCGTAACCATGGACCTCATGGCAACACGGGAGAACTCACAGCTCAAGGATTATTACTCATGGTACAGGGAGAGTCAATCCCAGGGGACCGACGCCCTATCCCAACCTTGGGGTTGGGATCATGCATATGTGTTCCTGCCTCTCCCTCTAATTCCCCAGGTCCTAGCCAAAATACGGGCATCCCATCTCACCATCATCCTGGTGGCCCCGTATTGGCCACGAAGGACATGGTTCACCGCTGTTCGTGAGATGGCCACGGCCAGCCTCAGACTTCTTCACCGAGCAGACATGCTCTCCCAGGGCCCAATAGTCCACTCGGCCCCGTGAACACTGAAGCTCACGGCCTGGCTCCTGAAAGGAGGAGATTGATGGAGGCAGGCTACCATGATTCTGTCATCAGTACCATGTTACAGTCCAGACGGAACTCCACCACCTCCACCTACAGTAGACAATGGTCTATATTCGCGAGGTGGTGCCAAGAAAGAGGTAAGGTACCCGAGCAGGCAGACATGGCTACCATCTTGCTATTTCTGCAGCAGGGAGTAGACAAGGGCCTGGCCCTCCTCCCTCAGGGTACAACTCTCCAGCGATAAGAGTGGCTCTGAGGCCCCATCAGGGGCACAGTCCGGGAGCACACCCGACACTGCGTTTTCTAAAAGCGGTAGAGATACTTTGACCAAAGGCAGCCCAATGGTGGCTGGCATGAATCTCCCACTGGTACTCGACTCCCTCAGCTCGGCCCCTACGAACCACTCAGGGAGGCGGACCTATTCTGGGTTGGCCTCAAAACTTGCTTCCTAGTGGCCATCTGCTTGGCCAGGTGGATCAGAGAGTTGGGGGCCCTATCGTGCTCTGAACCCTATACGATTTTCACCCCACAAGAAGTCCTGCTTCAAACGGTACCAGCCTTTCAGCCCAAGGTGTCCACGGCATTCCACAGGGAACAGCCCATTGAGCTGCCCACCTTCCTTGCAGACACACAGCAAGGCACTCGACTGATCCCACATCACCTGGATTTTGGTTCCACCCTCTCAGTCTACATAGACAAAATGTGGCCTCTCCGTAAGATGGAAAGATTATTTGTAGTCACGAAGGGCTAGAGGCAAGGCAGGGCAGCCTCCAAGTCCACGATCGCCGGCTGGCTAAGGAGGACCATTCAGAACGCTTATCTAGCAAAGCAAATGATACCCCCTCAGGGTATCAGGGCCCATTCTACCAGGGCAGTCACCACATCCTGGGCAGAAAGGGCCAACGTGTCCTCCGAAGACATCTGCAGGGTGGCCACTTGGAGTTCCCTGCACATGTTTGCTAGACACTACAGACTCGAACACCTGTGTGTCATACAGCCCACTTTCGCCACTCAGATCCTCCTAGCAGCAACTTCATCCTCTCACTCCTAGACCACTCTGATCCCTCCCTTGGGTGCTTCACTGCTTCTTATCTACCCATGAGGTAATGTCTGGAGTGCCATGGATGCCCAACCAATCACAGTGGGTGTTTACTCACCTGGTAAAGGTGATTGTATTGGTTGGCATCCATGGCACTCCAAGGCCCTCCCTTCAGAGTGCTCAGAGTGACCAGGACCCAATAAATTCTGTTCTCCATTGGCAGCCTTGGGGGGGGTGGAAGGAAGTTGCAGTGAAATTCTACAGTCGGTCCTTCGGGATCGAGATTAGATTGTAAATAATAGGTATAATAAATGCGGCCTACTGGCCTCTGAGACTACATTGTAGCCAACCTGTTTTTCTTCAGGCCATCATGTTGGTCTGCCTTGCATTGTTGTTTCTTTCTCCCTTTGCATTCTTTTACTAACTCTGATTTCAGCTGTGGAAGATTCGAACTGGAGAGCAGGGGCTTCTGGGACCTGGATATACCAGAAATTTGATCTAGGGTCAAATGCATCACTAGCCTATCAGGTGGGCTAAAACCCATGAGGTAATGTCTGAGTGCCATGGATGCCAACCAACACAATCACCTTTACCAGGTGAGTAAACACCCAGTATCTTTTTCAATTTAAAAATGACTGTACGTTAAGAAACAGGAGAGATATCACAGCCCCAAATGATGGCACTTAACATGTCAATTAACATAGTGGCATAAAACTTTGACACACCAGTGTCTGCACTACTACTGTTAACATTTATATTCCAACCAGAGAAATCTAGATTTATATGCACTCTACTGTACTTTATATTATTCACAAGCATTTGATCAGTAGGTGTTGATGTAAGTCCACTCTCTGGACCTGTTGTCACATTTGGGCATTTGGTTGGTTTTACAGTTAAGTATATGGCATCTGAGACTGCAAAATGTAATGAGTTATTTACACCAGCATAGTTACAAACACTATTATCACCCCAAAGACGGTAAGACAGAGTTAACACATAAACACCATTGTCCTTTGGTGTGGCTCTGTTTATAACAAGAAACCCATTTTTCTGTTTTTAGTCCATGTAGCTTTGCTGTGATCCAGTCTTGAGCTCTGAGGCACAGCTAGACCAGCTGTTAAGTATGTCCGCACACCAGTTTGTAGAAAAGTCGGTGTTCATATTGCTGGCTGTTGGATGGCTGATTGGCAGATACATTGGCCAGGGGTGCATTAGATTGTGCATTCAGTCCTTTTAATGGAGCAGCCACACACACTGGCATGGCGTTTGTGTTGTAGTAGTTGATTACACCCTGGCACACAAATTAACAGTCCATAAAAAGTAATAGTTTACAATAAACCACTAAAAACACAGTACATAGTAAAGCAATAGGTTTGCATAAAGTATCAGCCATGTCTGGAACAAACAGTAGTGAAGAAAATGGATGTCTTGCTTGAAGATCAATTGAAGAAGAATCTTCTTGCTGAAGTTAGGGGATTGCCCCTACCCCAGACTTAACTTTATAGTAAGTAGAAACAATAAGCTTGATTGCAGAGTTTAAACTGACTGGACCTTTTTCAGTTGCTTTAAAGTTTCACAAATAGATGTAATTTTGCTAAAACATTACACTTGCAGAGGTAATAATGACTTGATTTATGCAATAGTCCTTATGTGGAACCAATTAGACACAAAGATAGTGATGACATCAAACCTGTGGCAGTTGTTTTTTAGGAAAAAGATGAAGGTCTTGGCAACCTAGATGAAAGTATTACTGTTGTTGAGCAGTGGAGTTTTTATGTGTGCCACACCGTGGAAACCTGCAAACTTGCAAAGTGTTAGAAACTGAGTTAACAATGACTTTTTGTTTTGTAAAGAGTGGTGTGACAGAGCCTAAGTTTTGGCAAATGAAAAGAGAAAAAAAATAAAAATGATATGTCAACCGCACACCTAGGGGGTGCAGGTCGAAGTTTAATATACCATTTGACCATCTGTAAATCCATGACAATGTTACGATTATACCTTGCTTTTAAATCACAGAAACGGTTAGAGAATGATGAACATAATTTTTTTTAACTAAGATCTGGGTTATAAAATCTTGTAATGTTACAATAATACACTTTAAACATATAGTTTATAGCAATATGCCTGTTACACTATGTAATATTGGGACGAATACATATATTGTTGGCCTATGCCAACTTAATAATAGTGCCTATTGCACCTGTGACAAATGAAAGGATCTATTATGGAATCTTGAAGCATAGGTTTTTTAAGAAGAATCTTAATTTTGCATATTATAATTGTTAAGATTTAAAATGACAAAACCTGCATAGAGTGCACTTATTTTTCAGGGGCACCTGTGAGTAACAAGACAAACGGAGCATTAATTTGTCTGAGGTTTTGCTTTGGAATATATTGTAGGGGTGGGTCAGCAATGCTGGTCCCAGTATTTAGGTTTGGTTCTAAGCATTAAAAACATTTATACATATGGAGCACTTTTCTGAATACACACATGATATAGTGTAGCAAGATGTATATCAAAACATTATAACATAAATGTGAAACATAAGCATTTTTGCAATAGAACAATTTCAGTATTGAACACAATGCATCTTGCAACCTTTGTGGACATTAGACTGGAAGGAAGGAACGGTAGCTTACCCCTTCCCCCCGAGCTTCTACTGGCGGAAGAGATAGCTCAACCACTGTAAAACAAGATTATTTCCATAGGATAAAAGAAGCCATGCATCCCTGGGTTCCCTTATCCTAAGCATGACAAAATGTCAGCTGAGTTTATAAAAGATCCGGATTGATGGTAATACCGTACGTACGTATTTTTTAGAATGCATTTAAAAAAACTGATTACACCATGGTCACACATAAAAACAAAAGCCATTGTTTTTTAATTGTAGATGGTAAACTCTCAAAAACAGCTGTAATAGTCTTTTTTTATAAAGTGTACTGTATACATATATAAAAAAGTAAAAAAGTATGGGGAGGTGATGAATAATTCTCCCCGTCCAGCTGGACTGCCTTGCATAGTATAGGAATCACGTGATATTATTCAGAAACAAAGAAGTTTTGCTTACAGTTAAATTGCATGGTTCACTCTTGGTGTGCTTTCATAAAAAGACACATTTTGTGACATATCAAGTCTGAACTGGTAGTTGAAACACAAGAAGGTCAAATAAAATGCAAAAGGTCGCACAGTGTGCATGCAAGAGTCGCTCAAACCCAGTTATTTTTGTAGTGTCCTTGAACACTACTGATATTAAAATATCTTTAAATAATAACAGAGCATGAAATGAAACTGCTGGCCAAGACAGTATCCACACATATACATACACAACAAGAAATACTTAACATAAAATAAGACCGACATTATTTGACACCAGTTTGCTGAGGTAATGCCCATAGTGTTATTAGAAAACTGTACGTGTTTTAAATATATGATGCTGAAAATATTACAGCCACAGGCATTTAGAATCAGGGTTGTCCCTTCCCCCATCAAATGTAAAGTGGGTTTTTCTCCCGGAATGTTGCTGTATGGTAGCAACATTGTTTTTAATGTTGCAGCTTAAGGTATTAATGCACTGCATAGAAAGGCAGTATGTTCAGACTTCTTGGCTAATGTTACATTGCACAGGAAATGAAAACAACTTTTTATGTAATTAACTTAAACATTTTTTATCCAAGGACACTTGAATACCATATTTAAAAGTATGCCAACATCATTTTTAATGAGAATCTTTTGTCCTTCAGAAACGCTAGGGTTACTGATAACATTATTAATCATGCCAAACAACTCCGGGTGGTTTGTTTGGTTATAGTAACAATCACAGAAGAACAAGTGGCTAGTCTTTGCTCTAGTCCACCCCACAGCATACTGAGAGTATTTAGAATCAAACTCTTTAACATTAGAAGAGGCAAGGTCTTTGGGCATTAAGTTAATATGCCTTGCCAATACCGCTGGCTAAGCGCAAGTTTGCCATATCTGACTTTTACTCCTACATTTTAACTGCTCAGATACAAGATTGTACGCTGTAAAGTGCTTGTTTTAAATTTTAAGACATTTACATCTTACAAACGTGCTATTTATTAACAGAAGCTGTGTTATAGTTTATATTGCAATCAATAAAGAAATTATCCTATCTAAAGACAAAGGTCTCCCTGTACCTTTACTAACTGTAACTTTAGTTGTTGGTTTTTCTCTTGCAGGGATTTTGGCTCTTGACTTATTTACATTTTTAAACTAACTATTTTTGACTGTAGCTGGATTATTACATCATGGTGCTCATGCAGCTTTGTTTTTTTTTTTTTTTAAAGTCTCATGTGTTAACCAATTACCACCTGGCTATATTATCACAGACTTTGTACAGTATTTTCTAGTTTCTCTTTTTTTTATTTTTTTATTAAAATACTGCTGTGCCTGTTGATCATGGTTTGTATGCTCCACCCTTTAGGTGTTTCCCTAAGAAACAACCTATTAATGTTTTTATACTCATTTTTCATCTTTGTGCCTGCCTAGCCTTCACTGCCGGGTCCACCTGTGCACTGGTGCCCCAGTCCATCTGGCTATGTCTTATGGCTCCCCTGTGAGGTCCAGCTTGCAAGTCCCAGCACCTTCACTTACCTACTCTGCCCCATGAGCTCCTACAGAGTTAAGCATTACTTTTATTTAAAGAAATTGGAAAGCATACATCACCTGATCAGCAAGTGGCTAAAACTGTCTGTGTGCACTTTTTTCTGTCGCTTTAAGCCATCAGCACCACGTCTCCGAGTGTCGTCACCTTCTTATTGGGGCCCGCAGACTAACCAACCAGTAGTTAGGCAGCCTCCTCAGCATGCAGCACCAGCGATCCGAGTCTTTAAGGCACCAGTTGTAGCATTGTGTAAAAAAATTATAGTTAGTAAATTATCCATTACAGATACTTAGAAAGGAGATGAATGAGATGAGGCTGATGGCGGAAGAATTTAATGATTATAATAATAATCACAGTGAGAGATTACAAGTGGTACATTCTTCATTCTTCAAACTAACAGTGTAGGCTGGCTTGCTTATGTAGTGGAAGACAGCATCATCATTTTCTATGGTTGTCTATGATTGGTTCAAAACAAGTACAAACATCAACTTAAAAGGCAATTTTCTTTTTAGTATATGTATGAGCTCATCTATTGGTCAGCACACATGTCTAGATAAGTGTACATTCTATTATTATATATGGCTAGTAACAACTGTCACTATCAGTTACCAAGGTCTAGGAGGGAGAAATAGGTTTGGACTTAAGAATGTGCATACAAGCATTTTGGTCTGTCCTGATAATGACAAACACTAAAGATAGTCAAAGGATAATTTGAACACTATCCTATGTTTCTGCTTTGCAAACACATAAGACATCTGTTTGCTATTACTCACATGGTCAGCACAAATATCAAAAGGCACCTTAATATTGCAACTTGTGGTTTAGTTTGTCTTGTGGCTTTACAAGTTTTATATGATCCAGCTTCATTGGTCAATATTTGTTACACAAATACATGGGGTGGGATATTCAAAAGGGTTGCGCCATGCGTAATAGGGTTACGCATGCGCAAGTCCGAATTTGTGCCATTCTGCGATATTCAGCAGGAGGCAGTTGCGCCACTGAAAACAGGCTGAGCAACAGTGCAATGCAAATGAAGGAATGCGCAACCGAAGGGGGTGGACCCATGTATAAACAGCGCAATGTGATATTCAAAGACTTGTGCAATGCGCAACAGCGGATGAGCTGGAAGGTGCACCATGCCGGAAATGAGCCAAAATAAAAAAGCTCAAGAACGCTACAGGGAAGCCACATGAGGCAGGGAGAAACCGAGTGCGACAGTAAAAGAGTGCAGGTCAGGGAGTGCACAGGAGAGGAGAGGGACAAGGGAGGGTGTGTTGGGCCACAGACTGCAGGGCCAGTAGGTGTACCCGGTGCAGTGGAGGTAGCAGGCAGGACAGCGGGGTAGCACAGCAAGAACAGCGGGGGGAACACAAGCCAGGGACATGGACAGTGCCAGCTTCCACATGGGGGCTGTAATGATGGGGTGAAAAGGCATGCTGCAGGGGGCGTGGCCACGGAAGGGCCCGTCGGTGGTATGCCCCCCAACAGGCAGTACCATGCCCGCATCAGCTTTGAGCTGTATTCAGACGTAGAGATTGTGGGCCGGTACCGCCTGAACAGGGCAATACTGAGGCGGCTCTGTGAGCTGTGCAGTGATGTGATGCAGGCACCCTCATGGCCAGTCACGCTCTGTCAGTGGAGACAAAGGTAACAGCCTGCATGTGCCTGCTCACCACGGGTACCTTCCAGAGGCCGACAGGGGACACCACAGACATAACACAGTCAGCCACGTCATGCATCCTCACCCAATTCCTCAACGCACTGCTGCCACATGCTGTGGAGTACATCCATTTCCCCAGCACCGTGGCAGAGCGTACAGCAAACATGCAGGAGTTCCACAGGGTAGCATGTATGCCTGGCGTGCTAGGGGCCATAGACTTCACCCATGTGGCTATTCGCATGCCACCTGGCCCCGATAGGGCCGCATACAGGAACAGGAAGGGCTTTTCCAGTGTCAACTGCCAGGTGGTGTGTGATGTCAGTGGGCGCATAATCAATGTCTGTGCCACACACCCTGGTGGAGCACATGATGCCTTCATATGGTATCAGTCCGCACTGTGCCATTGATTCGAGAGTGGGGACATCCCCACAAGCCATCTAGTGGGTGAGTACGCATGTAGAAATTGCAAACCTGGGGCAAGGGTGGGAATGCCACAGGTGCCATGGTAGTGGCACACAGGGACATGGGCAATATGGACCTGAACATGATACTTATCTCCACACAGGTGACAGCAGATACCCACTCCATCCCTGGCTGCTCACACCATACCTGCGCCTCATGACCCCATCGCAGCAACGCTATAATGAGGCACATGCCACCACACACAACATCATCGAGCTGGTGTTTGGGATGCTTAAGGCATGCCTCCAATGCCTAGACACCTCCGGTGGTGCCCTACAGTACAGCCCCTCAAAGGCCTGTGGGATATTCCTGGCCTGTTGTATCCTGCACAACATGGCCAAAGACTGTGGGATAGCCAATCAGGTCGAGGAGGGGGACAGCGATGGGGACACCAGCAATGCCGGTGATGATGGTGTGCAGGTGGTTCATGTGTTGGCGTGTTGGGAAGGGCACCCACCAGTGTACTGCCCACCGTGACACACATGGCACACAGGGCAGCACCAGACAGGGCCCGCACTGGGGGACAGGTCAGTCACGTTGCACTGTGCCACAGCCACCTCAGATGCGTTGGCGGCCCTGCTGTGACCCAGCAACACTGGCAGGCTGAGCATGGGCCATATGGGGTAGCACGATCGAGCACCACGGGTCCACTGCCGATCCGACCTTGTCCGCTGGGGTCTGCAGCTTGCCAAACATACCTGCACCAGGGTACTCGGGATGGCCACATCAGAACCCAGCATCGACAGGCTGGGTGTTGCATGATGCGGGGCAGGGGTGGAGGCGTACTGTGTGGGTGTGAGGTACAGGGGCACCTGACCGTGTGCCCAATGCAGCCACGACAGCGACCAATGCCTGGGTCTGCCTGTCAATGGCGGCGGTCACATCCATCTGCATTTGGACCATCTCTGCATGGATCAAAGCAATGTCCCTGCTGTGCCACTCCACAGCCACGCACAGTGCCTCCATGGATGTTGCAACCCACCCCTGCTGCTGTACTGATTGCCGCAGCAGGCGGGTGTGCTCATCAAATGGGTCCTGTGCCACATCGGCATCCTGTCCTCCAGGGTATGGAAGGTCCTGATGCTCAACACCCCTTGAGCGTGGGCGCTGTTCACCAGGACCAGGTATGGGCATATCAACGGGCGGTGTGCATGTGCCACCGCTGGACCCTGTACCCCCAGACCTGGTGGGTGACTGCTGCTGCTGCCCTTCCAACTGCTGTGCCCCAGGGACCGCTCATTCCACTGCTGTGGCTGCAACAGTGCCAGAGACCTGCACAGCCACTGGTGCTGCCCCACCAGTGCTGACAGGCACAGCCTGGGACTGTGCTGACATGCTGGCACACATGTTGGAACCAGCTAGGTCGAGGGGCACATGCTGGCCTGCTGTGTGTCCGTCATGGGACACACACGTGTCACTGCCCATTGCAGTCCTTGCATCACCAATGGTGCAGATATGTGCAACAGCCACAGTCACAGCGTGCTGGCATGCTTGCATGCCAGACTGCTGAGACCCAGGCTGTGCACCCCCCACACCTGACTCACTGACAACAGAGGTGGCAGCCAGGCATGCATGCCGGTGCAGTGCATGCTGGCTGGCGACAGAGGTGGATGGACCCTCCTCCAACTCTGGCAGGTCTTCCTCACTGCATGGTCCCACCACCACCGTCCCCTGCAGACGAACGGGATCTGTAACAGAAAGTGAGGACAGGTTAGTGCATGTGATCAACCTTCCCCCCCCAAACACCACCACCATGGCATACCATGCAGTAATGGGCTTCCACCTGTCTGGAATCCACCTCCTGGTATGCCCTCTATAGCACTCCACTGCATTGATGCAGCCAGTCAGTCCTCAGCTGGGGTCAGCTCCGCCACCGCTGGCTGGCCCCCGCCTGTGCCAGGGCGTGCCGCCCTGAGGGCTGCCACCTTCCCCTTCACCCTTCTGCGGTCTGTCCCCAACTTCTTTTTGCATTCCTGCACGGAGCGCTGGTAGCTTCCGTGCAGGTTCACTGCCCAAGCTACCCACTCCCATGCAGCTGCACAGGCCTGAGGGGTGCCCCGCCATCTACTCAGTAGTGGCACCTCTTCCAGATAAGCCTGGAAGAGGGCCTCTGTCTCTGCCTTGGTGAAGTTGGGCCTCTTCCTTCGCCCACCATCCTCACCCTCACCTTGGCTCTGCTCGGTCATGTCGGTCTGTATGGGTGGAAGTGGACACCTGTCACTGTGCAGTCTACAGTATTATCCTATGACCATTGGCCGGAACATCACACAGCATGCAACTCACCCCTCACCTGCAGTAACCTAATCTGGCCAAGCGCAGCCCAGTATCCAGCGTGCGCAGCGACATGCATGCAAATTAGGAGTGGCTCAACTTTAATGACATGCAAATCACGCTACTGCGCCGTTGAATGGCTGATCAGATGATTTGCATGTGTCGGCTGAATATCGCGCAGTTGCGCTTTGTGCAATACAGTTGAGCCGGCTGAGCCAATGGCACATTTCTGTGACTGTATAGTACACCGCATTGCACATGCCCAGGTAGCTTACGCAGGCATCTGCCGCGCTGATGATGTGCTGTGCACGATCAGCAATTCAGGACACGGCCACCATTGTGCCAGTGGCGCTACAGCGCTGGGCACCAAATGGCGCTGTGGCACAACTGCGCAATAGTCCACTGTGGCACTGTCACGCAGGTGACTGTTCGCGCAGGATGTGTAGACGTCCAATGGCGCTGTGTGTGGCCTTGCGCCACTGACCCCTGACCTTGTGCCTGACCTTTGCCCCCTGGCACTGTACGTCACAGCTCTATCGCGCTGTTCGGTGACAGCGCGATAGGGAATGGCAGCGCTGTACCGACAGCGCGATAGGGAATGGCTGCGATGTACTAGCAGCACTTGCGATGGGGTTTGCCGCTGCAGCGGTGCCATATTGTCTACTATAGCATTAGAGATGGCACGCGGGAGTAGCCCCTCGATGGGATGCCCTTGAGCTGGCCAACCTTGTGGCCACTGTGGAGCCACACTATGGCCCACTGTTTGGTGAGGTGCCACTGGACAGGGCCAGGACCCAGGTCTGGGAAGAGGTGGCCACTGACCTGGAGGTGGCCACTGGCCACAGGAGAATGGCCAAACAGTGCAGGCACCGGTATGGGGACCTGAGATGGAGGGAGCCAGAGCTACTGGCACGTCTGCGGTCGCATGCCAGGAGGAGCGTGGTGCCTGGTCCTGGTGGGTGATACGTCGACACACTTGTATGGTCCCTATGGGTAACACTGTCTCATGTGTCCAGCACATAGGGGAGGGATGGTCTAGGGTTGGCTGTGGCGGTGTTTACAGGGTATGGGATGGGTGGGTCTGGCTGGGTGGGTGGGCACACACATTGGGGAAGAGGAATATGCTTTGGGTTTGTACTGATGTGTTTCTCTCCTTTTGTCTCCCACAGGCGTGGCGAGTGGAGGAGGAATTTAGAGCAGCAGCAGAGGGTGGGGGACGCTGCACGGGGGCATGTCGGGGACCAACCCCAATGCCAGCAGCATCCCAATGAGGGTGAGTGCCATGACACCATGATTGCTATTGCAGGCTGTGTGACAGGGTGGGAGGCAGGGCATGGCCACCATCCATGGACACCACTGCCATGCACGCAACATGTGACAGTCAGCACTGTCCAGTGGCACTGCATGTCTGGGAGTTTGTCAATGGTGGTCCATGGGTGCACTGGGCACATGGCTGTGGCACTGCCTGCTCACCGCATAGCCATGTTACTGTACGGCTTTGGTTGTGCTGTGCTGGACATGGGTGGTGGGTGTGTGCAGTGGTACACATGGCTGTTGCTGCCTGGTTGGGCATGTCTTGTGGACACGGTCACTGTGGGTGGGCGCACACCATCACAGGAGCGTGGCACATGGCTGTCTGCCATGCATAATGGGTGGGCTGCAGGAGGATGGACAGTCATACCCATTGACTCTGATCCCTTGTCCTAGGTGTGCGGATACTCCTGTGAATGCAGCTGTCCATCCAGGACCTTGTGCGGGTGGCGCAAGAGTCCCTTGCCATCCTGCGGGATCTGCAGCAGCATGACATGAGGAGGAGGAGGTGACCCAGGCAACAGCCCCAGGCAGCAGAGGACCAGGCTGGCCACCAGTGAAGAGAGACAACCTCTCCCCTTTGACCAACCCTCACACCCCGCCTTCCCTCTCCTATATGTTTACCCCTGCCCCTTACCCACCCCACCTTGTTCCTGTCCCTCCACCCCATGTTTGTACATAATTGTAAATAGTTGTTGTTGTTATATTTTTTGAATACAGTTATTTTGATATGAATACTGTGGTGGTCTCTGATTTGCAGCTGGCTATAGGTGCTCAGTTGCAGTGGTGTGCATGGCATCTGGGGTGGTTCAGTCATGGGTATGTGTGTGTGTGCGTGGGGAAGTGTCTCTGATGTGGGAGTGGCTATCTGTCAGTATTTGTGGTGTGTATGTTGTTCTCTGTGCATTGCATTACTGTGTGCAGTGGTCCATGGTGCCTGCTCTGTGTCCATTGTGCCCCTGTCAACCCATCCTTGGCCTGTGCAGCTGACACCCTTGCATGTCTGTGGCCTGCAAGGTCTGCTGCCTTGTCAGTGGTGACTGTCCCTGCAGGTCATCCACTGTGACCGTCACAATGCTGGGTTGCCTCCTGTCAATGGTGTGGTGCATGTTTGCCTCGGGTGACACTATGGCCTCTAAGTTGCTGTCCCACTTCCATGCTGTGGCCTTGTGTATTGCAGGGGCTGTGCACCACTGTTTGTGACTCTTGACCAGACATATGCTGGTGGCGTACAGGGCCACAGTTCATGCACAGGGTGGTGTCACCCTGTGCCATGAGGGACTGCAGGCTGTGTGTGCACAGTTTTCATGGCCCACACTGGGGCTTGGTTGCCACACTACTGCATCCCCTGTGTTAGTGTCCCCATGGGTATGGGTGTGTGTTTTCCCTGCACTGTGTTGCATCAGTGTGCTGCATGCTTCCACACACCACTGTGGGTGTCTGTGCTGGCTGCTGGCTCATGGTGGGTCTGGCTTGTATGGTTCTGTGGTACACGAGGTTGCAGTGTGGCAGTGGGGGGTGGTGGTGGTATGCATGGGTATTCCCGCAGTGGTGGTCACTGCTCATGGGGGATGTCTTGGGGTCATGGTGCAGGGTGTGCTGTGCATGGGGGGGGTGCTGCTGTACCATGGGGCGGTCCGCCCTCCTTGTTTGGCAGTCTCAGCTTGCCGGTGGGTGTGCTGGGGCACCTTGGCCCAGTTGTGCTTTGTTTGCTTGTCCCCATGGCCCGGTGACTGTTCCATCCCTCCCCCAGTTATGCTGTGCTTGGGGTGTGGGGGTACATTGTTGGTTCTGCAGTGTGTCCCTGTGCCCATCTGTGGCATGGGTGGTGGGCCCTGCCTACCTCCCTGGTTATGCAGTTCCATTGCTCTGCTGCTGGGGGCTCCCTGCTTGTGCTATGGCACCTCTGGGCTGCTCAGCTGGGCAGCCTTGTGCGCCATAAGCATCGTCTGCTCAGCTTCCCTTCCTGGTTGCGCTATAGCGCAGGTTGTGCGATATTCAGATGCTGGTTTGTTGCGCAATTTGGCTTGCTCCATGTTTGAATATCGCGTCTATGACACATGTGCGCAATTGACTTGTGCTTGCTCCTGCTGTTGTGCACTTTTTGGGCGCAGTTTGAATATCCGGCCCATTATGTTTTAGACCAAAATGAGGTTTGCCTGAAATATTGGGACAAACTTCTTTATCCCTTGTTACAAGAAGTAACTGTTTAATATCTCTGCTTTTGCCCCATCTTCCACCACTATGCTTTCCCCCTTCTTCAGTCTAACTACGTCATCCTTTTTGTCCCTTTTTTCTTTAA
This sequence comes from Neoceratodus forsteri, assembly GCA_016271365.2. Classification (NCBI taxonomy): domain Eukaryota; kingdom Metazoa; phylum Chordata; order Ceratodontiformes; family Ceratodontidae; genus Neoceratodus; species Neoceratodus forsteri. The sequence goes on from CM057455.1 coordinate 299,676,429, forward strand.
TCTAGCGAAAGAAGGTCTTATCCCCCTTTTTTATCCCTTCCGCTATCTGGAGCTCCTTCTTTGCTTTTGCCTGTAATTCCTCCCTTTTGCTAGTTTAGCCGGCCTTTGGTACTCATCCTCATCCTCTTCCCTCGCTGTCCTTCTACTTTTCCTATATGCAGCCCTTTTATCTTTCACTACCTTAGCCACCTCCCTGCTATACTAGCTAGCTGTTCTAGTTCCTGCCATGTTTCTCCTCTTCTTTATGCAGCTGTTTGTAGCCTTCTGAATGGCCCCTCTGATCTCGTCCCATATTTCCTCAACACCCAAGCCATCCTCTAAGTTCCCTAGGTCTTCTTTAATCATTTCCCTCATTCCCTTAAAATTTGCTGTTCTGAGTCGGAATGGAAAAAATGAGTATGACTGTATTTTACTTATTTATGGTTGCATTAATCTGTTTTGAAATGTGATTGTGCAAGTGCAGTGATATTTTTGAATAGCGTTTTTAAAAATAAACTTGATTTGATTTGGTCTTTCCAGATTTTAAATAAACAAAACAAAACAACTTTAGAGTTATCTTGTTTGCAAACTAGGACCACCCTAGCCGCCTTCCACATGTCTGAAACAACCCCAGAGAGTAGGGAAATATTGAATATATGGTCTATAGAGGGGGCTAGAAGAGGAGCCCCTAGGCAAATAAGCTTGGACTCCATATTATCAAAGCCAGCACTGGTAAATGGAGAGACAGCATCTTGGAACTTGGCTGTTTCCTTTACTGAAACTTTTTGCAAGTAGAATGGTGGATGTTGGGAGGGAGGATTGAAGGGAGACGTGGATGGGCAGTGTGGAGTGGCACTAGTGAAATAGGAGGTAAGAGAAGACAAATCAGAGAATTGCCTGTTAAATACATTGGCAATTGTAAGGGTCCTGGTAAGCAAGTAAGGATAGAAGGGGAATTATTCATGGTCAGAAAACAATAAATAAAAAAAACACTGAATATTCAAACTACGAGTAGCACGTAATTTTTTTAAAATTTGTTTATATTTATAAGGAAGGGAAAACACTGGAAATTAACATAATTTCTTCTTTTTACATCCAAGGGAGTCTTATTTTAAGGGCCTAGTTGGAGGTTTTTAGTGAGCAACACAGCCACATTTGTGACAGCAATCAGGGATGAGTGAAATGGCAAATGAATCTCCTTGTAAGCTGCCCAGCTTGAGAAACAAACTATGTATAGAATAATGTATGGTGATCACTATGTCACAAGATTTTTTACACCTCAAGGTGTGTGATACTACATAAACCATGGGAGCAAAGATTGAGTGGTTCATCAAAGTATCACGCACGGGGAAGGGGAATCAAAACTAGCACTGATTTCCATTACTTTACATTTTTATTTATTTATTATGCATCTCAGAATTACAACCCTTTGAGTCAAAGACTTGTTTCCAAAGGCTCCATGTCAGTTCCAGTGGATTCAACACATAGACAGCAACACAAATGCAATATGATAGACAGGAGGTTACAGAAGTTTTTTGTTTCATTCCAAACGGCGTATAGCAAATAGTATTCATATATTTGCAGGTGTCAGAACAAACAACATAGAATATAATAACTGGGGAGTATATTTTTCCATAGGCAAACCCGGTTATAATTTCCCCTTATAACCTGCGGGTTATAACGGCGAACATGCACCTGGTTTCTCTCACTACACACATGCCCAAGCCTCCAATCCTCACACTGAGCTCTCTACTTCACCACCAGTAGCACTCATCGGCAGTAGGTAAATAAATTAAAAAAAACCTTGCCTCTCACATTAATACCCACAAATCCTGGTGCTCCTTGATTAAAACTTTCTTTTAAAAAGGAAAACAAACAAAAAACCCATGAAAGTTTTCAGCAGGGGGTGGATCATGCCTCAGCCCAACCAGACCGTGGCTGAACACTGAAGTAGTTGTATTTTTATGTAGTCTTGCACATGCACAAGCAACATTTTGCGGTAGGAGAAATGCAGAGGTGTTTCAGTGTTGGTGAATGCAGGGCACACTTTAGAAGGTGCATCCCTCATTCTCCAGTGAGCCAGCATGCTGGTGCTGACACAAGTTTGCAAAGTGCCACCAACTTGAAAGAAATGTGCCGCTGCAATCCAAGACAATATTCCTGCTGTTTTCTCCCTACCTGAAGTCAAGGAGCACTCCTTGTGATATCACAGTTACTCCCACAGCAATAGATTGTGATGTCACAACAGAGGATTATGACTTGAAGCAGGGAGTAAGCTATAAAGGCAAATGGACTCCAAGGAAACACTAATGGATAAAGATCATATATTCATGCACATTTCTTTAGTAATTAATAATGGGGAGGAGAAAATTAAAAAATATAAATGGAATACAGGCAGAATTGTACCTAATTATTATGTTTTTAAAGTTTTCTTTGAGGCATCAGCAGCTGTTTAACCAATTGTTTTAACACTTTTCGGCTTTTAGAGTTGTGGTCTAATAACTGCACGGGTCTGGACAGCCAATTTTATTTTCTGACCCATTTTATTACTTGATGTAATTTATGTTAGATTACATTGGTTCCTGCAATATCCTACAAGATATCACTGTTGTAACTGTGTTAGTGCACTTTATTCTGAGAGCAGCACTGTACTTCACGGACAAAAAAGCAAAAACAAAAAAAACAACTAAATCTCGCTACAAAACAATCTGAAAGTGGAATAAAACACTCAGTCCCAGATATTCAAAGTTTAGCACCTGGCGCAAATCCTTAGTGCTGGAATAGTGCTGGATTTGCTTCAGACTGCAATATTCAAATGCCCTAATTGTGCCGGCGCTGTGTGGTAGCGCCAACGCTAAAAGATAATGGGATGCAGGGGTGGGGGTTAGGGGAGTGGCCAGGAATGCCGGCTGCATGGCATATTCAAAAATACAGGGCCATGCTACAGGCAGTAGAATGACCTGTAGCCCGGAGCTAAATACTGCCGGCAGAAAGCTGCGGTGTAATGCGCAGTGCCCCTACCGGCATGATCCCCGACCCCAGGTAGCCGCTCGCATACTCCAATTCCCTGGTAGTCCAGTGGTCCCCCCAGCATGATTTCTGACCCCTGGTAGCTACACAGATGATCATTTTCCCTTGTAGTCTAGTGAGCCCCCAAACCCCCAGCATGGTTCCTGACCCCGGTAGCCCAGCAAATGATCATTTTCCCTGGTAGTCTAGTAGTCCCCCACACCCCCGGCATGATCCCCGACTCCACAGCACTGAAATACCTGGTGATCTAGTCGTCCCCCACCCGGCAGTGATGGCTTCCGTTATCAGTGCTGTGGTGTCGGGATCATGTCAGGGGTGGGAGGACACTAGACTACCTGAAAATGATCATTGCATGGACTACGGGGTCGGGAATCTTGCTGGGGGTGGGGAACCACTAGACCACCATGGGAAATTAATTACTTGAGCGGCTATAGGTGTCGGAGATCGTGATGGAGGGGGAAGACACTAGCCTGCCAGGGTGCATACCTCCCAACTGTCCCTGATTACGAGGGATGTCCCTCATCTTACCCCTTGAAACAGCCCTGTCCCTCATCTGTCCCTCATGGAAAAGGTGCTGCCCACACAGAGAATGTGCAGTACAGTCAGGATTTCAAGCAGACGTTCATAATATTCTAGGATGCAAAATCAATAATAAACATTTTTCGAGTAAACACAATGGTTTCCACAGTGTTCTGAGTTTGTAACTCCACGTGTAAGGATATGTCCCTCATTCTGGGGATCTGTGTCCCTCATTGTCCCTCATTTTGAGTGTCCAAATATGTCCATGTCCCTCTTTTCAGTGACAAAAGGTTGAGGGGTATACCATGGTATGTAACAGGCACACATGGGAACAGGGACCACGATGGCAGAGGACTGCCCGGACCAGCCAGTCTGCCCTGTTCCCTATCTAACGGTTATGCTGCATATCTTAGTGGACCTACAGCCTATGGCCTCCCACTCCCACCAGGTTTGTCGTATGTCTGTCCCATGCATTGAGTCCCCCCACTGTGTTTCACCCACTGTTGCATTGGGGTACCTATGTTGTTGGGGAGGGGCATCCTCCAGGGCATGCATAGCTACAGGCAGTGTGTCTGTGTTTAGCTATCAATCTGTATATATATATATATATATATATATATATATACACACATACCATATACAGGTCCTGCTTGCCCAGATGTGTAGTCTGCACTGACTGTGCCTGCCAGCACACAGTTTCCTGCTGCTTCCAGCCTGTACTTCCATTCCGACCAACAGGGGATGCTGTGGGCATGCCTTGGCCTGCAGTGTCCAGCCTGTACTGCCATTCTGACCAAAAGATGGAGCTGTGTGCACCATGCAGTAGCACCGGGCAAACTGTATGGTAATGTATGCTAATCAGCAGTTATTGAGATGCAAATGTGACTGTTTGCCCACAGAGTACCTTTTTTCTTCCCTTTCAGGAGAGACAAATGGGAAGACAGCTATAGCTCCCCTGCTCCAATTCCCACCTTTTTTACTTTTCTTTTTCGCTGCTGTCTGCATCATCGGGTGGTTTGTTGAGGATCCCTCCCCTCCTCTCCCCCAGCCCACATTTGCTGGCGATTCTCTCCCTGGGCATCAGATGCTGCTGTATTGAGGGATTACAAATGAGAAGCGACCCTCCCCTCTTTCCTTCGAATACCCCCTCCCTAACCCTCCTCTTCCCCCTTCCTGGGCTATACTCTCTCCTATACCCAAGCTCTCCCTTCCCCTTGACCCCTATCTTTTTCCCTGATGCAGATGCTCCTCGCTGATTAAAATACTATAGCTGGGGACTGAGCTCTAACCCGCTATTCTCCCTACACTTCCCTTATAGGTGACTAGTCACCATGGCTGAGTAATCTCCCCATTATTTGGGGAGTATTACTCTCGTGTGTAAATCTGATCTCCCTCAAGAATTTGTTAATTGCCTGTTACTAATTTGGTTATTTAGTAGTTACCTGTTCTACATTAGGGCACTCCTATCTGTGGATTGGCATGCCCCATAAAAATTGTTGTAGTTTGCTGGTTTACTTTTAAGGTTACCACCTACTCGTTTTTTGACCGAAAGGATTCGGTTTTCTAGGTCCAGATTCGGTCCTCCTGTTTTCACCATTGCAAATTCAGTTTTTATGGTTGGTCAAGCAGCACCTGTGAGATTCCCTACTAACTGTTTAATTTTCTTCTCCTCTGACTGTAAGCAAGTGTCTGACATTTTAGTGTGCTTGCTTGCTGTAGTGCATGCTAATCAGGAAGTGCCTTCAAGAGCAGGGCACTTAAAGAGCCAAATGTGTCCCTGTCTGCCCAGTTGTCATCTCTAACTTCACATCAGCAAATTGGAAGATTATTCATGGGAAGGGTAAACAATACCGCCTTAATTAATACCTTCATTTTTCTGAAACCAGACAGGCACCACATTAGGGTAGCTTTCTGTCCCAGTATGGACTGTACAATGTGTCTCAGAAATACCTGCTAATCCAGGTTTATTCAGAGGTAGTACTTTTTCAGTAATTTTGAATGCTCCCATACTTGTAAAACAGATTCGGTTAAATCCTTCACCATTTTACTTGCATGTTCAGATTACAAACAAATTCTGATGTCCTGCAGACCTTTGTTTGTATACCAGTCAGTCTGAGAGGTGTAAAGTAGGGCTATTAAGTCCATTAGCAGCAAATCAACCTAATCCTTTCCAGGCTGCATTGTGGGTATGGTCTTTGACTGCTGTGATAAGGAATACTATTATACCTTTAAATGCTCACCATTTTTATGTTTGCTTGCACACATGTGCAAGAAATATAGTGCCATCATCCGAGTTTTTGGAGGTGTGGCAGCCATCTTCCAATTCAGTCAGTGTGTTTGCAAGCACGGCCGCAGTTCTCCAATGAACGCTGCAGCTATCTATGACAGCAGTTGAAAATGCAGTGGCCGTACAGTTGAAAGGAGAGCTATGCTTCAGTGAGCAGCGATAGATACAGCGTGCTCATGTGCTTCCCCACACACACACACGCCCTGCGCCGCCGCATACGTGCTCATGCCTCCCCTCACGCACACACTGTATAGCCCCTGGGGGTGCCCAATCCCCCATCGGCTGTGCTGCACTCCTCCCCAACAGAGTTCCAGATGCCACACTGGAAGCCCACCCCAGCATGGCAACAGATCGTATGGCCGGCAGGGATGCTCAATCCCCGTCGGTTCCACTCTCCCCCCCAAGAGACTACAGAGTGCCACACTGGGAGCCCACCCCAGCATGGCAACAGATCATATGGCTGATGGGGGTGCCCAATCCTCCGTCGGCTCCACTGTCCCCCCCAAGAGACTACAGGGTGCCACGCTGGGACCCCACCCCAGTGTGGCAACAGATCGTATGGCCGATGGGGGTACCCAATCCTCCATCGGCTCCATGCCCCCCCAAACAGCCTTCCAGCTGGGAGCCCACCCCAGCATGGCAAAGTCCTGCATCGTCTAAGTAAAGAAAAAAAAGAAACCTGAAAGAAAAAAACCTTCCCTCACTGACTGTCCTGAACCAATCTCCCCACACCCGCACCCGCCCACTGCGCACCCTGCCTCCACACCCCTCCTCATCCCATACTTACCTCTGGAGCTCGGCGATGATCTTGATGGACTGGGAACACGTCTGCACTCTTCAAAGCCGACTGTGAACTGAGGAAATGCCCGTAAGCTGTATAATGTAATAAATAGGGTTTTTCAACTTTAGTGCATATCTCGGGCATTTTTGGAATTTTCACCAAATTTTCAACATTGGGGTTTTGGGACCCCCTCATGAATTCTGTCACTGTCATGGCATTAGTTGGCCCTGAAGAGGTGATTTCATGGTCACTATAGTGGAATCACCTTTGGGACCAATTTGTAAACTATATGTCAGTTCAGTGAAGGGCCCCCAAAACCCTATGTTGAAGTGGCAAAATTCCCAATGACTGTTTTGAATAGCATGCTGCGCTGTTCCTACGGACGCCGTAGTTTGAGAATTTTCAATATGTTCACTCCAGATTTTCAGCATTGCCATTTTACCATACCTCCTTATGAGCAGTAACGCTGTCATTTCTCACATTTGACCCAAAATGTGTGTCCATGCATGTAGCACACAATGGCGCAGTCAGTGTGTGAAATCAATGTTTGGGACATATTAAGAAAATCACAGTGACACTGTTCATGAGCAGAGGTGTTAAAATGGCTATGTTAAAAATCTGGTGAAAAAATTCCCCAAAATTACTGTTTTACGAGCATGCGTTGCGCTGTTCCTATGCACGCTGGTAAGTTCGTGAATTTTAATATTTTCACTCCAGATTTTCAACATTGCCATTTTACCTCACCTCCTTATGAGTAGTACAGCTGTCATTTTTCACATCTTGGCCAAAACGTGTTTCCACCCATGTAGCGTACAATGGTGCAGTCAGTGTGCGAAATCAATGTTCAGGACAGATTAAGAAAATCACAGTGACACTGTTCATGAGCAGAGGTGTTAAAATGGCTATGTTAAAAATTTTGTGAAATACGTCCATAAAATGATTGTGTTACGAGCGACCATTGCGCAGTTTCCATGCACCTAATAACTTCATGGTTTCTAATATTTTCAGTCCAGATTTTCACCACTGGCATTTTTCCACACCTCCTTATGAACAGTACAGCTGTTATTTTTCACACCCTGGCTGAAATGTGTTTCTGCACTTCCAGCACAGAAATGCATGGTCACTGGGGAAATCACTGTTCGGGACAGATTAAGAAAATCACAGTGACACTGTTCATGAGCAGAGGTTACAAAATCCCTGTGTTGACAATCTGCTGTAAAAAATCCCCAAACTAATTGCATTACAGGTGTGCGTTTCGCATTTTCTACACACTCACGTGACTTCACCAGTTTTTTTTAATATTTTCACTGCAGAATTTCAACATTGACATTTTTTGCACCTCCTCATGAACAGTACAGCTGTCATTTTTCACATGCTGTTCAAAATGTGTTTTCACACCTGTGGTGCCAAATGGCGTAGTCACTGTGCGAAATCAGCTTTCGGCTAACAAACTGATATTGCCACTGTTCATAAGGTGGGGGTCACAAAAAAACCATGTTGAAAATTTGGAGTGAAAATGCCAACGAACACCTGAGGCATTAGGGTTTCCGACCATAACACCCCAACCTGTAGAGATTGAGAGGCATCAGGGGTGTGACTTAGGATTCTCGCCTGTAATGCTCATACCATTCCACACCCTGCAGCCAATGAGAGGCATCAAGGTATGCCTTGGACTCTTCAGCCCCAAAGTTCACCCCATTCTCCTATACAGGACCTATCTCACCATATTTTCTGATGGAATGGGGTGATCATAAGGGCCAAAGACCCCAAGGCACACCGTGACACTTGTCAATCTCTACAGGGTAGGGTGTGGTGAAATGGCATGGCCGTTATGCCTGATGACCCAAAGGCACACTCCAATGCCTGTCAGTCTCTGCAGGGTGGTGGTGGGGTTGGCTTCAGTTCAATACTTCACTGCCATTCCTATTATGCAGCTCTCTAACTCCTGCACTACCAATGCCAATGCCAGCAAGCAAACATTCGGCATTGACAAATGCTTGTTTCTTTTAGGGTCTGTCCTATATTTAAGCAATAAGCCACAGCAGGTGTGGGTTATCGGGATTTACCATGGCTGGGTGGTTTGCCCACGGGAGTGTTGGCAACCGCCAGCCAGTAAATCCCTCTCGATAATCCACACCCCTGAGTGGCTTATTGCGATTATGCCATCAGTGAAATATTTAATTGATTTAAAAAATGCACCTTTTTAAAAAAAAAAAAACTATTAAGCTGTTTTTGTTACAAATAACCTTGCACAGTAAAAAAAGAAAAAAATAGTCCTGGCCAAGCTGGTATGAGGAGGACTGCGGAGTTTGAGTTTTGTACTACTGGTGAAGGTAACCTTCTCGTCGGCTTGGATTCGCAAGGTGTTGGCAGGCTGAGGGCCGGGAGACACAGGAGCAGTTTGTTGAAGTAAGTGCTCTGAGACCTGAGTGCTGCTTTGTGGTTCGGTTTCGGGAACAGACCGAGATATTTATTTAATTTTGCCTGGGGCAATCGGCTTGAATGATGCGTCTTACTTTTTTTTCGTAACTGGGAGGCATGAGCAAGGGTTGGGAGACCGGAAGCATACTTGTAGTGTAGCGAGAGATGGAATTTGGAGGAGCAAGCATTACGAACATTTTCAAATGGTTTGTCACATGTTTTTAGGCTGCAGTTTCTGTTGGAGAATGCGAGCATGTAATTAGTGTTTATGCCAGGCAGTTTTTTTAAATATTACGTGAGCTGTGGAGAGGCTGGGAGGGTGCCGTGCTGATTTGCGCTTAGCGGGCAAACAAGATGGCGGTCGGCCATCAGTGATTTTGGGGTCGGATGTTTTTTTTTTTAAACATGCGGCTGACTGGTACCTTTTGCGGTGATTATCAGAGGATTTACAACGGTGGTAAGGTGCCAGTCAGCCGTTCTGATTCGTTGTTGTCTAAGGTCCATGGTATAATTTAATATGTGTTACCCCTTTTGCTGTTAAATTAATAATCTAATATTTTATTTCATTTCTAACAATACTACACCTCTCTCTCCTCAGTAGTTATTGCTGTCAATTTTCATACTACCTGGATATTCCAGGCCTCTCAGATGAGCAGCACAGAATAATATGGCTAATGCCATGCTAAGCCACAGAAATGAGAAAAGGAAGAGAGAGAGCAGTAGCTGATGAGGTGACAGGAACACAATCTAGATTTGATGGCACTGCAAATTTAGGCAATTTATCAAACATTTCTCAAAACATTATTTTTTTTTACCAGAAGAGACACACTAAGCTAAAGCTTGTTTACAGGTGCAACCTGGGAGCACAAGGGAATTAAGTGATTTGTGTAAGGTCACACAGAATGCAACTTTGGGCTGTAGGATTCAAACCCTGGTCTTTATAATTGCAGCTCAGAGCTTTAAACCACTGCACTGTACTGCCTTCACGCTACATATCACATATCATGCTATCTGCTATGTATGACTAACATGGAAAAAAATAGGATATTTAACAGCATAGAATAGTTCCTATCACTTTTAAAAACTTCTCTGACATTACAAATAACTTTAGATTAGGAGCAATGAGAGGGACAGTAGCACATCTTAAAATGGCAGATGTTATTTGTAATTGCATCTCATCCACCATTACTGGTATGGTTTATTTATTTATTTGAAAGAGTTTTACCAGAAAAGGCCACCTGATCCAAAATAGCCGGTTGTCAGAGGTGTCCTTATAGTCACTCGATTTGCCAGCTAAGCTGTGTACACAGGATGGAAAGTCCCTTGAACCCCCTTCTCTAACCCCACCAATTAACACACACTGAAATTTAAAATATTTAAATCTAAATCAAACAAACCAAAAATAATAATTATGATGTAATTTAAAGTTGTACACAAAGTTATATCAGCAGCAATTCTGAATAAATCAAGCAAATCAGAGTCCAAGCGATGCCCTCATTAGTCATAAAAGGGGCGGGGTTAGGGGTGGAGTTTGGGGTTGTGGTTTAGTATTCGGTTTTCATCTCATCCAAAGGTGGCAACCCTATTTACCTTGCACTGCATTACTTGCTAACTGTTGTATCTTTTTCTTCTTTAGACTTATCCTAATATACCTCTCATTGGCCAGCATAAGCTATCTCTGGCTGGGGACATTTTATCTCCTCCCAGGCAACTCCCCTCTTTTACTTATTTTTCTCTACTTGTTCTGACTGACTGGGGTGAGTACATCTGATTTAGTTAATGCTTTGTAATAAGATGCAGAGCATGAAGGCAGTCATCAAGTATATTTCCTGGAATGTCAAAGGTTTGAACCATAGAGTTAAGCACGCAAAGGTTCTCCATCACCCACACTCCTTGCAGGCCGATGTAGCTCTATTACAGGAGGCTCATCTTACTGCAAGGACCATGCAGTGGTTAAAGAAGTCCTGGGTGGATAGGGTGATTGCTAGCTCTGCTCCAACAACATTTTTTTTTGGGGGGGGGTAGCTATCCTAGTACGGAAGTCGTGCTCCTGGACGGAAGATGAGGTAGCTTCTGACACTCAAGGGTGCTGGGTAGCAGCTGGGTTTGTGTTCCCAAGGGGGGCATGCATTGGTGGTCAACGTATATGGTCCTAACATGGATAGCCCGGGATTTCTTCTCGACCTAATCCAAGCTATCGAATCCCTCACTGCAAAACACCCTGGTATTCCCATTTTGATGGGGGGGGGTGACTTCAACCTGACCCCAGACATCTTCCTAGACAAATTCAGGTCTACACCCCAAACTCATCCAAATGCATGGGCAGCCTTGCAAGAGCTGATGGAGGAATGGGAGCTGGTGGATGTTTGGAGGCAGGACCATCCCACTGGGAGGGACTATTCCTTTTATTTCTCAGTCCATACCACATATAGTTGGATTGATTTACGGCTAGCTAACTCCCCGGCGGTGCAGGGTATTGTGTCCTCTCAGACTGGCAACATCCCTATCTCAGACCATGCCCCTGTCTCTTGCTCCTATGTGCCAATAGGGCAGGAAAGTTCTGGTGCCAGATGGTGCTGCAATCCCCTACTCCTCCGAGATCCAAAATTCTGTGATACGGTACGGCAGGTGGCCAAACAGTATTTTGAAAATAATTCCACTTCGGAGACCTCGGCTAGCATGGTCTGGGAGGCATTTAAGGCCGTCCTACATAGTCACATTATCTCCTATTCCACTGGGAAAAACAAGGAGCGGAAGGTGACTCTGACTCAACTCCAGAGTGAGCTGGCAACCCTGGAAACTAGATTTAAGCCTCTATGGCTCTGCACCCCAACCATCTGCTACTCAAGGAGATAGTTGGCTTAAAATATTGTATCAATACCATGCTTCAGCAACAGGCTGAATGGACATTGATTAGGACCAAGCACATGTGCTGGGAGGGAAGTGACAATGGGAGTTAAGCTCCTAGCATACCAGCTTCAGAAGTAACAGGCCACCTCCAGAATCCATGCACTTCAAGGCCAGTCCGGGGTGGTTGTTACAGATCCCAAAGGGATTAATAACTGTATGCAGCAGTTTTATCAAAAACTGTGCTAGTCCCACACCTCTCTTGCTCCAGCACAATTGTCTCATGAACTGAGAGACTTCTGTTCCTTTTCTAACATTCCCCAACTATCTGCGACCATGATGGCATCATTAGATGAACCCTTTATGGCCACTGAGCTTCAGACCACTATCTCCCAACTAGCCAGGGGTAAGGCACCAGGACCAGATGGCATGTCCACAGAGATGTACCAGCTTATGTGCCCGGAGATCACCTCTCCCCTCCTGGCAGCCCTGCGCAAAGTCCATGGTTCTGGCCTACTGCTTCCTACCATGAGAGAGGCCCTGATTACTCTCTTGCCTAAAAAAATCAGATGATCCGCTTGATTGCGCCAACTACCATCCCATTTCCCTCATTTCGGTGGACACCAAGATTGCAGCTAAAATCTTAGCAAATCGGTTGGTGGAGGTACTTCCTTCCCTCATACATCCATCCCAAGTAGGGTTCACCAAGGGCAGGGCTGCGGTGGACAACACCAGATTGATTCTTAACCTCAAATGGCTGGCCCTGCACTCTAAAATTCCCATGGCAGCAATGGCGGTCGATTTTTCTAAGGCCTTTGATTCAGCAGAGTGGCCCTACTTTAATGAAGTCCTTCAGCTTTACGGTTTTGGTCCCTACTTCAGGCAATGGATTCATACCCTTTATAATGCACCGGTGGCCAGGATCCTTACTAACAAGGACATTTCCCCTCCACTCTCCCTGCAAAGGGGAACACGGCAGGGCTGCCCCCTCTCCCCGCTCCTCTTTTTGGTGGCATTGGACCCACTCACTCGGAAGCTCATAACTACAGAGGAGATTAAGGGTATATCGCTGGGGAAACACACATACCTGACGGCTTCTTATGCGGATGATTTGTTGCTCCCTATGGCCCATCCCCGGGACTTTCTTCCACATGTCCTGGAAGTCTTGGGAATCTTTGCTTGGTAGTCCGGGCTGCACATCAATCAGAAAAAAGTGAGCATTGCACCCCTGAATGCTTCTTGTATGAAAGACTGTCTCCAGGGCACAGAGCTCAGGTGGGCACCCCAAGGCTTCTCCTACCTGGCATATATATCCCCTATGAATGGAACCAGTTAGAATCCACACACTTCTCCCACTTATTTTGCAGCTTGTGGCTGAGTTGAATCAATGGCACCGATTAAACCTATATCTCCCCGGCAAGGTGGCTGCACACATGCTCTGCCTCCCAAGTGTAGCATTTCTTCTCAATAACCTCCCTATTAAACTGTCTACTAAACTATTCCACTCCATGAATAATTTGAGTTCCCTCTTATTACGGGAGGGCAAACAACCATGCTGGAGTCGTGGTAAGCTGTGTTCCCATTGGTCTAGGGGAGGCATGGGTCTACCCTGGTTTTAAGGATACCACTGGTCTTACTTGTCGGCACAGGCCACCAAATGGTTCGCTCCTCCCCCTCGCCACTCCCCCTATGGGTGCAGCTTGAATCCCAGATCTTGCAATGCTGCTCCCCTGGTCTTCTACTAATCGATACCTCATTACTAGCCAGTCAGCAAACTCTGGTAATGGTCGGCACCAGGACGGCATGGTTTCAACTTATGGAGGCGGTCGGCACCTTAAAGTCTGCTTGGCTCCTCCCTTTCTGGTATCTCAGTCTCTGGCACAACTGGCTCCTGACGGTTGATAGAAAACCCATCTACTGGCCATCATGGGAGAATTGTGGTATCCGGGTGATTCAGGACTTATACATGCCTGTCTCCTCGGAACATGTGTCCTTTGATCAGCTGAGAGCCACCTACTCTCTACTGGTCAATAATTTTGGGTGGTTCTTGCAGCTTCGTAGTGCAGTGCTATCCCTTAGATCAATATACATTGCTGACCCCCAATGGCAATGGCTTTCTACTTTACACCTTAAATCAACTTCTCGAAGCATGGCGGGGCAGTTTTATCACACCTGGCGTGATGATCAGCCTGACCACACTGATCCATGCAGGCTTGCCTGGAGTCAGGACATAGCAAGCCTATTACTGCAGAGGTCTGATTAAGCCTTAAGCTGGCACACTCAGCCTACATGGATGTCAGGATCCAACTGATCCAGCTCAAGATTCTTCTACGCAGGTATAGGACACTGGCCGTCCTCCACTCTCGTGGTATCCTCCAGCATGCAGAGTACTAGAGGTGCCAGCAAAGCCCGGCCCACATACTTCATGTTCTCTGGCAATGCCCTAGCCTTGTCCCCTTTTGGTCCATGAGAGCAATGGACTGCTCCAGTGTTCTGGGGCAGTGTTTCGACCTCTCTGATTCCATTCTTCTTCTGGGATACCACTTCTCATTAGGCCAACTCCAACCGGTTCAGACGGACTGGGCCTTAGAGGCTTTGATAGAAGCCAAGAGGCTCCTCCTGATGAGCTGGAAGCAAGCAACACCCCCTGCCATCTCCTCATGGCATTCTGCCTTGGCCAGGCTTGCAGTTACAGAGAGGCTTACCTACACCAGTAGAGGACAGCTCCACAGTTACTATAGTAAATGGGGGGCATATCTTAACTCCTCTCTCTGTAAAGCTCCACTCCCCCCTCCAGGTAACCCTCCTATTTGGGACCCTGCTCCCAGGACTTAGACATAGGTCTCTCCTTGTTTTTAGTCTGAACCATAGGGATGTACTCTCCTGGTTTTTCTCCTCTCCGGTCCAATGAGAAGTCCTTGCTTTTTGCTTGTTCTTGCCTTTTGTCTCTCACAAGTCCCATATACTCCCCAATGTGGGGTCATCTATACTGCAAGTAATTGGACGGAGGATAAATATGCTTTGTAAATGTATTTGCCTGAGAGACTAATACTGAGAGAGATGTATTTGTGATACTGTGATAGTTGTCAAATGACGGATACTTGCCAAATGTTCTGTTTTGACTGGATTGTACTCAATTAATGGTGATGATGTATATTACCGTTTACTTGCAAATGAATAAAAATTAGTCTATGACAAAAAAAAAGAAAGATGCTACCCTCTTGGACTTTGTTGATTCTCTTGAGGTACTTGAATGTTTCTATCCTGTCCCCCCTCTCCTTCCTTTCCTCGAGGGCATACATATTAAGCTTCTTTAGTCTCTCTTCATATGGTTTTTGATGCAGACCCTGCACCATTTTAGTTGCCCTCCTCTGGACTGCCTCCATCCTGTCTACGTCCTCGCGGAGCTGGGTTCTCCAGAACTGCATGTAGTACTCCAGATGGGGTTTCACCAACTGTCTTTACAGAGTGATGACAACTTCCTGTTTTCTACTGGTGATGCATCTCCCTGTGCATCCCAGTATCCCTCCAGTCCTTCTTACTGCCTTTTCACATTTCCTGCCTACCTTTAGGTCATCTGATATGACTACCCCCAGATCCCTTTCCATGTTTGTTGTTGTTAGTACCCCCCTCATTGTGTACTCTTTCCCTGGGTTTTTGTTTCCCAGGTGCATTACTTTGCTCTTCTTTGCATTGAATCCAAGCTGCCATCATTTTGACCATTCCTCCAACCTTGCCAAGTCCCTTCTTATCCTTTCCACCCCCTCTTGTGTATCAACCCTGTTGCCGATCTTTGTGCCATCTGCAAAGAGGCATACTTTTCCATCCATCCCTTCTGCAATGTCACTAATAAAGACATTAAAAAGGACCAGACCAGTACTGACTCTGCAGTACCCCGCTAGTAACCCCCAATTTCTTCAAAGTGGACTATTACCCTCTGTATCCTGTTGTCCAGGCAATTTTAACCCAGGCTGCCACCCTGGGATCCACTCCCAGACTGGCTAATTTGTTTATTAATCTTTTGTGTGGGACTATATCAAATGCCTTGCTAAAATCTCGATAGGCCATGTCCACAGCCCCTCCCTGGTCTACTCTTTGGTCACCCAGTCAATGAAATCTATTAGAGTCATCTGACATGACCTTCCCACTGTGAATCCATGCTGCCTTGGGTCCTGTGCCCCCTGGCCTCTAGGTAGTCAACAATTCTTTCTTTCAGAAGTGATTCCATTATTTTCCCTACCACTGAGGCCAAACTAACAGGTCTGTAGTTTCCCGCCTCTGCCCTGCTCCCACTTTTGTGAAGGGGAATCACATCTGCCTTCTTCCAGTCCTCAGGTACCATACCATCCTCCCATGATTTGTTAAAAAGGGTAGTCAGTGGTGTCACTAGTTCTTCCCTTAGTTCTTTTAGAATTTTGTGGTGAATCCCATCAGGCCCCATTGCCTTGGAGTTTTAGGAGTTCTTTCAGAACCCTTTCTTCTGTGAATGGACTGGTATCAATCCCCCTATCCAGAGTGCTTCTGTTGTTTGATTTAGGTATGTCCCGCTCCTCTTCTTTTGTGACTATAAGAAAAGTATACATTCAGCATCTCTGTTTTTTCACTATCACCCTCTGCCCACCCCCTCCCCTTTATTAAGCCTCACTATCCCTCCCTTGGTCTTTCTTCACTCACTAATGTACCTATAAAAGGTTTTATCCCCCTTCTTAACTGAGTTGGCTGTCTTTTCCTTGGTTTGGGCCTTTCCTATTCTGACTGCCTTCCCTGCTTCCTTCTGCTTTAACTGATAGAGTTCTCTGTCCTGATCCTTTTGTGATTCCTTATACTTTCTGAATGCTATATTTTACTCCCTAACCTTCCCTGCCACCTCTTTTGAGAACCATAGTATTGTTTTCCTTCATTTTTTTGTTTATTTGCTTCACACAGAGGCTTGTTGCTTCTGTGATGGCAGTTTTGATTTTTCCTCATTGTTCCTCCACCCCTCCTTCCTATCTTTTTGCTAGTGCATTCCTTAGGCACTTTCCCATTCTGCCAAAGTCAGCCCTCCAAAATTCCAGTACCCTTGCTTTTGTATGGCTTGACTCTATGGCTGTGTGTATTGTGAACCACACTGGCTGGTAGTTGCTTGTTCCCAGATGGCTACCCACTTCTAAATCTGAGATGCTCTCACCATCCCCATTTGAGAGTACCAGGTCTAAGACTGCTCCCTCATGAGTGGGTTTCAAGACTAGCTGCCTGAGGTGTGCCCCCTGTAGAGCATCGAGAATATTCTGCTCTTGGATGTGACTGCAGCAAATGTGCTCCGATTAACATCTGGCGTATTCAGGTCCCTCATCAACAATATTTCCCTTTTTCTGCCATTCTAAGGATGCCTCCTATCAGTTCCTTGTCCACCTCCTCCTCATGAGATGGGGGGGGCCTGTATACAATCCCCGTGTGGATCGTGGTGCCATTTTCTGTCTCCAAGGTGACCCACAGTGCCTCCACTCCTCCCCATTTACCCTTTAGTTCCTTTGCTTTGATCCCTTCCCTTATGTAAAGAGCTACCCCTTCTCCTCTTTTACCCTCCCTGTCCCTCCTGTAGATTGTGTACCCTGGTATGTTGATATCCCAGTCATGGTTCTCTGTGTACCATGTTTCTGTGACTGCCATGATATCCAGGCATCCCTCTTCCATCAAGGCCACTAGTTCAGGAAGCTTGTTACCCAGACTACAGGCATTGGTACTCATTGCTCTCTATTATTTGATGGCCTTACCCCTTTTATCCCCATCCCTGTAATAACTGCCTTTGCCTTTTTCTCTATTTACCCCTGTCCTGCCTCCTATTGACCTCTCTACCTTGGTGTTAACCTCACTACCTACCCTGTTTTGTGGGAGGAGGCTGGGAATTCCCTGTTCATTGTCAGTGCCTCTACCCATGGCTAGGTTAAAAGCTGATATAATAACGTTATCTCTTGTTGGCTCTTAAATTGATAAAGGGGCTGCACAACTTGTTATTTGTGGGTATTTTCTGATAGCTAGGAAAGAAAGCCCCCAGTGAGACCGTCTGACTTAAGATTTGGAGCCATTCGCTAAAGGTGGATACATCAGATGTCCTCCATTTTCTGAGAATAAGTCATTTGGCTTCAATAGTAGCCATCAGGGCCCAGTTGGTAGGTGTCACCTCACAGCGAAATGCATATAACTTTTTAATTTGGCCTTTTTTCATTGCAAAACCGGTGAAAGGTCCTACTGTGGCCCATTATCTAATGAACCTAAACGTTTCAGATTTTACATTTTTTTTGCCAGCCATTTGCCAAAAAAGTCTTAATTTGGGGTATTTATATGTAATTTCAATGTTTCATAACACCAAAACTACTAGACGTATTGTTTTGAAAATTGGCATGCTCATAATTCCTGGCACAGAGAGGATGCATTCCAATTGTCAAAACCTAGGTCCTATAATGATTGAGTCATAAGCTGTTAAAAAAGGGATTTTGACATAAACACTAACTCAGCTGCTGCACCACTATAATATATATTGTTACAATGTATATTCATTGAAAAAAAAAACTGACACCAAGAAATTAGTTAAGGCTAAAAAGGTATGAAATGCAACATTAGGGTAAAAAAACCCTGTACCAAAGACCAACACGCTCATTGACTCCCAACATCATGCAGCTGGTAATGCAGAAAGACTGAAAGTCCAAAAAGAACCAGCACAAACTGTGGAACTTTAAAATATAAAGTGAATGTATTTGTGACACACAGAGAATACAGCGCTCCTAGTGCCCCGAGGCACACTGCCTCTTTAAAAGGGAACTAATGATCACATAAAAGAAGCTGATTTAAAACCCACTACTCAGACCCATAAATAGTGATACTGTATGCGAAGTTGTAAAAAATCATTTCACAAATTAATTCACAAAGTCCCTCATTTCGCGAATTAATCTGCCATGTGAAGTCGGAACTTTGTGATTAAGTGATGACTCCATGATAAATGTGAAGTTGCAAACTTCGCCTCGGAGTGAGAAACAGAAGCAAAGTGTCCTGTGTCCACGAAGTTCGTCACAAAGGAAAAGTTTGCACTGTCATTATGGGATTGGATGTCACATGTTGCTTAACAGTGTAGTTACATGTTGCTGAACAGCCTATGGGATGCGGAAGGGGCTATTTCTCATTGCAGTATTGTGAAGAGAGAGTAGAGAAAAGAGTGTCTGCTTTTTCTGAGCAAGAAAAAAACTTTAAATTTATTTCAAAACTGAGCAATCTGGATTCCAAATTGCTCCCAAATTGTTGTGGAGTACCTAGTGTTCCTAAATTTGTGTTTTTTGTTCAGTTTATCTGTGATTATTTACTTTAAAGTAGTGGTTTTGTTTTTCATTGGCAGTCTATGAACCAGTAGTGTGGGGTGGGGTAGTAGCAAGGTAGCAGGGCAGCCCAGAAGGATCTTACATGTTGCAAAGACATTAAAAAATGTTTCCTTGTCTCCTTTTGTCTCCTGGCAGGTTTCACCTCACAGTAACAATGGCTGTTTCTAAGCTTGCTGGGACACACCACAGCATGGCCAGCGGCACTCATGTAATGGTAAGTATCATTATGATTTCATTTTGATTATTTTTTATTTTATTTTTTGTTCTCCTTTTTCATAGGTATACAGTGTGCTACAGTGGCCAAAGGGATGTTAAATACTTTCTCATGGGAGTCAACAATGGCTATACTGAGCAGTCATCACAGTGTCCGAATGAGGCACAATAATTTCTCGTTATTTCTTCACAGATGGCAGGTGGTGTAACAGTACAGTGAGTCAACAATGGCTATACTGGGAGCCCACCAGGCTGGCTGAGTGAGGCAACATAATTTCCTCTTGTTTTCTTCACAGGTGACAGGTAGCGTAGCAATCCTCAGCCTCACAGAGGATGAGAGGCCTTCATAATCCTAAATTAGTGAGAATGACATTATGTTTTTCCTTGTGACCTTTTGTCTCCCTGCAGGTTTCACCATTGACAACAGCTGTTCTACACCACCTCACTGGCACACACTGCAGCATGGCCAGCAGCACTAATGTAACAGTAAGGATCATTGTGGTTTTGTTTTGTTTTGTTTATTCATTTATTTTTTGTTCTCCTTTGTTACAGGTACACAGTGTGCTTCGATGGCCAAAGAGTCAGGTGGTGTAGTTAGTAGAATGGGTAGTCAGCAGTGGCTATATTTGATGGCCAACTGGGCATTTCTTTGAGATGAGTCTAAATAAACTTTTCTTGTCTTCACAGGTCTCATGTTCATTGTTGCTGCGTCCTGCTCCAGTATTCAAGCCATTGCCATCTACTCTACCCGGACAAGATTGCAACAGACAGATACTGAAAATCACCTGAAATGAGAGCAACAGAAACAAAAAACAGAGTTAATCTGACATCTGCAAAACTTTTCAGAATAAAAAAAAAAACAACCCCTCCAAAAAAAAATCATACTAACCTTCCCATGGTCAGACAATGTTCTGATTCCCCCAGAAGGTGCAGGCTGGACCGATGCAGCAACATGATCTCTCTCATCACCGTAGAGATGACACCTAAACATAGAAACACAGTGAGAACAAATGCTTAGAGTTAAACTGGTTACAACACCCCCCTTCAAAAAAAGCATATTTACCTTCCCATGGTTGGAAAACTTGCTTAATTCCAAGGAAGATGCAGGCTGGACCTGTGCAGCAAGATGATTTCATCACCGTGGTGATGATAATACATGAAAATAGAAAAATGGTAAGAAACAACCATTTGTCAATGCTGGATGTTCACCACTAGTATAGAAGCCCTGGAGTGCTAGGTGCGTCGTGGTGCACATTGTGGGTTATGTATTACCAAAGTTAGGAGCCTTCATTCCTAAATTTTGATGCAGGCTCATACGTTTTTGCCTCAAATTGTCAACATAGCCTTCTTATGACCCCACTTCCTGAGAGAGTGCAGGGAACATTTTCAACCCCTGTCTGAAAGGTGGTTTCATGCAGGTACTGCAAAATCACCTTTCAGGACACAAAAACACATTTGACCAGGATTTGAACAATGACAGCTATAATATTCATGAGGAGCTGTAAAGAAAAGGATATGTTGAAAAACTGAGGTAAAAGTATTGAAAGTTACCAAAATTATGAGCCTGCGTTCACAAAATTCAACGTAGGCTCATAACTTTGTTTTTAAATATTTTTACCCAAAATTTTCAATATAGCCTTCTTATGACCCAGCCTCACAAACAAGGTCAAAAAACATTTTCAACTCCTGCCCAAAAGGTGATTTCATGCAGGGACTGCAAAAATCACCTTTTGGGACAGATTTGCCTAATTTCAATACAATTGTTCATGAGGTGTGGTCCCATAAAAGACATGTTCCTAAACAGATTCAAAGATGAGGTTAGTCCAGGCCATTTTTATGTTGCTTGCACGCATGTGCAAGAAACATAGTGCCATCATCGGAGATTTCGGAGGTGTGTCACCTCCTCCTCCAATTCAGTCAGTGAGCTGGCAGGAGCGGCCCTGTAAGCCAATGCATTTTGGAGCTGTCTGCCAAACCGTGAAATGCAGTAACCTCCAGTTGAAAGGGAAGCTACACTTCAGTGAGCACCGATAAGCATAGCTCCTCTACACGCAGGGCGCACGCCTCAAGACGCCCTGTGTAGCCGACGGGTGCCCAATCCCCGCTGGCTGAGCTGCTGTCGCCCCCTCAGGGTGGTGCCACGCTGGGAAGCCCATCCCAGCTTGGCAATCAGATGTTTAGCCGACGGGGTGCCCTAATCCCCATCAGCTGAACGGCCCCTGCCCTTGTGCCACACTGGGAGCCCACCCCAGCGTGGCAAACGTCCCTCGAGTCTTTTTTTTTGTTTTAAACCTGTAAAACAAAACGGTCCCGAGGCGCATCTCCTGACCCCTCCCACAACCCGCACCCATCCACTGTGCACCCAGCCTCCCCACACCCCCTCACCCCATACTTACCTCCGGACTCCGGTGCGGCGATCTTTGGTGGACCCGGGAACCGTCTGCACTCTTCAAAGCCGACCCTTGAACTGAGGAAATGCCCGTTAAGCTGTATAATGGGCTAGAGGAGGGGTTCAACTTTATTATATCTCCAGGCATTTTTGGGAATTTTTGCACCAAATTTTCAGCATGGGGTTTTAGGACCCTTCTCATGAATGATGTCACTGTCATAGCGTTGTTGTCCGGGCGAAGGGTGATTTTGCAGTGACTGCTAAATCACCCTTTGGGCCTGAATACCACCATGACAGTGACATCATTCATGAGAAGGGTCCCAAAACCCCATGTTGAAAATGTGGTCCAAAAATTCCAAAAATGATCGTTTTATTTAGCGCATGTTAAGTGCAGTTCCCACGCAAGAGGCTCGTAAAGTTCGCGAAACTTCTAATATTTTCACTCCAGATTTTCAACATTGCCATTTTACCAAACATTCTTATGAGTAGTATAGCTGTCATTTTTCACATCTCACCCAAAATGTGTTTCCACCCTTGTAGCACAGAATGGTGCAGTCGATGTGCGAAATCAATGTACGGGACAAATTAAGAAAATCACAGTGACACTGTTCATGAGCAGAAGTCTTAAAATGGCTATGTTGAAAATTTGGTGAAAAAATTCCTAAAAATGACTGTTTTACGAGCGTGCGTTGCACAGTTCCTACGCAGGCTCGTAAGTTCACAAATTTTCAATATTTTCACTCCAGATTTTCAACATTGCCATTTTACCACACCTCCTCATGAGCAGTACAGCTGTCATTTTTCACATCCTGCTCAAAACATGTTTCCACCCATGTAGCGCGCAATGGCGCAGTCGGTGTGCGAACTCAGTGTATGGGACACATTAAGAAAATCACAGTGTCACTGTTCATGAGCAGAGATCTTAAAATGGCAATGTTGAAAATTTGGTGAAAGAATTCCTAAAAATGACTGTTTTACGAGTGTGCATTGCGCAGTTCCCATGCACGCTCGTAGGTTTGTGAATTTTCAATATTTCCACTCCAGATTTTCAACACTGGCATTTTACCACACCTCCTTATGAGCAGTACAGCTGTCATTTTTCACATCCTGCCCAAAACGTGTTTCTGCCCATGTAGTGCACAATGGCGCAGTCGGTGTGCAAACTCAATGTATGGGACACATTAACAAAATCACACTGACACTGTTCATGACCAGAGGTCTTAAAATGGCTATGTTGAACATTTCGTGAAAAATTTCCTAACAATGACTGTTTTACGAGCGCGGTGTCGCAGTTCCTACGCACGCTCGTAAGTTCGCAAATTTTCAATATTTGCACTCCAATGACTTCCAAATACCTAAACAGCACATAGAAGCAAGCAACATTCAGCATTGACAAATGCTTGTTCTTTCAGTTGTTGACTATGCAGACTTCCTTTATAGTCACTGCCCCATCTCCTACCTACACAAGTTGGATACCTTATACCATAAAGCAATAAGATTCATAACAGATCTGCCATCTAATACCCATCATTGCTCTCTTTATGCTGCAGTTGGATGGGTTTCCCTACACCTCAGAAGGAACAGAAATGCAGCTCTATGGATTTACAGAGCGTTATTAAAAAAACTTCCAAACTATATTCTGGACTGCTTCACCCAGACCATTCCTAGCTCCTATGCACTAAGAAGCAACAACATCATCCTGTTCAAATTGCCCAAATTCAACACCCGGCTAGGGAGGGCAGCAATCAGCTATTCTCTAGCTATAGCATGGAACACCGTACAAAAATCCCTAAAACTGTCCAATATTATACCAATTGCATCCTTTAAACAGCGTTGTACAGTTTTCTTCACAGAGAAATACAGTTGCTACTACTACAGCTAGCTTTGTCATCTCACAATCTCCCTCCCAAAAATTCACCATATATGGCATAATCTTTGTTCTTCAGTTCTCCCTCCCAGGCAGACACCCCATCTTATGGCACCCAGTAATGTCTTCCACCATCCTAGTATTACATTATGCTGTGTGTTTGCCATGGCCCCTCCACTGGGATATGTATATACTGTATATACTGTAAATATTAGCTTAACTTTCCTATAACCCATTTTATCATGTGAATTTTACCGTACATCACTGTGTTTATAAATTATTTTTTCCCCTGTATGTATAACTGTTTTATATAAGTGTACTGATGTATCTGTTGTGTATCAACTGTTGAACCTTGACCTTATCAGGTCTATCTTGTAAATGAGCCTTGCTCAATGATGCTTGCCTGAATAAATAAAGATTTGATGATGATGATGATGATGATGTTGAAAATGTGGGGCAAAAATATGCAACAATGGCCAAGTTATGCCACTAAGTTCAAAAACCCATTGAAATACATTGAAGTTCAATTTGCAATCCAGCTTTGAAGAGTGAAGATATGTCTGTGGTACACAGAAGATTATTACAGTGTTGAACCTCCAGTGGGTAATTAAGGGTGTGTGTGTGTGTGTGTGTGTGTGTGTGTGTGTGTGTGTGTGTGTGTGGTGGTGGGGTGGGTGCTGAGTGGGAGGGCCAGGTGGGGGGAAAGTAATGGCCACAACAGACATTGATGGGCAGTTTTCTTTTTACAGGGTTTATTAAAAAAAAAAAAACTACGAGGAAAGGTTTTCTTTTTTTCAGGTCATGACACCGGGGGACTAGGCACCCCCAGTGTCAGAGTTATGTTTGGGGGGGGGGGCTGCTGAAAAAGAGGTTTGGGTGAGTGGGACAGTTACAGGGGTGGCAGCAGCAGAAAGCAACAGTGATACTGGGAGACTGAACACCCCAACATCAGTGTTATGTTTGTAGAGGGAGTGGGTTGCTAGGTCCTGAGAGGGAAGGTCAGGTGGGCAGGACACTTACAGGGGGCAGCAACAGAAAGCAGCAGTGACATTGGAGGATTGGGTGCCCCCAGTGTCAGTGTTATGTTTATGGTGGGGGGGTGCTGGGTACTGAGAAGGAGTGTTGACTGGGTGGGACAGTTACAGGGGCATCAGCAACAGAGTGTGACAGTGACACTGGGGGATTGGGCACCCCCAGTGTCATTGTTATGTTTGTGGTGGGTGCTGAGAGGGAGGGTTGGGTGGGCAGAACAGTTCACGGGGCAGCAGCAAAGAGAGTGACATTGACACTAGGGGATTGGGCACACCCAGTGTCAGTGTTATGTTTGGGGGTTGCTAGGTCCTGAGAGGAGGGTCAGGTGGGCAGGACACTTACAGGGGGCAGCAACAGAAAACAGCAGTGACATTGGAGGATTGGGTGCCCCCAGTGTCAGTGTTATGTTTATGGTGGGGGGGTGCTGGGTACTGAGAAGGAGTGTTGACTGGGTGGGACAGTTACAGGGGCATCAGCAACAGAGCGTGACAGCGACACTGGGGGATTGGGCACCCCAGTGTCATTGTTATGTTTGTGGTGGGTTCTGAGAGGGAGGGTTGGGTGGGCAGAACAGTTACAGGGCAGCAGAAAAGAGTGACATTGACACTAGGGGATTGGGCACATCCAGTGTCAGTGTTATGTTTGGGGGTTGCTAGGTCCTGAGAGGAGGGTCAAGTGGGCAGGACAGTTACAGCGGTGGCAGGAACAGAGATTGATGGATGGCTAATGAAATAACCAAATACTTCAAAATAAACTGATTTAATACAATTGTCCCTTAGGTACTTATCTAGCTTAATCTGGTTCAAGGTCAGTTGGCATTCATCTGTATCCCCCTCCCCCGGGTCGTGCCTGAAAATAGGCAGGATTTGTCTAGTGCACTTACCCGGTCAACAAAAACTAAATAAATAAATAAATAAAATAAAATAAATGTGGTCTTGTAAAATGGTAGCAAGGTATGCCAATGCAAGATTTTTGTACCCATGCCAAAACAACATTTTGTGCATGGGAAAAAAACATAAAAATGTACCAAAATTGTCAAGACAAGTATGAAAGTAAAAATGACCAATAAAATGGGATTTAACAATTTATTTTAAAAGACAAAAACAAATTTTAGTCATGCCAAAGGTTTCTTTGACACAAATTATTAATAAGGCATATTATTTAAAGAATGTTGGCCTTGTGGTTTGCATTGATAAATGCAAAGATTATTAATTGACACAAAAGTTTTAAATACCGTATTCATTATAATAGAAGCCAGGTATACTATTGCACACCATGGTCTAGCAAAACACTACTATTCAATGGACTCCCTCTCAGCGATGAGCAATAAGACAGTATATATATATATGTGTGTATCTAGCCTTTTTCAATATAGTTGTCATATGCTACATGTCTAAATCTGAATCATCTGTAGTGTCAGACTCATCTGGATCCACACTGCTAACTTTATGAGGATTATAACAGTACTCACCACCAGTACACAAGCAAGTCTGCATGCATGCCATGCTCTCTGCCTGGAACAACTGTAGTTGTGCTCACACTTGCCTTTTTTTACACCCATATGTAATGAGTTCCAGGAATGCTTCAGGGGCAGATGTCTGTGTCATTAATGTTGGAGAAATGTGTCCATCCTTGTTGTGATGCCAGCCATTTCCAGTTAGGGATGGGATATCAGGCTGAGCCTCCAGGGAATGGTTCCAGCTAAGGGTCTGGTAATTTGCGCACTTGGTATGTTGCAGAAGACTATTAGAAGTTGGGGGAAGGGCTTCATTCCAGGTCTGTTTGCAAGAGAAAGTCTTATATTGCACACAATTTACATCCGCTGAGTTAGCCATTGGGTCATAGAGAAGGGTTATCAGAAGTCCTACTAATTTCAGCTGTGCTGAAGGTATATCTACTGTAATGCTAAACTTGGTAAGGCTTCTAAATTTGTATGGATTCTTCCTGACAAACTTCCATGGCTTTAGTTTGCCAACCCTTGCAAGACTGTTGAATCACACCCAGTCAGTGTGTATACTGCTGGCAACATTCTGCATACCGTAGATGTTGGCTAAGTTCAGCTGCTATGGCTTTATCCTTCACACCAGTACAAAACCAGAGCTCTTGAATTGCTTCTAACTTGTGAATAAAATGTAAACAAAGAACTGCAACGTAAGTGTCTGGTGACCACACCACTACATGAGGGTATTCTTGTGAAGCATTGGCAACATGAAACTGAAGCCGAGTATCTGCTTCTTCATGCAATGAGGATCGATCTTCTTTGTCTACAACGTCACCTGAAGTAACCACGTGAGCAATGAGATCCTCCTTGAATCTGCCTGCAATAACCATTTTCCGATCTGGGCCAAGTAAAGTTTCTGCCATATCACACCATGACTCTGGCAGGAATTTGACCAGATGATCTTTATTCTTGATATTTCCAATTAACTTACTCCACTGCGTTGGGATGGGAGTTTTGGGGCAATGGATTTTGACTTCATTGCTTTGTGAGGATTGCCTTCATGCATTCTCAAAAGCTTTAATTGAATCTTTGACATCATATCGATCAAAGATGATATCTACTCTTTTGCATTTCTCATAACGCTGTAAAGGCTGGCATACTATTCTGAAGACCAGTTCATCAAGTTCTCCAAAGCTAGTTGCACCACCTTGCTCGACCATTTGTATAATAGCCATGCCATCTACTTTCCAAGCTGTAGACATGTTGGATGCTGGCAGTTGATACTTTGACTCTATTTCTTTTTCTAATTCAGGCAGTAGTTTACTCTTTGCAGTTTTGTTCAGGGTACCATCAGAGTGTGCTAGAGCATATGGAACTGTAGAAAGCTCATGTGTGAAAACTTCCTTCAGATCAATCTTTCTTGTTTGTGCAGCTTCAAGATGGCTAGCAACTCCCTGTCTGCATTGATAGTCACTGTCTTATCACTACTATCTTTTGACTTGATCTTCTTGCTTAGAGATGCAAATGTCTTGATGTTGAGCTTGTGCAGTGGTTCAAAGAGTCCAGTGATATTTGAATTTAGTCTGTCTTCCACAAACTGTTTCATTGCTTTGATTCCTGTATTATTCACAGAGGCAAGCTTGGTGGCAACCTCTGTGGGTGAAACAATGCCAGCTGCAATGTTAGTGAGTGCTATCAAGCCAGCATTCAAATCAAATGGGTTTGTCATGGAGTCAGTGACTGCATTAACAATCTTATTTATATCTCCTTCATCTTGCTGCATCTGACTTGGTGCAGCCTCCTTGTGTTTTCCTTGTGAAACATCCGAGACTAGCATGTCACATATTACCTTCGAGAAGTTGTGATAATTGAGCACTCATGAGCAGTGATAAACCATCTAGCCAAGGCTCCTTGTTTCAAAGTGAGACCCACTATAACCCCTTTTACTTTACTATCACAGTTTACTGTTTGTTCAAGTGCAATGTCTGTCCAGACTTTGCTGAATTTATTTCTAGACCGAGCTACAGCATTATTTCCTTGCACAAACTGCTCATGAACTTTGGGGGCACAATCTGGCAGAAGCTTTATATCACTGATGTACACAGATACCCAGCGGGTGTAGTTGGTGCAGTCAAAGGCAAAACATAGTGGCAACATCTCTACAACAGGAAGGGAGTATCTTCCAAAGCATGAGATGTTCCAGTACGAGGGAGCACAGTATGAATTTGGAAGGGGACAGCTCTGGGGTAACATGAGAAAATATATTTTTCATAGAGAGGGTGGTGAATGCTTGGAATGGCCTGCCAGAGGAGGTGATAGGGCTAAAATGGTCACAGGATTCACGGAGTGGGACAGACACAAGAGTATCCTGGAGGTAAGGGTGGGCGCTCTGGAGTTCAGTTTTGCATCAAACCTCATTCTAGGTAGGGATAAATAGGGCAGACTAAGTGGGCCAAGAAGTCTTTATCTGCCATCAACTTCTATGTATCTATGTAAATCTATGTATACCATTCACCTTGTAAATAAAAATGTAATTCTAATTTTTGCGACTCCAAGGTGTGCACTGCCTAAGGTTAAGTGCCTTTGGCATCCTCATTTTCCATCTGTCCTAGTAGCACAGCTGGTACTAGTTCAGTGCAGCGGTATTCAGAGCAAGCCTGAGTTCAGATCCCAACTAGGACAGTTATTTTTTTCTCACTTCTAAATTGTATTTAACATATATTTATTTATTTCAGAAGTCTGATCATGAAAAACATGTCAAGCTGGTGGCAACTCATTTTTCAGATGTGTCCTGGGAGAGGGGGAGACGGTAGTAACAGTGCAAAAAAGTAAATGCAATAAGATGCATTACAGAATAAATGAAAGAAAAGAACTAAGAAAACAATAGCTAGTATCTTAAGATACAGTCTTGGGGCCAATATCCAAGGGACAGCAGACCACAAGCACTTCAGTTAGAGCAGTAGCAAGGAGGGGTCAGTGAGTAGAGAAGTCACAAGGAGGGTTTTGAGAGACTAGGGAGATGGGAGGATCGAATAACAAGGGGCAGAGAAGACCATAGATTGAAGAATCTGAAAGAGAAAGCAGCTTGAACTACAAATGACTTCATGGGGGTGGGGCGGTGGGGGGGGAGAGAAAGCAAGAGTCAGTGTTACATAGTGAGTACATGGGGCAGAGGGACATGAGAGGAAAGAACTTAGGTAAGGAGGGAGGGACCACACCACACTCTTTGTAAATAAAAATCTTTTTTCCATTTAGCTTTTTTCCTCTCATGTTCTTCCTCCATCTAGCACACCAGTGACATCCCAGTCTGGACACTGTGCACAGCTCCACTTGTGGCACAGGACTCAGTCAGGAGCCCCATCTACTGCCAGTTTGTGTTTGCCCCACTTTGTGGAAGAAGCTGAGCTCCTTGGCCCACCACCGAAGTTGCTACTGCAGTAGAAAATGGCACTGCTCTACCCTGGCCTAAGAAGCGCTGCCACCCCAGTGCTCAATGACCCCAGGCCACCAGACCTGAGAGAACCCTGGGATTGCTCCTGAACCCAAGACACCCACTGGCCCTGTGGGGTAGCCAAAGAGTTCTTTTTTATTAAAAACAAAGCAGAGTCCTGGCTGGATACTCAGTTCCTAGGCTGGTTACCAAACCAGATATTACATCATGGGTGTCCACTCACCCCTACTAATCACAAATCTAAAGCACTGCATATTAATTTACATTCAGTTAGTAGCCACAGTTGCAAAAAGAAGTTTCCTGATCATTATAAAGTGGTTAAGAGAAACCAAGACCTTTGATTGGTCAGATGCAGTCACATGACTGTACACTATTCCTGCATTAAAGCAGAGGTCAGAAAAATGTAACCTTCTGAACCTCTTTACCAGGGTCACTGGAAAATTGTGGAAAATATTAGCCAAAGATGTGGACACTTTTTTCAGCAATTATATGGAAATTGTAGGGGCTCAATCACTATACATCCCCATTGCTCCCTAATAAATCTTTTATTTTTTTCTGCAGCATATATTGGTTGAATAAAGTGTTAGATAAATATGTTGCCACTTAAGCTTGCATGCAAAATGAAGAAAGGTCTATGTTTTTGAAATAAATTGCAAAATTAATCATTATGTAGCATACCTTCTATAATCTAAAGATATTAACCTCATGCAGTGCTAACTAGATGTGTTTAGTAATTTATGGACAGTCAATATTGAATATATCCTGAAACAACATTTTTCACCAGTTTATACTGTACATGTAACTGTAAGCCTCCCAACACGGGCTTACCTAGGGTGGGGGCTCCTCCGCCCCTCCTCCGGTGGTCCTGGGCGGGCTCTGGGGGGAGTCGTGCCTGGCGACCACCTGTTGTGGCCCGATGCCACCTCACCCAGTGCTGCGGGTGTCAAGACACTTGTCGGTACTGCAAGGTGTAGGGTTGTGCGGTCCCAGGTCCAAGGAAGTCTGGGATGGGGCCTGGGGCTGCGCAAAAGCAACTTTCTTTATTTTTTTAAAACATGGTGGTCCTCGCACTCGTGCGGATGTGCGCAGACCACCAGATGGGATTAAAGGGGCAGGCTCCTTTCTGGCCCCACAGCCATGAGGCCGGAGTCACTAAGTGTTTCCCTGGACCCCAAGCAAGTAGAGGGAACAGAGAAAAGACACAGTGCGACTGAGTGATTTCTGGTCGTGAAAGCCAGGTGGGGCAGCACGATCCGCAGGCAGGGTTAGTTGGGGGGGGCCCTGAAATCCCCAGTCTGGTGGAGAGAAACCAAGATGGTGGCCCCTACAGCCCAGGTGATTCGGCTGCTGGGAAATTCCCAGCAGCAGCCCAGAGGTCACATGAGCTGATAGCTACAGGGAACACCCCAGGGCTGGGGGTTTAAAAGGCAGGGACTGGCGCAAAAGGAGGGAGAGAGCAAAGAGGACAGAGAGCTGAGAGGAGGGGGAAGGAGCCAGAGGGGAAGAAAAGCAAGGCCCCACTGAATAGGTGTTCTGGCTAGGAGACCTGCCTATTCTGGCAATATCACTTATCCCCCGCCCGCAGTGTAAAAAGTAAAAAAGGGCAGGAGGATGACTGTGGCTTGGGCCAAATGGGACGCAGTATCAAACTGGATACTTATATTCAGAGTTTTCATCAGAGAGTCAGTTGCCAGATCCTTAGCAAACAAAAACAAATGCACTATAACCTCCCCCCATAAGAAAGTAGGGCAATACAGTCGCTGATAAAGGCTGAGCAGTTGGATCTTAAACTGTGAGGACTATATTAATGAAACCAACAGGCAATTAACAAATCGCACCTTCTACAGTGAACTGGCTAATGATCCAACTGCTCACTACACCAAAGAGCTATTGAACATTATCAGATCATTTCCTAAGCATGTCCACGACAGAATACGTGATCTCATCCCTGACAACCCTAGGCCAGGAATGTTCTACATGCAGCCTAAGATTCATAAACCTGGGAATCCAAGAAGATATATAATATCTGGGAGTGGCACCTTAACAGAGGGTTTCTTTGGTTTTATAGAAAACATTTTAAAACTGCTTGCCATGGAAAGGGACAGTTCTATTCAGGACACCACACATTTCTTGCATAAACTGTCTAGCTTTAGGGATTTACCACCTAATACCATCTTCGCCATGATGGATGTAAACTCTCTTTACACTAATATCCCACATGAGGATGGCATTTTTGCATGTGTTAAATCTCTACAAGAAAAAGGACAGCATCATGATATCCACCCTAAATTCATTGCAAGACTTATTTAATTTATTCTGACCCACAACAACTTCAGTTTTAATTGTAAATATTATGTTCAGACTATGGAACAGCAATGGACACCAGGAAGGTGCCACAGTATGCCACTCTCTTCATGACAAATTTGGAGGAATATTTCCTGAAACGATGTATACATAAACCACTTGCTTACTTCCAATATATTGATGATTAATTTATAATTTGGACAAAAGGTACCCAAACACTCAGGAACTTAACTTCCTCCGCCCTTCTATTAAACTTTCCTTGGAATACTCTAACATCAGTGTTAATTTTCTGGACACCACAGTTACCATCAAAGAAGGAACCCTTCAAACCTGTATTTACAGGAAACTGACAGACATACACAACAACAATCACCCTAAGCATACAAAAAAATCGATAATGTACAGTCAAGCACTTCGCTGTCACTGAATCTGTTTAAGTGAAGAGGACAGAGATAAACACTTGGCCACACTTAAAACAACAGTTATTCAGCAGGGACCCTCCTCTAGAGAAATTGATAGAGCTGGGGAACATGCCACGCTTATGCCAAGAGAACAACTCCTACAGTATCAAGAAAAGGCCACCACCAAGTGGACACCCTTGGTTGTTACACACAATCCTGATCTGGAGCCCTGACGTAAAATCATCAAGGACCTCCAATCAATATTCAGTGAGGATGACACCTTGAAATGTATCTTCCAAGAACTACCTTTTATTGTCTTACAAATAGCCACCTAATTTATCTAGCCTGATTGTCAGGAGCAAACTTATACCTGACCAAAACAACAGAACACTAGGTGGCACAAAACCTTGGAATAGTCCTAAATGTAAGACGTGTGAGCACACTTCCACCTCAGATTCTATCAGCGTTCCCCAGGATAAATAATTCATGATACATGGGAATTATACATGTACATCTAGGAACATTGTTTATTACATTCAATGCAAAAAATGTCCACATACAGGTTATGTGGGGGAAACTGGACAACGCCTTCGAACCCGAATGAACTCACACAGACATGACATTAAAATGAAAAATACTGTAAAGCCAGTGGGACAACATTTTTCTAAATGTGATTACTTAATTTCTGACTCGTCTGTCCTAGTTCTTAAGGGACACTTCTGGAATGCACATGGGAGGCAAGCGTATGAGGTCAAATTTATTTACATTCTTAATACATCTATTTGTGGTCTGAATATGGACCTTGGTTTTATGACCCATTACACAGTCTGAACTCCAACTGCTGTTCTCTTCTCAGCTTCATACACACAGACATACTGCTGTGCTGACCACACACACACACACACACACACACACACACAAACACACACACAAACACACACACAAACACTCTCTCTGTGTTTTTTTTTTTGTCAGAATTCCGCTGCCACGTGCATTTCATTTTGCTAGAATTTGTAGGACTGGTCCGTTCTCTGGTTTCAGCCTATACCTTAAATCTTATTTATCAGATAAGATGTTCATAGATACATAGATACATAGACAGTGCCTGCAGATAAGGACCTAAGGCCCACCCAGTCTGCCCATTTGAGCTTGTAAGTTCACTTTATGTTTTCCTAGAAGTATGTTGCCCCTTACCCCTGACCTACATAATTCCCTTATGTCTGTCCCATGCATTCTTAAATCCTGTGATTGTTTCAGGCCCCAACACTTCCTCTGGCAAGGTGTTCCACTTGTCCACCACCCCCATTCGGTGAAGAAATTCTTTCTCATGTTTCCTATGAATCATACCCCCTCCAACTTCATCCCATGCCCTCTAGTCCTGGAACATCTTTTTCACTTGAAAATAGTGTATTCCTGCACCCTATTCCTCCCTGTAGGATACTTGTATGTCTTTATCATATCCCCTCTCTCCCTCCTCTCCTCCAGGGAGTACATATTCAAGTCATTCAACCTGTCCTCATAGGACTTGTGATGCAATCCATGTGCCATCTTTGTTGCCCTCCTCTGAACCTTCTCTACCCTGTCTATGTCCTTACGTAGGCAAGGTCTCCAGAATGGAACACTGTACTCCAGGTGGGGCCTCACTAGTGTCTTGTACAGTGGAATTATGACCTCCATTTTCCTGCTAGTGATGTCCCTGCCTATGCATCCCAGCATCCTATTTGCTTTACCTGCTACCTTGTTGCACTGTTTCCCTACCTTGAGGTCATCAGAGATGATAACCCCAAGATCTCTTTCCTGTTTGGTGCATGCTACATCCTCATCCCCCAACTGATATATTGTGCCAGTGTTTTTGTGCCCTATATGCATTATCTTGCACTTCTTTGCATTGAATTTCAGCTGCCAAACCCCTGACCATTTTTCAAGTTTCTGCAGGTCCCTTCTCATTCTGTCTACACCCTCTGGTGTGTCTACTCTGTTACAGAGCTTTGTGTCATCAGCAAACAGGGAAATTCTGCCTTCTAGGTCCTGCGCAATGTCATTGATAAAGATGTTGAATAGGACCGGTCCCAGCACTGATCCCTGTGGTACCCCACTGGTCACTCTTCCCTCTGTGGAGTGACAGCCATTTACCACCACCCTCTGTGTCCTGCCGCCTAGCCAGTTGCCTACCTACCACGTTACTGTTCTACCCACCCCTATATTCCCCAGTCTGTGTAATAGTCTTCTATGTGGCACAGTGTCAAAGGCCTTGCTGAAGTCCAGATAGGCCATGTCCACTGCCCTCCCCTGATCCACCTCCCTAGTCACCCAGTCGAAAAATTCAATGAGGTTGGTCTGACATGACCTCCCCTGGTGAAACCATGCTGCCTTGGGGTCCTGTAGTCCATTGACAACCAGATGTTCCACCAATCTCTCCTTCAGTAGTGCTTCCATGATCTTCCCCACTACCGAGATGAGGCTGACTGGTCTGTAGTTCCCCGCTTCCTCTTTTTTCCCACTTTTGTATAAGGGGACTACATCTGCTGTTCTCCAGTCTTTGGATACCTCCCCTGTTTCCAGTGATCGGCTAAACAGGATTGCCAGAGGTTCAGCCACCTCTTAGTTTTTTAAGGACCCTGGGGTGCACCCCATATGGCCCCATTACTTTATCAACTCTTATTACTTCCAGTTCCTTCAGGACCGTTTCTCATGTAAAGGGACTAGTGTCCATTTCTGCACCATTCCCACCCCTTGTACTCCCTTCAGACCCATTACCCTCCTCTTCCTCAGTAAAGACTGAGCAGAAATACCTGTTCAATATGTCAGCTTTACTGTTGTCATCCTCCACGTGGCCCCCATCCTCCCCTTCAGTCTCACGATCCTTCCCTTTGCCTTTCTTTTTTCACTTATGTACCTGTAAAAGGTTTTGTCCCCTCTACCCACTGATTTTGCAATGTGCTCTTCTGTCTGAACTTTGGCTTCCCTTACTGACCTCCCTGCCTCCCTTTGCTTCTCCTGGTACTTCTCCCTATCCCCTTCTGCCTGTGTCTTTTTGTACTGTCTGAATGCAATCTTTTTGGCTTTCACTTTCTCCACTACCTCCTTGGAAAACCATAATGGCCTTCTCTTCCTTTTCCCTTTGCTAACCTGCTTAATGCATAATTCGGTTGCTCTTGTAATCCACATTTTAAATACTGCCCACTGTTCCTCAACCCCTGATTCCTGCCCCATTCCCCTTAATGCCTCTTTCAAGCATCTCCCATTTTCCCAAAGTCTGCCCCCCTAAAATCCAGGATATGTGTTTTTGTGTGGTTTGGTTCTGCTCCTTCTGTGATTTCAAACCACAATGATTGGTGATCACTGTTCCCCAGGTGCTCCCCCACTGTTACCCTCATCACACTGTCCCTGTTTGTGAGCACAAGGTCCAGTATTGCCTTCTGCCGAGTTGGTTCCATGAACAGTTGCTTGAGAAAGGCACCTTGAAGGGAGTCCAGGATAAATCTGATCCTAGTTGATGCTGCTGCTGGGATGCTTCAGCCCAAGTCTGGAATATTGAGGTCTCCAACCAGCACTACCTACCTCACCCTTGTCTGCCATCTTTTGGATGGCTAGCATCAGCTCCCTATCTCTTTCTTCCTCCTGGGCTGATGTTCTATAAACCACACCTGTGTGGATGGCTGGTCCCATTTTCCTTTCCAGCTTAACCCTCAGTATCTCTCCCCCATTTTGTTCCTCCTGTATCTCTGTGGCCTTTATGTCATTTTTCACATAAAGTGCCACTCCTCCTCCCTTCCTACCTGCCCTGTCACTTCTGAATATGTTGTAGCCAGGTATGACCATCTCCCAGTCATGGTTATCATTACACCAGGTTTCTGTGATGGCCACAATGTCCAGGTCTGACTGCACCATGACAGCCTCCAGATCCTCCATCTTGTTGCTAAGGCTCCTGGTATTGGCACATATGGCTTTCCATGATTTGACCTCCCTAGACTGCTTAGCTATTCTACTCCTGCCTCTTCCCTGGTTATCCATTATCCCTGGTTCTCCCTGCTGTCTGCCCTTCTGTTGAACTTTGCCCCTTTTCTGCCTATCCACCTCTTGGGCACTTATCTCCATCTTTTGCACACTGTTTTGTAGAGAGATCCACTCCTCCGGTTCACTGGTTCCACGGCTCTCTGTGGGGGGGGGCAATTAGTACCCTCCTTGCTTTCCTGCCACACCCCTTGGCTAGTTTAAATGCTTATCCATGTAGCATTTAAACTTATTACCGAATGCTTAGATTCCACTCCAGGATGGATGCAGGCTGTCAGGCTTGAACAAGCCTCCATTCCTCCAGGTGGGTCCCCAGACACCAATGAGTCCAAACCCTTCCTCACAGCACCAGTTCTTCAACCATGAGTTAAAGTTCCTGGTGCATGCACCCCTATGCTCTCCCATGCCTCTCGCAGGTAGTACTTCTGAGAAGGTGACAGAAGTAGCTACTTGCTTGAGACCCTTCCCCAATTTCCTAAACTCTTCTTGAACTTTCTTTGGCTCCCCCTTCACCAGGTCATTAGTACCTAGGTGGATAATGACATCCAGTTCACTCTCCCGTCTTGCCTTCCCAGTGAACCCTAGGATCTTCCTCTCATCTCTCCATGCTGTGGCACCTGGAAGGCACCTCACCTCCCCTCCCTATCCTCCCCCTTCTGTGTTCCTAGCTGGATCCCTCTTATGATGGAGTCCCCCACCAGGATTCGCTTCCTCCACCTCTGGGGTCCACTGCTCTCCCCACTGAGGTCACCTACTTGGATAACCTTCACATCCTTTCTTTCCACTTCTCTGAGTACCTCTATTTATTTGTCCCCATTTGCCAGATCTCCAGATGTAAGGGTTTTACTATTTCTGTTCTGAGCTTTTCAAGTGTTATAATTCCTTAACTGCCATGTTTCTGATGGAGGACTCTGTGTTGTCTGAAAGCTTAAACAATTTGTAAAATTATTTGTTGGTCCAATAAAAGCTATCAAACCACCCATTTTCTTCATGTTTTTGCAGATTTAAATGTAACTTCTTATGTCAGGGAATGTCCACCCTAATTCTGGGCCTTCAGCAGTCCAACCATCTATCCAACCCCCTGCCCATGGGCTTTGCATTGCCTCCCTTAATGTCTGCAGTCTCTTAAAAAAGTGGGACTCCTTCCAGGGCTTGGTCCTTCAGCATCAGCCTGATGTCATAGCTATTAGCGAAACCCAGCTTAATCCTAGGATCCCTGACTCTTCTATTACCCTCTCTGACTACAACCTTTGCCACGTCGATCGGAAGGTAAACATGGGTGTGGATGCGCCATCTACTGCAAGGCATTACTACATGAGCAGCTGCTCCCCACCCTCACACTGGGTCCAGGACCACAAGCACTCACACTTAAACTAACCTTGGGATGCTCCCAAACCCCACTTCTGATCACTGTTGTTTACATTCCCCCAGGGACCAAAAGGTGTCCTTCCTCTCATTACTGTCCTACCTGGACACCCTCCCATTGCATACAGAAAAGATTATATTCGGTGACTTCAACATCTATTCTCTGCTAGACCTTGTTTTCACCAACTGTCCACACAAAATCATTAATGTCACCATCCTCCCAAATGTACTTAGTGACCACTCCCTCATTCTCTGTTCCTGGACTTGCAAAGCTCCTAGAGCTCCCTCTAAATTAATAACGCAATGCAAACAAGCCCTGGTAAGCTGAATCTTCTTAAAGCACACCTCAGCAGGATGGACTGGTCTTTCGTTACAAGCTCCTTTGACCCTGATAGAGCACTTGACCTCTTCATTCTTGCTTTCAACAATATATGTGACAAATATGCCCCTCTCATCAAAAGAATGGTCAGAGGCAGTACTGTGCCTTGGATCTCCAATCGCCTCCTGGCCTTGTTGCAGGCGAGGGACTCACTTTGGCAACTCTCCATTGAGTTTGACCTCTTGCTCGATAGGCAAAAGTACAGAGAGGCTCAGAACAAGTGTACCTGGGCCGTGCGAAAAGCAAAAGCAGATTATTATGAATCCTCCTTAACCACCTCCTGTGGCTCAGGGCGTAAGTTCTGGAACAACATTAAGGAAATCTGTGGTAAAGACCCTAACCCTGTTCCTGACCGGGTCTTGGTCAATGGATCTTTGACCTCTGACCCCACCCAAATTGCTGAGGCTTTCAATAACTCCTTCTGAAACATCAACCATGTTCTCCCCTGTAATTTCTTTGATCCACTGTCTCCCTGCACCCCTACCCCACCTGTAGCCCTCCCCTTTTACCAACGACAAATTACACCCAACTCTGTGGAGCCATATCTCTCTAAAGCACTGAGCCACTCCTCCTTCAGCAATGACTCCCTAGATGTGAAGCTCCTTTGACTCACCCTTCGGGAGGTCCTATACCCACTAACTCACATTTTAAACCGCTCTCTGTGCCTAGGTAAATTCTCCTCCAAGTGGAAATCTGCCACCATTACCCCTATCCTTAAAAGTGGGTATCAATCCAATACCAATAACTACCAGCCCATCTCCATACTCCCGCCCCTATCCAAGGCCTTAGATCGGATTATGTCAGACCAACTCATTGATCTTCTCACCAAATACAACCTACTCTGTAAACAGCAACATGGCTTCCGCAAAGGGCACAGTACCACCATTGCCCTTCTTGAGTTTACCTCCCACATACACTCCGCATTGGACAAGAGTCACATCACTGGTGCAGTCTACACAGACATAGATACATACATAGATACATAGACAGTGTCGGCAGATAAGGGCCTATGGCCCACCCAGTCTGCCCATTTGAGCTTGTAAGTTCAGTTTGTTTTCCTAGAAGTCTGTTGCCCCTTAACCCTGACCTCCAGAATTCCTTTATGTCTATCCCATGCATTCTTAAATCCTGTGATTGTTTCAGCCCCCACCACTTCCTCTGGCAGGGTGTTCCACTTGTCCACCACCCGTTCTGTGAAGAAATTCTTTCTCATGTTTCCTCTGAATCGTCCTCCCTCCAACTTCATCCCATGCCCTCTAGTCCTGGAACATCTTTTTCGCTTAAAAATAGTGTTTTCCTGCACCCTGTTCCTCCCTGTAAGATACTTGTATGTCTCTATCATATCCCCTCTCTCCCTCCTCTCCTCCAGGGAGTACATGTTCAGTTCTTTCAACCTGTCTTCATAGGACTTGTGATGCAATCCATGCACCATCTTTGTTGCCCTCCTCTGAACCTTCTCTACCCTGTCTATGTCCTTACATAGGTATGGTCTCCAGAACTGTACACTGTACTCCAGGTGGGGCCTCACTAGTGTCTTGTATAGCGGAATTATGACCTCCCTTTTCCTGCTGGTGATGCCCCCACCTATACATCCCAGCATCCTATTTGCTTTACCTGCTGCCTTGTCACACTGTTTCCCTACCTTGAGGTCATCAGAGATGACAACCCCAAGATCCCTTTCCTGTTTAGTGCATGCTATGTCCTCACCACCCAACTGATATATTGTGCCAGGGTTTTTGTGCCCCATATGCATTGTCTTACACTTCTTTGCATTGAATTTCAACTGCCAAACCCCTGACCATTCTTCAAGTTTCTGCAGGTCGCTTCTCATTCTGTCTACACCCTCTGGTGTGTCTACTCTGTTACAGAGCTTTGTGTCATCAGCTTAACAGTGAAATTCTGCCTTCTAGGTCCTGAGTAATGTCACTGATGAAGATGTTGAATAGGACCGTCCCAGCACTGATCCCTGTGTTACCACACTGGTCACTCTTCCCTCTGTGGAGTGACAGCCATTTACCACCAACCTTGTGTCCTGCCACCCAGCCAGTTACCTACCCACCACACTACTGTCCTGCCCACACCCATATTCCCCAGTTTGTGTAATAGTCTTCTATGTGGCACAGTGTCAAAGGCCTTGCTGAAGTCCAGATAGGCCATGTCCACTGCCCTCCCTGATCCACCTCCCTAGTCACCCAGTCAAAATTCAACGAGGTTGGTCTGACATGGCCTCCCCCTGGTGAAACCATACTGCCTTGGGTCCTGTAGTCCATTGACAACCAGATGTTCCACCAATCTCTCCTTCAGTAGTGCTTCCATGATCTTCCCCACTACCGAGGTGAGGCTGACTGGTCTGTAGTTCCCTGCTTCCTCTTTGTTCCCACTTTTGTATAAGGGGACTACATCTGCTGTCCTCCAGTCTTTCGGTACCTCCTCTGTTTCCAGTGATCGGCTAAACAGGATAGCCAGAGGTTCAGACACCACCTCTCTTAGTTCTTTAAGGACCCTGGGGTAGACCTCACAAAGGCATTTGACACCATCAACCACTCCCTCCTACTTGCTATCTTGTCCAACCTGGGCTTCTCCCGGGATGCGATGGGCTGGTTTACAGACTACCACATGAACCAATCCCAGCAGGTCAAAACAGGGAACACCTTATCCTATAGTCTGCCTGTCCTCTCTGGCATTCCTCAAGGGTCCATTCTTGGTCTGTTACCTTTCAGCCTGTTCCTCAACTCCTTCCCCTTGTCCTGCCCCAGCAATATATTACTGTACATGGATGATGCTGTCCTCTTCTCCTCCAACCCCAACCCCTTTCAACTTCACTGCTCCCTCCAAGCCGCCTTTAGCTGTTCTGAGAACTGGTTCACCACTCAGTGCCTTACTCTCAACTGCTCCTGAACTGGAAATTACCTCTAACGATGGCCTTTTGCCTGAAACTACCTCACCCACTGCCTGCTCTCAGTCTAAGCTGGTAATGTTAGCATTTGTTTCCTACCTGTCTCATTCTGTTATGTAGAATCCTTAACTAAGTTATCCCAAGTATTTGTATGTGTTAATTCTCATTGAATACCTGCCTACTTCTCATTGTAAATATTCTGAACTTTACATACTGTTCTAATGTTAGTTATGCATGTCTGTACCTTTTTTCTGTGACGTGGATCCTTTGTAAATGAGTCTTTGACTCAACGGTGCTCCTAATTACTAATAAACAATAAACAACTGTTTAAATATACTTCACTTGTTTTATCAGCATGCCTTCAGAAATATCAGGTTGCTTTTTTGTAGGCTTTGTATGTGAGAATGTAAGTGTGGCAGATTATCAAGTAGCTCCCTCAGAAGCACATTCAAGTTTATAATCAGCAGGGCCATCCAAACTCCTCACACATATGAATTAAAAGTTTATGTACACAAAGAAAACCTACCCTACCAACCAAAAACAAATATTGTATTTAATACCCCATTCAGGTGAATGGGGCAATTTGTACCTTTTCTCACACCTATTGTTTCAGTCTCTGCAGCAGCAAAAAGTTTTTCAGATAGTTTGCTTCAACACAGATTTTAAGTGCTTAAGTCTGTCACAGCTTCACTCAGCAGGTCAGGCCCTCTACTCCCAAAGTGCCAAACTCTGAGCGCAGTCTTGTGAACAGTGTAACAGACAAGGTAACCCTCCTGTCTGTTTTTGTGAGTTCAGGTCAACCTTTGGTCTCGGTTCTGGAGGGATTCAAACTGTTAACCTCTTGCTAGCATACCCAATGCACAGGCTCAGATACATCTGTCTACGGGAGCCAGATATCTTTGCCTATGGGCACCTAACCAGGTATTCAGAGATGAACCCTTTAAAACTTTAATAAAGACCTCAGATTTAAAACGCTTCTCTTTCCAGTTTGGTACCACCAACAAGCTTATGTCTGCTGCCTGCTATAACCATACATATTTCTTAGCAAAAGAAAGCAATTCAAAGACAGACCAGCTTTGCTCTAAAATTAGAGTTTTTAGTAAAATATATAATAATATGTCAAACATACAATACAGAACTCTTATAACACAAGACATACATATCTTTAAACAAAACAAGGTTTAAAACAGTGCAATTCCTACAACTATATTTAGATTTTGTCTAGCTTTCTAAATACCTGTTTTCAGTGCTCAGATATTTTCTTGGTCAGTGTCAGATAAAAAGTGTCTCTGTAGTGAAAAAGAATAATCTTTACAAGCAGCATTTGTCAACCCCTTTTGGATGACATCATCCAGCTCCACCTCTGTCAAAATATCTAAACAATATATATTTCTATACAGCCACAGGATGTAATTTCAAAGTATTAATTCTGCAACCTTAGCATAGCTCAGTTTCAAATGGCACCTTCTTTGATCTCATGCTGTACCCTCCTCACACAGGCTTCACAGGGTCATTTACAACCTTACACCTCTATGTAACATCCTAGCTTCCCTTTCTAACATCATAAACCTAGTTTATGATTTCTCTCTTAACAAAATCAACTTAAACAAGACTGTAATTAGCTCAGAGAAACCGGATCCTTAATAAAAGTCTTCCAGGTAACACATTGTCCCTAAAAAAACTGAGTGTGTGTGAACTCACATACTGTCAGCCATTTCCCATGGCTTTCATCTCTCAGCTGGAATCTGGGGGGGGGGTGATGAGTGAGGTCATTCCTAGCATTTGAATTTTCAGCAGAGACATTAATACATTTTATATTAAAAAAATATATATAATACAGCACTAAGAACTGGCTGTCTACGTCACACTCCTCCCCATCTAGACTGAATTTGGGAGATCTATCCCCTAAATGGAATGAGCTTCCCAAATCAGTTCACTCCTCATAGACCCTAGACAGCCCATCTGAGTTCTTGTTCTTCGCTCCAGCCCTATGTACAATTTTTAGACCATACCCTTATAAAGCAAGACTCCATCTTAGTAGTCTGCCATTGTTTTTCCCCATCTGCATCAGCCAAACCAGGGGGTTGTGGTCAGTCTGCACCACAAAATGCTGCCCATACAAGTATGGCTCTAATTTCTTCAGAGCCCACACTATGGCAAGACACTTCTTTTCCACCGTGGAATACGCTTGCTCCCTGGGAATAAGCTTCCTGCACAGGTACACAACTGGGTGGTCTGTCCCTTGGCTAGATGTCTGGCTAAGTACTGCCCCAATACCCACATCTGAGGCATCCATCTGAACTATAAAGGTTTTGCTATAGTCCGGACTTGTCAAAACAGAAGCACTGCACAGTGCCTCCTTCAGTCTGGTAAAGGCTTCCTCACAGGCTGGGCCCCAGATAATTTTCTTTGGCATCTTTTTCTTTGTCCGGTCAGATGGGGAGCAGCCAGGGCACTGTAATTAGGTACAAAGTTTCTGTAGTACCCTGCTGTCCCTAGAAAACTCCTGACCTGATTCTGGGTTTCTGGTCTGGGCCACACCTGAATCACCTCTATCTTTATACAACCACAGGATGTAATTTCAAAGTATTAATTCTGCAACCTTAGCATAACCTAGGGACAAATGACTTGGCTCATCATGAGATTAGAGCAGTGCAGGAGGACATTGCAGAGTTGGGGAGGGACCTAAGATGAGTAGCACACACAGTATCCTTCTCAGAGGTGCTGCCTGTCAAAAGCATGGGGGAGGCGAGGGTAATTGGTACCATGCAGTTTAATGAATGGTTGAAAAAATGGTGTGGAGCACAGGGGTTTGGCTTCATTGGGACTGGGGTTCCACCTGAGGGACACCAGCCTATACTGGCAGGATGGTCTGCATCTGTCCAGGAAGGAACAAGTTTTTGAGCAATCGGTTTAAATGCTTCATTGGCAAGCTTTAAACTAGTCAAAGGGGAGACACTGACAAGCAGCAGGAAAATTCCAGCCTCCCTACAAAACAGGGTACTAAATGAGAAAAAGACTGAGGTAGAACGGTCAGTGGGGATGCTGCAACAGAAGGTAAAGCCATCAAAAATGGAGAGCAATGAGTACTAATGCCCATAGTCTGGTAACAAGCTTCCTGAATTAGTGGCCTTGATGGAGGAGGAACATCTGGATATCGTGGCAGTCACAGAAACATGGTACACACAAAACCATGACTGGGACATAAACATACCAGGATACACTGTCTACAGGAGGGACAGGGAGGGTAAAGAGGAGGAGGAGTAGTTCTTACATAAGGGAAGGAATAAAAGCAACAGAACAAAAGGGTAAACAGGGAGGAGAAGAAGCACTGTGGTAAATTTGGAGACAGGCAATGGCACCACAATACGCACAGGGTTGTATACGGACCCCTTCTCAGGAGGAGGAAATGGACAAGGAAATGATAGAAAGTATACTTAGAATGGCAGAAAAAGTGGAGATATTGCTGATGGGTGATCTGAATATGCCAGATGTTAACTGGAGTGCAGTTGCAGCTGCCACTTCAAAGAGTGCAGTTATTCTAGATGCCCTACAGGAGGCATGCCTTAGACAACTAGTACTGGAGCCCACTCAAGAGGGAGCAATATTAGACTTGATTCTCTCAAATGAAGATGGAGAGAGGATTACAGATGTAGAAGTGGGTAGCCATCTGGGAACTAGCGACCATCGAACAGTATGGTTCACAATAAACACAGCAATAGAGTCAAGCCATACAAAGACAAAAGTACTGTACTTTAGGAGGGCTGACTTTGCCAAAATGGGTGAGTGCCTAAGGAATGCACTAGCAAATGGGCAGGAAGGAGGGTGGAAGAACAATGGAGAATAATAAAAACTGCCATCACAGAGGTAACGAGCCTGTGTGAAGCAAATAAACAAACAAGACGATGTAAGAAACCACTATGGTTCTCAAAGGAAGTGGCAGTGATGGTTCAAGAGAAAAAGAAAGCATTCAGGAAGTACAAGGAATCGCAG
The DNA here is from genome assembly GCA_016271365.2 of Neoceratodus forsteri. NCBI lineage: Eukaryota > Metazoa > Chordata > Ceratodontiformes > Ceratodontidae > Neoceratodus > Neoceratodus forsteri. Next base: position 299,721,390 of record CM057455.1, read on the forward strand.
AAGGAGCAGGACAGAGAACTGTATCAGTTAAAGCAAAAGGAGGTTGGGAAGGCAGTCAGAACAGCAAAGGCCCAAACCGAGTAAAAGGTAGCCAACTCAGTTAAGAAGGGGGATAAAACCTTTTATAGGTACATCAGGGAGTGAAGGAAGACCAAGGGAGGGATAGTGAGGCTTAATAAAGGGAAGGAGGGTGGCAGAGGAGACTGTGAAAAGGCAGAGATACTAAACAAATATTTTTGCTCAGTATTTACAAAGGAAGAGGGGAGGTACATAAAACAAACAGCAGTAACACTCTGGATACAGAGTTGATACCGCCCATTTACAGAAGAAAGGGTTCTGAAAGAACTCTTAAAACTGAAGGTGGACAAAGCAATGGGGCCTGATGGGATTCATCCCAGAATTCTAAAGAACTAAGGGTAGAACTAGTGACACCACTGACTACCCTTTTAACAAATCATGGGAGGATGGGGTGGTACCCGAGGACTGGAGGAGGACAGATGTGATTCCCTTCACAAAAGTGGGAGCAAGGCAGAAGCAGGAAACTATAGACCTGTTAGTTTAACCTCAGTGATAGGGAAAATGATGGAATCACTTCTAAAGGAAAGAATTGTCGAGTATCTAGAGGCCAGAGGGGCACAGGACCCTAGGCAGCATGGATTCACAGTGGAAGGTCATGCCAGACGAATCTGATAGATTTCTTTGACTGGGTGACCAAAGTAGTAGATCAGGGAGGGGCTGTGGACATGGCCTACCTAGACTTTAGCAAGGCATTTGACACAGTCCCACACAAAAGATTAATATACAAGTTAGCCAGCCTGGGAGTGGGTCCCAAGATGACAGCCTGGGTAAAGAATTGGCTGGAGAATAGGACACAGAGAGTAATAGTAAATGGAGTCCACTCAGAAGAAAGGAGGGTTACTAGTGGGGTACCGCAGGGTTCAGTATTAGGACTGGTCCTCTTCAATGTCTTTATAAGCGACATTGCAGAAGGACTGGAAGGAAAAGTATGTCTCTTTGCAGATGACACTAAGATCTGCAACAGAGTTGATGCACAGGGTGGGGTGGAAAGGATGAGAAGGGAATTGGCAAGGTTAGAGGAATGGTCAAATGTATGGCAGCTTAGATTCAATGCTAAGAAGTGCAAGGTAATGCACCTGGGAAACAAAAACCCAGGGGAAGAGTACACAATGGGGGGTGAGATACTAACAACAACAAACAGTCTTTTGGATGAGACGTTAAACCGAGGTCCCATCTGCCTGGATTGGTGGTAGTTCAGGTGGATGTTAAAGATCCCATGGCACTTATCGAAAAGAGCAGGGGAATTTCCCCGGTGTCCTGGCCAAATTTCCCTCATTCACTAAAAATACCACGAACAGCTTAATCTGGTTCAAGGTCAGTTGGAATTCATCTGTATCCCCTTCCCCCGGATCGTGCCTGAAAATAGGCAGGATTTGTCTGGTGCACTTACCCGTCAACAAAAACTAAATAAAAATAAATAAATAAAACATGGAAAGGGACCTGGGGGTAGTCATATCAGATGACCTAAAGATGGGCAAGCAGTGTGAGAGGGCAGCAAGGAGGGTTGGGGATACTGGGCATAGGAGAGGCATCACCAGTAGAAAACAGTAAGTTATTATCCCTCTGTACAGACAGCTGGTGAGACCCCGTCTGGAGTACTGTGTGCAGTTCTGGAGACCCAATCTCCGCAAAGACATAGACAGGATGGAAGCTGTCCAGAGGAGGGCAACTAAAATGGTGCAGGGTCTGCACCGGAAGACATATGAAGAGAGACTTAAGGAGCTTAATATGTATAGCCTCGAGGAAAGGAAGGAGAGGTGGGACATGATAGAAACTTTCAAGTACCTCAAGGGAATCAACAAAGTCCAAGAGGGTAGCATCTTTCAAAAAAAGAGGTGTGCAAGAACAAGAGGGCACAATTTGAAGATGGGGGCGGCTCAGAGGTAATTTAAGGAAGTATTTTTTCACAGAGAGGGTTGTGGATGCATGGAACAGCCTTCCGGAGGAGGTTGCGGAGTCAAAATCAGTGGTGGAATTCAAGCATGCATGGGATAGTCATAAGGCAGTTCTGGGGGTTGGGGGTAGGAAGAAGTAGGCTGCTGGTTAACTAGGATCTGCAGCTTATCCAGTAGGTAGGGAAATGGGCAGACTGGGTGGGCCAAGCGGTCGTTATCAGCCGTCAAATTCTATGTTTCTATGTTTATTTGGTTAGGACGGCGCTGTCTCTGGCCTGCCACATGCCCGAGGTATGCCACTTCCCCCATGACCACCTGGCACTTCTCAGCTTTGACAGTGAGCCCAGCCCTCTGTATCCTACCCAGCACTTCCCTAAGGTGTGAAAGGTGTTCCTCCCAGCTGGTACTGAAGATGGCAATGCCATCCAGGTACGCTACAGCATACTCCCCACCACCATTCAACACCTGGTTCGCCAACCTTTGGAAAGTGGCTGGGGCGTTCTGAAAGGCATTACTTTAAACTCAAATAAGCCTATCAGAATGATGAAGGCTGACCTCTCCCTAGCTCTGTCTGTCAATTCTACCTGCCAATACCCCTTGATCAGGTCAATAGTCGTAAGGTAGGTCGCCCCTCCCAACTTGTCCAGAAGTTCGTCCATCTGGGGCATCGGGTGGGTGTTGGACTTCGTGACCGAATTCAGTCCATAATAGTCCACACAGAAAAGAGTTGAGCCATCTGGCTTGGGCACAAGGACTGCGGGTGAAGCTCAGGGGCTGTGGGATCTCTGGATTACCCCTAAATCCAGCATCTCCTCCACTTCCCTCCTAATGTCCTTTTGGACAGCCTCTGACACCCAATATGCTGTTCACCGTATGGGCGTCTGTGTCCCTGTCTCCACATCGTGTGTCACTAAGGGGGTTAGTCCAGGCTTGGCACTAAACAAGGGGGCAAAGTCTGCTAAAACCTCCCTTACTTTCTGGACCTGGTCTGGGTTCAGCTGGGGAGACAATTTTACTGCCTCCACAGAGGACTCCTGCTTACTCTCTTCCTGCAAGTCCAGAAGGAGGTCTAATTCATCCATCCCCTCCCCATGACTACATACTGCAAACACCCTGTCTGCATATGGCTTCATCATGTTGACATGGTACATCCTTTCAGTCTGTCTACGGTCAGGTAACTCCACAATGTAGTTCACATCATTTACCTTCCTTACCACTTTGTACGGTCCTGCTCACTCAGCTTGCAGCTTGTCTTTCTGGACTGGAATAAGGACCATGACTTCCTGACCCACAATGCACGAGTGAGCGCTGGCTCTCCGGTAGTACCACACCTTTTGTTTCTGTTGGGAAGCTGCCAGGTTGTTCTGGGATGTCCCCATAAGCTCCTTCAGCCTTTCCCTAAACCTAAGGACATAATCTACAATGGGAGTTCCCTGGGTGGCGTGTTTGCCTTCCCAGTCCTCCTGGATTAAGTCTAGGGGCCCACGTACCCAGCGTCCATATAAGAGTTCAAAGGGGGAAAATCCTGTCGACTCTTGGGGCACCTCCCTGTATGCAAACAACAGGTGGGGAAGGTATTTCTCCTAGTCCCTCCCATGCTGTTCAGCAAATGCCCGGAACATTGACTTTAGGGTACCATTGAATCGTTCCACAAGCCCATTGGCTTGTGGCTGATACAGTGTCGTGCATCTCTGCACCACCCCACACTTCTCCCATAAACATTTCATCAGGTCCAACATGAAGGAACCCCTCGATTGGTGATTACCTCCTGCGGAAACCCAGCACGGGAGAAAATCCTAAGTAAGGCATCTGCCACTTTGTCTGTCCTCAGTGAGGACAGGGCAACTGCCCTCTGGGTACCAGGTGGCATAATCCACCACAGTCAGGATGAATCTCTTCCCTGAGGAGCTGGGGGTATTTAAAGGCCCCTCAATATTCATTCCCACCCTCTGGAATGGCTCCTTCACTATGGGCAAGGGGATCAGGGCGGCTTGGGTCTTCTAGCCCGCCTTCCCTATTACTTGGCACCGGTGACAAGACCTGCAATACTCCTTCACCTGCTGGTTGAAGTTAGGCCAGTAGAAATTCTGGGCCAACTGCTGCATTGTGCACATGATTCCCAGATGACCAGACAAGGGAATATCATGTGCCATTTTGAGCAACTGCTCACGATACCCCTGGGGGAATGACAAGCTGCCTGCCTAGTATCCCTCCCTCTGTCTGTACTGCCTGTGTATATATAAGTCCATTTTCCCAATAAACCTTATGTCTGCCATCACCTCCCTGTGTGCCCTCAGAGTCTGCCCAAGCCCTCAGCTTCTCTAAACTAGGGTCACTCCTCTGAGCAGCTGCAAACCTCTCACACATTCCCAAGGCATGGGACAAGTCCCCTTCAGTTGCTAAACTAGGGTCCCTAGCACTAATGTCAAGGCCCTCAGGATCACTGTCAATCCTAACCATCTGACAATTGGTCACCCCTCCCTCTTTGGAGTAACCTTCCATAGCTGTGTGGTCACTCACTACGGGGGAAATTTCTACCCCTTTTTATAAGTCTCCCCATCTGTAGACACAGGCTGGGGAACCAGCCTCTCTGCGGTTCCCACACCGGTTTCTGTGGGGTTCAGGGAACTGCTATTTTCCCTTGCTGCTTGGCTACGGGTAACTGCACATAGCATCCCCTGCTGGAGATTGTTACCCAGGATCACATCTGCTGCTACGGTTTTAGCTACAGCCACCTGTTGCACAGTTCCCCCTGTTTCACCCCAGTCCAGGAGAACACTGGCCAGTGGCAAGGTTTTCTCTTCACCCGCAAAGTCCTGTACAGTCACATACTTATTGGGTATAAGCTGACCAGGCTGGACCAGATCCCCTTTTACCAATGTCAGGGATGCCCCTGTGTCCCTTAACCCCTGCGTCTGTCACCATTTACCATGACTGGGTGCATGTGTTCCCTCATGTTCACTGGCATGCTTCCAGGGACACACAAACAACCCACTTCCTTTCTGGTACTACTTTACATATTATTGCTTGCCCTTCTTGGACACTGTCTGGCAATGTGCCCAGTTTCTTTACATAACCAACAAACATTTCTTACTTCAGAGAAATATTTTCTTTGAAACCTGGGGCTAACTGGTTTCTGTGGAGGCAGTGAAGGTTTTAGCTGCCCTGAAGGTGTGCTTTTCCCTTTCTGTGCTGCCACACTCACCCCATTCACTCTCAGAGCAGGTCTGCTCTTGGCATAGTGGTCCAAGAGTTCAGCAGCCTCTTGCACTGTTTTTGGATCTCGATCCTCTAGCCAGGTTTTTAACTCTGCTGGGCATGCCCAATAAAATTGTTCTAATAAAATCACATTTTCAATTTTATCAACAGTGTTTGCCTCAATTCCTTCCCACCATTGTTTTAAAAACTGACACTGTTTTGTGGCTAGCTCCTCCTAGCTTATATCAGGGCTTCTCCTGAGCTTACGGAATTTAGCTCTGTATGTTTCAGCAGTTAATTCAAATTTTTTTAACAGTGCAGCTTTTAGCTTTCTGTAATCATTGCTATCATCATTGCCCATTTGACCCAATACATCTCGAGCTTTCAAGGTAAGTAGCGGGGATAGCTGGAAGCTCCGGAACTCTCTAGGAATTTTAGCCTGAATACAAACTTTTTCAAAAGAATTTAAAAAGGCGTCCATGTCCTCCCCATCCTTAAACTCAGCTATTAATTTGGAGTTCAATTTGTAACCCAGTCCTGCAGTCCCAGTTAAACCCAAGCCACTTACCTGCTCTGGTGCCGCTGGTTGGAGTCGTAGCTTCTCCAGTTTGTGTTGCCACTGGCACTCCTCTCTCCTCTCCTCTGCAGCTCTGCGTTCTTGCTCTCTCTTCTCCTCTGCCTCTTGTTGGTGCTCACGTTCCTCACGGTCTGCCTCCCAATGTTGTCACTCTGCCTCATGGTCCATCTCTCTCTGTTGTCGCTCTGCCTCACGGTCCGCCTCCCTCTGTTGTCGCTCTGCCTCCAGTTCTATCCTCCGCAACTCAATTTGCAGCTTGAGTACCTCTGGATTCAGGATACTGTTGATCTTCCCCTGCTGCTGTGGCCCGTCACTGACAGTAGCCCTGCTGTCTGCCTTATCGGCTCGGAACCCCTCACTCGCCACTAGTTCCAAGCACACTCGAGGTCTGGTCCCTTTCAGTCATGGTTGGTGACTCACTGCTCTGGGTATCTGCTACCATCAGGGCCTCTATGAGGTTCTGCTTTTTGGCTGTCACCTCAAACAGAACTCCTCTGTTCTCGCACAACTGTTTTAACTGTTCTACAGTGTGCCTGCTGTAGTTGGACGCCATCTTTCCTAACTACTGCTACTCTGACTTTGCACTTTAGAAAAAAAAAATAAAATAGGTAGGAACTTGACTGTACACCAAGTGATATATAGTTCTGTTTCCTTTTTAAAATAAAACTCTTTTTCTTTCTTTGCAAGAGAGCTTACAGTCTCAACTGACAGAACAATAAAGCTTGTGATATCAAAATTAATGCCACCACTGCCAACCAGTCTGTCACAGATTCACTCAGCAGGTCAGGCCTTCTACTCCCAAAGTGCCAACCTCTGAGTGCAGTCTTGTGAACAGTGTAACATACAGGGTAACCCTCTTGTCTGTTTTTGTGAGTTCGGATCAACCTTTGGTCTCGGTTCTGGAGGGATTCAAACTGTTAACCTCTTGCTAGCATACCCAATGCACAGGATCAGATATATCTGTCTTCAGGGGGCCAGATATCTTTGCCTGTGGGCACCTAACCAGGTATTCAGAGATGAACCCTTTAAAACTTTAATAAAGACCTCAGATTTAAAACACTTCTCTTTCCAGTTTGGTACCACCAACAAGCTTATGTCTGCTGTCTGCTATAACCATAAATATTTCTTAGCAAAAGAAAGTAATTCAAAGACAGACCAGCTTTGCTCTAAAATTAGAGTTTTTACTAAAATATGTAATAATACGTCAAACATACAATACAGAACTCTTATAACACAAGACATACATATCTTTAAACAAAACAAGGTTTAAAATAGTGCAATTCCTACAATTATATTTAGATTTTGTCTAGCTTTCTAAATACATGTTTTCAGTGCTCAGATGTTTTCTTGGTCAGTGTCAGATAAAAAGTGTCTCTGTAGTGAAAAAGAATAATCTTTACAAGCAGTATTTGCCAACCCCTTTTGGATGACGTCATCCAGCTTCACCTCTGTCAAAATATCTAAAAAATATATCTTTCTATACAACCACAGGATGTAATTTCAAAGTATTAATTCTGCAACAATAGCATAACTCAGTTTCAAATGACACCTTCTTTGATCTCATGCTGTACCCTCCTCACACAGGCTTCACAGGGCCATTTACAACCTTACACCTCTATGTAACATCCTAGCTTCCCTTTCTAACATCATAAATCTAGTCTATGATTTCTCTCTTAACAAAATTAACTTAAAGAGCAACTGACATGATCTAGCCAAAAGTGATACATTCTAGTATTAGAATAAGCATACCCCCAGCAAACACCATACCAAAAACTAGATGTCTGTGTTACTTCATTTTAAAGTTATTAGCCATTTCATAACCCTGATTTCACTACCTATTCAAAAAAAGCCCATGTCAGTGAAGAGCTGATGATGATGTCATCTAGGGACCTCACAGTCTAGAATTCCCTGTCAGCAAGCTTATAGGACCTGTTTCTCCGAAGTTGTAAATATCATGTGCAATGGTTTTCTCAAGTAAAACAGACAGCACCAGTCAATAAACTATGTGGGCTCTTTTTTCACTTGGTCTATGAAAGTTTTTCCCCCAAGTGGCTCAGTTCAGTAAATTTTGTAAACGATCTAAATATGGCTGTAGAATAGTGCTGTACTGCTAGGATTGTTTCACAGCCATCTATTGGCCTGCCGAGGGAATTGCAGAAACAACTACCAGAGCTGAAATCTCCTGCATACTTTAATATATGCATTTCCCGTAATGCATAGCAGTCAAATCCCAAACAGCAAACACAGCAGAAAAATGGAGATGATTCCACAGTTCACAAAAGTAAGCCAGCCAAAATGAACATATATTCTGAAATGTTGATCACATCTGCATGTATATCAGTAATTGAATGACTGTTCACCACTGCACCCACAATATACAAAACGCAGTTAAATATTTGGATTTCCCATAATGTACAGCAGCCAAATCCCAAACAGCAAACACATCAGTATAATCTAGATGTTTCCAACGTTCACAAAAGTAAGTCTGCCAAAATGAACACATATTCTGAAATGTTGATCACATCTCCATGTAAATAGTAATTGAATGACTGTTCACCATTGCACCCACAGTATACAAAATGCAGTTAAATATATGCATTTCCCATAATGCACTACAGTCAAATTCCAAACAGCAAACACAGCAGAAAAATGGAGATGATTCCACTCTATCTATGTCTGTATCTGTATTTTATTGTACTTGCTAATATAGGATGTCATATTACAATTTCTTATAATGCATGATTCCCTGTTTCTGCACTTGCCATTTTACAAGCACATTAAACCACCCCAGAGCTTTGTTGTACTGTGGAGCTAACTTTGTTACAAAACCTAACACTCATAGGGCCAGATATTCAAAAGGGTTGCGCCATGCGCAATAGGGTTGTGCCTGCTCAAGTCCAAACTTGCTCCATTCTGCGATATTCAGCAGGAGGCAGTTGTGCCACAGAAAACATGCTGAGCAACAATGCAAATGAATGCATGCTGAACTGGATGGGGGAGGAACCATGCATAAACTGCACAGCCCGATATTCAGCCAGGCTGTGCAGAGTTGTGCAGACACAACCCCCAACCTGCGCCTGCAGGACTTTGAGCCAAAAAAAAAAGGCTTAAGTTGAGGGCCACCCACAGGTGAGCTGCTGTATTGCAGGGCGCAACACAGCAGCTGCCACCTGTGGCTGTCCCCCAACCCAGTCCCGTGGCCCCTGCAGCCCAATCGCTGGCATAGTGGCCTTCACTGAAGCCGATCACCGCTGGCATCTGTGTGGTTTCTCCTCCCCGCATCTCGGCGGTCCAGTGATGGAAATGCCTGATCGCGGCTGCATGTGCACCCCACTCTCTCAGATGTCTGGTGGCCCAGTGATGGAATGCCTGATCGCTGCGTGCATTGCTCATCACTTCACCGTAGAGTGTCTTCTGGTCCAGTGATCGAATGCTCGAGTCGCTGGCGCATGTGTGATACCTCATTTGGCCCCGCATATTCGCGGTCCAGTGGATCGAATGCTCGGACAGGAGCGATATGTAATAAAATCACCGGAATATAGTCTCTCACCACCAGCCCCACCACTCCGCCTTTCCGCAGTCGGCAGGCGCAGCATCTTCACTGCTCGTCGCCCCCACCGCCCGCCGACTGACTGCTCAGGCTGCACACATTGGTGCAGAGCCATCAAGTATGCAGCTCCATACTATATAGCGACAGTCCAGATTTTCACAATCTGACTGTCATACATGTGTATAGCTGTACCCATTGGCTCTACTCTGCAGCAATGGGCATGCAGCCCTACCAGGCAGTCAGTTGGCGGGCGCGGGCGGCAGGCGGGTGGATGCCAGCCTCGCCGCCGCCGGGGAGCGGGTGGTGGGGCTCGGGTGGGTGGGTGGGACACCAGCCACCAGGGCTATGTTCATGGTGGTGGTTTTTATTACACATACCGCCTGCGATCAGGCATTTTGGTCCACTGGACCACCAGGGATATGTACGGAAGGGGGGTTGGATCTATCACACATACCGCCCACGATCGGACATTTCTGTCCACTGGACCACCAGGGATATGTACAGGAGGGGGGTGGGATTTATCACACATACCGCCCGAGATCGGGTATTTCTGTCCACTGGACCACCAGGGATATGTACGGGGGGGTGGGATTTATCACACATACTGCCCGCGATCAGGCATTTCGGTCCACTGGACCACCAGGGATATGTACGGGAGGAAGGGGGGAGCCACATTGCTGCCCGCGATCAGGCTGCAGGGGGCGTCTGTCCCCGATGGCTGCTGCCTGGCAGGGCGCCAGGTGCAAGTCCTCGGGGATCGGCGCACCTACATGCTAATGGCATGCAAATGGGGCTAAATCAGATGCAAATGGCCCCCCCGCGCCTTGCATGAATTATGGCCCATTTGCATGTCACCTTTTGAATATCATGATGTTGCGCATGGCGCAATGGTACTTGCGCCACTTCAAGTTGAATGCTCCACTCTGACAACGTGCGGTGGCACAAGTTCCACTGAGCCATGCACAGTGGCTGTGGCTGGGGGGTGATATTCAAAGGAGTTGCTCAATAATGCAACTCCTTTGAATATCACCCCGGCCACACCCCAGCGCAACTATTTTGTGCAGTGCAAGGGCTTGCTCCTCAGAATGGCGCAGTTTGAATCTCCAGCCCATATAGTTTTTATAGCAATGTTTTTTGAATAGTGCTGCCTGTTTTACATGTGAAAACCATTTCACTTGATCTTTACAACTTTGGAGAATCAGGTCTTATAAGCTTGCTAATAGGGAATACTAGACAGTGTGTTCCCTAGATGACATCATCGGCAGCTCTTCACTGCCGTAGGCATTTTTTGTACAGGTAGTAATATCAGGGTTAGAAAATAGCTAATAACTTTAACATGAAGTAACGTAGAAATCTAATTTTTGGTATGAGATTTATTGGGGGTATGCTTATTCGGATTCTGCAATGTAGCACTTTTGGCATCAGTGGCTCTTGAAAGAAGTCTGTAATTAGCTCAGAGAAACAGGAGCCTTAATAAAAGTCTTCCAGGTAACACATTGTCTCTAAAAAAACTGAGTGTGTGTGAACTCACTGTCATCCGTTTCCCATGGCTTTCATCTCTCAGCTGGAATCTGGGGGTGAGTGAGGTCATTCTTGGCATTTGAATTTTCAGCAGAGACATTAATACATTTTATATTAAAAAAATACATACTACAGCACTCAGAACTGGCTGTCTACGTCACAAAGTCTACTGTACATATACATGGCCAGAGGATTTTTGAAACCAAGCCAGGCAAGTGAATCAGATGAAACAGACTCACACTGAACCCCTCCTTACCTCACACTGCATTGTTTTGGCCAAATCGAAGTCTGCATACCAAATGTTTGAGTATCTTTCCTTAAGAATTTAAGACTTTTTATACACTTTCAGTCGAAACTTCAATAAATCTGCCTTCTCCTATCAACTTCCCTCACCCTGGAACACACTCCTCTCCTCCCTCTGCTGCTCCCTGTCCCCTGACTCCCTCAGGTGCCAGTTGAAACTTCAGCCACTCCCCACTTGTTCCTGTTACCCTTCCTACTGATACCTCCACAACTGAGCCTTAACCATTCATGTAGCACCCAGCTTGACCCCCCCTCCTACCTTAGTCTAATTCCCACTCCTTTACAGTCCTCATTATTTCCGAGGGTGGCAGTCTACTCACCCCTCAGGCCAATCGCCTTTTGCCGGTTTTGTTCTCACCCACTATGTATCGTTGCCTCTTCTATTTTTGCACTTGTTAGGCAGTCTCATGAAGCTGTATTGCACCTTATTATCTGTACATGCATCTGTTTGGTGTTTATTCTACTTTGTTCTGCTTTGTACCATTTGTTGTTCTGCTGCGTTGTTACTATTTACTATTTGTTATTTGTTACTATTTATTGTGCTGCTGTTCTTCCACCTTTCCACTCCCCTGTGTTGCACCTGGAAACAAGCATTGGCTCAGTGTGCCTCTCCCAGTTATCATTTTTTTTATAAATAAAAAAAATAAAGTTGCAGATTTTGTAGTGGAGAATGGTGAAAATTGTGGATATTGCGGTAACACTGCAGGTGCAATTTTCCAATACCGCTGCTCATTACTCAGTTTTTAAAATAAAACCAGAGATACCATTTTATAATACCATTTTATGATCATAAAAAGTAACTCCAGGTTATTTGTAGTTGTGGGATAATGGTCTTTCTTAAGTGTGCAAGGCACTCGGCATTGCCTTATGCCTCATTTCCCAAAGTGTGTTGTTATCACACAAGAACCTACACCCTAGAGTGTCTTATTTAAGCAATATGGCATGCCAGGTGGTGCATCATGGTGGGAAAATGGCCCATCTGAGGTGGGTTGAAGCACGAGGCACAACTGAGTGCTTCCACCACCTGAGAAAGGCCGTTAGCCCATCATAATGCACTCCCTGGAGTGCCTTATTGCAATTATGAAATTAGTCCTTTTTAGTTAATTGGATGTATTTTTTAAACATATCTTTGTTGAGTTGCTTTCAGCTGAGCCGTTGTGCTGGGTGACTGCCCAGCTGAAAGTACCTCTTAACCAATCAAGTGCCTACATTCTTTCTATCCATTTTGTAATACTTAATTAAAACAGTCTATCTGCACAATCCCTTAGATAGTCCTCTGTAACTTTGCCCCTCACATGCAGCTGCAGGACAAGTGTGCTCGCCATAGCCAAGTCTAGTTACAGCATCAGTATGAAAGCATAGGGTGGTAACATCAAGTTGATTGGTGTAGATCAGTGTAATAAAATGCTGAGCTATTCCAGGTAATTCTCTCTTTGATAAGTGACCCCAAAATTATGGGCAATTTGTCAACTTCATTTTATATTGATTTATTACAGACACGATATCTTCATGACAAATAATTTGCACTTACTGACTGACCAAGGGCAAAAAAGATAGCTGAATATTCGTTGTGCTGACAGGTTCTAATAAGCATCTGGCACTGAATAACTGAGAGACAAATCCTCCAAGTGAAAAGAAGATAAATGCTTTATTGAAGGAAAGAGCTGTAGAGAAATAACGTTACAAGAATGGGCAGTGGTAGTTCCAGGAAGTAAAGATGAAAGGGAAAGGGGAAATTGTTTAACCAGGAAAGGTACAGTAAGCCAAAGCTTGTTTCCAGGTGTGACCTGGGTGCACAAGAAAGTTAAGGGATTTGCTCAGGTTCACACAGTATGCAAGTGGGGGCTGTGGGATTCAAACACAGGTTTCCAGGATTGCAGCTCAGAGCCCTAAACCACTGCACTATGATAAAGATAATGATAAAGAGGCAGTATAGTGCAGTGGTCTAAGGCTCTGAGCTGCAAATCTGGTGACATTCAGCACACCAGACTTGGGTTTGAATCCCACAGCCTCCACTTGCATACTGTGAGACCCTGAGCAAGTCACTTAACCTCCTTGTGCTCCCAGGTTGCTCCTGCAAAAAAGCTTTCAGCTTAGTGTGTTATACCTGGTTTAAAAAAAAAAAAAAAAAAAAGATGACTGAGGCACAAGCAGCCTACAGAGGACTTGCAAATGGGAACTTATGCAGACCATATTTTAAATTACTGTATGCATCATTGCTGGGGCACAACAGATAATTACTGGGTCTTGCGTGTCGCATCAGGTTTTTGCCTGGAACCTCCACTGGGCAGAAGTAGAGAGAGAAACCTTCACTAGGGGTCCTCACATGGCAGGCAAGGTCTGCTGTGGCTTCAGTGGTGTGCCTGCTACAGTAGTTGAGCAGTATGAGGTCAGAGGGAAGATTTTTTCTATCCTCCAGTTTTATCCCAAACAACCTTAACGTGATGCCCCATGGCCCATGCCCCTTCCAGGTGTGGAAGGGGCTAGAAACTCAACATTTGGCAAAGTTCTTGTTGTACAGTATGTTATTTCAGCTGTCTGGCACTGTAGGGCTGGCATACATCCATTTGGTTTGTGGTCTTGTTAGGCAAATTAATATTGTGTGTTTCTGTTCAGGTTTCAAATTGACTGGGTAGTTGCTGAGGTATTAAAGGGAGTGAAATATATTCTTTTTACATAGACACATAGAATCTGTTGGCAGATAAGGACCACCAGGCTCATCCAGTCTCCCCCTAAGCCCGATACCTGATGTCAGCCTCTGACCCTATCTGGTTTTTATGGTATGTGAAGACAGACAGCTTATTTTATTTTCTGTCTTGGCTTTTCTCCGTGGTCACCTGCATCCTTCCAGGGATATACTCTGATTTCAGGGATGTACCCCATCAGCACTATGGTAACCCACTGGTTACCCCAAAGGCATACCCTCTGTGGCAGGGGCTATATGTGGAGGGCCATCCTCCCCCTGAGGCAGTCTGCTATATGGACTAAGGTCCGGTGATAGCTGGCACTAGGACCCAGGGGAGTCATTGAGGCTCAAACCATCATAGAGGTGGAAGTAGGTATTTTTTCACTCTGGTTGGTCCCCCTTCCAACTTCCCCTGGTGGGAGCATAGCCTGTGGCCTTGCATGCTCACAGCAGACCCTGTGGCAGAATCAAGCTCCCTGGCCCAGCTGCAGGGCTCGCTGTGATGCTAGAGCTTGCTGTTGACCCTCAATGGCTAAAATGTACTGCCATACAGCAGCTGCCACAGCCTGACATGCCTCCCAATGTGGTGACCTAAGCTCACTCCTGAACTCAGGTCATCTACCATTGGACCACTGGGGCAGCCTCTAGACAGACCACTTCTGATGGCAGTATGTACATATCTCTGACAGAGACAGCACAAACTACCAAGATTTGGGGCATCCTGTAGAAGGTGAAAAAAGTCCCTGGCATGAGTTAGCTGTACTCCACTGCCCCTCAGTGGCCCAGCAGCAGTGCGGTGCACTACCGTGCAGGTGACCTGGGTTCAAGAGCAGCCATATGCTGGGAAGCTGCTTTGTGGCAGTGCACTGTGCCCAGGTAGGGCTGACGACCGAAGGAGCAGGAAGCTTGCTTCACCCACAGTGCATTTTGGTAGCATGGTGCCAACATGGCTTTTGTCCATTCCTAGGGGTAGTACAAATGGAAAAATGCTGGAGAAAAACACATAATTGCTGTCACAGTGATGGCTTCAGCCTGATCCAGGGTATATCACTACTAGATGGTGGCTGGTCAGGAATATAACAATCCCTCATGAAAATGAGATGCTGCATCTCATGGGGCTATCCCCAATGGAGTAACTTCAAATAGTAAATAACCACCAGTATGGGGGGGGAAAGAGCACTACTCCGAAAAGGTGGGCTCCACTGGCTTAGTCCAAGTCAGAGAGGAAAGTCCTGGTGGTAGCAGCAACGCTTGTTGAAATCCCGACTGCGAAAGGTGAACTGCCAACAGGCAAAATTTTGCCCGTCAGAACATCACTGTGGTTTTGTTTGCCCCCCCCACACCTCCCCAATTGTTTAACAACCAACTCTGAGTCAGAGTTGATTCGGGGGGAGGGGGGGGACACACCAACAAAATAGTGAAATTCGTACAGCAGGACCATTACAGCGACTGTCTCAAAATTGTCACTGTAATAGTCTTCACTGCAAAAACATTTTTTGTTTCATTGGTATATGGCAGCGAACCAGGGGCTCCAAACCTACAACAGGATGCTGGCCGCATCACTAGAAGAGAGAGGCAAAGAAAGGCAAATGTCTCGGTAAGCACGACAAAAAACTCTGGCACCAGCCTATGTGGTATCCAAAATGCTTAGTTTTATTATACTTCATATAAAACAGCAAAAACATCATGCAAACTGCAAATTTAGCAATAAAGTGCACATTTTTGCTATTCTGCATTTTTTGTCTACCTTTAAATCTCTCCTTAATCACTCTTTAAAGGAGACGTGTAACTGCCATCCCTAACCCTATCAGCAACTGATATGAACTTTTAGTTTATTCTCTCTCTAGTATTTGATACCTTTCTTAGACTCATGCTACCTCTCTCACCCCATACCCGTATCCACCCACCACCATCCCTTCATAGCCCTACTTGTGGGCCTCCTTCACCTTTACCTCCCATTAGCAGTCTTCTTCCATATCCCCACCCACTCACACCCTCTTGCTGTCCCTTCTCCTTCTCCAACATGCTGACATTGCATCCCTTCTCACTAATCCCTGCTCCCCTCCTCTTCCTCATATGCTCTTCTGTCCTTAGGGTCCTTCGGCTCTTGTCTATGTATCCCTTCCCTATATTCCTACCTTACCCCTTACCTTTTGGTCTCTGGTCAACGCTTCTTGGACTGTTGAGCACTTATACCCAATTTGCACCTTATGTAGCTGCCCATTTATTTAGCTGTATAGCTGGAATTAGAGCTTTCTTCATGTAAATTAGAGTTGGCATATGTTGTGCAGATTACTTTGTCTCTGACATCTTTTAATCTTTGCTATTGCTTGTTCCGACTGTGAATTTATGTTCTTGGCCTTACATGTAACCTCTGTGTCCTCCCAAGACCACCTTGTAAATGTGCTTGCTCAACGGTGTGTTTTGCTGGTTAAATTAAAATTGAATTGAATAGTTGTGCTTACTGTTCCTCTTTGGCCAAGGTACAGCCTGTCACTTATGGAGTTCTCTTTTTCGTTGCCAGGGCTGGATTTTCAAAGCAAGCCACAGGGTCTGCACCAAATCCTGCATCATGACACTTAGGTTCTGGTGGTGCGCCAAACCCCTTTGCTGCAACTGTGCCTAATTTTACAATCCTGTGTGCTGCTGCATCAGTTTCCATGTTTTATGGCAGCTTCTGCCAAATATCTGGTGCAAGCTCCATAAAAATGGCCCCCGGGATCGTCGTAAGCTAGACCAGAAAAAGTTGGTCTAACTTGCAGCAATTGGCGCATGGGATAGAAAAATCGCTGGCCAAAAGAATGCCGTAAGCCTTGTATGCTGTATCTTCAGTGCATCTGGAGAGTGCGTCATTCTTGCCCATTTGAAAAATCGGGTGCCCAGTATCACAATAACCAGAGGTGCTCTGAAGACGCAATTAGACAAAACATGTCCAGGTTTTACTTATGCCCACTCTGCTACTTTTCAATGATCTACCGTACCTAATATTAAAAAACACATCCAGAGCAACTGCTTACTTCACAGACAGGTACAATACATTGCTGCAAAGTGACAAAGGACTCGATCCCCTAACATTTCACAGGCTGTTTTGCTTTCTCAAGCAGGAGAAAGTAGCAGCACAGTGTGAAACATCATGGGAGTTCTCTGTTGCTCTGCAGCTATGACTTGTACCCATTTGTGAAATAAACCGACTTCATGGAACTTCTCTGGGTGAGTGTTAGAGTGGACCGAAACCCCACTCCCTTGTTTTACTATGTTACTGCAGGCATCAGGCTGTAGATGGCAGTACTATTGCTTTGCAAGCACGTTCTCCCTTTCTGAATGTCTGTGACCTCCTGTACCTGCCCATCCAGCTATATGCAACTTGTCATTTTGCTGTTCTTTATTACCAAGAATATTGTAATTACTAAAATTGTTGTAAGTGTCTGCAGGTTTATGGTTGCACCTAGTGGGTTCTACTGTATGTCTGTTTCAAACATTCTGGTGGAGGATTCAAGCAAAATAAAGACGGGGTGTGATGGTACAGTGGTAATGTGCATTGGTCCTGAGAGGGTGATTATAGAGGCATGCTCACCTCAGTTGGGATTCCTACAGCAAGCTGGGACACGTCATTTTTTTTTGCTACCAAGCTTTTTTTCCCCTTGCTCCTCCATGCCACCCAATGACACTCCCCAGCTCTATCACTGACCTTCTCACGGACTCCGGGCTTCTCCCCGGGGATGCCAGCATGCAATGACATATGCTAGCATGCATGCAATGTCATACATGCATGAATGCAGGGCATCTGGTGGATACCCCTTTCCTCTGTTGTGTTTCCCAGCTGTGCTACCACCTGGTCTCCATCAGGTGGCAGTCATGTAGTGCTAGCAGTATCCCCCCCTCCCCTAGGAAGGAGAGCAGTTTGTGAGACATTCAACCCTTCCTCCCCCCCCAGCTGGCTCCCCTGACGTCCCTCGCTTGTTTCTGATTCTGGGTCACTCGCATTGCGAGCGGTAGTGCTACCACTGCACTGATGGCCCAGCCTCTGGGACATGACATTAATGTATCAGGTGACCATGGGGCGTGTGTCTCATAGACCCCAACAGGATCATCCAGTGAGTGCCTACACCTCAGTGATTAGGTGGAGGGAGGGTCCATCCTTCAAGGGGGAGATTGCCACCATGCATCAGTGATGCTTTGTAATTCTCTGGTAACTGGGTAAGTCCCACTAGGCACAAGTGCCTGTTTTCAGGGGGTGACCCGGGAGCACTGGGGAGGCTAAGTGACTTGCTCAGGGTCACACAGTATGCAAGTGGAGGTTGAGGGAATCAAACCCAGGTCTCATGGATGTATCAAGCTCATTCACAGCTTGTTACTCTAAGCTCTAGGCTATACTGCCAGCCCCATGTGATGCCTGCTTGCCTGCTTCAAAGAAACTGAGCCTGCCAGGTCGTGCCTCCCATACTCCCCACTTTTGTCATGTCACCCGAAAAAGCTGGGAAAGTGCATGCCCGACAGAATCTGACCTGGTGATCGAGAATAGAGCACTTTACTGCATAGAAGTAACATGAAATAAACAAAAACATGGGGTCATTTTGTAAGTGATCTTATGCTTGATCAAACTGCTGTTTCAGAGAGAATAATCTGATTTGCACTTTCAACTTACAGTCATATATTTTTGTGAAGAGCTGTGTGTTTGAACCAACACTCCTGATTATAAAAAAAGGTCAGATTCACCCTTATTCTTAAAAATCAAGTAATACTATATGTAAATCATATAATACAGTATACTATAATATGCTATACAGTACTATGGAAAAAGGAATGAATTTGTAGTATTATTGCTTATCGTACAGGCACTACTGGGTGAACCGAGAATTAAATAGTTTATTGGAATACCTAGTGAGAGGATTTGGAAAATTGTACAGTCTCCATGGTATAAACAGCTATTTAATATCAGAGAATTAACATTGAATTATTTTACTTCTTGATCATTGACATTAACATAATAATGTTATAATTTAATTAAATTCTGTTTTATCTTTTGTCTTATATAATGACAAATAATTGAGCATTTATATGGGAAACGTTTCATTAATGTGTATCTCTGTGACATACTGGTGAGAGATGTATTTAATTTAAAGAATGAAAAATGGCAGTATGGAGCTAAGTTCTTTTTCACACCCAATGAAGTAATATGCTATGGGTAAAATATTTCAAGTTAAGAACGACATAAACTTTTTTTAAATATTCAGAATGTACAACAGTAGTGTCCTTAGGAAGTGATAATTAAATCATGAACCATTGACGGTGATAATAGTACTGTGACAGGTAAGCATATGCTACAAGAGAATGAATTATTCACTGAAATGAAGTGGTGAGTGGGTGAGCGGTATTTTTGCCATGAATTTGAATATACATACTCAACCAGGCCTGAGGTTCCTCCCTGAATTTTTTTTTATAAAGAGGTTTATTACTAGGATCTGGGCACACCAGTCCTAGGAGGATTGACATGGACTGTTATTTGTCAGGATCCCCCACTCCGTACGGAAAGTATGACTCAGTACAGTGCTGACCCTGCGGGCATCTGATTGCATGCCTGTATACAGTAGTTCCATCTCCCCTGCCACTCCTGCAAGGGGTTCTGCACATGCGGGCTGTGTATGACATCAGTTGTGGACTGGTATTGGGTTGTGCAGTGGTGCAGCTGGTATTCGTTCAATCCCAGCATATCCCAACCACCTCTGTGGATACAGCCCATAGGACTTAAATGACATTATCAAAGTATTGTGGACCTAAGAGAATGGGATAGGGGCAGCAATAAAAAAGCATGTTGTCACAATTCCTTTAATTAGTTGGAGTAGCTTTTTCTTTTTATTAAACACAATGTTTAGTGCTAGTAAATGTCACCAATAAAAATAAAATTACCTACCTATGGTTTTTAATTTCTCAGTTATCTTTATTAGTGAAGATAGTGGAAGTTAAATACAGGAAATATCTGAATTATAAGACAGTTTCTGTCTATACACCAGGGCCCAGATATTCAAACTGCCCCCAAAAAGTGCGCAACAGCAGGACCAAGCACAAGTCCACTGCGCCCATGTGCAAGAAGTGCGATATTCAAAAACTGTGCAGGTCAAGATGCTTCTGTGGCACACGACTGAATATCATGCCACCTGCGCCATAGCGCAACCAGGGATGTGCAGTGGCGCAGTTCAGATGTGCCATAGCGCAACCAGGGATGCTCAGTGGAGCAGGGCAGCAGTGCAACAGCACAACCAGGGATGCACAGGGACAGGATGCAGGGGCCCACCACCCATGCCACAGATGGGCAGAGGAGCACACAGCAGAACAGACATCACCCCCACACCCCATGCACTGCACAACCGGTGGAGAGCTGGAATAACCACTGGCCCATGGATACCAGCAACAAACCCACAGCTGGGGCATGGTGCCCCAGCACACCCCCTGGCAAGCTGTGACTGGCACACAAGGAGGTCCGACCACCCCATGCCACACCATCCCACCAATGCAGAGCACACCCTGCACCGTGATCCCCAGACACCCTGCCCAGGAGCAGCGTCCACTAGTGCAGGACACCCCATGCATGCCACCACCCCCACTGTGACAGTGCAACCCTGTGCACCACAGAACCATGCAAGACAGCCCCACCATGAGCACCTGTCAGCAGGTGGCAGCAGACAGTGATGCAACGACTGCATACACAGTGCCACCATGCATGTCCCTCCCGAGGTACAGCTATGAGACCGACCATGCATTGGCACACGAGGTACCCCACACGTGACAGGGCATGCCCTGGACCCCACCACCAGTGGTACATCACCCTGCACACCCTCCCAAGGACACACCCCAACCCAGCACTGGCCACAACAGCCAGCGCAAACACCCACAGTGGTGCATGGAAGCATGCGCCATACAGGATGCAACACAGTGCATGGACAAACACCCACCCATACCCAAGGACACACCAACACAGGAACACAGTAGTGGGGCAACCAAGCCCCCAGCATGTGGCCACGGAAACTGTGTACACACGACCAGCACCCCTCCATGGCACAGGAGTGCCAGCCACCCTGCGCAGGCACCATGGAGCTGTACGGCACCAGCATGCGCCTGGAGCACAAGTGACAGACAGTGGTGCACATCCCCTGCAACACACACAAGCAACAGCATGGAGGTGGGACAACAACAGCGGAGGCCACAGTGTCACCCGAGGCAGACATGCACCACACCAGTGACAGGAGGCAACCCAGCATTGTGCCGGGTACAGTGGCTGTCCAGCATGGACAGCCACCACTGACATGCCAGCAGACCGTGCAGGTCACAGACATGCAAGGGTGTCAGCTGCACAGGCCATGGACGGTCTGACAGGTGCACCATGGACACAGAGCATGCACCATGGACCACTGCACACAGTCATCCAGTGCACAGGGAACAACACACAAACCACAGACAGTGACTGATAGCTACTCCCACACCATAGTCACTTCCCCACGGACACACACACACACATGACTGCACCACCCCTGACACCATGCACACCACTGCAGCTGAGCACAAATAGCCCGTTGCAAATCAGAGACCACCACAGTAGGCATAACAAAGCAAATGTATTGTAAAAGATCAAAAACAACTATATACAGCTATGTACAAAAGGTTGGGGGTAGGGCCACAAACAAGGTGGGGGTGGGTAAGGGGCACGGGTGAACAAATGGTAGAGGAAAAAGGGGTGTGAAGGTGGGTCCAGGGGGGTAGGGGAAATCATGGGGTGTAAAATGCTCAGCAGGAGACCCACTCCCCGCTCTGACTGCACCTCCCGCCATGCCGCCGTCGGACTCCCAGACAGTCTAGTCGCTCCAAGATCTCCAGGGAGGCCCTGGCCACCTGCAGTATCTCCCGCAGTATCTGTTGGATTGTCTGCAACTGCCATCCACCTAGGACAAGGGAGCAGAGTCAATAGGTGTGAATGCACAGCCCCCTGCAGCCCACCCACTGTGTATGGCATATGGCCGTGGGACATGCCTCTGTGATGGTGTGCGACCACCCACAGTGATCGTGTCCACAAGACCTGCCCACCCAGGTGCACACAGCCATGCAGACCACTGCACACACCCACTAGCCAAGTCCCTCACGGCACCACCGTGACTGTACAGTGACATGGCTATGCGGTGCGAAGGGAGTGGCACAGCCATGTACCCGGTGCTCGCATGGACCACCATTGGCGCACTCCCAGACATGCAGTGCCACTGGACAGTGCTGACTGTACCAAGTTGCGTGCATGGCAGTGGTGTCAATGGATGGTGGCCATGCCCCGCTACCTGCCCTGTTACACAGCATGAAAAATAATCATGGATGTAAGGCATTCACCATCATCAGGCTGGTCCCTGTGTTGGTCTGATCCGGCCGCCCTTGCCGCATGATGTGGCTCAGGCCACAGCCTCCCCTCCCTGGCATGCCGGCACTCCTCAGGGCCTGGGGTGCAAACATGGAGAGAGGAACATCAGTGCAATCCGGTAGCAAAGTCCCCCTGCCCCCGTGTGTGTGCAATCCCACACAGCCATACCCATCTGCCCCCAACCCCTATACCACAACCACGGCCCACATTGGATGGCCCCCCCATGTGCTGGACACATGCCACCCTGATACCCATATGGACGTTAACAGTGTATGGATGGGGCACCTACCTGGCCGTGGAACCGTGCCTCTCCTGGCGCATGACCACAGGCAGGAAAGCCTGTCCGGGTCCCAACGTTGCTGGTCCCCATAGCGGTGCCTGCACTGCTTGGCCATGCACTCCATGCCCGTCGCCTCCTCCAGGGCCACCACCACCTCCTCCCACATGGCACTCCTGGCCCTGTCCAGGGGTGCCTCCCCAGCTAGAGCAGCAACATAGGGCTCCACTAAGTGCACTAGATTGACCAGTTCGACCTGGATCCAGATCGGTGCCCATCTCCCTGCCATCCTGCAATCTTTCAGTATCAAAATGGTGATCTCGTCTGCGATGCTGACGACCCGGGTTCGGGAACGGACTCGGGTCGCTGGAGGGCCGGCCGGGGAAAGAAGGATGGAGCATCCAGGGACAGCTCTCCTTCTCTGGGGAGGTGGGGATGCACCGGTGCATGCTGACTCCTGGCAGAGGCTGGGAGCACAGCAGTGATGCCTGGTCTGAAGCTCAAAGGGAAGTGACAGATGTCAGCGTATGCTTTGACGTCAGGACGTCACTCCCAATAGTAAACCAGTAAAATGCTTCCTGGCTGGCCGGATGACGGTCTCTCTGTCCTCTGCTGCTGCTGATCCCATGACCAGCAGACCTCAGCAGTACCCCGGGCCAATGGTAAAGTGCGCTGGCCACCCCACCGGTGCCTTCCCCCTCGGAGGAGGGGGACCCGCCCGTCGAAGGATTAAGCTGGGTTATCCGGGGGGACTGCCATATGAAGTGATAGCCGGCATGGGAGTTGGGGCAGGCAGTCGGGAGGGGCATTAGAGACCCGAATGAGTGGGGAGCCAGCGAGAAAGGGGAGGCGCAAAAAAAAAATAAAGACGCTATGTAGCACACGTCTGCCACGTACAGATACTGCGCGGTACTGCACTGCCATTCCCCATCGCACTGTCACCGAACAGTGTGAGAGAGGTGCACCCATGTGGACGCATGGTGCCTGGGGCAAAGGTCAGCACAGGGTCAGGGGTCTCTTGCGCACGGGTCACCACAGCGCAATTGGTACTCACCACGTGTAGCGCAGTAGGGTGCCTGTGTGGCACTTCCTGTAGTGGCCTACTGCACTGTGGCCCCACTGCACCTACGGAGCCCTAGTGCCAGAGCGCAATACATGTGAACAGTGCAGTAGCGCCACTGGCACAATGGTGGCCGTGCCCTGCATTGCCTCCCGCACACAGCACATCAGCAGCGTGGCAGTCTTCGGCGTCAGCACCCCGGGCATGTGCCATTTGGTGTCCACTGAGCATGTCACAGAAATGCGCCCTTGCTTGAGCACGTTCAACACAATTGCGCAAGGCACAACAGCACGATATTCAGCCGGCATATGCAAATCAGCTAATCAGCTATTCAATGGCGCAGATACTGCATTAGCATCCACTTACAATTGTGCCTCGCCTCATTTGCATGCGTTGCACTATATAAATGCGACATTGGGCTACAGAGGCCATAGTCTGGTATTGCAGTCTATTGTGGTGAGTTGCATGCTATTTGGGAGTGTGGACTGTAGTGTGTGGGACATGCATGGAACTGCACAGTCACAGGTAACACCTATTATTCCCACAAGATAAATAATGAGTGATCATGAGGTGGAGGAAGAGGAACAGAGACATGGGAGGAAGAGGAGGCCAAACTTCACCAAAGCAGAAACAGATGCCCTGTTTGTGGCCTACCTTGACCAGGACCTGCTGCTCAGCGGACAGCGGGGAACACCACAGGCCTGTGCTGCTGCATGGGCAGAGGTGGCATGTGCCGTCAACCTGCATGGCAGCCATCAGTGGTCCGTGCAGGAGTGCAAGAAGAAGGTGAGCATGGACAGGCGGAGGATTAAGGATAAGGTGGCTGCCATCAGGGCAGCATGGGCTGCAACTGGTGGGGGACAGCTGGCCGTGCAATGCCTGACCCCACAAGAAGAGCCGGTTGCTGCCAGCATGTGGTGTTGTGCCATCGAGGGTGTTCCAGGTGGTGGATTCCAGATGGGTGGTAGCCCGTCACTGCATGGTAGGTCCTGAGCTGTCACTGGGGGGGATGACACAGGGTAGGGCAGATACATTAATGCTACTGTGTTCCCTTACAGCTTCTAAGCATCTACATGGGTCAGCGGTGGTGGGCTCGTCCACTGAGGGCGATACCATGGACACAGAGGAGGGCCTGTTTACCTCCACAGGTGTCCGAGGGTCAGGGCGACAGTGGGCCCACCTGGCTGTCTGGACTGATGTTGGTGGAGCAGGTGCGGAGGAGGCCCTGCCCGTGTCCCAGTGTGCCAGAGTCCATGGATGCCAGCATGCTGAGACATGGACTGGTGCCGGATCCATCACTGATGATGGAGCTCACATCATGGACAGTGATACGTGTGGGCCACAGGATGGCCACATAGAAGGTTACAGCACGGGCATAGCCGTGGGTGGTGCCGCCGTGGAGGCCTGCGTGACATCACAGTCCCAGCCTGTGCCTGTCTGCACCAGTGGGGCAGCACTGGTGTGTGTCCAGGACAGTGGGGTTGTTGTGGCCATTGTGGCGGCACCATTGAGCCCTGGAGAGCGGCAGCCAGAGGGGCAGTGTCAGCAGTCAGCCAATGGCCATGGGAGTACAGTGTCAGGGGGTGGCATCACTGCACCACCTGTGGACATGCCCAGACATGGCCCTGGTGTGCAGCACCCACCCTCAAGGGGTGCTTCCCATCAGGGCCATGAACACCATGAGGGACAGCATGCCGATCAGGCAGATGACCTCTTAGATGAGCACACCTACATACTCCAAGATTCAGTCGATCAGCAGTTGCGGCTTGTGACAGCGGTGGATGCACACAGTGCGGCCCTGCGCCAGGCAGATGAGTGGTGCAGCAGGGACACCGGTCTGCTCCTGGCAGGGATGGACCGGCTGCAGGAGGATGTGACCGCTGCCATTGACAGGCTGACACAGACAATCACAGCTGTCATGGCCACAGTGGGCACACAGTTATTTGCCATGTGTTGCAGACACTGAGCAGTGCAATGTCCACCTCCCATTCCCAGCGTGGTGTGACACCCTCCTTGTGGACACTGGGTTCAGCTGTGGGCATCCCAAGCATGCCTGGTGCAGGCATGTTCAGTGTGCTGCAGACCCCTGCGTAAGCACGGTCACGTTCACACAGCAGAACCCCTAGGGGCCGTCAAGTGCCACCCATAGGAGCCCATTGGTCAGCCTGTCACTGCTGGTGGGTCTCAGTGGGGCCACCCACGCATCCGTGGCAGCCGTGGCACTGTGGCGCGTGACTGACCTGTCTCCCACCAAGGCTACTGTCTGACGCTGCCCTGTGTGCAGTGTGTTGTTCAACGTGCAATGCATGGGTGGGGTACCCGGCCCTGCACACGCACACACGTTCAATCTGCACACCCTCCCAGCTGCTGGCAACTGTGGTGTGTACATGATGATGCCTGCGTTGCACTGTCCACCACTGTGCAATGGTGCCCAGTGTCTGACACATGCACAATGACAGGCACTGGGCGTGGTGGTCTGTTGATGTGTGTGTGGCTAGGGGTGGCGGTTGGGGTCGGCGTGCCTCCTACCCTTTGTGCATGTCTTGTGTGGAGTGTGTGTGTGTGTGTGTGTGTGTGTGTGTGTGTGTGACGCGTGCTGTGTTAGACCTTGCCCATCCCCGACGGCGTGTGCGGTTCCATGCTCAGCCAATTCCCTTTACAACATGCACCCCTGGGGTTTGTCCATGCGTGTTTGTGGGTTGTGCCCTTGCCATTAGTGGTTGCACATGGCCCCATGACTTACCTGGGTTGGTTGAAGTGCTCCTCTGTGATGGTGTCCCTGTGCAGCTGCACCATCTGGATCAGTTGGAGGTCCCTTCAACCAAGGGGGGGCCTGCCCATCACCATCTTCACCAGCGTCCTCATCGTCCCCATCGCTGTCCCTCTCTTCAATCTGTACAGCTATTCCACAGTCATTGGCCATGTTGTGCAGGATGCAACAGGCCAGGAATAGCCTGCAGGCCTTTGAGGGGCTGTACTGTAGGGCACCGCCAGACGTGTCCAGGCAATGGAAACATGCCTTCAGCATCCCGAACACCCGCTCGATGACATTGCGTGTTGTGGCATGTGCCTCATTGTAGCATTGCTGTGATGGGGTCATGGGCCACTGGTATGGTGTGAGCAGCCACGGACGGAGTGGGTACCCACTGTCACCTGTGTGTAGAGGGTGGACATTAGTTTGGTGATCAGCGTCACCCTGCCATGGGCCATCTAGGTCAGTAACCATGTCACCTCTGACTATGCCCCTCCCAAGATCCATGTCTTTCTGCGTGATTTGCATACTCACCCACTAGGTGGCTAGTGGGAATGTCCCCACTCTCGAACCTGTGGCACAGTGCAGACTGGTGCCAGATGAAAGCATCATGTGCTCCCCTAGAGTGCGTGGCACAGACATTGGTTATGCGCTCCCTGGCATTGCACACCACCTGGCAGTTGATGCTTGCATACCCCTTCCAATTTATGTATGCGGCCCCTTCAGGGCCAGGTGGTGAGCGGATGGCCACATGGGTGCAGTCTATGGCCCCGAGCACGCCAGGCATATGAGCTACAATGTGGAACTCCTGTATCTTTGCTGTATGCTCCGCCGGTGTGCTGGGGAAACAGATGTACTCCGCAGCATGTGGCAGCAGTGCACTGAGGGATTGGGAGAGTAGGCATGACACGGCCGACTGGGTTATGCCTGTCGTGTCCACTGTTGGTCTCTGGAAGGTACCCTTGGCGAGCAGACACATGATAGCTGTCACTTTGGTCTCCACTGACAGAGCAAGGCTCCGTTGTGTGGGTGCCTGCATCACATCACTGCACAGCTCACAGAGCCGCCTCAGGATCACCCGGTTCAGGAGGTACTGGCCCATAATCTCAGTGTCAGTGTACAGCTCAAAGCTGGTGTGGCCTCGGTACTGCCTGTTGGGGGCATACCACCAACGGGCCCTTTCACGGCTGTGCCCCCCTGCTGCCTGCCTTCTCACACCCCTCATTACTGCCTCCATCTGAATGGTGGCACTGGCCATGTCCCTGGCTTATGTTACCCCCCCGGCAGCTGTTTTACCGTTCCCCCCGCTGTCCTTATTGCTACTCCCCCTGCACTGGGAACACCTCCCAGTATTGGACGTACTTCCCACTGTCCGTGCCCTCAGTCCTGTGTGGCACTTCCCCCATTTGTCCTGCACAGTGGCACAGGTTCCCTACTCCTTCCCTGTTCCTGGTGGTTCCAGGTGCTCTGTCCTGCTCCTGCCCTGTCCTGCTCACAGTTGCTGCATGCCTGTTTGCAGTTCTCTCTCATGTGGCTTTCCTGTAGCGTTCTTGCGCCTCTCTCTTGTTCCTTTTCATTGTGGATCATTTCTGCTATCGCGCAACTTCCGTTTGCTCCCCTATTGCGCATGGTGCATGTTGTTGAATATTGCACTGCGCCATTTATTCATGGCTCCTCCCCCTTCAGTTGCGCATGCATTCATTACCATTATGCTCTTGCGCATTGTGATTTGGGGGGCGCATCTGCCCCCTGCTGAATATCGCACAATGGCGCATTTTCGGACTTGCGCTGGCACATCCCTGTTGCGCATGGTGCAACCCTTTTGAATATCTGGGCCCAGATGACTACTCCTCATTTACATGGGAACGGTGGTAAATCATTGTGAAATTATTTAGCAGTAGTCCTATGAACATACGAACATACGAAATTTGCCAGCAGATTAAGGCCTAGAGGTCTATCAAGTCTGCTCGAATGTGCAGCTAGCACCCCTTATTCTGCAGCTGCCCCTCCCTTCCACCTTTCACCTTCGTTAACCCTCCCCCTTGTCCTGTCCCATCCCGTCTTGAAGCAGTCCACTGTTCTACTGGATACCACTTCTGCAGGTAACGCATTCCACCCAGCCACCACCCTCTCTGTAAAAAAGTGTCTCCTCACCTCCCTCCTGAACCTTCCTCCCTCCAGTCTCATATCATGGCCCCTGGTGTCCCTCTCCTCCCTTACTTTGAACAGCCCTTTTGTACCTGTATTGTTTATTCCTTTCCTGTATTTAAAGGTTTTAATCATGTCCCCCCGTCCCTCCTCTCCTCCAGTGAGTACATGTTCAACTCCCTCAACCTCCTCTCGTATGATAAGTCCCCCAGCCCCTTGATCATCTTTGTCGCCCTGCGCTGCACCCCCTCCAGTAATTTAATGTCCCTCTTCAGATACGGGCACCAGTACTGCACGCAGTAGTCCAGGTGCAGTCTAACTAATGACCTATACAGTGGCAGAATCACCTCCTCCCTCCTCGAGGATATACCCCTTGCAATACAACCCAGAATTTTGTTGGCCTTTGCAGCTGCCTTCCTACATTGTGTCGAGTTGTTCATTGACCCTGTAATGAGCACCCCCAGATCCTTCTCCTCTTCTGTCTGGGCTAGCTGCACTCCCCCCCAGCTGGTAACTCCTCCTTGGGTTCTTCATCCCAAAATGCAGCACCTTGTACTTTTTGGCATTAAACCCCAGTTGCCAGGTGTCTGACCAGGTTTCAAGCTTTGCCAGATCATCCTGCAACCCTGCCATCCCCCTAGGACATCCATCACTGCTCCTACCTTGGTATCATCAGTAAACAGACTGATCTTGCTCTTGATGTCCCATGATATGTCTGCAATGAATATCCCAAACAACACTGGTCCCAACACCGAGCCCTGTGGAACACCGCATCCGTCACTACCTTAAGAAGATGAGAGCTCCCCACCCACACTACTCCCCTGCTGCCTTCCCTGAAGCCAGTTTCCCACCCATCTCACCAGCTTTGCACCCGCCGCCCTGTGCCTACTAACCCATTTCCCAGCCTTCCATGCGGCACGAAGCCCAATGCCTTATCAGTCCAGATACAGGACATCCACTGCATGGCCCCTGTCCAGTTGCCTAGTTACCCAGTCATAGAACTCGACCAGGTTGGTTTGGCAGGATCTGCCCCATGTGAAGCCATGCTGTCTGCTGTCCTGTAGTCCTTTGGCCTCTAGGAGGGCCACCAGCCTCTCCTTCAGGATAGTCCCCATTAGCTTACCCACGATGGATGTGAGGATCACTGGTCTGGTTCATCCTTGGGGCCACTCTTGTGGAGGGTCACCACATAAGCCATCCTCCGGTCCTGAGGTACACACCCTGAATGTAGTGAGGCATTAAATAGGTCTGCCAAAGGTCCTGCAAGGACTTCTGCCAGCTCCTTCAGTACCCTGGGGTGGATGCCATCTGGGCCTGGCACCTTGTCCATCCTCAGTTCCTTCAAACCCTCCCAAACTCTGCCCTCCATGATTTCCCCATCTGTCACCCCTTCCCCCCTGTTTCTTCCATTTCTCCCCCTTGGGTGTCACCCCCCTCTTCTCTTTAGTAAATACTGAGCAGAAATACTCATTTAGTGCTTCTGCCTTATTGCACCCTGCTTCCACCCAACCACCCTCCTTCCTAATCCTTACTATGTGGTCCTTACAGCTCCTTTTCTCCCTGATGTACCTACAGAAGTCCTTTTCCCCTTCTTAATGCCTTGTGCCAGCCTGAGTTCCATAGATGGTTTGGCTTCCCTTACTGCCCTTGTCACCTCCTTCGATTCTGTCAAGTACTCCTCCCTGTCCTCCCCCTCCCTGTTTTCTTGTACTTCCTAAAGGCAGCTCTTTTTCTCCTTACTTTTTCCATTACCTCCTTGCTCAACCTGCTCGGCTTCTTAGCCCTAGCCTTCTTGCTCTGGGCCTTGCAACAGGTTTTGGTTGCCTCCAATATCCCCAGCTTCATGATCTCCCACCTCTGGTTAGTGTTCATACTAGATTGAATTCTGGCCAGGTACCCTTTTACCACTTCCCCCATCCTCCCAAAGTCGGCCCTCCTGAGTCCAGCACTCTTGTGCCTGATTCTACTCCTTCCTTGCCCCATATCCAATGTAAGCCATACTGAGTGATGGTCACTCCCTGACAGCGGTTCCACCACTGTAAGTTCTCTCACAAAGTCCTCATTTGCCAGCACAAGGTCAAGGGTATTTCCTAACCTGGTTGGTTCACTGACCATTTGCAGCAGGAAGCTGTCCTGGAAGGCATCCAGCAGCACCTGCTCCCTTCTGTTCCTGGTTGTTGGGGTACTCCAGTCCACACCTGGCATGTTGAAGTCCCCCACAATCACCACACTACCCTTTTCGCAGGTCCTCCTGATCTGTTCTGCTAGTTCCCTGTCTAACTCCTCCGTCTGAGATGGTGACCTGTACAGCACTCCTCCCCTTCCTCCCTTACACACTTCAGTCCTTCCTTCACATATAGTGCTCACTCCCTCCTTTCCCAATCACCCTGTCCCTACAAAATAACCTGTACCCTGGTATAGACAGGTCCCAGTCATTGTATTGGGTGGCCCATGTTTCTGTGATGGCTGCAATGTCCACCTCTCCCTCTGCCATGAGCACCTGTAACTCTGCAGTTTTCCTCCCAAGGCTTCTTGCATTAAGTGTAACCACCTTCCACCCTTTCCACCCCCTCCCATCCTGCCCTACTTTCCTAGCATCACCAATAGTACTTGCCATTTGTCCTTTGTCACTGTTATGGGGGGTAAGCTCATATGGATTCCCAACCTGTGGTCTCTGCATATCTCTTGCCCAATTGCCACCCCCCACTCCTAGTTTAAATTCCCAACTTCCTCTATGTACTCCTCCATCCTCTGTTTCAACACTTTCTTTCCCTCCTCACTCAAGTGTAGTCTGTCCTTGGCATAGAGACTACTGTCCTCCCAGGTCCCTCCCACCCCCAACAGCCCATACCCTTTAGCACAACACCAGGTCCTTAGCCATCCGTTAAATTCCTCTATTCTCAGCTTTCTTGTTGTGCTTGCCTTGGGCACTGGAAGTATCTCTGAAAAAGTTACTGATCTTCCTGCCCCCTCACATAAATGTGCTAGTTCCTCAAACCTCCTCTGGACTATATCTATTGCCTTGTCAGCCAGATCATTTGTCCCAAGATGTATCATTAAATGAGGCTTGTCCCTACCCCTTCTAGCATATTTCTGAACATATTGTCCCACCCTTTCTGCTGTCATTCCTGGCATGGCCTCTACCCAATTGCGACTATGCCTCTCCCTCTTGCTACCCCACCTGACTCCTCTTAGTATTGAGTCCCCCAGCACTAAGATTCCACCACTCTTACACCCTGCTTGCTTCCATTCCTCTCCCTCTCTCATTTCCAGCTCCTCTTCTTCCACCTGCACATTATTTCCCCCTTTTGCCCTGTTGCAATTCTCCCAGCAGAACTTCCCCCCACTCCAGTTTGGTCCAGGCATTTATCAATTACTCCTCTAATTTCATAATTTCCCTCCTCCACCTTCTTCCTCTCTAGCAGTGCAAAACTATTTTCTGAAGACCCTTCACAAATGCCCACTCCCTCTCTCTGCATAGTAACCTGTTCTCTCCTTTCCACTCAATGACTTTTGCCACTTCTTCACCTCCCTCACAAGTCCCTGTCTCCTCCTTCCATTTGTCTTTTGTCTCCTGACCTGGTTTCCCCGGCAATGTTCTTCCTGTCCTGGGCCCTTGTGTCTCTGCTTCCTTCTTCTGACCCTCTCCTCACCACTGTTGGCTTAAATCGCCCTCCCTCATCTCCCCTTCTTCCGTCCTCCCTCCAGTATTGGGCTAAACCCACCCCCAATCTGCCTTGCATGTCTTAGTTCCTCCTGCAGACCCTCAATCTCCTTTCTAAGTTTCTCTATGTGGTTGCACACTAAACATCCTCCCACACTCCAGGCAATCTTAAGAAAGATTGGTGCACTGCAGTTGCTGCAGCCTACCACCCTACCATTGCTGTCGTTTGCCCTGCACCAAGCGACCCCACCCTTCAGATGCGGGATACCAAACACTCCCCCAAGTCTCCCCTCTCCCCCCTCTATCAGTGCAGAACATTCTTTTCTTTATTTCCCTTACCCCCTTTGTTGTACACGTTTACATAGATTGAGCAACTGCTTTTTATATTTCTATCCTTCCTATCTACACTCAAAGAGACTTTAAGTAGCTATTGCACAACCTTCTTCAAACTCCTACTCCTCCTTTCCCCAATGCAATAGCAATGCAAAGAAGAAACAATGAAAGCTCCTAGATTTGCATTTACTTCCCTTCTACTGAGATAGCAGTCACCTCTTCACTTGCTGCTGTTCCTTTCCTGGATGTCTGCTTCTGCTATGACAGGTGCATATCCTTTGCCCGTTTGAGGAACTGATGTCAGAACCCCTGGTATAAAGGAAATAATGGACCAGGGGTGAGTGGGGTGAGGGGCTTGGGGGGTTGAGACCAACCTAAGTCTTCCAGAAACAATCAGGTAGCTGAGGCCCCTGGTCAGACTCTTAGCACCCTTCTCCCACTCTGCACTAAGCTTTGCAGCTAGTGAAGCCAGCAACAATGAATCACAATTCTTCTCAAAGCCCCCAAAATAGGTTTGCTACCCAAACAAACAGGACTCCAAACAGCTTCACCAACACAACAAAAAAGGCTTGAAATTAGAAGATATAGATCTCCAATTCAAAGAAACAGACCCAGTTAAATCACACCACTTATGTTTTTAAATCAGAAGAAATAGACCTCTACAAATACAGCCTGCCACACAGTGAAGCATCAAACAAATGAGCCCACTTATAGCCAGGGCCCCAGGTGTTCTGCGGCAGAATTTTCTGATTTCTGCGGCAGGGCTCCTTGACTTCTGTGGCAGCATTTTCTGATTTCTGCAGCATGATTTATTCATTTCTGTGGCAGAATGCAGTCCTGTCCTTGGCTAAATATGATGTGATGTCATCAATGACATCATATGCTAAGCATAGAGGACGGGCTTCAGGATAAACGAGGTGGGAAAGAAAGCCTGACACTGTGGAAAAACAGTACATTTATATGAAAATTCACCAAAAACAACGAATTCTGCAGCACGATATATATTCTGCGGCATGATACAAATTCTGTGGCAAATTCTGCAACCGCAGAACCGCAGAATTCCAGGGGCCTTGCTTATAGCTACCAAAACAGGTTTCAAAATTCCAACAGCCCCAAACAGTACCCTGCTTGCCTCTTAGAAGTAGTAAGAAAGAAAAGAAATAACCTTCTACCAAGTAGAATCCACAAGAAACAATGTAAAAACAACAAGAAGAATCTACTGTACTATATAGATCTGATTCTGTCTCCCTTCTAGTTTCTTCTGATATATATGTAACCACCTCAGCTATGCTGAGATAGGGTTGAGAGGCCTTCCATGCCAGTGCAATCAAAGTGTGCTTCTGTGGGGAATTGGGCAAAGTTGGTGTGTCAGAAGCATACAGTGTTATTCACGTGGGTCCCTATTCATGATGCTAACGCACTGCATAAATCAGGCACATTGGCATCGCTATGACTGAATGCCGTGGAGCGGGGTCCCACAGACCCCATGCAGCATTCATAAACCAGGGTACACACTCGATCCCCCCCCCTGCACATTGAGCAACATGCCAGGGGTGGGTGGGGGGTGTCAGGGGCATGTCACCACTACGCACGATGCACTAAAGTGTGTAGTGTTGGCCTCGTGTGTGCAGAGACAGGAGCAGGTTACAATGGGGGGACTCTGGTGTAAGTGCCTTGTGCACCATGCTCCACTCTCACAGACCTCCCACCCTGTGCCTGGGTCTGTCCAGGTGACCCACCACACATGAACCTGAACAGCCCCCTCCATATGGCAGTACAATGCAGCCCCCCCAACTTGCTGGATACACCCCCCCGGCCGGTATGGCAGGCCACCCCCCTGCCCACAGTGGGCTGCCCTGACCCCCTGTGAGAGCAACCACCCCCCCATGCACATGGCACAAGCCTGGCCTGATTTCACACCTCCCATGGCACTGATAGCCCCCCACAAGTACACCAGTGCTGCAACTTGGGATGGCCTGCAGC
This sequence comes from Neoceratodus forsteri, assembly GCA_016271365.2. Lineage (NCBI taxonomy): Eukaryota > Metazoa > Chordata > Ceratodontiformes > Ceratodontidae > Neoceratodus > Neoceratodus forsteri. The sequence continues at coordinate 299,755,810 of CM057455.1, forward strand.
ACTTCCCTCCTCTCATCTCCACTACCGCCGGTTGTCTGGACATCTACCGGGGTGTGCAGGTCCAATGCACTCCCTGCCATGTAAGGGATCCACTGAGGGACCTGGGACAGGCATCTGATTGGATATCCACCTGGGTCCACAGCTGTGCCCTCATCCACCCTGCATGACCTGGCATGGACAGGTGGCCAGTGGTCAAGCATGCTGCCAGGTGCGCATCTGTCTGCAGGTGCGGGGCTACGCAGGTGGGGTCTGCACCTTTGGCTCATACCTATGTCTGCTTCATGCATAGCCCCTTGGCCAGTTACTGCCAGGCACCCATTGAAGCACTTCTGCTACTGAGCCAAACACCACCACGAAAGTAAGTGGCAGTCAGAGTGCTGCACCTGGCGTGTGCAGACATTAGGGGACAGAGTTCAGTGTTGAAGCGGATCATCAAAGGACATGTACAGGTGCACGAGGCCTGGGAGGTAGAGCCACTGGGCTACTAGGGATGTTAACTAGAAGGTAAATGTGTTGGGTGCCACTGTATACTCATCAAGTGACTGGTGCTTGCTAGTTGGTGAAGGCTCTGAAGTGGCCCACAGGTACAGGTCAGTGTGCGGGCAGTTGTTAGCACACATATAGCACGAGTGCATATCTGTATGTGTATATCAGTGCATCAGTCACATGCATGCCTGTGGTTGTATTAAGCACCGTTACTGTGTGCAAGCATGCCTGCAGACAGTAATCTCTCGCTGCCTTCATTTACATATTAAAATCTGTGCTAGAGGGTCTCCACCCTCAGTGCAGATCCCTTGTTCTCAGCATAGCAATATCATGGATCTGTGCAGTGGGTGCCTCTTTGTTCCTGTTGTGCAGCCAGTACAATTGCAGGTAAGAATTAGGCCCTTTGTTTCTCTAGGGTCACATGAAGGACTACTGCTGCACTGATAGCCCAGCCTCAGGGATATGACATTAATGCCTCAGATGAAGTCAGAGTCTCTTAAAGGCAACATTATTTGTTAGCAAAAAATGCCATCATATAAACTTTTAAAATTGATATACCTGTAGTTCTGACATAATTAGATTGATCATCAATCTATTTGTATTTCCCAGATGTTTTAAATACAGCTTTTATTACTGACTCCATTTTCACAGGGATGGACCAGAGATGCATCACCTCTGCCATCTTTGTCGACCTGGCCAAAGCCTTTGACACTGTTGCCCACACCCTTCTTCTCTTCAAGTTGACAGCTGCCAGCTGCCAGCTGCCAGCCTCGGCCGACAGCTACTGACTGTTCCCATTACATTCTCATTGGCCAGTCCTAATGTGTCAAAGTCAGCACCAACCCCCCCCCACACTCACAATCAACACAGGTGTCCCCCAAGGCTCAGTACTCAGTCCCATCTTATTTTCCATCTTCCTGAATGATCTTCCTGATGTCTGCTCATCCGCCAGCATACACATGTATGCTGATGACACTGCGATATTCTCCTTGGGAGTTCCCCTGCTGATGTGACTATGAGTCTTCAACTGGATTTTAACAATGTCCAGCACTGGTTTAGTGCAAACCAACTTTCTCTGAATGTCAAAAAAATGGTCTTTATGACCTTTGGCACCAGACAAAAGCTGTCCAAACTGGACACCACCACTAGCTTTCATAACCTGACTGGTTCCAAACTGGACGAATTCTCTTCTTTTAAGTCCCTTGGGCTATGGCTAGACAAAAATCTAGACCAGTGTACACACTGATGCCATTCACAAAAAACTCCTCCCATTGGTGCCCTGTACAGACACCACAGCTGCCTGCCCATGCTAGCCAGGTGTGAAATTGTCCAAAAGATGATTCTCCCAGTCTTCGACTTTGGAGACATTGTGTACAATTCTACCCCTAAGACCACCCTAGCCAAGCTGGACACCCTCTTCAATTCCTTTTGCCTCTTTGTCCTCAGCTGCCTTCCTCTCACTCACCACTGTAATCTGTATACCTCCCTTTCCTTCCCCTCCATCACTGCCAGGTGCTAATCCCACACAGCTAATCTAGTAGGTAAGTACTGACTAGGCTCTCTGCCATCCTATCTGTCCTGCCTTTTGTCGATCCCTCCCACCTCCAGTTACTCACTTCAAGCCTCAACATACAGAATGCTCGCCCTCTCACCACGGTGTACATCAGTGGGTTGTAATGCATTCTTCTATTTATCCCCTTTCAATTGGAACTCCCTCCCCCTTGAAATTCGTTCCACCCAATCTCACCATTCTCTTGCACTCCTTCTTCAAAAGCACACAGTACACTGCTGCAGCTGTATCCAATCTCCTCCCTACTGAACTTCAATCACCCCCTAGACATTAGTCACTATAACCTTCCACCATCCTTACCTATACATTGCTCCCCCCTCCATCACTTACCTCCTTCTGAGGGGGTGAAGGTCCTGGGCACTTTCCCCCCTCCTCCTCTCTTCTATGGTCCTTTTCTCCCTGGCAGGGTTCTCAGCATCCTGAAGGGGTGAATACCCTGGCTACAGCTTCCCCTCCTCCTCCCCCTCATACTTTCTTTCTCCTATCCTCCTTAGCTTCCTCCCACCACCTATTTCACATAGGGATAATGCCTGGTACCTAGAAATTCTCTCCTCCCTTATACGGCTCACTTCCATCCCTTGCCTACCCTCACCCGACAATCTACCCTTCAACCAGTAGCACTATTCTCAGCTGCTAGTCCTCTCTATTGTCTAAAACTGGCTTTGTCACAAGTATTAAGTCCATTGGTGTGTCCAAAATATTGCTGTTTTGGTACAAGAGAATCAGTGGCCTTGCTGTATTAACCGTATAGTTTTGCATATTTTTGCATATTATGTCTATGTACTTCTAATTATGTAATTGCTTTTTGATTGCTTGTTGTTAATGAAATGTATATGATTCTGTACATTGTTCTCCTGGTTGTTGGCGTCTGCCTCCTCCTTATGTAATTCCCCCTTCCACTAGGATGCTTCTGGAAACAAGCGGTTCACAGTTCATATTGTTTTCCTGGTGAATCTTTTCAAATAAATAATTACTAATTTTAAAAGTAATGATTCACATCATTAAAGATGGCCACCACTAGCAATTCAAATCTTTTCCTCAAGGTTGCTTTTTATCTTTACATACTGGAGCCATGCTGTATATGCTTTAGAAAGACGATAGCAAACATTTCTGATGGTAAGCTGCACAGCATCACACCTAGATGTTTAATTTATTCATAGTGAGCATGGTCATACAGCAGGGACTTTTAAAAACTTTACAACCCCATGTCTCCATTCAGGGGTGTCATACAATGAAAATAAAAATAGATTTTTATTTTTTACAGAAGTACATTATTACTTAAAACTATGTTATGAGAGCTGGCCCAGTGGCGCTGAGGGTTGAGGCGCTGAAAATCACACCTCGTGCCACGCTAGTGACCAAGGATCGAGAGTGACCTCAGGCTTCCGGGGGTCGTCAGGAAAGGGGGAGGATCAAGCATCTGATGGACTGCTCTTCTCTCCTGGGGATTGGAGGGTTGCCATCCCGCTCCTTGGCTGCCCCCTAGTGGAGGCTGTGGGACAGCATCTGAGCCAGGGAGACACAGGAGCATGGAAACGTGGTGTGCACGTGTCTCCACATGTGCGTGTTTCCATACATGCATATTCATGCCACAAGGGTGAGGGGTGTTATGGGCAAAACACAAAAATGGAAGTGGTAGGCTCCCTGATGGCTTGGCCGTGCCCTGTTGCCAGCCTACTGCCATTTAGATTGTGCTCTGGGGGATAACCCAGCTTGGAATATAGAATTTTACTACTTATGGGGGTAACCTGATTCTGCTTTCTACAGTTGTTGGGGGGGGGAACTCCTCCCTCTGGCCCCGCCATGGGGGGGTTCCATAGGAGAATTCACCAGAATGGACTGGATCGGGGGTGGCTGGGCTCAGAGAGATGAGCCCTCCGATGGGGGCTGTAGCCACCTGCCAGTTCTGCGAGGCAGAAGAATAGTTGAATAAAAAAACAAACTATGTTGAAATGTCCTTCAGCTATCAAATGTTGGTGCTTTAACAAAAGCTGTGTGAACAATTTACTATAATTGCACTGAAGTGTCACTATAGGTAGGGTTGAGTAGGCACTTTAATGCTAAATCACGATTTTCAGCCACTTGTATCTTTATTTATTTATTTGAAATATCGGATTTACAACCTTTGAGCCAGATGGCTCATTTACAAAGGTACCTCGTCAGATGGGGGATAGAATAAAAACAGACAGGGTACAATTTACAAAGGAAATAGCTGTCATGTATGGGTTACATACATTGTTCTCAGACATTATATACAGTTTTGGATAAAGATATTTACATAAGCATAGCAGAAAAACATTGTTAACATGAGTGAACATCTCAGCTGTTTCTTGACAGATTTTTAGCAAACTTTTGAAAGTGTGATCTGAGGCCTAGAATCACCTGATCTGACAAGTTTGGAGGAAATCTGGTACATGTTGTTTTGAGTAGAGATGAGCACATAGTGCCCCATATTCAGAGTCGGCTGGGTGCGCAAGCACACAGGGGCACCACGTGAAAAAATAGGGCCAGCTGGCTGTCTCTGGCACAATATTCAAACAGATAGCGCAATCCAAACTAACTGTGCTATCTGTCTGAATATTAGTCCATGGTAGCATGGCGCACAGTAGGCAGTTGCACATCCTATGTGCCATGCTACCAGAGTGCTGGGCCAAAGACCGCCCATAGGGGTAAAGCACGGCACACACTGGCTAGCGCTGTGGCCCCTATGGGTGATATTCAGCCCAAACATGCAGATGAGTCCATTGGGCATGCATGGCACTAACGGTCCATTTGCATGCCCATTATGGGCTCATCTGCATGCCACACATCATCTGAGTGTGCCGGGTCAGGTCCCTCATGCCAAACCCTGATCTCCTTTCACTATATATGTCAGTAATCCCTGGTGGTCTAGCAGCCCCTTCTCCCAGCCCCAATCCCCTCCTGTACTGTATTCCAGAACTCCTTGGTGGTGTAGAGGTACCCCCCAGCCCCAATCCCCACAGAGATATATTAACAGTACTGCCTTGGTGGTCCAGCGGCCTCTCCCCAGCCCCAAACCCCTCATGTACTGCATTTCAGAACTTCCTGGTGGTCCAGCAGGCCCTCCCCAGTCCCGATCCCCTCCTGCACTGTATGTCAGATATCAGCGGTGGTCAAGCTGTCCCTCCCTAGCCCCGATCCCCACAGAGAGGAAATGTCAGTTATCACTGGTGGTCTAGCGGTCCTCCCTCCCAAACCCCAACCTGTCCGTATCATACAGACAGCAGTCCCTGGTGGTCAAGCAGACCCCACACTCCCCCACCCCTGCAGGTACTTTCCCACCACCCACTCCCCCTGTCCCAACCCAGCGAGCTGGCGACCAGTGAAGCCATCTGCTCTCCACCACTGCCGGCCACAGACTAAGCTCTCAAGGCATGTACTGTACAATCATTGTACAGTATGCAGCTTAAGAGCTCAGTGTGCAGCCAGCAGTGGTGGTGAGCAGAGGGCTGTGCCAGTTGCCAGCTCTCTGGGTTGGGACGGGGAGGAGTAGGTGGTGGAACTGAACCTGCCGGGGTGAGGGGGTCTGTTAAACCACCAGCTATCTGTATGATACAGGCAGGTTGGAGTTCAGGAGGGGAGACCGCTAGACCACCAGCGATAGCTGACGTTTCCTCTCTGTGGGGATCGGGGCTAAGGAGGGACTGCTGGACCACCAGGGGAGTTCTTAAATACAGTATGGGAGGGGATCAAGGCTGAGGAGGAACTGCTGGACCACCAGGGAATTCTGAAATACAGTCAGGAGGGGTTCGGGGCTGCGTAGGGGCCACTGGACCACCAGGACAGTACTATTAATATATAGTATCTCTGTGGGAATTGGGGCTAGGGAGGGACCGCTGGACCACCAGAGAGTTCTTAAATACAGTACAGAAGGGGATCAGGGCTGGGGAGAGGCTGCTAGACCACTGGGGCAGTGCTGTTAATATATCTCTGAGGGGAATCAGGGCTTGGGAAGGATCGCTAGGCCACTATGGTCCCCAGCCCTTGATGGTGCATGGACATGGTGTGGGGCACCCACCCCCCTCTGCACACCATTAAGGGCTGGGTGTCAGTAACATTAAACTGCACTGCTCTGGCAGCCGTGTATCACTTCTGAAATATTTCAGTATTGTGTTGCTCTACATATGCATCAGGGATCCCCCATTTGCATGTGCACAGCACAATACTGTGCGCGACGGCACTGTTGGGATGCACTGTGCATAGGTGCCCTTTGAATATGGGCACTCCCCCGGTAGCCAGCACTATTTGGGGTTTGAACAGCGCACATTCGGTTTGTGCCTCGCTAACCTTTTGGAAATGGGCCCATAGTGTTTTCTCTTTGCCACTGCTGGCTTTGTTATTTATATTTTTTTCTCTCCTGGTACATATTGTTGTCATGTTTTAAGAAAATGGGCTTGAAAAATAAGCATGCTGATTGGCTGAAAGCCATGGTCAGGCATGCATTTGTTTTTCAATAGAGCCTGGTTAAAAACAAGTGCCCATTTGGGGTGCCCCATTACTAAGGGTATCCTTGGGCTACCCCGAATTTCCCAAGTGGCCAGCCGACATTTTTTTTTCTGGTCGCTTAGAGAGGGACATGACCCTCCCAGCTCTGCTCTGTACCCTCCCCCGACACAACACATAAAACACTGACAGGTTTTACTTCAGAGCTTGTGTCAACTGGCACACAAAGACACACTTCCCCCCTCCCCAACCACTTCTTATGAAAATCTTTTTAATATCGGCCTCGCTTACACATTGGAGCCACGCCACGTCACTCCACTCTGTGTACCCCCTGCCCACTAGAAAAGAAACAAAAAAGTCACGCTTTGGCATGCGTGAAACATTCTGTTTGGTGCTGTGCTGCAAAAGATCTGTTTCACCGTTTCAATGGGATCAGGACCAAAGAAAACATAGCACTCTGCCTGTTTTCACACGATTACATCTCTTTTTGCTGCCAGCTCCTTCGTGCTCCCTCTCTGTTCAGCTCCCAACCTTATGTTACTAGCCCGCTACCTTACTAAAGAATGCTCCTGGAGGGAACATGGTAATGGAGCTCCATCCCTAAAGAGAAAAAAATGGAGAACAGCCCATGTGTGTGGAGGGGGGAAGCAGGAAATTCCCTGCAGAGAAACAAGTAAAATTGATGTCTTTGTGCCTGTGTGTTTCTGTTGGGGAGGTAGGAAGGTTACAAAACAAGGTGGCTTAGTGGGTCCAGTGCTGAAATTTAAAACTAGCCTTATGTGGTTTTTCATCTGCTTTCTCCACCTTCTACATTCTTAAAGTATTATTTTAAAATTTTAAATCAGTCTTTCCTCCACCGCTCTGTAGTGCAACAGGCTCCCATTAGCAACCATTTTTTTTTCTTAAATACAGAGACTCTAGTAGGACAAAAGTCCCTATCTAAAAAAAAACACATCATTCTAATGCAGTCGGAGGAGCTGTTTCATTACAAAACTTACTTTAAACAAATTTTTCATTAAATTTTTTTTATTAAATGGATTTATTTATTTATTTATTTTACAGTGCACATTTTCGAAGCTCCTTAATAGCCCCCATAGTGGGAGGTATTGTGCTATACCAGACCTTCCAGGGGCTATATGGCCCTCTGCTTGCAGAGTTGGGCCTCATTATGCCCTGGGTGGTCCAGTATAGCATAATACCGCCCACCCTGTCTGGTATGGCACTGTAACATGGGAAATATGAGAGTGATAGACAGCAATGGGTTAATTGTTATTCCAGAAATACAGTGCAACATTACATGCCATTCATTTTCCTATGTGTTACTTCTCAACTAATAGATGGATTTAATGCAGTTCACAAAATGTATTGCATGCCTAATTTTCAATAAAGCTGAGTTAAAAAAAGTGAGTAAAATAAAAAAACACATGAAAAAGATATACTTTTCCAAAATGTAGGTCAGTTCAGTGCCACTCTTAATTACTTATTTTGCAGTGCAGCACCTGCTGTTGCAGATGCACCTTTACATAGTTTGGTGTCAAAGTCCATCTGCGACAACAAGGTTATTCTGCTGTCTCACCTGCACCAATAGGAATCTTGCAGGTAGGGACTGTACCGTGGTGAGATTTTGAGTAATAATGACACTTGCATGGTCAGAGGGTGTGTGCTAACTAGAAGATTGCTGAAATAAATAAAAAGGTTGTAAAATAAACATGATTAAAAATAGATTATTGTGGTCGGGCATCTGCAGATCACATTTGCACACGTGCCGAAAAAAAAACTGTTGCACTTTTGAAGATGGGCTTAGTTTTCTTCAGTTGCGTAAACAGTCTTTTTGAATTTTTTTTGGCTATTTCTTTCTAGTCAGCCAGCTGTCCTCCGGAAGGAAGCCCCCAGCCCGTCCACCATCCAGCGCTGACCCAAACTCCCAGGGCTTGCCTCCACCAATGGGGCCAGTGGGATTCCCCAACCTTCCCCGGGAACTGGATTCAGTGGTTCAGCACCGTGGCTGGCCAGGAGTGGAGCCTGCAAGGCGCCCTCCACCATTATGCCGTGGCTCTTCTTTTTTCCTGTTTTTTTCTTCCTGGAGTTGGGGTGTGCAATGACCCCCATGGAGAGGAACGTGCTTGCATCCACATGTGTTCCCTCCAAGCAATGCCCCAACTCCTCCCCCTTCTGCAGCATGATGCCCTGTCCCCCAACCTCCACTAGGGAGCAGGCAAGCATTGATCACTGAGGACCCCCCTCCCTGGAGAAGGAGAGCAGTCCATCGAATGCTCAATCCTTTTCTTCCCCTGCCGACCCCCTGTGGCCCATGCTTCTTCCCGAACACGGGTCACCAGCATAGTGCAAGGTAAGGCGACAAGTGCCTCAGCCCTCAGCATCACTGGGCAGGCTGTCTTTTTGCATTTTCACAGATGGATGTTCTTTTTTCATCTGTGAAGAGGGTATTTTTGTTTCCTTTTCACAGCTGGACCTAACAGATGTGTTTAGTGTTGACATCACAAAGGATGCAGTAGGGTTGGTGTAGCATGTAACAGGTTAACTGTTTTGTGTATGGTCTTCAGAGTCATGTGCAATGCCTGGTATAGGCCTGAGGAAGTGCCAGTGATGGGTCAGCTGCTTTGTGTTATATGCAAAAGGCCTGGGCCAGAATTCACAGAACTTTGCCCTGGTGCAAACCCGGTTTTGCATGAGCAAACCAGGTTTTGTGCCAAGTAAGTATTCACAGAAGCCTGGTTTGTGTGCTCAAAGCGGGTTTGTGTCAAGGCAAAGTGTAGAGGGGGTGCAATGCAAATGAGCAGGAGGGGACCTGAATATCAATGCTGTCTAATTCACAGAGCATTTGCTCCAATCCAGGGTCTTTTGCGCGATCCCCTTGTGCAGAGCAAATACCGCTGATTGAGACCTTGTCTTATTCCATACAGCCCTGGAGGTTGGCAGAGATTCTGCGTCGGCCTCCTACCTGACCCCTAGCACAATAGTCCCTAGTGTCCAATGGTCCCTCCTCCCATCCGATGCCTGCCCTAGATAAAAAAATATGTTTACCCTGGTGTCCAGTAGTCCCTGCCCCCACATGATCCCCTGCCTGATGTCATCCAATGTTATCCCTGGTGGTTAGTGGTCTCTCCCCCCAGCTTAACCCATGCCCGATGTTGTCCAGTGTTATCCCTGGTGGTTAGCGGTCCCTACCTCCACCCGATCCCATGCCCGATGTCACCGAGTGTTATCCCTGGTGGCTAGTGGTCCCTCCCCTTGCCCAGTCAATGGCTCCATTGCCATCACCTCATGCCCTGTGTTCAGGGGTCCCTCCCCACACCGATTGCTGGCCTGACTGTAAAAAAAGAGGTCTCCCTGGTGCTAGTGCCCCCCCGATGATTGCCATCTTGAGTATGAAGATAAAACATTCCCTGATGCTAGTAGTTCCCCCTCCCCCTGTGATCACCTGCCCAATTGTAAATAAAAAAAGTTTCACTGGTGATAGTGTTCTCCCCTGCCAATCACAGGCCTGATTATGAAGATACAACATTCCCTGGTGTCCAGTGGTCCCTTCTCCTGCACCCATGCTTGATGTCATCCAGTGTTGTCCCACATGGCTAGTGGACCCTTCCCCCACCCAGTCCCCTGCCTAATGTCACCCAGTTTTATCCCTGGTGTTTAGCGTCCCTCTCCCCACCCAATCAATGGCCCCATTGCCATCACCCCATGCCCTGGTGCCAATTGGTCCCCTCACCGGCCCTCCAACACAGTAGATGTCCCTAGTGGTTAGTGGTCCCACCCCACTGCTGATCATCAGCCTGACCCTTGTGGGGTCTGTGGCCGGTTTTGCCGTGGGCGGCCCCCCACCCCAATCCCAGGGCTGACCATGATATGCCCATATCCCTGGTGTCTATTGTGCCCCTTCCCCTCCCCTTGGCAGCCCAACCTCCAACCACTCCTGTCCCTGGTGGTAGTGTTCTTCCAACAAACAACAGTCAGCAGGCAGTAGCAGAGTGCCAGTTGAGGTGGTCTGCCTGGCAGGTCCCTCCACAGGTCTGTGTACAGTACCTGCACCCACACCCCGTTAGTATAGCCACAACCAGTTCCCTGCAAAGGCATTCAGACTGGGGAGTGATGTGCTGAGTGACAAGAATCCCCCCCCCCCCACCATACATCCTTTGTATACTCACATCACTTCTGTGGTGTCTAGTCCACCCCCCCCGTGACACCAGACATCCCACTCCTCTCCCCCCAGTCCCTGAAACACTGGAGCTGCACTGAGTGGACAGTGACTGGCACAACCTACCATACACCACCTCAGCCAGTCACTGTCTGAAATAAGCAGAGAGCGTGCTGCTTCATTATAGAACAAGGCGTGTCACTCTTGTTTTTAAAGAAGTAGCTTGCTCCCTGCTTATTTCAGACAATGACTGGCCAAGGTGGTATGTGGTGGGCTGTCCTAGTTGCCGTCCCCTCACTGTGGCACCAGTGTCTTGGGAACTGGGAGACGAGGCTAATGGTCCCTCCCCTGCTTTCCATATTGACCAGGCCACCCAGGGTGACATCACTAGTAACGTAATCACGCTAACCCAGCATGATTCACCTTGTGGCCTGGCCCTTTCTGCACCTTCAAGAAGAAGGTATACACAACTCCAACTGGCATCCTGAGTAATGGCAGATTCCTCAACCCACCTAAATCGATAAACTACATAGCATCTCCCAGGAATATGAAAGTGGGCAAAATAAATGTAAAGTAACAAACGTTTACTAACTAAAGGGAGAAGATATTTTATAAACAAAAAGTAAAAACTATTGCAAAGATACATGCCGAATAAATCCATTTGTGTTTCTAGGATACAGAACAAAACAAACCTGAGTGAAAAAATTAAAGGGAAATTTAGAAGAAGTTAGGTAACAGAAAAAGATACAAATTTAAAGATAAGAATTTACAAAGATTTACATTCTGGCCACTAATATTCACAGGTAGAGCCTTGAGAATTTCGAAGTACTGTATATAGGACCAAAAAACACTGACAGGGAGGTCCAAAAAAGTTCACAAGTAGGTTTGTTCCCCCTGCAGTTTTATGTATTTGAATATTAAAAAAATGTGAATAGGTCATGTGATGGCGGTCTGAGAGGCAGCAGTAACTATCCACTGTTCCGCTCCCCTTCTATGAACAAATGCACTAATTCAGCACTGCAGACCTATTTTTCTTTTACCCAAAGGACGCAACTACTTTGGGAGAGACTCCAAGACCTGGAATAGCAAAGAAGAATGGAGGTATATATGAAAAGAGCCCCCCCCCCCGTGGCATATGCACTATGCGTCTCCAGAGAAAGACAAGTCCGCAAAGCACCCTAAACACCAGACTGCGACCTCATCCAGGCCCTCCCCTGACTAGACAGCACTTTCTGAGGACAGATTTCTAGATATAATGCACCCATTGCAGGCTGCGATCTCTACAATTTTGCAAGACATGCAGAAAATTTAATTCTAGGTGGCAAGTTTAATGATCAGAATGGAGGATCTGGAAGTGAGAACTGTATCACTGGAAAAAAGTCTGAGAAAACAGAACAATCAGTGATGCATATGAACAGAAGATTTAAAAAACTGGAGGAAAAGTTAGACGATCTAGAGGGGCTCAGTAGGCGAAATAATCTAATTATAATCAGGATACCAGAACAAGAAGAAGTCACTTCCCTGATTCTGTCCCTGCAAAAGCTATGTGAAAAAGTGGCAGGGCCTTCACCCAATGGAGGGGCATATACCATTGAAAGAGCACATCCTGCCCTCCGCCCTCCACCACCTGTAGGCTCTTCTCCACGACCTACTGCTGCTGCCTCTCAGACCGCCATCACATGACCTATTCACATTTTTTTAATATTCAAATACACAAAACTGCAGGGGGAACAAACTTGCTTATTGGCCCTCTGTACAGAGAGTTGGTAGGACCACATCTGGAGTACAGTGTACAGTTCTGGAGACTCCATCTCCACAAAGACATAGACAGGGTGGAGGCTGTCCAGAGGAGGGCAACCAAAATGATGCAGGGTCTGCATCAGAAGACATGTGAAGAAATACTAAAGGAACTAAAGATGTATAGCCTTGAGGAAAGGAGGGAGGGGGAACATGATAGAAACTTTCAAATACCTCAGGGGAATCAACAAAGTCCAAGAGGGTAGCAACTTTCAGAAAAACAGATGTGCAAAACAAGAGAGCACAATTTGAAGTTAGAGGGGGGATGGCTCAGAGGTAATGTGAGGAAGTGTTTCTTCACAGAGAGGGTTGTGGATATATGGAACAGCCTTCCTGAGGAGGTCGTAGAGTCAAAAACAGTGGGAGAATTCAAGAATGCATGGGACAGACATAAGGCAATTCTAGTGGGGGTTAGGAATAAGTAGGCTGTTGGTCAACTAGGATCTGCAGCTTATCTGTTAGGTAGGGAAATGGGCAGACTAGGTTGGCCAAGCGGTCCTTATCTGCCATCAAATTCTATGTTTCTATGTTTCTATTATTTTTAAACTATTGAACTTCCAGGACAAGCAGCACATTCTAACTAAAGTTAGAGAGATTCAGGAAGTCCAGTAGGAAGGGCGAAGGATTCGTATCATGCAAGATCTGCCGCAGTCAGCGTGAGTAAGGCTACAGGAGCTTCACCCAACTGTTTCTTAACTTATTGCAGCTGGCAAAACATTTTGAGTAAAATATCCAATGATTTTGCAAGTGAAGCATGGTGATCAATGGTTGTCCTTGAGAATCTCGAACAGGCTATGCAAGAGCTGAAAACCTTATTCCCTGACCTATTCAAGTGACTGAGAAAATGAAGGTTTGATCTGCTTTAATTAGTAACTGGGTCTGTGAGGATCTGGGAAGGGCCTGAATATGTCTAAACTTTGCTTTTCTAATGCGTCTCTCAACATAATTTGTTTCTCACAGATAGCACTGACTTTTGGGTTCCTGATCATGGGTAAAAACGGAGAGACAGAATCATGGTGTTTAATTTCATTATCTCACTAGCCGCATGAAAAAGGGGAAGCTAAGAGAAAGGGCCTTGCTGTTTTTCCTGCATGTTATGGCCTGGGATAACATGAAAAAGGACAGTAATCCTGATGCTGTCTAGTGCACAGCGGCTAATCCGATTATTTTGTGCTTGAATCGGAGTTGGATCTGCTTTTATGGAGGACTTTCCTTGGTTTTTTGGTTGCCCATGGATAACTAGTGATCTTTTGGTTTTCTCAGTCAAGTTTAGCAAGAGTATTTGCGACTACCAAGGAATCTTTAATTTGATTTTTGTTGAGTAACTTTGCAAGGGGAAACCTGGTAGATGCTTTCATGTATGATCTGGAGTGCTCCTCTTTTCTTCTTTGTACTGTTGCCACTGTAGTACTAAGGTGGCTGGAGGTGTCTTAATCATTCCCATAACATTGATAAGACAGTAATGTAAAGTGAACTGAGTTTAAAGTTCAAATTCTGAGGTTTTGGTGCAATTTGTTTGTGGGGGGGGGCGGGGATGGAAGCTATGCAGAGATTTTTTGACTGTTATCAGACTTGCACTACATCACCTGGCAGTATTTGAGTAGTAGAGTGGTTGTTTAGAACCAGTGGAAAGGGGGATTTAAGTGTTATTTCATTTAGGGGGACATATATGCGGGTTTATTGGAATTTAGGGGGGGTTACCAAGCATGACCTTACTAAACCATCCCCGAAATGTAAGAGTGTCCTGGGAGTGCTGAATGTTTCTGCAGAAACAGATTTTGGCTTAAATGGGTAGATTATATGTTTTTTGTGAGTTGGAATGGCAAGGGAGCACAAGACAGGTGTAAACGACAAATGATATTGAGACATCTTTCGCACCTTGGAGCTGGGATAGCTTGTATACAAGAAACACACCTTCTGAGAGACGATATCTCCCTGTTCCGGAAAACGTGGGTTGGGCAGGTCTTTGGGGCCAGGGCATCTACAAGTCACGGGGGGGTTGCAATCCTACTGGCAAAATCAGTCCCATTTCAACTAACTCAAGAAATCTGGGACCCCAACGGGCAATATATTCTTCTTTATGGGATGTTAGAGCCTTACTCAATACTTCTGGGAGCCATATATGGCCCAAACTTAGACTCCCCCCAGTTTTTCATGCAATTGCTAAATTTACTTATTACTAAGCCCCTCTAAACTAATAACACTTGGTGGAGATTTGAATATCATCCCCAACTGGCTCTAGATTGATCGGATCATAGAAGGTGTGGCCTATCCCCAGCCCAGAGGGCGTTGAAAGACATTATTAGTGGAGTAGGTCTGTTGGATATTTGGAGAATTCCACGCCCTGCAGAAAAGCAGTTCACTTTCTATCCTCACCCCCACTGCTCCTATTCCCGCATAGATTACTTCCTAGTGAGCACTTTTGCCCCTGCTGGAGTACTGGACTCAACCATACATGCCAGAGTCCTGTCTAACCATTCGCCTGTTAGTTTTAGTTATCTACTAGGCCCTGGGATTAAAAGTGATTCATTATGGCGAATAAATGATCAATTGCTTCAAAAGCCAGATTTACTAAAACATATTGGAGACTTCATCTCCCTCTTCCTAATTGTTAACAAGGGATCAGTAAGCAAAGTAGATATAGTCTGGGCAGCCCCGAAGTGTGCTCTCAGGGGTGAATGTATCCGAATGGCTATGACTAAATCACATCAGGCTAAGGCGCAACTGACATCATTACTCAGTTCAATACATTCCCTCGAACACAGCCTTACCAGACGCTCCGTGGATACTGAATGGGTTCAATTGCACCAACTCCAGGCACAATATGCTGATTTATTGGCCCAAACAGCTCAACTATCTCTGCACCACACCAAAATTAAATGTTTAGAATCTGGTGAAAGGGCGGGAAAGTTGCTTGCACTTAGACTCAAGCAAGCTGAAACCTCAAGATATATTCCACGTGTACGCTGTTCAAAGGAAGGTCCAGTTAACACTAACCCCAGAGAGATAGCCAAAGCCTTTAAAGAATATTACCAGAAGCTCTATAATGTTGACCCCTCTTTACAATTTACACCAGAAGATATAGCTCATTATCTTGATTCAGGTACCCTTCCCAAGGCTTCCCCAGACAAAGTTGTCTCACTAGCTGCATGCATTACCATAGGAGAAATATTGCAGACCATCAATCAGTTACCTGCTGACAAATCTCCGGGTCCTGACAGCCTTTCTAATAACATCTATAAGAAATACTTGTCGAACCTAGCCCCACTGCTTGAAGAGGTTTTTAATTTCTGGTATATGAATGGATTCTCAGACCTGGGTTTCCAGGAGGCCCTCATAACCCTGATACCAAAAACAGGGAAAGACCCTTTATTGCTAGAAAATTACAGCCCCATTTCTTTATTAAATTCAGATATTAAAATCCTCACTAAGATCTTGGCTAACAGGATTACCCTTATTTTGGGTGACCTAATAGGTGAAGAACAAGTGGGATTTATGGTTGGTAGGTCCTCAGGAGACCATATGAGGAAGCTGTTGCACCTCATCTCGGCATCCAGGGACTCTGAAACCACAGCTGTGCTTGTGTCCCTGGATGCCAAGAAGATGTTTGACCATTTTTCTTGGGATTTTCTTTTTGCTGCACTGGCCCGTTTTGGGCTGCCTGATGAGTTCATTCAATGGGTGCAGCTGTTATACACCTCTCTAACAGCTCGGGTCTGGTGCAATGGAAGGCTTTCAAATCAGATATCATTATTTCACAGCACCAGACAAGGATGCCCACTATCTCACCTTCTTTTTAATTGTTATTTAGAGCCATTTATTAGTAAACTGTTATCTTCCCCATAAATTACAGGTATAAAGGTTGGGCACACACGATATGCACTCTCTGCCTATGCAGACGATTTGCTGCTTTATGTAGATAATCTTCAAACATCCATTCCAGCCTTGTTAGTGGAAACTGAAACATTCTCTAAAGTGTCCTATTATAAGGTAAATAGATCCAAGACTATAGTTTTCCCACGTAACAGAAAACTGACTCAGATTGAACTGGCAGCCCTTCACCTCTCTTGGGAAGCTAAATATCTTACCTACTTGGGCATAGTGGTAGCATAGGATATGCCTACAATGATCAAGGAGAAACTTTCTAAATTACTAAGAGTACTAAACTCAGACATGGACAGAGGGGGATCCCTCCCACTTTCCTTCTGGGGTAGGCTCAGCACAGTTAAGATGAATATACTTCCCCGTGTTCTTTACCCATTAGGTATGCTGGGCTGTTTTCTGCCCAAAAGATGGTTTGCTAATCTCCAGAAATCACTAAATGCATTCCTATAGGAAAGGAGTTCACAGGGCCTATTATAAACTTACTGCACCTGAAAACTGGGGTGATCTTGAAGCTCCCTCCTTTTTTGGATCCTATAGTGCATTCCATATCAGTAAGCTAGCCTCCTGGAACCAGTGTATGGACCCTTCCATTACGTTGAACTACTCCCCATTATGGCTGTATCTGGAACAGTATCTGGCTTCACAGCACTCCTGCTCACGGTCTGCTCTCTTATATGTTACTCCTTCTAAGGTACCGAAACCACTCAAATCTACCCCGATAGGATGGTCCATCAGAGCAATGCACCAAACCCAGAACCATCTCTCGGTAAATTGGCACCAATCACTGGAGCAGCCCCTTATCTATAGCCCTCATTTCAAGATAGCAGACAAGCCAATACTACCCACATTCTGGCCAGTGCATTAGTACCCTAAATCTACTGACTTTATCAAAGATGGAATGTTTACTCCTTTTAGTGAATTCCAGTTACGGTATGGGGTATCAGACAACTCCAGATTTAAGTTTATTCAGGTTGGGAAAGCCATCCAGTCATCCATAGGGCTCACAACATTAACTTTACTGCCTTTGAGTTAAATAAGCTTATGCAATTGGCAACAGCCTCATGCAGTTTCTTTAGTCTACACAAAATTGCAGGATATGGATCCTATCTTGCCAAAAGGGGTTTGTTACTATTGGATGCAAGAATTAGACCTGTCCACTGATCCTCTTTTGTGGGAAAGGATTTGGCAGAATGTCTATAAATTTGTAAAGCAGGATAGGCTTCGTCAAGTGCAATTTAACATTATGCACATTACATACTTTACCCCAGTAAAATTAAACAGAATGGGTCTCTGTTCGTCTCCTATGTGTACACGGTGTAAACTTGAAAATGGTACACATACCACATGTTGTGGACCTGCTCTAAGGTACAAATCTTCTGGCAGTCCATTAGGAGGGTTCTAGACC
This sequence comes from Neoceratodus forsteri, assembly GCA_016271365.2. Lineage (NCBI taxonomy): Eukaryota > Metazoa > Chordata > Ceratodontiformes > Ceratodontidae > Neoceratodus > Neoceratodus forsteri. The sequence continues at coordinate 299,773,573 of CM057455.1, forward strand.
AGTTATTGGGCTTAGATACTCTGTTTACCTTTGAAGCTTGTTTAATGTATTTATTTCCCCCTCGAACGCCCAGAACCAGAAAGGCGCACCTTGCTTTAATAGCTGCTACTGCCAAATTATTAGTTATGAAATACTGGAAGGAGGAATTTTTGCCCTCCATCACAGAGTGGTATAGAGAAATATTTCTAGCACTGCAACTAGAAAAACACATTGCCTATATGAGACATAGGAGCCACACTTATCAGAGTCTCTGGGGTCCTTTGGAAGTGCTGCTTTCCATACGGAAGCCATAAGGCCTCCACAATTTCAAGTAATGGGTTTGAGGCATTACAGTCTCATTTCAAGCATGTGCTCCAACACTGTGTATTATATGTATTCACACCATTATTTGTTTCAAGGGAATGCTTGGTAGGGTGGGTTGAGGGGAAGGGGGATTGGTTTTGTGTGTAATTGTTGTATGTCTCTTCAGTGTTCTTTGATTTTTGTATTTTGTTTTTAATTCCTTTTTGTACCAATATGCAGCTTCACTGATTTGTTGTATCTCTACAATCTGCATACTTGCCTGACTGAAAGAGGAGACAATTCAATAAAATATATTTAACAATAAAAAAAAATGTGAATAAAATTATACCAAGTGTGGCCCCCAAATCTGGTGGTCATACGTATCTTTACAATCCTCACTAACAATCTAGTGGCCCCTTTCTTGACCCGGTGCCCATGAGTGCCGTGTCATACCTTCCTAGCAGTCTAGTGTCCCATCTCCCTGTCCTGGTGCCTCTGCTTGTCTTTACAATCCACTCTGGCAGTCTAGTGCTCCCTTCCCTAACTTGGTGCTCGTGTATTTTTACATACCTCCTTGGAAGTCTAGTGGCCCACCACCTCCCAGTGCAGACAGTACTCCCCCCACTGCCAGCCCTGAGACAGTGGCCAGCACTCACCCTTCACTCACCTCTGCTGCTGTTCACTGTCTATATCCCACAAGTGCAGTCACTTCAGATAACAAATCACACCATCAATATAGTACAATATCTGTGTATATACAATATCAATAGTGTGATTTGACACCTGAACTGACTGCACTTGTGGCATGTAAACTGCAGCTAGCAGTGGAGGTGGAGTGAGGACGAGTGCTGGCTACTGTCTCAGGGCTGGGGGGGGCAGGAGAAGGGTGTTATGGACTTCGTCTGCATTGGGAAGGGGGAGGGACACTAGACTACCAGAGAGCTGTGTAAAGATATGCATTTGCACTGGGTTGGGTTGGGGCACACTAGACTGCCAGGAAGAACTATAAAAATATGAACAGGCACTGAGTTAGGGAGTGGGTGCCACATGACTGCCCAAGGTAATTTTTTTTTTGGCATGAGGTTAATCCTCATGGAGGCAACTGCTCATTGTGTGACTTTGAGCAAGTCACTTCATCTCTCAGTGTACAGTGCCAAACAGCTGTAGAAATATGGGTAGGAGTTGTGTATAGAAATGATTGTCCATACAATGGGCCCAATTCCAAAATGCATGGTGCAACTCATGGATGTATGTGAGTTGTGCCATGTGCCGCTACGCCAAGGACCCTGCACCCTATTCCAGGACAGGCAGGGTCCCCAACACCTATGACCTATGACTTGCATCAGCAGCAGGGTTGCACCATGGGATTGGTGCAACGGATCTGATTGCCACAAGCCAGAGACTGTGGGGAACAGCTCCCCCTGAGCCTCCCACCCTGAAACAAGCTCACAATCCCCTGGGGGCCTTGGGGTGGTAGGCTGGGTGGCACAGGTGCAAGAGGGGGGCACAGCTCAATACGGACCTGGGTGGCACCCTGAATTGTGGGAGGTGGGGGCATCACTGTGCTGGGGGCCATGGGGCACCACAATGTGCATTTCACGGCACTGCGGAAGGGGCATCCATCATTTTGCCAGGACGGATGCCCCTTAGACCAGCTAAGTGCTGGTTTAATCCCACAGTGCTGCATTGGGACCTGGAATGGCATAGGTAGGTTATGGCAGCCGCCCTTTTGGAATAGGGCACAGTCGCTGCCGTAACCTCTCTTCTGCTGTGCCGTAGGAGCTGCGGCCACTGGAAGGCCCCTTGGATGCAGGCCACAAGTGCCATGGTGCAGGCCATGTCTGTGAATAACAAAAGGTGTAATGCATGTCGCAAGATGTGATTTGCACCATGGGGTTGACGCAAGTCGCCTTGCGACATGCATAACCACTTTTGGAATCAGGACCAATGGTGTTGTACCACAGTTCAATGGTCACAAAATGCTCTCATACCACAGTTGTGACATCACTACTATAGAACAACTTTTCAACTTCTTGTCATTTCAAATTCAACACACCCTGGTCTTCCATTCCCCCGCCCACTTGAAATACAATTCTACAGTTGATCTGTAATTTATAAAGAATTGCATTTAAGTGAAGGGAGAACTGCTTGTGGAGTTTTCTATTTATTGTTAGAAACCATATACTGCACCTTATAAAATAATGGATGGAAAACCACACACAGAAAAAAATATGTTTCTATCTTAGGTTCTGTGATATGAGCGACCTCTGAGCTTAACTCGCAAGGTCTTTCATGTCATCAGAATCCCTAAATGGCAACACATAGAGAATACTGGATGGCCAACTATGCACAACCAGTGTGTTCTGCCACATAGGGGTTCTGATTCCATCTGACCTCGAGAGGGAAGCTCGAGAGGTCCATGGGAATCAGAACCCGGAGGTGGCACAACACACTGTTTGGGCATAAAGTTGCTCATCCTGTATTTTTCTAGTGTGTAGTATTATGTGAAATGTGCACATGGTGGTGTTTAGCTTTCAGAACAGAACTGACGTGTGCATTCTCTAGAGGTTTCAGAAATGCTATTGTACCACTGAAGGGTACAATCACATTCCATGTCCTTTGAACTGTGGTACAACAGCATTTTGAAAGGGATGGAATTCTATGTGGAAGAATGCTCTACTGTACACTATAACCTTGTTGTGCATGGTTTCTCATCCATTATTCTACATAGCAGGACTTCACAGCAAATTGTATGTTGCAACTCAGCTGGGCTAGCCTCAGAAATTACTGTATGCTGGGAACAATGCAGAACACAAAAAACTATGTGTGACTGTGACACACCAGATTGCTCAGACTCCACATAATCCAATGAGGCAGGCAGAACAGTCCTCCTCCTCACCGGGAACCTTTATGACAAGAAATACCAAGTGTCCCCCTTAGTAATAGTAGGCTGTGCCCTTCAAGGAACCCCTGATGAAGCCTCAGAGTAAAATGACATGCCCAGGCTTCTATGTAGCACACTATCAGCTAATAGTGTTGGTTGTTTTTACCACCTGGTTATTTTGTTTGTCTTACTTTATTGGAGTGTGTCAACTGACCCACAAATGAATTAAAGATTCAGGATTATAAGAAGTATAGCATTTTAGTCCATCTCTAAAGAGTCGCCAACCCACTGGTGCATTGACTCAAGTTCTCTATCTGACTGGCTGCAACCTCCCCATAGAATGTCTGGTGTTCTGTCCCCCCCTCCCCCGTCTTTAGGCTTGCCTCTCGGCCAGTGATCTGTTATTTCTCAGTTGCAGCTGTTCACACATGACAGTCCAGTGGTACCCAATCTGCTGCTTGTATTTTGTAAATTCTCATGCATCCAGTGGCACCTCCCTCCCAAGCACCATTCCTATAATCAGCATTTTTCATGAAAGTCCCATGATGATCTCAGCCCCTCATTGGCTTCACTATAGTTGGTTGCAGCATTGTAATACCATCTACCCAAGACAGGAAGAGGACGCACACTTTGCTGAGCAAGGCCACATTTGCTGAAGGAAAAATTGCATACACACTCTACAAAAATTAGAAATGCAGTGCTATTTAATCAGAAATAGTCCAAAATACAAGCAGCACTGGTAAGCCTGATAAAGGACAAATAGGACCCCTCACCACATGGTTGCACAGCCTGACAAAACTAATTCCGAATGAAGGTCTGAGGCATCCTGTACTCTGGAGGGTCCTAGTTTCCCTATTTCTTGTTTCTCAGCACTGCTTGTATTTTGGACTGTTTTTGATTAAATGGCACTCTATTTTCTAGTTTTTTAATGAGTGTGCAATATGTGCTTCAGCAAACGTGGTCTTACTCTGCAAGGTGTGCATCACCTGCCTGTCTTGTGTATCTGTTTTGGGACATGCTGAGCCCATGGATGCATGTGATCCTGCATCATCTAGTGTGCACCTTTACCAGGATCATCAACAGCATCTGGCTGCAGTATCAGCTGCATGTAGTGCAAGACTCTTCCACTACCTGTGCATCGTGCATCGTCCCATGGGGCATTTCCATGCTGGCCCCCACCCTTTCCTTGCATAACTGCAATGTCACTAATGATCGTGCAAGGAAAAGCTTGTGACAGTTGCTCCTGAGGGAATGCTAAATGGTCATTGTGACTAGTCCCTCGTGACAATGTATGGGGCCCACTATGCCAAATAATGTTGGTACCTTATTGTCAAGTGACTTGCTGAAAGACACACTCAGTGAGCCAGTGCCTGTGGTGGGATCCAAACCAGGTATCTCCTAGTTCACTCTTCGATGTTCCAGCCACTGAATCACCACAACATTTCCTGATAAGCGTTTACACTTTCTTTTGCTTCTAGGAGCCTCAGCTTGAAAGACAGGCTGCATTGCGGTCAGGTAGAGACAGTTTTCTCCAGTGTTCCAAAGTGCCAATTACGTCACCCCATCAGCCCCCGCTGAGCCTCCTGCCTGCCTGTCCAGTGCAGCTCATTGTACCTGCATTATCTGTTGACCTACTTACACATTTCCCAGGTGCTCAGACATACATATTCATGCTTTCTGTAATAGTGCCCAGTCATGGTTACCTAGCAATGCTACACTCACCAACTCCTACTGAGCACAGCAAGAGCACATCTCAGCTGTTGTCTTACAACCAAACTCACAGAAAGTGTTAATGGTACCACCCCCCATTTAGAATCCAAAACTTCTGACTACTATCAGTAGTCTTTACTACCCTAAAGGTAATTATCAGGTGTCTAATGGATATTACTTGAAATACAGTGCTCTATGCACACATCCAGAGTTGGCAGAGCCATTAGTACATTGACATGGTAAAAAAGGATGAAAGAAAACCCTCATACAGACAGCAACAGAGGGAAGTGCTAAAGAAAATAACATTGCATTTATTTGTTTGCTTAATTCTTTGGTACTCGGGTATTATTCACGGGGCACATTAGGCCCATTTATAGGGGTGAACAGGGATAGTAGACGAGGTCACAGGTACAATAAATAAGAGTCACCTAAGGTAGCCACAGGTGAGTTACATACTGTGTAATTCATACAGAATAGCAGGTGTTTCAGGAAGCATGCTAACAGAGGTGCATTGATTCAAGTAAGAAAAAAATTAGCCACCATAGTAACGTTTCTTCTCAGGGACCCATCACAGAACCTTACGAAAGAGCATCATCGCACCAGAGTGCGATGCCCCAGAGACAGAACATTATGCTAATTAATAGAATTTATAATACAAGTTCAAACTATGCAGTGTGGTCACGCTCCCCCTGCTGCTGTAACATCAGATTTGGATAACCAGGGAAGCAGTGACCACTAAAACTAGCTAACTGCCTACCAATTTGTTTTTATTTCCTTTAAAATTTTTAAAAATCTGACCAAATTAAAATGGACATCGTGTAAAATTAAAATGGTCACATTTTAACAATTGCTGAGGAACTGCAATAAGTAATGCTCAAGCCACAGCAGGGATCCATCAATGATACGTTACAAAAGTGCAGCCTCTCTAGCAATACCTTGGGATAATGGGTCTAGAACCTATTTAGGACAGGCTCACAGGTCACCATTTGGGAGATCAACAATTAGAAGGCCACACCTCTCCTCTTTGCAATGCAGCATTAAAGATTTAGCAAGCCCAACTCTGGCTAATACACAGGTATTGTATCACATTTCTTATACCATTTTTCTTTTTTTTTTATGTTTACAGAGATGCATCTGATGTGTGGCCAGAATCAAAATTTAATAGTTATAGTACCATTGCCCTCTCCCCTCTTGCAAATCTGTTATGGGCCAGAACACAATATATAAAAGGTGAAGCCAGAGAGAGGTTTGCACACATGAAACAGAGAAAGTAGTGGGACCTCAGCTCACACTAGCATGTTAAATTAAAAAAATTAAGCCAGAGAGTGGCTTCCACACAAGAAAGAGAGAAAGCAGTGGGACCTCGGCTCATATTGGCAAGTTAAAGCTTAAAGTGTAGATTCCTGATCGGCGGGCAGATGGGGGGGGTCACTTTGCCATCGGTGGTCAGGCTGATCATGATTAGGCCGAATGATGAGACCAAGAACTCCTTAAAACATTAACATGATGGAATGAAAACCAAGTAAGAAAACTGAATTGACTTGAATGAACTGCAGGCTTCCAAGCAGGTGTTTTGGGGTGTGTGTGTGTAGGGGGCACTGGTAGTATTATTATTTCATTTTAAGTTTGGCCACACACCAGGTGCACCTCTGTAAACATTTGAAAAATAAGAAAAAACGTATAAATGTGATAAAATCTCGGTATTTTAGCCAGAAATGAGTTTGCTAAACCTTTAACATTTCATTTCTGTGAATTTCCCAACCACTGACGAAACAGATTATATATAGGGAGATTTGAAAGATCTGGGTTCATTAGAGTGAGGTTGTGCTGTAATTAATTGATTATTTGCAGAGGATCAAAGGGTCAGCGGACTCTCATGTAAATTTAGCAAAGCAGCTAAGAAGTCTTTGGAACTGGTAGCCTTGCTTTTGTTAATGAAGTTACCCAACAGAAACTTAAATCTGGCATCTAATGAAACTCAGTTCAGGTCCCTGAGACCAGGCAGAGCTTCCCTCTGCCCTCTCTGTCACTTTTAGGACAAGAGGGGGTTTTGTCAGGGGCTCTGGTGGGATCCAAACCAAGATTTGGCAAAAAATGCCTTTCTGGAGTTGGCCCTTAAGACTACAGTGCATGGAGACCTGCAAACCTTTAGTCAGCCCATAATTAGTTAATTGGGAGCAACTGATACTTGGGAGTACCTGTAGGCCGAGGAGCTAAATAAAAAGATCATACCTCAGTGTGAAGGCTTTTAGGGCCGACCAGTTCCTACTGTAATCAAAGTCAATAAGTGTGTTGTAACTGTCCCATTGAAATGCATTCGGGAACTTGGAAACACCTTTCTATAGCTGTGAGTAAGTGAGTGTGTGCCTTGCTATTGGTCTTTGCAATGGTCTGTAACCAATGTTAACTTCCTATTGGTTACAAGGAAGGCAATGCATGACAGTTTGAGAACAGTGTATGAGAGACAGAAAAAAAGCAAGGGGCATCCATCTTAGGAACACACAGTTAGGGTTGGACAGCCATGCTGCATGGCCCCCCAAAACAAGATGTGACACTGGGGGTGCTCACCCCATGCCACCAAACAGCATCCCCCTTCCATCTTAGAGTGAAACACCATGGTGCCCATCACTGTTGCTTCCAGACAAAGGTGTTCCCTCCCATCTTCCCTCTTGTCTGACATAACAGTGTTCCCCTCTCATCTGGATGTGACACCGCAGTGTGCATCCCCGGTGCCACCAAAGACCAGCATCCCACTTCCATCTTCCCTCCCACCCAATCCATGCTGTGCTGCTGCCAACAGGATTCAAATCTGGTGTGTCCTCTGCTGGTGGCATTAAACAACAAACTGATACTGAAGTGCTCGATCCCCAGTGTTGGGTACCTAAAATAAAGGACACTGTCCCTTGTAGTCTTTTTAAAATTTTTTAAACCTGTAAAAAAAAGTGACTTCTGTAACCTTCCCCACCCTCCAGCCCACCCACCTTGACTTCCCTCTCAGCAGCACCCACTCTCCCACCCCTAGCCCTCACTTACCTATCCGGTGGGTCAAGCACTGCTTCTCGAATGCCCTCCTGCCTGCTTCCAGTGCTGAATCATAACTGACAGAAAAATAGGTTCAATTAATGGCTTTTTAGTGTTTTCAACCTTTAGTGATAATGTTGTCATTTTAAATATTTTTGCCCCAAATTTTCAATATATTCTTTTTTTTACCTCATTTCATGAACCAGGTAGGTGAAATTTATCAACTTCCCCAAAACCTTTTTTTTTTTGCAAGCACTTTGTGAGATTACATTTCAGATGGGATTTAAAATTGTTTGCCTGTCTTGATCATAAGGTGGGGTCATTAAAAGACTATGTAAAAAATTTTGGGTAAAAATGTAAAAAAAAAAACAGAGTTATGCAACACCCTCAAGGAGGAAGAAATTTAATGCAGTGAGAGTACGTCTTAGAAGCCTTGGAATTGTGCACTCGCTATTGATGCCTGCCCGCCTACACATTCATCATGGAGGACATACTTATATTTTCAGAGATCCACAAGAGGCTGGCAAGAAAGTGGAGGTGTTTGAGCACGAGTTTGGAGCTACCCGTTTGCCGAGAAAAGATGAATCCAATGAGGACTCTTGATGGGACTATCCAGTAAAAACTTCATCATTTTGTTATTGATGGGTGATATAGTGTGGGACTAGAGGCAGTTTTAGGCCTAAAACTGTAATGGGTTGGGAACTGCATGGTCACCTACATATGCGGTGAAATGTTATATGTTTTGAATGGTTCTCTATCGCTTAGTTTGGGAGGCTGCTTAAATTGTGCACCTAAAACATGATAGGTTGATTGCATTGTTTTGTGTTAAATGAAGTTGAACATTTTTCTTCATTGTGAAAAAAACCCTTATTTTAATGAAAGTTTTTTACTAAAAGGTAATTTAAGTTCTCTAATGCTCATAGTCCGTAAGCAACATAGTGTGACGCTCTGCCCCCTTGCTTATGATTATTGTGTGATATCTGTAAAATAAATAACTGGTCTGTGTATGAAACTGTCTCACACAAGTTGGCAGATTTGGCCTGTAACTTTAAAAGTCAGTAGCTGGAACTACAGGATGTAATTAAACAGACCTGGAGAACTATTACTTAAGACATCCTTCTAGAGAGACAGTTTATGGCCCTCATAACCTGTGCGGCCTTTGACGTGTTCCACATATATGACTTTATGACGCAGCCGGACGAAGGAGTCACTGGGCTGACTCTTAATTGTTTTCTCATGTAGCTGAGAATAAGGGACATGAGTATGGGATTGTTAAGTTCAGAGAGAAATGTTTAATTAAAGACTGTCAGATTTGGGAAATGGCTAGTTACAGATTTTTTAAAAGCATATGACTCACATCCTCAGAAACACTGATGTAAGAATATTAAAACTGGGGAGGTTCGAGCTGACCTCATCAAAGGGGGTGGGGACAGAAAGAGTTAAGAATGAAACATAGTATGGAATGCACATAAGAAATAGACTCTGACTGGGAGAGCTCTTAGAAAGGCAATAGTTAGAAAGCAATTAAGTCTTTGTGGTAGGAATGTTGTTATGAAACGTCCTTTTTGTTTTATAAGATTGTAAGCTGTATGATATATTGTTCTGTGTTTAATTTTACATATTTTTATCATCTTTTAGTAAACAACCATTTCTTTGAAATACTGCCTGGGTGTCTTTCAGTTCTTTTTGCATGTGATGACTAGGTGGTTAAGTCTGACAACTGTTGAAAAGCTTAATTGTGTTACTGAGCTTGCTTAAAAAGGTAAGAACTACCTAGGTCTCTTATAGAGTTAAAAAGGGTTCATTCTGGATACCTGGTTAGGTGCCCCTGCTGAAAGATTGTACTACAGTCCCGAAGAAGGTACATATCTGAGCCTGTACATTGGGTATGCTAGCATAAGGTTCACAGTTTGAATCCCTCCAGAACTTGAGGCTAAAGGTGATTTGGACCCAAAAGCAGACAGGAGGGTTACCCTATCTGTTACCTGTTCACACTATTGCACTCTGAGGTTGGCACTGTGGGAGCAGAGGGCCTGACCTGCAGAGTGCGTTTGTGACAGATTTGGTTGGCAGCGATGCGATCTAAAGTAATTGGTATCACAAGCGTGTGTGTGTTAGCTTAATACTGTACAGCTCACTTGTAAAATAAGGCAGTGATTTATTTTTAAAAAGTAAACAGAACTATATCATTTTGCTTACAGTCAAAGTTACCACCTGTTTTATTTTTGTTTCTAAAGTGCAAGTTAGAGTAGCCATAGTTAAGGAAGAAGATGGCTTCCAACTACAGCGGGTAGACTGCAGACTACTTGAGGCAGTTGTGTCAGGACAAAGGAGTCCAGTATGAGGGAAAAGCCCACAAGCAGACTCTCATAGATGCTCTGATGGCCACTGATGCCCAGAGCACTGAGTCACAGTCTGTGACTGGAAAGGACCAAACCTTGGGCATGGAGGGGCCAGAATCCAGTGCAGTGTCTGGATCCAGTGAGGAGGACAGCAGGGCCAGTGAAGCCAAGGGCCATTGCAGCAGGGGAAGGTCACCAGCATTCTGGAGCCAGAAGCAATCAGGCTACAGACAGAGTTGCAGAGAATGGAGCTGGAGTTCCAGAGAGAAGAGAGACAGCTTCAGTGAGAAGTGGAGTGAGAGCAGTGAGCCGCAGAGGAGAAGAGGGAGTGAGAACAGCGAGAAGTGGACCCTGAAGAGCGTGAGCGCCAGAGGCAACATGAACTAGAGAAGCTATGACTCCAACCACCAGCACCAGAGCAGGTAAGTGGCCTGGGTTTAACTGGAACTACAAGACTGAGTTATAAATTAAATTCCAAATTGATAGCTGAATTTAAAGAGTGGGAGGATATGGATGTCTTTTTAAATTCCTTTGAAAAAGTTTGTATTCAGGCAAATATTCCTAGAGGGTCCTGGAGCTTCCAGCTATCCCTGCTACTTACCGGGAAAGCTCAGGATGCATTGGGTCAAATGGACAATGAGGACAGTAATGATTACAGCAAACTTAAAGCTGCACTTTTACAAAAGTATGAATTAACTGCAGAAGCATACAGAACTAAATTCTGTAAACTCAGGAGAAGCCCTGGCATGAGCTATGAGGAGCTAACCATGAAACAATGTCAGTTTTTAAAACACTGATGGGAAGAAATTGAAGCAAACTCTGTAGATACAATTGAAAATGCTGTATTATTGGAGCAGTTTTTTTGGGCATACCCAGCAGAGCTGAAAACTTGGCTGGAGGACCTAGATCCAAAACAGTGCAAGAGGCTGCTGAACTCTCGGACCTCTGTACCAAGAGCAGACCTGCCCTGAGAGTGAATAGGGCAGGCTTTGCAGCGCAGAAAGGGAAAAGCACACCTTCAGGGCAGCTAAAATCCTCACTGCCTCCACCGAAACCAGTTAACCCCAGGTTTCAAATAAAAGATTTTTCTGAGAAAAGAAACAAATGTTTGGTTTGCAAAAAAACTGGCCATATTGCCAGACAGTGTCCCAAATGGACAAGCAGTATGCAAAGTGGTGCTAGAAAAGAAGTGGGTTGTTTGTTTGTCCCTGAAAGCATGCCTGTAAACATGAGGGAACACATGCACCCAGTCACTGTGAATGGTGTACAGACACAAGGGTTAAGAGACACAGGGGCATCCCTGATGTTGGTAAAAGGGGATCTGGTAGAGCCTGGTCAGCTTACACCCAATAAATCTGTAACTGTACAGGGGTTCACTGGGGAGGAGAAATCATAGCCACTCGCTAGTGTTTTCCTAGACTGGGGTGAAACAGGGAGAACTGTGCAAAAGGCTGCTGTGGCTGAAACTTTAGTGGTTAACCTAATTCTTGGCAACAATCTCAAATGGGATGGTGTGTGCAGTTACCTGTAGCCAAGCAGCAAGGGAAAATTGTAGTTCCCAGGATCCCATAGAAGCCCCTGTAGAAACCACTGGGAGGCTGGTTCTCCAGCCTAGGTCTCCTGATATGGGGACTAATGAAAGGGGGGTAGAAATTTCCCCAGTAGCAGTTAACCAAACAGCTATGGAGGGTTACTCTGAAGAAGGAGGGGTGACCCATTGTCAGAGGGTTAGGGATGGCAGTGATCCTGAGTGACCTGATGTTAGATCTAGAGACCCCAGTTTAGACACTGAAGGGGTCCTGTCCCATGCCTTGGGAATGTGTAAGGAGTTTGCAGCTGCTCAGAAAAGTGACCCTAGTCTAGAGAAGCTGAGGGCTTGGGCAGACTCTGATGCACAGGGAGGTGATGGGAAACATAAGGTTTATTGGGACAATGGACTGATGTATACTCAGGATGCTAAGACAGAGGGAGGGGTGATAGGCAGGCAGCTTGTTATTCCCCAGGGGTACCGTGAGCAGCTGCTCAAGATTGCACACGATATTCCCTTGTCTGGTTATCTTGGAATTGCATGCACTATGCAGCGGTTGGCCCAGAATTTCTATTGGCCCAACTTCACCTAGCAGGTGAAGGAGTATTGCAGGTCTTGTCACCGGTGCTAAGAACTAAGAAAGGCAGGAAAGAAAACCCAAGCTGCCCTGATTCCCTTGCCCATAATGGAGGAGCCATTTCAGAGGGTGGGATTGGATATTGTGGGGCCTTTAAATACCCCCAGCTCCTCCAGGAAGAGGTTCATCCTGACTGTGGTGGATTATATCACCCAGTATCCAGAGGCAGTCGCCTTATTATCACTGAGGACAGACAAAGTGGCAGATGCCTTACTTGGGATTTTCTCCCATGTTGGGTTTCCGCAGGAGGTTATCACCGATCGAGGGGGTTCCTTCATGTTGGACCTGTTGAAATGTTTGTGGGAGAAGTGCGGACTGGTGCAGAGACATACAACACCTTATCACCCGCAAGCCAATGGGCTTGTGGAAAGATTTAATGGTACCCTGAAGTCAATGCTCCTAGCGTTTACAGTCCGGGGAGGGACTGGGAAAAATACCTTCCACACCTGTTGTTTGCATACAGGGAGGTGCCCTAAGAGTCGACAGGGTTTTCCCCCTTCGAGCTCTTATATGGACGCCAAGTATGTGGGCCCCTGGACTTGATCTGGGAGGACTGGGAAGGCAAGCATGCCACCCAGGGAATTCCCATAGTGGATTATGTCCTTAGGTTTAGGGAAAGGCTAAAGGAGCTTATGAGGACAGCCCAGAGCAACCTGGCAGCTGCCCAACAAAAACAAAAAATGTGGTATGACCACAGAGCCAGAGCTCACTTGAACACAGTGGGTCAGGAAGTCATGTTCCTTATCCCAGTCTGGAAAGGCAAGCTGCAGGCTGAGTGGGCAGGACCGTACAAAGTAGTCAGAAAGGTAAATGATGTGAACTATATTATAGAGTTACCTGACAGAAGACATACACAGAGAATGTACCATGTCAACATAATGAAGCCATATGCTAATAGGGCTGACATGGTGTTTGCAGTGTGTAGTCCTGGGAAGGGGACAGATGAAGGAGACCCCTTCTGGACTTGCTGGAAGAAAGCAAGTGGGAGTCCTCTGTGGAGGCAATTAAATTGTCACCCCAGCTGGCCCAGGACCGGATCCAGGACGTAAGGGAGGTTTTAGCAGACTTTGCCCCTTGTTTAGCACCAAGCCTGGACTAACTCCCTTAGTGACGCACGATGTGGAGACAGGGACACAGACACTCATATGGTGGACAGCATATCGGGTGTCAGAGGCTGTCTAAAAGAACATTTGAAGGGAGGTGGAGGAAATGCTGGATTTAGGGGTAATCCAGAGATCCCACAGCCCCTGGGCCTCACCCGTAGTCCTTGTGCCCAAGCCAGATGGCTCTACTCATTTTTGTGTGGACTATCATGGTCTGAATGCAGTCACAAAGTCAGACACCAACCCGATGCCAAGGACGGATGAACTCCTGGACAAGTTAGGAGGGGCGACATACCTTACGACTATTGACTTGACAAAGGGGTATTGGCAGGTAGAGCTAACTGACAGAGCTAGGGAGAGGTCCGCCTTCATCACTCCAATAGGCTTATTTGAATTTAAAGTAATGCCTTTTGAAATGAATAACACCCCAGCCACTTTCCAAAGGTTGGTGAACCAGGTGTTAAATGGTGCTGAGGAGTACGCCATGGCGTATCGGGATGACATTGCCGTCTTTAGTGCCAGTTGGGAGGAACACCTGTCCCACCTTAGGGAAGTGCTGGGAAGGATACAGAGGGCTGGGCTCACTGTCAAAGCTGAGAAGTGCCAGGTGGCCATGGCTGAAGTGGCATACCTTGGGCATGTTGAAGGCTGGGGACAGCGCCATCCTGACCAAGTAAAAATAGAGGTGATCAAGGCATGGACAAGACCAGAAATGCAGAACCAGGTCATGAGTTTTTGAGGGACAGCAGAGCACTATAGGAAATTTGTACCCAATTACAGTGCTCTGGCTGCTCCCCTATCTGACCTGGTAAAGAAAAGGATGTCTAAGAAAATTACCTGGGAACCAGCCTGTGAGAAAGCCTTTACCAGACTGAAGGAGGCACTGTGCAGTGCTCCTGTGTTGACAAGTCCTGACTATAGCAGACCCTTTATAGTTCAGACTGACCCCTCAGATGTGGGTATTGGGACAATGCTGAGTCAGACATCCAACCAAGGGAAAGAGCACCCCATGGTGTACCTAAGTAAAAAGTTACTTCCCAGGTAGCAGGCATACTCCACTGTGGAAAAAGAGTGTCTTGCCATAGTGTGGGCCCTAAAGAAGTTAGAACCATACTTATATGAGCAGCATTTTGAGGTACAAACTGACCACAACCCCCTAGTTTGGCTGACACAAATGGGAAAAACGAATGATAGGCTATTAAGATGGAGTCTTGCCTTGCAAGGGTATGACATGACAATCTCACATAGGGCTGGAGCAACCAATCAGAATGCAGATGGCCTGTCACGTCTGTATGAGGAATGAGCTGACTTAGGGAGCTCATCCCATGCAGGGGATAGAGCCCCAAATTCAGACTAGTGGGGAGTTGTGTGACACTCTGCCCCCTTGCTTATGATTATTGTGTGATATCTGTAAAATAAATAACTGGTCTGTGTATGAAATTGTCTCACACAAGTTGGCAGATTTGGTCTGTAACTTTAAAAGTCAGTAGCTGGAACTACAGGATGTAAGTAACAGACCAGAAGAATCATTACTTAAGACATCCTTCTAGGGAGACAGTTTATGTCCCCCATAATCTATGCTGCCTTTGAAGTGTCCCACATATATAACTTTATGACGCAGCAGGAAGAAGAAGTCACTGGACAGACTCTTAATGGTTTTCTCACATATCTGAGAATAAGGGACATGAGTGTGGGGAGAGATTCTAGCTGACCTCATCAAAGGGGGTGGGAACAGACAGAGTTAAGAATGAAACATAGTATGGAATGCACATATCAAATAGACTCTGACTGGGAGAGCACTTAGAAAGGTAATAGTTAGCAAGTAAGTCTTTGTGGTAGGAGTGATGTTATGAAATTTCCTTTTTGTTTTATAAGATTTTAAGCTGTATGATATATTATTCTGTGTTTAATTTTACATATTTTTATCATCTTTTAATAAACAACCATTTCTTTGAAATACTGCCTGGGTGTCTTTCAGTTCTTTTTGCATGTGATGTATAGGTGGTTAAGTCTGACAACTGTTGAAATGCTTAATTGTGTTACTGAGCTTGCTTAAAAAGGTAAGTACTACCTAGGTCTCTTATAGAGTTAAAAAGGTGCCATTTTGGATACCTGGTTAGGTGCCCCGATGAAAGATTGTACTGCTGTCCCAAAGAGGGTACATATCCGAACCTATACATTGGGTATGCTAGCATAAGGTTCACAGTTTGAATCCCTCCAGAACTCGATGCTAAAGGTGATTCGGACCCAAAAGCAAACAGGAGGGTTACCCTGTCTGTTAGCTGTTCACACTATTGCACTCTGAGGTTGGCACTGTGGGAGCAGAGGGCCTGACCTACAGAGTGCATTTGTGACACATAGTACCTCCTCTGCCCTGGCCCTCTTTTCTGATCATGTACTAAGAAGTATGTACCAGGGCAAACCCACAGGTGCAGTCTTCATTGATCTGTCGAAAGCATTTGACCTGATTGACCACCACCTCCTCCACTCAACCCTGCTTCACTTTGGCTGCTCCCCAGGACCTATTGCCTGGTTCCACAGCTATCTATCAAACAGGACTCAGTCAGTTATCATCGGCAAGGCTTCCTCTGCTCTCCTTCCTATACTCACTGGAGTTCCCCAGGACTCCATTCTCGGAACACTGCTCTTTTCCGTGTTTATTAATACACTCCCCAATGACAGCCTCTACTGTAAAGCTCTTCTCTACGCTGACAATTTGGTCATCTATCATAGCGACAAATCTATTGACTCAATCTCATCTACCCTCACACAAAACTATGCATCTACCCATCATTGGTTCCTTTCAAACAAGCTCCTGGTCAATGAAAAAAAGAATAAATCCATGCTGTTCGGTTCCAAACTCTTTCTATCCAAAGCCACCAAAGCCAACTCCTCCCTTCTAGTTCTCACCCCTGTTGGTCCTCCCCTTGAAATTGTCACATCCTTCAAATATCTAGGTGTTTCCCTTGACCTCTCCCTTTCTTTCTCAGAACATGTCAACCACATGGTGCGCCGGATCCACCAGAAGCTAGGCGCTGCATACCACCACAAACATTACCTATCCACCGAAGCACACCTGGCCATTGCACATGGCAACCTACTTCCCCTCCTTGACCTCTGCTCCCCAGTTTACTCACACCTATTCACCACCCTGCACAAGCGGCTAAACTTGACATATAACTCTGTTGATTCGTCCTTCAAGCCCCTTACCTCTCCCACCACTGCTCACTATACCAGTCACTTGGGTGACTCACCCTACAAGGTTGCTTTGACTATGCAATAGGCTGTCTGGTGGACAACTCCCTCAGGAACCAACATATGTCCCTTTACTCACTCCTCTTGATAGGTAGAGTGGTCTAGGAATCTCAGGGCATCCTCAGTCCCCCCCCACTAGAAGTACCCCATGTCTCCACCACCATAGGAACACAAGCTTTCTCAGTCACAGCACCCTACCTCCCTATGGAACAAGCTCTCCCCATCTGTTCATGCATCCACCTCCCACCTAGCTTTTAAATATAACCCGAAGACCTGGCTTCTCACTGCTAAAAAATGTCACTGTTCTGTACAGCAATGCTAGGCTCTACAACTCAACTATGCTCTAATAGCACTCAGACATTCAACTGTTGCCCTACAGCACTTATACCCCCCCTTCTGTCCCCACTAGCCTGCCCCTTTTTCCCACCTCTCTCCTTCCTGCCCCACCCCTAAACCTACCCCTGCCCCATCTTCCTGTCTTGCCCCTTTGATGTTATGAACTGTGATTGTTTTCCTATTTTAATTTTTATTACTGCAACTTTTTTTTTCTCACTTGTACTTGAATTTGGAGCATGTACCTGTATACCATTACTGCTTATATCTTGCACTGTCCATATTTTGGCTACGCCTATGTGCATACTGATATAGCATTAACTGTCTACCCTGTCTGCACATTGTCATTGCATTACCACTGTTCTCTCTCTCTCTCCACCCTCGCCATCAGCTATTTGGGTGTGCACATTTTGTACAGTATCTTGTAACTGACTGTTTCAGTGGCGTCTACCAGGATGAAACACAATTCTGCAGCATTTTGCAACACTCTGCAGAATGCTGCAGAAGATCTACTGAATACAACACTGTTATTTCAATGGTAATTAGTCCCCTTTATCATTCAGGAAAATGTAACACTGCCAGGGTGAAGTGAATGCCACAGTTTCCTGCATGACAAAGGGGACTAATTGCCATTGAAATTACATTGCTTTATTCAGTAGGTCTGCTGCAGCATACTGCAGAGTGCTGCAAAAGTGCATTTCATCCTGGGAGACACCACTGTACCTGTACCTATTTTTTGCCACCTTGTGGCCCGGGTGGTGACTGAAAATGGTCTTCTGGATCAGTGCACTTACCCAGTCACCAAAGACATAAATAAATAAATAAATAATTAAAATAGCTAATGTAGCACTGTTCAGAGGGTTCTCCGAAGTCCTTCAGAGGAGGGGACTCTAATATACTGTCTGATAGTATTGCTAGATTTCTTGTTTTGGAAGGGGAATATTTTAACTTAAAAAAACAGAGTAAAGTGTTAAATGCAAAGTGGAGATTGTACAGAGGAAGGGGGAGTACTAAACAATTTTTATTGCTTGTCACATGTTTGGTATGGGATCACATCAGCCTAATGGTTGAATATAAAACATGATGCAATGTAACATTAAGGAATGATCGCCTCACTATTGCAAGGCGTAGCTATGCAGGAATCTGTTACGTACGAAATTTGTAGAAATACCCCCATATTGTTACACCAGCCTATTAAGGCTTTGTATCCTGCCTTCCATTGTGTGGCTCCTTAAAAAATAGATTGTATGCCTGCTAGGAGGTATAAAATGTATGCAGTAGTTTCATATAAAACAATAAAATATAAGTTAAAAAAAAAAACAAAGTTATGAAGAAATTGTGAATGTTTTCAACATTTACTCATTACTTTGTCATTTGTTCAGATTTTGGCCCCAGATATTCAACATAGTCCTTTTGGTACTCTACCTCATGAACATGATAGGTGCTGTCTTTCAAATCCTTTCTGATACATGTTTTTTTAGTTGCTCCGTGAAATCACCTTGCAGATGGGATTTAAAAAACTACACCTGTCTTATTCATAAGTTGAGGATGTAAAAGACTATGTTAGATGGGTGAAGGTGAAACTGAATATCAACTCTGGTTTTGTTCTTCTTGTTAATGTCTATGCACCCAACTCCGATTTCCCCAGACTTTTTGCACAGTTTAGCTCAACAGCCTCTATCCTTTAACACTGATAATACACCAGTTACTCTTTGAGGGGATCTTAACTTAACTTTAGAAGCCAGCATTGACAGAAGTAGCTCCACTACAGATGCCCACCCTAGAAGTATTAAAGCCCTCTCATTACTAATGCAAGATGTTGGATTAGCTGATGTATGGCTCCTCCTTCACCCCCGTGATCGAGAATTTACTTTTTACTCCTCTCTATATAAGACATACAGTAGAATGCGGGAAAAGGCCGACTGGTAAAGTGCAGACCAGGGGAAAATGGAATCCCCCATGGGAACACGAGCAGGGGAAATGGAAGTATAGGGAAAGGGTGGAAGGTAGTACTGCTAAATGCCAGGAGCTTGGGCAATAAAATGCCTGAGCTTCAGGCGATGCTAACTGAGGGAGCGGTGGATGTGGCAGTGGTCACTGAGACTTGGGCCACCACAGGACACGACTGGGACCTGAACCTGGAGGGTTACACTATGTTCAGGAAGGACAGGGGAGAGGAAAGGGAGGAGGGGTAGCAATGATAGTCAGAAACTGCATTGGCATAAGGGGAGTAGAGGAGGTGGAGGGAACTGTGGAGGCAATTTGGGTCACCTTGATAACAAGGGGGAGCAAGAGAGTAAAAATAGGAGTGGTGTATAGATCCCTTGCACTGGCGGAGGAGCTGGAGGAGAGTCTGGTGGCAGATGTTGGGAGACACTGCAGACTGGGCAGGGGAAGGGTGGTGGTGTTGGGGGACTTAGACATGCCAGGAACAGACTGGGAGACTATGCCATCCTTGGTGGCCAGGGAACAGAGGTTGTTGGATGTCTTTCAAGATGCATTCCTAACTCAGCAGGTGGGGGAACCGACCAGGGAGGCGCGGGTACTGGATGTGGTCCTGGCAGACAGTGACCAGATTGGGGGCCTGGAGGGTAAGGGACCCGTTGGCGGGGAGTGACCATGCCACGGTCTGGTTCTGCCTGGACCTAGGAGGGGTAGAAGGCTGCACAAAGATGGAGATAACTGACTTCAGGGGGGCGGGTTTTAAGGAAATGGGAAGGATCCTTAAGGAGCATTTGGATGGGATTGGGTCAGGCATGGATGCTGATAGTAGGTGGGAAATCATCAGGAAAGGGGTGCAGGATGCTACCACCACCTGTGCAGGATCCTACCAGCACCTGTGCAAGAGTAAGATGAAAATGCGGTAGGGTCCAAAAACCCTGCTGGTGGACCAGGGAGGTCCAGGAGGTGGTGCGGGGAAAGAAGGCAGCCTATAGGCAATTCAAGTGCTCGAGGAGTGAAAGGGATCAAGGGGAGTACGAGCTGATGGCTAGAAGGGCCACTAGGGTGGTGAGGGTGGCTAAGGCAAGGAAGGAGCAGAACCTGGCCAGGGAACTTAGGAGAGGAAACAAGGGGTTCTTTCGATACATTGGGGAAAAATGAAGGGTGAAGGGGCAGATTAGCAGGATTAAAACTGGGGAGAGATGGGCACAAGACCTGGTGGAGCAGGCTGAGGTACTAAATCAGTACTTCACCTCAGTTTTCACCAAGGAAAATGGGGGTACTGCATCATACATGGGAGGAGACAGTGATACTGAGGAGGTGGGGACCCTTACTGATCGGCGGGTCTGGGGAGAGGGGGAGGCATCACTGGCAGGATGGGGGGGAGGCTAAGCAGGAAGAAGAGGTAGCAGAAGTGGAAATCACAGCAGAGAGAGTGAGGGAAGCCCTCAGGTCCCTTAAGACAGAGAAAGCATCGGGGCCGGATAAGTTACATCCCAGAGTGCTGAAGGAACTTGCAGATGTCCTGGCGAAACCCCTGGTGGAGCTTTACACCATCTCTCTGAGGACAAGGTGGGTACCCCAGGACTGGAAGGTGGCGCATATAATGCCCATCCACAAGGGGGGGATCAAGGGAGGTGGCAGAGAACTATAGGCCTGTCAGTCTGACATCGGTGGTGGGCAAGGTGATGGAGGGCATTGTCAAGAAGAGGCTGGGGGGGACCTGGAAAAGTCAGGGTGCCTGGACGATAGACAGCATGGATTCGTCCCTGGAAAATCATGTCAGACAAACCTTGTGGAGTTCTATGACTGGGTGACGAGTGCCTCGGACCTGGGTAGACCAGTGGACATCCTCTTTCTAGACTTCAGCAAGGCATTTGACTCTGTTTCTCACGAGGGCCTGTTGGATAAGCTGGGAGAAATGGGGGTGGGGAACCAGATGATCAGATGGATAGGCAGTTGGCTCCAGGACCGGACCCAGAGGGTCATAGTTGGTGGGATAGTCTCATCCCCAAGGAGGGTCATTAGTGGGGTCCCACAGGGATCAGTCCTTGGGCCCCTCCTGTTCAACGCCTATGTCTCTGACATAAGGACAGGTATCAGGAGTGAGATGAGTCTCTTTGCGGATGACTCAAAACTGGGGGCGGTGGTGGATGGGGAGGAGGGGAGGGTGGCCATACAGGGGGACCTGGAGGCTCTGGAAAGATGGTCTAGAAAGTGGAAGCTGAGGTTCAATGCAGGGAAATGCATGGTACTGCACCTGGGGGTCAGAAACCCAGGCCAAGTGTACACCCTGGGGGGGAAATGCTACAAGTCTCGATGGCTGAGAGGGACCTGGGGGTGGTGGTGGATGTCAAGATGAGCAACTCTGAGACTTGTAGGAGGGCAGCAGCCAAGGCCAACAGGATGCTGGGATGGATTGCTAGGGGGATCACCTCCAGAAAGAGGGAAGTGATACTCCCCCTGTATAACTGCTTGGTGAGGCCGCACCCTCAAGTACTGCGTGCTGTTTTGGAGGCCACACTTAAAGAGGGACATTAAACTCCTGGTGAGGGTCCAGAGGAGGGCAACCAAAATGATTTGGGGCTTGGAGGACAGGACCCATGAGGAGAGGCTCGAAGAGCTAAATATGTACACATTGGAAGAGAGAAGGGACCGGGGAGGACATGATAGAGGTCTTCAGGCACATGAAGGGGGTAAATAGGGGAGGAACAGTCAGGGTGCTTTGAAAGAAAGAGGAGGGGGCCACTAGAGGACATGGGTGGAACCTGGAGGGGGGAAGATTCAGGGGAGAAAGGAGGAGGTGCTACTTCACTGAGAGGGTGGTGAAGCCATGGAATGTGCTGCCTAGGGGGCTGGTGGAGTCAGAGACGGTGGAGGGGTTCAAGAGGGGATGGGACAGGTACAGGGGAAGGGTTCTGGAAGCAAAATCCAATGCAGCGAGAATATCCAGAACTGGGAAGGGAGAAGCCAGAGAAAGAGAGGGGGCAGCAAGGTCAGCTCCCAGGGTGGGGGCTGACAAACCAGCAGACGTGGAAGACCGTTAGGCCTATTCTGCTGGCATTTTAGTATGTTAGTATGTTAGAATCAACTACTGGTTAGCCTCTCCTGTTATAATGGAAAAAACTATTGATTCATCTATCCCTCCCATCGTAATCTTGGACCATTCCCCTGCCAATCTGAAACTTTTGTGGGGCCCATTAGCACCAAAATCTTCTTATTGGCAGCTGGACCCTCTCCTTCTCAAGGATCCCAATTTCTTACCTATATCAACGCACAAATCCAGGACTTCTTCTTTCACAATACCCCACCTTAATCTTCCATGTCCTCTATATGGGAATCTCTTAAAGCTACGGTTGAAGGGAAAATTATCAGTTATGCTGCACATAGGAAAAGAGTAAGGGAACAACAGCTGGCTGATTTAGAAAAATCTCTTAAGGCTAAAGAGAATTTATACTTTTCCTCTAAGAAGCACTGTCTTGATTCTCAACTTCATCTTGAAAATCTTCAACTTAGAGTCAAAATAAATGAATTAATTTCTCTTAAAACCGAACTAGCCTTGTTTAAACTTAAATATAAGTTTTGTTAACATGGTGATAAAACCGGGAAACTCCTCTCTTACCAGCTCAAAGCACAACAAATGGAACAACATTTCCTAAGCCTAAAAGATGAACAGGGTATAATTCACTCTGATAACCCCTCTGTAAACCATAACATGAACACCTTTTATCAAAAACTATACTCTAACACAAACCCTCCATCTACTTTACAAATTCAACAGTTCCTTAAATCATTACATCTTCCTCATCTTTCTACTCTTGACACAAATTCTTTAGATGAACCCTTCTTACTTCAGAAAATCCAGAAAGCTTTGACTTCCTTGAAATCCAGCAAATCCCCTGGAGGTGATGGATTCCCTGTCGATTTCTATAAAATGTTTCCCAACACCTTATGTCCCCTTTTTCTTAATGTTTATCAGGAAGCTTCCAATACTGGCAAACTTCCCCCATTTTGCACTGAAGCAATAATAACCCTAATCCCAAAGAAGGAAAAAGATCCCACTCACCCCGCAAGTTACAGGCCCATCTCTTTATTAAACATGGATGGGAAGATATTTGCTAAACTACTAACTTCTCATCTTGAATCCCTGATTCCCAAGTTAACTCAACGTTCACAAGCTGGTTTTATTAAACATAGATCCGGTTCTGATCACCTACGTTCCCTATATAATCTAATTCACAAAGCCAAATCCCTCAAGACACCAGCTGCAGCCATAGCTATTGATTTCGAGAAGGCCTTTGATTCCTTAAACTGGGACTACCTTCATCAAGTTTTAACTCATTTTGGTCTTTCTCATACCTTTTGCTCCTGGATCAAGCTATTATTTAATTCCCCTGTCACTAAAGTGCTTACTAATTCCACCCTTTTCCTCTTACTTTCATCTAGTAATGGGGAGTAGAGAAGGCTGTCCCCCATCACCGTCCCTGTTTATTTTAGCCCCTGGCTGCTTGTTTACAACAATCTTCTGGCATTATGGGCATACCCATGGGCAATTCAAGATATGTCTGTCTCTCTCTCTCTCGCTCTCACTTCTATGCAGATGACCTCTTAATCTTACTTGAAAACCTGAATGAGGCTGGGCCCCGTTGGTTGATTTGCTTAATAATTTTACTGACATTTCTGGCCTTGCTTTGAATTATGGTAAATCACAAACTCTGCCTCTTAACGACCACTGTAAAGCCTTTATGAACATACCTCTTGGATTCTGTTGGTCACCACAGGGTATAACATATCTAGGAATCAAAATTACTAGTAATTTGGGGAAGACATTAACTTTAACCCCTTACTAGATAACATCAAAACAATTTTGGACAGATGGAAACTTCTTAATCTCTCCTTCATCAGCAAAATCTTAGCCATCAAGATGTCCATATCTCCCAAGATTCTTCACCTCTTTGCCAATATCCCTTTAGTCTTACCATCCTCCTTTTTTGCTAAAATTGATAAACTAATAGGCAACTTTATCTGGGATGGGAAACCACTGAGATTTAACCTCAATAAACTTTGATCACATTAGAAAAAAGGGGGATTTGGACTCCCCTGGTTCAAAGGCTACTTCTAAGCTTTTAGAATGGCCCAAACCACGAAATGGTTTCGGAAACCCTCCCCTCACTCACCACTATGGGTTGCAATGGAATCCACATTGTGCCCAGGAGGAGTTTCTACTTCCTTTATTTTTAATCCAATTTCCTGTAAATTAAATCTCACCCGACTATATCATCCTCTGTTCTTTATTGGAAACTAACCCACATATTCCTGAAATCCAATCCAATACTCCAGTTTTATGCCCCCTTATGGGGTAATCCACTGATCACTTTAGAAGATCACCCAATTTTCTGTCATATGTGGTGGAACAAAGGCATTTTCTTTCTCAGAGATATCTTGGACCAGAATTCACTCACTCTTAGATCATTCTTGGACTTGCAGGCTACATGGAAACAATCCAAAACAGAACTTCTGGAAGTTCTTACAAATGTGGGCAGTTTATAACTCTCTCTCTAGTTTAGTGTATAAGCATACTCTTCTAAACCCATACATTTCACACTGGACTAATTTATCAGTAAAATTGAATAGCTCCATTTACAAAGACATTACTGATAATCTACCTGATCAGTCTCTACAAGCCAAAAATAAATGGAGTACTCTTCTTAACTACAATATTTCAGACGCACAATGGAGTAACTGTTGGCATCTTGCACATAATACCTTTAAAGATGCCCATACTTCTTTAATACAAACTAAAATCCTACATCTTTGGTATAGAACCCCCTCTGTGCTTCAACAACTGGGCTAATTAAATAATAATAATAGCTGGCACTATAATTTGGCTAACGTGGATCTACTGCATATCTTGTGGTCATGTGCTCCCATTAATAAGCTCTGACATAAAATCTATTTACTTGCCTCCAGAGTAACAGGACAAAAACTACCTTTTGACCTCAAGCTATTTCTTCTAGGCATCCTTATCCCCAATAGCTCTCTCCTCTCACATGCACATTTTAGATGGCTAAACATACTTTCTCTTCTGGTCAAACGTCTGATTCTTATGAAATGGAAATCAGCTCTGGTGCCTTCTCTTTCAGATGTTCTTCAAAGCCCTTCTCAGTATTCCTCCCTTGATCGATTATCTCATGTTACTCATAACCGACTCACTGTATATGACAGATGTTGTCAGGATTGCTTCAAGTACATTGAACCTAGTTCTTCTAGACCCTAATTCTTAGGGATATTTAAGCCTCTTCTTATTTTTCTCTCAGATTAGGTTTCCCCAAAACTTGTCTGCACAGATATCTCCTCTTTTTTTCCTCCTTCTCTATTTTCTCCCTCCCTCTCTCCTTCCTTTCTTCCTTGCTTTTTTCTCTTCTTTCTTTCCTTGCACACTTTTCTCTTATCTTTACCTCTCCATTACTGAACATTGTTCATATTTATTTATTTAGCTTTTGTTAACCAGGTAAGTACACTAGACAAGTCAATTGCCTATTTTCAAGTACGACCCAGGAGTTACCACATTTATCACTTTTTGTAATTTACTGAATGCCTTGCCCTAGCATTCATTTTGTACATGGTTGCCATTTCTGATTCTGTAATACCCTATTGATTGTAACCCTTCTGCTTTCCACTTATAACTTGTCTAGGTTTGTGTTTTATTATCAATACATGTATATAAGGCTCCCCTAATATGTTTACCCTAAATACTGTGTTTAAGTGATATGTTATACCTTATATGGAGGATATTCTTCTATTGTATAAGATGTGTACTTTCTTATACACTCAAATTTCAATAAAAAGATAAAGTGAAAAAATTAAAAATACTATGTAGAGAATTTGGGGTCAGACTGTGAAAAAAAACAAAAACCAGCCCAGTCACATGAAGTCACCACTTGGCGACCCTCCATTTTGCTTAAGAACGGTCTCCCCTGGCACTGCCTGCACTTACCTCTCCAAGTGTCTCAATAAAACAAGGCAGAGTGGTGACTCACTCGATGTGAAGCTGCTCTCCCTAATGCTTGTTGCAGTACTAACACCCCTAACCAAAATACTAAACATGTCTCTGTGTTTAGGGCAGTTCCCTTCACTTGGAAAAGGGCAGTTATAACTCCCGTACATAAAAATGGTGATCGTACCTCTAGTAGTAACTACAGGCCCATCTCCATCCTTTCTCCCCTATCAAAAGCTCTGGAATAAATTGTTGCTGACCAGCTGACTGAATACTTGGATTCGCACCACCTACTGTGCCAGCAACAGTATGGCTTCAGGAAGGGGCACAGCACAACCACTGCCCTTCTGGAATTTATCTCTTTTATCCATGATGCCCTAGACCAGGGAGCCCTGGCTGGATCTGTCTATATCGATCTCTCTAAGGCCTTTGACACGGTTAATCACCCGATGCTCATCAACTCCCTCCTCTCCATAGGCGTATCCCATGAGACTGCTGGCTGGTTCTCTGACTATCTCCACGATCGTTCCCAGCAAGTAAAGATCAATAACACCTTGTCCACAAATCTTTCTGTCCGATCAGGTGTCCCTCAAGGATCCGTCCTTGGCCCACTCCTCTTCTCGCTGTACTTAAACTCCCTCCCTATGGCTTCCATCAGCTGTCTCCTCCTCTATGCAGATGATGCAGTAATCTTCAGTCGGTACCCAGACCTGATCCAACTCCAAACATCCCTACAGGACTCCTTCTCTGAAATAGAATTGTGGTTTGTCTCCCGCAAGCTTGTCCTCAACTATAAGAAAACAAAGGTCATGCTACTCACCCACCCTCAACATAAACACTACTTGACCACCCTCTCTATACAAAATTCCCTGGGTACTGCTCTGAAACCAGTAAACACCTTTAAATACCTAGGGGTCACCCTCGACTCGACATTTACTTTCTGTGAACATATAGCTGCAATATGCTCTGCAATAAACACCAGAATTGGCCTCCTTTGTAAACTCAGACCCTGTCCCCCTCCTGACACCCTCCAACTTGCCATCTCTTGCTCCATCCTCTCCTTGATAGACTATAGCATAGTCATCTATGGTGCCACCTCAGACACTGCCCTGGCCACTCTCAAACACTCCCTAAATAAGGCCTGCCACCTGTCCACAGGCATCTAACGGCTCACGCACACCTGTGTCCTCTACCAACACTCATTATGGCTTAACTGCCAGGGGCATCTACGCTATTAGACCGGCCTACTGGCCAAAAAAATCCAACTAGGTCTGTTCCCCCTGGGCTGTCTATCACTTCTCCAACCGAGCTCGCTGAGACAAGCCACAAGACAGTCTGACACTACTGTCTTTCATGCCCCATTTGTCAAGACAAGCGCTGGCCAAAGGTCCTTTCGCTACTGGGCTCCTGACTGGATGAACTCAATCCCTGGGCCTACCCTCTCTATCCCCAGGCTAGGATCCTTTAAAACTGAGCTACGTGACTATATTCTATCCAGCTCAAAGTGTGATTGCAGGTGAACTTCTTTCCCTGACACTGACAAGTCTGTCTACTGTTAATATACTTGATCCTATAGTCTGTTTGTAATTACACACACCATTGGTGTTGCTCTGTATATTGCTATTTTGTTATGCACTTTGCCACAGTATTTTTATTATTATCTGAATTGTCTTCACTACTTCATGTATTTTGCCTTTCATTCTTTGTATTATGTGGAGTTTTATAAATGAGTCCCTGACTCAAAGGGTTGTAATTCTGAGACTTTAATAAATAAATAAATGAAAACACGTTGATTTTTTTCCAGTGTTTATAAATAACTTGCCATTTCAGCAGATTTGTGGGGAGACTGTTAAAACAGTTTGTTTCTGTTGTGGGGAATCGGAGTGCATCCTCAGTATCTATCCCATCTGGGAAGGTGACTATGCAAAATGCAACACTGCCATCTACAAAACCGGACCCCATGTTTTTAACCAAAACATTGTCCCTGAGATTCCCAAGTGCGAGAAGAGTGTCAAAAGTAAAGTTAAAATATACAGTATATATAAAAGAGAGAAAACAGATGCATATATTTCCCCCTGGTACTTCCAGGTGTGGAAGGGAGAACCAGGCATTTGGGGAGATACCTTATTTTGTTTGTGGCAAAAGCAGCCTTTATGTAAATAAGTATGCAAAAAGCGGTCACGAAAGGAAGGCTGATAATGAAGAGTATACCCTAAATAGAAACATAGTCACTAATGTGGACTGCAGCAATAAAAAGCAAATGCAGACTGGGGCCAATTAATTAGGACCCCGCTAGATTGGGGGAGCAGACTTTGGTGAAAGAATCACTTATGGGCCCACAAGTGTGTTCAGTGGAAAGTGAAACAAGGGAATCATGTATTCAGGGGGACCCTAATGAATACCCTACTGCCACACAACAAAAAGGTATGAGGAACGAGGAACAGTGATAGGAAAGGTTTCATAGTGTGATTCCCCTGAGAGCTTTGAAATGATAGACCTGCAGGTTTATGGGTCTAATCAAGGAATTGACAACTAGTAGTAGTAGTACTAGTAATGTATTTGATTTGGGGTATGAACACGGATTGCCCATTGAGCAAAGTTCATTTTCAGTGGGGTCCGTGGTACTAAATATTGAAATAGAACATTAGCCGGCCCAGTGGCATGGAGGGCTGAAACATCATGCCTTACCTCCTGCCACACTGACGACCCATGTTCATGGTGCGAGTGGGCTATCAGGGATGGGCTGGGGAGGGAAAGGATTGAGAGTCCAAAGGACAGCTCTCCTCTCCCAGCGGGGGTGGGAACAGAGTCTGCTGCCTGCCTGATCCCTAGCGGTGGCTGGAGGTTGGCACAGTCGGTCCATACATAGGGGGCAGATGCAGGGCAGATGCCCAGTGTGCCACGTATGGAAGCGTGTGTGGCTCGGCCATTGGTGTCATTGCACACCACCATGCCACACTGTGCTCAGGGAACAGGGGAAAAAAAACGGAGGAGAAAATCATCAGCCAGCAGGATGAAGTCCAGGCCCTCACAGGCTCTGCACCCGGCTAACTGGCACCTCACTAGTGCAAGAGAGGTAAGTCCAGTGGATGCCAGGGTGATGGGGCTGGGAGGAGGGCAGATGGAAGGGGGCTGGCAGCAGGAGCAGAAAGACTGAAGAAAAAAAAAAGAAACAGAACATTAGTCATGTCGTATACATTATTCTGCTAATCTATAGCATGTTCCAGACACATCAAAACACATATAACATGTTACAGTCGATACAATTATAAATCATATACATGTTGCAATGTAAGTGTTATAAAACATACCAATACATACATATAAATAATTCAGAAGGATATCTGATGTTAGTAAACAATTTAAGCCACTTCTATTGCAAGGTTACATCAGGTGGAAGTACCATGGTGGGAAGTGCCTATTGATGGGCCTGGATTTAAAAACCCAAAAATGTGAGGCTGTTGTCAGTCACAGAGGGAGTGACCCAGATGTTGAGGAGGAACCTAAACCCAAGAGAAGTCAGCCAGAGAATAAAGGGTTTCTACAAGGTAAATGTAGTCCCAGAAACCAAAGTATCCCTAGAGAGAGAGGTAGTGGCTTTGAGATTTTTGAAAACTCCTTTCAGGAGGCATGTGCTAAACAGGAGGGACAAGAGTAAATGTTCCCAAAACTTGCCCCCAAAGTATTTGGTCTTGAGGGTGAGCCACAAAAGTCTAGTAAGCTTAACAGGAATGAAAATTGGGTGGGACTGGGAGCCCCACTCTCTGAGATAATAGAAGTTGAGGAGCTTAGATATCGGGGTCACAATACAGGCGTCCAGGCAGATGGAGGTTTATATGTTAAGGTTAACAAACAGACAGAATAGCTTCTCCCCACACAGGACATGCTTATTTGGAATACAACCAAGCAACTGAAAAGAACTGCACTGTTGACAAACAGTGTTGTGCAGGTATGTGTTTATTTGCAAACAGCGAATAAATTACTCACATACAGCCTCTTGCGCATCCAGGGACATGCCAATATCAAGCTTACAAACCTCTGACTGGTTATGCACGTGGGCATTATCAGGGAGATGGTCAGTGATGGTCTTATTCTCTTTTACAGCCTGCTCTTAAAGAAACAGAGTTTCACAAGTGCATAGTGTTGATTATGAAGTGACAATATCATCAAATATAAGGTGCAGTATAAAGTGTGATACAAAAATGTGTTCAAAACAGGAGATTTAAAAAAAACATACACTTTCTACCACTGGTCATAAAATACCAGTAATTATAGAGAACGGAAAAAAACCCCCACCTGTAATGAGTACTGGCATATACTACGTAAACTGCCAATTCACAAATGTGGTCCTAAAAAAATATAGTCACCAGTAATAGCATATTCAGAAAAGGATCAAACTAGGTGTCTGAACATTTTATTTCCTTCCCATTGTCAGTTAATAGTGCATGGCACTTCAGAACTATAACTGATAGAAATCACTAAATAGAAAATAGAAGCAGCAAAACAGGAATAATTCTAATCAGGTAGAGACCTGAGCAGATTTAAAAATGGGGGATGTTCAACTGAAGGACAAAAAAATGTTTTGAGCACTGATCTCAGTTACACTTGGGTCTCGTTGGTGATAAGAAAAAGTTACCAAGAAAGATAACTAATATAAACAAAGTCTAGCCAGAGCCGATAGGGCTGTGAAGAGCTACCAAATGACCAAAGTTATTTTCTTGTTGGTGCCATATAGAGCTGTTTAGTCACAATCATCAAAAACTGGTATGCTGCTAATTCAGTCCTCTTGAATTAATTTAGTCAGAGTACATGCTCTGTGTGTGTGTGTGTGTGTGTGTGTGTGTGTTGTGTGTGTGTGTGTGAGCAAGGATGCAACTACTTTGGGAGAGACTCCAAGACCTGGAATAGCAAAGAAGAATGGAGGTATATATGAAAAAGGCCCCCCCTCCCCATGGCATATGCCACTTTCGTCTCCAGAGAAAGACAAGTCCGCAAAGCACCCTAAACACCAGACTGCGACCTCATCCAGGCCCTCCCCTGACCAGACAGCACTTTCTGAGGACAGATTCCTAGATATAATGCACCCATTGCAGGCTGCGATCTCTACAATTTTGCAAGACATGCAGAAAATTTAATTCTAGGTGGCAAGTTTAATGATCAGAATGGAGGATCTGGAAGCGAGAACTGTATCACTGGAAAAAAGTCTGAGAAAACAGAACAATCAGTGGTGCATATGAACAGAAGATTTAAAAAACTGGAGGAAAAGTTAGACGATCTAGAGGGGCGCAGTAGGCGAAATAATCTAATTATAATCGGGATACCAGAACAAGAAGAAGTCACTTCCCTGATTCTGTCCCTGCAAAAGCTATGTGAAAAAGTGTCAGGGCCTTCACCCAATGGAGGGGCATATATCATTGAAAGAGCACATCCTGCCCTCCGCCCTCCACCACCTGTAGGCTCTCCTCCACGACCTACTGCTGCTGCCTCTCAGACTGCCATCACATGACCTATTCACATTTTTTTAATATTCAAATACACAAAACTGCAGGGGGAACAAACCTGCTTGTTGGCCCTCTGTACAGAGAGTTGGTAGGACCACATCTGGAGTACAGTGTACAGTTCTGGAGACTCCATCTCCGCAAAGACATAGACAGGGTGGAGGCTGTCCAGAGGAGGGCAACCAAAATGATGCAGGGTCTGCATCAGAAGACATGTGAAGAAATACTAAAGGAACTAAGATGTATAGCCTTGAGGAAAGGAGGGAGGGGGAACATGATAGAAACTTTCAAATACCTCAGGGGAATCAACAAAGTCCAAGAGGGTAGCAACTTTCAGAAAAACAGATGTGCAAAAACAAGAGAGCACAATTTGAAGTTAGAGGGGGGATGACTCAGAGGTAATTTGAGGAAGTGTTTCTTCACAGAAAGGGTTGTGGATATATGGAACAGCCTTCCTGAGGAGGCCGTAGAGTCAAAAACAGTGGGAGAATTCAAGAATGCATGGGACAGACATAAGGCAATTCTAGTGGGGGTTAGGAATAAGTAGGCTGTTGGTCAACTAGGATCTGCAGCTTATCTGTTAGGTAGGGAAATGGGCAGACTAGGTGGGCCAAGTGGTCCTTATCTGCCATCAAATTCTATGTTTCTATGTTTCTATTATTTTTAAACTATTGAACTTCCAGGACAAGCAGCACATTCTAACTAAAGTTAAAGAGATTCAGGAAGTCCAGTAGGAAGGGCGAAGGATTCGTATCACGCAAGATCTGCCGCAGTCAGCGTGAGTAAGGCGACAGGAGCTTCACCCAACTGTTTCTTAACTTATTGCAGCTGGCAAAACATTTTGAGTAAAATATCCAATGATTTTGCAAGTGAAGCATGGTGATCAATGGTTGTCCTTTGAGAATCTCGAACAGGCTATGCAAGAGCTGAAAACCTTATTCCCTGACCTATTCAAGTGACTGAGAAAATGAAGGTTTGATCTGCTTTAATTAGTAACTGGGTCTGTGAGGATCTGGGAAGGGCCTGAATATGTCTAAACTTTGCTTTTCTAATGCGTCTCTCAACATAATTTGTTTCTCACAGATAGCACTGACTTTTGGGTTTCTGATCATGGGTAAAAACGGAGAGACAGAATCATGGTGTTTAATTTCATTATCTCACTAGCTGCATGAAAAAGGGGAAGCTAAGAGAAAAGGCCTTGCTGTTTTTCTTGCATGTTATGGCCTGGGATAACATGAAAAAGGACAGTAATCCTGATGCTGTCTAGTGCACAGCGGCTAATCCAATAATTTTGTGCTTGAATCGGAGTTGGATCTGCTTTTATGGAGGACTTTCTTTGGTTTTTTGGTTGCCCATGGATAACTAGTGATCTTTTGGTTTTCTCAGTCAAGTTTTGCAAGAGTATTTGCGACTACCAAGGAATCTTTAATTTGATTTTTGTTGAGTAACTTTGCAAGGGGAAACCTGGTAGATGCTTTCATGTATGATCTGGAGTGCTCCTCTTTTCTTCTTTGTACTGTTGCCACTGTAGTACTAAGGTGGCTGGAGGTGTCTTAATCATTCCCATAACATTGATAAGACAGTAATGTAAAGTGAACTGAGTTTAAAGTTCAAATTCTGAGGTTTTGGTGCAATTTGTTTGTGGGGGGGGGATGGAAGCTATGCAGAGATTTTTTGACTGTTATCAGACTTGCACTACAACATCACCTGGCAGTATTTGAGTAGTAGAGTGGTTGTTTAGAACCAGTGGAAAGGGGGATTTAAGTGTTATTTCATTTAGGGGGACATATATGCGGGTTTATTGGAATTTAGGGGGGGGGGTTACCAAGCATGACCTTACTAAACCATCCCCGAAATGTAAGAGTGCCCTGGGAGTGCTGAATGCTTCTGCAGAAACAGATTTTGGCTTAAATGGGTAGATCATATGTTTTTGTGAGTTGGAATGGCAAGGGAGCACAAGACAGGTATAAACGACAAATGATATTGAGACATCTTTCGCACCTTGGAGTTGGGACAGCTTGTATACAAGAAACACACCTTCTGAGAGACGATATCTCCCTGTTCCGGAAAACGTGGGTTGGGCAGGTCTTTGGGGCCAGGGCATCTACAAGTCACGGGGGGGTTGCAATCCTACTGGCAAAATCAGTCCCATTTCAACTAACTCAAGAAATCTGGGACCCCAACGGGCAATATATTCTTCTTTATGGGATGTTAGAGCCTTATTCAATACTTGGGAGCCATATATGGCCCAAACTTAGACTCCCCCCAGTTTTTCATGCAATTGCTAAATTTACTTATTACTAAGCCCCTCTAAACTAATAACACTTGGTGGAGATTTGAATATCATCCCCAACTGGCTCTAGATTGATCGGATCATAGAAGGTGTGGCTATCCCCAGCCCAGAGGGCATTGAAAGACATTATTAGTGGAGTAGGTCTGTTGGATATTTGGAGAATTCCACGCCCTGCAGAAAAGCAATTCACTTTCTATCCTCACCCCCACTGCTCCTATTCCCGCATAGATTACTTCCTAGTGAGCACTTTTGCCCCTGCTGGAGTACTGGACTCAACCATACATGCCAGAGTCCTGTCTAACCATTCGCCTGTTAGTTTTAGTTATCTACTAGGCCCTGGGATTAAAAGTGATTCATTATGGCCAAGGCCACTGTTTTTCGGTTTTTACCGGAAAATCCGGTAAAATTCCGGAATTAGGGCTGCCTGAAAACCGTTAAAAACGAAGATTTCATGGAATCTGGCATTTTCTATCAGATCAGTAAATCTATAAAAAAGTCTGTTTTTCTTTTAATTCCTTCCTGTACTATTTTCAGTTTGCTTTATTTAATGCTCTGTATATTAAGCTCTTTAATTCTGATTATTTATGTACATACTAAAAGAATGATAACAGAACCCCGGTAAAAAACGGAAATTAGAGTAACAATCACCGGTGAAATTCCGGAATCTTAAGTCTTAAAAACGGAATTTAATTGTTTTAATCACCGTAAATCAGTGGCCTTGATTATGGCGAATAAATGATCAATTGCTTCAAAAGCCAGATTTACTAAAACATATTGGAGACTTCATCTCCCTCTTCCTAATTGTTAACAAGGGATCAGTAAGCAAAGTAGATATAGTCTGGGCAGCCCCGAAGTGTACTCACAGGGGTGAATGCATCCGAATAGCTATGACTAAATCACGTCAGGCTAAGGCGCAACTGACATCATTACTCAGTTCAATACATTCCCTCGAACACAGCCTTACCAGACGCTCTGTGGATACTGAATGGATTCCATTGCACCAACTCCAGGCACAATATGCTGATTTATTGGCCCAAACAGCTCAACTATCTCTGCACCACACCAAAATTAAATGTTTAGAATCTGGTGAAAGGGCGGGAAAGTTGCTTGCACTTAGACTCAAGCAAGCTGAAACCTCAAGATATATTCCAAGTGTACGCTGTTCAAAGGAAGGTCCAGTTAACACTAACCCCAGAGAGATAGCCAAAGCCTTTAAAGAATATTACCAGAAGCTCTATAATGTTGACCCCTCTTTACAATCTACACCAGAAGATATAGCTCATTATCTTGATTCAGGTACCCTTACCAAGGTTTCCCCAGACAAAGTTGTCTCACTAGGTGCATGCATTACCATAGAAGAAATATTGCAGACCATCAATCAGTTACCTGCTGACAAATCTCCGGGTCCTGACAGCCTTTCTAATAACCTCTATAAGAAATACTTGTCGAACCTAGCCCCACGGCTTGAAGAGGTTTTTAATTTCTGGTATATGAATGGATTCTCAGACCTGGGTTTCCAGGAGGCCCTCATAACCCTGATACCAAAAACAGGGAAAGACCCTTTATTGCTAGAAAATTACCGCCTGCTTTTATTAAATTCAGATATTAAAACTCTCACTAAGATCTTGGCTAACAGGATTACCCTTATTTTGGGTGACCTAATAGGTAAAGAACAAGTGGGATTTATGGTTGGTAGGTCCTCAGGAGACCATATGAGGAAGTTGTTAGATTATCTCGGCATCCAGGGACTCTTGAAACCACAGCTGTACTTGTGTCCCTTGATGCCAAGAAGGTGTTTGACCATGTTTCTTGGGATTTTCTTTTTGCTGCACTGGCCCGTTTTGGGCTGCCTGATGAGTTCATTCAATGGGTGCAGCTGTTATATACCTCTCTAACTGCTCGGGTCTGGTGCAATGGAAGGCTTTCAAATCAGATATCATTATTTCGCAGCACCAAACAAGGATGCCCACTATCCCTCCTTCTTTTTAATTGTTATTTAGAGCCATTTATTAGTAAACTGTTATCTTCCTCATAAATTACAGGTATAAAGGTTGGGCACACATGATATGCACTCTCTGCCTATGCAGACGATTTGCTGCTTCATGTAGATAATCTTCAAACATCCATTCCAGCCTTGTTAGTGGAAATTGAAACATTCTCTAAAGTGTCCTATTATAAGGTAAATAGATCCAAGACTATAGTTTTCCCACTTAACAGAAAACTGACTCAGATTGAACTGGCAGCCCTTCACTTCTCTTGGGAAGCTAAATATCTTACCTACTTGGGCATAGTGGTAGCACAGGATATGCCTACAATGATCAAGGAGAACCTTTCTAAATTACTAAGAGTACTAAACTCAGACATGGACAGAGGGGGATCCCTCCCACTTTCCTTCTGGGGTAGGCTCAGCACAGTTAAGATGAATATACTTCCCCGTGTTCTTTACCCATTAGGTATGTTGGGCTGTTTTCTGCCCAAAAGATGGTTTGCTAATCTCCAGAAATCACTAAATGCATTCCTATAGGAAAGGAGTTTGCAGGGCCTATTATAAACTTACTGCACCTGAAAACTGGGGTGGTCTTGAAACTCCCTCCTTTTTTGGATCCTGTAGTGCATTCCATATCAGTAAGCTAGCCTCCTGGAACCAGTGTATGGACCCTTCCATTACGTTGAACTACTCCCCATTATGGCTGTATCTGGAACAGTATCTGGCTTCACAGCACTCCTGCTCACGGTCTGCTCTCTTATATGTTACTCCTTCTAAGGTACCGAAACCACTCAAACCTACCCAGATAGGATGGTCCATCAGAGCAATGCACCAAACCCAGAACCATCTCTCGGTAAATTGGCACCAATCACTGGAGCAGTCCCTTATCTATAGCCCTCATTTCAAGATAGCAGACAAGCCAGTACTACCCACATTCTGGCCAGTGCTTTAGTACCGTAAATCTACTGACTTTATCAAAGATGGAATGTTTACTCCTTTTAGTGAATTCCAGTTACGGTATGGGGTATCAGACAACTCCAGATTTAAATTTATTCAGGTTGGGAAAGCCATCCAGTCATCCATAGGGCTCACAACATTAACTTTACTGCCTTTGAGTTAAATAAGCTTATGCGATTGGCAACAGCCTCATGCAGTTTCTTTAGTCTACAAAAAATTGCAGGATATGGATCCTATCTTGCCAAAAGGGGTTTGTTACTATTGGATGCAAGAATTAGACCTGTCCACTGATCCTCTTTTGTGGGAAAGGATTTGGCAGAATGTCTATAAATTTGTAAAACAGGATAGGCTTCGTCAAGTGCAATTTAACATTATGCACATTACATACTTTACCCCAGTAAAATTAAACAGAATGGGTCTCTGTTCGTCTCCTATGTGTACACGGTGTAAACTTGAAAAAGGTACACTCTTACCTCTCAACTGTCCCTGATTTTCAGGGATGTCCCTGATTTTGCCTCAAAATTTTACTCTGTCCCTCTTAAAAATTGTGTTTCTGTGACCAAACAGTGGGGGATGTAAACACAAAAGAATGTCAAACATTAAACTTACAAACTTGTTCTTCCTTAGAAAATGCATTTTACACTAAGCCCAATATTCTACCAGCTTCCTAAGTGGATATCATCAATTTTGAAGATGTGTCCCTGATTTTGGTCATTTGTCCCTGATTTTTTTAAACCGTGTCCCTGATTTATGAGGCCGAAGGTTGAGAGGTATGGGTACACTATACCACATGTTGTGGACCTGCTCTAAGGTACAAATCTTCTGGCAATCCATTAGGAGGGTTCTAGACCAGTTATTGGGCTTAGATACTCTGTTTACCTTGGAAGCTTGTTTAATGTATTTATTTCCTCCTCGAACGCCCAGAACCAGAAAGGCACACCTTGCTTTAATAGCTGCTACTGCCAAATTATTAGTAATGAAATACTGGAAGGAGGAATTTTTGCCCTCCATCACAGAGTGGTATAGAGAAATATTTCTAGCACTGCAACTAGAAAAACACATTGCCTATATGAGACATAGGAGCCACACTTATCAGAGTCTCTGGGGTCCTTTGGAAGTGCTGCTTTCCATACGGAAGCCATAAGGCCTCCACAATTTCAAGTAATGGGTTTGAGGCTTTACAGTCTCATTTCAAGCATGTGCTCCAACACTGTGTATTATATGTATTCACACCATTATTTGTTTCAAGGGAATGCTTGGTAGGGTGGGTTGAGGGGAAGGGGGATTGGTTTTGTGTGTGTAATTGTTGTATGTCTTCAGTGTTCTTTGATTTTTGTATTTAGTTTTTAATTCCTTTTTGTACCAATATGCAGCTTCACTGATTTGTTGTATCTCTACAATCTGCATACTTGCCTGGCTGAAAGAGGAGACAATTCAATAAAATATATTTAACAATAAAAAAAAATGTGAATAAAATTATACCAAGTGTGGCCCCCAAATCTGGTGGTCATACGTATCTTTACAATCCTCACTAGCAATCTAGTGGCCCTTTCTTGACCCGGTGCCCATGAGTGCCGTGTCATACCTTTCCTAGCAGTCTAGTGTCCCATCTCCTGTCCTGGTGCCTCTGCTTGTCTTTACAATCCACTCTGGCAGTCTAGTGCTCCTTCCCTAACTTGGTGCTCGTGTATTTTTACATACCTCACTTGGAATCTGATGGCCACCACCTCCCAGTGCAGACAGTACTCCCCCCACTGCCAGCCCTGAGACAGTGGCCAGCACTCACCCTTCACTCACCTCTGCTGCTGTTCACTGTCTATATCCCACAAGTGCAGTCACTTCAGATAACAAATCACACCATCAATATAGTACAATATCGGTGTATATACAATATCAATAGTGTGATTTGACACCTGAACAGACTGCACTTGTGGCATGTAAACTGCAGCTAGCAGTGGAGGTGGAGTGAGGACGAGTGTTGGCTACTGTCTCAGGGCTGGGGGGGCAGGAGAAGGGTGTTATGGACTTCATCTGCACTGGGAAGGGGGTGGGACACTAGACTACCAGAGAGCTGTGTAAAGATCTGCATTTGCACTGGGTTGGGTTGGGGGACACTAGACTGCCAGGAAGAACTACAAAAATATGCACAGGCACTGAGTTAGGGAGTGGGTGCCACATGACTGCCCGAGGTAATTTTTTTTTGGCATGAGGTTAATCCTCATGAGCCAACTGCTCATTGTGTGACTTTGAGCAAGTCACTTCATCTCTCAGTGTACAGTGCCAAACAGCTGTAGAAATATGGTTAGGAGATGTGTATAGAAATGATTGTCCATACAATGGGCCCAATTCCAAAATGCATGGTGCAACTCGTGGGTGTATGTGAGTTGCGCCATGTGTCGTTACGCCAAGGACCCTGCACCCTATTCCAGGACAGGCAGGGTCCCCAACACCTATGACCTATGACTTGCATCAGCTACAGGGTTGCACCATGGGATTGGTGCAATGGACCTGATTGCCACAAGCCAGAGACTGTGGGGAACAGCTCCCCCTGAGCCTCCCACCCTGAAACAAGCTCACAATCCCCTGGGGGCCTTGGGGTGGTAGGCTGGGTGGCACAGGTGCAAGAGGGGGGCACAGCTCATTACGGACCTGGGTGGCACCCCGAATTGCGGGAGGTGGGGGCATCACTGTGCTGGGGGCCATGGGGCACCGCAATGTGCACTTCACGGCACTGCGGGGGGCATCCATAATTTTGCCAGGACAGATGCCCCTTAGACCAGCTAAGTGCTGGTTTAGTCCCACAGTGCTGCATTGGGACCTGGTATGGCATAGGTAGGTTGTGGCAGCCGCCCTTTTGGAATAGGGCACAGTCGCTGCCGTAACCTCTCTTCTGCTGTGCCGTAGGGGCTGCAGCCACTGGAAGGCCCCTTGGATGCAGGCCACAAGTGCCATGGTGCAGGCCATGTTCGCAACAATAGGGGGTAGGTAATGCATGTCGTCAAGATGTGATTTGCACCATGGGGTTGGAGCAAGTCACCTTGCAACATGCATAATCACTTTTGGAATCAGGACCAATTTTGTTGTACCACAGTTCAATGGTCACAAAATGCTC
Source organism: Neoceratodus forsteri (assembly GCA_016271365.2). NCBI lineage: Eukaryota > Metazoa > Chordata > Ceratodontiformes > Ceratodontidae > Neoceratodus > Neoceratodus forsteri. The sequence goes on from CM057455.1 coordinate 299,813,453, forward strand.
TCATACCACAGTTGTGACATCACTACTATAGAACAACTTTTCAACTTCTTGTCATTTCAAATTCAACACACCCTGGTCTTCCAATCCCCCGCCCACTTGAAATACAATTCTACAGTTGATCTGTAATTTATAAAGAATTGCATTTAAGTGAAGGGAGAACTGCTTGTGGAGTTTTCTATTTATTGTTAGAAACCATATACTGCACCTTATAAAATAATGGATGGAAAACCACACACAGAAAAAATATGTGTTTCTATCTTAGGGTTCTGTGATATGAGCGACCTCTTGAGCTTAACTCGCAAGGTCTTTCATGTCATCAGAATCCCTCAATGGCAACACATAGAGAATACTGGATGGGCAACTATGCACAACCAGTGTGTTCTGCCATTAGGGTTCTGATTCCATCTGACCTCGAGAGGGAAGCTCGAGAGGTCCATGGGAATCAGAACCCGGAGGTGGCACAACACACTGTTTGGAGCATAAAGTTGCTCATCCTGTATTTTTCTAGTGTGTAGTATTATGTGAAATGTGCACATGGTGGTGTTTAGCTTTCAGAACAGAACTGACGTGTGCATTCTCTAGAGGTTTCAGAAATGCTATTGTACCACTGAAGGGTACAATCACATTCCATGTCCTTTGAACTGTGGTACAACAGCATTTTGAAAGGGATGGAATTCTATGTGGAAGAATGCTCTACTGTACACTATAACCTTGTTGTGCATGGTTTCTCATCCATTATTCTACATAGCAGGACTTCACAGCAAATTGTATGTTGCAACTCAGCTGGGCTAGCCTCAGAAATTACTGTATGCTGGGAACAATGCAGAACACAAAAAACTATGTGTGACTGTGACACACCAGATTGCTCAGACTCCACATAATCCAATGAGGCAGGCAGAACAGTCCTCCTCCTCACCGGGAACCTTTATGACAAGAAATACCAAGTGTCCCCCTCAGTAATAGTAGGCTGTGCCCTGCAAGGAACCCCTGATAAAGCCTCAGAGTAAAATGACATGCCCAGGCTTCTATGTAGCACACTATCAGCTAATAGTGTTGGTTGTTTTTACCACCTGGTTATTTTGTTTGTCTTACTTTATTGGAGTGTGTCAACTGACCCACAAATGAATTAAAGATTCAGGATTATAAGAAGTATAGCATTTTAGTCCATCTCTAAAGAGTCGCCAACCCACTGGTGCATTGACTCAAGTTCTCTATCTGACTGGCTGCAACCTCCCCATAGAATGTCTGGTGTTCTGTTCCCCCCTGTCTTTAGGCTTGCCTCTCGGCCAGTGATCTGTTATTTCTCAGTTGCAGCTGTTCACACATGACAGTCCAGTGGTTCCCAATCTGCTGCTTGTATTTTGTAAATTCTCATGCATCCAGTGGCACCTCCCTCCCAAGCACCATTCCTAAAATCAGCATTTTTCATGAAAGTCCCATGATGATCTCAGCCCCTCATTGGCTTCACTATAGTTGGTTGCAGCATTGTAATACCATCTACCCAAGACAGGAAGAGGACGCACACCTTGCTGAGCAAGGCCACATTTGCTGAAGGAAAAATTGCATACACACTCTACAAAAATTAGAAATGCAGTGCTATTTAATCAAAAATAGTCCAAAATACAAGCAGCACTGGTAAGCCTGATAAAGGACAGATAGGACCCTTCACCACATGGTTGCACCGCCTGACAAAACTAATTCCGAATGAAGGTCTGAGGCATCCTGTACTCTGGAGGGTCCTAGTTTCCCTATTTCTTGTTTCTCAGCACTGCTTGTATTTTGGACTGTTTTTGATTAAATGGCACTCTATTTTCTAGTTTTTGTAATGAGTGTGCGATATGTGCTTCAGCAAACGTGGTCTTACTCTGCAAGGTGTGCATCACCTGCCTGTTTTGTGTACATGTTTTGGGACATGCTGAGCCCATGGATGCATGTGATCCTGCATCATCTAGTGTGCACCTTTACCAGGATCATCAACAGCACCTGGCTGCAGTATCAGCTGCATGTAGTGCAAGACTCTTCCACTACCTGTGCATCGTGCATCGTCCCATGGGGCATTTGCATGCTGGCCCCCACCCTTTCCTTGCATAACTGCAATGTCACTAATGATCGTGCAAGGAAAAGCTTGTGACAGTTGCTCCTGAGGGAATGCTAAGTGGTCTTTGTGACTAGTCCCTTGTGACAATGTATGGGGCCCACTATGTCAAATAATGTTGGTACTGTATTGTCAAGTGACTTGCTGAAAGACACACTCAGTGAGCCAGTGCCTGTGGTGGGATCCAAACCAGGTATCTCCTAGTTCACTCTTCGATGTTTCAGCCACTGAATCACCACAGCATTTCCTGATAAGCGTTTACACTTTCTTTTGCTTCTAGGAGCCTCAGCTTGAAAGACAGGCTGCATTGCGGTCAGGTAGAGACAGTTTTCTCCAGTGTTCCAAAGTGCCAATTACATCACCCCATCAGCCCCCGCTGAGCCTCCTGCCTGCCTGTCCAGTACAGCTCATTGTACCTGTATTATCTGTTGACCTACTTACACATTTCCCAGGTGCTCAGACATACATATTCATGCTTTCTGTAATAGTGCCCAGTCATGCTTACCTAGCAATGCTACACTCACCAACTCCTACTGAGCACAGCAAGAGCACATCTCAGCTGTTGTGTTACAACCAAACTCACGGAACGTGTTAATGGTACCCCCCCCCCCCCCCCCCATTTAGAATCCAAAACTTCTGACTACTATCAGTAGTCTTTATTACCCTAAAGGTAATTATCAGATGTCTAATGGACAGTACTTGAAATACAGTGCTCTATGCACACATTCAGAGTTGGCAGAGCCATTAGTACATTGACATGGTAAAAAAGGATAAAAGAAAACCCTCATACAGACAGCGACAGAGGGAAGTGCTAAAGAAAATAACATTGCATTTATTTGTTTGCTTAATTCTTTGGTACTCGGGTATTATTCACGGGGCACATTAGGCCCGTTTATAGGGGGTGAACAGGGATAGTAGACAAGGTCACAAGTACAGTAAATAACAGTCACCTAAGGTAGACACAGGTGAGTTACATACTGTATAATTCATACAGAATAGCAGGTGTTTTAGGAAGCATGCTAACAGAGGTGCATTGATTCAAGTAAGAAAAAAATTAGTCACCATAGTAACGTTTCTTCTCAGGGATTCATCACAGAACCTTACAAAAGTGCATCGTCGCACCAGAGTGTGATGCCCCAGAGACAGAACGTTATGCTAATTAGTAGAATTTATAATACAAGTTCAATCTATGCAGTGTGGTCACGCTCCCCCTGCTGCTGTAACATCAGATTTGGATAACCAGGGAAGCAGTGACCACTTAAACTAGCTAACTGCCTACCAATTTGTTTTTATTTCCTTTAAAATTTTGAAAAATCTGACCAAATTAAAATGGACATCATGTAAAATTAAAATGGTCACATTTTAACAATTGTTGAGGAACTGCAATAAGTAATGCTCAAGCCACAACAGGAATCCATCAATGATACGTTACAAAAGTGCAGCCTCTCTAGCAATACCCTGGAATAATGGGTCTAGAACCTATTTAGGACAGGCTCACACGTCACCATTGGGGAGATCAACAATTAGAAGGCCACACCTCTCCTCTTTGCAATGCAGCATTAAAGATTTAGCAAGCCCAACCCTGGCTAATACACAGATATTGTATCACATTTCTTATACCGTTTTTCCTTTTTTTTTATGTTTACAGAGATGCATCTGATGTGTGGCCAGAATCAAAATGTAATAGTTAGAGTACCCTTGCGCTCTCCCCACTTGCAAATCTGTTATGGGCCGGAGCACAATATATAAAAGATGAAGCCAGAGAGAGGTTTGCACATATAAAACAGAGGAAGTAGTGGGACCTCAGCTCACATTAGCATGTTAAATTAAAAAATTAAGCCAGAGAGTGGCTTCCACACAAGAAAGAGAGAAAGCAGTGGGACCTCGGCTCATATTGGCAAGTTAAAGATTAAAGTGTAGATTCCTGATCAGGGCAGACGGGGGGCACTTTGCCATTGGTGGTCAGGCTGATCATGATTAGGCCGAATGATGAGACCAAGAACCCCTTAAAACATTAAAATGATGGAATGAAAACCAAGTAAGAAAATTGAATTGACTTGAATGAACTGCAGGCTTCCAAGCAGGTGTTTTGGGGGTTGGGGGGCACTGGTAGAATTATTATTTCATTTTAAGTTTGGCCACACACCAGGTGCACCTCTGCAAACATTTGAAAAAGAAAAAAACATATAAATAATGTGATAAAATCTCTGTGTATTAGCCAGAAATGAGTTTGCTAAACCTTTAACATTTCATTTCCATGAATTTCACAGCCACTGACGTAACATATTATATATAGGGAGTTTTGAAAGATCTGGGTTATTAGAGTGAGGTTGTGCTGCAATTAATTGATTGTTTGCAGAGGATGTAAGGGTCAGCGGACTCTCATGTAAATTTAGCAAAGCAGCTAAGGAGTCTTTGGAACTGGTAGCTATGTTTTTGTTGATGAAGTTACCTAACAGAAACTTAAATCTGGCATCTAATGAAAGACAGTTCAGGTCCCTGAGACAAGGCAGAGCTTCCCTCTGCCCTCCCTGTCACTTTCAGGACAAGAGGGGGTTTTGTCAGGGGCTCTGGTGGGATCCAAACCAAGATTTGGCAAAAAATGCCTTTCTGGAGTTGGCCCTTAAGACTACAGTGCATGGAGACCTGCAAACCTTAGTCAGCCCATAATTAGTTAATTGGGAGCAACTGATACTTGGGAGTACCTGTAGGCCGAGGAGCTAAATAAAAAGAGCATACCTCAGTGTGAAGGCTTTTAGGGCCGACCAGTTCCTACTGCAATCAAAGTCAATAAGTGTGTTGTAACTGTCCCATTGAAATGCATTCGGGAACTTGGAAACACCTTTCTATAGCTGTGAGTAAGTGAGTGTGTGCCTCGCTATTGATCCTTGCAGTGATCTGTAACCAATGTTAATTTCCTATTGGTTACAAGGAGGGCAGTGCACGACAGCTTGAGAACAGTGTATGAGACAGAAAAAAAGCAAGGGGCATCCATCTTAGGAACACACAGTTAGGGTTGGAGAGCCATGCTGCATGACCCCCCAAAACAAGATGTGACACTGGGGGTGCCCACCCCATGCCACCAAACAACAGCATCCCCCTCCCATCTTAGGGTGAAACACCAGGATGCCCATCCCTGTTGCTTCCAGACAAAGATGTTCCCCTCCCATCTTCCCTCTTGTCTGATACAACAGTGTTCCCCTCTCATCTGGATGTGACACCGTAGTGTGCATCCCCGGTGCCGCCAAAGACTGGCATCCTCCTTCCATCTTCCCTCCCACCCAATCCATGCTGTGCTGTCCCCAACAGGATTCTACCCTGGTGTGTCCTCTGCTGGTGGCATTAAACAACAAACCGACACTGAAGTGCTCAATCCCCAGTGTCGGGTACCTAAAATAAAGGACACTGTCCCTTGTAGTCTTTTTACATTTTTTTAAACCTGTAAAAAAAAGTGACTTCTCTACCCTCCCCACCCTCCAGCCCACCCACCTTGACTCCCTCTCAGCAGCACCCACCCTCCCACCCCTATCCCTCTCTTACCTATCCGGTGGGTCCAGCACTGCTTCTAATACCTCCTGCCTGCTTCCAGTGCTGAATCATAACTGACAGAAAAATAGGTTCAATTAATGGCTTTTTAGTGTTTTCAACCTTTAGTTATAATGTTGTCATTTTAAATATTTTTGCCCCAAATTTTCAATATATTCTTCTTTTTTTTTTACCTCATTTCATGAACCAGGTAGGTGAAATTTATCAACTTCCCCATAACCTTTTTTTTTTTTGCAAGCACTTTGAGATTACATTTCAGATGGGATTTAAACATTTTCACCTGTCTTGATCATAAAGTGGGGTCATAAAAAGACAATGTAAAAAATTTTGGGTAAAAATGTTAAAAAAACAAAGTTATGCAACATCCTCAAGGAGGAAGAAATTTGATGCAGTGAGAGCACGTCTTAGAAGCCTTGGAATTGTGCACTCACTATTGATGCCTGCCCGCCTACACATTCATCATGGAGGACATACTTATATATTCACAGATTCACAAGAGGCTGGCAAGAAAGTGGAGGTGTTTGACCTCGAATTTGGAGCTACCAGTTTGCCGAGAGAAGATGAATCCAATGAGGACTCTTGATGGGACTATCCAGTAAAATCTTCATTATTTTGTTATTGATGGGTGCTATAGTGTGGTACTAGAGGCAGTTTTAGGCCTAAAACTATAATGGGGTGGGAAGCGCATGGTCACTTACATATGCAGTGAAATGCTATATGTTTTGAATGGTTCTCTATCGCTTAGTTTGGAAGGCTGCTTAAATTGTACAACTAAAAGATTACAGGTTGATTGCATTGTTTTATGTTAAATGAAGTTGAACATTTTTCTTCATTGTGAAAAAAAAACTTATTTTAATGAAAGTTTCTTACTAAAAGGTAATTTAAGTTCTCTAATGCTCATAGTCCGTAAGCAACATAGTGTGACACTCTGCCCCCTTGCTTATGATTATTGTGTGATATCTGTAAAATAAATAACTGGTCTGTGTATGAAATTGTCTCACACAAGTTGGCAGATTTGGTCTGTAACTTTAAGTCAGTAGCTGGAACTACAGGATGTAATTAAACAGACCAGGAGAACTATTAATTAATATATCCTTCTAGAGAGACAGTTTATGGCCCTCATAACCTGTGCTGCCTTTGACGTGTCCCACATATATGACTTTATGACGTAGTAGGAAGAAGGAATCACTGGACTGACTCTTAAGGGTTTTCTCATGTATCTGAGAATAAGGGACATGAGTGTGGGATTGTTAAGTTCAAAGAGAAATGTTTAATTAAAGACTGTCAGATTTGGGAAATGGCTAGTTACAGATTTTTTAAAAGCATATGACTCACATCCTCAGAGACACTGATGTAAGAATATTAAAACTGGGGAGGTTCAAGCTGACCTCAAAGGGAGTGGGGACAGATAGAGTTAAGAATGAAACATAGTATGGAATGCACATATGAAGTAGACTCTGTCTGGGAGAGCACTTAGAAAGGTAATAGTTAGAAAGCAAGTAAGTCTTTGTAGTAAGAGTGTTATGAAACGTCCTTTTTGTTTTATAAGATGGTAAGCTGTATGATATATTGTTCTGTGTTTAATTTTACATATTTTTATCATCTTTTAGTAAACAACCATTTCTTTGAAATACTGCCTGGGTGTCTTTTAGTTCTTTTTGCATGTGATGAATAGGTGGTTAAAACTGACAACTGTTGAAAAGCTTGATTGTGTTACTGAGCTTGCTTAAAAAGGTAAGAACTACCTAGGTCTCTTATAGAGTTAAAAATGTTTCATTTTGGATACCAGGTTAGGTGCCCCTGGTGAAAGATTGTACTACAGTCCCAAAGAAGGTACATATCTGAGCCTGTACATTGGGTATGCTAGCATAAGGTTCACAGTTTGAATCTCTCCAGAACTCAAGGCTAAAGATGATTCAGACCCAAAAGCAGACAGGAGGGTTACCCTATCTGTTACCTATTCACAGTATTGCACTCTGAGGTTGGCACTGTGGGAGCAGAGGGCCTGACCTGTGGAGCGCGTTTGTGACAGATTTGGTTGGCAGTGGTGTGATTTAAAGTAATTGGTAACACAAGCGTGTGAGTGTTAGCTTAATACATTATAGCTCACTTCTAAAATAAGGCAGTGATTTATTTTTAAAAAGTAAACAGAACTATATCATTTTGCTTACAGTCAAAGTTACCAACTGTTTTATTTTTGTTTCCAAAGTGCAAGTTAGAGTAGTCGTAGTTAAGGAAGAAGATGGCTTTCAACTGCATCGGGTACATTTCAGACTACTTGAGGCAGTTGTGCCAGGACAAAGGAGCCCAGTATGAGGGAAAAGCCCACAAGCAGACTCTCATAGATGCTCCGATGGCCACCGATGCCCAGAGCACTGAGTCACAGTCTGTGACTGGAGAGGACCAAACCTTGGGCGTGGAGGGGCCAGAGTCCAGTGCAGTGTCTGGATCCAGTGAGGAGGACAGCAGGGCCAGTGCAAGTCAAGGGCCACTGCAGCAGGGGAAGGTCACCAACATTCTGGAGCCAGAAGCAATCAGGCTATAGACAGAGTTGCAGAGAATGGAGCTGGAGTTCCAGAGAGAAGAGAGACAGCTTCAGCGAGAAGTGGACTGAGAGCAGTGAGCTGCAGAGGAGAAGAGGGAGTGAGAACAGTGAGAAGTGGACCGTAAAGAGCATGAGTGCCAGAGGCAACATGAACTGGAGAAGCTATGACTCCAACCACCAGCACCAGAGCAGGTAAGTGGCCTGGGTTTAACTGGAACTACAGGACTGAGCTATAAATTAAATTCCAAATTGATAGCTGAATTTAAAGAGTGGGAGGATATGGATGCTTTTAAATTCCTTTGAAAAGTTTGTATTCAAGCAAATATTCCTAGAGGGTCCTGGAGCTTCCAGCTATCCCTGCTACTTACCGGGAAAGCTCAGGATGCATTGGGTCAAATGGACAATGAGGACAGTAATGATTACAGCAAACTTAAAGCTGCACTTTTAAAAAAGTATGAATTAACTGCAGAAGCATACAGAGCTAAATTCTGTAAACTCGGGAGAAGCCCTGGCATGAGCTATGAGGAGCTAGCCATGAAAGATCAGTTTTTAAAATGCTGGTGGGAAGGAATTGAAGCAAACTCTGTAGATAAAATTGAAAATGCTGTATTATTGGAGCAGTTTTTTGGGGCATACCCAGCAGAGCTGAAAACTTGGCTGGAGGACCGAGATCCCAAAACAGTGCAAGAGGCTGCTGAACTCTCGTACCTCTATACCAAGAGCAGACCTGCTCTGAGAGCGAATGGGGCAGGCATTGCAGTACAGAAAGGGAAAAGTGCGCCTTCAGGGCAGCTAAAACCCTCACTGCCTCCACTGAAACCAGTTAGCCCCAGGTTTCAAAGAAAATATTTTTCTGAGAAAAGAAACGAATGTTGGGTTTGCAAAAAAACTGGCCATATTGCCAGAGTGTCCCAAATGGGCAAGCAGTACGCAAAGTGGTGCTAGGAAAGAAGTGGGTTGTTTGTCCCTGAAAGCATGCTTGTAAACATGAGGGAACACATGCACCCAGTCACTGTGAATGATGTACAGACACAAGGGTTAAGAGACACAGGGGCATCCCAGACGTTGGTAAAAGGGGATCTGGTAGAGACTGGTCAACTTACGCCCAATAAATCTGTAACTGTACAGGGGTTCACTGGGGAGGAGAAATCATTTCCACTTGCTAGTGTTCTCCTAGACTGGGGTGAAACAGGGAGAACTGTGCAACAGGCTGCTGTGGCTGAAGTTTTAGCAGTTAACATAATTCTTGACAACAATCTCAAATGGGATGGTGTGTGCAGTTACCTATAGCTAAGTGGTAAGGGAAAATTGTACTTCCCTGGATCCCATAAAAGCCCCTGCAGAAACCACTGGGAGGCTGGTTCTCCAGCCTGGGTCTCCTGATATGGGGACTAATGAAAGAGGGGTAGAAATTTCCCCAGTAGCAGTTAACCAAACAGCTATGGAGGGTTACTCTGAAGGAGGGTTGACTCATTGTCAGAGGGTTAGGGATGGCAGTGATCCTGAGTGACCAGACGTTAGACTTAGGGACCCTAGTTTAGACACTGAAGGGGTCCTGTCCCATGCCTTGGGAATGTGTAAGGAGTTTGCAGCTGCTCAGAAAAGTGACCCTAGTCTAGAGAAGCTGAGGGCTTGGGCAGACTCTGATGCACAGGGAGGTGACGGGAAACATAAGGTTTGCGGGGACACTGGACTGATGTATACTCAGGATGCTAAGACAGAGGGAGGGGTGATAGGCAGGCAGCTTGTTATTCCCCAGGGTCACTGTGAGCAGTCGCTCATGATTGCACATGATATTCCCTTGTCTGGTTATCTTGGAATTGTGTGCACTATGCATCGGTTAGCCCAGAATTTCTATTGGCCCAACTTCACCTAGCAGGTGAAGGAGTATTGCAGGTCTTGTCATCAGTGCTAAGAAATAGGGAAGGCAGGTAAGAAAACCCAAGCCATCCTGATTCCATTGCCCATAATGGAGGAGCCATTTCAGAGGGTGGGATTGGCTATTGTGGGACCTTTAAATACCCCCCAGCCCCTCCAGGAAGAGGTTCATCCTGACTGTGGTGGATTATGTCACCCGGTATCCAGAGGCAGTTGCCTTATTATCACTGAGGACAGACAAAGTGGCAGATTCCTTACTTGGATTTTCTCCCATGTTGGGTTTCCGCAGGAGGTTATCACCGATCGAGGGGGTTCCTTCATGTTGGACCTGTTGAAATGTTTGTGGGAGAAGTGTGGGGTGGTGCAGAGACGTACAACACCTTATCACCCGCAACCCAATGGACTTGTGGAAAGATTTAATGGTACCCTGAAGTCAATGCTCCAAGCGTTACAGTCCGGGGGGGGACTGGGAGAAATACTTTCCACACCTGTTGTTTGCATACAGGGAGGTGCCCCAAGAGTTGACTGGGTTTTCCCCCTTCGAGCTCTTATATGGACACCGGGTATGTGGGCCCCTAGACTTGATACAGGAGGACTGGGAAGGCAAGCATGCCACCCAGGGAACTCCCATAGTGGATTATGTCCTTAGGTTTAGGGAAAGGCTGAAGGAGCTTATGGGGACAGCCCAGAGCAACCTGGCAGCTGCCCAACAAGAACAAAAAGTGTGGTATGATCATAGAGCCAGAGTTCGCTTGTACACAGTGGGTCAGAAAGTCATGGTCCTTATCCCAGTCTGGAAAGACAAGCTGCAGGCTGAGTGGGCAGGACCGTACAAAGTAGTCAGAAAGGTAAATGATGTGAACTATATTATAGAGTTACCTGATGGAAGACATACACAGAGAATGTACCATGTCAACATGATGAAGCCATATGTTAATAGGGCTGACATGGTGTTTGCAGTGTGTAGTCCTGGGGAGGGGACAGATGAAGGAGACCCCTTCTGGACTTGCTGGAAGAAAGCAAGTGGGAGTCCTCTCTGGAGGCAATTAAATTGTCACCCCAGCTGGCCCTGGACCAGATTCAGGAAGTAAGGGAGGTTTTAGCAGACTTTGCCCCTTGTTTAGCACCAAGCCTTGACTAACTCCCTTAGTAACGCACGATGTGGAGGCAGGGACACAGATGCCCATATGGTGGACAGCATATCGGGTGTCAGAGGCTGTCCAAAAAAACATTAGGAGGGAGGTGGAGGAAATGCTGGATTTAGGGGTAATCCAGAGATCCCACAGCCCCTGGGCCACACCTGTAGTCTTTGTGCCCAAGCCAGATGGCTCTACTCATTTTTGTGTGGACTATCATGGACTGAATGCAGTCTTGAAGTCAGACACCCACCTGATGCCAAGGGAGGATGAACTCCTGGACAAGTTTGGAGGGGCGACATACCTTACGACTATTGACCTGACAAAGGGGTATTGGCAGGTAGAGTTAACTGACAGAGCTAGGGAGAGGTTGGCCTTCATCACTCCAATAGGCTTATTTGAATTTAAAGTAATACCTTTTGGAATGAATAACACCCCAGCCACTTTCCAAAGGTTGGTGAACCAGGTGTTAAATGGTGCTGAGGAGTATGCCATGGCGTATCTGGATGACATTGCCATCTTTAGTGCCAGCTGGAAGGAACACCTGTCCCACCTTAGGGAAGTGCTGGGCAGGATACAGAGGGTTGGGCTCACTGTCAAAGCTGAGAAGTGCCAGGTGGCCATGGCTGAAGTGGCATACTTTGGGCATGTTGAAGGCCTGGGACAGCTCCATCCTAACCAAGTAAAAATAGAGGCGATCAAGGCATGGATCAGACCAGAAATGCAGAAGCAGGTCATGAGTTTGAGGGACAGCAGGGTACTATAGGACATTTGTACCCAATTACAGTGCCCTGGCTGCTCCCCTATCTGACCTGGCAAAGAAAAGGATGCCTAAGAAAATTACCTGGGAACCAGCCTGTGAGAAAGCCTTTACCAGACTGAAGGAGGCACTGTGCAGTGCTCCTGTGCTGACAAGTCCTGACTATAGCAGACCCTTTATAGTTCAGACTGACACCTCAGATGTGGGTATTGGGACAGTGCTGAGTCAGACATCCAACCAAGGGAAAGAGCACCCCATTGTGTACCTAAGTAAAAAGTTACTTCTCAAGGAGCAGGCATACTCTACTGTGGAAAAAGAGTGTCTTGCCATAGTGTGGGCCCCAAAGAAGTTAGAACCATACTTATACGAGCAGCATTTTGAGGTACAAACTGACCACAACCCCCTGATTTGGCTGACACAAATGGGAAAAATGAATGGTAGAATATTAAGATGGAGTCTTGCCTTGCAAGGGTATGCCATAACGATCTCACATAGGGCTAGAGCAACTAATCAGAATGCAGATGGCCTGTCACGTCTGTATGAGGAATGAACTGAGTTAGGGAGCTCATCCCATGCAGGGGATAGAGCCCCATATTCAGACTAGGTGGGGAAGAGTGTGACGCTCGGCCCCCTTGCTTATGATTATTGTGTGATAGCTGTAAAATAAATAAGTGGTCTGTGTATGACGTTGTCTCACACAAGTTGGTAGATTTGGTCTGTAACTTAAAAAGCTGGAACTACAGGATGTAATTAAACAGACCAGAAGAACTATTAATTAAGACATCCGTCTAGAGAGACAGTTTATGGCCCTCATAACCTGTGCTGCCTTTGAAGTGTCCCACATATATGACTTTATGATGTAGCAGGAAGAAGAAGTCACTGGACAGACTCAATGGTTTTCTCAAGTATCTGAGAATAAGGGACATGAGTGTGGGATTGTTAAGTTCAAAGAGAAATGTTTAATTAAAGACTGTCAGATTTGGGAAATGGCTAGTTACAGATTTTTTAAAAGCATATGACTCACATCCTCAGAGACACTGATGTAAGAATATTAAAACTGGGGAGATTCAAGCTGACCTCATCAAAGGGGGTGGGGACAGACAGAGTTAAGAATGAATCATAGTATGGAATGCACATATGAAATAGACTCTGACTGGGAGAGCACTTAGAAAGGTAATAGTTAGAAAGCAAGTAAGTCTTTGTGGTAGGAGTGTTGTTATGAAACTTCCTTTTTGTTTTATAAGATTGTGAGCAGTATGATATATTGTTCTGTGTTTAATTTTACATATTTTTATCATCTTATAATAAACAACCATTTCTTTGAAATACTGCCTGGGTGTCTTTTAGTTCTTTTTGCATGTGATGTATAGGTGGTTAGGTCTGACAACTGTTGAAAAGCTTGATTGTGTTACTGAGCTTGCTTAAAAAGGTAAGTACTACCTAGGTCTCTTATAGAGTTAAAAAGGTGCCATTTTGGATACCTGGTTAGGTGCCCCTGACGAAAGATTGTACTGCAGTCCCGAAGAGGGTACATATCCGAACCTATACATTGTGTATGCTAGCATAAGGTTCACAGTTTGAATCCCTCCAGAACTCGAGGCTAAAGGTGATTCAGACCCAAAAGCAAACAGGAGGGTTACCCTGTCTGTTACTTGTTCACACTATTGCACTCTGAGGTTGGCACTGTGGGAGCAGAGGGCCTGACCTGCAGAGTGTGTTTGTGACACATAGTACCTTCTCTGCTCTGGCCCTCTTTTCCGATCATGTACTAAGAAGTATGTACCAGGCCAAACCCACAGGTGCAGTCTTCATTGATCTGTCGAAAGCATTTGACCTGATTGACCACAACCTCCTCCACTCAACCCTGCTTCACTTTGGCTGCTCCCCAGGACCTATTGCCTGGTTCCACAGCTATCTATCAAACAGGACTCAGTCAGTTATCATCGGCAAGGCTTCCTCTGCTCTCCTTCCTGCACTCACTGGAGTTTCCCAGGACTCTATTCTTGGACCACTGCTCTTTTCCATGTTTATTAACACACTCTCTAACGACAGCCTCTACTGTAAAGTTCTTCTCTACGTTGATGATTTGGTCATCTATCATAGCGACAAATCTATTGACTCAATCTCATCTACCCTCACACAAATCTGCGCATCTGCCCATCATTGGTTCCTTTCAAACAAGCTCCTAGTCAATGAAAAAAAGAATAAATCCATCCTGTTTGGTTCCAAACTCTTTCTATCCAAAGCCACCAAAGCCAACTCTTCCCTTCTAGTTCTCACCCCTGCTGGTCCTCCCCTTGAAATTGCCACATCCTTCAAATATCTAGGTGTTTCCCTTGACCTCTCCATTTCTTTCTCAGAACATGTCAACCACATGGTGGGCCGGATCCACCAGAAACTAGACGCTGCATACCACCACAAACATTACCTATCCATCAAAGCATGCCTGGCCACTGCACATGGCAACCTACTTTCCCTCCTTGACCTCTGCTCCCCAGTTTACTTGCACCTATCCACCACCCTGCACAAGCGGCTAAAATCGACATATAACTGTCGAATCGTCCTTCAAGTCCCCTACCGCTCCCACCACTGTTCACTCTACCAGTCTCTTGGGTGACTCACCCTACAAGGTTGCTTTGACTATGCAATAGGCTGTCTGGTGGACAACTCCCTCAGGAACCAACATATGTCTTTATATATATATATATATATATATATTGTTTTATATAAAACAATAAAATACTCACCCATCTTGACAGGTAGAGTGGTCTTGGAATCTCAGGGCATCCTCAGTCCCCCCGCTAGAAGTACCCCATGTCTCCACCATCATAGGAACATAAGCTTTCTTAGTCACAGCACCTCCTCCTCCCTATGGAACAAGCCCCCGTCTGTTCATGCATCAGCCTCCCACCTAGCTTTTAAATATAACCTGAAGACCTGGCTTCTCACTGCTGAAAAATGTCACTGTTCCATACAGCAATGATAGGCTCTACAACTCAACTATGCTCTAATAGCACTCAGACTTTCATCTGTTGCCCTACAGCACTTATTCCCCCCCTTCTGCCCACACTAGCCTGCCTCTCTTTCCCACCTCTCTCCTTCCTGCCCCACCCCTAAACCTACCCCTGCCCCATCCTCCTGTCTTGCCCCTTTGATGTTATGAACTGTGATTGTTTTCTTATTTTAATTTTTATTACCGCAACTTTTTTTTATTCACTTGTACTTGAATTTGGACCATGAACCTGTATATCATTACTGCTTATATCTTGCATTGTCCATATTTTGGCTATGCCTATGTACATACTGATATAGCATTAACCGTCTACCCTGTCTGCACATTGTCATTGCATTACCACTGTTCTCTCTCTCTCTCCACCCTCACCATCAGCTGTTTGGATGTGCACGTTTTGTACAGTATCTTGTAATTGACTGTTTGTACAGTGGCGTCCACTAGGATGAAACACAATTCTACAGCATTTTGCAGCACTCTGCAGAATGCTGCAGAAGATCTACTGGATAAAGCAATGTAATGTCAATGGTAATTAGTCCCTTTTATCATTCAGGAAAATGTAACACTGCTAGGGTGAAGTGAATACCACAGTTTCCTGCATGACAAAGGGGACCAATTGCCATTGAAATTACAATGCTTTATTCAGTAGGTCTGCTGCAGCATACTGCAGAGTGCTGCAAATGTGCATTTCATCCTGGGAGACGCCACTGTACCTATACCTATTTTTTGCCACCTTGTGGCCCAGGTGGTGACTGAAAATGGTCCTCTGGATCAGTGCACCTACCCGGTCACCAAAGACATAAATAAATAAATAAATTAATTAATTAATAAAACAGCTAATGTAGCACTGTTCAGAGGGTTCTCTGAAGTACTTCAGAGGAGGGGGCTCTAATATACTGTCTGATAGTTTTACTAGATTTCTTGTTTTGGAAGGGGAATATTTTAACTTAAAAAAACAGAGTAAAGTGTTAAATGCAGAGTGGAGATTGTGCAGAGGGAGTGGGAGTACTAAACAATTTTTATTGCTTGTCACATGTTTGGTATGGGATCACATCAGCCTAATGGTTGAATATAAAACTTGATGGAATGAAACATTAAGGTATGATCGCCTCACTATTGCAAGGCGTAGCTATGCAGGAATTTGTTACGTATGAAATTTGTAGAAATACCGCCATATTGTTACACCATCCTATTAAGGCTTTGTATCCTGCCTTCCGTTGTGTGGCTCCTTGAAAAATAGATTGTATGCCTGCTAGGAGGTATAAACTGTATACAGTAGTTTTATATAAAACAATAAAATATAAGTTAAAAAAAAACAAAGTTGTGAAGAAATTGTGAATATTTTTGACATTTACTCATAACTTTGTCATTTGTTCAGATTTTGGCCCCAGATATTCAACATAGCCCTTTTGGTACTCTACCTCATGAACATGACAGGTGCTGTCTTTCAAATCCTTTCCGATACATGTTTTTTTAGTTGCTCCTACCTCGCAGATGGGATTTAAAAAATTTCACCTGTCTTACTCATACGTTGGGAATGTAAAAGACTATGTTAGATGGGTGATGGTCAAATTGAATACCAACTTTAGTCTTCTTCTGCTTGTTAATGTCTATGCACCCAACTCCGACTCCCCAGTGTTTTTGCACAATTTAGCTCAACAGCTTCTATCCTTTAACACTGATAATAACCAGTTACTCTTTGAGGGGATCTTAACTTAACTTTAGAAGCTAGCATTGACAGAAGTAGCCCAACTGCAGATGCCCACCCTAGAAGTATTAAAGCCCTCTCATTAGTAATGCAAGATGTTGGATTAGCTGATGTATGATGCCTCCTTCACCCCCGGGATCGAGAATTTACTTTTAACTCCTCTCTACATAAGACATACAGTAGAATTGACTACTGGTTAGCCTCTCCTGTTATAATGGAAAAAACTATTGATTCATTTATCCTTCCCATCATAATCTTGGACCATTCCACTGTCAAACTGCAACTTTTGTGGGGCCCATTAGCACCAAAATCTTCTTACTGGCAGCTGGACCCTCTCCTTTTCAAAGATTCCAATTTCTTACATATGATCAACGCACAAATTCAGGACTTCTTCTTTCACAATACCCCAACTGAATCTTCCATGTCCTCTATATGGGAAGCTCTTAAAGCTACAATTTGAGGGAAAATTATCTGTTATGCTGCACACAGGAAAAGAGTAAGGGAACAACAGCTGGCTGATTTGGAAAAATCTCTTAAGGCTAAAGAGAATTTATACTTTTCCTCTAATAAGCACTGTCCTGATTCTCAACTTCATCTTGAAATTCTTCAACTTAGAGTCAAAATAAATTAATTAATTTCTCTTAAAACTGAACTAGCCTTGTTTAAACTTAAATATAAGTTTTGGTAACATGGTGATAAAAATGGGAAAATCCTCTCTTACCAGCTCATAGCACAACAAATGGAACGACATATCCTAAGCCTAAAAGATGAACAGGGTATAATTCACTCTGATAACCCCTCTATAAATCATAACATGAAAAGATTTTATCAAAAACTATAACACAAACCCTCCATCTACTTTACAAATTCAACAGTTCCTTAAATCATTACATCTTCCTCATCTTTCTACTCTTGAAACAAATTCTTTAGATGAACCCTTCTCACTTTAGGAAATCCAGAAAGTTTTGACTTCCTTGAAATCCAGAAAATCCCCTGGAGGTGACGGATTCCCTGTCAATTTCTATAAAATGTTTTCCAACACCTTATGTCCCCTTTTTCTTAATGTTTATCAGGAAGCTTCCAATACTGGCAAACTTCCCCCATCTTGCACTGAAGCAATAATAACCCTAATTCACAAGAAGGAAAAATATCCCACTCACCCTGCAAGTCACAGGCCCATCTCTTTATTAAACATGGATGGGAAGATATTTGCTAAACTACTAACTTCACGACTTGAATCCCTGATTCCCAAGTTAACTCATCGTTCGCAAGCCAGTTTTATTAAACATAGATCTGGTTCTGATCTACCCACGCTCCTATTTAATCTAATTTACAAAGCCAAATCCTCAAGACACCAGCTGTAGCTATAGCTATTGATTTCGAGAAGGCCTTTGATTCCTTAAACTGGGACTACCTTCATCAAGTTTTAACTCATTTTTTGGTCTTTTCTCATACCATTTGCTCCTGGATCAAGCTATTATATAATTCCCCTGTCACTAAAGTGCTTACTAATTCCACCCTTTCCTCTTACTTTCATCTATTAAGGGGGACTAGACAAGGCTGTCCCCCATCACCGTCCCTGTTTATTTTAGCCATTGAGCCCCTGGCTGCTTGTTTATGACAATCTTCTGGCATTATGGGCATACCCGTGGGCAATTCAAGATCTCTCTCTCTCTCTCTCTCTCTCTCCTATGCAGATGACCTCTTAATCTTACTTGAAAACCTGAAGGAGGCTGGGCCCCTGTTGGTTGATTATGTTATAATTTTACTAACATTTCTGGCCTTTGCTTTGAATTATGGTAAATCACAAACCTGCCCCTAACCACCACTGTAAAGCCTTTTATGAACATACCCTTGGATCCTGCTGGTCACCAAGGGTATAACATATCTAGGAATCAAAATTATAGTAAATCAGGGAAGACATTAACTTTAACCCCTTACTAGATAACATCAAAACAATTCTGGACAGATGGAAACTTCTTAATCTCTCCTTCATTAGCAAAATCGCAGCCATCAAGATGTCACTATCTCCCAAGATTCTTTACCTCTTTGCCAATATTCCTTTAGTCTTACTATCCTCTTTTTTTTGCTAAAATTGATAAATTAATAGGTAACTTTATCTGGGATGGGAAACCACCGAGATTTAACCACAATAAACTTTGATCACATTAGAAAAAAGGGGGATTTGGACTCCCCTGGTTCGAAGGCTACTTCTGGGCTTTTCAAATGGCCCAAACCATTAAATGGTTTCAGAACCCTCCTCACTGCACCGCTATGGGTTGCAATGGAATCTGCACTTGTGCCCAGGAGGAGTTCCTCCTCTTTATTTTTAATCCAATTCCTCTAAACAAAATCTCACCCGACTATATCATCCTCTGTTCTTTATTGGAAACTAACCCACAAATTCCTGAAATCCAATCCAATACTCCGGTTTTATGCCCCCTTAAGGGGCAATCCACTGATCACTTTAGAAGATCACCCAATTTTCTGTCGTATGTGGTGGAACAAAGGCATTTTCTTTCTCAGAGATATCTTGGACCAGAATTCACTCACTCTTAGATCATTCTCGGACTTGCAGGCTACATGGAAACAATCCTAAACAGGACTTCTGGAAGTTCTTACAAATTTAGGCAGCTTATAACTCTCTCTCTCTAGTTTAGTGTATAAGCATACACTTCTAAACCCATACATTTCACTGGACTAATTTTATAAGTAGAAATTAATAGCTCCATTTACAAGAGACATTATTGATAATCTACCTGATCAGTCTCTACAAACCAAAAATAAATGGGAGTACTCTTCTTAACTACAATATTTCAGACCTACAAATGGAGTAATTGTTACATCTTACACATAATACCTTTAAAGATGCCGTAGTTCTTTAATACAAACTAAAATCCTGCATCTTTGGTATAGAACCCCCTCTGTGCTTCAACGAATGGGCCTATTAAATAATAATAACTGCTGGCACTATAATTTGGCTAACGTGGATCTACAGCATATCTTGTGGTCATGTGCTCCCATTTATAAGCTCTGGCATATAGTCTATTTACTTGCCTCCAGAGTAACAGGACAAAAACTACCTTTTGACCCCAAGCTATTTCTTCTAGGCATTCTTATCCCCAATAGTTCTCTCCTCTCACATGCACATTTTAGATGGCTTAACATACTTTCTCTTCTGGTCAAACGTCTGATTCTTATGAAATGGAAATCAGCTCTGGTGCCTTCTCTTTCAGATGTTCTTCAAAGCCCTTCTCAGTATGCCTCCCTAGAGCGATTATCTCATGTTTCTCATAACTGACTCACTGTATATGACAGATGTTGTAGGGATTACTTCAAGTACATTGAATCTAGTTCTTCTAGACCCTAATTCTTAGGGATATTTACTGTAGCCTCTTCTTATTTTTCTCTCAGATTAGGTTTTCCTGAAACTTTTCTGCACAGATATCTCCTCTTTTTTTCCTCCTTCTCTATTTTCTCCCTCCCTCTCTCCTTCCTTTCTTCCTTGCTTTTTTCTCTTCTTTCTTTCCTTGCACACTTTTCTCTTATCTTTACCTCTCCATTACTGAGCATTGTTCATATTACCACATTTATCACTTTTTGTAATTTACTGAATGCCTAGCCCTAGCATTTATTTTGTACATGGTTGCCATTTCTGATTCTGTAATACCCTAACAGATTGTAACCTTCTGCTTCCACTTATAACATCTAGGTTTTGTGTTTTATTATCAGTATGTGTATATAAAATTCCTAATATGTTTACCCTAAATACTGTATTTAAGTGATATTTTACCATATATGGAGGATATTCTTCTATTGTATAAGATGTGTGCTTTCTTATATACTCAAATTTCAATAAAAGATAAAGTGAAAAAAATCAAAATACTATGTAGAGAATTGGGGTCAGACTGTAAAAAAATAAAAACCAGCCCAGTCACATGAAGTCACCATGGCACCCTCCATTTTGCTAAGAATGCTCTCCCTGGCACTGCCCGCCTACTCCAAGTGTCTCAGATAAAACAAGGCAGAGTGGTGACTCACCGGATGTGAAGCTGCTCTCCCAATGCTTGTTGCAGTACTAACACCTATAACCAAAATACTAAAACATGTCCTGTGTTTAGGGCACTTCCTTCACTGTGGAAAAGGACGTTATACTCCAGATACATAAAATGATGATAGCACTCTAGCAGTAACTCAGGCCCATCTCCATCCTTCCTCCCCTATCAAAAGTGCTGGAATAAATTGTTGCTGACCAGCTGACTGAATACTTGGATTCGCACCACCTACTGTGCCACAACAGCAGGAAGGGGCACAGCACAACCACTGTCCTTCTGGAATTTACCTCTTTTATCCAGGACCAGGGAGCCCTGGCTGGATCTGTCGATATTGATCTCTCTAAGGCCTTTGACATGGTTAATCACCTGTTGCTCATCAACTCCCTCCTCTCCATAGGCATGTCCCATGAGACCGCTGGCTGGTTCTCTGACTATCTCCATAATCATTCCCAGCAAGTAAAGATCAATAACACCCTGTCCACAAATCTTCCTGTCCGATCAGGTGTCCCTCAAGGATTCATCCTTGGCCCATTCCTCTTCTTGCTGTACTTAAACTCCTTCCCTATGGCCTCTATCAGCTGTCTCCTCCTCTATGCAGATGATGCAGTGATCTTCAGTCGGTACCCAGACTTGATCCAACTCCAAACATCCCTACAGGACTCCTTCTCTGAAATAGAATTGTGGTTTGTCTCCGGCAAGCTTGTCCTCAACTATAAGAAAACAAACGTCATGCTATTCACCCACCCTCAATATAAACACTACTTGACCACCCTCTCTATACAGAATTCCCTCGGTACTGCTCTGAAACCACCAGTAAACACCTTTAAATACCTAGGGGTCACCCTAGACTCTGCATTTACTTTCTGTGAACATATAGCTGTGACATGCTCTGCAATAAACACCAGAATTGGCCTCCTTTATAAACTCAGACCCTGCCCCCCTCAGGACACCCTCCAACTTGCCATCTCTTGCTCCATCCTCTCCCTGGTAGACTATAGCATAGTCATCTATTGTGCCACCTTAGACACTGCCCTGGCCACTCTCAAACACTCCCTAAATAAGGCCTGCCACCAGGCCACAAGCAGTGAATGGCTCACACACACCTGTGTCCTCTACCAACACTCATCATGGCTTATTTTCCAGGGGCGTCTACGCTATCAGACCTGCCTACTGGCCAAAAAAATCCAACTGGGCCTGTCCCCCCTGGGCTGTCTATCACTTCTCCAACCAAGCTCGCTGAGACAAGCCACAAGACACTCTGACACTACTGTCTTTCACGTCCCATTTGTCAAGACAAGTACTGGCCAAAGGTCCTTTCGCTACAGGGCTCCTTGCTGGATGAACTCAATCCCTGGGCCTACCCTATCTATCCCCAGGCTCGGACCCTTTAAAATTGAGCTATGTGACTATATTCTATCCAGCTCAAAGTGTGATTGCAGGTGAACTCCTTTCCCTGACACTGACAAGTCTGTCTACTGATAATGTACTTGATCCTATAGTCTGTTTGTAACTACACACACCATTGGTGTTGCTCTATGTATTGTTATTTTGTTATGCACTTTGCCACTGTATTTTTATTATTATCTGTATTGTCTTCACTACTCCATGTGTTTTGCCTTTCATTCTTTGTATTATGTGGAGCTTTTGTAAATGAGTCCTGACTCAAAGGCAGTAATTCTGAGACTAATAAATAAATAAATGAAAACCTCGTTGATTTTTCCAATGTTTATAAATAACGCCATTTCAGCAGATTTGTGAAGTCTGTTAAAACAGTTTGTTTCTGTTGTGGGAAAAGGGAATGCATCCTCAGTATCCTATCCATCTGGGAGGTGACTATACAAAATGCCTTTTGCCATCTACAAAACTGGACCCCACGTTTTTAACCAAAACATTGTCCCCTAGATTCCCAAGTGCAAGAAGAGTGTCAAAAGTAAAGTTAAAATATATGCATATATAAAAGAGAGAAAACAGATGCATATATTTTCCTGTGGTACTTCTAGGTGTGGAAGGGAGAACCAGGCATGTGGGGAGATACCTTATTATGTTTGCGGCAAAAGCAGCCTTAATACAAAAAGCGGTCATGAAAGGAAGGCTGATAATGAAGAGTATACCCTAAATAGAAACATAGTCACTTATGTGGACTGCAGCAATAAAAAACAAATGCAGACTGGGGCCAATTAATTAGGACCCCGCTAGAGTGGGGGGGGGCAGACTTTGGTGACAGAGTCACTTATGGGCCCACAGGTGTTATCAGTGGAAAGTGAAACAAGGGAATCATGTATTCAGGAGCACCCTAATGAATACCTTACTGCCACACAACAAAAAGATATGAGGAACGAGGAACAGTGATAGGAAAAGTTTCATAGTGTGAGTCCCTTGAGAGCTGTGAAATGATAGACCTGCAGGTAGATGGGTCTAATCAAGGAATTGACAACCAGTAGTAGTACTAGTAATGTATTTGATTTGTGGTATGAACACGGATTGCCCATTGAGCAAAGCTCATTTTCAGTGGGGTCCAGGGTACTAAATATTGAAATAGAACATTAGCCAGTCCAGTGGCGTGGAGGGCTGAGACTTCATGCCTTACCTCCTGCCACACTGATGACCCATGTTCATGGTGTGAGCGGGCCATCAGAGGTGGGCTGGGAAGGGAAAGGATTGAGCGTCCAAAGGACAGCTCTCCTCTCCCAGCGGGGGTGGGAACAAGTCAACTGCCTGTCTGACCCTAAGCGGTGACTGGAGGTTAGACTGTGGGTACCATACAATAGGGGGCAATCAGGCAGATGCCCAGTGTGCCACGTGATGGAAGCCGTGTGTGGCTCGGCCATTGGTATCATTGCACACCGCCATGCCGCACTGCGCTTGGGGAACAGGGGAAAAAAAAACGGAGGAGAAAATCATCAGCCAGCAGGATGAAGTCCAGGCCCTCACAGGCTCTGCACCCAGCTAGCTGGCACCTCACTAGTGCAAGAGAGGTAAGTCCAGTGGACACCAAGGTGATTGGGCTGGGGGGGGCGAACGGAAGGGGGCCGACAGCAGGAGCAGAAAGACAGAAGAAAAAAAAAGAAACAGAACATTAGTCATGTCTTATACATTATTCTGCTAATCTATAGCATGTTCCAGGCACATCAAAACACATATAACATGCTACAGTAGATACAATTATAAATCATATACATGTTGCAATGTAAGTGTTATAAAACAGACCAATACAGACATATAAATAATTCAGAAGGATATCTGATGTTAACAAACAATTTAAGCCACTTCTATTGCAAAGGTAACATCAAATTGGAAGTACCATAGTGGGAAGCACCTATTGATACAGAGCCTGGTTGAAAACCAAAAATGTGAGGCTGTTGTCAGTCATAGAGAGTGACCCAGATGTTGAGAAGGAACCTAAACAAGAGATGTCAGTCAGAGGAATAAAAGAGGTTTCTACAAGGTAAGGTAGTCCTAAAACAAAGTATCCCTAGAGAGAGGCAGTGGCTTTGGATTTTGAAACTCCTTTTCAGGAGGCATAACTAAACAGGAGAGACAGGTAAATGTTCCCAAAAACTTATCCAAAGTATTTGGACTTGAGGTGAGCCACAAAAGTCAGTAAACAACAGAAGATGAAAAATGGGTGGGACTGGGAGCCCCACTCTCTGAGATAATAGAAGTTGAGGAGCTTAGATATCGGGGTCACAATACAGGAGCCCAGGCAGATGGAGGTTTATATGTTAAGATTAACAAACAGACAGAGTAGTTCCTCCCCGCACAGGACATGCTTGTTTGGAATACAACCAAGCAACTGAAAAGAGCTGTAGTGTTGACAAACAGTGTTATGCAAGTATGTATTTATTTGCAAACAGTGAATAAATTACTCACATACAGTCTCTTGCACATCCAGGGACACGCCAATATCAGGCCTACAAACCTCTGACTGGTTATGCATGTGGGCATTATCAGGGAGATGGTCAGTGATGGTCTTATTCTCTTTTATAGCCTGTTCTTAAAGAAACAGTTTCACAAGTGCATAGTGTTGATTATGAAGTGACAATGTCATCAAATATAAGGTGCAGTATTAAGCGTGATACAAAAATATGTTCAAAACAGGAGATTTAAAAAAAACATACACTTTCTACCACTGGTCATAAAATACCAGTAATTATAGAGAATGCAAAAAAAAAGACACCTGTAATGAGTACTGGCATATACTACATAAACTGCCAATCCACAAATGCGGTCCTAAATGTAACCCCTTTTGTTACCCGGGGTTACTAGAATCCCAGTAAGACCTAGTGGTAGGCAGGGAAGGCAGCTTGTGAAACTCCAGTTAAATGGGTTTCACACTGTCTCACTCTATCCTCAGTCACAGCTGAGACTAGAGGGATGACACCATAATAGAATTGTCACAGCTGCATGAGCCACATTTGGAATCTTCAGCTCAGAGTAAGTTTAGAATCTTGGGAATTCAAAGTCAGTCTTCAGTTTGTCCTTAACAAACAAGAAGGACAACAATGAGTTGTCTATTTACCACCCCTAGGAGTTAGAAAAGTTCTTGAGGGTTCCAGAGGGCAAGCCCTTCTCTCACCTTGGGAAGAAAGCTGCCTGTTTTTAATTTAAGTTCAGTCTGTTCATGTATAACATGGCAAAGGTTACATTTCTTCGCCTGTGGGCACCTGCAGCGAATGGGTGAGTGTTTGGCCCCATTGGAAGGGCAAACAACTTCTTTCTTCAGTTGATTTCAAGTATTGAGGGACTTACTAGCTCTGAGGACTATGTCAACTAGAACAAACAAATAGAGCAGTCATCTGTTTAAAGTGTTAATGGATTTAAAGTTCTCTGTAGAGGGGTGCTTCCAGGTCATCCACCGTCAATCTACATTTAAAGTCTAAAGTCTCTGTGTGTCCAGAGAAATGGCGGGTATGGGCTGTGGAGCTGGAGGTGGAAAACCCCATCTTTAGTAACCAGGTCCACCTCTAGGATTTCTTCTGTGTTTTTGCTACTTACCCCATCGCTTGGCTAGTGATGGGGTGGGTACCGGGCGGAGGTCGCAACAACAAAATCTCTAGGAGTCGCAGACTCTAAGTGGGTGGGGAGCTACAGGATGGGACCTTTACTACCTTGTCGGATGGGAGTCTCCCTGTTTGATGGGAGTTCGAATTGAAATCGAAACAAAATCTCTCTAGGAGTCAGTAGACTTCAAGTGGTGTGGGGAGCCACAGTTTGGGAGCCTCCTTGTTTGATGGGATGTCTTTCCAAATAAAGTTTGGGTTCATTTGCCAGTGGACCGGTCCAAGTGGCTAGGCCAGTAGGGGAGCGGCCAGTCAGGCTATGTATCCAATCGCATGCAAAGTCCGGGCTGAGTGCCTGGTGGGTCCAAACCAGACAACTGTTGTATTGTGTTCATTCACCAAATGGACCACTGGTGTTTAACATCTAATCTGCATTACAGTCGATGAGCCCTGTGGGACCATAAAGAGCTTTGTTTATGTTCAGTGAATTAATAAATAAACCCACACTGAAAAATCCCAATTCTGGTTCTGGACATTACAGTCTTTGCTTCCTGTAGTTGAATTTACTTGGGTGCACCTGTGCAGAGTAGTCAAACCTAGGTCTCTTGTGCCAGGTAACCTCATCCTTCCCCGAACCCGTAGAGACATATGTATATCCATGTTACAAAAATGGGCATATGGGTTACAAAAATGGAGGCACCGCTTTGAATTTGTTTCGGAAGGAAGGTGCTTGGCCAAATAGGCTAGCGCCTTGGCTATCTGGCAGTCGTAGCCCAAAAAGTTGAAGCAATTTCCTAGTGTGTGCTGTGTGCTGTGAATCTTGTGCTGCTGTTTAAAAAATGCCAACAGTTTATCAAGGAGCTGTAAAGCCAAAGTGTGTGTCCTTGTCCTGCATCAACATACTTTACATGGATCGTCAGTTTTAAAATAAAGTTCTATGAAGGAAAATGTGAGAAACAAGGGGTAACAGAGAAATTATGCCTGGACGTTGGAAATGCTTTCTGTGCAATGCTAGAGACACACAAGTTAATGGCAATGTTACATGGTTGAAATGAAACCACCATGGAGTCAGTTGGAAAAAAAAAAAGGTGCATCTTTTCAGTTTAAATTTGCCTGCTCAACGATCGCCGTGAGGAAAGGAGCCCTCGTGAGGAAGAAGAGGCTCATTTGCATAGCGTTGTGTGGTTGGTCAGTTTGCCATTAGTCCCACCCCACAGCCAGCTCTTCAGAGTCTGCTTCAGCATTCGAGAGGGAGACAGAGAGTAGTGTATGTACTGGCAGTGGAGGAGCATTTGCGAAGTGTTCAAAGCGCTGTAGACAGTAGAAAAGTGACTTTCCAGTTAAAAATCGGGCTCAACCCGCTTATCGGTTGTGGGATCAGTGAATTGTGTGATTAATACTACGATCGTGGAGACTACCCACCCGTTTGAAATCCGAGGCCTTCAAAAATCTGGCTGCAGGCCGTTTTCCTCCATCGCAGCAATCTGCTACCATAACAGTGAGTAAAGCGATTTGAAACTGCTCAAATCAGTGATTTCAGTAATGCCATATAAAATGTGAGTGCAGCTGTATAGTAAACGTTGCAAGTAGCGATTGTGTGATATCCTGCTGGCAAGTGCAAGTCTGTAGAGCCATTAAATGTGTACAGCAATGAAAAAGTAGCCTCAGTTTAAAGTCTGCAGCCAGAGAGAGACTGTGGGTTGTAAAATAAGTGCAACACCCCTAGTAAAAAGCAGCAATCCTGTGCTGAAATCTGAAGTTTTAAAAGGGACTGTGATTAAATAAATGTTGCCAGCATGTGAAAGTCCAAGGAAAATCTTGTAAATGTGAGAACAGCCAGAACAGAGCAAGTTGTGCAGTTTAAATAAAAGTAATTAGTAGTTGATGTAAATTGGGTGCACAGAGGCTTGACCCAGAGTCTGAATGTTGATGCACAGGAGTGCTGCTGCCGCCATTACAGGGTGGGGTAGTAAAGTAAACACAGCAGCAGAGGAGTCATTTTAAAGCTACAGAGTGTGTTCATTTAAAGTGGGACTTTCAGGTACAGTGAACTTTTGTTTGTTTTTCTGAGTTATGGCCTCAGGACCAGCTCGTTACACGGATCATGCCGGGTTGCAGTAACAGCAGCAGTAAATAGATTGAGAGACATTGAAAATTGGTGCTATAGAGGCAACTCCTCCCTGATGTGGCAATTCCTAATTATCCAGTGCGTGTATGCCAGATGCTTTAGTGCTGGAAGGATGTCTTCATGATTCCTCACTGTGCTGGTTGTCTACAAAAAATATGGCTTGTATAAAGTGCCTCAAATTTGTTTGGCTCCCACATGGACACAACTTCAAGAATCTGCAGTTGACAGCACACAGCATCAGTATGGAGCCTGTGGAGGAAGGTCCCCCGGGGGAGTGTGGCATAAAGTTAGAGAGTGCAGAATTAGAGACTGAAGCTGAAATTGAAGCATTGGATGCTGGATCTCAGAAAGCAAGTTCAGATAAAGCATCAATAGTCCCCTGTGTGGCGGGGCCCAGCCCAAGTCTCGAAGGTGAAGATGAGATGCGGGAGGCCTTTGAATGGGAGTTGTCGACCTCCGCTCCTAGTGATGAATGGATAGTCTCGGGGGTGAGAACTACTGCTCACTCCTGGGCTCAGATCCTCAGTGAAGAGGAAGATGAGAAGGAACCTACACAGCCTCAAGATCTTGCCTCGGAGGAATGTGTTCAAGAAGGTGGTGATGCCACTGCCCTGGCTTCACCAGAAGAAGAAAAAGAAGTCAGGGATCCATTTTTAATTTCATTGAGGATGCAAAGCTGGCAGAACCAGGACTGGCCACCCCCAAGCCAGGCCAGCAGTCTCAGATTGACCAAAGCAAGTAGAGAGGAGAGACTGGTTCGTAGAAAGGCCAATGAAATCTTTGGTATGACCTTTCCTCGGAGAGTCTTGGAGGAGATTGAGAACAGCAGGAAATCCTGGATCTGGGATGAAGCAATGAAACATGTGCATCCTGGGGCTAACCAGCATCAAAGAATAGGCTGTTCCATGAAAAGTATACACAGTGGAAGAGAGGCAGGACACTGTTTATGGACAGAGTGAGAATAGTGAATGAGGAGAGGACGAAGTCTCCCACTGTGTGAATTATGTGCAGCCAGATGGGTAATAATTCAAACTGCGCCCCTCTACTATTGGCCTCAATGCAAGAGGACCTCCCAGTAATTAAGCCATGCCTGCAAAAATGGAGAGCCGAGCAGTGGTAGTCAATACTGCCACCTCTACACTGTGAAGTAGCCTTATTGAACTGCCAATATGAATAAACAAGAACTCAGGTGCTCCACATTCTTCAGTCCACAGTGTACTGCCCTAATCAATAACCATCTACTGGTACCACCAGATGACTTCAGATCCAGAGAGGACACCATCCCAGCTGTTTGCCTGTTCATCGCCTGGTAATCGGATGATGCCTGCCCAGCTGTTTCTCTTTTTGTTCCTGTTCTAAGGTTCCTTCTCCAGTTATGACATCAGCCCAGCTGTTTCCAGATGTGCACTCCTGTGGGTTCCCGGAAGATGTCCGCCCAGCTGTATCAGAAGAAATGCTGCCAGGGAGAGTCTTCGGCAGGGACCAGGTTGGTGATGTTCGAATACTTCAAGAGGCTGGTGAGTCATCAAAATTCTTTTATTCTATCTTTATGACATTGCAATACACACACCTTACACTACAGACTTCAAACATATGAACTGTCACAAAGACTCTCCCTTAGGGATTATGGCCTTAAAAGACTATATTCACGGGGCTCCGGCCCAGGAGAGACTCTTTAATGGACTGGCCTTTGGGCCTTGTAGTCATTAGTGGGACATTTAGGGCATTTCATCCCCCCAAAGAAGTGTATTGTTATCAATGTCATTTCTGTACTTAATGTATATACTGTCTTTTCTACTTTTCTAAAAAAAAAAAAAAATACTTTTTTTCTTTTTGGGATTGTTTAGGGTTCTGTTTTTCCTGTATAGTACGAGTTGTTGTTGTCACTGCTGTTGTTTAGGTAGATCGTAAATGCAGATTAGGGTGTGTTTCTTTTGTTTTGTTTTTGTCTTTTCTTACAGGTGTTCCTGGAGGGCAATAGAGAAGACAAGAAGAGGAGGAGGGGCTCATTGGAGTTCCTTGTTCAGTGCTTGTGTAGAAATTAAAGTACTGTTTTGTGTTCCTAATGTTGTAGTTGCAGGCTGCCCAAGGAGGGAGGTCCCCTCGGTTTTGTTTTTTGTTTGGGATGTTATGTAAGAGGCAGATAGGTTTTCCCTAGAGGGTTAGGGGGGATAGACAGGCTGTGGTCCTCAGTGACCATAGGGACTGCAGTGCTGATCTATCAGGGCTATGCTCTGGATGATTCTACCAGAGCCACTAGGTGTCCATAGTAAGTGGATAGAGTAGAGGCTGAAATGTCAGCTATAGGCCTCTAGGCCCTTAGTGTTGCCTACCTGTGTTCACACACGGTAGGAGGGGGCCTGATCACCCCTCTCTGCAGGTAGCACATAGGGTGGGATGGCCTAAGGCCGGGTGCATAATGACTGGGGACAGTCATTTTCCTGGTCAAGGGTGAGTGTAACCCCTTTGTTACCCGAGGTTACTAGAATCCCAGTAAGACCTAGTGGTAGGCAGGAAGGCAGCTTTGTGAAACTCCAGTTAAATGGGTTTCACACTGTCTCACTCTGTCCTCAGTCACAGCTGAGACTAGAGGGTTGACATCATAATAGAATTGTCACAGCTGCATGAGCCACATTTGGAATCTTCAGCTCAGAGTAAGCTTAGAATCTTGGGAATTCAAAGTCAGTCTTCAGTTTGTCCTTAAGCAAACAAGAAGGACAACAGTAGTTGTCTGTTTACCACCCCCCCGGTGGGGGGTGAGGAAAAGTTATTTGTGGGTTCCAGGGGCAATCCCCCTTCTCCCACCTTGGGAAGAAAGCTGCCTGTTTTAATTTAAGTTCAGTCTGTTCATGTATAACAGCAAAGGTTACATTTCTTCACCTGTGGGGCACCTGCAACGAAGGGTGAGTGTTTGGCCCCATTGGAAGGGCAAACAACTTCTTTTCTTCAGTTGGATTCAAGTATTGGGGACTGCTATTTGGGAGGACTATGTCAACTAGAACAAACAAATAGAGAGTCATCTGTTTAAAGTGTTAATGGATTTAAAGTTCTCTGTAGAGGGGGTGCTTCAGGTCATCCACCGTCAATCTACATTTTAAAGTCTAAAGTTCTGTGTGTCCAGAGAAATGGCCGGGAATGGGCTGTAGGAGCTGGAGGTGGGAAAACCCCCCATCTTTAGTAACCAGGTCCACCTCTACGGAGTTCTTCTGTGTTTTTGCTACTTGCCCCATGTGCTTGGCCAGTGATGGGGTGGGTACCCAGACGTGGGTTGCAACAACAAAATCTCTGTAGGAGTCGCAGACTCTAAGTGGTGTGGGGAACCACAGGATGGGAACATTACTCCTTGTCGGATGGGAGTCTCCCTGTTTGATGGGAGTTTCGAATTGGAAGTACGAAAACAAAATCTCTCTAGGAGTCGCAGACTTCAAGTGGTGTGGGGAGCCACAGTTTGGGAGCCTCCTTGTTTGATGGAATGTCTTTCCAAGTAAAGTTTGGGTTCATTCGCCAAGTGGACCGTCAGTTGAGTGGCCGGCAGGGGAGCCGGGCCAGTCGGGCTATGTATCCAATGTGCATGCCAATTCTGGGCTGAGTGCCTGGTGGGTCCAAAGCCAGACAACTGTTGTATTGTGTTCATTCCTCAAATGGACCGCTGTGTTTAATCTCTAATCTGCATTACAGTTACGTAGCCCTGTGGGGGACCATACAGAGCTTTGTTTATGTTCAGTGAGTTAATAAATAAAGCCACACTGAAAAATCCCAATTCTGGTTCTGGACATTACAGTTATTGCTTCCTGTAGTTGGATTTACTTGGGTACCCCTGTGCAGAGTAGTCAAACCTAGGTCTCTTGTGCCAGGTAACCTCATCCTTCCCCGAACCCGTAGAGACATATGTATATCCATGTTACAAAAATGGGCATATGCCTTACATAAATAATTATAGATCCAGAAGCAAATGATTTGATACCTTTTAATGGACCAACATAGATGTAACAACAAGAACAAAGTGCTCTAGCTTTCGGACCAACCAGTCCTTCTTCAGAAGCTCATGGCAGTTGTTTAGAAAATACAATACTTATAACAGCTAGATAATGCAGAGAAAAACAGAAAAAAATCCCCATTGGTTTAAAATACTCATTTAAAAAAAAAAAAAAAAACAGAAGATGATGTCAGAGAAGTTAAACAGTACAATACTGCCCTCAGTCCGAATGAACCTTGGGTTAAAATGTGCTTGGTACAACAAACATAAAGAATCCTACTGCACATAAATTTAATTGGCATAAGATAACACTGCTGAAGCAGATAACTCCCAAATCAAGCCATGAGTGTCACAGTCAGTATAAGGATGTGATTACTGAAAGGCAACCCCCACCCAGCTTAAAGACAAACTAAGATAGTTATACAGCTCATGAAATTACAATGTATGCATTAAAGACAAGAATACCAGTAAAGTTGTCTAAAAAACATCAGTGCACACTGTGTGATGTGTAAAACCTAGCTAGACATGTCACCCAGCTGTATTCTCAAGCTAAATAAAAGGCCCAAGAAATTACAAAAACCTCAGGACTATATAAATGATAATATAAATATAAATTGATAATATTAGTGTTAAACAAAAAACTCTAGTAGAGGAACCTCAAGGAATTCAGACCATGCATCCTGATATGTACTGATGTCAATATATACTGAGAATGTAGCAACTACATGTACCACAAGTGTCTAGGGAATCTGAAAAAGAGATAAAAAAGTAATTTATCTCCTCCTGCTCATACAAACAGTACAACCTAACCCACCCCACATCACAATAATGTGGTGGGGAGACTCTATAACTTAACGAGATGTTGTCTCTCTCTCTCTCCCCTCCTTTCTCTCTCTCTCTCTCTGTCCCCCACAGACACACACACACACACACTCTCAATCTCTCTCCTAGTGAACCTATATTAACTTCAGTCACTGTAATTGTTCCCCAAAGGAATACAACTTGTAATGAAATTCTGAGTAAATTACTACAATATTAGCCTAATGTAAAAAGATATGTGCAGGACCCCCAAGCAAATGAGATCACACATCCCAATATGTACAGAGTTACAAAAATTATATATAACAGTATAAGATAACACTCCTGTATGTACACTAGCAGGCTGGGTAAACTGAATATGGTGCAATGGAATCAATCCCCCACACAGGCAAAGATAAAAAGTAAGGAGAAATTTGTTGTGTGTGAAATGAAAATAGTAACACATTATACCTCCATATAGCTAAATAGAGACTTACCTCAATGTGACAGCAAGCCCCACATCTATTATATCACATACCTCACAGCACATACCCACACACATACATACACACGCATCCACATCTCACACATGCTGAAGTCCTATAATATGTCAGCTTGAAGAAAAAGGTCTGTGGATGTTAATTTCGGTAGTGTCCCATAAAGCCAATATCCAAGTTCATCCCATCTGCTACCATATTGAGATGTAAATAAGTTTAATCTCAAAAGCTCGTCTCTGTTGTGTGTTTTTTGAGATTTCCTTTTAAGACCATTACTGACATATCTGAGACTGAGTGGTCAGGCTGGGAGAAGTGATGCCCCACTGGTTTTCAGTCTTCCTTGCTGTAATAGTATGCCTGTGTGAGTTCATCCTAGTGCGGAGCTGTTGGCGTGTCTCTCCTACATAACCTGTTTGTGGACATCTCTTGCACTGAATGAAATAAACAACATATCGTGACATGCATGTATAACTCCCATGCACCTGGAATTGTCTGTTTTGTGATGTAACCACAGTCTGAGGTAGAAATAGCCCACAAGTCTTGCAGGCGTTGATTGCAGAGATCGTGTGCCATTGTGTGACATGGTATTCTGTTCGGTGAAAGTTTGCTCCTAATAATTAGGCTGGATAAATTTGGCGGTTGTTTAAAAGATAGTAGTGGGAGTTCCTTAAAAATACAATTAAGGGTGTCATCCTCACTAAATATTGGGTGGAGATCTTTAATAATCTTACTGAGACGTTCAAGGTCTGGATGATATGTGACTACCAAGGGTATTCTTTCTGTAGCTGTCTTTTCTTTATATTGAAGTAGTTGTTGTCTTGGTACTTGCGTTGCCCGTTCTGTTATCCTGTCAATTTCCCTGGAAGAGTGTCCCTGCTCCATAAAGGTGTTTTTCAACATAGCCAAATGTGTATCTCTGTCATCCTCATTTGAACAAATACGTTGACAACGAAGTACATAGATACATAGATACATAGATACATAGATACATAGATACATACATAGTGCTTGACTGTATATGACAGATTTTTTTGTATGATTAGGGTGGTTACTTTTCCTGTGCAGGTATCTCTGTCTGTCTGTTGGCTTCCTGTAAATACATGTATGTAAGGTTCCATCCTTAATGATGACTGTGGTGTCCAGCAAGTTAACCTTGGTAGTAGAGTACTCCAAGGTAAGCTTTATAGTAGGGTGGAGATTGTTAAGTTTGTGATGAAAATCTTTAGTGCATCTGTGCCTTCCGTCCAGATGATAAACAAATCATCAATGTAATGGAAATAAGCC
Organism: Neoceratodus forsteri; assembly: GCA_016271365.2. NCBI lineage: Eukaryota > Metazoa > Chordata > Ceratodontiformes > Ceratodontidae > Neoceratodus > Neoceratodus forsteri. The sequence continues at coordinate 299,847,869 of CM057455.1, forward strand.
AGTGGTTTGTGGGGATACTGCCTTAAAAAATCCTCCTCCAAGTCAGCCATAAAGAGGTTAGCATACTGTGGAGCCATTTTGGTGCCCATTGCTGTTCCCATAGTTTGAACATAATGTTTACCATTGAAGTTGAAGTTGTTATGTGTCAAAATGAATTCCATAAGTTCCCCCACCACTCCAGGGTTGATGTTTTGGTCAGGTCCTTTCTCACGTATGTATTTAAGGCATGCTGCAATGCCATCTGTGTGTGGAATATTAGTGTAGAGGGATGTTACATCCATTGTCACTAAAATGGTATCAGGTGGTAAATCCTTATAACCAGAAAGTACACGCAACAAGTGCGTAGTGTCCTGGATATAACTGTCTCTTTCCATAACCAGGGGTTTCAAAATGGTCTCTACAAACCCTGAGATCCCCTCAGTCAAGGTACCATTACCAGAGACTATGGGTCTCCCTGGATTGCCAGTTTATGTATTTTAGGCAGCATGTAGAATGTCCCTGGCTTTGGTTCCAGCAGGAATGAGGTGAGCTAGTTTCTTTTGGACATGGTCAGGAAAAGTTTTAGTTAAGTCACATAGTTCATCTTTATATCTTGTGAGTGGGGTCACTCTCAGTTCTCTGTAGTATGTAAGATCTGTTAGCTGTCTATTAGCTTCAGTAATGTAGCCTTCTCTGTTTAAAATCACCACTGCAGAACCTTTATCAGCTTTTTGATGACAATGTTGTGGTTTGATTTCAGTGTCCCTATAGCTCTCCGTTCCAGTGGAGAGGTTATAATGGGTTTGTTTTGCCTGGTAAGGATCTGACCACTGACTTGTTGGCGGAAACAATTAATATAATTGTCTAGTTTTTATTACGCCCACTTGAGGGGTAAAATCAGATTCCTTTTTCTTATCCATTACATTATTGCTGTTTGCACTGTCTTCACTACCAGTGATTTCTTCCTGCCATGAAAGAATTCTTTAAGTCTCAATCTACGGAAGTACTCCTCTAGTTCACCACAAAACAGTATGTTATCCAGTGGTTTTGTTGGGCAGAAAGTGAGGCCCTTTGAAAGTACATTCAGTTCTCCAGTAGTCAGTGTGTGGTTGGACAAATTAACAACTGAAAGGTGCCCATCAGTATTGTGTTGTTGTTCAGTGACTCCATTATGTGCTTCATGGTTGTTAGGAAGTATGGTATGTTGAAGGGCATCTAATTTCCTATTTTTTACAAGCATGGCTTTTCTTAAGGTCCTTTGGTAGTTAATGTGTATCTCTCGCAAGATGTCTTGAATAGGTTCCCCAGACACCCTTTCCAGAGTGGTTACAATTTCAGCAAACTTTTTGTTAAGAACAACTTTTTGGGCATATGACATGCGAATCCTGTGATTTCTCAGTTTCTCAGAGGTCCTATGACAAAGTTGTTCTGCATAAGTAGAATTGTTTGTATTTCTTAATGGATTCCAAATAGTAAGACCTTTAGGGATAATGTTTCTCCTCTTGCACTGGGTTAGAAAATAGATGTCACTGTCTAGCCGTGCCAATTTCTTCTTGATGTTATGTAACTGCTATATTCTCGGCGAATTCGGTATCTTCCATGTTGAAATCTTGATTTAGTAGTTGCCGTATTGGTCCTTGCAAGAATAGATCCGAAGCAAATGATTTGATACCTTTTAATGGACCAACATAGATGTAACAACAAGAACAAAGTGCTCTAGCTTCGGACCAACCAGTCCTTCTTCAGAAGCTCATGGCAGTTGTTTAGAAAATACAATACTTATAACAGCTAGATAATGCAGAGAAAACAGAAAAAATCCCCATTGGTTTAAAATACTCATTTAAAAATAAAAAAAAACAGAAGATGATGTCAGAGAAGTTAAACAGTACAATACTGCCCTCAGTCCGAATGAACCTTGGGTTAAGATGTGCTTAGTGCAACAAACATAAAGAATCCTACTGCACATAAATTTAATTGACATAAGATACACCGCTGAAACAGATAACTCCCAAATCAAGCCATGAGTGTCACAGTCAGTATAAGGATGTGATTACTGAAAGGCAACCCCACCAGCTTAAAGACAAACTAAGATAGTTATAAGGCTCATGAAATTACAATGTATGCATTAAAGACAAGAATACCAGTAAAGTTGTCTAAAAACATCAGTGCACACTGTGTGATGTGTAAAACCTAGCTAGACATGTCACCCAGCTGTATTCTCAAGCTAAATAAAAGGCCAAGAAATTACAAAACCTCAGGACTATATAAATGATAATATAAATATAAATTGATAATATTAGTGTTAAACAAAAACTCTAGTAGAGGAACCTCAAGAATTCAGACCATGCATCCTGATATGTACTGATGTCAATATATACTGAGAATGTAGCAACTACATGTACCACAAGTGTCTAGGGAATCTGAAAAGAGATAAAAAGTAATTTATCTCCTCCTGCTCCATACAAACAGTACAACCTAACCCACCCCACATCACAATAATGTGGGTGGGGATCTATAACAAACGAGATGTTGTCTTTCTCTCTCTCCCCCTCCTTTTCTCTCTCTCTCTCTGTCCCCCACACACACACACACACACACACACACACACACATACACACTCTCAATCTCTCTCCTAGTGAACCTATATTAACTTCAGTCACTGTAATTGTTCCCCAAAGGAATACAACTTGTAATGAAATTCTGAGTAAATCCCCAATCAATCCCCCACACAGGCAAAGATAAAAAGTAAAGAGAAATTTGTTGTGTGTGAAATGAAAATAGTAACATTCCATTGCACCATATTCAGTTTACCCAGCCTGCTAGTGTACATACAGGAGTGTTATCTTATACTGTTATATATAATTTTTGTAACTCTGTACATATTGGGATGTGTGATCTCATTTGCTTGGGGGTCCTGCACATATCTTTTTACATTAGGCTAATATTGTAGTAATTTACTCAGAATTTCATATATAAGTTGTATTCCTTTAGGAACAATTACAGTGACTGAAGTTAATATAGGTTCACTAGGAGAGATTGAGAGTGTGTATGTGTGTGTGTGTGTGTGTGTGTGGGGGGACAGAGAGAGAGAGAGAAAAGGAGGGGGAGAGAGAGAGACAACATCTCGCTTTGTTATATATCTCCACCCACGTTATTGTGATGTGGGTGGTTAGGTTGTACTGTTTGTATGAGCAGGAGGAGATAAATTACTTTTTATCTCTTTTCAGATTCCCTAGACACTTGTGGTACATGTAGTTGCTACATTCTCAGTATATATTGACATCAGTACATATCAGGATGCATGGTCTGAATTCTTTGAGGTTCCTCTACTAGAGTTTTTTGTTTAATACTAATATTATCAATTTATATTTATATTATCATTTATATAGTCCTGAGGTTTTGTAATTTCTGGGCCTTTTATTTAGCTTGAGAATACAGCTGGGTGACATGTCTAATCTAGGTTTTACACATCACACAGTGTGCACTGATGTTTTTAGACAACTTTACTGGTATTCTTGTCTTAATGCATACATTGTAATTTCATGAGCCCTATAACTATCTTAGTTTGTCTTTAAGCTGGTGGGGTTGCCTTTCAGTAATCACATCCTTATACTGACTGTGACACTCATGGCTTGATTTGGGAGTTATCTGCTTCAGCAGTGTTATCTTATGTCAATTAAATTTATGTGCAGTAGGATTCTTTATGTTTGTTGCACCAAGCACATCTTAACCCAAGGTTCATTCGGACTGAGGGCAGTATTGTACTGTTTAACTCTCTGGCATCATCTTCGTTTTTTTTTTTTTAAATGAGTATTTTAAACCAATGGGGATTTTTTTCTGTTTTTCTCTGCATTATCTAGCTGTTATAAGTATTGTATTTTCTAAACAACTGCCATGAGCTTCTGAAGAAGGACTGGTTGGTCCGAAAGCTAGAGCACTTTGTTCTTGTTGTTACATCTATGTTGGTCCATTAAAAGGTATCAAATCATTTGCTTCTGGATCTATTCTTGCAAGGACCAATACGGCAACTACTAAATCAAGATAAATAATTATAGTCACCAGTAATAGCATATTCAGAAAGGATCAAATTAGGTGTCTGAACATTTTATTTCCTTGCCATTGTCAGTTAATTGTGCATGGCACTTCAGGAATATAGCTGATAGAAATCACTAAATAGAAAATAGAAGCAGCAAAACAGGGATAATTCTAATCAGGTAGAGACCTGAGCAGATTTAAAATTCGGGAATGTTCAACTGAAGGATAAAAAAATGCTTTGAGCACTGATCTCAGTTACACTTGGGTCCCGTTGGTGATAAGAAAAAGTTACCAAGGAAGATAACTAATATAAACAAAGTCTAGCCAGAGCTGATAGGGCTGTGAAGAGCTACCAAATGACCAAAGTTATTTTCTTGTTGGTGCCATATAGTGCTGTTTAGTCACAATCATCAAAAATTGGCATGCTGCCAATTCAGTCCTCTTGAATTCATTTAGTCAGAATACATGCTCTGTGTGTGTGTGTGTGTGTGTGTGAGCATGCAACCATGCAACCATGTCCTGCCCATAGGAATGAGATAGCTAGCAGCTGCATTTGCACTGTCTGTAATCTATCTATCTGTAATCTGACACTGTAGTCTGACTTTTATAGTTTCAGTAAATTCCAGAACAACATATAATATGTTAACTCCTAGGTTGCTCAAAGAAATAGAATAAATCTATTAGACTGAGCTGGACAGATGATATTTCAATAACGCCCACCCTGTTGGGTATTATTACTTACGTAACGGACTGCCCAGGGCCTTATGAAGCCCGATGCCACAGGTGGAGGGCCTTATAGCCCCTGGAAGGTCCGTTATATCCCATAACGCCCACCCTGGAGGGTATTATTTCACTTAGATAATGGGGCTATATTAGTTTTTTTAATAATGTTTTAATTAAAAAAAGAGTGTCAAATATTATTAAAAATGAACAGAAATGTGGGTTTGTAAAATAGTCTCTTGCCACTAGAGGGTGCTGATGTTTTTTATAGGTAGGAAGGGAAGTGACTGTGAGTATGGTCGGCAGACTGACTAAAATGGCTCTGACGAATCAGAAGAGGAGCGGAACTACAAGGGAATACGAGCTGCAGTAAAGTAATTTTTTTATTTAAGATAGAAAAAGGAAAATGAGTTTGGTGTTTTTGCTGTTTGTTTTGTGGCCGAGAGTTGTCACAATGAAGGTGACTTGGGAACGGAGGGGGTGGTGAAAGGGCTGTAAATGAGTGGAAGTTGCGGACTGCCTGAAATGCTGTTGGTGGGTGAGAAGCAGAGCAGAGCTGTGAGGCAGGAACGTGTTTTTGTAAAAAATTTTATTATTTTGTTTTTGGTACTGCGGTTTGTGTTGAAGGTGACCGAGGTGAGTGGAATGAACGCAAAGTGGGTTATGTCGGCGAGCTGTTTAGCTATGAAAAAGAAATGGCGCTACAGTTCCAGAATTGGAACTTGTTTTAGAGCGCAGTTTGTTGAGAAAAACAACCCAGGTGGTAGGGTGTTTGAGCCAATCAGGAAGCGAGGTTTAATTTCAGCATTATCTAATTATTTATTTATGTGTTAGCTTTTGGTAACCAGGTAAGCGCACTAGGCAAGGCATCTGCCTATTTTCAGGCACTATGCAGGAGAGTATTCAACAATAACAGAGGAACAAGTAGCAACACAGGGATTACAATAATTGACACATCAGATGAATACATCAGAGTCCAAGGGAACGATAGATGGATACATAGTATCTGGGAATACAGACAAAATAGTTGCGAATAGCATGTAAATAAAAGCATAAACTAGTCGACATGAGATAGCACAGATGAGAATGGTTCCAGCTTAAGGCATTGTATGCATTAAATTAAGAAAGGTAAGTGTGGCCATAAGCTCGGGGGGGGGGGGTGTTGTTGGAGACTTAGCCAAATAGATGACCCCCTTTCTAGAGCAATTTGTAAAGTGTAGGATGTCATACACTTTTTTTGCATTTTTGGTTGTGAATGGCTGTGAATGTTGTGGTTTTCTCTGCTACATTACAATGGGTATAATGCACACAAATTTGATAACAGCTTGCTCATGGTGGTGGTGGTGGTGGGGGGGGCAGGTGTTAACATGCCATGTTTGGAATCAGTTGAAAATTATGAACAATATTAAGGTTAGCAACAGAAATTGATACGCTCAGTTTACCCAAAATGGAACTAAGTGAGGAACTGCTGCAAAAACAAGAAAGGTTAACGAGCACCTTTCCTGCTATAATGAGCAAATTCAAGAAGAATCCTTACATGCCCTGGAGTCCAAGCATGGTAAACAATAATGTTTGCATTGTAGGGTTTTCGGAAGGGAAGGGATCATATTTTGGCTCCATAGGGCTGACAGCCCGGTCACTTTCACTTACCAATTCAAAGACATAACCCTGCTGTTGGAAAACTGGAAAAGAAACTGTTTGATTTTGAACTGCTCAAACAAGTGCAAAATAAAGAGTTCAGGTGTTTGTACTTTGAAACATATCTGACCTATCATTCTGAATGTTCCCAAATACCTAAACCACACTGTTACATATTATCTGTCACAGTCCACATGCATTTTACAGTGGTGGAACCATCTGTCAGCATTTAAGGCAAATTGTCCATTACAGTTGTAAAGTAGCCATTATCTAGACTATTCTTTGTCAGTAAGTGAGGCAAATATTAAAGCTCTATAGTCCCAACAGGGAGAAAAGACTATGGCTGGTTATGGCAAAATGAGCCTTATCCAATATCATCCCTTTAACTCGAGGACTGTGGCAAACCTTTTGTTAATCCGGGCAGTTATAGCATGTGGTCTAGGGGATCCTGATAAGACAGAGTTCAATTTTTTACCCTGTGTAAGACTCCTGTAGTGTGGACTCCTCTACAAACTGCCTTATTGGGTAAGACACCACTCTCATATACCACCACCGGGCTGCCATAGATATTTGTGGTGGCTTCTGTGTTCTTTTCTCACTCAGCAATGAGGAGGGTTCCTATCTAATCCAAATCAGGCAATCACAAGGCTGGCACAGGAAAGTGAACTGCTACTGGTGGGTGATCTGAACCTCCCAGATGTTGACTGGGAAATATCAGATGCAGCGTCGGCAAGGAGCAGGGAGGTATTAGCTGAGCTGCAGGGGATACTCCTTCAACAGCTGGTTAGGGAGCCAATTAGGGGAAGCAACTTATTGGACATGGTCCTGACTAACAGGTAAAGTGTGGAGGAGAAGCAGGTGGGAGAAGCCTTGGGCACCAGTGACCACAGGGTGGTACGGTTCAGGGTCAGGGCAGGGAGGGAGACAAGTAAGACTAATACAACAGTCATGGACTTCAGACACATAGACTTTAATAAGATGAGAAAGATAACTAGAGAAAAAATGGAAGGTACGGAGAAAATAGGGGCAGTGGAGGAACTCTGGGAAGCTATCAGGGGAGGGGTTCAGGTAGCAGTGGAAATGTGCATAAAAAAGGTCAGAAAGAGCAAGAGGGGGAGGAGACTGCTCTGGTTCACTAGGGAGGTGGTGGAGGCAGTCAGGGAAAGGAGGAGGGCTTTCAGAAAATTGAAGGTGACTGGGAGGAGGCTAGGGAGAAGTAGAGGGAGAAGAGGAGTCTGGCAGAGAGGGAGATCAGAATGGCAAAAGCAACCACTGATGAGAAAATAGCCAAAAGGGCTGTATGTGAGGGAGAGGAAAAGAGCAGGGCAGGGGATTGCTAGACTGAGGGGGGAAGGAGGGATAAACTTGGAGCAGGACTACAAAAAAACAGAGACACTAAATGAGTATTTTAGCTCTGTGTTCATGAAGGAGGTGGAAGGCAGGGGTCCAATACTAGCACCTAAGGGGAAAGAGGGCAAATGGGTGGATCAGAGGCCATTCACTGTAGATAGGGTCAGTGCTAAGCTGGATAGATTAAGGGTGGACAAGGCAATGGAACCTGTTGGGTTGAACCCTAGAGTGATCAAGAAATTGAGGGAGGAGCTGTCTGCACCCCTGACAAGGCTCTTCAACCTGTCCCTGGATACAGGGAGGGTGCCGGAGGACTGGAGGAGGGCTGACGTAGTGCCCTTGCATAAGGGAGGTAGCAGGGAGCTGAAGGAGAACTACCACCCAGTCAGCCTCACGTCTGTGGTGGGGAAGTAATGGAAGCATTAATTAAGGAGAGGGTGGTGAATTACCTGGAGAAGTGTGGCTTACAGGACAGCAGACAGCATGGCTTCACCAAGGGGAAATCATGGTGGACCAACCTAATTGAGTTCTTTGATTGGGTGACTTAGGTAATTGTCTAAAGAGGGGTGGTGGACGTGGCCTATCTGGACTTCAGCAAGGCCTTCGACACCATCCCTCATAGGAGGTTGGTGAGCAAGATGGAAAGCATGGGGTTAGGGGGACAATGGCAGGCTGAGTGGAGGCCTGGCTAGTAGGGAGAACACAGAGGGTAGTGCTAAATGGGGTGCACTTCGAGATGGCATGGGTGAGGAGTGGAGTGTCAAAGGGGTCAGTTACGGGTCCTCTCCTCTTCAACATCTACATCAGTGATATTACGGAGGATTTGAGAGGGAAGGTGTGCCTATTTGCTGATGATACAAAAATCTGTAATAGGGTGGACACCCCGGAGGGGGTGGAAGACATGAGAAGGGACCTCAAGACGCTTGAGGAGTGGGCCAGGAAATGGCAGCTGAGGTTTAATGCCAAGAAGTGTGCTGTGATGCACCTAGGGAGGAAAAACATTTTATTTATTTAGTTATTTATTTAGGAAATCGGAATTACAACCCTTTGAGTCATAGACTCGTTTCCAAAGGCTCCACATCAGAATAAAACATAGACATTCATACAGTACATACATAGAATAAATGTGGGTGAGCAATCATACAGAGTATAAGTACAATGAGTACGGGTTAATGCCTGTACATTTGGTAGCTAAAACAGGGCAGAGCTATCGACATATTTACCTAATGAGTGGTTAAGACCTATACAATTGGTAGCTAAAGAAATGCATGATATGAGTTGGTAGTAAGCCACCTCAGGGAGGCCTTGTCTTATACATAATACAATGAATTCATAGTCAAGTGCAACTATATGGTAACCGAGGGAGATGAGGAGCCTGTAGGCTAGAAATAGTGAGGCCTGTCCACTGCCTTCTTCATGAAAGCAGAGTACATGTTGGGGGGGGAGGAAATCAAAGAATCAGAACAGGAAAGGGATCTGGGGATCATAGTCTCCTCAAACCATAAGGTAGGTTTCCAATGTAGTAGGGTGGTGGGAAGGGCCAGTGGAATGCTGGCATGCATAGGCAGGGGCATTACTAGCAGAAGGAGGGAGGTTATAATGCCCTTCTACAAAGCCATGGTGAGGTCACAGTTAGAGTATGGGGTTCGGTTCTGGAGACCACACCTCCACAAGGATATGGATGCACTGGAGAGGGTTCAGAGAAGGGCAACAAAGATGGTGCAGAGTATGCAGGGGAAGACAACGAGCAGAGGTCTAAGGAGCTGAATCTGTGCATGCTGGAAACAAGGATGGAAAGGAGGGACATGACTGAAATGTTTAAATATGTAAAGGGGCTCAATAAAGTAGGTGAAGGGGGTTTGCTGAGGAGGAAAGAGGGAGCCAGAACTAGAGGGCACAGCCTCAGATTGCAAGGAAATAGGTTCAGGGGCAATGTGCGGAGGCACATCTTCACAGAGAGGGTAGTGGAGCCCTGGAACAGACTGCCAAACAGAGTTGTGGGGGCTGAGATGGTGGAGGAATTTAAGAAGGCATGGAACAGGCATATAGGACTGAGTATTTGGGGGAAGGTGGAGGCAGGTGGGGAAGGGGGTATGTGAAAGGGGAGGGTTGTCCTTTTCTGCCATCAGATTTCTATGGTTCAATAATTCTATGAAAAGAAAAGTGAGATGCCTCCAACCAGAGGAAGATTTAAGTGGGCTAGATATGTTAATAGCACAACCCCCTAGGATGTTGTACCTGTCCTCCTCCCCACTGTGGTCACACCTCCCACTGACTGCACACAAATGCAACAGTTTCCCCCAGTCAACATGCTCAGTATACTTATGGCAAATAACAATAACATATTAAAACAACAAACACAACTTTAGGGGGGAAATTATTTAACCAGGAAAGGCACACAAAGCCGGAATTTGCTTCCAGCTGTGACCTGGGAGAACGAGGAAGTTAAGTGACTTGCTCAGGGTCACAGAATATGCAGATGGGGACTGGTGAGATTAAAACCAGGTTTCCAGGTTTGCAGCTCAGTGCCCTTAACAACTATTCTATGCTGCCTTTATGTAACACTGTTGCCTCTGCAGCAGAAGACAGGTTAGGGAAGATAACCATAAATTGCCCCTGCAGTAGAATACAGGTTAGGGAAGATAACCATAATACTGGACCAGGGTTAAGTGCCCTTCAAGGTGGGGTCCAAAGTATAACTCCACACTTAGACAGCAGATAGTTAAGCCCTGCAAGAATACAACACAACTGTCGGTACCTCAACTTCACTAACAAGGCCCGATGAAGTGCAGCCAAATTTTTCCTTCACTCACACTGCAGTACAACACAAGTGCTGACATGGCCCTCCTGTACAGGAGGTCTCTACCCTCTCTCAACTGGTGCCAGGACATTCCTTTAAACACTATAGGAGCTCATTTATGGCTGACCCTGGGTACCCAGTGTTGCAGGCCCCTAGAAGTTGCTGCTGGTTGGCCAGCACTGGGCACTTATTTTAAACACACCTGATTAATTTCCTCAAACCCCAAAGGCCATGCAATTACATAGATAGATGGATAGATAGATAGATAGATAGATAGATAGATAGATAGATAGATAGATATTTTATTTATATAGTGCTCCTTCCTGGAGGTTCAGAGCACTGGACTGTTCATAAAACAAAAATTACACTACAAACAGCAGCGATCAGCTTGCAGATAAACATTTAAAATAATGTCAGGATATTCTAAAAATGAATTATATATATAGCATATCTATCTGTCTGTTGACCAATCTATCTACCTATCTATCTCCCTAGAAGTCAGTCAGATGTGCATAAATGTGTTAATAATTATACGGCTCATAGGCCTGACAAAATAAAAATGTCTTCAGGCCCTTATTCAAGGCTTCCACCAAGGGAGACCCTCTTTAAACTATATGGTAGTGAATTCCATAGGGCTGGTTCAGCCCTCTAAAGGGCCTGATCTCCTGAATGCAGCAGCCTAGCCCTAGGAACCATTAGGAGGCAACCCTCGGCGGAATGGAGAAAGCAAGTTGGGCAATGAGGAACCAAGAGGTCTTGCAAGTAGTCTGGTGTTTAAGACCTCTAAAAGTGTGATATTTCATCGCTGGCCCAGTGGTGCAGAGGGCTGAGGTGCTTAAAGCACCTTATCTCTTCCATGCAGGTGACCCAAGTTGGAGAACCTACTCAGGTCGCCAAAGATCAGCCAGGGGAAGAGCTTGGAGAGGACTGAGCAGCCGCTGGGCAGCTCTCCTCTCCCAGACTGGGTAAGTTGGTCTTCCAGGCTCTTGGCTGCCACCTAGTGGAGGCTCAGTGGTAGTGCCAAGCAAATGGGGGTTTGGCATTAGGCTGTGTGGGTGGAGTGGGGCCTCCAGTTCCGGCGCTCATGCATGCCTCCACACGGATGCGCGATCGAGTTTTCTGAGGCCATGGGGCATAACAGGAGAGGCAAAGTCAGAGAAAAACATGGCACATCAAGGGTATGATACCTGCACATGACACCTCTACTCACCCTATCACAAGGCCAGCCTGTGATGAAGCACTGAATCATGTGCCTCTGGATGGGAGGATTGTCCTCCCTCTCTTTCCTGAGCCCGCTACAGGGGGTAATCCATGGGGGAGCCTTCGCCACTGGGTAAGGACCTGGGGAGACAGTGGATGGTGGGGAAGGGGTGGGGAGCCAGCAGAAAGGAGCCCTCCTTCATCAGGGTCAAGGACAATAAGCAGAATATGGAGGAAAAAAAGGAAAAAAGTGAGATATTTGTAATCTGGCCCATTGGCCAACTTGCAAACAGATTCTAAACAACAATAATTTCCTGTGGCAGGGCAAGCCCTAAAGTGACTCATGGTCTCCCAGCTGTTCAACTCACTCTGTCTGCAGGCCTCTGGTGCTCTGATTGCCCACGATACCTCTGGATTGAAATGTCTCCCTCCTTGGACTGGCTCCACCTTCCCTCTGAGGCTGGTTTCTTGACTTCTGGCAAGATGTGTCACTTCTCAGCCATCCTCTGTTTCTCACTCTAGACCGCTGAGGCCCCAACCCAACCCATGTATGTCTCGGTTTTCAAATCCTTAGTCCCATGACAGCCCAACACCTGGCTATAGTATCTACTATGGGAGCTGGATCAGCAACCTGGGTCTGGCTCCATGGTGGATCTTCAGTGTTGTACTCACGCTAGCTCGCATGCAGTTGCAGCTGTCATACTCAGCAGCTTCATTTATGTTTTTTCTAGGTCTGAGGTCCAATGCGGTATAGCTTGATTTCTGCCATAAGCAGCAAGTTCTGTATCCTTGAGGTCCGTCTCAGATCTGCTAGCCTCCAGCACAGTCCCCCTTTTATCTCACTGTTTCAGCAATCTCCCCTTGGTTTGTCCTGCTGTCACTCCAGTTCCACAATACCCTATTGGTCAAAGAGCTAGTGGCAGAATTAATTAGAGACCGTCCCTCTCCCAGAGTTCATCAGGAGCCTTCTGTGGACCCCATGAGTCCCATGATTGAGGATCACCAAGATGGAACTGTCTATTTCATTAAGGGGCTCTGCTTCCACTCTTCTCTTCAGGGCTTCTGTCCTCATTTCCACTGTTCACACTCCCCTGGTTTAGGTGGCAGGAATGCAATAAAGTCTCTGGTTGCAGTGGAGCGGCAGTACATGCAGTCCTGTATTGGTGGCAGCCGTCCGCCTTTGCTGTGCATCACTGTGAACAACAAACAATGTAGTCTCCAAAAAGGTGTAGAGGCATCGATGAACTGTGTCTGTTGTCAGGGTCTGCCTTCTCCTTCCATCCTCAGTCAGTATATTCTGGGTCCTGAGTGCCACGGAAGCTAATCTACAGAGGTGGCATGGTGGAACAGTTCTCGCTTCAAGAACTGTTCCACCAAGCCACCTTCATGGATTAGCTCCAGCTGTTCCACCACGCTATGACTGTAAATTAGCTCCACCAGACCCCAGGACTGTCTAGGTAAGCCCATTTAAATGAGAGTTACATTGGCAGTATGTTTTCAACTGCATAGTCCTAGTACATTGATTTCCGGTTTAAAGATGTGCCCACAGCCATCTCTTGTGCACAAAGTCAGCCAGTTTCCCGTGCTCTCTTTATCCTAATTAGCACTGCTGACTAATGGCAGAAGCTGTCAATTCAAGTTAGCATAAATAGGGCACATTAAGCCACTGTTGTGAATGAGATGGGTGCAGGTATGTCTTTAAATCAGAAGTTCAGAGCACTGTGGATCTGCTATTATTTATTCTGTTTTTGTTGATCAGGAAAGGAGGGTTAGACCATACTGCATATTTTCAAACTTATCTGGGTAGGATACAGATGTAAATCAAATAAAATTGAACCAAATTAAGGTGTTGATTGTATTCTAGTGAAGTGGGGGGGGGGGGATTTGACCAGAATGCAAGGAAAATTACTGTACTATTTTTGAGCTGCCCTCCGTTCTTCAACATCCACCTGAACAATTACTGGAAAAGGGAGATTGGATGTTGGTTTAACATCTCATCCAAAGGATGGCACATCTTAACAGCACAGTATCCCCCTAGTACTTGGGGGCATGTTTGTTGACTAAGAAGGGAGCTATGTTTGTGTACACAGCTTCCACTACTGACTGCATCTATGACAATGCGCAGGCAAGAGGAGGGGGTGAGCAATAACCCAGGGACAGACTCCCATATCTAGGGGTATGCAGATCCAACTTTCTCACTAAAAGTCACCCCCTGTGATAATTTCCCATCTGGCTTCTCTACACACCTAGTAGGCATAGCCATGGGGTGCAGTCTGTATCAGTCACTGCACCTCCCCGGTGGAACTGCTCTGGCCACACTACCTGTGCCCCTTTTGGTGGAACCAATCACCATCATCTTCTGAATGTATCCCCCATTTTGGGAGGGGATCTTACCTGGACTGCACTGTTGCCACTCTCCTGATGTTCCAAATTACTGCTGCACTACAGCCGGCTCCCTCTCACTCATCCACATGAGCGGTGAGAAGCCATAATAAGGCTGCATTTTCGGCACCTCCTGTGCCAGTTCCTGTATCAGTGTAACCACCTTTCTTTAACCCGGTCCCCCTATCTTGGCAGAGGGGCAGGAGCTAATAGGACACCTCCTTTTTCTGGCACCTTCTGTACCATCTCACCAACTGCACCAATGCTGCTGGAGTGTGTGTTGCAAAAGGGGATCCTGCCCAGTGCGCCAAGCTCCCCTAACCCCAGCGGTTGATCACTGAGAGGGCTAGAAAGCTCTAGCAACAGGAGAAAAGAACTGTGGGAGAATAATGCAATCAGCACCTCCCCAATTGTACTGGCGAGCTAAAAGGGCCAATCAGAAAGCTGAACAGGGAACATGGACAGATTGACAGTGCAGTTCAGACAGTTACAGACTGAACTGGAAGAAGCTGAACGCTGTGAAACTCCGAGGTGGGTACGTATTGAAAGAACTCTTTGACAGTCTGTGCCAGAGGGGTATTGCTACAGACTGAAACTGCTGCTGAGCTATTCTAAGTGGCAGTGGTTAAACTGGAAATGCTTAGGTGGGGGAACTCTCACATTTAGATTTCAAGGTCATGGAACTGTCGTTTCTAGGTGGTGGAACTCTCCTATAGTAGTCAATGGAGAAAGATGTCAGAGATGGTGGAACTCTCATTAAGAGGTGGTGGAACTAAGTTTATCTTGATTCCTGCACAGTTTAAACCCTGCTAAGTGGAGGCAGAGACCTGCATCCTACCCGGGTATCTTCAGAGCCAGGTAAGGATCCTGTTAGCCCTTACCTGTTGGGGTGTGTGTGTGTCAGGGAACAGGGAGTCATGGAGCATATGCCCCGAGTACATGGGTACTCCTGATCCGGAGGGGAGTTGAACTGTGGGAGTTACTCTTGGTGTCTGAGCTCCTTAGGAACTGGGAAGCCACTGTGTAGTGTTCCAGTGACTGAGAACTCAGCCAGAAGGTCTGTGCTGCAGCAAAATATTTGACAGAATACACTGCAATTCATCCCCAGACCATTTGTTCTGTTCCTGACTGCTGCTCAACCTGCTGCTATGTGCTATTCCCCGCCATGACTGAGCTGCTGCATCCATGGGTTACATGAGTGCTGGCTGGGGTCTTTGGTACTTTTCTAATTTGGATTACAATTTCCTCACTTGGTTTACAAGTTGGATTTCAAGCATTTAACATTTGGATTTGAAGTTATTTAAATTGTGCTAGCACACTATGGCCTGTTGGGGGAGTAAATTGCAAGCTTGCTAAATTTTATCAAGTGCACCACTGATATAACCCAGGCAATGTAGCTACCAGGCCTACACCAGGGCTTTAAAATACTTCTTGGGTACCCAGAGTCACTGCTTTTTGTGTCATACTTGAAATCATAGTTTTGTACTGGTACTAGCTGAAGTGCTTACCTCCCACTGTGTAGTATAATCCATCCTTTTGTGCCGCTTGATTGGGCAGTTACTTTATATTCCGTGCAGGATCTGAAAAGGTGGTAGTGACCCACAGTACAGTGGTTTCTAGGGGGCATTGTTTCAGGATGGATATGCTCAAGGTGACTGGAAACTAACCCCCTTTTCTCCTCCAGCATCTAGGCCTGTGTTCTGTTTTGTTTTTTTATGTATAGGTGCTTGTTCTCCTTTTTGGTAGGCTGGGTAGCTAGCTCCACCCTGTCCCATCAGCTGCAGCCATCCCTTACTCCCCTTTGGTGACTGTGGGCCTATATCTCTCGTGGATTCTCTCTCCCATGGCAGGGCCTGGAAGGAAGGGCCATCCTATCCCACCTGGAGCACAATCTAGATAGTCTAGGATCCAAGAAGTAGTGGGAGGGCCAATGACTTGATGGACAGGGCTTCATGGAGCCTGTCCCCCAGGTTTTCCTCCTGAATTTCCTCCCCTTGCTCCTTAAACGACATGCAATGAACACGATATGCGTGCTCCATCTCTGTGGAGTTACACCCCCAGTGCTCTGTCATGGAGCCTTCTTGATGGTGACTTGTGTGCATCTCCACCCAGATTCCTCCAGGTGGCAGTCAATCACTGAGCCACACAGTTCCCCCTCTGCGAGGGAGGAGAGCAGTCTGACAGATGCTCAGTACTCCCTCCCCTGGCCAACCTCCTCGTGACCCACCTCCATTATCGAACACGGGTCACCAGCATTGGAAAAGGTAAGGCGCCAAGGGCACCTTAGCCCTCTTCACCTCTGGGCTAACTACCAGGTCTGTCTTCTTAAATAAAAGCTCTGTTAATTTGTTGAATTTCACTGCTCTGTGTGTATGTGCCCACTTTATGTAACCTATTTGACGTGTTTATTGGTGAAGGTAAAACTTGTCTTAGTGGTCCCTAGGGGTTGGTCCAGTCCAGTGCAGGAAAGTGAGTAGGTATTGCATCCCAGGTGGTGGCCCTGCACACCTCTGGTCCATGTATTCCCTCTGGGTGGAGGAACTGCAATATTTCTTATTTGTTCTTGGATGAACCCCCTACCGCAGGAAAAAGAACAAACCCAACCTCTTCAATCAGGTGGGCCCTGCACAGTCACCAGGCATGGGTATGAACTCAGACGCAGTGACCCAGGGGTTACATTAGGTCTCCATCAATGTATTCTGTGTCAGCAAGCTGCATAGTTATGTAGCCACTCACTGACACGAGACAGCCCTTTACTCCAGTGCCTAAACGGAGCCATCCTTGGTTGGTCAAGTAACAGATTTGCTATTGCACCACACTGTACACCTGGATCTCAGCAAGACAACTTGGGATAAAGATAATTTATTTAACTTTAAACCATTAACTTCATTATTTGGTTTTCTTTCCAATTGCATTAGCAGTTTAACTCTGTTTCCTTGTTGGTAACACATGGGACTCAGGGCATGACACTTGAGGCATTAACGTTGCTTGCAAAATACCAGCATTTATTTGTAGGGCATATGCTCGCACACCTGTTTGATGATGGGGGTTTACATGACAGAAGGCCCGACCACAACCCCACCAAGGGCCTAGTCTTAATCAGCATTAAGAATCTGTATTATTTGGCATTCCTCTACCAGTCACAGACTAGCCAGCAGGTACGTACTTGGCAGCATATATTCAAACATTTATTTATTTTATTTACTTAATTTTGTTCACAGGGTAGGCCCACTGGGCCCAAAAGGTCCCTTTTTCAGAGGCAACCCAAAAGTTACAGAAAAATTTTTGGTACAGGACATTTCAAATACATGACAGTTTGAGGTACAATCATTATACATAGCAAATGAAAATACAGCAATACAATGCAGATTCTTGACAACTTTGATGCTCAATCACAGTAAATTGCAGACAAAATGCAGCCATACAACAAATAGACTCATATCGGTGCAGACCTAGACTTTTTATGGGACAAAATATATTTTATTGAAGCACATTTGCATAGTCTGTATTTGGTTACCTGTCCATGTAGAGTGTTGGCACCTGTAGCTAAAGGTATAGGACATAGGGGGCAATTTACCCAGATTAAGATAGTCTACTAGGGGTCAGGAAGTCACAGATTGTCCTTTACATCTGCATTGCCTGTGTTTCCTATGCAGCTCTTATAGTCCTTTTTCAAAGGAGGTTAGTGAGCCTGCATTTTGCAGCTGGACCGGGAGATTGTTCCAGTGAGTAGAAGAAAACATATTTACAGGTTGCAACTCAGAATTTAAATCAGGGATGTCCCCTTACAGCCGGGAGGGCAAAATGGGCCACGGGATGTACCCGGCCCATTAAGGTACTGCTTTTACTCGGCACCTTAGCAGTGGTTAGACACTGGAGGGGTATACTCTCCTAATGTGGATAGGGTGCCAGCCCAGCAAGGACGCTTTAGCACTGAGGTAGAATAACATCAACCGCTGCAGCAAGCCCCAACCCCTAACTAAAAATCTTTTCAAATTAGCAAAGGATAGAGGCACAGCCTGGGGTATTTTCAAGAAAACTAATTTACAGTCTGGGCAGTCTATAGATTCCTGCAAAATAAATGTAAATGTGACCTTACTTTAGCCAAAGGCACTTATTGTAGGTCCCAGCAAAGAGCTAATCTAAGTGATCCCAAAAAATTCAGTAACTGTATAAACTCACTACTCAGTCCCAGAACCACCACATCCCATCTGACCCTTGAAGTCAATGGTCTTACGCATACATACCCAAAGATAGTAGCAGATTTGTTTAATGACCACTTCTGCAACTTAGAAAAATACAGGAGCCCTAAAAATGAAGAGGCACAGCACGCGGACTCGTTGGACTCAAACTTGAAGCCACGTTATCCCTCTTTTATTTCAAAAGAGTCACAGTCAAAGAAGAAAATAAAAAAAAAAACGGAATAAAGGGACTGCTTCACCAATATCTGAAAGTGCTTCATTTTATTATAAGGGACCCTTTGAGAAAGGAAATTAGTTCTGAAATGCGTCAGGGCTCAGCACATGGCACTTATAATACTCTAAAATGAAGCACTTTCAGATATTGGTGAAGCAGTCCCTTTATTCCGTTTTTCTGAGTGCGGGATTTTTTTTGATTTTCTGCTTGTCCTTATCCCTGCACCTTTGCTCCATGTGTAACCTCTGTTTTGAATCTTCTTTCACAGTCAAAGAAGTCTGCACTTAGTTAAAATAACTAAAGGCAAGATAAATCTACCTGTAGTGATGGTCTAATACCAAAGTTCCTTAAATTAGCTACACTCCAAGTTGCACTATCCATTGCTAAAATATGTAATCTATCCGGGAAAGCTGGAAACTAGCTTCAGTTGTACCCCTTCACAAAAACAGGAATCACACTGTCTTGGGCAATTACTAGCCTATATGTATTCTATTTATTTTTTTAATCGGGGAATAGCACTGGACTGAGTGTCCCTTTTCAGTCTCAACCCTGGCATAAAAATGTAGTTCTAATCATATAAAAAAAAAAAAACAAACAGAATATAAATTTGAGCTTTCTCAATTAAGGCTGCAAAAACTTGAAATGATCTTCCTGTTGCTTTACAATTTTGCATAAGTCACAAAACTTTTAAAAAAGAACTAAAAGAAGCATCTTTTAGTCATCTGGAAGGTCAATGTTTTCTTAACTTTTGCTAGCACTGATTCATTATGTATTGAATGTTAAATGTCTGTATAATTGTGTTTGTCTGTTACTATTCATGTAACATCATGACTGTTTATGTTTGCTTGTGCGCATGCGCAAGAAACATTATGTGGTAGCTTAAGAGAGAAGTGGGTTGTGGAGGTGAGGCACTGTGGCAGTCAATGCCAACACTGCATTTGTAGGCTTGGCACTGTTCACCCAATGCAGGCCCAGTATCATAATGACACTGCTTCTGCAGAAGTGCCACCAACTTCAAACGATGTGGTCACTGCAATGAGGGTCCATCTCGTCATTGCAGCATCAGCCATTCTGCTGCCATGAGGGAGCGACCCATCATTGCAGAGCAGTATCTTGCCTGGTGTAACATTTCCATAAACCTGGTGGTGGCTTATGCTGCCACCTCAGAGCCCCATGAAAACTGACTGACAGGGGTGCCCAATCCCCCTGTCGGCATGCCCTCGACCCAGTTCATTTGCCGACAGGGAAGCCCAATCCCCGTCAGCATAATGTCCCCTCCATTTGTTGTGTGCAGAGGGGGATGTCCAATCCCCCTTGGCTATTGCCCCCTCGACACTCGGTATGTGCTGATAGGGGTACCCAATCCCCATTGGCTACAGCCACGCCAAAAAAAAAGCACTCGGGTGGCATGCTAGGAGCCCACCCCAACATGCCAAAAGTCCCTGTAAATAAGAAAACCTTCCCTTGATGTTATAACATTTTTTTAAAACCTGTAAAGTAGAAAATGGTCCCTCATTGAGTCTCCCTCAACCCACTGTGCACCCCACCTCCCCACAACCCCCTTCACCACATATTTACCTCCAGAGTCCAGCGCAATGATCTTCAGTGGACCAGGAACATATCTGTACTCTTCAAAGCTGACCGTGAACTGAAGAAATACCAATAAGCTGAATAATGGCATACATTGATTTTTTTTCAACTTATGTGGGTATCTTGGGTATTTTTGGGACTTTTGGCACCAAATTTTCAACATAGGGGTGTTGGGACCCCTCCTCATGAATTCAGTCACTGTCATGGCATTATTCGGTCCTGAAAGGTGATTTCGCAGTCACTGCACGGAATCACCTTTCGGGACCAGGTAATGAAACAACAGTGCCACTGTTCATGAGGTGGGCTGTCAAAAAGCCTATGTTGAAAATTTGGTGAAAAAAATCAAAAAAATGACTGTTTTATGAGCATGTGTTGTGCAGTTTCCACGTACACTCATAATTTCGTGAATTTGTAATATTTTCACTCCAGATTTTCAACATCGGCATTTTTCCACACCTCCTTATGAGCAGTGCAGTTGTCATTTTACACATCCTGGCCAAAATGTGTTTTTGCACCTCCGGCTCAGAATAGCGTGATCGCTGTGGGAAATCAGTGTTCAGGACAGCTTAAGAAAATCACAGTGACACTGTTCATGAGCAGAGGTCCTAAAATGCCTATGTTGAAAATTTGGTGCTGAAAGTCCATAGCATGACTGTGTTATGAGTGTGCATTGAGCAGTTTCCACACACCCACGTAACTTCGAAAATTTGTAATATTTTAGTGCCAGATTTTCAACATTGACATTTTTTCACACACCTCCTTATGAACAGTACAGCTGTCATTTTTCACATCCTGGCTGAAATGTGTTTTCGCATTTCCAGTGTAAAATAGCACAGTCGCTGTGGGAAGTCAGTGTTTGGGACAGATTAAGAAAATCACAGTGACTCTGTTCATGAGCAGAGGTCCTAAAATGCCTATGCTGAAAATTTGGTGACAAACATACATAAAATGACTGTGTTACAAGCATGTGTTGTGCAGTTTCCATGCACCCTCATAACTTCGCAAATTTATAGTATTTTCACCCCACATTTTCAACATTGGCATTTTTTCAGACCTCCTTATGAACAGTACAGCTGTCGTTTTTCACATCCTGGCCAAAATGTGTTTTCACGCTTCTGGCACACAACAGTGCGGTCGCTGTGGGAAGTCCGTGTTTGGGACAGATTAAAAAAAATCACAGTGACACTGCTCATAAGCAGAGGTGCTAAATTGCCTATGTTAAAATTTAGTGACAAAAGTCCATAAAATGACTGTGTTACTAATGTACGTTGCCAGTTTCCACGCACCTTCATAATTTTGCACATTAGTAATATTTTCACTCCAGATTTTAAACATTGGCATTTTTTCACACCTCCTTATGAACAGTACAGCTGTCATTTTTCATATCCCCTGCCCAAAATATGCGTTTACACATCTGGCGCAGAATAGCACGGTTGCCATGCAAAATCAATGTTCAGGACAGAGTAAGAAAATCATAGTGACAGTGTTCATGAGCAGAGGTCACAAAATGCTTATGTTAAAAATTTGGTGAAATAATTCCACTAAATGACTGTGTTATGCACATGCATTGCACAGTTTCCACGTACGCTCAGAAGTTCAAGCATTTTTTATGTTTGCTTGCACACATGTAAAAGAAACATAGTGCCGTCATCCGAATTTTCAGAGGTGTGTCAGCCCTCTTCCAATTCAGTCAGTGTGTTTGCAGGTGCGGCCGCAGTTCTTCAATGCCTGCTGGAGCTGTCTATGACAGCTCCAAAATGCAGTGGCATACAGTTGAAAGGGGGAGCTATGCTTCAGTGAGCAGCGATAAGATATCACCTGCTCATGCGCGCTCCCCTACACACACACACACATATATATACAATGCTGCGTGCCCCCTACACACACACTGTATAGCCGATGGGGGTGTCCAATCCCATCAGCTGTGCTGCGCCCACCCCCAAACACAGTTCTAGAGCACCTGGGTGCCCACCCCAGCATGGCTACACGCTAGAGCAGCCGACGGGGTGCCCAATCCCCCGCCGGCTCCACTGTCCCCCCGAGAGGTGCCACACTGGGAGCCCACCCCAGTGTGGCAACAGATCTTATGGCTGATGGGGTGCCCAATCCCCGTCGACTCCATGCACCCCTCCCAATCAGCCATCCTTCTGCCATGCTGGGAGCCCACCCCAGCGTGGCAAATGTCCCGGTTGTCGTCATAAAAAAAACAAAAAACCTGCAAATCAAAATGGTCCCTCTCGTGTCTGCCCCACCCACACCCCACCCGCGCACCCTGCCTCCCACACCTCCCTACCCCATACTCACCTCAGGACTCAGTGCAGCTGATCTTCGGTGGTCCGGGAACAGTCTGCACTCTTCAAAGCCCGACGCGAACTGAGGAAATGCCGGTAAGCTGTATAATGGGATAGATAGGGTTTTTTCAACTTTTTTGCATATCTCAGCCATTTTTGGGAATTTTGGGCCCAAATGTTCAATATGGGGTTTTTGGGACCCCTCCTCATGAATGATTGCACTGTCATGGCGTTATTCGGGCTCAAAGGGTGATTTTGCAGTCACTGTGCAAAATCACCTTCCGGGACTGAGTAATGAAATGACACTGCCACTGTTCATAAGGTGGGCTCCCAAAAAGCCTATGTTGAAATCTTGGTGGAAAAATTCCTAAAAATGACTGTTTTATGTGCGTGCATTGCGCAGTTCCTACGCACGCTCGTAAGTTTGCGAATTTTCAATATTTTCACTCCAGATTTTCAACATTGCCATTTTACCATACCTCCTTATGAGCAGTACAGCTGTCATTTTTCACATCTTGCCCAAAAGTGTTTCCTCCCAGGTAGCGCACAACAGTGCAGTCGGTGTGCAAAATCAATGCATGGGACACATTAAGAAAATCACAGTTACACTGTTCATGAGCAGAGGTCTTAAAATGGCTATGTTGAAAATTTGGTGAAAAAATTCCTAAAAATGACTGTTTTATGAGTGTGCATTGTGCAGTTCCTACGCAAGCTTATAAGTTTGCAAATTTTCTATATTTTCACTCCAGATTTTCCACATTGCCATTTTATTACACTTCCTTATGAACAGTACAGACTGTTTTATGTGCGTGCATTGCGCAGTTCCTACGCACGCTTGTAAGTTTGCGAATTTTCAATATTTTCACTCCAGATTTTCAACATTGCCATTTTACCATACCTCCTTATGAGCAGTACAGCTGTCATTTTTCACGTCACCCAAAATGTGCTTCCGCACATGTAGCGCAGACAACGGTGCAGTCGGTGCTAAAGCAATGTTTGGGACAGATTAAGAAAATCACAGTTACACTGTTCATGAGCAGAGGTCTTAAAATGGCTATGTTGAAAATTTGGTGACAAAAGTCCATAAAATGACTGTGTTACGAGTCAGCATTGCGCAGTTTCCAAGCACCATCGTAAGTTCATGAGTTTGTAATATTTTCAGTCCAGATTTTCACCAGTTGCATTTTTCCACACTTCCTTATGAACAGTACAGCTGTCATTTTTCACAATATGGCCGAAATGTGTTTTCACTCTTTCAGAGCAGAGATGCGTGGTCGCTGTGGGAAATCATTGTTCGGGACAGATAAAGAAAATCACAGTGACACTGTTCATGATCGGAGGTCCCAAAATGCCTGAGTTGACAATGTGCTGTAAAAAATCCCCACACTAATTACATTACGGGTGTGCGTTGCACAGTTTCTAAGCACGCTCGTGTCTTCACCAGTTTTTTTAATATTTTTACTGCAGATTTGTGACAGTGCCATTTTTTCCACCTCCCCATGAACAGTACAGCTGTCATTTTTCACATCCTGTTCAGAATGTGTTTTTGCACCTGTGGTGCTAAATGCCATAGTCACTGTGCATAAGCAGCTTTTGTCTAACAAACTGATATTGCCACTGTTCATGAGGTGGGGTCTCAAAAAAAACATGTGGGAAATTTGGAGTGAAAATACCAACGAATGCCTGAGCTATTAGGGTTTCAAACCATAATGCCCCACCCTGTAGAGAATGACAGGCATCAGGGGTGTGACTTGGGATTCTTGCCTGTAATGCTCATACCATTCCACACCCTGCAGCCAGTGAGAGGCATTGAGGTATGCCTTGGACTCTTTGGCCCCAAAGTTCACCCCATTCTCCTATACCGCACCCATCTCACCATATTTCCTGATGGAATGGGGTGTGCATAAGGGCCAAAGATCCCAAGGCACACCGTGACACTTGTCAGTGTCTGCAGGTTAGGGTGTGGTGAAATGGCGTGGCCGTTATGCCTGATGACCCAAAGGCACACACCAATGCCTGTCACTCTCTGCAGGGTGGTGGTGGGGTTGGCTTCAGTTTAATACTTCACTGCCATTCCTATTATGCAGCTCTGTAACTTCTGCACTACCAATGCCAATGTCAGCAAGCAAACATTCGGCATTGACAAATGCTTGTAATATTTTCACTACAGATTTTCAACATTGCCATCTTTACACACCTCCCTATGTGCAGCTGTCATTCTTCACATCCTGCCCGATCTGTGTTTTCGTACATCTGGTGCAGAATGGCATGGTCGCTGTGGGAACTCAAAGTTTGGGACACATTAACAAAATCACAGTGCCACTGTTCATGAGAAGAGGTCCCAAATGCTTTCATGAGTTGGGGGTTGCAAAAAGGCCACATTGAAAACTTGTAGTGCAAATACCAACAAACATAAAGTTCAATAATCAGGCAAGTCCTCTTCTTGACTTCCTCTCTTTGCTGTATATTCAATATCCTTACTTCTGTAACTCAGATGTGTAAGCTGTCATACCTCCTTCCTTCCTGCTGGTCAGAAGATACTGACTGTCCTCGAACTCCCTGAACTGAAGCCCTGTAGTGGAAGCATTTTATAACACAAGTCTGATGACCTCATCAGCATGTGACCAACTAATTTAGCTTAAATGTATTAATTTAGGATCTAGAAGGGGTTTCACAATGTTATGAGTCCCTCCATAATCTGTCACATTTTACCCATGCTTTATATACCAGAAAAGATGTAATACAACACTGTATTTAATGAGAATAATTCTTAATTAGTTATATGACATCATAATGAGACCTTTAAGCTCCTCCCTTCTTTCTGACATCACATATCTCTCTCTATAAAGACAGCCATTTTCTGGGCTGCCATGCCTATAGAAGGACCTTCCCACAATCACTCAGGCTATTACAGGTAAAAAATAAATACATATTTTCAATTCTTTCAAAATGTGGAAATCTCCAGCCTTCTCAATATTAAATAGACTGGGGGAGCGCTTCCCCATCCATTTATCCTGCTAAGTAGGAGAGATCCAAAAGTTTCATCTTCCTATTGCTTTAACTTAACCATACACATTTTTAAATCACTTTATTACTCTGAAAAACAGGTCCATGACTTTAATTTATCTAGAATTAACAGTGTTCTATAGCCTAGCACATATTTTCCAGTTGTAAGCACTGTTTTCATGCTGTTGACCTTTTGGCAATTTAATCCGTCAGCTTTTCTTTCAGCCTTAGGTATGCTTTCATCTCCCTTGCCTCGTAAGGCTATTCCCCCTCCCCCAAAGAAATGCCTCTGTATCATTTAAATATAGTTCCCAGCCATCACCCAAGCCTACAACCCTCCCTAGATGAAGGCTTGTTTCAAAATTAAAACATTTACTTGTTTTTGGTCTCGGCAAAAGCGAGCGGCTGGAGGGAGTGTTTACTGTTTCCCTAGTAACAGCCTGCTCGCTTCTTGCTGCATCTATTTCAGGACCGCGCTTGCTTCCTTGCTTTACCTTTGCAAGCGGTCCTTCTCTGTGAAAACTCTGTGGCTCTATATTACTGATACTGTGTGACTGAGCGCACAGTTCCTGCACGAATGTGCGATCGTGCGAATCCCTCCTGCATGAACGTGCGACTGTGCGCTTATCACTTCATTAGCGAGTGATTGCAGGACCAATAGTGCTAATTCCTATGTCTGCATCTGGAGTAGGGAAGTAATCGAAATATAAACTCTACAATTTAATAACACCTAACAAATCCTTCCAGGAGAGGTTACTAAATGGCAGTTATGACATAGAACTCATAAGAAGTGTTTTTAAGCAAAAGGGATAGTACAGACTAAAAAGATGTCAGGCTGGCCACCCTGACATGAAATTATAAGGATAGTCAGAAAGAAGCATAGTGAAAGTATAAAGTAAAAACGAAATATAGGGCTGAGTTCTGAGGTAATTATCTAATTCTGCCACACGGTCCCAGAGTTCACCCCATTCTCTTATACTGCACCCATTTCAGCATATGTCCTTATGGAATGGGGTGACTGTAAAGCCACACACCCCAAGGCACACCTCAGCACTTGTCGGTGTCTGCAGGATAGGTTGAGGTGAAATGGCATGAACGTTATGGGCAATGACCCAAACGCATACCCCAGTGCCTGTCTGTCTCTGCAGGGTGGAGGCGAGGTTGGGGTGAAGGTCAATACTACGCTACCATTCCTTTTCTGCATCTGTCTAACTCTTGCATTTCCAATGCTAATACCAGCAAGCAAACATTCGGCATTGACAAATGCTTGTTTTATAATAGTTTCGGGTTGCACATGAAAATGGGCCAGTGTCTCATGTGCTTACCTGGTGAACAAAGGTTTAAATAAAGTTTAAATAAATAAATACAGCACAGTTTTAACATACTTACAGTGGCATCCCCCAGCATGAAACCCAATTCTGCAGCATTTTGCAGCACTCTGCAGAATACTACAGCACACCTACTGAATAAAGTAATTTCAATGGCAATTAGTCCTTTTTGTTATTCAGGAAAATGTGGCACTGCCAAGATGACGTGAATGCCATGGTTTCCTGCATGACAAAAGGGACTAATTGCCATTGAAATTACATTGCTTTATTCAGTAGGTCTGCTGCAACATACTGCAGAGTGCTTTAAAAGTGGGTTTCATCCTGGGGGACGCCACTGTAACTACAATTACAAATACAGTGATTAAGCAAATATTGTAAAAAGCTGTTTTTAAAAACCAGTAATGAACAAAGTTGTCATAATGTAGTTCTATCAGCCTTGTCTAACTCCAAGAGAGGATTGTCCACAATCAGCTCACTTCCTATCTGGATCAGTATGGGTTGCTTTGTGAGGAAAAACATGGATTCAGAAAAGATCATGGAATCTGCATGGCACTGGTCAGATTCACAGACATGGTACACCAAATCATGGATGGAGGCCTAATTACTGGTGCTGTGTTCGTGGATCTGACCAGAGTTTTTGATCTAGTACATCATGATCTGCTTATGCAAAGACTTGTTGATAAGGATTTGGGCTCCTCAGCAATCTTTTGGTTCCCAAACTACCTGCACAACAGATCCCAAATTGTCAAAACTAGCAAAGAAGAGTGAACAACTCCATCACGTGTGGTGTCTCAAGGGGTCCATTTTAGGACCCTTTTTATTTACAATTTTCATTAACAAGCCAACAAGCTGTAATACTGCCTATACTCTTCTTTATGCAGACCATGCCATCATTTAGGTACATGGGGAAGATATTGCTGTAGTAACTGAATCCCTAGAGTGCAATTTTTATTCCCTATAAAGTTGTTTCTTAACTCATTGCCTCCACAGGAGCTCTCTGAAGTTGCAGCACTTGTGTCCTGCATACTGATAACAGTGAATCCTGGGGCTTTCAAAGCAAAATCAAGCCATAATCAGCATGTCGCAAACAAATGCTAATAGCTCAAGAACAGTGTGTGCTAGGCACAAAGTACGAGTGGCAAACTTGTTCGGCATAAAATTACCTTTGCAATAAAGGTATGCAAGCAATGATACGTAATTTAGTTTTTTTCTATGCTGGTTGAAACAGCAAAACATATTTTCCACTAGAAAATGCACCATAAGCCTTTTTGGTTGGGAAATATGTAACATATCAACTCCACATTAAGCATCCAGACATTAAATGTAGTTGTAATAATTTATTTGTTAACAAAACAGCTATTTCTGTACTATAAAACATACTTTTTCCTCCTTATAGGCAAGGTGAGTTGGTGAGGTTTGTGGCACGAATCTGAGCCATACACAACATACCATAAACATAGTGGATCTCGAGGAGGTTATCTATTGTCTTGCCACGCCACGCCCCAGCCCCAAAACAAACACCCACAAATGCTGCACAGCTTCTCGATATAGACACCCATCCCAAAGAAAAGCAACAAAATATATTTTATAAAACCCACCCCAGAAAGCGCCACAATGAAAATAGGAGACAAGGAGAATAATTCAGAGAGCTGCCGTGTTCGCCGGAGGAGCCCTGCTTCCGGTTTCGGGAACGTCTCCTAGATGCGGCTCAAAAACATAAGAAAATAAGCCGGATTGTAATACGTTACATAAAAATGGCAAATTCGCATACCTCACATCAAGCACAGCAAAATGGGGGGGTCTGTGTCGTGGACTGCAAATGCCTGTATCCAGCTCACCTCAGCATCCACATTACAAGCAGCTGAGGGGCATGCTGGCTCAGTGCATTTTAAAACTTTTTACGTATCGGACCTATACCAGTTGCAACCGATCACAGCAGGCTTAGACTGTGTAGTACACAAATGAATCAATCATTTACTAAGCCTGGCACAGATCGGATGGCAAGTAATTTTTACCTTGTATAGCTGCCGACTCCAGACGTACTTCGGACAAACAGGGACCATGCGGCTGCCGCCTCAGTTCGTTCTCGGACACACAGGGTCTGATTTTGCTGCCGCCTACAGACGTTTCTCGGTAACAAAGAGTTAAAAGAAAAATTGGTCCTAAACATCCCCCAAATAAAATCCACATTGTTGAGTTCTGCCCCAAAAGTAAAACACTTTTCTCATTATTTCAAATTATCTACCTTGGATGGTGTTCAGCTTCAAACAGTTGATGAATTAAAATACCTGGGTGTAACTACTGACTACTCATTGACAGACATGTTAGGAACATAACTAAGTCTGTGCACCAAAAACTGGGGTTATTATAATGCCTTCAAAAGTTCCTAATACCCAAAACCAGAATCGGAAATGCTCAAAGCAGCATACTTCCAACTACTGAATATGGCTACATTCTCCTAGATGCCCACCCAAATACCATTTATGAAAAAAAGAGCTCTTTTTTTACAAAGTAGCCAAATTTGCTTCCCTTCAAGGCCCCAGGCCTCATCACTGTACCAATTTTAAACTCCTAAGATGGCTGCAACAAGAATACAAAGCCCAATTATCTTTAACTTTGTGTTCAAGATTCTGCACAGAAAAGCCCCTGTGTCTCCGAGACTCTCATTTTCATCAGTAACCCTTCTTGCTCCTCTATAGCAAACAAGTTACTAAAACTCCCCCACATGCATACAAGCATGGGGCAGAGCTTTTTCAGTTTCCAGGTTGCTTCCTTTTGGAATACCATCCTTTCGTCTGTCAGATTGTCCTAAACACTTACAGTCTTTACTGCTAAACTGAAAGATCACTATTTCAGGCAAAGTTGGATTACAAATTCAGCAGCACTTGGCCGGTGCACAGGCGACGGGCAGCCAGCCCTGTTGTGCGTACACAGAAACCCAGAAATATCTGTGTACTCAATGTGAAGCCCAAAATCTCACTGTCTACACCAATGCTGAGTTTTCACAATGCTTGGTTTATTTAATCCACATCAATGTGCGGACAGTGACTCTGCAGATAAACTACACCCACAGTTGCCTGCCACAGTCGACACCAGTGCACCTCTTGAGCTTTGCTCTTGGGGTTTATGATGTTATCTCACATCTTGGTGGAAACACAGCCTTGTTTTGGATAGTTGCCCTTACATTATACTCTTGTTTAATATTCCCCATGTGACTTATACATTCATATCAAGAACTGATATGATAATCAACACTGTATAATAATAATCAGTACTTGGTCATTTGCAGATCATTAAAACTTATCATGCTGATTACACTTACAGAAATAGTCAATAATCAACAGCTGGTAATGTGTAAGCTATGGCTTGATAATGCAGTAATGATTAAGATGATGTTAGATCATGGTCTCCCTTGATGATCATGTGGTGTCATTTGATATCTTATCAATGATCAAGTCACGACTGACCTTCAAAAAGCATGAACACTAATTTGCCTATTTACCTGGGCAGCCCACTAACTTATTATAAATCTGTGATACACAAAAGGAAGAAAGAAAAACTCCTTTTATCCTCAAAACTGAAAGATTATATCTAAAACAATTTTTGAAGTTATTTTGATTTTCTATCCCCTTTCAGTGCATGAGGGTGGAACAGGCCAACAGCCTCCAAAAGAGTACAACTGCATGGAGAATAAGGGGAGGGGCATGACTTAATTCCTGCACTCTGATTGGCTGGTGGACCTTATATGATTTATTAAGTGACTCTATTGGCTTATGGCACTTTCTACAACTTTACTCGTTATCCTTCTCAGTGTGGTGCGGTGTGGGGGGGAGTGGCATTTATTTTTGGTCCTGGGCTGCTTGTACTCCTCTTCCTCTTGATCATTCTACTCTAAGCTACCTGGCCAGTCATCCTTGCATTAACTGGACCCATGCCTATTGTCCAGCCTCTGGAAGCCAGCACTTCTGTTTCTTAAAGTTGGCTTCCTGGAAAGTGAGGAAGGCTGAGAAGCAAGAGAGCTCCCAAGGAGATGGTGAAATGGGTCACAGGAGTATGCTGGGGTGAAGAGTTCTATTCAAGTTCCCATCTCTGTTTTCCATCACTGGCAGGGCCTTGTAAGTCCCCATGCATGACTATTTAGATACATGTGTGAGTCCATTGGCTGATATCCCACACATGCCTTTTCATCACTTACACATGCTCCCTGACAACACTGTAACCTGTGGTCACACAGATGGCAGGCTTGCATAGGATTCATGGCCCACCAGCTGCAGAGTGGAACAGTGTTGACTTGGGTACTCAGTCCTCCTCATATTGTCACTGTTACCCAAGTGACCTCCTGAACCCTGCCCTTCTGGTACTCTCCCTTCGCTCCTCCACTGAGGGCCTCCTAGCAGTTCCGAGGGCCAGGCTGAAAACCTCAAGGGACCACACATTTGAGGTGGCTGGCCCGGTCCTCTGGAACGTGCTCCCAAGGGGGGCCCCATCAGTGGAGGCTTTAAGAGAGATCTGAAAGCCCATCTTTTTAGAAAAGCCTTTCCTGGTTAATTTGCAGATGATTTTAGTGTTATTTACTATTATGTATTTATTATGGATTTTAAATCTATTTGTTTGATGATCTTGTATCAATTCTTTGTATAATTCCTGCCATGTATTACACCTTTTGTAAGGCATGGATTGGGTGCCATAAAAATAGTTTTAGGTACTTACTTACAGTACTTACTTACTTACTTACTGTCTGGATGCCAAGACTCAGGTCAAAAATTGTGGTTGCCGATACCACACACAGTGCCCACCATCAGTGAGTCATTGGACTGGCTGACTGTGGCATTTATTTGCAATTATACTTGCTATAATTCTTATAAGCAGAATTTATTTTCTTGTTTTTTTGGTACAGTATATTGTATAGCAACATTGCTAATAATAAAAAAAAGGACAGCCAGCTGCTTCATCAAATGAGTTAGCTGCTTTGTGTCTGCTGGCTTTGGCGATGATTGCTGCTGAGTTTTGTTTGCGTGCATTACCTGGGGATGCAAAGCCCAATTCAGGTTAATAAAAAACACTTCAGGCGAAAGGAGGGTTGACAGTTCCTTTTTTAGAAAAGGTAACACAGCGCTATGCAGACTTTTGTTTTTTGGTTTTAAATGAGTTTTTTTTGAGTACTTCAGAATGCAGAACTGGAACTGCTTTGTGCTGAGTGAAACTGTGAAACCTGTACGCTTTACCTGAGTAGCTGATCCCTTTGGCAGGAATTCATAACAAAGTCTTAGCATGACAAGGCATATGTTGTGTATGTGCAGTAGAGCTAATCAACAAAGTACAAGTTCTCTGTCAGTTTAGTACAGTGGGAAACAGAAGAGAGTAGGTAGTTAACTTTCTGCTCAGTGAAAGCTATGCAAGGTACTGTGCAGTTGTTCTGTTTTTCACTCTGTCAAGCAGTGTGTGTGTCAGAACAGCTCTCAAGACTATTGCCAGACTCAACAAAGCCAGCTCAGTTTCTGCCTCCATGAAGCTATAACAAAGGTAATCTCTGAGATAATAGATCAATGTTTTCTTGACATTTTCCATTTGTGTAATACTTTTGCAGGAAAAAAAATACATATCACTGTGACCGTAAGCACTTTATGAAAACTGCATTTGAATTCTGTGGGTGCCAGTGGCCCTTCCTTCAGTGGTTACTGAGCTTTTGACCACAGTGGACCAGCAGAGCTTGCCTTAAGCCCCTTAGCACCAGTAGTTGCTAGCCCTGCCAGAGCTAAAGTAGTCTTTTAAATGTACATTTTTTTCAACAAGGATCTTTAATGGTATCTCTTTTTTTCCCATGTAGATTTTACTTCTGGGAAATGTCTATCTGACGGGTACCCTGTTCAGGCCCATTGATCTTCAAACTCCTCAGGTCTGTACCCTTGACATTTCCTGCAGTTCTCCCCTCCATGACAGGGGCTCGGGGTGGGCAGGGCCATCCTACCCACTGAGGCAGTCCATTGGGTGAACTAGAATCCAATGTCAGTGGTATGAGGACTCGAGGGAGGACTTGGGGGTCCAAGCCATCATACAGAAGGTCATACCTTTTTCTGAACTTTGCTTCTTAGATCCTTCCTCTTCCTCTGGCATGGATGTAGCCCACTAAGCGGCATCCACCGCATACAGGAATATTTGTTTTTTTGTTTATTTGTTTATTTGGGTCTAGGATTACAATTACCTTTGAGCCCATGGCTTCTTTACAAAGGTTCCTCGTCACATGTTACAAAGGACTACACAGGTTGCAAAAGAAAATATTTGGGTTGAATTAGAGGACACAACAAAGACAATGCATAAGAAAGAGAGGAAGGAGTGTAGGAGTTTAAGGAAGAGGGAGGGTAGGAGGAAAAACGAGAAGAGGCGGTAGCGGGGGGTCAGAGAAGGAGCAGGGAGGAGAATAGAGTTTGGGGCGGGGGATAGTGAGGGGGAAGCATGGAGGGGTGTGAAGCAGACAAGGCAGCATTGTCAGGGGCATAAGTGAAGGAGAGAAAGGGGGCCCTGTGAGGGCAAGTGTGGTAGGCCAAGGGCCCAACAACGGTGAGCACAGGAGGAGGGGTGCTGAAATTGTTAGCAATGGCAATCGCAGGTGCTGGAGACAACAAGGTATTACGGAGCCTGGATTTGTAAAGCACTGACTCCGGTAGTAAGGGTAGTGATAGTGTCATTTGCAAGACCATTAAACCAGGTGGGGGTCTGTAGGCGAAAGATCGTTGGCCTTGGGTTGTGCGGCAGCGGGTGATTTGAAACAGTTGTGGCTTTGATCCCCTGGTGATTCTAGAGTTGGTTTTTGTCTGAAGAAAGGTACAGACTCCTGGGAAGCTCCATCTGGATTTTCTTTGCAACTACACAGGTTTGGTACTTAATTCTGTTTACAAGTTGCAGCCAATTTGTTTGTGTGTAGAGGTCACAAGTGTGCGTGAGACGTTTAGCACCAGTGATGAGTCGACGGGCCTTGTTTAGGGTGGTGGTTACCCTTCTGAGTGCCGTGGCAGCGGTGGCGCCATAGATGACAAGGCCATAGTCAATCTGGGAGATGATGGAGCTTTGGACAGCTGCAGCTAGGGCCTCTTTAGTTAGGTGTCACTGGAGGCGATAGAGCAGGCCCAGTCTGGAGTTTGCAGATTTGGCAACTTTAGTTATGTGGGTAGCATAGGACAGGTGGGTGTCTAAGGTGATTCCTAGATATTTGAAGGATTGGACCTGCTCCAGTGTGTAACCAAGGCTGGTGTTAATGGAGAGGTGGAGATGTTTGTGCTTGTTATGGTGGCTGGTGAAAATCGTGGTCTTGGTTTTTTTCTGGTTAAGAATTAACTTATGCTTTTTGAACCAGTTCTCGACCGAGGTGAAACCATGTTTAAGGGTCAGTTGTAGGTGGCTTGGGTCCTGATGGGAGGCAAGGATGACAGCATCATCCACGTAAAGTATAATTCATTGAGGACAGGAGTCAGGGAGTGAGTTGAGGA
This sequence comes from Neoceratodus forsteri, assembly GCA_016271365.2. Classification (NCBI taxonomy): domain Eukaryota; kingdom Metazoa; phylum Chordata; order Ceratodontiformes; family Ceratodontidae; genus Neoceratodus; species Neoceratodus forsteri. Next base: position 299,882,088 of record CM057455.1, read on the forward strand.
ACAGGCTGAAAAGTAGTGGGCCCAGGATGGAGCCCTGGGGGACACCAGAGTGTACCTCTTTAGTGTCGGAGAGCACATTCACTATTTTTACACATTGGGTCCGGTTTCCAAGATAGCTTTCGAACCATGCCATGCTTCTTATTTTAATTACAAGACCTTCTGCCTGTTCTGGGGCCAGGAAACTGTCTTATTCGCAACTGCTCACCCAGTCACATTCCTTGCTGGTGGCACTATATCTGTAATCCTTGATAATGGATTACTGGATCTTGCCTAGCACTGATGTCCGGCTGGCCAGCCTATTGTTGCCTTGGTCCAACCTTGCCCCTTCTTACCCCTTCTTGAAAAAGGGGACCACACTTGGCCACTTTCCAGTCTTCTGGCACCACCCATGTACAGATAGATTTCTTTAAGATTACTACAAAAGTCCCCCCTTCTGTTTGTTTCTTTAGATCCACTATGATCCGGGGTATAGTTCATCTACACCTTGGGATTTGCTGGCTGAATCTTTGCCAGGGAGTCAGCCAGCAGGGCAGACATGATCTCTGCAGGTTGCATCATGGTTACTCTTGATTTCATGGGCCCTTCCAATGAGCACCTTTCCCTCCATGGGGCCCATTGATGAACACCAAAGCAAAGTATTTATTCAGCATCTCAGCCATCAGCACAGCTCATATAGTGTTTAAATATCTCCCTTCCCTTGCGGTCAGGGACCCAATCCCATTTCCTTGCCTTCTTCTTTTCATTGAATGTATGTACAGGATATTGTATTCAGTGCAATCTTAATTATCCAAACTGCTTGCCCAATATGAACATGATGACGCCTGTCAGAGCCATTAATTTGTAAGACTCAGTTGAGAATGCTGTCTTATAACTATTTTTTATTTATTTAAATGTTTTGGTCAGGAAAGGCACACTGAGCTTTAAACCACTTGTTTCCCAGGTGTGTTCTGCTGTGAGGGGTGTAGCCCTTCTCATTTGGAGGCTTATCTTATCAGACTCCTTGGGGCCCTTCAGCATGCACCAGCAGCAGCTGGGCTCCTTTGCTGCACCATGTTCCCATATTGGGACTTGCTGAGAGTGACTGGACAGCAGGGGGAGGAGAGTGACCATGCTGCATGCTAGTGGCACAACTGTTGTGTTCACTGCCAGGTGTCCCAAATGGAATAACTCTGCTTCCATGTGGTCATTTGGTAGAGGTCTGCACCAAAGATGTTCCTGGCCCTTGGGCAGGCAATGGAGCTAAGAATGGATGTTGTAAGCACCTCAATCATGGTGCAGAACAAGGGCAGTCAAGGCTGAATGAAAAAATGAAAGGATTGCTAAACGATGCAAACAAACATGCCCATACATATAACTTCAAGGAAAAGCTTGGCTTGGAAAAGCTTAGGATTTCTAGTAGGTCTGATGTTTTCCTTCAACTCAGATAGAAGGAAAAGCTACTGTATCGCCACTCCAGTTTTTGGTTTTTTAACAAAAAATAATCCCGAAGTATGTTTTCTGGCCCCCCCAAAATTTTTGGTTGTCAGCTTAGTGAAAGGTCCAATTTTATTGTCTCAAGCTGACAGTTCTTTTGTTTGCACATGAGGTGCAAACAAAGAATTTTATGTTCACATATAAAATAAGTTTTACTGCCCTACACCAATTTTTATTTTCAAACAAAGAATTCTTTGGTCACCAACACAGTGCGAACAAAGAATGTTATACATAAAAAGTTGTTTTTAGTGCTGGATAGTGACTTTCATATACAGACAAAGAATTCTTTAGTTGCCACTAAGTGCAACCAAAGAATACCAGCTCATGACAATGAAATTGGTACTTTCTGCCAAAAACTACTTTTACTCATAACTAAGCAATTTTTACTAAATTTTCAGCAATCTTATTTTTAAGGCCCTTAGACGAACACAATGGGTGACAACTGTTACTTCCACCTCTAAATGTGTTTTTATGTTGTTATTCAATAAAAAACATTTAAAAGGTTGGATTGCAACTCCATTGCTCCATTGGATTCCACAGAGCTTAAAATATAAGTTCTGAAAATTTGGGGAGCAAAATACTTAAAAATGAGATTGCATTGCAATATGATTGTGTTGTTATGCATGTAATGTGGACTACATGATGTGTAAGGTCTTAAGGCACCTGAAGGACCCTATTCAGATTCTGAAGATGCACTTAATGCAGTGGTAGAGGATTTGTATGGGGACAAAAATACAATATGCAAATTGTGTATGCACAGTATGGCCCATATGTACACTAAGGTAATGTATATAAGGATGTTGTATGGTATTTGCATAGGAATTCCAGATCCTTGTTAAACATGAGTAGGGCCATGGTTCTGTCCTCAGAAGTAGATTATACTGAAGGTATCATAGATTTCTATCTGCGTCTGCAGAACTAGGCCCCTGCAGCCAGAAGAGGCTATGTATTTCTTGTGTATGTCTTGCAGTGTCAATGTTTATCCCTGGCTTCTGCAGCTGGAAGTACTGTTTCTGTCCGTGGCTGCAAAAGCACTGACACCACAGGGGCCACAGGGAGCAGCACTTCTGCAGCCAGGAATATTATTGTAATTTCAGTTTATTAACTTTCTCAAAAAGAAAAGGAAATTCATTAAAAAAAAAAGAAAACTGTGTTAATGCATCAGTTAGAGTTCAACTTAAAACCACAAATGTTGGGAATTGTGATGTTAGGATTTCCAAACCTAATCCCCCCCCCCCCCAAGCAGTAAAAGGACAAGACCACACAAGCAATCACAAGTAGCCATCATTAGATAAGACAAACAACATACAACTGTTTCCGGATGGCACAAATGCAGTGGCATGATGTAGTACCTTTACAAATATGCATGCTGCATGCTGCACTTTAAAAAGACATGCTCCATCAGTGCTGTTTGGAAATGTAACAGCATGCGTGCATTTATCTTGCAGTGTGCATGTGCATGTGCAGGGGCCTGCAGTTCTGCAGACAGAAATAGTGTTGCAGTTTGGATATGGTGGGTTTGTATTGTGCAGCAGCACAAGTATAGTTAGGCATGAGTACAATGTTTAATTTAAAAAAACACTTTTTCATACCCTAACTTTGGCTGTGTTCAATAAAATTGTCCCATATTTGGAATGCATTGTCCAGGTGGCAAGTCCTTGAGAAATAAAAAGTTTTGTGATGGGTATTTGTCCAGTTTCTGAGATTCAGGTGTGCAAAAAGTCTGCACTCTTTACCGCTTTTTGCCTGTTTGTTTTGCTCTCACCTACAGCCCACATGGTAGGGAATTTTGTTCCAAAACTTCCAAAGTTAAAGGGGCCTCTGCCAAAGGTGTGCCTTTTGAAGGTTTCTTGGAATATATTAATTGGTTCCAGTTCTACGGTTTTGAAATTTTGCTTCTGAGCATGCTCAGTAGTGTTTTAGGATAACCCTCTGATACAACACTAAAATGTTACTTTCGCAACAGTTTTAATTTCATAAAGTATGTGGGTTTTGTTGTTGTGAGAAAAAAAATTCAGGTCATGACATCCACTGTCTTGCTTAATTTTTTTAAAGGTGGAAAATACATAAAAATGTGTGTATTTTCAAAAAACAAATACCTGAATCTTGGTAAATGGGACCCATTTAGCTATATTATGGTGTTTTTTTTTTTCCTTTTTTGGGGAAATCTATCCAGAAATACCATTTCTGGGCACCCCAAAAATCGTGGGTGCCCACTTACTGAGGTGAGCTGAGTGGTGATTGGGGGCCACCAGCAGGAAACAAATAGAAAAGGAGGAGAGCTACTCTGGGACAAATTGCCTTGCAGTTAAATATTGTATTTATCGATGAGTCAGTATCGCTTTAATGAGGATGATGTTTAGTAGGAAGAATCTGGTAAAGTGCGACACTGAAGCATAGTTTGTTCCTCCATTGGAATTAATGTAGATTTTTTTGTAATGAGGGCAGACAACTTCATAAAGAGGACATTTTGTTTGTTTTTAAGAGAAGCTCAAGTCATCAGATCCCTTTAAGGAAACACAGTAGGTGGAATGAGAATAAGTGATGGTAGTCACCTGTCAATGCCACCCCAAGAGCAGCTGGCTGTACAACTAGCAGGACTAGCTGCTCCTGCTTCATGTGAGGGTGTCAAAGGCTCACTATGGGCAGCTCACATTAACACAGATCCACACTGGTCTAGTTACCAACCTGGTTTTGTTTTTATTCCTAGTCTGAGATGGGAAAGGCATGGTGGCAGGGACTCCCGATTCCTGCATGTTTGGCTCTGATCTTCCTCTGGACAAGCTGGGAGCACAGAGGGGCTTGAAGCATGATATGCAGCAGCAGGAAAGATGGTGGTTTCTGCCACCAAGGAGAAAGCTAGCGTGATATGTTCTACTCATTAGCACCCTCTAACAGACAAATGGTGACAGTAGGTTGTCTAACCTGGTGCTGCCAAAGACTGTGCCGACACTTGCTTTCTCACTGCCCAATGTCAGTCTGGTCCCCTTTCAAAAAACACCAAAACTTTCCTTTAAAGATCATTTTGTTTGATTAAACACCTGAAAAGATGAAAATGGTCCCTCATCAATCTCTGACCCCCTCATCCCCCACCTGACCCCCCCTCAGCATCCACCACCCCACATACACTCGTGCACCTAAAGAGGGTTCACCATCATAGATCCAGTCTCTGAGCCAAAAGACATCCTCCTCTAGTAGCTGTGACTGCAAAATGAGGAAATGAGGCAAGTGTGATTAATACATTTCAATGTGTTTGAACTTTTGCTCATAACTTTGTCATTTATTTAAGAGTTTTTACATGAAATCTTCAACATGGCCTTTTAGGATCCCACCTCATGAACATGACAGATGAAAGTTTTCAAATCCATACTGAAAGGTGATTTGTCATTCTCTCCACAAAATCACCTTTGGGACAGAATTTGAAAATTTACACATAATGGGTTCATGAGGTGGGGTCATGAACAGATTATGTTGAATATTTAGTGAAATAATATGTTGAAATTACCATGTTATGAGTGAACATTAAACCAGTTCAACATTCGCTCATAACTCCGCTATTTTTCAATATTTCTCCACCAAACTTTCAACATGGTTTTTTTGGGACCCCACCTCATGAACAAGGTACTGTAGGTAAATTTTTTCAAATCTATGCTGAAAGATAATTTTGCACAGGGATAGCAAAAGTTCTGCCCTCAAAGCCGAGCCCTGCCGAACTAAGGAAGCTCAATTTATGTAAGACCAATACCAAACACTGCTGGCTCAACTTGGATCTTGTCTTGTGTTTTTTTTTTTTCCTCCCCAGCTTCCCTGCTTGCATGCCTGTCATGTGACATGTATGGGAGGCTGAGGAGGAGCTCAGTAACATATGTGCACCAGTGTATGAGCCTGGACTATACCCCAATATGCACATGTGCGAAACCAGTGTATATAGGCTTGTACACGTTAGCTCGGTACCAGTAGTGGTTTAACGCCAGACCAGAGATGGGACTGGGAGCAGGTCAGTTGAGGAGGGGCTTTAGTTTAATCATGCGGATGGACTTGGCGGTGGTGGTGATTTTGGGCAGAGTTGAGGGGAAGGGGACTCTTAGGGAGAATTACTGGAGCCAGGAGGACTCCACGTTGGGAGGAATTTTCATTAAAAAAAAGGGGGGTCTTGGAGAGCTGGGTGGGTGATGGACTGCTGGTGCGCATGGGCCTTCTCTGAACAGGTCAGACTAAAGTTCCTGCAGAGCAAAACTTAACAAATAAATAAATAAATAAAACAGGGAGAACTGGGTGGGTGGTTGTGGGGTGGGCTGGTACAAGGCAGGCCTTTAACTCTCCTGCTGCCCTCCTGTTTTGCAGCTTTACTTGCTAAATAAAAAAAAGAAAAGTGCAACAATTTCAGAACAAAAAGTAAACAAAGTCTGTGACTGTGTGTGTGTGTTGGAGGGGGGGGGATTTTTGTGACTTGTGAATGTGTCTGTGTACTTCTGGGTGGGTGGTAGGCCTTTCCAGGGAGACTCGGAGGAGTCAGACGAAAACAGAAAAAAGAAAGGGTGGGTTGAGTGGGTGGTTTGGGGTGGGCTGATACAGGCCTGTCCTTTAGCTCTCTTGCTGCTGTATTTTGAACAGAGTGACTCAGCTAACTTTAACAGAGTAAGAGAAGGAGAACAGGTAAGAAAAAAACAAGAAAGCAAAGTCTGTGTGTGTTGGGGGGGGGGGTTTGTGCATTTGTACTCCTCGGGTGGTGGACTGGTGCACAAGGTGGTAGGCTTCTCCAAGAGGACTCGGAGGAAAACATGAAAAAAAAGAAAGTGGGAGGGAGCTGAGTGGGTGGCATGGGCTGGGCTGGTACTGGCCTGTCTCCTTAGCTCTCCTGCTAGTGTTTTTTGAACAGAGTGACTCAGCTGACTCTAACGGAGTAAGAGAAGGAGAACAGGAAAGAAAGAACAAGCAGAAAGCAAAGCCTGTGTGTGTTGGGGGATTGTGTGAATGTGTACTCTGGAAAGAAAGAACAATAAAGTGCAGTCAACTAGTGAATGTGTGTGAGTGTGTATATTAGGGGTCTCCAGCCTGGTGCTGCCCTGCAGTGCCCCTCAGTTCCATTATACAGTGTCATCCTGCAGTTGTGAATTATCTCTGTTATCGAGCACTTGCCACTTCTGCCAGACTAGTGCCTTCCCTGGTTAGTGGCTTGCCATAAGCCATCCATAGAAACATAGACTTTGATGGCAGATAAGGACCGCTTGGCCCACCCAGTCTGCCCATTTTCCTACCTATTGAATAAGCTGAAGATCCTAGTTAAGCAACAATCTACTTCCTCTGAGCCCCCCCACTAGAATTGCCTTATGTCTGTCCCATGCATTCTTGAATTCTCCCACTCTTTTTGACCCCATGAGCTCCTCAGGAAGTCAGTTTCACGTGTCCACCACCCTCTCCATGAAAAAATACTTCCTCATGTTGCCCCTGAGCCATCCCCCCTCCATCTTCAAATTGCGCCCCTTGTTCTTGCACATTTCGTTTTCTGAAAGATACTCCCCTCTTGGACTTTGTTGATTCCCTTGAGGTACTTGAAAGTTTCTATCATGTCCCTTCCCCCTTCCCTCAAGGGTATACATATTAAGCACTTTTAGTCTCTCTTTTTATGGCTTCTGCTGCAGACCGTACACCATTTTAGTTGCCCTCCTCTGGACTGCCTTCATCCTGTCTCTGTCCTTGTGGAGATGGGGTCTCCAGAACTGCACACAGTATTCCAGATGGGGTATCACCGACTGTCTGTACACAGGGATAACAACTTCCTGTTTTCTACTGGTGATGCCTCGCCCTCTGCATCCCAGTATCCCCCCAGCCCTCCTTACTGCCTTCTCACATTGCTTGTTTACCTTATGGTTGTCTGATATGACTACCCCCAGGTTCTTTTCCATTTTTGTTGTTAGCACCTCCCTCCCATTGTGTAATCTTCCTCTGGGTTTTTTGTCTCCCAGGTGCATTATGTTGCACTTCTTTGCATTGTCTCTAAGCTGCAATACTTTTGACCATTCCTCCAACCTTGCCAAGTCCCTTCTCATCCTTTCTACCCTTCCTTGTGTATTAACCCTGTTGCAGATCTTTCTGTTGTCTGCAAAGAGGCATACTTTTCCTTCCAGCCCCTCTGCAATGTCTCCTATAAAGACATTAAAGAGGAATGGTTCCAGGACTGAACCCTGCAGTACCCCACTAGTACCCACCCTTTCTTCTAAGTGTACTCCATTTACTATTACCCTCTGCAGCCTGTTATCCAGTCAAAGTGTTACCCAGGCTACCACCCTGGGACCCACTCCCAGGCTGGCCAACTTGTTTATTAATGTTTTGTGTGGGACTGTGTCAAATGCCTTGCTAAAGTTTTGGTAGGCCATATCCACAGCCCCTCTCTGGTCTACTACTTTGGTCACCCAGTCCAAGAAATCTATTAGATTTGTCTGACATGACCTTCCCACTGTGAATCCATGCTGCCTTGGGTCCTGTGTCCTGCTGGCCTCTAGGTACTCAACAATTCTTTCTTTCAGAAGTGATTCCATCATTTTCCCTACCGTTGTGGTCAAACTACCAGGTCTGTAGTTTCCTGCCTTTGCCTTGCTCCCACTTTTGTTAAGGGAAATCACATCTGCCCTCCTCCAGTCCTCAGGTACCTCACCATCCTCCCATGATTTGTTAAAAAAGGTAGTCAGTGGTGCCACTAGTTCTCCCCTTAGTTCTTTTAGAATTCTGGGGTGAATCCCGTCAGGTGCATTGCTTTGTCCACCTTGAACTTCAGGAGTTCTTTCAGGACCCTATCTTCTGTGAATGGACTGGTATTGACCCCCCTATCCAGAGTGCTTCTATTATTTGGCTTAGGTACCTCCCCCTCTTCTTCTTTTGTGAATACTGAGCAAAAGTATTCATTCAGTATCTCTCCCTTTCCTTGTCATCCTCTGTCTACCTCTCTTCCCCTTTATTAAGCCTCACTATCCCTCCCTTGGTCTTCCTTCACTCCCTGATGTACTTATAAAAGGCTTTATCCCCCTTCTTAACTGAGTTGGCTATCTTTTCCTTGGTTTGGGCCTTCACTATTCTGACTGCTTCCCTACTTCCTTCTGCTTTAACTGATACGGTTTTCTGTCCTGCTCTTTCTGTGATTCCTTATACTTCCTGAATACTATCTTTTTCTCCCTAAGCTTTCCCATCACCTCTTTTGAAAACCATTGTGGTTTTTTACTTCCTTTTGTTTTGTTTTGTTTATTTGCTTTACACAAAGGCTTGTTGCTTCTGTGATGGCAGTTTTGATTGCTCCCCATTGTTCTTCCATCCCTCCTTCCTGCCCATTTGCTAGTGCATTCCTTAGACACGTGCCCATTTTGCCAAAATCAACCCTCCTAAAGTCCAGTACCTTCACTTTTGTATGGCTTGACTCTACGGCTGTGTTTATCGTGAACCACACTGTTTGGTGGTCGCTTGTTCCCAGATGACTACCCACTTCTAAATCTGTGATCCTCTCTCCGTCTCCATTTGAGAGTACCAGGTCTAAGACTGCTCCCTCTCGAGTGGGTTCCAACACTATCTGTCTGAGACATGCCCTCTGCAGGACATCGAGAATGACCCTGCTCTTGGATGTGGCTGCAGCAAATGTGCTCCAATTAACATCTGGCATATTCAGGTCCCTCATCAACAATATCTCCCCTTTTTTCTGCTATTCTAAGGATGTCTTCTATCATTTCCTTGTCCATTTCCTCCCCCTGAGATGAGGGTCTGTATACAACCCCCGTGCAGATTGTGGTGCCATTTCCTGTCTCCAAGGTGACCCTCAGTGCCTCCTCTCCTCCCTGTTTACCCTTTAGTTCCATTGCTTTGATCCTTTCCCTTATGTAGAGAGCTAGTCCTTCTCCTCTTTTACCCTCCCTGTCCCTTGTGAAGATTGTGTACCCTGGTATGTTGACATCCCAGTCATGGTTCTCTGTGTACTATGTTTCTGTGACTATCACGATATCCAGGCGTCCCTCTTCCATCAAGGCCACTAGTTCAGGATGCTTGTTACCCAGACTATGGGCATTGGTACTCATTGCACTCCATTTTTTGATGGCCTTATCCCTTTTAGCCCCCTGCCCTGCCCCCTACCTGTTCAGTTCGCCATATAGAGAATGGCATGCTAAAACCGCGCATCAGAGACAGCGCGGGAAGGAACAGTGACAGGGTGCAAAACCACTAAAGGATCTATGCACAATTGTGCACCCTGTTTCTTTTCCCTTTCAGAGGATAAGTCCTCTGCTTGGAGGAGGGTCCACCAAGCAGCTGCCGTGGCTTGATGGGATGAGCCATGGGCAGCAATGGAGGCGATGCATTTGCAGACCTGGTATCAAATCCCAGTCCAAGACACTCATAATTTTTCTTTTATTCACACTTTGTGTGAGTTAAGTGTCCAATCCCCTGCCCCGGAGTTGATTATTTTAGTTGGAGGGGTTCGGGGGGAGGTGCTGTGGTGGAGCCCCCCTCAAAACACAGACATATGCTGCTGGCAATATATCGAGCTGTATTGGCAGCACGGTATATTGTTTCAGCATAATGTCTTGTGACATTCTGAACCCGTGCCTTCCTGCCCTTATTGCCTTTGCCTTTTTCTCCATTTACCACTGTCCTGCTCCCTATCAATCCCTCTCTATTTCAGTGTTTACCTCTCTAACTACCCTGTTTTGTGGGGGAAGGCTGGGAATTCCATGCTTCTTATCCATGCCTCCCCCTTGGCTAGTTTAAAAGCTTGCCAATGAAGCATTTAAACCTATCACCTAGGAGCCTGGTTCCCCTCTTGGACAGATGCAGACCATTGTACCAATATAGGCCTGTATCCCTCCAGGTGGAACACCAGTCCCCAATGAAGCCAAAACCCTGTGCTCCACACCAGTTTTTCAACAATTCTTTGAACTGCATGGTGCAGAGTACCCTAGCCTCACCCATGACAACAACAGACAGCACCTCCGAGAAGGTTACCGTGCATGCTACTTGCCTAAGGCCCCTCCCCAACTCCACAAACTCCTCCTGCACTGCTCTGATCCCATGCCCAGCCAGGTCATTTGTCCCTAGGTGGACAATGATGTCCAGTTCCCTCTCCCTTGCAGCTGCTCTTGCGATCCTGAGGATTGGCTACCTACCCCTCCAAGCCATGGTGCCAGGCAGGAACTTTACCTCTCTCTCCCCTGCCACCCCCAGTTCTACCCCCCTAATAATTGAGTCCCTCACCAGGAGCTGTTTCTTTCCCCTGTGGTGTCCCATGCCACCCTCCTGGGGGTCTCCCTTGTGGAGGTTCCCAGCATCCTCCTTGGTCTCCACTGCTGGTGCCTCCCTAGAGGAACCACACTCAGCCATAATAGCATATGTATTGTGGAGAGGTACAACTGGAGGAATTTGCCTCTGTTCCACCACCCTCACCCTCCCTGAGGGCACCATGGTCCAGCCGCTCCTCTTTTTTGGCAACCTCTGAGGCAACGGTGGTGGCCCTGGTGTTCCCTGGGTGGAGAGGTTTTCTTACTTCCTGTCAGGTTGGCCTGGAGACGGGCAGCCTCCTCCCTCAAAGCAGAGAGTTGCCTGCAGAATGTCTCCATGAGGACTGCCACCCCACAGCCAGTGCATTTCACCACTCCCCAGATGTCTCTCTCTCTTCCTGTTTGATATTTTGTTTTTCTTATTAACCCCTAGGTGGCACTATCCTATGGGCTACTACTCCTGTCTGTGTGGCTATGCACAGGTTGAGGGGGCCTGAGTTCGGTGAACTGGTGCCTCCACCTGGAGGAATGGTGTTGGGGCAGCATAGCTGCTGCTGGTATAGCCCTCCGGGATGCTATAACCCCCCACCAACCCCTCTAGTGGCCTAAACAGTTTAGCAACAGAACACTCACATTTAGCATATGACAGTAATGATATGCTCATACTCCTTGCACTTACCACCAGGGCTGGCTTTTCTGCAACTGCCCTGGAGACCCCCTGGAAAATAAGACCAGTGATATAACAACACAATAGCAGTACTGTATTCCCACCAAGAAGGTACACACTATCCAGGTTAAACATAAAAAACAACAATCTGATTTATTCAGGGGATGCGAACAAGGGTGGGGTGTAAATCTAGCAAGTGATTTTGCAGTTCTGATTAAATTCAGGTTGATCAAGCAAGCCCTGTGAGTCCTTTTGACACAGTCTCACAACCCTGGGTTCCCAGTATATTAAACAGGCTAGCCTGAAGCGTTGCCCGGGGTAGGCCGGCATTGCAGCTGATCATTGGGGCCCTTAGGAAGGAAAACAATTAACATGCACTCAACCCAAATATTTGTAATCCAGAGCTGGATGGCTCAGTCTGTTGCAGTAAACCCAAAACAAGTAAATCAGATGACATATACAAATGATTGCAGCTTTGTTGCAGGGAGCTACCCTGGAATTACTCACGTTACCCAAACCAGGAGGATGATACGATGACATGAGATTTGTGCAGAGATTTTGTGAAGCATGGGAAGGAGTTCCCTCACGCTCTTTGTCGAAATGCTAGTCTTCGGGATGCAGGAGCAAACACCTGATGCTTAACTGGTTCAAACACTGGCCAAAACATGCACACCAGATGTCTTGAACTGGCCAGCCACGCAAACACTTCGGTAAACTAAGCACATTTATATGTAAGGCTTGTCCTTTTTTTGGTCCTTCCAGCCAGCTTGCAGGCTGATCCTCACTTTTCAGCTTGTTTGCTGTATGAATCCCCTGCTGCTGCGACCCCAACATGGGCTGACTGGATGCCTTGGACCCGCGGACTAATGGCCAAAAAAGTCTAGGCCTGGCAGGCCTAACTTCTGAAAGCTGGCAGGCTCCCCAGAGGCACACACACTAAAATCCCAGGCAAATCTGACAATCTAAGCAGTTACCCCCTTTTTATATAGGGCTTAGGTCCAGAAATCCTATTGGCTGCCAAAACTGTCTTGAACAGTTCTCATTTGATATTTGGTTTACTTTTTGGTGCCTAGAATTTGTCCCAGATAATTCACCATAAGTCTCTGGCAATGTCCCATGATTCCCTTTAATAATTGCTGGCTCCCAATTGGTGGAAAGGCACAAAGATGGTGGCTGCAATTCTGATTTAGGCAGTCTATTTCATTGTCCCCTCATATAAAGTTCTGGTGCAGCCAGCAATTTCACGTTTATTAAATAATTTCCCCACTGATGCATTGCCCAAACACTTCTCTCTCACCATGTCCATTCTTAATTAACTAAACTGTACCCTTGGGGAGCCACGGCTCCTGTAACACACTGCTCCCAGAAACACCACAGTAGGCTCATGAATATTCATAAGGGATTCACTGCCCTGACCTTTGCCCCTTTACACTGGTGTCCCAGAGGCAGCACTTAGTGGTGTCTGCTGGTTTATTTATTTTAAAATAGTCCCCCTTACTTTGTTGTGTCCCCAGTGCTTTTTTCACTTAACCCAGCACTGGAAACCATGGATATACCTCCCAACTGTTGACTGCAACGGTGGTCAGATGCAACTGTGCACCTCCTTGGTAGTGTGAATGGCGGCCTAAAGCAAACATGCCGACTGCTCGCAATTAGACTGCAAGCCCTGCAGGGCTCACCAACACAGGGGGAACAAGAATTAAAATGGAAAAGTGCCATGAAGATAGCGAGGGCGCCAGCAACAGTGGGAGAACACCCGAAGACTGCAAGGTAAGCCCCCAAATGGGGGGGTGATTACACTCTCCCCTGCCTAGGAAAGCTTTGAGCCAAGTCTATAATAGACTGGTAACCATCAAACACAGTAACAGGTATACTCTTACTAATACTCTATTGCAAACAGATATAAACAGCAATCTTCCTGTAACAACCTAGCTAGGCATGTAGTAACTATGTGCGGGTAGCATGCTATCAATTTAGTCTTACTTACCATTTGGACATCCTACTATAACTGAAAAACAGTGTCGTGACATTTTTTTTTTTCAATTCAAACTTTATTCACAGAATTTTCCACAATACAGGAGGCAGTAATTATAACATATACAACATGCTCGTAATACATTACCAACTCTGCCCCAACCCCCCTACCCCTCTTCCCTCCTGATACAGCAACACGCTAGAATGTTGTAGTTAAATATCCTATAACTGTAACCTTACGTATGCTGAGATAACAGATTAACAGCTACTCATTCAGCCATAGCAGTCATGATTAAGGTGTGAAGGGGATCCCAGATACGTTTGTACCCTTGTAACCTGTTGTGGAGGCTTGCTATAGCTTTCTCTGTGCGATGGTTCACAAGGATTTCATGGATCCATTCCTGGTATGTTGGGCAAATCCCATCTTTTCAATGCCTGAGTATGATTTTTTTGACAGATAGTGCAATCATAGATATGAGAAATCTCCAAGCTTTGACCATAATGGAAGACAAGTCTCCCAGGAGGCAAATATCAGGTGTGAAGCAGTCCTGCAAACCCAATATGGGGTCCAGGTTAGCTTTAATTAAATCCCACAATGGAACTATCCTGGGACACAACCAGAATATGTGGGAAAGTGTTCCATCTTCCTGGGAACATCTAGTGCACCTCCCTGATTGGAGAAGGCCCCATTTTGCCAATTTAACTGGGGTGTAATACATGTTGTGTAAAAGATGATATTGCATAAGACGTAGTCTGTCTTGAGACACATATTTATGACAAAACCTCCAAAGAGCCAGCCAATTGAAGGTGTATCGGGGAAAAAATGAATCCCAAAACCTAGTGGGGCCATTGGGACCCCCATACCGCCAGTGGTACAAAACTTGATATATTTTAGAAATGACACTTGAGGATCCAAGTAGGGAGGAAAGCTCCGGTATCAATGCAAAAGCCATTGGGCGGGAAGGGGTGTTACCAAGGGAAGTGGTAAGCAAATGTTTTAGTTGGAAAACCCTGAATTGCTGAGAAACTGGGATATCGAATTTTCGGGTAATTTCGGTAACAGGGAGCCATGCCCCTGTACCATCCAGGAATAAGGATACTATCCCCTCTCTTAGTTGGGGCAACCACGTACAGGGGATCCTTTGTTTATTTATAGTAAAGGCCGGGGAATTTCAGATGGACTGGGACAGGTCCAAGTGCGGAGTATATCCCAAAAAGGAACAAAGCTGCGCATGCACTTTTAATGATGTCCTAAGGGCGGGGCATTTACTAACGTCTTGTAGAAGAGACAGCTTAATATAAAGCATGGTCAAGGGGTTCATGTTCATAACCTGGATAAAGTCTAATTTGATGTTGAGCCAGACTGGTCTCAAGTTCTCGGGGCCCGGACTTACCCATTTCAGGTATTTAGCAAGATGACTAGCCCAGTGATAGATTGCCAGGTGAGGAACCCGCAGTCCCCCATCAGTTTTTTGGCCGGCCAACCTGTAGTATGCCAATCGAGGATGTTTATTAGACCAAATGAAATTGATAAAGATTTTATGCATTTTCTGAAACCAGGATAACAGAACAAATGAATTGAGGTGCGAAAGGGGATAAAAAAGTCAGGGAAATACATTCATCTTAATTATGTTGATGCGGCCCCATAATGAGATCGGAAGCTTAGACCATCTCTCTAGATCCTGCGCAATCAACTGGGAAAGGGGTTCTAAATTTTCTTTAAACCATAGAGAAGGATTACGTGTTAATTTAATACCTAGGTATTTGAGAACACGGTGTGACAAGCACAATCCAAAAGGGATAATATCTGTCTTAAAGACCTTATGGTTAAGGGGAAAAAAGGACGACTTGTTTGCATTCAATTTATAATTTGAGAAGGAGCTAAACTTGGCAATCTCTCCTAACATAACCGGAATGGATGTTACCGGATGAGCCAAATGAAGGAGAAGATCATCAGCATATGCTGTAATCTTCACCACATTACTCCCAATCAGTATACCTTGTATCCCCGTATTATTAAGAATATTTAGAATAAGGGGCTCCAAGTATAGATTAAATAATAGAGGGGAAAGGGGACAGCCCTGTCTAGTACCTGAATATAAGAGGAAGGATTTGGAAAATGCATCATTACCTGAAATCTTAGCAGAAGGGGCCCGATATAGTGCCCGGATCCAGTCTATGAACATGGAGGGAAACTCGATGCTTTAAGAATCTGGAATAGAAAATTCCAGTTCACCAGAAACAATGCTCTCGGCATCCAGGGACACCAACCCAGCAGGAAAGGTGGCATCCCTGACCGAGAAGACGGTGAAAGGTGCGCAAGTGGTCTGAGGATGAACGCCCTCATGAATCCTACCTGGACGTGCCAATCAGATCCGGGAGGACCAGAGTTAGCCTGTCGGCCAATATCGTTGAAAGAATTTTGATATCCTGATTCAAAAGGAATATTGGCCTATAACTCTGAACCAACTCAGGATCTTTATCCGGCTTGGAGATAAGGACTATCAGGGCTTCAAACAAGTGGGCATCTACAGCTACCCCAGAGAGGATGTGGAAGTACAGCAGGTGAAGCCCAGGCAGTAATTAGTCTCGAAAGACTTTATAAAATAAAGAGAAAAACCATCCGGTCCCGGAACTCTATCCGAGGGCAAGGCCTTTATGACCTCTGAAATTTCCTCCAGGGATAATGGGGAGGATAGAAAATTCCTCTGCGAACTTGACAGGGAAGGAAGGTGAGATTCCCTAAGGAATGCCTCCAACTTCTCCAAGAGAGGAGGACTGTCCATTTCCCTATATAGTTGTTCATAATACATTGTGAACTCCTGCACTATCTCTGAAGGGGATACCCTCAGAGACCCATCCACCTGAGCCCTGACTGGAGGAATGAATCTTGCAGACTCCTGCTGCTTTAACCGTAAAGCGAGCATGTGCCTTGCTTTTTCTCCGTGATCAGTAAAACTTGCTTTAGTACGGATAATGGCTAACTGTGCCTTTTCCCTTAACAATTCTAAATATCTGTCTTTAGCTGCTAGAAGTTTCTGCCTGTCCTCCTTATGAGTGCTAGGGGATAAGTTAGCTTCTAGTAACCGTACTTGAGACAGTAAGGATAATAGTTCCGCTTCTTGAGCCCTCTTTCTCTTTGTAGCTAAACTAATGAGAATTCCCCTCATATAGGCCTTGAAAGTGCCCCATAAAATATCCAGTGCAGTACTTTCTATTGGGTTAGTAGAAAAAAAGAAATTAATCTGCTCCTTCACAAGGAATACCTATCGTCTTTTAGTAATTGCTCGTTTAATTGCCACCTGGTCTCCTTCTTAGGAATATTAAGAAAAACCAAGTTACATATCACCAGGGAATGATCAGATAAGGGACCAGGCTAAATCGAGGTGGACAACACTCCCGGCAAGAGCACCTGGGAAATTAATAGGTAGTCAATGCGAGACTGTGATCCGTGCACTGGCGATCTAAAGGTATACTCCCTGGAGTTGGGGTGCAGAACTCGCCACACATCACACAGTCCACACTGATCCAACAAGTCCCTAAAGGCTCTTTGCCCTGGAGACAGTCCCCTCAACCCATTACCAGACCTGTCCATATTAGGTCCGAGACCAAATTAAAGTCTCCACCCATAACTATCGCAATAGGAAGCATAGGAAGAATAATGGTAATCAACTTCATAAAAAAGGCGGGGTCATCCGCATTTGGCCCATAGATACTACAGAGTAAAAGTGGCATGGCCCAAAGAGTACCCTGAACCAGGACGTACCTACCCTCTGGGTCTTTGAAAACCTCCGTGGAGATGAAGGGTACGTCTCGGTTAACAAGTAACATGACCCCACATCTATTAGTGGACCCCGAGGCATTAAAAACCTGTCCAACCTGTTGCCTCCTGAGTTGTAATGCTTCAGAATCTAGGAAATGAGACTCTTGCAAAAATGTTATCTGGGAACGCAACAAGCTCAGGTGTTTAAGCACCTGATATTGCATAGGTTTTTTCCTTACCCCCTTCACATTCCAAGTAGCCAGACTGATATTGCTGGCCATCTAAGTTGGTAAAAGTAAACACATGATTAACATCTGGATTTTACTACAACAATAGTCCAGAAACCAATACCCTTTGATTACTGCTGTACCACCCTCCCAACCCCAGACCCTCCCATCCCGACCTAATCGACCCCAATCCCACCCTCCGTAGAACACCCCAACATCATACAGCATTGGTAAGCTGGTAAATCTAACATTAACTCCGCCCACCCTACCCCCTAACTGTCACAAACAATGTTCAACAAAATACCGCTTCTCTTCTCACCCCTAGCCCCCAATGTTACCCCCACAAACCCAGACAAACTCTGAAAGCCCTCCGTATAAGGAACGAGAAATTATTAAGTAAGATGTAAAGAAAGACAACGTTGCATCAAAAATCACTAATTAACCAACTCCTAGTAGCCAGAAGGAGTGGTCCAGCACTTAAGGTTTGAACACAGAAAATGTACTGGAATAGCCAAAAGAGTACATATTTCCTGCTGAGTAAGCTCAGTTCCCTAATTACTACTAATGGCAGGCCATACAGGATGAAACAAGTCCACCATAGGGGCCATGGCAGCAGCAGGACTTGATTGCCTGAAGAGAGAAGTACTCGCCAGACCCAGGCCAGAAATAGAAAGATCTTGCAAGTAAAATCGCATCTCAGGTTGTCAAATAGCACTAGCCAGCTAATTATATGTCCGGATCTCCCTCTGGCGGTACAGGAGTGAAAGTGCATCACAGCGCACCTTTAAAAGAATACCCAGCACAACCCCAAATCGGTCACCCATATATATTATATAAATAGCCTATGGGGTGCGAGTCAGGAAAATTAACAATCCCCCTCCTATGCTTACAAGTAGGTGCCAATAGAACCCTTTACAAAAAATACCCTCCCCTTAATCAACAGACATTCAAATGAAACAGTCTTCTAAAGGAAACAGTTGTCCCAGACATAATTAGGACGGGAGAGAGTCGTGAAAAGTTAAGTGAACACAAAAAGATTATGTCCCTTCAGCCCTCGAAGTTGGGCTCTCACAGACTCGGGCAAGTGATCTTACTCATCCCCCACATACACCTCGAAGAGCAGCCTCATCTCTTCAGTCCAGATTGCTCCCATTCGGGAAATGCGGGGCATATCATGTATCGCGGAAAAGATCAGGCAGGGCCAGCTTTAGGCCAGCAAATGCAGCATCAGGATCATCATAAGCTGACCAGACACCAGCCACTTGCACCTGTAACCTGGCTGGGTACCCCATTCTAAACTTAAGCCCAGCCACGATGATCTTGGAGACTATAGGGTGGAATGCTATGCATTTCAGTCGAACAGAGCCTGATAGGTCTTGCGCTATCCTGAGTTTGGTATTCTCCCATCTGACTTCCTGCAACTCTTCAACTTTAACCAGAAAATGCTGCCGTTCTAAATAATTCAAAAAACTGCATATAATAGGATGAGGTGTAGCTCCTGGGGAGGCTTTGGCTGTAAGGACCTGTGCCTCCTGATGATGTATTTGGCCCCAAAGGAGAGGGGCCGCAATCCTCTCAACAAGCTTTTGAACAAATGCTATGGCATTCTGGCCTCTTCTCCCTCAGGCAGCTCCGAGAATGACAACATTGTTCTATGCGGTTACTAATTTCAGGTCTTCTTTGTTTTGTTTCAAGACGTGTCAACTTCTGCCGCATAGCCGCCAGCCCAGGGTTGAACTTTACAACACGCTTCTCAAGGGAAGAGATTTGGGCTGTGTTATCCGAGGTGGTAACAGAGACTTCATCAAGCTTTTTAGATAGGGATTTGAGCTCAGATGAAATTTCTTAAACTTCCTCACGGAAAGGCTTGAATTCTAAAAACCTGCCCAAGGTAAGCGGCTCTTGATCCGTGGCCTGGTTCGAGTGCTCTGGCTTTTCTGCCCCACTCGAGGCCAGTGGTTTCTTCGGGGCCTTCTCGGGGGTGACCGGTGGGGTATGTTTCTGCGGTGCCTTCTTCATACACACCTCCATTGTTGCTCCGACCCACCAAACAGGAGCACCAGTTGATAGGAAGGCCAAGTAAAGTAAAATTAGAGGGTTTTAGGCAGTTTTGTCGATCTGAAATACGCTTTTATTAAATCGGAAGGCTGGAGCTGCACAGAGGAGCTTCTACCCGGTACCTTGCATCATGTGGTTCCGTGTCATGACATTTTAAATTTTCATTGCATACATCAACAATTTAGAATCACATTTTTAACATCGGACAGAATCACATTTTCAGTAAAGTTATCATTTATCACATTTTACCAGAGCCTTCACCTTATTCCCATCTTTTTAACTTTATACCTCTTGTTACACTGAATGGGCACCTTAGCTTGGGCAGAGGCTTTGGTTTGGGTGTAGGCAGTGAATACAATTTTGGGCAAGGAACTGGGCGTGACATAGACTCCTTTGTGCACAACATTCATGGGCAAGTTAACAGGCTGTCATGGGGTATCACATGTGAGCTTTAAGATTGGTTTTACAGATCTTTCTGAGCGACGTGGCAAAGTTGGCACTGGCTCTTGCGCTTCAACTTCAGCATTTGGTGTGCTCAGCCCAGGTTCATTGTCTAGCAACGAAACAGCTTCAGAAGAAATGGGTTCCACTGCACTTTCTTGTTGTTGAGTACAAGTTTCCGGCTCTTTGGGCTCACTAGAATTTGTCAGAGGTATTTCTGCAAAGTTGGAATCATCCAGGACACATTTTTCTGGTTCTTGAACAGGATTACTATCATTAGAATGGGACAGTTCACTTAGCCCACTTAGTTCATTAATACTTGCATGGTCAGTTGTAGTTTCACTACTTGTTTCATTGTGTTCAGGTTCACTGAGTGCCATTAGTTCCACCATACAAAGGGATTCAGCCTCTTCAAGATCCACACTGTGAGCATCACTTTCTGGAGGTTCAGGCACAAGGGATGAATTGGGATTTGTTAAAACAGCTGGAGGTTCAGAGTCATCACCGTAGTTAATGGAGGGAATTCCCTGGAACACTCTTTCAAGTTCAAAAGGTAGGTAGAAGGAAGTACAGAATTCACTTTCATCATCACTTTCAGAACCAGCATTGTTAGTGTCTGCAATGTTTGCAGGATTGGAGATACTACTAAGAGTGGCAGGCAGAGAAGCAGGAGTTTGTTGATCTTGTTGCTTGGCCTTAGTAGCAGACCTAGTTACAGGGCGCTGTGGAGCTTCAGTCTCTTTCATGTTATTGATTACTATTTGGCCGATAGGTAATTCAAAGGCTTGCCTGTAGTTATGTGGGGAAGAACCTCCCCACACTACTAAGCTAACTCTCTACAGGTGCTCTGCTTGGGTAGTCTTTTTAACTCCTCGTGGTGCGGCTGGTCCCCACTTCCCTGCGTCATTGTTCTGCTGCTGCCTTCCTTGCGGTGTTACCCCCTGCCCTCTGTGTCTGTCGGTTTTTTTTCTTTTGGGGGGGGGGTTGTTCCGGCTGTGCCTCAGTTTGTCCGCCTCACCTCTTGTGCTTGTTAGTTGTGTTTGCATACCTGCTACTGGATGCTGGAGTCCTCTGCTCAGCGCCATTCTGAATTTGTTCAACCATTGTTTTCACCTCCTCCTGGTCACGCCTGTGTTTCCATCAGCTGCTCTGCCCCTGCTCCAATGTGGCTAGCGGCCTCCGCCGCCTTTTCACTGCACATACTAACTTATTGCTGTTTGTTCCCTATTCCTTACTGCTGTATCTAGTTCCCCTCTCTCCCTCTCACTTACACCAGACTTGTTAAACTGCTGACTGCCTAATGGAACTGTGGGCAACGCATCTATTTCGGAGATTGACTAAGGCTCCCTGCTCTATTGCTCTTCTAGCCTGTCCTGAAAAATGTAATTACATACTCAGCAAGATGTGCTGCACCTCCTCCTCAGCAGCTTTCATTGAAAGATGCATTGCAATGGAAAGACACCCATCCTATGGAAGCTAAAGTGGGACTCGCTTGCTCCCTGTAACACACCGCTGCTGTTGGTCTCTGTTACCACAGCCTTAGAAGATCTGGGGAAATCAAATGCTCTAACTCAATTCAACTATTTGGGGACATATCGGGTCAGATGGCTAATATAACTGCTAGTACACGCTTTCTACAGTTCTCACCCTTATCATATTTAGCACGAATATGAACTCAGGTGTCCGAGTTCATCAGAACTCACTGAGGACGTCGCTGGATTCTGTCTGCCCCAGCTCACTGGAGCTGCTGAAATTAACAAAAATCAGGGCAATAATCGCGGCTGCAACCGAGCTCCACGGAGCTGAATTAACTGAACTGTAAGGGCTGTGCCAGTCAGGGCACTCCAGCTAGTGTTGCTGGTTGAAGAATTTATGCCCCTCACCCAGCCCTCTCTTCATGCACATTTTATATAGACTTATGCCCCACCCCCCCGGGGGTTGAACTTAATATGTTTTTTAATTGCTATTGATCCTACATGCCTGAGCCCAGGACTTGACTATACTATGATATGTACACGTAGTAGCCTGCATTCTACCACACTGTTTGTTCTAATCCCTGTCCGTACCTATGCTTCTTCCCTGTATTGCTAGGGTGTTTCTGGTCGTGTGTTCATACCTCAACTGGGGGTTAGCCTGTGGTGACTTGCCAGCTCAGTTTTCCTGATGTTATACTAGTGGAGGTAGTGCTGGTGTGTGTGGTGCATTACTGTTGTCCTACTATGATTATTTGTCCCCATCCTGAGAAACCAACTTTACTTGCATCCTAACCAGAGCTGGCTTTAGGGGGTGCTGTGGGCTGAATATTGGTCTGGAACTATAACTAATGTCCGTGGTCCTGCCTGCATAACCCTAGAACCATATTTTGAATCATGCCCTCATATGGCCTGCTGGCCCCTGCCAGCCTCTTACTCTCCCTTGTCATCCTGGACTGGAGCCTCTCCCTCTGTCCTGCTCCTGACTATAGCAAACTAAAAGAATGCAGACCTCTGTCCATCTCCTTCTGCTCATCTTACACCTACCCTCCTGGGTTGGTTGCACTCCTAGGGCTTAGGACTATGGGGAATTGCTACAAGCTCATTTTCTACCTCATGGATGCACCGGGACGGACGAAATGGCCCACACCCTACCTGCCTTGGTACCTATGTAAGCTTGTCCTCCACCTGGAGATATTGAACTCTGTTCCTCTTAGTTGCAGAATCTCCTGTCCCTCGGACCCAATGTGGAACCTGACCAAAGGGTTGAAGTTGGTTCAAATGAACATCTGCAGTCTAAGACCCAAATTGCATGAGCTCAAGGCCTGGGTTGATCTCTACTCCCCTGATGTCATCAGAGTCACAGAAACATGACTCAAACCCTACATACACACCCATGAGAAAGACATCTCTGGATACTCTGTTTTCCGGAAGGATAGAATAAACAGAAAAGGAGGAGGAGTAGTTATTTATGTACAGAACTCCCTTAATGCCCTTAATATTGGTCCATCTTGGTTGGATAATGGGGATTCTGAGTGTCTTCTAATTAAACTCACCTTGGGTGGGACCAAATCCATAACCATTGGATGCACCTACAACCCACCCAAGGTAGCTAAATGTGAACTGGAGTTCCTCATCAGGCAGTTGGCCAGTAACCCTGTGGGGGAACTTATTCTCATGGGTGACTTTAACTTAAACTGGCTAAGCAATGCAGTTAGCAAATCCTCGCTATCTGATGTGTCCCTCACGCAGGTTATCAGTGAACCCATGAGGCCGAACACTAAGACTAGAAACCATACTCTTCTAGATTGGATACTTGTTAACCATCCAGACAGATGCAGAGCAGCTGGCCTGATGCCTGTCTCTCTCAGCGATCATGCTCCCGTCTTTTGCATTTGGAGGAATAATTCGCCAAATGTTCCCGCAAGGATCATACTAGCCCGGGACCTATCAAGATTTCTTCCCAATGATTTCCTTTGGGATCTGAGAGGGATACACTGGGTGGACCTTAATAATCTTGCTAATATTGATGTTGCTCTCAATTGCTTTGCCCATAACTTCTTAAGTGTACTTAATAAGCATGCCCCACTTAAACAACGGAGAGTCAGTGGCAAACATGCATACTGGCTGGATCAGGAAAGAAGAAAACAAATGAAGCTCAGAGACAAGGCATGGGGCAAGTACAAATGCTCAGGAGTTCACGCTGATTGGCTATTATACAGGACCCTGAGGAACAGCTGTAAGAAACAGCTTAAACATGCTAAAAGTGCCTACATTAGATGACTCCAAACCTCTAACCTGGCAAACCCCAAAAAATTCTGGTCTCAAATAAATTGCCTCCTGAAGGGGCACTCAGCTGAAGCCCCCCAGAGCATCACAGTCGAAGGCAACCTGTTGTCTGATCTGGTAGAGTTAGCTAATGCTTTCAACAGTTTCTTCACTGACCTGGATAGATACATTGATCCCTCACCTAGCAACACTAACTTCTCTCCCTTTGCCACCCACACCGGCCCCAACTTCCACTTCCGCCTGGTTACGCGGAAGGAAGTCCTCACCCTTCTAAATACCACCAAACTGGATGGCACTCCTGGGTTCGACAATCTGAAGCCTAAATTTCTGAAAATAGCTGCCCCAATTATTGTGGCTCCACTAAGGAAGCTGTTTAACAAATCCCTCCTCCTCAGGCAATTCCCCACCAAATGGAAAATGGCCACCATTGTCCTTATTCATAAAAGTGGTGACAAAGGCCAAATTGAAAACCACCGACCTATATCCGTCCTCAGTGTGCTTGCAAAAATGCTGGAAAAACTGGTGCATAGACAGATTCTTGATTAGCATGAAACCCATAAACTACTTACAGAGATGCAATATGGTTTCAGGAAAAACCATGGCACTGACACAGCCCTAGTCAAGTTCACCTCGGATGTACTAGGGGCTATGGATCAAGGTCTAGCCACTGGTGCCCTATTCCTGGATCTTAGAAAAGCCTTCGATTTGGTGAATCATGATCTCCTTGTTACCTGTCTTCAGAACCTCGGACTCGATCCACTTGCCTCCTCCAGGTTTCATCATTACCTCTGTCGAAGGAAACAGCTGGTAAAATGGAAGGGTACAACCTCTACAATTAAGCCAGTGCACCAAGGAGTCCCCCAAGGTTCCATCCTTGGACCCCCACTATTTACTATTTTCATCAATAGCATGCCAAAGCATTGCGGTGGGGCCAAGATCCAATTGTATGCAGACGATGCCATTATCTATAGGAGTTCAAAGAACTTAGTTCAACTAAGCCAGAACCTCAATAAGGACTACAGAGAGTTGGAAAAGTGGCTAGTGGACATGAAACTAGTCCTGAACTTCAATAAATCCAAGGCCATGCTTTTCAGTACCAAACGGTTAGGAGCCAATAGATCAAACCTCCTACAGATGTCATCGGCCAATGGGACTCCACTTGAGGTATGTGCATCCACAAAATATCTTGGAGTGCACCTGGATCAGGAGCTAACCCTGAGCCCACACATTGAGGCTACCACCAAAATCCTCCATCAAAGAATTTGCCTGTTATACAGACTTGGCAGATTCCTCTCCAGGGAAGCCAGTATGGCTATCACCACTGGTACCATTCTCCCAGTGCTTCTCTATGGTGCTTCCTTATTTCAACCTCTTCGGGGCCATGATCTCAACAAACTCAGAGTCCTTTATCATAAAATTGCCCACTTTGCAGCCTCTGCCCACCCTCGTGATCACCACTGCAATGTTCTCACCTCTTTGAGCTGGCCATCACTTGAGGCCAGGCTTGCATTCCCTGCACTCTGTCTGACCTTCAAAACAGCCAAGCTCCTGGCTCCTCCTAGCCTAAATGGACTTCTCCTATTCAAAACAGCTAAATGTGACCTGAGGTCTACTGCCCACCCTGTTCTGGAAGTCCCCAGGACTCAAACCCGAGCTGGTGACAGATCCTTTGCAAGTTCTGCCCCGTCACTCTGAAACAGTCTACCCGCAGCTGTGGCTAACTGCTCTACTATGTACTCATTCAGAACTGCCCTAAAATCTCACTTACTGGTAGTCAATCAGTGCTGTTGCACTTGAATTGTTGCTGCCCCTTACACTCCTTAGTCTTGATCTGTATTGTCCTGTTTCTAATGCTACCTGTTCTCTTTTGTTTACTGTAATGCTACTTATGTATGTACCTATGCGATTAACTGTACTACCTTTGTCTCTTGTACGCTCTTGTGTCTCTTATCTGTAATTAATTCCAGGTCGCCCCTGAAAAAGGGACTTTGTTAGTCTCAGTGGGCCTACCTGGTCAACAAATTTCAATAAATAAATAAATAAGATGTACCTGGGGAGACAAAGGTAATTAAGTGGCTAAGGTGTGTTCAGAATCCAATCTCTATGACCTGTTACTATTATCTGCTTTAACCTTCCAAGTGTTTTCCAGTATTCATCGGCTACTGATATCAGTTTACAAAGATTCAACTTAGGGCTGCCTTCCTGATTTATTTATTTACCAGTTACAGAAACAGTTCCAAGATTCCGACTTCCCCTTTTCTTCCCAAAAATGCTAATCAAATGCCTGTCAGCATCACATGTGAATGTTTGGGTTGCTAATTCTAATTTCCTGTGTACCATCTATTCAGTCTGTCTGTGCAAATAAATGTAACAGAACTGTACTTCATTCTCAGTCTGCAGTTTTGTAAGTACTTTCCTTCTTGTGTTCTGTTCCAAACCTCTTGTCCTTGAGTTCTGTAAGGTCTCCTACACTGGGATTCAGATTTGCTATTGGGACACTAAACATGCTTAGTCAGGCTACCGTCCCTTGAACCTCAGGACCTCGACATATTGTGCAGACCTTGTCATGCTCGACTTCCTGCAGTCTGCCTTGCAGCTTGCCTGTCTTGCCTGGCTTATTCAAGCCTATGACTTTACCGCTGCTTATTATCATTAACTGCCAACCTGTGCATGGGCTTGCGGTCTGTTAGCCTTCGTGGGGCCTCGTTGCCACCTCTACTCTTACCGTTGGCTGACCTATGTGTGGTCCAGCCGCTCGTCCTAATCCACGTATGGGCCTAACTACTTTCTTGCCTTTGGCCCTAGACTCCTGCCATGCACTTCAGCCAAGCGCCCCTCGTTGCATTCAGTGCCCTCCTCTGGATCCTTCCTGCAGACCATCACTTGAACTTATCCATCTGACTGGATGCACTCCAGGATGCCTCGCCTTCAGTCATGCTACTTGATGTCTGGATGCTGCAGCTCTCACCTTGCCTGTTCATCGCTCCATCTGTCCGAGATTTCCATCTGTACTACATTGTGGAATTACTATTGGACTATGTCTTAGGATGTACATCTATGTTCCTAGATGCTTACCTTGTGCTTCACTTCATTTGGATTTATCACTACTCACTTTACTGGCTGACCTACGTGTGGTCCAGCCGCGCATGCTAGCCTTCTTGGGGCCAAGCTGCCACACTTTACTCACTTACCAGCTGACCTACGTTGTGGTCTGGCTGTGCATGCTAGCCTTTGTGGGGCCTAGCTGCCACTCCCCACTCACTTACCAGCTGACCTTCTTGTCAACTGCACATCCTGCACCTTGTACTGTTCATTGGCTGCCCTACATGTGGTCCAGCCGCACAGCTTACACTTTGTATGGGCCTAGCTCCCATTCACTTCCTTGGATGCTACCTACCAGGATGCTTCAGTTTGGGCCTACTACCACTCCCATTACCTGTCTGGATTCTTAGCTGAGCTCTATTCCATTATGCCTTCCGTTATGGCTCAAATCTTAAACCTAACCTATTTCAGTGCCACATATAATTAACTGTGGTATATGTTGCCAACTCACCCGCCTTCATCTCCTTCTGCATTCTGCCTTTCTTGATCATCAGGACTTCATATACTTACTTTACCCAATATGAGGGCCTGGAGGTTTCACTATTACTACTCAACACCTGCCTCGCCCAACATCGGAGACTGGAAGTTTGCATACTCTACACCTTCCTGTAGCCTTCTCTCAAAGCCTTTGAGGAGCTCCTTGCTCCACTTGGACATACATCTGGCTTAGCTTGAACATTCAACATCGATCCTTGAATGCTTCTGCCTGCACTCACTTATGTAATCGTTGCTTCTGCAAACCATCGCTTCCTGCTTACTGCCATCCCTCGGCTTCAGCCTCTGGGATTCTTCAGCACTTGATTCTGCATTCAACCTTGCAAGTCTCAGCACTCAATGCTTATTACAATCTCAGCTCACCGTGCTTACTCAGCTCACAGGCTCCGCCCTCAATCATTATACCATCCTGGCTTCCCTAACAGTATATATATGCATTGCTCTCTTGAGCTGTATTGCTCAGCAATGAGAAGCTCTTCATTGTACACACTTATTTACATTCTCTCACTGCTCTCTGCTGTGTACCTACATAATCTACTCATTACATCTCCTTTTATTCATCAGGATTCATTTTACATCTCCATCGCCACCTCCATATCAGAGGCTATAATGTTTGCTTCATGCAGGTCTGATTTACTATTACTGCCAACCTATGTACAGGTCCACTTATGTACACCATTTGCTCATATTAACCTGCTTCACCCTGTCAGGGCCTAGAGGTTCGTCAAAGGCTATCTTACCTATTCTGCAACCTGCTTCGCCCCTGGGCCTGGAGGTTTTCAGCTCTCTATCTACTCATACTGAGTTCTATTACAGTATCGACTCCTATCTGCTTACTCTGCTTAGAACCTGAAGTTTCAACAGCTTACCCAGCTTATAGCCTGTGTCTAGCTTCCTTACTGAACCAAGGACATTACCTATGCATAGCTGCCATCAATCCAGAATCTCAAATCCTTTTATGCTGGATCACAGAGCTTTTCGTTCAAGTTCAAGTCTTCCTCAGACAGAATTCTCAACCTGTTGGATAGCTTTGACTAGTAAAACTCATCCCTTCTGTTTACTACACTCACCTATGGATGTGAACCTGTCCGTAACAGATTCTTACCTGCTGTTGGATATATATTGGACTCTGGCTTCGCTAGAAGGATGTGCTGCCATCTCTCGACAGACTCCTCACTAGAGCTCCAATTCCAGCTTCTCTATTTTCTTGGATTCTGGATTTACAATTATTGGACTTCAGATTAGTCAACAACCAAATATGTTTAATTAGGATTACTCTCCTTTAGCATGCCCAGAAGGACGGGCAGGTCAGTAGCCATGGGTCCTCAGAGGTTTCCCCCCAAGGGTTTTTTTTTCTCTCCTGCGTGCTACTGGCCATACTCTCTGGAGTTGGAAGAGATAATCATTCTATAATTGTTTGATACTTATTATTTTGGGGGGAATACCTTCCTAAGCAACTAAGCAGCCTACCTACAGTGGGATACAGAGTAAAGCCAAAACATCAAGTCTTATCAACTTACTCACCAGCTTAAACATTTAAGCAACATACCTACAGTATACTATCCAGTTTACAGATACTGTAACCATTAATTTACTCAAACCTACGGAAGTACCTAAGCACTTATCAATTGCTACAACCAATACTGTGATAACATTGTCCTACTTCTGTTGGCCTCTGTATCCAAGCACAACTTACATTAAACTGCAGTATGAAGCATAAGCACTGAGCTATGGACCACACATAACAGATGGTTTCTGTGAATGGTTTTGACAGCACGAGAATCCCTTCCTGGACGCACTTTATACACAGGCAGATCATTTAGCTTACTGACTACTATATAAGGAATGTGTCTCTAGTGGTCAGCTATTTTGTGTTTACATGGAAGTCCAAAATTTCTCATCAGTACTCTGTCACCTGGGTTAGACCTCTTGGGCTTTAACATGTTTGTCATGACGAGTTTTGTTGACCAGGTTTCTCTTTGCTGCTATGGTATTTGCAAGCTGATAGGCATGATCTAATTGTGCTTTTAAATTTTTAACATACTGCAGGTAGTTTTCTGACTGAAACCATCAGGAGACACTCCAAAGCACACATCCACTGGGAGACGAGCTTCTCTGCCAAACATAAGGTGGTATGGTGAAAAACCAGTAGCATCATTCTTTGTGCAACTGTAAGCATGGACAAGTGTGCTTATTTGTTGGCTCCACTTTGGCTTATCTTTAGGTGTCATGATGCCCAGCATAATGAGCAAGGTTCGGTTAAACCTTTCTGGTTGTGGGTTTTCTTGTGGATGATAAGGGGTTGTTCGGGATTTTCTTACATCCCAAAAGGACAATAGTTTTTTGATAAGTCTGCTTTGAAAATCCCGGCCTTGATCTGAATGGATGCACTGGGAGGCACCATAATGTACAAAAAACTTTTCAACAACTACTTTGGCTACTGTTGGGGCCTTTTGGTCTCTGGTTGGATATGCCTGCACATACCTCGTGAAGTGATCCATGACTACCAGTACATTAGCAATTCCTTTTGAATCTGGTTCCAAACTAAAAAAAATCAATACAGATGAGTTCCATTGGTGCAGTTGTGATAATATTGACCAGAGGGGCTGCTCTTTGTGGTGGAGCCTTGTGCTGAAGACACCTACCACAGGTTTTAACATGTTGCTTGATGTCTAGGCCAATTTTAGGCTGGTAGAAGCATGAGCAGGCCAGATCAAGGGTTCTTTCACTACCCAGATGTCCCATTTGGTATTGCAAGTCTTTTAAGACAATATTCTTGAACTTAGATGGCAGTACTACAGTAGTTGTTTCCTTACAATTTCACCTTGGCCGTCAGTAAGCTCTCTATACAATAGCTGTTCTTGAAGCTTGAGTTTGAGCCCCTCTTAAAGAAGTAAAGCAGTCTGGGGTCACTGGACCACATTTTGGAGACATCGTTCCCCTTTCTTAAAGCATCGACTACTGGTCTGATCATTGGATCATAGTACTGCCCTTTACAGATGTCAGCTGGGGCTACCTGTGGTAAAGATCCTAAGTCTAAGACTGCAAAATTACAATAGGCAACTGGTAAACAAGTCTTTGGAGGTCCCAAGTAATCTGCCAGGCAGGTTACAGCTTCAGAGGACAGGGTTTCTTCCTGGTCGAACTTGAGGCATAGTGCTTTTACAGATTGTTCAGCAATATGAATCCACAGTTTGTCAGAGGTAGGCCTTCATAAAAAAGCATCGGCATCTATGTGATTCAGGCCTGGTTGATACTGCACTGCATAATCATATGTTGCTAGAGCGGAAAGCCATCTGTGTTGTAGCATCTAATTTGGCAGTTGTTTGAACATACATTAATGGGCTGTTATCGGTTTTGACCAAGATTTTAGCACCATATAAGTATTCGTGAACTTGGTCAACTATGGCCCCATTGAGAGCAAGAAATTTCAATTTATATACCGGATAGTTTCTTTTTGAAGGTGTCAGACTTCTACTTCTAAGCTTAATATGTATACCCTTTAGGAAAGAAGGGAGAGAGGGGACATGATAGAAACTTTCAAGTATCTCAAGAGAATTAACAAAGTACAAGAGGGTAGCATCTTTCAGAAGAAGAGATGTGCAAGAACAAGGGGGATGGCTCAGTAGTAATGTTAGGAATTATTTTTTCAGAGAGGGTTGTGGATGCATGGAACAGCCTTCCTGAGGAGGTTGTGGAGTCAGGAACAGTGGGAGAATTCAAAAATGCATGGGACAGGCATAAGGCAGTTCTAGCAGTGGGTAGGAGGAAGTAAGATCTTGATTAACTAGAATCTGCAGCTTATCCATCAGGTAGGGAACTGGGCAGACTAGGTGGGTCAAGTGGTCCTTATCTGTCATCAAATTCTATGTCTCTGTGTTTCTATGTTTACTAGCAAAGGCTATGGGATGCAGTCCTTCCAGGTATTCTTGATAGAGTATGGCTCTGAGGCCACTCAAGCTGGCATCTGTATGTAATATATAGGGGTTTGATGGATCAGCATAAGTGAGTATAGGAGCGTAAGTTAATCTATATATTATTTCTTCGAAGGCAGTGTCACAATCAAGAGTCCATCTCTGTCCAAATGGCTCATTGAGTCTGAAATAGTTTTTTTTTCAGTGTCTTTGTCAGAGCCTTTCTTAGACTTTTTGTGAGTAGGTGGGTACCCTTGAGTTAAATTTAGAAAGGGGCGTATCACCTTGGTATAGCCCTTGACAAATTGACGGTAAAAGCCGCAGAATCCGAGAAACTTTTGAAGTTCTTCTAAGTTGTTGGTCTTTGGCCAGCTGGTTAATGCTTCTACCTTACTGGAATCTGTTTGTATGTCTTCTGATGACACAATGTTGCCCACGTATTTGACAGAGCTCTGGAAAAACTGGCATTTGTCAATGGATAACTTTTATGATCATTATGAATGGGAAACATTAACATGTGAGGGGGGGAGTAATGTGGAGGAGTCAAATGTTGGAGATCCAGAATTCTCCCCAGACCCTTATTTTACTCATTGTTACCTGGATAATCCATCTACTTCTGATATAACATTTAAACAAAACTCACAGGTTCACTCCAAAATGGTGGTGGGAGATGCTCCCCTACTGCATTCACCAGTCCTTGAGCAGATCAATGGAGAAAATCAAGAGCTGAGGGAAATAATACAGGAGATGAGTGTAACCATTGAGAGCCTAAAGAGGATGGAACTAAGTCATAGAGAATTGCTGAGAGAGGGTACTTACCATAAAACTGATAATCTCAAACCAAAAGCCATGGACATGGATCAAAAAAAATATGTAATTACCTATGATGATGAATATTTCTTAGACAAGGGAGATTTTGCTGCAAGTCTTCAGTTTCTGAACAAATGCTGGAAATAATTAGAAATAGATACTACACAGACATTGTAATTCTTGAGAACAATACGGTATTGAAAGACAAAATCTATAATCTCAGATCAGACGTTTTTCATAATAAAAGTTCTTCTGGAAAACATTATTGAATCCAGAAAAGCTCAACATTCTGATCCTGAGACGGGGGAGATGACACCTAAAGGAAAGTTGAACAGAGGTATACAGGTGCAGCTCCCCCCACTATTTGACAAAAATAATGTCTGCTCATGCTACAGTATATGCAGAACCCAGATACAGTTGTCATTAAGAATTCTGTAGCTTGTAACAATCAAAACCAGCAACAAATATCTGTAGGACTTAGGACCAAAATAAAAATAAAAATAGAGCTTCAAGAGAATTACCAAAACAATTAAATACACTAGTAAAAGATAATATAGGAACTAGGACTCCAAAGAGGAATAAAAAAAACAGGTTTGAGCTTACCCAGTTTAGAGCCTAAAGGTATGAGTTCACTTTTCTATGAGGAAGTAACAAGTGGTGACTCCAAAGTAATAGGCACGAGGGAGACTGAGACTACCAGCAACCCACCCACAAACCAAGATATTGGGGAGTTGAAGGATGTACATGATGCTGTCCAATGTGTTAAGAAAGTAGAGTATTTGACTGAGGTAAAGGGAGTCCAGAAGTTGGAAAACGAAACAGAAGAGAAACTCTCTGAATGGATGTTACATTTTTTTGAAATTAATCAGAATAGTATCAAAGGAAAACTTTTTTACTATGAGATTTCCTAACCTGGACTACGCTGATGCTGTCCTTCTATACTATTTGCTCAAGGACACTGCTGAGCATATCCTAGGGAAGATTTCAGAGTTGAAGTGAAAAGGATATGAGGTTAGTTTTCCTACTATGGTGCCTAGAAGCACAGCCTCAGATGGCTGTTGGGTTAAAGAAAGGGAGATCCTTTCTTCCTTTACTGTATCTAATTCAGATGAGGATAAAGGGAAAGAGAACCGTGCAGTAAGGGAAGACTCATCAGATATATTTAAGGTAATCAAAAAGCATGATCAAAAACAAAGTTATGGTTGGCTATGCAGGACTATTACAGTCTTTGGGTGGGAAACTTCAAAGCAAGATACTTATAGAAATATCAGAGATAAACTTCTATCATTTCTCACACGAGCACTTGGTTTTAATTTATCCAGAAATATAGTGGATAATATAAAATTGCATAGGGAACAACAATTTTCCACACAGATTGACATTACTTTTAAAAATCCATCCACAGTTAAGATGTTACTCTCATTGGTGGGTAAATTGGATTGTATGGGACTACATATTGTAGCACCCCAGGATTTGGGGGACAACCTCTTCAGAAATAAATGCCCACTAGAGAAATCTTTGGAGTCAAGGGCAGAGGAAAACATTCCACTCATCGACCTTGAGAAGCTTATAGATATGAACACCTTCACACCATTAATTACCACACAACAAGAATGACTCCAAGAGTCTATCATATCCATTAGGGATACAGAGAGCAAGTCAAACAGACTTGCTATTCTTTCTTGGAACATAGAGGATCTACATTTAAAAATAGCTGACCTAGAGATACTGGGCTTCCTTGAGGCCTTTGATATAATTGGCCTCCAGGAAACTTGGTGCATGGATTTGACTGTCCCTAGAATGGCAGGGTACTCAGTTTACATGTTCCTTGCTTTTAGAGACAAGACATATGGTAGATATAAGGGAGATCTTTCCCTTTTTATTAAAACAAAATTAAACCAAATGTTCTTGCGTGCTGTATATACCCCTATCTGTTTTGTAATGTCTTCATACCTTGTCTATTGCCTTATGATGTGGAACCTTTGTAAATGTGATTTTAGCTCAAAGGTGTTATCCGAGATTCCAGTAAATAAATAAATAAATAAATAAAAACCTGAAGATCCAAGAATACTCACTTAAACTAGATAATATACTGACTTTGATAATTTCAGATAGGTTTAAAAAAAATTGTCCTAAGCAACATCTACTTTCCTCCAAGTACTAAGACTCTAGGAGACCTTCACATTTCACATGTGAATTCCCTTTTAGACAGTCTAGTAGCATAGCATGTGAAATAAACTCCCCTGTAATTATTTTAGGTGATTTCAATGCTAGGATAGCTTCAAGGTTATCTGAAGAACATTATACGGACCTTTCTCTTTTTCTATCGGTAATTAATCCCAAAATGCAGGCCAGAAGGGAAACTCAAGACCAAAAAATTAATAATAGAGGAAAATACTTATTGGCAGGACTTGCCTAAATAAATTTCTGTATTCTGAATGGAAGAACTGAGGGTGATATACCGGGGAAATTGACATTTAATGGTGCCTTTGGTGCCTCTACTCCAGACTTCATTTGGGGTAATTTGGAAGCTGTTAAAATTAATTTCAAAATTAAAGGTAATAGATCATTTGGGATCTGCTCACTTCCCTTTAGTGTTAATCCCAGAAAATCCTTTTGTCAATTCTGGCCATGACGAGATGCTTTTTGGGAGAGAATTTAGAAATTATCAATGAAAAAAGAATGAAATGGGGACCTACATATCAAATCCAATTTGAGGAAATACTGAACTCAAGCAAAGCTTTTGACATGGTTCCTCATGACTTGCTGCTTGATAAAATGGTTGAACTTGGATTTTCTAAGTATATAATTAAGTGGGTTTCCGGATGGCTATTTAACAGAGAGCAGTGTGTCAGAATAAATGGTGTTCTTTCAGAAGTTCACAAGGTGACTAGCGGGGTTTCTCAGGGTTCTGTTCTTGGACCTACTCTGTTCAATATTTTTATAAGTGATTTACAGGTTAACTCTGACAATTTCCTCTTCAAATTTGCTGATGATACAAATTGGGAGGGCCTGTATCTTCATTTCTAGATCGGGAATCCATTACAAAGAACTTAAAAGTTATTGAAAAATGGGTGGATGCAAATAGGATGTTGCTCAACCCTGACAAATGTCATATATTGCATTTTGGAAGGAACAATCCTAATCAGACATATTACTTAAATAATTCTCCTCTTAAGGTATCAATAGTAGAGCGTGATCTGGGAATATTAGTCAATAATAAACTATCTTCAACGGATCACTGTGTAAGGGTAGCTAATATATCTAATGCGATACTTACCAGAATAAAAAGATCCTTCATGACTAGGATGCAGGAATGTATTATTCCCTTATGCAGATCCTATGTAAGACCATATTCTGATTATGGTTCTCAGTTTTGGAGTCCATACTTAAGGCAAGATATTAATACACTTGAAAAAATTCAGATGAGAGTGACTAAAATGGTTCCATATTTGTCTAAGATGGACTATAGGGACAGACTGCAAAAAACGGGGTTACATTCACTTGAATTTAGACATACAAGAGGTGATCTATTTCTTTTACACAAAATCCACAACTCTCAGGAACTAATGCAACAATGCGGATTAAAATATTCAAGTAGAAGGATATCCTCTCGTCTCCATAATAAACAAATTGATGTGGATAAATCTAAAAGGAACAAAAGGCTTAATTACTTTATGGTAAGAACTCCCAGAATTTGGAACAAGCTTCCTCAATATCTGGTTGAATGTAGCTCGAGCCATTTATTTAAAAAAGGTTTGGACGTCTGGATGAAGTCGTATTATTCTCAGTTATAACTTTTCCCACCATGGTGGTGGGGGACAATCTTGATGGGCAGTAGCCTTCTTTTGTCCTTATCAACCAAGTAAACCAAGTAAACTCTTTAACATGTATAATTCCATTCTTACAAATACCCAGATACTTAATATTTATGAGATTTGGGATAATACGTACACAATATTGAGACCCCTGTGTAAATCTAACAAAATAGTAAATACTAAATATAGTTCCTATATAAAGTCATGATTTAATATCAGATGTAGGAATGCTAAAAGAATGTTTGGTAAAACACTCCGGCGATAAGGGAAAAAAGGAACAAAATTGCTTCAGATCACATTCTTTTGAAAAAGAAAAGAGAAAAATATAAGAAAGCATTAGAAGATGAAAGAAAGAAATATTCTATTGGTCTATGAGAAAAACTTAGGTGTTTTTTCACAAGGATGGCAGACAGTTCTGGAGAATTGTCGCTCAAGGATTCAATCAATATACTACTAAGATAGAGTCGCATATTACCCCGGAAATCTGGATTTCATATTTTTCAGGTCTTTATTATTCTCAGGATGAAGAAGACATGGATACTGACTGTGGTTCTAAACAATTGAATAGGATAATTTATCCCAGGCCTATTACAATTACAGAAAATGAAATTTATCTGGCTTTAAACTCATTGAAGTCCCATAAGGCTCAAGGTCCTGATGGAATCATAGGTAATCTCTATAAATCATTTCAATATTGGTGGACCCCATTTCTGACTCTCACATTTAATGGATTTATCCAAAACTTGAAATTCCCTTCCAGTTGGACAGGCAGTGTCATATTCCCGATATTCAAAAAAGATGATCCGAATAATCCTAAAATGTATAGGCCTATTGGCCTTATAGATGTCTCCCAAAAAATCTTTTCAAAGATTATTCTAGGTAGAATATTGGATTGGGTGGAAGTGAATTATATCCTCCGTGAATCCCAGAATGGATTTTGGAGAGACCAATCAACCGTCCAGCATTGCTATGTTTTACAATACCTGGTCTGGAAATATGTCAAGATCAGGAAAAGCAGGCTGTTCTGCTGCTTTGTGGATTTCTCTTCAGCTTTTGACAGTATTAGTAGGAAAATATTTTGGGGTACCCTTAGAGAATTGAATCTGGAAGAGACCCTGTTAGACATCCTCATCAGACTGCATGAGAACACTTGGGCCTGAATCCAGTAAAACCATTACAGGCATGAGACTGACATAACTCATATTAATGTGGGAGTCAGACAGAGATGCATTTTAGCACCAATGTTTAATATTTACATTATATGATTTTGACACAAATTACTGATCCGGAATTTCACGCTCCTAAGGTTAACAATTTCAGAATCAATACTCTTGCATATGCAGATGACTCAGTGCTTCTTTCAACTTCAGCATTGGGCCTCAGGAGAAAGCTGTGCTTCTTTGATTTTCTGTGCAAACAAAGGAAACGCAAAATTAATCTAACCAAAACTAACATAGTGATCTTTGGAAATAAAGCCAGGAATCCAGCTAAGTTTAAGATCAATGGGAAAGGCATAGAATTTGCTAACGGTTATGATTACTTGGGAGTAAGATTTGCGTACAATGCAACTTGGTAGAAACATCTGGAATGGGTACAAAATAAAATGGCCACTTCTGTAAATGCCTTAAAAATCTTCAATGCTAAAATGGGGAAATCTTCTGTTATGGGCATCCTGACAGTAATAAATGTTAAAATCAGAGCAAGTATAACCTATGCGGCTGAAGTCTGGGGCTATACTAATACTAGTCCGGTGGATACTATTCTTAACAAAACACATAGATATATCCTGATGTTACCCCAGGGTACACTGAATTGTATTCTTAAGTTAGAGCTGGGACAGCAATCCTAATCATCATTAATTAACGAATGACAAATTTTCTTTTTGCTTTAAACTTTCCTATTGCTGGAATATAGGTATCCCAGAATGTGCCTGAGGAAACTGTTAAACTTGCATCATTGGGATTTGTACATCCATTCATTCAGCTTATTCAAAATACTGTTATGCTAGCTGGTCTGGGACATCTCCTTCATATGATCTATATCAGACCCATGAAGGAAATTATCTTTGACATTAAGTTAAGGCTTAGAGACCTGGACAATAATCACCTTCTCAATTAACTCTCAGTGCTTAAATTGCATGATTGTTACAAATCTTTAAAGGTTATATGCAGTTTTGAGGGTTATCTTATCCAATTGATTTGTCCTAAACTGAGAAGAATCTTTACAATGTTCAGAGTAGAAGGGTATAATGCACAATATATTCTACATAGGCAAAAAAGAAAAGGGATTTCTTCCCCATATTGTAAATCTGGGTCTCAGGTACATGATGATATCAAACATGTGGCATTAATTTGCCACTTTACGAGCCCAGTAGGAAACAAGCATTTGTCAATGCCAAATGTTTGCTTGCTGGCATTGGCATTGGTAGTGTAGGAGTTACAGAGCTGCATAATAGGAATGGCAGTGAAGTATTGAACTGAAGCCAACTCCACCAGCACCCTGCAGAGACTGACAGGAATTGGGGTGTGCCTTTGGGTCGTCAGGCATACTTGTGTGCCATTTCACCCACACCTACCCTGCAGACACCGGACAAGTGTCACGTGTGCCTTGGGGTCTTTGGTTGTTATGCGACCCTATTCCATCAGGAAATACGGTGATGGGTGCGATAGGAGAATGGGGTGAACTTTGGGGCCAAAGAGTCCAAGGCACACCTCGATGCCTCTCAGTGGCTGCAGGGTGTGGGTGTGGGTGGAACGGTATGAGCATTGCAGGCGACAATCCCAAGTCACAGCCCTGATGCCTGTCATCCTCTACAGGGTGGGGCGTTATGGTCGGAAACCCTAACACCTCAGGCATTCGTTGGTATTTTCACTCCAAATTTTCAACATGGTTTTTTTGTGAACCCCACCTCATGAACAGTGGTAATAACAGTTTGTTAGCCGAAAGCTGCTTTTGCACAGCGACTACGGCATTTGTCACCACAGGTGCAAAAACACATTCTGAACAGGATGTAAAAAATGACAGCTGTACTGTTCATGGGGAGGTGTAAAAAATGGCAATGTTGAAAATCTGCGGTGAAAATATTAAAAAAACCGATGAAGTCACGAGCATGCATAGAAACTGTGCAATGCACACCCATAATGTAATTAGTTGGGAATTTTTTATAGCAGACTGTCAACACAGGCATTTTGGAACCTCCGATCATGAACAGTGTCACTGTGATTTTCTTTATCTGTCCTGAACAATAACTTCCCACAGCGACCATGCATTTCTATGCTGAAAGTGTGAAAACACATTTCGGACATGTTGTGAAAAATGACAGCTGTACTGTTCATAAGGAAGTGTGGAAAAATGCCACTGGTGAAAATCTGTACTGAAAATATTACAAATTCATGAACTTACAAGGGTGGATGGAAACTGCGCAATGCTCACTCGTAACACAGTCATTTTATGGACTTTTGTCATCAAATTTTCAACATAGCCATTTTAAGACCTCTGCTCATGAACAGTGTCACTGTAATTTTCTTAATCTGTCCCAAGCATCGATTGCACACCCCAACTGCGCCATTGTGCGCTACATGCACAAAAACACATTTTCAGCGAGATGTGAAAAGTGACAGCTGTTCTGTTCATAAGGAGGTGTTGCAAAATGGCAATGTTGAAAATATGGAGTGCAAATATTAAAAATTCCCAAACTTGCGAGCGTGCGTAGGGACTGCACAACGTGCACTTCTAAAACAGTCATTTTTAGGAATTTTTTCACCAAATTTGCAACATAGACTTTTTGAGAGGCCACCTTATGAACACTGCACTGTCATTTCGTTAATCAGTCCTGAAAGGTGATTTCAAGCAGTGACTGTGAAATCATCCTTCGGGCCCAATTAACGCCATGACAGTGACAGAATTCATGAGGAGGGGTCCCAAAAACCCCATGTTGAAAATTTGGTGCCAAAATTCAAAAAAATGCCTGAGATATGCAGCAAAGTTGAAAAAACCCTATTTATTACATTATACAGCTTACTGCAGTTCTTCAGTTTGCTGTCGGCTTTGAAGAGTACAGACGTGTTCCAGGTCCATTGAAGATCGTTACGCCGGACTCTGCAGGTAAGTATGGGGTGAGGGGTGTGGGGAGGCAGGGTGTGCAGTGGGTGGGTGCGGTGGGGGCAGGGAGACTACGAGAGACCGTTTTTTTATTTACAGGGTTTTTATTATTAAGACGATGCGGGATGTTTGCAAAGGCTGTTTGGGGGGGACTGGAGCCGACAGGGGATTGGGCACCTCCGTCGGCCACAACAAGCTTTGCCATGCTGGGGTGGGCTCCCAGCATGGTACCTTGAAAGCTTTTTGGGGAGGGGGAAGCATGGAGCTGACAGGGGATTGGGCACCCCCATCGGCTATAACAATCTTTGCCATGCTGGGGTGGACTCCCAGCATGGCATCTGCACAGCTTTTTTTGGGGGGGAGTGTGAAGCTGATGGGGGATTGGGCACCCCTGCCGGCTATACAGTGTGTGCGTGGGGGGGGGAGTGCATGAGCATGCAATATGCATGCGTGCATGTGTGTTGGGAGGGGAAGCGCTGCTCACTGAAGCGGTGCTCTCTCTTTCAACTGTACGGCACTGCATTTTGGATCACCGCACTATGTTGCTTGCATATGCGTGCAAGCAAACATAAAAATGGTTGGGTGGGTTGCTAGGTGGGCTCAGTCTCCCTCCTGCAAAAATAATAGAGTATCTTTTTACTTCTATGGACAGACAAACCTTAGAAGCCACTGCAAAATTTTTGCTGACTACTCACTTATAGAAATATGAATTACTTGGGGGTAAGGAAAACTTACTCACTTATTGTATCTTTACCCCTGATGCTTTTTCGCACCTGATCACTTTATATTCTTGTAAACAAAACTGTAGTGTGTTTTTAAGTGTTTAGTATTTTTTAAGAATGTATTTATTTCTTGTAGTATATTGTAATGGCTTATATTCTGATCCATAAATTTGTACTTGACTTGACAATGGATAACTTAAGATCAAACTTCTCCAGTCTGTCCAGCACTTTGAATAAGTGAGCCTCATGCTCCTTGAGAGTTTTTCCAAAGACTATGATGTCATCAAGGTAGACAAGACATTCCAAGAGATTCATATCTCCCATGGCATGCTCCATTAATCATTGAAAATTTGCTGGTGTACCTGATATGCCTTGGGGCATGCGAAGGAACTCTTAGAGCCCAAAGGACAAATGAATGCAGTTTTTTCCAGTTCTCAGGAGCCATTGGGATCTGATAGTATCCACTTCAGAGGTCGAGGATGGAAAACCATTTACTCCCATTCAAACAGTCCATGGCAGCCTGTATGAGTGGCATTGTATATTGATCAGGAATGGTTCTTTTGTTAAGGATCTTGTAATCAACACACATATGAACAGAGACATTCTTTTTCCACACCACAACAATTGGGAAGGTGTATGGGCTGCTTAACTTTTATATGATGCCAGCCATTAACATCTCTTACAGGTAACGTCTGACATCATCAATGTCAGCAGGAGATAGCCGTCTAGACCTCTCTCTAAAGGGCCTTTAGTCGTGCAGATGAATGTGGTGTTCAGCATCCATGACACACCCAGCATCCTATTCCTTGAAGGAAAATACCTTGGTTTTCTGAGTCAGCCTTTCACTGATTCTGGCTCTCCAGCTGTTTGGGATAGGTGAATCTCCAAAATTAAACATGTCAGGGGAGACCTCACATCCTTTTTCAGTTTTGCACTTGGATGGGAGCACAGCAGTGTTGGCACAATAGACTTTAGCTAGGGTGCATCCTCTGTGTACTGTGATGTCATGGTCCATAACATTTTGTAGTCGCACTACCACTTGTCGGGTGTAAGCATGAGCTGGGGCCGGAAGCAGACTGGGTTTACTCAGCTGTCCTTCTGGTAATTTTCCCTCATCTGGGGCATCCAGCATCAATATTTTGTTGGTCGCATCTTTTCGCAGCCGCACCTCACCACTGATACTTCATTCTGCATTTGGAGGTAATGTAATAGTAGTAGGATTCTTTTTCCAAACCATCCCAACAGGCTCATCTTTGTCACTCTCCTCGGGGTGCATTTGTTTCTCATATGCCTTTTGGATCAGGGAGTGAACACGCAGGGCTCTTCCTGTCCTTCACTTCTGTCTATCTTCACATAGCTGGGCCAGGCACCCAAACATGTGTGCTTTGGTGCCAGTCAATACAGGGATGCTTTCATAAAGTCCAGTAGAAGGGCAGACCAAGGCTAGCGTCTCCACAGAATCTCCTATACAAGCCACAGAGCATGGAGAAGAAAGCCATACCTTTAAGTAGCCAAGATATGGATATGACATTTCACTTAACCCCCACACATACAGTCCATCAAGAGGTTGGAGTGGGTGGTCAGATAAATGCTGCTCATACCAGTCATGGAAGATTATTGTGACTTGAGACCCACTGTCTAAAACCGCTTGAGCTGGAATCCCGTTTATGTGTACAGTAGTGTCCATGGAAGGGTCTACCAACTTGGACCAATCTGGTGGAACATTAGTAGGAACTTGAAAGGATGATTTAGCCACAAATAAATTGGATTTGGGATTGCCTGCACCTCCATTGCCATCATTTTCTGCACCCCTCTGCAATTGTTTTGCTTTTCAGAGCTCCCCTTGGAGTTTGTTTACCATCTTTTCTGTCTTTTTGAGACTTGCATTCTTTCTTCATATGTGCATCCTTTCCACAATTATGACAAATTATATTTTTGTGAGTCTGTCTGGGCTTAAAACATTGCATCAGGAGCTGGTCTCCATTCACATCTAGGGTGTTGGGAGGGGTACACATTTGGTGCTGGAGCACTGAGAACAGAAAGTCTTGGTTCACCCTCCATCGGCAGTGTTGAAGGTGGTACAACACATTTCAGTAATTCTTTTATTGTAGCAGTCAATTCACTTATTTTGTTTTGCAAGCTGCCATTGGCAGGGGGCACCTGAGTGTGCACCCCACCCTATAGCAGACACGCTCTGAGAGAGACCCGAGTCTGTATCTGTGGAAGGAGACTTGGGAGAGATAGTAACTTTCACTTCTCTGACTTCTCTCAGCAGTTCAGCCCATGGCGGGGTATCCTTAGCAGTATCTGGTTCATAGAAACATAGAAACATAGAAACATAGAAACATAGAATTTGACGGCAGATAAGGACCGCTTGGCCCACCCAGTCTGCCCATTTCCCTACCTACTGGATAAGCTGCAGATCCTAGTTAACCAGCAGCCTACTTCTTCCTACCCCCATCCCCCAGAACTGCCTTATGACTATCCCATGCATGCTTGAATTCCACCACTGATTTTGACTCCACAACCTCCTTCGGCCGTTCCATGCATCCACAACCCTCTCTGTAAAAAAATACTTCCTTAAATTACCTCTGAGCCCCCCCTCTATTTTCAAATTGTGCCCTCTTGTTCTTGCACACCTCTTTTTTTGAAAGATGCTACCCTCTTGGACTTTGT
This sequence comes from Neoceratodus forsteri, assembly GCA_016271365.2. Classification (NCBI taxonomy): domain Eukaryota; kingdom Metazoa; phylum Chordata; order Ceratodontiformes; family Ceratodontidae; genus Neoceratodus; species Neoceratodus forsteri. The sequence continues at coordinate 299,925,341 of CM057455.1, forward strand.
TGATTCCCTTGAGGTACTTGAACGTTTCTATCATGTCCCCCCTCTCCCTTTCCTCGAGGCTATACATATTAAGCTCCTTAAGTCTCTCTTCATATGTCTTCCGTGCAGACCCTGCACCATTTTAGTTGCCCTCCTCTGGACAGCTTCCATCCTGTCTATGTCTTTGCGGAGATTGGGTCTCCAGAACTGCACACAATACTCCAGATGGGGTCTCACCAGCTGTCTGTACAGAGGGATAATAACTTCCTGTTTTCTACTGGTGATGCCTCTCCCTATGCATCCCAGTATCCCCCCAGCCCTCCTTGCTGCCCTCTCACATTGCTTGCCCGTCTTTAGGTCATCTGATATGACTACCCCCAGGTCCCTTTCCATTTTTGTTGTTGTTAGTATCTCACCCCCCATTGTGTACTCTTCCCCTGGGTTTTTGTTTCCCAGGTGCATTACCTTGCACTTCTTAGCATTGAATCTAAGCTGCCATACATTTGACCATTCCTCTAACCTTGCCAAGTCCTTTCTCATCCTTTCCACCCCACCCTGTGCATCAACTCTGTTGCAGATCTTAGTGTCATCTGCAAAGAGACATACTTTTCCTTCCAGTCCTTCTGCAATGTCGCTTATAAAGACATTGAAGAGGACCGGTCCTAATACTGAACCCTGCGGTACCCCACTAGTAACCCTCCTTTCTTCATAAGGGCTTTCCAGCGCTGAGGCTACTCTAGAAGCACCTGCACAAGAATTCTAATCTCCTTCTTCCCCTTCTGCCTCCCTGAGTTCTTTTATCAGGTTGTAATAATTAGGGGAATTATACCTCCTATCCTGGAGCTTTAGCTGGATAATTTGCAATTTAGATTATTTAGCACATTGTAGTATATGATCTAATCTCACATGATCCAAATCACTGGCCGATGCCTCACCTTTCCGGTAAGCTCTCTGTAAAGCCCTCTCCAAACAAGTAACATACATGGACAGATATTCCCCTTTCCACTGTGTGGTGCTTTTGAATTTCCACATTAAAGTTTCTCCAGATTCAATGCTACCAAAAACACCTTCTAGTATGTACAGATACTTTTGAGCTGAAGCGTCAGGATTTTTGGGCCTCAAAAACCTAATTGCTTCCAATGTAGGACCCCTTAGACTTTCCATGATCCTTCTCCATTTTTCTGCTTCTGCACACTGCCACTCTTGAACCGGGGGGGGGGATGCATAGTCTATCCAAGTCACTAGATCATCCTCTCCCTGAGGTGTGAGGAGAGTGCCTAAAACCATTCTCAGCCTACGGTAAGAGTCATGACTAACTGCAGGCGCAGGAGCTGGTATAGGGGCAGGTACCGGGACTGGTGTAGGTGCTGGAGAAGAACCACCCCCAGGTGGCATTAATAACCTTTTGATGTCCTCAATTGTTTTACCTTCCTCCAGTAACAATTTGGCAAACTTTTCCTCAAAATTTCGGTTAAGGGTGGGAGCTCATTTTCTGAAGGGTCCTCACTATCTTTAGTTACTTCCCTCCAAATGGCCAGGGACCCATCAATAGTGATAGTTTTTGGCACCTGAGTGCTGTCCACAGGGTTTCTGTACTCCACCAAAGCCATTAAAACCTGGGCAGTCAAGTCAGCTTGTCAGCTTACCATTATAGTTTTTCCCAAACACTCAGTTTTTGAAAGTGCCCCCTCTATAGTGTCTTTACTAGTACCAAGGGGTATATCAAGTATAAGCAAGGCATTCTGGGGATCAATTTCATGCTCAGTACACCAACTGACTAACTGATAAATAGCCATTTTTTCAGTGGTACCCATGGAAGTTCTATATGCACTTTTAGTTTCGGCCAATGGGGGCACTAATCCCAGTGATGCCAGTGCATTGCACCACTTCCCACATGTCTCTCTCCCTTCTTGTTTAATATTTTTTTTCTTTGTAACCCCTACATGGCACTATCCTATGGGCTACTACCCCTGCCTGTGTAGCTATACACAGGTTGAAGGGCCTGAATTCGGTGAACAGGTGCGTCCCCCTGGAGGAATGGTTTTGGGGCAGCATAGCTGCTGCTGGTATAGCCCTCCGGGATGCTATAACCCCCACACCAACCCCTCTAGTGGCCTAAACAGTTTAGCAACAGAACACTCACATTTACCATATGACAGTAATGATATGCTCACACTCTTTGCACTTACCACCAGGGCTGGATCTTCTGCAACTGTCCTGGAGACCCCCTGGAAAATAAGACCAGTGATACAACAACACAATAGCAGTACTGTATCCCCACCAAGAAGGTGTACACTAGCCAGGTTAAATGTAAAAAACAACAATGTGATTTATTCAAGGGGATGCGAACAAGGGTGGGGTGTAAATCTAGCAAGTGATTTGCAGTTCTGATTAAATTCAGGTTGATCAAGCATGCACTGTAAGTCCCTTTGACACAGTCTCACAACCCAGGTACCCAGTATATTAAACAGGCTAGCCTGAAGCCTTGTCTGGGGTAGGCCGGTGTTACAGCTGATCATTGGGGCCCTTAGGAAGGAAAACAATTAACATGCACTCAACCCAAATATTTGTAATTCAGAGCCAGATGGCTCAGTCCATTGCAATAAACCCAAAACAAGTAAATCAGATGACACACACAAATGATTGCAGCTTTGTTGCAGGGAGCTACCCTGGAGTTACTCACGCTACCCAAACCAGGAGGATGATCCGACGACATGAGACCTGTGCAGAGATTTTGTGAAGCACGGGGAAGAGTTTCCTCATGGTCCTCATCAAAATGCTAGTCTTTGGGATGCAGGAGCAAATAGCTGATAATAATAATGATTATAATAATATCTTTATTTATTGAGTGACTTTCAAATTATCAAGGCACTTCACACAATCACAAACAATTCATTAAAAACATTATTAAAATCACAGCAGATCAGGAAATGCCTTAATCCATAAAAACTTATGTTTATGCTTAACTGGTTCCAACACTGGCCGAAACATGCACACTGAAAGTCTTGAACTGGCTGGCTGCGCAAACACATCAGCAAACTAAGCACATTCATATGTAAGGCTTGTCCTTGTCTAGTCCTTACAGCTAGCTTGCAGGCTGATCCTCACTTTTCAACTTGATTGCTGCATGAATCCCCTGCTGCTGCAACCCCATCGTGGGCCGACTGGACACCTTAGACCCATGGACTAACGGCCGAAAAAGTCTAGGCCTGGAAGGCCTAACCTCTGAAGGCTGGCAGGATCCCCAGAGGTACACACACTAAAATCCCAGGCAAATCTGGCAATCTAAGCAGTTACCCCCTTTTTATATGGGGCTTAGGTCCAGAAATCCGATCAACTGCTAAAACTGCCCTGAACAGTTCTCATTTGATAATTGGCTTACTTTTTGATGCCTAGAATTTGTCCCCGATAATTCCCTATAAGTCTCTGACAGTGTCCCACGATTCCCTTTAATAAGTGCTGACTCCCAAATGGTGGAAAGGCACAAAGTTGGTGGCTGCAATTCAATTTTAGGCAGTCTATTTTATTGTCCTACAGTATAAAGTTCTGGTGCAGCCAGCAGTTTCATGTTTATTAAATAATATTCCCACTGATGCCTTGCTCCAACACTTCTCTCTCACCATGTCCAATCTTAATTAATTAAACTGTACCCTCAGGGAGTCGTGGCTCCTGTAACACACTGCTCCCAGAAACAGAACAGCAGGCTCATGAATACTCATATGGGCTTCACTGCCCTGACCTTTGCCCCTTTACACTGGTGGGCAGAGGCAGTGGTTATGGCGTCTGCCAGTTTATTTATTTTAAAATAGTCCCCCTTGCTTTGTTGTGTCCCTGGTACCTTTTAACTTAACCTGGCACCGGGAACCACAGAGACACCTCCCAACTGTTGACTGCAATGGTGGTCAGCTGTGACAGTGCACCCCCCTCAGTAGTGTTAGCAGCGGCCTAAAGCAAACATGCTGACCACTCGCAATTAGACTACAAGCCCCTCAGGGCTCACCAACACAGGTGAAAACAAGGATTAAATGGCAAAGTGCGGCAAAGATATTGAGGACGCCGGTGGCAGCAGGAGAACACCCAAAGGCTGCAAGGAAAGCCCTCAAATGGGGGCGCATTACATATTTTTTTTTTGTTGTTGTTGTCTTTTTTGTTAGTATGTGCGTGCGTTTACTCTCTATGTAGTATGCTGGACTGTTATGGATATGACAGTTGTATGCCGCTTGCTCTCTTGGGGAAGTGATGTCAGAACCCCTGGTATAAAGGAAATGACACCCTTGGGGGTGGAAGCGGTGAGCAGCAGGGTGGGTGGGACCGCCCGTGTCCTCCAGAAACAATCGACTACAGCTGTGACCCACCACTCCATTGAGTGCTGACCTTCCTTTCAGTAAGACAACCTGCGCAACAATTTAACAGAGAATACCTAGCAAAAAACAATTACAGTCTGAGAAAAATAAAGCGGTTGAGCCCAATACCTATGATGTAAGCCTCCCCTGACCCAATACAACCTGGTGTGCTGTGCTCTGAAGACAATCAGAGGAAACCAGTTTCCCCCCACCTGAGGCACTGTCTGGCTCAAATACACAAATCTTCACTAACCTATACTAAATTGCAGGCCTTACAGTGACAAACCCTCAGCCAGCAGTAAATAGTTCACTGTACCAAAAATAGTTTGATGCAAACTGTGAACAAAATACTGGTAAACAAAAATCCAGCTATCCACAAGGGGAAACCAATTATGCAGTATTCCAATCCCTCTGAAGTGAAACCCCCAATCTAAAGGTACATAAACAGTATTGCAAACCCCTTCTTGATTCAAAAAAAAATGTTGATCCAGGTTAGCAAATTGATTCCTAATAGCATAGTACATTAATCCAATGATTTATTGTCATCTTGCTGTGATTATCTACATTCTCAAGCACCTGCCACTGCTGCCAGACTAGTGCCTTTCCTGGGTAGTGAGTGACTTGCCATAAGCCATCTGGGCTAGCCTTTCCATTTTTCAATAGAAACAGAAAATATTTCAATGCTGAATTGTGTAGTGCATTAATCCAAGGGTTTATTGTCATCTTGCTTTGAATTATCTCCATTCTCGAGCACCCGGTGTCCATGCCCCTGAGTAGGGACTTGCCATAAGCCATCCAGGCTAACAAGGAATAAAGAGAAGTCATCTGATGAAGCAGCAGGGAGAAGAAGAGTTGCCTGGTGTCCCAACATACCACCTACAACCACAAACCAACAGCAGGAGCAATTTGATGGTAATACAGGAGAAAGGGGCACTAAACAAGTGAATGCAGCATACAGAAGCACCCAGACCATGGTAGAAGAAAATAATCAGTCATCAATTACAAACTGGGCCTCTTGGTGACTGTTGCACTGCTGCTTGTGGTGCTGGGGCTGCTAGGGACGCTTGTGATCCTGATATTGCTGCTGCTTGACTACTTATCACAGCTTGGTGGCTAGTGGTATGCTTTTTAAACTGCTTGAGCTAGCCACCAATATTGATTGACACCCTTATCAGAACAGTGTGTGTGTGTGTGTGTGTGTTTTAACTTTAACTCACCTGGCATTGTTTGGATTTAATTTTGCTAGTTTTCTTGGTTGTTACTTGTTAACAAACCATGGACAAAACTAAACAAACAAATGTAAGGAAACTGAATTGTTTAAAACAAAAGGCAACAGGTGGGGGCAAGATGCTTCTAATAGGATTTCCAGTCCCTAAAGTGGTCCAGAACACTCCTTATTGGAAAACAACCCAAAATAGTCAGAATCTGTGAGTGAGATGACAAGTGGTACACCCCCTTTCTCTAGCCCTACAAGTGATCATTTCCCAGGTGTTGATGCTGGTACATCAAGTTAAGGTAGTATAAAAAAGAGAACCATGAGTACTACTGCATCATGTAAGAGGAGTAAAGGGCATGGTAGTAAAGGCACTATTATTAAGAGAACCAAAGTAGTTGGTGGCATCACCTGGAGAGGCACTAAAAGGATAAGTACCGTATTTATGCATTTAATGCACCATTTCCCCAATCATCATCTCATGAGTCAAGCTGCAGCATGGACCATAATGTCATTGATAGCAACTTTGTGCCCAGTGACCATGGGTCTGAGTCATCCTACTCTGATACTAATGATGTAGTGTGGGAGAGAATTCAAAGAAATTCTGGAGATGTGTCATCAGGAGGGATCAACCAAAAATGAGGTGGTGACAAGGAAGATCCTTCTGTCTCCCGTGCTGACACTGTTATTTTAGAGAAGAACAATGATGATGACAGGACTCATGATGTAAGCACTGCTACCAGTGCTACGGAACAGCTACTTATGCCTGGAGGTAAAACTAAAAAGGCCACCTCTTGGGTCTGGAATTATTATTGTATTGACTCACAAAATATCTGCTGCACAATATGCACTATTTTTAAAACTAGTGTCAGCAGGGGGAGACAGGAGAATCACCTTGGCACATCTACACTGATTACACACTTAGAGAGAATGCACCTGATGGTATGCAGAACAGATGTGATGCCACTACTGAGTGGTGAGACAGAGGATGAGACATTGGATGATAGGGACCTAGACCATTTTCTTTCTGTAAATAAAACAGGTGGCATTGCCAATTTTGTTTCATCTCCCCTCAGCGGAAAAAGCCAAGTGCATAATTCACCATTACCATCAGGCACTCTAGCATCTGACAGTTCCCTTCCATTTAATTGGGGCTTCTTCTTTTGGAGCAGAGAAGGCTCAAAACTGAAACACTTAACCATGCAAGAGTTATTTCAAAGGGCATGTACATATAAGCTCAATCATCTAGCTGCCCAAAAATTAAACAAGGCATAGCAGAAATGATAGTACTAGGACCTCTTTTGTTGAGTCTGTTGGTTTTAAGCAACTAATGCAGATTGCACTGGCACAATATCAAATACCATCCAAGAAATACTGTACCACGAAAGCAGTATCAAATTTGTATTGTGAATTGCGTGACAAAGTGATGCAGGCCTTGAAGCTGACAGCAGTGCCACAAATCCATATTACAATCAACATGTGGACTATTGGCCAATCCGTAGACTACATGACCGTCACTCCTCACTGGTCCTCCTTCTATAATTCCTCTGCCTTATCCTCTGTCTCAGACTCAAACCAGGACATTAAAGAAGCTGGCTGCCTTGTGTATTACTAGTTCTGTGTCAAAAGATCATACTGCAGTGAACCTCTTGCAAGAGCTAAAAAGTCACTTTGCTGAATGGCTCACTTCTCATGACCTTTCTCCAGGATTTGTCATATCTGATAATGAGGCTAATATCATATGTGCTGTGAAGGATGGTGGGTATATGCACATACATTGCTTCACTCACATCCTCAGTCTCATAGTATATGATTTTCTTCAGGATGACAGAAGCATTCAGACTGCCCTTAGTGTTGCGTGCAAGATAGGCAGACAAATCAGCCACTCCACCAAAGCATGCAAAATATTGCAGCAGCTGCAAAAGGACAATAACCTCCCACAAAATCAACTAAAGCAGGAGATAGTTACCAGGTGGAATTCCACCTTTTATATGGTACAACAGTTCCTCAACCAATGTAGAGCAGTGCATCAGTACACAGTGAATCCCTCAGTAGGGAAAGGGATGTGTATCTCAGTTCTACCCAGTGGAGCCTGATGGCACAGTTGTGCCAGGTTCTTCAGCCCTTTGAGGAAGCCACTAGGGAAATTAGTGCAGACAATGCCAGTCTGAGTCAGGTTATCCCCCGATATACCTACTAAATAAAAAAATCTGGAAAAGGAGAAAGGAAAAATTCCTGAAGGAAAGTACTGCGACTTTGCTTGTAGAAAACCTGAGTATGTCCCTGGAAATGGACCTCAGTATAGAAATTATGTTACAATATGAACATAATATTCTCACCACCATGTTAGACCATTGATTTAAGGCTACCCTGGCTTCCTTCCTCCCCTCTGGCATCACAGACTACCCAGTAGTGTCACTGCCACCAGTCCTGCTGCACTGTGTCATGCAGCCTTTCTCCCCCCCAATGCGATTTATATCAGGTACCCAGTGCAAGGGCTGTTCAACCAGCTTATGGCTGGTCTAACTTTAGCATTGCATTGTGTTAACAGTGGAGCTTTTAAAATACCAAATAAGGAGATGTTGCAGCCCCACCATGGTGCAATCCCCCTTGCAATCTTCTGCACCAGCACTTCTGGCACAGGGGTGGCTTTACCCTGACAGACCCATGAATTCTTTGCATCTGTAGCTGCACGGGCCCTGCACATTTTCAGGCAGAGAGACTCTTTCCTTGGTACTGGGCCCAGAGGGCCCTGCACATCTGCATCTGTTCACACAGGTCTCAAATGGGCATGCGTGAATGAGGATACAGTTACAGTATCTCAAGAAAAAAGGAAATTCATTGCAAAGAACTGCATTAAAGCACCAGTTAGTGTTCAACTTAATGCCACAAAAATAAGGAAATGTGGCATTAGGGTTTCCAGCGCTAACTCCCCATCGACCCAAACAGCAAAAGAACAAGACCACACAAGCAACCGCAGACATCCATCATCAGGTAAGACAGAAAACATACAACTGCTTCCAAATGATACAAATGCAATAAAAATAATGTGCTCTCTTTGTGGATTTGTACCTATGGCTGAAGAAGACAGGCCCCACCAGAACTGTGTGTGTATGTCTTACATTGTGCATGAGTATCTGTGGCTGCAGAACTGCTGAACCCACAGAGGACTGCACTTCTGTAGACAGAAGTACTGTTGCAGTTTAGTTAATATGGATTTCTATATGCAGCTGCAAAACTGCAGTCTCCACAGGGGCCTGCACGCCTGTAGCCAGAATTTGGCGTGTATGTCTTATACTTGCAGCTGCAGACGAGCAGGCCCATCACAGGGGAAAATTTCAGGTTATGATGGCTGCTGTCTTTTTTTTTAACAAAAATGATGGAAAATACATAAAAATTATTATATAAAAAAAAAAAAATCTTGGTAAACAGGACCCATATAGCTAGATTTCAGTGTCAGCCCAGGAATACCTTTCCTGGGCACCACCTAAATTCTGGATGCTAAGCATCTCGACTGGGACCATTTACCAGCTTATGAGCTGAGAATTTCCCTGTTGCACACAAAGTGTCGTGACAGGGGAATTTTCAGCTCACACTTACTGTTACTTGTTCTGATGAGGTCTTAATTACCTTTCTAAGCAGACGGAAATGGCCTGAGGCATTGAGTAATGAGCCCATCTTGCACAAGTGGTCTAAAGCAGACACTCACTGTTTCATTTGTCTCCTATTTTGAGTAAAGCTGCATTGTATGCCTACTGAGCAGCTGTCTGCTGATTTTATGGTGTGCTTTTTTAACATAAAACCAACACACAAATAAACAGATAGGGATATGTCAATAACCATTAGAAGCAAGTTCAAGTGATATTTCACAGACAGTATTTACACAAAGTACTCTTTGAGAAGCAGTGGAAAGGTGAGAAATGCACCTATATCTAGGACAATCTTTACTTTTAAAGTTATGTTGTAATTTTGTACATGGATTCAATTACTATACACCTTCCCCTCTGCCCGGGTTCTTACTAACTCTACTCTGTCCTCATCCTTTCATCTGGCAAGAGGTACCAGGCAAGGGTGCCCCTTATCCCCTACTCTTTTTATTCTAGCTATGGAACCCCTATCAGCTGCTCTTCATCAATCCTCCATGATCCAAGGTATCCCTATCGGTAATTCCCACTATACTTCACTATCCTACCCTGATGACCTCCTCATTCTACTCGAAAAGCTTGAAATTTTGGGACCACCCTTAATTAAGTTACTTAGTAACTTTACTTCACTTTCTGGGCTTGCTCTGAATCTAAACAAATCAGAAACAATGCCATTGAAAATTTTTTGTAACCCTTCTATGAATACAATATTAGGTTTGCATTGGGACCCTCAAGGTATCTCTTACCTTGAAATACAGATCACCTCTAAATTAGACAAGATATGGGATGCCAATCTTTCCCCGTTATTAGCAAATATTAAAAACACTCTTAATAGATGGAAACTGCTTAACCTCTCTTTTAATGGGAAAATCTCCACTATCATGATGTCAATAGCTCCCAAAATACTGTATCTATTTTCTAATATCTCTTTTACCATCTCTACTTTTTTTTTGTCAGAATTGATGATATAATTGGAAATTTTTTATGGGAAGGCAAAATTCTCAGATTTAGTCATAACAAACTGCGTTCCCACTGGTCCAAAGGGGGCTTCGGGCTCCCCTGATTCCAAGCATATTTTTGGGCCTTCCGCACTGCTCAGACTGTAAAATGGTTTAATAAACCCAGCAATAAATCACTGTTGTGGGTCAATATGGGAACATCTTTATGACTGGGCAATGTCACCACTTCCTTCATTTATAACCCCCCCAATTTAAAATCTCACCCTACTATAGCATCATCCATATACTACTTGAAAATAATTCATAAACACCTTAAATCCAACCCAACCACTCTCAAATATGCCCCTGTTTGGGGGAACTGCAATATCACTCTTGATAAGCGCCCAATTTTTTGTTGTAATTGGAAAAACTGGCATTTTTTTCTTGGAGAATATACTTTTACCTCAGACTCTCAAATTAAAATCCTTTTCTGATCTGTGCAAACAATGGAATCTTCCCCAGCATGATTTCTGGAAATATTTACAGTTACGCTCGGCATGGAACCTTTATCTTCCTACTATTCCTCATCAATCTATATATGATTCTTTTATTTCTTAATGGATCAAAACAAACTCTAAATTAAATAGTATCATTTACAAACAAATCAGAAATACAATTCCAGATCAATCTATCACTGCAAAAAATAAATGGAGTACCATTTTAAATTATAACATAGCCAATTCACAATGGCATAACTGCTGGCTATCCTGCCATAAATCTTTCAAGGATAATCACAGTTCACTCATACAAACCAAAATTCTGCATCTATGGTACAGAACTCTTGAGATTTTGCAAAAAATTGGCTTAATGAACAACAATAAATGTTGGTGCTGTAACTCCCCCAATGGCAATTTGCTACATATTTTATGGCATTGTCCTCCCATACACAATCTTTGGTGTCATATTCATTTCTTTGCAATGAAAGTGATTGGTCTATCCTTTGCATTAGATCCAAAACATTGCATACTTGGCATTTTCAATGCTCATGCATACAAAATATACCATTCTCAGAATAGGTGGTTATCCCTACAATTTCTTCAAGTTAAACGCCTTATACTAATGCATTGGAGATCCAACATCATTCCCACCCTCCCAGATATTTTCAAACAACTATCTCAATACGCCATCCTTGATCGTATGTCACACTTAGCCTCTGACTGACTTAATTTATTTCATAAATGCTGGCAGGACTATTTTAAATATTTAAACACATCTACACATATCATCACTTAATCCATGGGTTGTTATATGTTCACATTGGAATCTCACTTCTAGCTCTTTCGTTCCTTTTTCATCTCCTCTCTTTCTATCTTTTTATCTCCTTTTCTTCTTCCCTTTCCCTCTTCATTCTTGTTCACTTTCTTAGATATTTTTCTCTTTTTTATGTTCTTCCTTTATACAACCTTACACATGCTTGTATTAAATCACAGCATAATAGAAGTACAATCACGACTGCTCATATTTCTTGTTTGTATCTACACCTTTTACCCCATGAAGGATAAATTGTCATATTTTCTATCATACAGATTGTACTGCTACTTATTGTTTTCTCGACATTTGTTTTCCCCTTTAATATCATTGTATAATACTTCAGACATCATGTTTTTTCCTTCTCCTATTAAGAATTTATGTAAGTGTATATCGGAGAATGTAGTGTATCTGTATGTATAATCACAATAATTACAATAAAAAGATTAACTGTAAAAAAAAAGTTATGTTGTAATCAGAGGCTAGATAAGGACTGAAACCCAAGGGCCTACTGAATACAAAATTAAGACTGGATCAATTCCACCTCCCCTCCAGTTCAACTGCCCTCCACATAGCTGGTGACACTGGGGTACCCACCCTAGGTACTGTTAAAAAGGCCACTGACACTAGGGTGCCCAATCCCTAGTGTATGCCTGTTCTCCCTGAGAAAAAAAGAAAGTTGCCCCTCACAGATCTGTTTTTTTAACCTGAAAACAAGAAAATGGTCCCTCATTCATGTCTGACACCCCAGACCCCCCACTCAGCACCCACCAACTCACACACCCTCAGTCACCTACAGAGTCCCTCAGCATAGATCTACTCTAATGAAAATAGACATCCTCCTTCTTGAAATGTGACTGTGAACTGAAAAAACAAGGTTTTGTAAGTGTCATTAATGAAGTTTTAATACATTTTGAACTTTTACTCATAACGTTGTAATTTTGTAAATGTTTTCCACCAAATTTTTAACATATCATTTTTGGGATCCTGCCTCATGAACAAGGTAGATGAATGTTTTCAAATCTGAACTGAGCAGTCACTGTGCAAAAATCACCTTCCAGGTGGGATTTGCAAATTCTCACCTAACGGGTATATGAAGAAGGATCATAAAAAGACTGTTAAAGATTTACTAACATACTAAAATGCCAGCAGAATAGGTCTAACGGTCTTTCGTGTCTGCTTGTTTGGTCAGCCCCTACCCTGGGAGCTGACCTTGCTGCCTCCCTCACCTTCTCTGGCTTCTCCCTTCCCAGTTCCGGATATTCTTGCTGCACTGGATTTTGCTTCCAGAACCCTTCCCTTGTACCTGTCCCACCCCCTCTTGAACCCCTACACTGTCTCTGCCTCCTTCAGCCTCCTGGGCAGCACATTCCATGTCTCCACCACCCTCTCACTGAAGTAACACCTCCTCCTTTCTCCCCTGAATCTTCCCCCTCCAGCTTCCACCCATGCCCTCTAGTTGCCCCTCCTTCTTTCTTCGTAGCACCCTGACTGCTCCTCCCTTATTTACCCCTTCATGTACCTGAAGACCTCTATCATGTCCCCCCATTCCCTTCTCTCTTCCAGTGTGTACATATTTAGCTCTTTGAGCCTCTCCCCATAGGTCCAGTCCCCCAAGCCCCAAATCATTTTGGTTGCCCTCCTCTGGACCCCCTCCAGGAGTTTAATGTCCCACTTTAAGTGTAGCCTCCAAAACTGCATGCAGTACTTGAGGTGTGGCCTCACCAAGTAGTTGTACATAGGGAGTATCACTTCCCTCCTTCTGGAGGTGATCCCCCTAGCGATGCATCCCAGCATCCTGTTGGCCTTGGCTGCTGCCCTCCTACAAGTCAACGAGTTGTTCATCTTGACATCCACCTCCACCCCAGGTAGTGGTGGGCAATGTGGCTCCAATTTGCTCCGGCGGTGATCCGCGAGAGTGAAGTGTCTGCAATGCGAAGTGGAGCGTTGCAAAATGAGTAACGCTAAGTCCATTGAAAACAATGAATTTTATGCTACCGCCTTCCCAAACCACTACTCCACCAATTCTTAAGGTGAAGTACATTGAAAACAATGTATTTCGCCTTCTGCCTTGTTGTTTTAAGCTCCAGAGGCGAATTTTGCAGTGTTTCATGGGATTTCAGGTCACATGGGCTCTAGATTGTTCTTCACAGCCTCAGTTTGGGGTAGTGTGTGTAGGAAGCTGTAGGAGACAATCTGCTCTGAGAGCTCTCTGCAATTCAAACCTTCAAAAAGCTGTTAAAAAAGCCTTTTTGAGTATTTTTTGCTGAAACTTTAGTTCATCGATTATAGGAAACCCTCCTGTGCTCATATCATCGAGCGTTTATTGTTTGTGTATGGATTTTGAATGTTAATGTACAACATTCAGTCTGTGTACTGAGAGACAGTGGAAGTGTGCTTTGGGGAAGGGGTGTATCTGTGGTGTAGGTAGATTAACTTGGAGAAAAAGAGTGCTTTCTGTTTTGGTGATATTTTTCTTGTTTAACTGTGTTAATGTACACGCAGTAATATTTTCAATATTTCTTGCCATTTTTTTGCTGATTGTTGTGGTGCAGCAATGCATAATTTTAGTTTGTTTAAAATATGTGGTTATATTACTGAAGTTTTTAATTTGCTATGCATTACTTAGTGTGTGTGTGAGTGTGTGTGTGTGACGCGTGTCATCAAATCAGACACCTTTTATTGTGCCAAATAATAATTTCAGCAATGTGAAGCTGCTATCCACTGCAGCTGTGTGATTTTTGTACTTCTTTGTGGTATCTTTACTGGTACTGGTAGTAGTACTAGTGACTGTTACTGCAGCAGTACAGTACACTGCCCCCCCCGCACGGCCCGCCCCAACCGATAAAGGTATTCTTTTCCAGATTTGAATTTCTGATGGTGAGCACTGTTTAGGTGTTGTGCCTTTGTGTCTGCATCTCTTCAGTGCACAGCACAATCTTAATCTGTCTGTGCATTTGCATCTCTTTAGGGCCCAATCTCCATCTGTAATTTAAGTCACAGTTGTTTCTTTGGCTTCCTTTCAGAGTACTGGACAGGTGTGGTGCTTAATTCTGCATGAATATTGTACTCATTAATATGTATTTTTAAATCAGGACCATCATAACGAGTCACTCGTGATACAAATCACGTTCTTCATCATCACAGTCACAAATGCAGTCACAAATCACGATTCACGATCATTCACATTACTAATCACATTAATTTTTTTTCCTAGTTACTTGGATGTATTGTAAGCCTGTTTTGTAGTATCTCTCCAGGTTCACCACCCCACCATTGTACTCATTGATACGTGTTTTTAAGTCTTGGAGTTTTAAGCAACAGCTCATCAGGGAAGTACAGCAGTAGGTGGTAAGCATTCACTATTCTTCATCATCACGGTCACAAATGCAGTCACAAATCACGATTCACGATCATTCACGTTACGAATCACATTAATTTTTTTTCTAGTTACTTGGATGTATTGTAAGCCTGTTTTGTAGTATCTCTCCAGGCTTCACCACCCCATCATTGTACTCATTGATACGTGTTTTTAAGTCTGGGAGTTTTAAGCTACAGCTCATCAGGGAAGTACAGCCGTAGGTGGTAAGCATTCACGTTTCTTCATCATCACGGTCACAAATGCAATCACAAGTAATGATTCATGATCATTCACGTTACGAATCACATTAATTTTTTTCTAGTTACTTGGATGTATTGTAAGCCTGTTTTGTAGTATCTCTCCAGGCTAAACCACCCCACCATTGTACTCATTGATACGTGTTTTTAAATCTGGGAGTTTTAAGCTATAGCTCATCGGGGCCCGGGGAAGTACAGCCATAGGCATTCAAGTTTCTTCATCATCATGGTCACAAATGCAGTCACAAATCACGATTTACGATCACGTCATGAATCACAACATACATTTTTTTTTGTTACCTGGATGTATTGTAAGCCTGCTGGTCATGGTGCTGAACAGGGATGGGATCCACACCTGGGCCCGGGGGAGCAGGCACATCCTGTTCCAGAGGATCTGGTGCTGGACTTGGTGGTGGTGGTTCAACTGCCTCAGAGTCAGGACAGGAGGCAGTGCTGGTCCTGATTTGGAGGGGCACTCACAAGTTTTGAGTGGTCCAACAGGAAAGGGTGCCTATTCCCTCCACACATGCACACGGTACGATGCTTACCACTACCGCGCTCTCCCAAAGCAGCCCCATCCCAGACATTCCCTCACCCTGGTCCATCTCTCCTATTGAGCTCCCTCAGTCCGAGCAATCACTACTCACACTGTCACATAGCACACACACACACAGTCACACACACACAGACAAACAACTAACTACTTATAAAGGTAAGAAAAATAAAATTTACAGAAAGAACAAATTAAGTAAAAAAGAGTGCAGAAAAGACAAAAAAGTGTAGCTTTTAAAAAAGCTGTTGGGTCTAAATCAAAGTTTAAATCTCCTCCTCGCTCTGATCTAAAAGTATCAGAAGTCACAAAACACACTACCCTCTCTCCGTCTGCACAGAAGAAAGTAAAAGTGTCTGCTTGTATGACTCACTTTCTTCCTGCCTAGCTAAAGAGCTTGTGACTTACAGTACTCTAAGACATGTGATGTGTGGGGGGCTGCCAAATCTGAAACACCAAGTGGATCACTTAGAATCCTAATGAGGAACGCGAAGTCCATTAAAAACAATGACTTCACCTTACTTTGCATTGCCATTCCGCCTTAACGCGAAGTGGTAATGACAAGGCAAAGTGAGCACTTTGCATTGCCCACTCCATGTAGCCGAGTAGCAACGTGAAGTGCCCACTGCGCGTTCACTTTGCCGGCAAATTTTAAATTTGCTGCATCTCTACTCCCAGGTCCCTCTCAGCCATCGAGACTTGTAGCATTTCCCTCCCAGGGCGTACACTTGGCCTGGGTTTCTGGCCCCCAGGTGCAGTATTTGGTGAAAAATATTGTAAAATTACCAAGTTATGAGTGACTGTTGAAATATTTTAATGCTCACTCATTACTTTGACATTTTTCAATATTTTTCCACCAAACTTTCAACATGGCCTTTATGAGACCCTATCTCATGAAAAGGTAGGTGAAATTTTTCAAATCTAGGCCAAAAAGTGATTTCACAGTCCCTCTTTTAAATCACCTTTTGGGTGGGATTTTAAAATGTTCACCTAACAGTTTCATGAGATGGGGCCTACAGAAGACTATGTTCAAAATTTGTAATGAACAAACAAAATGGAAAAAACAAACTTCTGAATGTATGTGGCAATATTTTCCTTACCGGTTCATAATTTAGATATTTTTCAGTCATTTTGACTCCAAACTTTCAACATAGCCATTTTTTCTCATCACTTCATAAATGTGACAGGTGTCATTTTTCAAATCCCAGATGAAATATGTTTTCTCACTCATAGGCAAAATGATGCTTCAACCAGTATTTTATAAATGCAATATATCATGTTTATAAAGGGGAGAGATAAATTGACTAGTAGCTGCCAGAGGGTCCTGCACTTCTGCTGGCAGATGGAATCTTGGCCCTGTATGTCTGTATCTGTAGTCACATGGAAGTGCAGGTACCACCTCCCAGACAGCCCATGAATTCTTTGTATACATAGCTGTACAGCCTGGAAGGCCCTGCGCTTGTGCAGGCAGATGGACTTTTAACTTGGCCTAGGGCCCATAGGGCCCAGTGCATTTGCATCCGTTCACACAGGTCCCAAGAGAGCCTATGTGAATGAGGATACATTCCACTATCTCAAAAAACAAAAAGGAAATTCACTGCAAACAATGGCATAAATGCACCAGTTAGGGTTCAACTTAACGTCACAAAAGTAGGAAAATATGACGTTAGGGTTTCCAACCCTAACTCCCTTCTTCTCCCAAACAGCAAAAAGACATGACCACACAAGCAGCCACAGCCTGCCATCATCAGGTAAGACAAGAAACATAGAACTATTTCCAGATGACATAAATGTAGTTTCATGGATTTGCAGTATGCACACTGAAAGACAAATACACTGACTTCTGGCTACAGATAGAAATCCACAATACTCAAATTACAGCACTACTTCTGCCTGCACAAAAGTTATTTTGTCTGTAGAAGCACTGGCCTCTATGGAGCCTGTGTTTCTGTAACCACAGGTACTCATACATACTGTGAAACATACATACACTTCTGATGGGATGGGTGTCCTGTCAATATAGCGAATGAATAATAGCAAATGAATAATAGTGAATGAAAAACAGCAATTGTCATTTTAGCTATGTTGTCTTTATAGTGCATGGTTATTTGAGCGATTATTTGATAGTAATGTTGTGGTTGTATTTTGTTTGACTTGTTTTGGTTATTGCTGTGAAAATAAAGTTGGATGTTGAGGAATATAGTTTGTTGGTTTTGTTTTTGTTATACTTGGCGTTGGTGTGTTGTGTTGAAGATGCTTATTTTTTTCCTGTTATTTTTGCTGTTTTGACTCTTCACTATTACTTCCATTTGCTATCTTTGTTCGTGCTAATGTTCATTCGCTGTTGTTTACTTTGCTACTTTTTGTTTTTGCTGTGTTAACATAGCCCTGATGGGGTGCAGAGTTAGAGCTGGAAACCATAACACCACATTTTCCTACTTTTGTGGTATTAACTTTAACTGGTACATTAACACAATGTTTGCAATATCTACCTTTATCTATCTATCTATCTATCTATCTATCTATCTATCTGTCTGTCTGTCTGTCTGTCTGTCTGTCTGTCTGTCTGTCTGTCTGTCTGCCTGCCTGCCTATCTATCTATCTATCTATCTATCTATCTATCTATCTATCTATCTATCTATCTATCTATCTATCTATCATTAAATGGCAGGATACCATTTCCAGTCCCTGATGTTTTTGTAACAATTTTGTTTAACTGGTTGGATGCTTTTGTACTACAAGGGCATACTAATTATTATATCTTCTTTGTGTCTCCCCTGTTGTAGGACTTTTTATTTGTACGGCTAACCAAAATTCCTATTCTATTTCTCCATTTTTTTGTTGCTTGAATACATAGTAATCTGATTAAGAACCCATTCACTCCCCCCCTCCGAGGCAATAACCACACCTGCTTTTGAATTAAATAGCCGTAGCCATATGCTTATGCAAGAGATCAAGAGCAGTACATGTTTGAGCTTTATGTGCAACAGGAATATAACTTAATAAAAAGAAACTGGGCATACATTAAGACTTGAATTTGAAATTACAGTATAAGCCATAAATTTTATTAGCAATTACAGCATGCCAGATCACAGTGCTAATGCCACTATGTAGCAACCCACCCTGATGAAGACCCATGAGGGTGGGTTGCTATGTAGGGGCATTAGCACTGTGATCTGACATGCTGTAATTTCAAATTCCAGCCTTGGCATATGCCCAGTTTCTTTTTATTAAGTTACATTGTTGTTATGTGACTGGAGCACCTTTGGGGCAATTGATGTGCATTCCTTTACTGCCTTTCTACATGTACAACAGGATGTCTGATTAAGGAACTGCCTACCATAGGTGGAGCATTCCAACAGGGCTCCTAAAACAGAAATCCCCCATTATGCTCCTCCCCTTACCTACTAGTACTACAGTAGGAGCCATGAGCCACCCCAGAGGCCTCTGGGAGAAGGGAGGAGTCACCACCACCATGTCCAGTGTGCCCTAATGACCTCCCATCCCTCCTCTGCCATGGGTCAGGTGCATGCCATGCCAGTGATGCCTCCTCCCCTTCCTACAGGAACTCAGGCTGTCCCACTTACAATGTGATGTCCCCATGACCAAGACATCCCATCCACCATCAGGCAAGCCCTTCCACTAAGCCAGCCACCCCAGCATGAATCGAGAGCCACTCGCCCAGTGCAGAACAGGGTTCACCCAGTAATACCTGCTTCCCCAATCAGCCAGGTGCATCCCTTCCTGCCCACATATCCCCTTAGCATCCCTCACTATCCCTATGTACCTCAGTACTGATCCCTAAATAGCCCCAATAAAGCCTCCATCTCCATATTGTTTTGTTGCAGGTACACTCGAGTGCTCAGATACTGGCCTCTCTACTTTAAGGTCTGGATGTACTTCTTCAGTGAGTGATGCAGACCACATCATAGCCACTGCCCCAAAGAATATCTGACTGTCAGCATCTTCATCCTGCTTTTATACCAGCTGTCAAGCATGCTAGGAAAAGCCAGCCCGTCGGTGCAGCAGTTGGAATTCCGCTTGTGACGCCGGTGACCCGGGTTAGGGAATGGACCTGGATCGCGGGAGGGCCAGCCGGGAGGAGAAGGATGGAGCATCCTATGGACATCTCTCCTTCTCCGGGGGAGGGTGGGGCAGTGCCCGGTGCAAGAAGGACCCCTGGCGGAGGCCGGGAGTTGTTCAAGCTACCAGCACTCGCACGTATGGGAGGTGGGACAGATGCTGGCGTCATTGCAGATTCCCACCTCCAGAAAGAAAAATCACAGGAAAAAGGGAAGGTGGGTGGGTCCACTGTCTATATGAAGCCCTCTCTGGGACTTCAATTATCCACCACCACCAACACTCTCCCGACCAGTCACTGGTTTCGTGGCTTGGGTTACTGGGTACTGATGCTATGGCCCCACCCTCCAGGGGGTAAGCTGGGGGTTACTGGGGGAGGATGGCACTAGATGATAGATGGAAGCTCCAGGGCTATGACCAGTGCTGAGGGACCGACAATGGACCTGCCAAATAAAGAGGATAAAATAAAAAAATAAATAAATAAATAAAAGCATGCTAGGAAAAACAGAAAAAAGTCATTAATCATAGAAATTAGGTGTGAACAAACTGCCTGAATGTATGGAGCACCATCTGCCCAGTGCTTGGAGGCCCCCTTCAGGAGAACTGAGAGCCAGTTGTGTAGCCACCCCTATCCAAAACAAATGAGTCCCACAGCTGGCCAGGTTCAAACCCTTCCCCACTAGTGCCAGATTCAGGACCCATAAGAACTGAAACTTACATAGAAACATAGACTTTGATGACAGATACGGACCACTTGGCCCACCCAGTCTGCCCATGTCCCTACCTATTGGATAAGCTGCAGATCCTAGTTAACCAACAGCCTACCCCCCACCAGAACTGCCTTATGTCTGTCCCATGAATTCTTGAATTCCTCCACTGTTTTTGACCCCACAACCTCCTCAGGAAGGCCATTCCATGTGTCCATCACTCTTTCCATGAAAAAATACTTCCTCACATTGCTCCTGAGATGTCTCCCCTCTGTCTTCAAGTTATGCCCCCCTGTTCTTGCACATCTCTTTTTCTGAAAGATGCTACTCTCTTGGACTTTGTTGATTCCCTTGAGTTATTTGAAAGTTTCTATCTCCCTTCTTTCCTCGAGGGTATACAGTACATATTAAAATCCTTTAGCCTCTCTTCGTATGGCTTCTGGTGCAGACCCTGCACCATTTTAGTTGCCCTCCTCTGGACTGCCTCCATTCTGTCTATGTCCTTGCAGAGTTGGGGCCTCCAGAACTGCACACAGTACTCCAGATGGGGTCTCACCAATTGTATGTACAGAGGGATAACAACTTCCTGTTTTCTACTGGTGATGCCTCTCCCTATACATGCCAGTATCCCCCCAGCCTTCCTTACTGCCTTCTTACATTGCTTGCTTACCTTTAGGTCATTTGATATGACTAGCCCCTGGTCTCTTTCCATTTTTTTTGTTGTTAGTACCTCCCCCCTCCATTGTGTACTCTTCCCCTGTGTTTTTGTTTCCCAGGTGCATTTTTACACTTTTGCATCGAATCTAAGCTGCCATACTTTGACCATTCCTCCAACCTTGCCACGTCCCTTCTCATCCTTTCCACGCCACCTTGTGTATCAACCCTGTTGCAGATCTTGTGTTGTCTGCAAAGAGGCGACTTTTTCCTCCATTCCCTCTGCAATGTCACTTATAAAGACATTAAAAAGGATCAGTCCCAGTACTGAACCCTGCAGTACCCTGCTAGTAACCCTCCTTTATTCACTGTGGACTCCATTTACTATTACCCTCTGTGTCCTATTGTCCAGTCAGTTTTTTACCCAGGCTACCACCCTGAGATCCACTGCCAGGCTGGCTAATTTGTTTATTAATCGTTTGTGTGGGACTGTGTCAAATGCCTTGTTAAAGTCTGGGTAGGCCATGTCCACAGCCCCTCTCTGGTCTACTACTTTGGTCACCCAGTCAAAGAAATCTATTAGATTTGTCTGACATGACCTTCCCACTGTGAATCCATGCTGCCTTGGGTCCTGTACCCCACTAGCTTCTAGGTACTCAACAAGTCTTTCTTTCAGAAGCAATTCCATCATTTTCCCTAACACTGAGGTCAAACTAACAGGTCTATAGTTTCCTGCCCTGCTTTGCTCCATGCTTTGTGAAGGGGAATCACATCCACCCTCCTCCACTCTTGGGTACCACACCATTGTCCCATGATTTATTAAAAAGGGTAGTCAGTGGTGTCACTAGTTCTCATAGAAACATAGAATTTGATGGCAGATAAGGACCGCTTGGCCCACCTAGT
This sequence comes from Neoceratodus forsteri, assembly GCA_016271365.2. Classification (NCBI taxonomy): domain Eukaryota; kingdom Metazoa; phylum Chordata; order Ceratodontiformes; family Ceratodontidae; genus Neoceratodus; species Neoceratodus forsteri. Next base: position 299,947,278 of record CM057455.1, read on the forward strand.
CTGCCCATTTCCCTACTTAATGAGTAAGCTGCAGATCCTAGTTAACCAACAGCCTACTTCCTCCTACCCCCCCACTAGAATTGCCTTATGTCTGTCCCATGCATTCGTGACTTCCCCACTGTTTTTGACTCTACAACCTCCTCAGGAAGGCTTTCATGTATCCACAACCCTCTCTGTGAAGAAATATTTCTCACATTACCTCTGAGCCATCCCTCTCTATCTTCAAATTGTGCCCCTTGTTTTTGCACATCTCTTTTCTGAAAGATGCTACCTCTTGGACTTTGTTGATTCCTTTGAGGTATTTGAAAGTTTCTAGCATGACCCCTCTCCTCCTTTCCTTGAGGCTATGCATCTTTAGTTCCTTTAGTCTTTCTTCATATGTCTTCTGATGCAAACCCTGCATCACTTTGCTGTCTCTCTGGACAGCCTCCACCCTGTCTATGTCTTTGTGGAGATGGGTCTCCAGAACTGTACACAGACTCAGATGTGGTCTTACCAACTGTCTGTACAGAGAGCCAACAACTTCCTGTTTTCTACTGGTGATGCCTCTCTATGCATGCCAGTATCCCCAGCCCTCCTACTGCCTTCTCACATTGTTGGCCCACCTTTAGGTCATCTGATATGACTACCCCAGGTCCCTTTCCATTTTTGTTGTTGTCAGTATCTAACCCCCATTGTGTACTCTTCCCTGGGTTTTGTTTCCAAGGTGCTTACTTTGCACTTCTTTGCATTGAATATAAGCTGCCATACATTTGACCATTCCTCCAACCTTGCCAAGTCCCTTTTCATCCTTTCCACCCCACCTTGTGTATCAACCCTGTTGCAAATCTTTGTGTCATCTGCAAAGAGACATACTTTCCCTTCCAGTCCCTCTGCAATGTCACTTATAAAGACATTAAAAAGGACTGGCCCCAGTACTGAACCCTGCAGTACCCCACTAGTAACCCTCCCTTCTTCACTGTGGACTCCATTTACTATTACCCTCTGTGTCCTGTTGTCCAACCAGTGTTTTACCCAGGCTACCACCCAGGGACCCACTCCCAGGCTGGCTAATTTGTTCAGCTACCACACCATCCTCCCATGATTTATTAAAAAGGGTAGTCAGTGGTAGTTCTTCCCTTAGTTCTTTTAGAATTCTGGGGTGAATCCCATCAGGTCCCATTGCTTTATCCACCTTCAGTTTTAAGAGTTCTTTCTGAACCCTTTCTTCTGTGAAAGGACTAATATCAATCCCCCTTTCCAGAGTGCTTCTATTGACCAGATTAGGTATTTCCCCCTGCTTTTCCACTGTGAATATTGAGCAGAAGTATTCGTTCAGTATCCCTGCTTTTTCGCTGTCGCTCTCTGCCCAACCACCTTCCTCTTTGTTCAGCCTCAGTGTCCCTACCTTAGTCTTTCTTTGCTCCCTAATGTACCTTTAAAAGGTTTTATCCCCCTTCTTAACTGAGTTGGCTATCTTTTCCTCAGTTTGGGCCTTTGCTATTCTGACTGCCTTACCTGCTTCCTTATGGTTTAACTGGTACAGTTCTCTGTCCTGCTCCTTCTGTGTTTCCTTATACTTCCTGAATGCTATCTTTTTCTCCCTTACATTCCCTGCCACTTCTTTTGAGAACCATAATGTTTTTTTCTTTCATTTTGATTTGTTTATTTGCTTCACACAAAGGCTTGTTGCCTCTGTGATGGCGGTTTTGATGTTTCTCCGTTGTTGCTCCAACCCACCTTCTTGCCTGTTTGCTAGTGCTTTTCTGAGGCACTCTCCAATTTTGACAAACTCAGCCCTCCAGAAGTCCAGTACCTTCACTTTTGTGTGGCTTGACTCTACAGCTAAGCTTATCATGAACCACACTGTTTGGAGGTCGCTTGTTCCCAGATGGCTACCCACTTCAAGATCAGAGATCCTTTCACCGTCCCCATTTGAGAGTACCAGGTCTAAGATTGCTCTCTCCCAAGTGGGTTCCAAAACTAGCTGTCTGAGACATGCCCCCTGTAGGGCATCAAGAATGGCCCTGCTCTTGGATGTGGCTGCAGCAAAGGTGCTCCAGTCAACATCTGGCATATTCAGGTCTCCCATCAGCAATATCTCCCCTTTCTCTGCCATCCCAAGGATGCCTTCTATCATTTCCTTGTCCATTTCTTCCCCCTGAGATGGGGGTCTATATATAACCCCTGTGTGGATTGTGGAGCCATTTCCAGTCTCCAGGGTGACCCACAGTGCCTCCTCTCCTCCCTGTTTACCCTTTAGTTCTGTTGCTTTGATCCCTTCCCTTACATAGAGAGCTACTCCTCCTCCTCCTCCTCTACTTCCCTCTTTGTCTCTCCTGTAGATTGTGTACTCTGGTACATTGACATCCCAGTCATGGTTCTCTGTGTACCATGTTTCTGTGACTGCCACAATATCCAGGCATCTGATTTCCATCAAGGCCACCATTTCAGGGAGCTTTTTACCTAGACTATGGGCATTGGTACTCATTAACCTCCATTTTATTATGGCTTTATTTCTTTTTGCCCCATCCCTATCCCTACTGCCTTTGTCTTTTCTCCATTTACCCCTGCCCTTCTCCCTATCAACTGCTCTATCTTGGTGTTTACCTCACTAATTACCCTGATTTTTGGGGGAGCTAGGATTTCTCTTCTCCTCTTCAGTGCCTCCCTCCTTGGCTAGTTTAAATGTCACATTGAAGCGTAACCTATCACCTAGGATCCTGGTCTCCAGGATATATGCAGACCATCACACCTGTATAGGCCTGCATCCCTCCAGGTGGAGCCCCAGTCCCCAATGAAGCAAAATCCTTGAGCTCTGCACCAGCTTTTCAACCAGTCATTGAATCCCATGGTGCAGAGTGCCCTAGCCTCATCCATGCCATAGATAGGTAGCACTTCCGAGAAAGTTACCATGTGTGCTACTTGTCTAAGGCCCCTCCCCAACTCCACAAACTCCTGTTGCACTGCTCTGATCCCATTCTCAGCCAGGTCATTCATCCCTAGGTGGATAATGACATCCAGCTCCCTCCCCCTTGCCGCTGTTTGCACGATCCTGAGGATTAATTTCCTGTCCCTCCAAGCCTTGGCATGGGGCAGGTACCTTACCTCCCTTTCCCCTCCCTCCCCCAGTTCTATCCCCTAACAATTGAATCCCCCACCAGGAGTTGTTTCCTTTCCCTGTGGGGTCCTGGGCTACCCTCCTGTGGGTCTCCACTATGGTGGTTCCCACCATCCTCCTTGGTCTCCACTACAGGTGCCTCCATAGAGGAATCATGCTTCTCCAGAGTGGAAAATGAATTGTGGAGAGGCACAGCTGGAGGGATGCACCTCTGTTCCACCACCCTCACCCTCCCTGAGTCCACTGTGGTCCAACCATTCCTCTTTCTTGGCAACCTCTGAGGTAGTGGTGGTGGCCTGGGTGGTCCCTGTGAGGGGGGGCAGGTTTTCTGAATCCTTGCCAGGTCAGCATGGAGATGAACAACCTCCTTCCTCAGACCAGAGAGGTGCCTGCAAATAGGGCAGCAACACAGTCTCCAGAATGTCTCCCAGAAGACTGCTGCTCCACAGCCAGTGCATTGTACCACTCTCCACATGTCTGTGTCCCTTCCAGTTACAGATGCTTTTTTTGTTTTCTGTTCTTGTTTTAGTGTGTGCAAGCTTGTGAGTGTCTCTACCCCATTCAGTGTGCTGTGCCTTTAAGGATATAAACAGGTGTATGTTGTTAGCAGTTTTGGGGAAGTGATGTCAGAAGCCCTGCTATAAAGGAAGTTATGCACTTGGGGTGGGTGGGGTGAGGGAAGGTGGTGGGAGTAAACCTATGCCATCCAGAAACAATCAACTACAACTCTTACCCTCCACCCCAGGGAGTGCCTTCCTTCCTTTCAGACACCTATTTCACAAAGGCTAAGTAACAGGTCTAGTCATAACTGACTGCAAATATCTCCCAGCTACAGTTCCTCCCTGGCAAATTAAAGTTAAAACTAAGAAAAGTCCACCCCAAAACAGAATCAATACTAGTTACTTACACAGGTCTGAAAAGTAATAATTCAGTTCAGTGTAGTCTAGAAAATAACCTCCTTGATTCAAGGAAGCTGTGGCTACTTACTCACTCTCCCTGTCTCCTCTTAGTTCTTTTAGAATTCTTGGGTGAATCCTGTCAAGCCCCATTGCTTTATCCACCTTCAGTTTTAGGAGTTGTTTTAGAACCCTTTCTTCTGTGAATGGACTGGTATCGACCCCCTTTTCCACAGTGCTTCTACTGATTGGATTAGGTACTTTTCCCTCCTCTTCTTTTGTGAATACTGAGCAGAAGTATTTCATTCAGTATCCCTGCTTTTTCACTGTCACCCTCTGCCCACCCACCCTCTCCTTTATTAAGCTTCACAATCCCTCCCTTGGTCTTTCTTCACTCCCTAATGTATCTATAAAAGGTTTTATTCTCCTCCTTAATCGAGTTGGTTATCTTTTCCTCTGTTTGGGCCTTTGCTATTCTGACTGCCTTCCCCACTTCCTTCTGCTTTAACTGGTACAGTTCTCTGTCCTGCTCCTTCTGTGTTTCCTTTTACTTCCCGAATGCTATCTTTTTCTCCCTAACCTTCCCTGCCATCTCTTTTGAGAACCATGGTGCTTTTTTCCTTCATTTTGATTTGTTTATTTGCTTCACACAAAGGCTTGTTGCCTCTGTGATGGCAGTTTTGATGTGTCACCATTGTTCCTCCACCCCTCCTTCTTGCCCATTTGCTAGTGCTTTTCTGAGGCACTCTCCCATTTTGCCAAAGTCAGCCCTCCTAAAGTCCAGTACTCTCACTTTTGTATGGCTGCACTCTATGACTCTGTTTATCGTGAACCACAGTGTTTGGTGGTCACTTGTTCCCAGATGGCTAGCCACTTCTAAATCTGAGATCCTCTCTTCATCCTCACTTGAGAGCACCAGGTCTAAGATTGCTCCCCCGAGTGATTTCCAACACTAGCTATCTGAGGCACACCCCCTGTAGGGCATCTAGAAGGACCCTGCTCTTGGATATGGCTGCAGCAAAGGTGCTCCAGTTAACCTCTGGCATATTCAGGTTCCCCATCAACAACATTGCCTCTTTTTCTGCCATACTAAGCATGCCTTCTATCATTTCCTTGTCCATTTCCTCCCTCTGAGGTGGGGGAGGTCTGTATACAACCCCCATTTGGATCGTGGTACCATTTCCTGTCTCCATGGTGACCCACAGTGCCTCCTCTCCTCCCTGTTTACCCTTTAGTTCCATCAACTGCCCCTTTAGTTCCATCAACAGTTAACTGATGTAGTCAGTTAGGATGCTTCCTCATACCTCATGTGCCTTCCTGTATGAGGGGACATGTCTGAGTATCCCCCAATGACTTCAGTCACATCCCAGGATGTCCCTAATGGTAATGAAACCTGCACACAGGCTCCAACACCCAACTGGACAGTTTTTGGGTTGACAAATGGGCAGCATCAGAGAGCCATTGTGGGCCACTACGTCATCGCTTTCAAGGTCACTCAGTCCTGAGTCCTGTTTATTCCAAGCCACCACTTTGAATACTCTACATGCCCCACCAAACATGGCCTCTAAGGCTGTATGGAACAGCTGGGCCTCATTCATGCTGGTACAAACCCTGAACCAGGAGAAGACTGTTGCCTCAATGTATCTGGGGTACAACAGGCACCTAGTGTCCAGAGACCAGGATTCACCATGAGCCCATCATTCTCTCATTTTGCTGATGGCAGAAGTGTGGGTTTGGTCCTTGAAACCCATGACCTAAAACATCAATGGCAACACAGCCAGGTGTTGGCTGACCAACCTCTTTCATGGTAGAATGAATATAGGTTGCCAACTGTGCCACAGGAATCAGCCACAAAACTGGACAGCCGCTTTCAGAGCACATCAACATTTGGATACTGTTAAATGGGATGAGTTATTTCAGGATCTAACATCCAAAGAAGCTTGGGATACTTTCAGGTGAATTATACACTCTATAGTTAATGACTTAGTTCCATTAAAAAATAAATACAATAAAAAGGGTAAGGTGCCCAATTGGATGACAATAGGAATCAAAAAGCAAATAAAAATTAAACACAAAGCCTACAGAAAATACAAACAAAATCCAATGACCACCAAAAAAGCAAACTATACCAGAGCACAGAAACTATTGAAAAGCATGATAAAAAAATCAAGATATAGGATCAAATTTAACATTGCCCATTGTAAAGATATTAAACTATTACACTCTTATATTAACTCAAATAGGAAATCTTCTCCATTGAATACTGGACCAATTTATAAAAATGGTCAAATTGTTGGAGAGCAAGGTGTCAGATATCTTTAATAATAATTTCTGCTCAGTCTTTACCCCAAAGGAGGTTAAGAAAAATATTGTAGTTAATGGTAACTGTAGCATTTACAAGTTTACTACTGATGAAGTTGAGGCAGAGCTAAAGAAAATTAAAACTTCTACCAGCCCAGGACCAGATGACATTAATCCTGGGCTTCATAAAGCAGCATCCCATCTAGTTGCTCTTCCCCTGACTATTATTTATAGTAAATCTTTGGAAAGTGGGGTAGTACCAGGTGATTGGCATGAAGTCATTCTGCTCCCCCAATTTTCAAAAAGGGAGATAAGGTAAAAGTTGAGAATTACAGAACTGTCAGTTTAACATCCATCCCATGTAAAATAATAGAAAAACTCTTGAAACTAAAGTTGGGAAGTGAAGCTGTTACACTTGGAGTTGTAGACATGTTCCAACATTGGTTTAAACAAAGTGCCTCTTACGCTACTAACTTGGTAACCTTTTATGAGCAGGTTAGTCAAAGCCACAATAAGGGGTGTCCCTCAGACGTAATACTATTGGACTTTGCCAAGGCCTTCGACAAGGTGCCCCACAATATCTTAATTACCAAACTAACTGAACTTGGCTTCAGTCCAAGTCTGGTAAAATGGATTAACAATTGGCTGAAAGACCAAACCCAATGTGTAAAGGTTAATGGATGTCTCTCTAACAAGCAATATGTGACAAGTGAAATTCTCCAGGGATCGGTGTTAAACCTGACTTTGTTTGGTGTATTTATTAATAAGTGGTATACATTATAATATCACTAATAGTGTAGCGAAATTCACCGACTATATAAAACTGTGTGGGGAGGTAGATACATTCAATAAGCACCTTACAATTGTTAATGATCTAAACAAAATAGGAGAATGGTCAGCACAAAATGGTATGCTGTTTAATATTGATAAATGTGTGGTAATGCATTATGGAACCAATATTCCTAACTATGGTTACATTTTGAGCAATTCTATCCTTAAAACAGTTACCTGTGCAACAGACCTAAAAATAAACTAGCATTCTCAGATCACTGCAGATATGTACTGTAACTAGTAAAGCTTGGGGAATAGTTAGAAAAATCAATTGCATGTTTATTTGCAAATCTGAACAGTGTATCATACTACTTTACAATAGTTATGTTAGACCAATAATTGACTATGGGTCCCCTGCCTGGGCACCTTATTGGATTAAAGACATAAACATGATTGAAGGAGTTCAGAGTTCAGCAACAAGACTGATTCCTAGACTAAAGGGATTAAACTACCATGAAAGACTGAAAGAAACAGGTCTGTTTGCTTTACAACAGATGCGTCAGAGAGGTGACCTGTTACTTCTCTATAAATTGCTTCAATCCCAAGAATTAAGAAGCCAGTGTAACCTTGTTTACAGTAACACTAGAGATAATCTTAGATCCCACAGCAAAAAACTAATTGTCCTAAAGGTCCTTACATCTAAAAGAGATAATTACTTCACTATAAGAACAATTAAGGCCTGGAATAGGCTGCCACAGGAGGCAGTATATATTAATAGTATATCTGACTTTAAGAACAAATTAGACAGGCTGTTCTACAATGAGCATCAAATGGTGTAAATGTGGCCCACTTGTGAGGGGGACAATCCTGATGGGCAATCTGCTCCCTTTTGTCTGACTAGCCCAGTAGTAAACCTAGAAGTAAACCTGTACGAAATGCTCCACCCTCTCCAATAGCCCTGTCTTACACTATTGGCACGGGAATGGCCTATGAGCCACAACAAGTCCTATTCACCAGCTGCCACAAACTCATTGGTACATGATGAGAGTGACTTTCTGATAAAACTCTCTTTAGGTATATAAGCGAAAAGAGGAAGACCAAAATAGGGATAGTAAAGCTAAAAGGGGAAGGAAGGGTTTGTGTGCAAGAGGACCCAAAAAAAGCAGACATATTGAACAAATTCTTTTGTTTAGTATTTACAGATGAAGAGTAGGTGGTAGACCACAGAAAAGGGATAATGGCATAAAGGAAGGGAGGTGGACACTAGTCCTTTGACAGAGGAGAGAGTCCTGAAGGATCTAGCACAATTAAAAGTGGACAAGGCAATCAGGCCTGATGAGGTATGCCCTAGGATATTGAGGGAGCTGAAAATGGTGATGGCTGCACCTCTGACAGTCCTGGTCAACCTATCACTAAATATGGGGGATGCTCCAGGGGAATGGAGGAGGGCAGATGTGGTCCCTCTTCACTAAAGTTCCGACAGAGAGGAGGCAGGAAATTACAGACCTGTAAGCCTGACTTTGGTGGTGGGTAAAGTAATGGAATCACTACTGAATGAAAGGATTGGAGAATACCTTGTGGCCAGTGGTTTACAAGATCCAAGGCAGCATGGTTTCACAATAGTGAAGATCTTGCCAGAAAAACCTGATTGAATTCTTTGACTGGGTGACCAGGGATGTGGATCAGGGCAGAGCGGTGGATGTAGCCTATGTGGATTTCAGTAAGGCCTTCAATGCCATTTCACACTAAAGACTGGTGAGCAAACTGGGCAGCCTAGGAGTGGGTCCAAAAGTAGTAAAATGGGTGAGAAATTGGCTAACTAACAGGAGTCAGAGGATGGCGGTAAGTGGTGCTCACTCTGAAGAAGGCAAGGTGAACAGTGGGGTACAACAGGGGTCAATACTAGGCCCGGTCCTCTTCAATGTTTTATTAACAACATTGCAGGAGGACTGGATAGGAAAGTATGCCTGTTCGAGGATGACACAGAAATCTGCAACAGAGTGGACACACTGGGTGTGTGTGGAAAAAATGAGGGATGATCTGAAAAAGCTGGAAGACTGGTCAAAGGTTGGCAACTGAGTTTCAATGCAAAAAAGTACAAAATCATGCATTTGGGGCACATAAACAAGGGGGCAATGTACTAATTGGGCAGGGAGGTATTGGCAACACAAAACAGAAAGGGGACCTGGGGGTAATCATTCCTGATGATCTGAAGGTAGCAAAGCAGTGTGATACAGCAGTGGGAAAAGCTAGCAGGATGCTCAGGTGCATAGGGAAGGGTAACACCAGCAGAAAGAGGGAGGTAGTATTACTCCTGTGCAGATCTTTAGTGAGGCCTCACCTCAAGTACTGTGTCCAGCTCTGGAAGCCCCATCTCCAGAAGGACATAGATAGGATGGAGGCGATACAGAAGATGGCAATCAAAATGGTGCAGGGCCTGCATGAAAACCCCTATGAGGAAAGACTCAAGGAATTAAATATGTACTCTCTAGAGGAAAGAAGGGAAAGGGGGAACATGATAGAAATGTTCAAATACCTCACAGGTATTAATAACCTATATGAGAGTAGCATTTTACAAAGACAAAGATGCTTGAGGACAAGGAGTCACGCTATGAAGCTGGGAGGGGATTCAGAGGAGATATGAGGAAATACTTCTTAACAGAAAGGGTGATGGATGCCTGGAACAGCCTCCCAGTGAAGGTGGTGGGTGCTAAAATGGAAACAGGATTCAAGCATGCATGGGATAGACACAATTGGACCATAGAAATAGGCAAGGTTGGGAAAAAACTTGAGCTCAAGTAGGGTCTGCGGTGGCACTATAGGTATAGAAAATAGAGCAGACTTGGTGGGACAAGAGGTCCTTATCTGCTGACAACTTCTATGTTTCTATGTTTCTTCATCTGGTGCAAGTTTTGAAGTGATGCCACTGAAATCAAGACAGAATGTCAGCTATTTCTGTATCCACTTCCAGGACATGTTTCACTGTTCAACAGAGACTTGGGAGAAGACATTTAAGCACACATGCCCTCATTAAATCTCCTATTGGTTCCACTGAGCCTGTCTGTCTGTTTATGGCTTCCACTATCACCATGTCATACGACTTGGACACAACATTCCAGTCCAGGAGACATTCACCCTATATGACAGTTCCATGTCAAAAGGGCGAATGAAAAATGGCAACCTGTCACAACAGCTCCGAACCTACAGGGCGAACACTTTTCAGAAATTGTTTTCATGGGGAGGGCTTCGCCCTCACACCCCCCTTTATTTAGAGTCCTACTCTGGGGGGATGCAACTTTGGGATGGGGGCAAAACCAAGGTTGCGCTAATGTGTTGGCAACGTTGTTCCTTCACCCTTTCGACAGTTCAGCATTCTTGGTTCACCCTTTTGACATGTTACCTATATGACTAGGTCTGCCAGAATTTGGACTGAGTTTTTTTCCAGATTCTTTTTCATATGAAGGCATCCTTGCTTGTATGAATGAAACAACCTCACTAAAAAGGATCTCTTCATATGAAAAAAGAATCTGAAAAAAAAAAACCTGAGTCCAAATAATTTTTTTTGTTTGAAGGGATTCTTTTTTGTATGAATGTGAAAAGCTCATGAAAAAGAATCCCTTCATATGAAAAAAGAATTTGGACTTAGCTTTTTATGATTATTTTCTGTATGAAAGGGGCCCTTTTCATAAGTTTGTCTCATTCATATGAAAAAAGATCTATTCATATGAAAAAATAATTTGGACTTAGTTTATTTTCTACATTTCTTCTTGAACAAGACATAGCTTCTTCAATATTTGCAGTTAAGGGACAGTCTATATAGCAAAGCAAAGGTCTTAATGAATACTACAAGAATAACACATAATACCCCCCCCCCCCAAACTTTAGGGGCCATTTAAAAAAAACAACATAAAAAATAAAAAATCTAAATTCCCATAGGATAACACTGGAACTTTAACAAGCCACACCAACATGGATGTATACATTCATAGAGGGATGAAAGTGCAGGACCTGGAGGGCCCTGTGTTTCCATACCCAAATGAAACCCGCATGAATGAGGATACAGTTATACTATCCTGAAAAGTAAGGAAATTCTTTGCAAAAAATGTATTTATTTAAATTTTGGTGCAAAAAATGTCATTAATGCACCAGTTATGGTTCAGATTAAAGTGACAAAAAGCAGTGAAATCTGGTGTTAGGTAACCCATAGTCCTCACTGGGAGGTTTAAATGTCATTTGGATGAGCATTTAAACTAGCAGAGGAGGGATGCTGTTTTATCAAGGAAGGCATAAACTGCCACCACCACCACAGGTTATAGCAACATGGAGAGAGGGTTTGCAGGGAGAAAACTCCCCTAGGATAGGGACACAAGATGAAGGGGGTATAGACAAGGTGGAGGACAAAGGACATAAGAACAAAGAAGGCAGAAAGAGTAGTGTAGAGAAGAAAAGAAACAGTGAAAATAACAAGGAGGATGGGGAGTCAGTGGGAGTTATGGAGAGCAACACAGGCAGAAAGAGGGGAGGAAATAGATGTTGTAGGCAGGAAGAGAGAGAGAAAGGTTTGGAAAGCTATGGGTTACATCCAGGTGAGTTGGGTTGTGAAGAGGGACCCAAGTCTTCCTTATGGACACCAGTGCCACCTCAAGCTAGTGTTGTGGTGAGGGGATACTGTAGGTTCCAAGGTGAATGAATGAAGGCACCCAGCAAAGAGAGGCAGAAGTCGCACTCAAAGGTCCAGTGAAGCAAGGACTTTATTCATCTGGAAGGATGGCAATGGTTACAGAGTCAGGTATTCAACAAAAACAATAAACCTATGCATGGCACTAAATATCTATGCAATAAATAGACATATAACCAATAAATAAAGCTAGAAGTTGCACCTATATTTAGTTAACTACTGTCACTTTACTGTGACTGTGATTACCTATGGTACCGTTTCTACCTGGTTGATCGGTGCTAGCCTATGCTTTTACGTGTAAACACTTGTTACTTTCAATGCATTAATTCAGAACAGGTAATCAAGTCACTTTGACATCTATGTCAGGATGTTGAGAGCAACTGAGCAGAAAACTGAGACCTGAATGGGGCACCTGGACCAAAAAGGGGTACTGGTTGCAATAGTGGAACTGATACTTAAGTGAGGAGCCTCAATTAGGCCACAGGGACTTATGAGAGGTTTTGTAAACAGGCCTTAGGTTCATCAGCTCTCCCCCTTGGGCTGCCAGGACAAGAGATCTAATCTTGCAACTGGAAGAAGACTCTTCTGCACAACCCTTGCTTGGGTTGCCAGGACAGGAAGAACAGAAGACATGGAACTGGAAGCAGATTCTTTGGCACAAACCCTACCTTGGGCTGCCTGGCTAAGAAGAAGCTGGGTTTCATCTTTCATAGAAGAGATGAAGCTGGTCTTTGGACGACGGTCCATATCTTCAGATGACAGTTCTGGATACAGGTCTTTGGATGATGGCACTGGATGCTGATCCTGAAAGAGAAAACCCCACCCCATTGCACAATGGAGGCCCTCTCTAGTGACCCAGGGTGGCTCCTAAGCTTCCTTTACTTCTTAACAGGGTAGGGACATAGCTTATCAGAGTAGTGAATGGGGCCTGTCCTGACTATCACCATTATGCTAGCTGGTTTGACCACCCCAACTTGTCATCCAAGGAGGTGGTTTCATAGGTAGGATACAGTGGCAGTCTTTGGACACTGTGACACCTAGACAGTCTAGGTACTTGTAGAGTGTACTAAATAGCATTTCCACTGAGGCAGGAATATCAAGCAATGCAGTGATTCAATGTAGGGTACACAGATGCAATGCAGTCTTTTAGGAGGGTACCTGGGGCAATATTCAATTGTAGAATAGTGAAAAAGGATAGGCAATCTCTTGAAAAGGGTACCACAAATATAAGGCATTTATTTGAAAGGTTCCATAGATTTAATGCAGTTACTTCAAAGGTAACACAGATTTAAGGTGGCTCATTGGGGCAAATTGGGGCACTACACAAGTTCAGGCAGTTCATTAGCTACACAGGCAACACCCACAAGTTTAGGCATGGACAGTTCATAGGTAAACAGGGCAATACACAAGTTCAGGCAGTTCATTAGACATACAGGGCACAGTTTGGCAAATGGGGCACAACACTTGAACTTTAGTTCAAAAGGCAGCCTCAGAACTGAAGCACTGTACCTGTAAGTATGGTTCAATGTTTTGGTGACTACAGTATAAAGTCAGTAGTGCTTGTGTAACATAGTTTACTTTTGACTTTACTCTATTCTTGTCCTTGTTTGGGAAACTGGGCAGTGAGTAGAGAATAAAAGGTTCAGTACCAAGGGTGAGCAAAGTGCCAGAGAAGGAGGAGGCAGGGGTGAATGGTGGGTGCGTCACAATGTGCTAGGCAGGGAACTGCTGAAGGAAACTGGCTTTTAAGTGGAACGTGGGAGTAGCTATTCTCCCACATTGAACCTCTGGCTTTAGCCCTCTCATTCAGTGGTTTGGTGAATAGCGTATGATGTCAGTAGTGCTTGTGTAACATAGTTTACTTTTGGCTTTACTCTATTCCCACCCTTGGTACAGAATCTGGGTAGTGAGTAGGGAATAGAAAGCCCCAAAGAATTGCCAATGAATGTTCAAAAGAGTATGATTACCTCCTTCAACTCATGGAGAGTGTGACCAGTAACATGTAGGAGAAGAAAATCCCCCAGGTGGAGAAAACCTCTGAGGACCCATGTCTACTGACCCTCCCATCCTCTGGGCAAACTAAGAGGAGATAAACCTAGGTTCTAGCAACCCTATTCTACTTTCTGAGGAAGGTGAACTGTTTGGAGAGATGACAGTCCATCTTCAAAGTCCATTGGATGATGCGTTCTGGAAGGACGATTCTGAGGCTGAAGAGTTAAGTTTATTCTGAAGGAGCATCCAAATCCTGAAGGTGGAGTAGGTCCAGTTGGAAAAGGGGCGAATGCAGTCCAGGTTTCCAAGGTAATGATGGATGATATTCATGGAATTATAGAGATGAAGTGAGCATGAAGAGCATGATTTGATAAAAGTTGCTGCCAGACTTTGAAAGGTGGGAAATATGATGGGTTATAAAGTGATAAGGTAAACAATCTAACTTTGTAGGAGGTTTGGCATTCACATTAGAATCTGAAGGTCTGACGTTAGGCGGTGAGCGATAAGTTGAAATGCAGGCATCCATGAAGAAGATGAAGGAAGCAGACAGAATCTTTAGGTACCTGGTAGGAGGGGTGATGTGGACGTTTTTAGACCAATAAAGGAAGGTTGGTATATGCAATAGATGTGGTAACTGAATAGCAAATGGCAGCTCGGCTACACATCACCACTGGTGTAAAAAACAACTTGTCGCAGTCAGGTTATAAGCAAAAAGATAAACTTTTATTACACCAAAGATGCCAGTACACAGCTAAAAGCTTGCCCTTCCCTAAACAGTCAAATATTTTCACACAAATCTTGTGCTTTCTCAAGGCTGAGGCAACAATGGTGTGAACACCCCATTTATACAGCAAAATTTAAAGTGACAGCGCCAAACCATCAGATATGATATTAAACACCAAAATGCCCACAAAACAAAATTGGGCTTCCTATAATACAAAACAAATATCACTATTAATGCAAGTAAATCCTTATATGGAGACTAAATATCACTAAGATCCATACAGCAAATAAATAACATAATGAATTCATCCTGAAAAAAGTCAATATGACATATACAAGGGTATTCATAAATATGGAGATAACTGAAAAAAAATCATGTAATCCTGGTGCTGTAATAGACTTTGTTTTAAACTGCCAAAAAGATTCCTTTTGTCTCAATTGTTTATCCAAGTCTCCTCCACGAATATGTTCTCTCAATAATTCAAGTATCTGAAAAGTAAATTGATGTTTCTTCCCCTTAATTTTTACATGTTGTGTGTAGCAAACAAGATTATGAAACTGAAATGATGAGGCATCTTGCTGATAAGGATTTTTACATGCGTTTAAACAGTGATCCTACTGACAAATACAAAAAGGGTATTGATATTATTTTATATGAGGCTTTAATGCAGAATTTAATTAATCATGACACTTTTGATTTTTTGCCAGTTAAACATCTGATCAGACCTGTTTTTTTACGGGTTACCTAAAATCCACAAAAGTTTGAATAATCCGCCATCAAGGATGATAGTAGTTGAAATAGGGTCCTTAACAGATAATTTGCCCACATTTGTGGATTATTATATAAAACCATTAGCAATGAGCACAAGATCTTTTCTGAGCGATACCACAGATTTATTAAACTTTTTGGATGATATTGGCGTCTTGCCCTCTTCTTTGTTTGTCAGTATGGATGTACGATCACTATATACTAATATTCGTAATGATGAGGGTTTGGAATGTCTTCGTGATGCATTATCTTTTGGAACATTCTATCCACAGCCTTTTTTCTAATTCATTGTTGCTTTAGCAGAAAAGGTTTTGAAGTGTAATACCTTCCTTATGAATGAATTCACATATCTGGACTGCCTTGTACGGTATGGGCTGCATGCCCATTGGCTCTTGCTCTGAACCAATGGACATGCAGCCCTAACAACCAGTCAATCGTGATGGGAAATGAGGCGGGTGGGGTGCTGCCGCCACCGGTTGACTGGGAGGGAGGCGGGTGGTGGGGCTCCGTGGGTGGGTGGGGTGGGGAGCTACTAGATCACCAGGGAAATTGGACCTTGGGGGTTTGATTCTAATGCCCATGATCTACTCACGGTCCACTGGACCACCCGGGATATTGGTCTTTGAGGGGGTTGAACACCATTCTGCCTCGATCGGGCTGGGGGGTCATTTCTGTTATGCCCACGATCAAGCCAGTCGGGGGAGTGAGATCTGCCACGATCAAGGTTGCGGGGGGGCTGAGAAAGTGGAGGGCCACCCACAGGTGGCAGCTGCTGTGTTGCGCCCTGCAATGTGGCAGCTCACCTGTGGGTGGCCCTCGACTTACTCCTTTTTTGGCTCAAAGTTGTGCAGGCGCAGGTTGGGGGTTGTGCCTGCACAACTCTGCCCAGCCCGGCTGAACATCGGGCTGTGCAGTTTATGCATGGTTCCTCCCCCTCCTGTTGAGCATGCCTTCATTAGCATTGCACTGTTGCTCAGCATGACTTGGGGGGGTGCAACTGCCTCCTGCTGAATATCGCAGAATGACGAAATTTCAGACTTGCGTAGGCGCAACCCTATTGCGCATGGTGCAACCCTTTTGAATATCCAGCCCCATATGTATTTGCAGTTAAGGGGCATGGCCATGGGAGCAGCTATGGGCACAAATTATGTCATTTTATGTATGGCTGATTGGGAAAAGAAAGTAATTTACAGTGATGATAACCTCTTTTTGTCCCTCATTGATGTTTATAAGCATTACATTGATGACTTATTTTTTATATGGGAAGGGACAGAGGATGAATTAGCTCTTTTCACAGAGGATTTGGAACAAAGCAATCGGTATTTATGATTTGAAGTCCATGCTGATATACAGGATATTTATTTTTTGGATTTACGTATTTTTTTTAAATATGATGCTAGTGGTATAGGGACTAGACTGTACAGGAAAAACATTGATAAAAATTCCATTTTGCTGTATAATAGCTGCCATCCACAGAACATCACAAAAACTTTTCCCATTGGACAATACTTAAAAGCGAAATGAAATTGCTCAGATTTGACTGACTGTGAAAAAAAGTGCCACTGATCTTATTAAATGTTTTCAAACAAGGGGGTATGATATGGATGTTTTGGAAGAAGCACAGATGAAAGTTAACAAGAGGAATAGATTAGAATTATTGGTACATAAGAAGAAAGATGATTACAGTAAAGATAATGGGGGTAAATTGAGTTTATCACTACTTTTATTTATTTATTTATGTATTTAGTTTTTGTTGACCAGGTAAGTGCACTAGACAAATCCTGCCTATTTTCAGGCACGGCCCGGGGGAGGGGGATACAGATGAATGCCAACTGACTTTGAACCAGATTAAGCTGTTGGTGGTATTTTTAGTGAATGAGGGAAATTTGGCCAGGACACCGGGGAAATTTCCCTACTGCTTGGCCAGTAGGAGGACTTGCTGACCATCAGGATGGAAAGCTCAGTTGCTAAGCCGACTTTGTTGCAGCGGGACGTGCTGCAGGCCGAGGGGCCAATTACAACTTATGCGATTGAAACTACTGATTCTGATATTTTCTTTGAAGCACCGATGCAGCCCAACTTACATGCTAACCCTGCAATTTCTATGGATATTTTGACCTTGAAGAGACAACAGATTGTGAAATCGTCATCCACCACGGCAATTTCTCTGAACAACACCCTAAAGAGTTCACTTTCCGAGTTTCAGAACAGCCTTTCCTTTCTAACCAGTGACGGAATGCGGAACCACCACTTAGAAACCCTATGACAGCTGAAACAATGCTGACTGACAGCGAGGTTGCTACGCAGCAGGAAAACAAAATTGACCCACAGGTTTCTGCAGCTCCGGCTGAAACGCTGAATGCGCTTAGCTTTGGACAAACTACCACAGGTACCGTTTATGTTTCTTCACCTTTGGAACAACAACATGCTACTATTTTTTCTTTTGATGCCAAACAACAACGGATTATCAAACCTGTTGTAAAGAAAGCACTACCTGACCAACCACGCTCCTGGGCAGACCAGGTTGATGACGCCGATGCTTCTTGATCAGTTTCCAAAGCCCTGACATCTGCGGTCTGGGCGCAGCTCCCTGAGTCAGGCAAATGGATTTCTGGCTTCTCCCCTATTGTAATTCCAGGGGTAAAAATGAAGGGATCTTGTGTCTCTCCTTCGTGACTTCCCGGACCTGCAGTTTCTAAGGTCCATCAAACTGCTACTAAAGAAACCCACTCTGAGGATGTTATAGATTCTCCTTTAGCTCTTCCTCCTGAACTCTCCTTTTCTCAGAATCCAAAACTTGGTTTTCGCCCACAGGGAGTTGTTCCCCTCCCCGAAGAACTTCCACCAGAGTCATTAATCCCTTCTGTAGAGGAGCGTATAGATGATCCAGACACTTTGAACAACCCTGTAAGCCCTTCACCAGACACTATGCCTGGCCTAGAACAACCTGCAACATGCTCTTATGCCTCCTTTTTTCGTTCCTCCTCTTATTCGGCTAAAAGACACAATGCAGTTCGGCTCATTTATAAAGGAGGGATGGATGTCTTTCCTGATAGGAAATTTGTGGCAAAATCATTACTAAAAGATAGCCTGCAATTTACTTCTACTGAAATGTATGCTCTAATACATGTGTCTGGAGAAAAAACCTTTGATGTTAGTTTTAAACTTAATAGTGGTTTGGAAAAATTTTGGTCTAGATATTGTACAGTACGACAGACTCCTTTGTGGTCCCCTTTTGATGTTTTTTCCCTCACAAAACCAGCACACAAAACAGTTACCATTCTTTTTAGGAATGACAGCATTAGTGTTGCAGACCTAGTTTACTGGATGAAACAGAGGTACACAGTATTGGACACCCAGAGGCGATTTTTGACTCTGAGGATATTTGGACAGGGGGTTGGAGAATCAGGGTTATCCTACGTTCTACTGAAGATGGTTTGCAGCATCTTCCAAATTGTATTTTTTTGGGGCAAGGCAGATGGGTCCTTTTCTATGCAGGCCAACCTAAATCCTGCTACAGATGTGGTAAATTGGGTCACAACAGTAGTGCCTGTGACCGCTTACGCTGTAATCTCTGTAATTCCTTGGGTCATGTGAGTGAACACTGTAGGAATGTAGCTGTCTGTTCCTTATGCGCTACACTCAGGCACACTTATGCCACTTGCCCTGAGGCAGCTCACCAACACTTGGACACTCAGGACTCTGAAGAACAACGATTGTTAATTGCAATTGCACAACATTCCAGAACCACTCTCGCTACGGCCCACACTACACCCTTGGTTCCCACTACCTAGGCCTCCTCAGGTTTGGAAATTCCTGTTCCTCATGAATCTCCTCCCCTACTCCCCTTTCCCCTTTAGCTTCGGACCCGGAAACACCACTGCCTGACCCTCCACCCCAGGTTTCCATTCCTCTTGATAACCAATCCATGCCCCCCCCAGCTTCCTCATGTCATACCTTTTCATTCTAGAGAAACACAGAGTAAGACCTACCATACTCAGCCTGCTTCGAAAGTCCCTAAATTGTTAAATACCCCTACAACTAACCATTTTCACGCCCTTGTCCTTGCACAAGATGTGTCCGATGCTGACTCTGAATCTTCCCAGTCGGGAATGGACTCCATGGGGAAATCTTTGGATGTAGAATCAGAGGGAACTTCACTTCCGGCCCTCCCTCTGAAATCCAGCTCTGCAGTTATTAAAAAGGGGGAAAAAAATAAGCGTAAGCCACCATGACTTGCTCTCAACTACCTAAATGTTTTCCTCCTTAACTTTTTGTTCACTTAATGTGAACAGCATCAAAAATCAGTTAAGACAATCTGCTTTATTTTCCCTTTTACAAACTTTACACTGCAATATATTCTTTTTACAGGACACGCGTTTACACACTGTTGATGAAGTTGCTGGTGCTTCAAAACGATGGCACACGGGAGTTTCATATTGGTCACTGGGATCTGACAGATGTACTAGGGTTGCAATACTTTTTGAATTAGATGTGAAAGTTTTGAAATTGATAGATTTAGTTCCTGGAAGGGTATTGATTTTAGATATTGTACACCAGGGGGCGTGTTACAGATTAATAAATGTTTATGCACCTCAAACTAAAGCAACCAGGGTGGATTTGTTTCAGCTTCTACAACCATATTTACACACCTCCTATAATGTTATCTTGGGTGGAGATTTTAATTGTGGACTATCTAACAAAGATAGGGGTAACGGGGTAAAAACTACTAAAGTTTTTTGTGATATGTCTTGTTTGGCCAAGGTGGTCCAAACCGCAAGTTTGGTTGACGCATATGCTCAGCTACATGTGACTACTGTGCCTACCTTTCACAAAGGTGCCCTTGCTACCAGGATAGATTTCTTTTTCATGAATAGAAATTTACCTTTGCAGTCCGCATGGGTTACCCCGGTGGAATTCTCTGATCACTGTGCCTTGTGCATAACGATTGGGTCCACAGCTGCTTTTTCTTTTGGTAGGGGTCTCTGGAGACTTAACTCTCAATTGCTACTACATCAGGACATTTTGCAATACTTACAACATTTTATAATGGCAAGGAAGTCTCTATATGAGATGTATGAAGATCCCCTTCTATGGTGGAAGGATACTAAATCAGACGTTATCTCTCTGTTGAAATCTTTTGGGAAATCTCAACGTTCAGCTGCATATTTTTCTTATTTGCAACTCCGGAAACAATTGCAGAAATTGATGTCCATGGCCCAGACTACTAAACATGACTTTTCATCCCAAATAAAAATTCTTTAGGAAAAAATGGCACCTTCTCATAAACACCAATCTAAAGTTTTACAATTTCAACAACAATTTGATACACAAGGTAGCTTTGCCACTATTTGTCCCTTTCTGGGTGACAAGGAAAGGGTGGGGAAAAAGGTTTTTATCAGTTTACTAGGGTGTGATGGTCAGGAAAAACTTACACAAGCTGACTTAATGTCAGAGGTGACTTCACACACGGCAACATTCTTTAAAGAACGGCCTGTAGATTTGGATTCTTCTCGGGCTTACCTCCACAGTGCTGAGGTTCCAGACTGTCCTCCATCGTTATTATCTAGTTTGGTAAATCCCATTACATCACAGGAAGTCCTTACTGTCATTCATACCCTTTCATGCAAAAAAAGCACCAGGTCTGGATGGTCTAATTGCTGAATTTTACAAATTGATGGGAACCTTATTATCTCAGGAACTTGCAGATGTTTATAATGATTTGTTGACACATTCTGATTGTCCTTTAGAAATGATGAGGGGAATTTTGATTTTTTTGCATAAGAAAGGTGACAAGAAGCTCCTTTCTAATTGGAGACCAATCAGCTTATTAAATGTTGATTTAAAAATTCTAATGAAAATTTTAAATACAAGGCTTTTAACTGTATCCTCCCATTTAATTTCTTCTGCACAGTCCTGTGCACTCCCTAATAGATCTATACTTGACCAGTTACTTTTTTTGCTTGAGATATTTGACAGATCTAGTACAATTGAATTACCTGGTTTTATTTTATCTTCAGATCAAAAGGGGGCTTTTGATTCAGTGAATCATGAATTTTTATGGCTTACTTTAAAGCATTTCAGTATTCCATCCACCTTTATTTTTTGGTTACAGAAACTTTATAAGTCTGCGACAGTGTCTCCTCTGGTTAATGGACACCTCGGGCCTATGCTTCCGGTAAAGCAGGGTGTTCAGCAGGGTTGTCCAGTTAGCCCGTTATTGTATGTGTATAGTATAGATCCATTGTTATGTACTTTGAATAAATTGATACCCTCCATTCCAGTTCCTGGAGTCTCAATACCCTTTTCAGCCCTTGCTTATGCGGATGATATTTGCATTTGCACCCCCACTGTTTCTTCCATTCACTCTGTTGTGGACATGTGTCACTTTTTTGGCTCTCTTTCTGGTACATCTTTAAATATACCCAAATGCCTTGGATACGCTTTAAATGGGGACATTCCTGAACAGACACTTATGTGTGATATAAAATTTACGTCAACACCCATATGGATTCTAGGTATATTTTTTGGTTCACCTACACTGGCTATTTATAACTGGGATATTCAATTGGAGAAGGGTAGGATTATGGTACAAAACTGGAATAAATGGCAGTTTTCCAAGCTTAAATGTATTTACTTGATACAAACATATTTGATACCTTTATTTTTATTTTTGAGTAATATTTTTCCTAAACCTAAACAAAGGGAAGCAACTTTATTTAGTATTTTTTTCAAGCTGTTTGGGGTAGCCATCTTAATCCCATTAAATGTAATATTCTATACTTACCTGTATCCCGAGGCGGTTTAAATATGATTAATCCTCTGCTTTTTTTTTTACTGTCAATTCCTTTTTTCTAATTTTTTACCATTATTAAAACACCTTCCTAAATTATGGACCAGTCTCTCCCTGCAGGCAATAGGGTTTTGGTGTATGAGTGGGTGGTTGGCAGATTAGGGCATCTTAGTAAACTTGCCATTGTACAACCTTATCAGCGTGAGATTTTCCTTAAATTACGGCAGTGGAAAATACCCAGTGACTGGATACTCTCCAAACATAAATTTTTTTTATACCAGTCTGTTCTTGATTCATGTTTTTCAGACCAATTATATTCCCAAAATGTCCAGATGAGCTGCTTTTGTCCCTTCAGGGTTTAATAACTCATAGCCGAATTCCTCCTAAACTTTGGGATGTAACTTGGTTGTGTGGTCATGAGAGGCTGAATGTTAAGGGAAATCAATTTCATAAACAGTTACAAGACCGTAACTGTTCCCGTCCTGGTTGCTTTCAATCTTTTGAGACGATGAAGCACTTATATTTTTTATGTCCATATATATCCAACTTTTGGAGCTATGTTGCTACTATTTGGAAAGAACCAGCTTTTAAATATGTAAATTACAATGTTTTGATCTATGGTTCCTATACTTCTGATTGGAAAAAGTGGGATACTGGTACATTGCATGTTATTTTTGCTGTCTTTAAATGGTTCATTTGGCAAAACAGGCGTCTTTTTACTTTGCAGCAGAAAGACTTTTCTTATATGGAACTTTTGCAGAAAATACATTCTGAATTGTTGAACATTTATAAATATGAAACAGGAAGATATAATTGTGCTCAATTAAGGTTGAATTGGAGGAATTTATCTTGGGTGATGGATAATGATGTTCCTGTCACGTGATTTTACAGTGTACTATCTGGGATTGATATTGTTTTCCCTTTCTTTATTAATTTTCTTTTCTTTCCATTTCTTTGTTTTCCTCATAAATTTTTTTGAGTTATCCAATTTTTCTGTACTATTGTGAATTAACAACGTATTTGATTTCTTTGAAGTTCTGTTAATAAAAAAAAAAATTCCCCTGCTCTTTTCGATAAGTGCCATGGGATCTTTAACATCCACCTGAACTACCACCAATCCAGCCAGATGAGACCTTGGTTTAATATCTCATCCGAAAGATGGCCCCCAGGCACATCTTGTTAGAAAGATTATAACTAATAATTGCCACATTCTGACAACAGAGCAAAAATTGGATTATGTTACCCAAGAATATCCACATTTTATTTACAGAAGAGCGTCAAACTTAAGCGATGCTTGGGGACAAAGTACTTATTGGGCACCCCAAAATAAAGAAAAAGAAATAGTCTTGCCCAGTGGTACTTTTCAGTGTAGAAACTGCTCCTTCTGCAAATACATTAGGGCAGGTGAATTTTTTAGAAATCCTGTTTCCGGCATTACATACTGGATAGAGGGTTTTTGTAATTGTAACACCAATAATATAGTTTATGCAGCTGTTTGTGACAGCTGCACTAGTGTTTATATTGATAAAACTTCACAGAAATTTGAACCAGAAATTGGTCAACATATTAGAAGTATTGTGAACCAGGATGATGTAAGTGCTTTAGCTCAACATGTAAAAATGAAGGGGAAGAAACATCAATTTACTTTTCAGATGCTTGAATTATTGAGGGAACATATTCATGGAGGAGACCTGGATAAAAAAATGAGACAAAAGGAATCTTTTTGGCAGTTTAAAACAAAGTCATATATAATATCAGGATTAAATGATTTTTTTCAGTTATCTCCATATTTATGAATACCCTTGTATATGTGATATTGACTATTTTCAGGATTAATTCATTATGTTATTTATTTGCTGTATGGATCTTAGCAATATTTATTCTCCATATGAGGATTTTCACCTTGTATTAATGGTGATATTTGTTTTGTAATATAGGAAGTCCAATTTTGTTTTGTGGGCACTTTGGTGTTTAATATCGTATTTGATGGTTTGGCACTGTCACTTTAAATTTTGCTGTATAAATGGGGTGTTCACACCATTGTTGCCTCAGCCTTGAGAAAGCGTGAGATTTGTGTGAAAATGTTTGACTGTTTGGGGAGGGGCAAGCTTTTAGCTGTGTACTGACATCTTTGGTGTAATAAAAGTTTATCTTTTTGCTTATAACCTGACTGCGACAAGCTGTTTTTTACACCAGTGGTGATGTGTAGCCAAGCTGCCATCTGCTATATGTGAGTACCCTGCTTTTTTGGCTCCTCTTTTGCTTTTGTAGCTGCCTGTCCATTTGTATGGTAACTGAAAGTACAGTATATAGAAATATTTGGAAGTTCTGTACGATGAATTCGAGAGTTGATTTGGGTATCAATGCCATAACAATACTTGCATAGGCTCTTTCTGGTCTGCTGGAGGGAAAATGAGATATGAGTATTGCACTGGCGTAATTGCCAGTAACATGAGCTGAGGTGGCCATGACTGCTTTGCCTTATAGGTTGAGCCACTGTCTGAATGCTGTAGGAAGCCCGGAAATGGGTCTTTGAAGGAGTCTATAGATTGATGTGGCAATGGAACTTGAGAGTGGTGTAGAATGCCTGGGGTACCTAGTATTGAAATCAGATTTAGGCCTGGTGGGAGGCTTGATTGGGATAGTGAGAGAGCCAGGTCAGTTACAGACATGAAGACTGAGGAATCAGTGGAAGCCTGCTCTTGGTAAAAGTCTTCACTGGAAGGAGTATGGTGACACAAGAGTCTATAAAGCTTGTTGTCCAAGGGATGTTGCTAGAAGAAGGTTTCTTCAGGTGAAGTGAATGAATGCTCCCTAGAGTAGTAGATGGGAGCTGTTAGGATGGCCAAGGTAGCAGTATGAAATAGATGAATGGGATAAGTAGTTGACTAGGTAGGAATACTGGCTGGTGATCTGTATGAAATGCCAAGAAAGAGCCACAGCATATGGGAAGGAGCCCCGGGCCACGTGGGCGGTGAAGAGAAGGAAGCTGTCCAAGGATGGAAGGAAATTCTGGAGTGGATGCCTGTGGACTGGATGAAGGATTCCTAGAAGAAGATGGTATAGGCCAAGCTGTATTGACATCGCAGATGCAGGAAGGAACAGGACTGAGGTCATCGCCACAGCAAACTGAATCAGAATGCGGGAAAGCCACAGGAGGCTACAGGAGGCAGATCCATGGAAGACCAAGAAGTGAAGCCAGATACCAAGTGCTACAAAGTTGAGATATGAGAGTCCCACGTCTGAAGAAGATGGCCAACAAGTGCAGAGAACAGAAAGCACCGCAGCGATGAAACATGAGATTCCCACTTCCAAAGGAGAAGGTGATTTCACATAGTTATTGGAAGGGGAGTCAATCAGCAAGGAAGTCCAGCAGGCAGCTGAGCTGAATGAAGGTAGATACTGAGCAAGCTGGTGGAGTCCAAATCCAGAGTGTGAGGAGGCCAAGGTGGGGATGACGATGATGAGTCCATGGAAATGCAGGATGGAAACTGGTTAGGAAGGATGTGGAAGACAGATGGGGTACAGTGGTCCCGTTCCCAAAGGGAAGCAGCAACTGGGTATCAGATAGAGAATGCATAAGATTAAGACAGTCGATTGCAGACATAGGCTCGCATCCCTGATATTTGAGGTGAGATGATCTTCATTCAGTGCCATCAGACAAAGGTAGGGTGGTGAAGGCAAATAGGATAAAGTGGTCCCATTCCTGAAGGAAAGCAGCAACCGGGTATCAGGTAGAGAATGCATAAGGTTGAAACAGTTGAATGTAGACTCAGGCTCCCATCCCTTGTAGTCTAGGTGAGATGACCTTGACTTGAGGCCGCTAAGCATAGGTAGAATGTTGAAGGCACAGGGGGTAAAGAGGTCCCATTCCCTAAGGGAAAAGACAACCAGTATCAGGTAGAGAATGCATAAGTATGACACGGTAGAATGCAGACATGGCTTCCATGCACGGTGCATGGTTTTAAGAGGGGATGGGATAGAGCAAGGGGGGGCTAAGTATGAAGAGGGGAGGGGTGGGTAGAGCAGCTGCAAGGTGAGAGGCTAGCTGCACAATTGAGCAGACTCAATAGACCGTGAGGCCTGTATCTACTGGCATTTTTGTATGTTCATATCCCTGGTAGTTGGGGATGAGATAACCTTCACTCGATGCTGCCAGGCAGAGTTAGAGATGGAGGATGCCAGGTTTGTAAGTAGTAGAGAGTAGTGAGTGTAATGGAATCTCATACCTGGTAGACGGGGCAAGCCTACCGTCGCTCAGTACCTCATAAGGTATGAGTTAGGGATGGAGTCCAGACAAACTGCTGGCATGGGCTGAGCACAGAAAGGGCAGCTGACAGTTATGTAGCAGGAGGTACACAAATGAGCAGGATGAAGGGGAAGGCAGCAAGGCAGAAGGAGGGGATCAGGAGGAAGAAGTCACCATAAATGTAGAAAGGGAAAAAATAGCAAGCCAGGGGACTGCATGCTACCAGGGTAGAATAAGGAAGCAAAGTCCGGAAAATGAACATGGTATAAGTGCCAGGAACCAAACGGTAAGGGGAGTCATCATTAGACTAAGATTAGAGGTAGCACAGGTCAGGGCAGAAGAAGGGGTGGAAATGGGGATGGAGCACTGTTGTGAGAGGCGAAGACCCAAACGGAAAACCTGGGAAGCACAGGACAAGGAAAAGGGGATGGGGAGGGAGAACAGGGAAGGGGGGCCAGGAAGAAACAGCAGGGGCAGAAAAGAGGGCCATGGGATAAAGGAAAGGGGTGAGACAGGGAAGGGTTGCTATTGTCTGCTACTTACATTGTTATAATCTCACAGAAATCCCCCGTTTAGCAGCAGTATTGGAAGAGAAACCATATGGGAATCCAAGCAGAACCCTTACTGCAAGTTGCTCCCCATGCTGTGACAGCAGAGAGGTGAGGCTGATATATGGGATCAGACAACAATGTACCATTATTAGGAATGGAAGTCTTGGGGCAGGTAGGGGGAACAGAGTTTTCAGAAGTGCAGTACTGAGCACTCCCAAGGAACTGAACAAACCCCCAAAGCTCAGACTGGACAGTGGGAAGCAAACAGCACACTGCCACCAAAGACAATGCTGGCCGCTCCCGAACCCCTGCATCCAAGCAGTAAAGTGACTCACCATCAGAAGGAAAGGTCTTGAAACAGCCTAGTACTCCTCCACCATCCGTAGACTGATAGTAAGCAGAATAGCAGCACAACTACAGAGTACAATCATCCGTCTCCTAGTCCATTGAGCACAACAACCCTGCCATGCGAAGTGGAAACAGAGGCAGCGGCCCTGCACCTGTGAGCCAGACAGTCACTCACAGTTGACAATGGTGGAAGCATCAGTATATCGATGCACCCCGGAAGAGGAGGCAAGGAGTGAGTGACAGCTTTAAGAGGAACAGGTCCTAGAATGGAGGGACAGCCCGATGGGCTGGAGTCTGTGAGAGAAGTGGCAGACAAGGTACAGGGGAGGGAGAACAGGCAAAAAAGGGCTACTGAGCGCACTGGACCACAGATGGAACAGGATAGCAGCTCACTCAGGACATGGCAGGCATGCGAGGAAAGAACGGATACCAGTCGGAAGGAGGGAGATGGGAGGAATGAATAGGATGGGGGAGGGAGAACCAAAAGGGGAGAGGAGCAGGAAGAAGCAAAGTGGACTAAAAATGGAGCGAAAAACAGAGAGGGAGGAGGCTCAGCCCATGGGCCACACAGGAGCCCAGAGCACAGCTGTCACAATGTGCCAGGCAGGGGACTGTTGAAGAAAGCTGGCCTTTAAGTGGAATGTGGGAGGAGCTATTCCCCCACATTGAACCTCAGGCTTTAGCCCTCCCATTCAATTGGCAGTCTTTCATTTAAGGTACCCTGTCACTTTAAACATGGTTCAACGAGACAGGATGCATGCATTCAGCAATTAATTAATTGTTTATCCCCAACCCCACTGTATCTGCTCATGTGGAGCTGTATTTAATGTTCCCAGTAGGTTGCTTTAATTTGCCCAACCCACATTATACTGGCTCGTAGGGAGCCTTACTATTCTGCCCTATGGGCAGATCCTTAACTGGGGCCTTATTGGGTCTGATTCAGTCACTATGAAGCTGGCACTCAGCAGCCTCTGTGGGCAGTCCTGAGGTAGGACTGCACTCACCAATCTGCACAACCACAGCCACTTTGTTAGGCACTGCTTGGCACAAAACAAATAAGAAGAATCTTGGTTTGGGTTTGCTTTACTGAGGGAGGGCTATTCACCCCTTGCTCTGCCCTCCAGGAGAGCTCTACAGCCTAAAATAAGGGCTTATTGCCCACTGCTCCACCCTCTGGGTGGTTCTCTTGTCTGGGGCCTGCCCACCCCCTTATGCCTTCTGGTGATCTCAATAAATAATTTTTTTTAATTAAATCATTCTATCAGTCAGCACCTGTCCACTGACCCCGTGGCACTGAGGGCTGAGGTACTGGATGCCTTACCTCACGCCACACTGGTGACATGGGTTCAGGAGCCAGCTCGAGTTGTTGGGGGTTGGCCGAGGAGGGGAAGATCAAGCATTCAGAGGACTGCTCTCCTTTCCTGGGGAGGGGTGGGATGTGGATCCCCAGCATCAAGTGACTCCCAGTGTAGGCTGGGGGTGCTGCAGCTGGGGGACACCATGGAATGGGGTGGAGGTGACGGCAGACATTCTGTGGTCACGCGCTGGGGAGCTATTGCATGTTCATGCCTCCTGGGGTTCAAGCAGGAAAAAGCCTCTGAGAATGCAACTAGGATGCCCCAGATGGACTTCCGCTCTCACCGGTAAGAATAAAGCCTGGCCTAAGCCAGGGCAGGGGCTCAAGGGTGATCTCAGTCTCTTCCCCCGTTCCCTTCTGGGGGGGCCCTCCATGGGGGGCAAGCCATGGTCCTCCCTGTCTCATGGCTGAGCCAGAAGCCGGGTCAAAGGAGCACTGGAGGTCTGCGTATCAGGGTTGATAGAGGACAAGGCTAAGTCCCCCACTGCACAGAGGTGCATAAAGAATGTTGAAAAAAACAGTCAGCACCAGGCCAGTGGTGTTGCTGCTGAATCAAAGCTTCAACTCAGGGTGAAGCACTGGCTCATGAGGAGAGGAAGGTTACCAGAGTGAAAAGCTGATGTGACTGGCTGCCACTGCTGTGGGAGGATCACGGTGGGTGGTCCTGACAATGGGACTTACTGCTCTGCCCTGACACGCCTCCTTCTGCCACGGCCTTGCTCTGGCACTGCTCCCTTTCACTGCCATGGCCCATTCTAGCTGCTGATGAAGGACCACAAGATAAACTTTAAAATTAAATAACAAATGGGGCTAAACAGAGCCCTCACTACAGCCTTGCGACCTGCTGCTTCTTGGACTTCTGCTCTGACCACTGACTGCTGGATGCTGCAGACATCGGGAACACACTACACCAAGGAGCTGCCTGACTGCTGCTGCTGATGGGAGGAATAGACCACAGTCACTGTACCACTTCAGCCTGCTCAGGTAAGCCTTCTGGGTTACCATTGCACTGCCATCCGCTCTCTTTACTGGTCCAGTTCAAACAACCACAACAGTCAGTCAGATTCTCCCTTTTCAATGCTTGGGGTTCTATTGCTCTAAACTCATGCTTGAGCACAATGGCTATGTCTATTTTAAAGATGTCCACGTGCTGGATAGGGACAGAAGTCCCAGTGCACGGCTTGCCTTCCTTCATGCAGCCTGTTTGGGGGGGGGTTCTGCTAATGAGCAGGCAGCAAGAATGGAGAGAACAAAACAAATTTAAACAGCCCTGCCTTGGACTCTTAGAGAAAGATTTTCTCACTGTGGGGGGGGCATTATCTGGGGACCCTGGCTGCTGATATTTGTTATTTTTGCTGAGGACTGGTCTTTAATAGGGTTACACTGGCTACTGTGGTGCTGTGGTCCCCCCAGCTCTTTACTGGCACCTAAGGGGCCCCCAAGCACCTACTGTGCTCCTATCTATGCCCCCAGGAGTCCCTGAATTATTTTTGTAGGGCCCCCAACTCTGTGTCACTACATATGTGCACCAACACAAGAAGCCTTGGAAATACAATTCCAGACCTGGAGGCCATCATGGTGGATGCAGACCTGGAGTTGGAGGCCATAACTCCAGGCCATAACTGAGTCATGGTGCATGAAAATCACTATTGGGACATGACCATACCAGGTTACTGTCAGTTCAGAAGAGACAGAGAGGGAAGGAGGGATTGTTCTGTATGTTGGAGAGGATAGCAGGGCTATGGAAGTACAAGGGAACCTAGAGGTAAGGAAGAGCTGGAGGTACTATGAGTCATCCTGGAGACAAAAGATGTGGCCACTATTCATACTGAGTGATAAACTTACCTTCAACATAAGGGAAGGAGTTGGATAAAGCACTAGGGGAACCCATCAGCAGGATGTCAAAAAAGGGTGAGGTGCTGCTAGTTGGGGGCATCAGTCTGCCGGATGTGGATTGGAGCCTTCCAACTGCAGCTTTGGCTTGAAGCAGGATTGCAGACATCACAGTGGGCTATCCTCTAGGGGATCAAGGATCACTGTATAGTGTGGTTCAACATTAAGATGGGTGCAGAGGCAAATCACACACAGATGAGGGTCCTGGACTTCAGGATAGTAGATTTTAAAGAAATGTGAGACTACTTCAAAAGCAGCTTTGTGGAAGGGGGATTGCTGAGGAGGGGTAGAGGAACACTGGAGAAAATTAATGGAAGGTATACTGAAGGCAGACTGCCTCTGTGTGAATGAAGTGAGCAAAGGTAGGAGGAAAAAAAGACCATTATGGTACTATAAGGAAGAAGCCATGAAGGTAAAGGAAAGAAACGTACAGGGATGAGAATAGGGAGGTATAACAGGAAAAACAAAGGGAAGCAGGTAAGGTGGTAAGGGAAGCAAAGGCTCAAACAGAGGAATGGATAGCCACAGGGGTAACAAAAGGGGACACAACTTTCTTCAGGTACATAACTGAGAAGAGTAAGGCAAAGGGAGTGGTAGTGAAGATATGGAGAATGGCAGAGGGAGACTGTACAGAGGAGGATCAGGAAAAAGGAGACATCCTGAACAGGTACTTCTGCTCAGTCTTCACAGTGGAGAGAAAGGAGAAGAACCACCAAGACACAGTAGAAACACGTGGGGGTGATGAATTCAAGTCCATTGTCAGAGGAGAGTCCCAAAGGGACTTACAAATCTGAAAGTGGCCAAAGCCAAGGCCATGTGACTGGACATAATACATCCAAGACTGCTAAAGGAATTCAAGGAGGTGTTTACTGAACCACTGATGGCTTTAGTGAACAACTTGTTAATAATTTGAATGGTCAGTTGAAATGTAAAGAAACAATTCAATTGTCTCCTGATGAAAATTTTGATCCTGATGGATGTTTACCTGATAGATTTAATAAATGTTTTATTAATTCAGGAAATGTTTTTGGTGACATAACTCATCATAATTTGCATTTAGTAGATGTTCTGAATGATGATTCTTCCAAATTTTGTTTTAAGGAAATTGTTAGTTATGAGACACTTGAATTGTTGTTAAAAGTAAAGTGTAGTGGAAGTTGTGGCCCAGATGGTTTGACCTCAAGTATGTTAAAGTATTCAGCATTTCATATTGCTGAACCTTTGACATATTTGTTTAATCAATCCTTGTATTTTGGTTATTTTCCTCAGGATTGGAAGCTGGCCAAAGTTGTTCCCTTATTTAAAGAGGGGGCAATTTAGGTCACCTTTCCAATTACAGACCTATTTCCCTTATTCCCCTTGTCAGTAATCATTTTGAAAGCCTACTGGCTAGGCAATTAGTGGCTTATGTTCAGGGTAATAATCTGTTTGATCAGTTTCAAGCAGGTTTTCATAAACTTCATGGGATGGTGGTCTCCGTGTCGAGGGTCTTGGACGATATCAGTAGGGCTAATGATTTACATCAATTTACTGGGAGCAATACTGACTGACTTGTCCAAGGCCTTCGACATGGTTGACCACCAAATATTATTATTACGTTTGGCTGAGTTGGGTTTAGGTAATAATGCTATGACCTGGTTTTACTCTTATTTGAGTAATAGAAAACAATTTACATCTATTGGTCATCAGGATTCTTCTCCATTAGTGGTAGTAAGGGGTGTCCCACAGGGCTCTGTCCTGGGACTTCTTCTTTTTTTGTTATATTTAAAAGATTTTGGTAAAGTTTTAGGTGAAGTTAATTATCATTTATATGCTGACGATACTATTGTTTATTTTTCACACGTTTCAGTTTTGCAGATTCAGACTGTTTTGCAAAGTAATTTTGATTCATTGCAAAAAAGATTTCTAGACTCTAAATTGAAGTTCAATATAACCAAGACAAAGTTCAGGTTTTTTGGACCCCCCCTAAAATAAAATTGGGTCATAGGATGGTAATATCAGATAGTTCTGGAGTTGCAATAGAAAATGTTGAATCATATAAGTATTTAGAGTTTTGGCTTGACCAGTATGCCTCAGGGAATATCCATGTGGAAAAATTGGTTATGCAAATTGGTAAGATGATAGGCTTTTTGTTTAAAAATAAATATTGTTTGGATTCGGCCACTATGAAAACTATAATTACCGTACAAATACTTCCATTATCTGACTATGCAGATATTTTGTATGCTGGTGCAACTTTTGAGAATCTACATAAATTGGACGTACTTTACAATTGTTTGGCTTGTTTGATCTTGAAATGTCCAATGGTTGTCCATCATTATGTTTTGTATAAGTCTTTGGGTTGGGTATCACTAAAACAAAGAAGGGATAATCACAGATATATATTTGCATATAAATGTGGTTTGGGTCTTGTTCCTGATTATTTGTATAACAAATTATCTTTTAGATCTGTTGATCCATCATTGAGAAATGCCTTTGTATGAGAATGTTCTGTTCCATTTACTAAAATTAAGTGTTCCCTTCAATACTTTAGCCAATTTGTTCCTTTGTTTTGGAATATACTTCTGTATGAATTCCGTAGGTTATATATGCCATCACTGTCTGTATCTATGCTAAAACAGCATCTGTCTTCGTATGATCATGTCTGTGAATGCTACTGATGTATTGATGAATTGTGATGAAATTGTTAGGTGTCCTTGTGGCTTTGCCAGGTTTCCAGGGGAACCTCCATGGACCAACCTCTATCATGCCTCAGTTTACCCCCTGGGTGGGGAGGCGGGAGTACCGGGGTCCTCCCCCTCCAACTCACTGTAGCTCATTGGGTGATTTGCACAGCCCCCCTCAGAGCTTGGTTTAATGGCTTAGGTGCTGGGGCCCATCACCAGGTGAGGGTGCAGGAATTTTATATTTTCTGGTTGCAGTCCCATTAGCTCCCAAGGATGATGGCATACTGGGAGGTCCAAGGAGGTGGGTACATGCCAAGATGTGCTGCCACTCCGGAGCTTAGCCAATGTCCTTCCCCACCCACTACATGTGGCCCTGGTGTGCTGCCACCTGTCATGACCCAGGTGACAATATAGCAGCAGGACCTGCAACTCACCCTTCCAGAAGAAGGGGGAGATTGGCCCCTTGGGTGCTTGATCCTCCCTCCCTCTGACTGGCCCTCTGGTGACCCACGCTTGTTCCCAAACCTGGGTCGCTGGCATAGCAAATGGTAGTGCTACCGGATGGCCCACGCATGAAAGTTTTGACTGCCTATGCACCACATATTCGTGGTGCATATGCAATCTTAAGTCAAAATGCCAGGACCTGAAGGCATTCTTGGATGGGGGCATATGCCCCTTCTGCACCCGATCCCCTAGCCAATGGCACGGCTACATGTGCAGCTAGTCTGAGAGCATGTCTGGGGGCATACATGCACACCACATCATTCACAAAGGCATGGAGTGCTGGGTGAGGGGGGCACATGATATGGTAGCAGGGACCCTGCTGTATCATTTGCAGACCACTCACAAAATACCACCACAGGCTGCAGGATGACAGAATGCCCACTTATCATTCTGCCCTGTCCTCTGGACAGACAGGGAGAGCTGGGGACAGCCATTCGGGCAGTCACCCATTAACTTTTAAAATTCAGAGGAGCTGACTTTGATAAGATGGCCAACAGAGTTAAGCTAGCCATGGCAAAAAAAATACAGGTGAGGGGTACAGGCAAAGTGGGCAAGCATTAAGGATGCAATACTTGAAGCAACATCCCATTGTGTTAGAGAGAAAAGGAAGTGCAAAAGAAGAAGGAAACCACTTTGGTTCTCAAAAACAGTAGCAGAAAAGGTCAGAGCCAAAAGGCTGGCCTTCAGGAAATATAAGGGAACACAGCGGGATGAAGATAGGGAGGCATACTAAACTTCCCTAAGGGAAGCAAGGAAGGCAATAAGGCAGGCAAAGGCCCAAACTGAGGAAACACTAGCACAAACAGTAAAAGAAGGTGACAAGACTTTCTACAGATACATTAGTGAAAGGAGAAAGTCCAGAGGGGGTATTGCTAAGATCAAAGGGGATAAGGGGGCATGTGAGGAGGAGAACCATGTAAAAGCATCTATCCTAAATAGGTACTTCTGCTCAGTATTTACTGAAGAGAAGGTAGGGCAGGGCCCACAGCTCAGCACCATGGACACAGGGGGGAAGGGAGGTGTGCACAAGTCCTTCACAAAAGAAAGGGCCCTACAAGAGCTCATTAAGCTCAGGGTGGATAGGGCAATGGGACCTGATAGCATACATCCCAAGGTACTAAAGGAGCTAAGGGTAGAACTAGCAGAGCCATTATCAGAACTGTTTAGTGAGTCTCTGAGCACAGAAGAGGTCTCAGAAGACTGGAGAAGGGCTCATGTGATCCCACTCCACAAGAGTGGTAGCAGTGAGGAGGCAGAGAACTACAGACCAGTCAGTTTTACCTCAGTAGTGAGCAAGATTATGGAGGCACTCCTTAAGGAAAGGATAGTGCAACATATGGAATTCATAGGAGCACAGGATCCAAGACAGCATAGGTTTACAAAAGGAAGGTCCTGTCAAACTAATCTCGTAGATTTCTTTGGCTAGATAACCAGAGTGGTGGACCAAGGGGGAACAGTTGACATCGTCTACCGTAACTTCAGCAAAGCTTTCGATACTGTTCCACATAAAAGATTAATTAATAACTGGGTAGACTTGGGGTGGGTCAGAAGTTGGTCAGCTGGGTGGCAAACTGGTTGACAGGCAGAAAACAGAGTAGTGGTAAATGGTATACAGTCAGAAGAGATGCAAGTCACAAGTGGGGTACCTCAGGGATCAGTCCTGGGGCCAGTCCTTTTCAATATCTTCATCAGTGAGATTGCAGATGGACTGGAGGGTAAGGTTTGTCTGTTTGCAGATGACACCAAGATCTGTAACAGAGTAGATGATCCAGATGGGGTGCGCAAAATGAGAAGAGATCTGGATAAACTAGGAAAATGGTCGGGAGAGTGGCAACTGGGGTTTAACTCAAAGAAGTGCAAGATCATGCACATAGGGAAGAGAAACCCTGAAGCCACCTATAGGCTGGGAGGGGAGTTGCTGGCAGTCACAAGGGAAGAAAGAGACTTGGGCATCATCATCACCGATGACCTGAAATCATCCAAGCAGACTACTAAAGCAGTAGGTAAGGCTAGGGGGATGTTGGGGTGTATTAGTAGGGGTATCACAAGTTGGAAGAGGGAGGTAATAATCCATCTTTAACAGACACTGGTTAGGCCCCATCTGGAGTACTGCGTGCAGTACTGGAGGCCACACCCTCACAAGGACATTAACCAAACTGAGGCAGTCCAGAGAAGGGCGACCAAAATGGTGCAGGGACTGCATCAGAAAACATATGAGGACAGATTAATGGAGCTCAATATGTATACCCTAGAGCAAAGGAGGGAGAGAGGTGAAATGATTGAAACATTCAAACACCTTAAGGGCATTAACAAGGTGAAAGAGTCTAACATGTTTCAATATAAGAAAATAGCAAGACAAGAGGACACAGCATGAGATTAGAGAGAGGCAGGTTAAGGGGTAATGTAAGGAAGTTCTTTTTCAGGAAGTGGTGGATATGAATACAGTGTAGGGCTTCAAACAGGCATGGGATAGGCATAAGGGAGCAATACAGATGAGTATGAACAGATAGGCCATTGACAGAGCAAAGGCCGATGGCACATTCATATTGTAGAAAAAGAAATGGGCAGACTGGCTGGGCCTTGCAGTCCTTATCTGCCATCAACTTGTATGTATGTATGTATGCCTGTTCATACTCTACTGCTCGTGAGAAGCAGGGGATTCGCTTTAGAACCCAGGATGGACATCTGCTTGTATGCCTGCCTGTGTCCTCCAATCTGCTCTCATGCAGCTGCATGCCAGTGGGGCTGCAGACAGGCATGAAGCAGTGGCCAGTGATCATGCATGCCACCCACTGCACACCTGTTGGCAGGTGCGGAGCTACGCATGCTGGGTACACACAAATCATGCTTACCTGGCCCATGGATAGTGTATAGCCCCCATAAGAGCAGCAGCATGGAGGATACTAGCAACTTTAGGCCAGTCAGTCTCACATCAGTGGTGGTAAATTAATGGAAATCCTGTTAAAGGAAAGGCAAGTAGATTACCTTGAATCCTGCAGGTTACAAGACCAAAGGCAGTATGGATTTGGGGGCTGGTCGTGCCAGACAAATTTGATTGATTTCTTCAACTGGTTGATCAGGGAACTAGATCAAGGAAGAGCAGTGGACATGGCCTACTTGGACTTCAGAAGACCTTCGACACTGTGCCACATAGGAGACTGATAAAGAAACTGGGCAGTCAAGGTGCGGGATCCAAAGTGGTAAACTGGGTAAAACTTTTTAATGGACAGCTGACAAAGTGTGGTAATAAATGCCACTCACTTTAATGAGGAGAAAGTGACCAGCAGGTGCGACAGGGCTCAGTACTGAGACTTGTCCCCTTTAAAGTCTTCATAAGTGACACTGCAGAAGAACTGGAAGGGAAGGTATGCCTTTTTGCGAATGACACCAAAATCTGTAATATGTTTGTTGTAGGGCCATAAGTCAGAAAGTATAAACAAACCAGGAGAAGTTATACAATTCACAAGTATCATTTTATTATTATCAATAACAATGAAATAAAAAATTGTACAGGATAGCTCTTCTTACAGGCAGTACAAACAAAGTCCTACATCTGAGAGTCTTTTTCAAAATCTCAGTCTCTCTAGCTTGTGTTCCAGGCTGATATCTTTTTTTAAAAAAAAACAGCTTTCTGCATTCATTTCAACAGTATAATTATATACATCTGCAACTCAAGGGATTCCAGTTTCACATAAAGATGCACATGTATTATTTTAACAACAGAGAAGAAGGGGGAGAAAGAAGGAATAAAAACAGCAAGAGAAGAAAGGGAGATAACGGGGACATTGTGGGACCATCGCAGTGGCCAATTCTTAGGTGCCACAAGAATATTTGATTGTTGGGCATGGCCAGCCAGGCAAGATGGTAGACGTATTCTAACACAGCTCCAGATGGGCAGCATCTGTTTTGACAGCTAATGTTGGTAAAAATCCTCTCCTTTATTTATAAATAACATCAGAGGTTACACAATATTGTATCTGATGGCATCAATCAAGCCTGGGAAAAAGCAATCTAAGTTCAGTTTTGATGCTGTGGCACCGTCGACAGAGTCCATGCGGAGCCACAAGGGCTGTGCCGATCTCAGACTGCCAGTGTGCCAGAAGACCCCAAAATGTTCGATTTGGAGAAAGGTCTGGCTGGCATGCCAGCAATGTTGGAGAATATGCAATCAGAAATTAAAGCTGGTTTTACAAATATGTCTCAGATAATGCACCTGCATTCAGTCGTTACTGGGCTTTCTGAAATGGTGACTGCACGTTCATCACAACTGAATGAAGCTGAAAAATGCATCAGTGAAATGGAGGACCTGATCTCTGATCTGTCCTGAGAATGGAATACCCTAAAAAAGGAGCAGGAGGAAATGAAACAAAGTTGATGACCAAGAGAACAGATTAGGTTGCTCCAGTTTAAGAATAATAAGGCTGCCAGAGGAAATGGAGAAAAATAATCCTGAGCATGAAATCCAAGCCTGGCTGGTCAGACACCTCAAACTGGGAGAAGAAATACTCCATGATGAAACTGAAAGGACCCACAGGACTGGACTGAAGCTGCAACCTGGGGACTGGCTCAAGCACTTCCTGATAAAATTCCTTTGATACACTGACAAAGAGAAAGTCCTGTGGGTAGCCAAGCTCATGGGGCCCATCCAGCTGGAAAATGTGCAACAGGTGATGATTTTTCAATATTTCAGCTGAGACTTCCAACAATGCCAGAGATTCTCTGGAGTGAAAACAAAGCTGCATCATAGGGACTGGGATTTCGCTCATCTGTACGCCTCGCCACTCCGTATCACCAGACCGGGATGACTACCTAGGTTCCTTGATAGCCTGCAGGAGGCTGAAAGGTTTGTGGAGGAGGAGGAGGAGGAGGATGTGGTCCTGGAGGGGAGATCGCAGGTTAGGAGAATGGCCCCAGCTTGAATAAAAGGTATGCCACAATTACTTTATAATTCCTGGGTCCCCCTCCTGCTGAGTGCAGTTTTAACTCCTCCTGGTCAGGCTTCCCACAGGTTCCCCCTGATGAGATCCATTAGCTGCTGCTGTCATGTCAAACTGTGAGCTTCTAATGACAGCTGAGTCAGCAGTGAGTCAGTCTGCTGACATTTTGTCGATTTCAAAGCCTTCATGTAGTCGGACAGTTAAGCAATTACCACCATGATATACAATCACCCAGGGAGTACTTAATCCATAGGGGGCCTGCGGGGTTGGGGGGGTCTGGATTCCAGGACCTACTGACTGAAAACACCACTGTTAATTTTATGATGCCTCAATTGCAATTGGGACTCACATCTACCAGTGAAGGGTGTTTAACAGCTGAGGCCAACTGTCGGAACTGTTCCACCTCTGTAAGGGACACTGATTGCAAAGTTAGCCCATCATTGTTAAGAAGACTATTTGTGGAAGTAAGAGAAATTGGTCATTTTCTTGTTACCTGTTGCAGTCTGGAGAAATAGGTGCCAACCCCAAACATTACATGGCACCGTCAAGAGGAAGACAGTTGCGTAGCCTGTGTGACTGTACACACTCCTCTCTCACAATGTCTGTGCACATGTTCTCTAATGACACTGAACAACTCTATTTGTCACAGCATGGCAATGTCTTTATTTTGTCTGTGGTGCCTTATATGTGTACTGCTGGGATAAACTATGTGAGATCTGACTCTTCCCCCACCAACTGCACCTGGCGGTGCAGGTACCAGTGGGGAGGGTATAATATGGTTGGAGTTGCAGTCCTGGAAGTTTCATTGGCTATAAAAATGCTGTATTACAAACAAGTTACCTCTCATCTGTGGCTATGAGGTTCTGTTCCGTCACTCATACCAGCATGTGCACCCACCTACTTAGAATGATTCTGCCTGGTTGATGATGAGCTCTTCATACACCGTGGCTGCAAGGCGGCAGCCATTATCTCTCTGCTCTGCAGATAATGCAACAAAATGGGTACCATCTTCTTGAAGGTCAGAACTCTGTCAAGAAGGGAACTGCTGCAGAGTCTTCATGAACATGCAGATAACGGCCTCGCGAGGCATGGATACCTGCTGACTTTTGTATCAGCCAGTAGTGACTGCATCTGTGCGGGTCCCCCGAACATCCATGAGTGACTGTCTACCCTATGTAATTTCCCCCCAGTTGTGCCAGGGGGTGCAAGTACCAATGGGGGGGGGGGAGAGGCACATCACATGTCTTCAACTTCATCAGAAGTGAAGCTGCAGTTCCTTGTTCAGCCAGAAGTATGCAAAAGATAAACTGAAGCCTCATGGATGCTGATGTAGAGTGGTGGGGGTGAAGGGTTCCTGTCCTGACAGGGGTAGGCTCCATAAATGCCTAATCCATTACAATAAGAAAACATCTTCCTTTCACTGGTCAGAATCAAGGGTTTCAGTTCTGATCTCCATAGCATGGTTCACTATTAGCCTTGAATGAGGAGTCTGTTGTATTGTGCAATTTTGTCATTCTCTCTGGGGTAATATTTATTAATGTTTGGGGAGTTATCGGCAACTATTACAGTGTTCAGTTCTTCAGAGGAATACTGAAAGGAGGGTGACTAAACCTGTCACCCCTACCTTGAGAAAATACCAGTTAATATAATAGCTCTCTTTTACTGTATGAATGTGTTTTCTTTACATCTGAAAGCATTGCTTCCCACTGTAGCGCTCAACTGAAGCCATCATTAGACAAAGGAGCATGGCTGATTGAGTTTTAGACCACCAAAGTGGGGGAAGAAATTTGAATTGTTCATAACTTTTGGATTATTATTATTATTACATAGGGATAATGATTTCTGTTACAAGAGTACCTTATAATACCAAGTTTGGAATAGACACTAATTTGTGGGGATGTTGTTCACTAAAGTTAGTTGGGTTGTTAAGGGGGAAAGAGGGAAGGGGAGAAAGACATTAAAGTGGGGAAAATTCCTTTCGTAATATACAGAATGGATGTTATTAATATGAAATGCTATTCCTTGGATACTAAGGTTAGTGTCAGGGTTATGCCTACCCTGATGTCACCCTGGATTACACACCAAGATAATGGATAGTTTAATTAATGTAGTAACTTGGAATGTCAGTGGAATGAAAAGAGTTGTTAAAAAGAAAAAGGTTCAAAGTAGAATTAAGAAGTTAAGATCTCACATTGTGCTACTGCAGGAGACTCATATGGGAACAAAGGAATTTGAAAAAAACTAGTAGGGCGGGGGGGTAGTTGGGTGGCTGCTTGCTTTAACTCTAAAGCCAGGGGAGCAGCCACTTGGCTGCCATAAGGTTTTGAAGGTTGGTTGACCAACAATCACACTGATCCTGGTGGTAGATATGCCCTGGCACAGTTAGAACTTCCCACAGGTGGAAGACTGTCAGTAGGCTCTATATTTGGTCTTAACGTTGATGACCCCAGTCCAAGCTTTTACAAGAAACTTTCCCTGGACATGGCACAGTTCACAGGGCCCTGGATTCTGGGGTGGGGGATGTTAATAGTGCTAATAATACTGTCTGGGACAGGTTTATTCCTGCCCCTGTTCCCCTGACCTGAAATGCCAAAGCTTTGGGCGAAGTGCAAACAAACTACACCTTGATCAATGTATAGAGGCACTGTAATCCCACAGGGAGGGAGTATTGCTTCTTCTCACATTCTCAGCAGTCATATGCTCAGCTGGATAGACTTTTACTGTTCTCCACTTTGGCCACACAGGTTAAATCAGTAAATAAATTATGGGTCCATTCTGGTCTCTGATCATGCCCCACTCTCAATGAGTATACAAATAGTGGTGCTGAGTCCCCCACTGAGGCCCCTGGCACTTGAACCCCCTTTTACTGAAGAAAGAGGCCTATCTTCATTGCATCAATATGCCCATTGCAGACCATTTATAATGGCTTCATAGCTTCATATTTCTCAGAGGACACATCCCATTTGACTCAGTGGGAAGCCTTAAAGGGGGACAAACCATTGCATATGCCTCTCATCAGAGAAAAGCTGAAACAGCTGAGATAGCTAAACTGGAGCTTAAGATTCAAGAATGTGAGAGGGTGCACATTCTTAGACCCTCAGCTTCATTATACCAGGTGATTCAAAAGCTCAAATGGCAATATAACTCTTTCAACAGTGTGCCGCTAGAGAGATCTATACTACTAGTTCAGTTAGGCCCATACTTTGAAGGTTACAGAGGGGGTAAACTTCTTGCATGGCAGCTGAAAAAGAAGGAGGGAGACTGATTGGTGAATCAAATTAAAACTTCTAAAGGATCCCTATCCACTCAAAGGGAATATATATTTGGCAGGCCTTCCTGCAGTCCTATAGGACTTTGTACACCTCGGAGGTCGCACCCACATTGGATCCATTTTAAACCATCCTCAAGAAGACACAACTTCCTTCCCTGACCTCACAGATTACTCGGCAATTGGATCAATCACTGAGCCAGGAAGAAATAGTAACAGCAGTTAAAAAACTATGAAGGGGAAAGGTACCTAGACCCAAAAGCATCTCCATAAACTTCTTTAAAGTCCTTTTACCCACCTTACTTGATCCATTGTCTGACATGGTTCAGAAGAGCCTTGTGTGAGGGGAGCTCCCTCCCTCCATCAAGTCTGCCATCATAACAGTACTTCCAAAACCAAGCAAGGACCCAACTTTGTGTGCCTCGTATCGGCCCATCTCCCTACTCACCTTAGATTATAAAATCCTTGCAATGGTTGAAGCTACTCACCTTGAACCACTACTTCCACAGTGTATACATCCTGACCAGTGTGGGTTTGTTCAGGGCAGACAAGGAAAGCACAATATCCACAGAACTCTAAATATAATTTTCAAACAGGCACAAAGGCTGAGTACAAGTGGCGCAGAGGTCCTTGCCTTGGATGCATAAAAACCTTTCAACCGTGTGGAGTCAGAGTACCTCTTTGTCACCTTGCAGTGATTTGGCTTAGGCGCATGCCTGTTGAGCTGGACCAATGTCTTGTACATGAGTCCTACCACCCAGTTGCTGATCAATAGCTCACTCAACCTACCCATTGCCTTATCTCAGGGGACGAGGCAGGGATGTCCCTTTTCCCCTCTACTTTATGTGTTGTCCCTTGGGAATAGTGAGGTTTGTGAGCAAAGGTGAGGGTAAAGTAACTCTCTTTGCAGATGATTTATTATTATACTTAAGAGACCCACATAAAGGACTCCCCAATGTACAAGACCTCCTCACAGAGTATGGCCTGTTGTCTGGACACAAAATTAACTGGACTAAAAGTGAACTCGTGCTGGTAAAGGCCACGAGTGGGGACTCCTTGACCAACAACTCACTTGGGGTGCAGGTCATTGACAAGATTAAATACTTGGGAGTTCATATCCTAAGGAAGCAGCACAATTTGCTGCAACTAAATTATGGCTCGCTTTTAGTT
This sequence comes from Neoceratodus forsteri, assembly GCA_016271365.2. Classification (NCBI taxonomy): domain Eukaryota; kingdom Metazoa; phylum Chordata; order Ceratodontiformes; family Ceratodontidae; genus Neoceratodus; species Neoceratodus forsteri. The sequence continues at coordinate 299,990,244 of CM057455.1, forward strand.
ACTTTGGCAGCCGAATGCGAGAGATGGGTGACCTCCCCCTGACTCTCATAGGATGGATCAACACAATCAAAATGAATGTGTTGCCACAGGGTTTATATCTTTTCCAATAACTACTGGTTCATATTCCAGATAAGATTTTCAAACAATTGAACAATATACTGCTTAGATTTCTTTGGAAGGGGAAAAATGCATGGTTAAGTAAAAATATTATCTCAACTTCCCTTAGAGGGGAATTGGTCTCCCAAATTTAAAATTGTATTATTGGGCTGCCCAGCTATCTTTCCTCCCAATGGGAGAGTCGCCCACTGTGCCTGCCTGGATGGTGATGGAAGGGGATAAGGTGTAGGGCAACCTCCGTAGGGATTTGCTCTGCTCCATTGATTCAAGAAAACAACACAGAACCTGCGACAACCCTTTTACCTATAATTTGATCTGGGTCTGGGATGCTGTACACAACTATTTGAAACTAGTCCAAAGCACCTCTCATTATGCCTCCATCATTTCTGTGTTATACTGTTAAATACGCAACCTTCCTACATAGGGGACTCCTGAGATGGCGTAAGAAGAGAATATAGTATATAAAGCAACTGTATGAGGGCAACAGATTTCTGACCTTCAGGGAACTAAAATCCTGCTGGGAATTGGGTCCTGGAGATCTCCATGTCAATTTACAAGTGCAGCAGAGATTGTTTAACCTACAAGTTGCCCCACTACATGGACCTGCATCCTTCCCTTTGGAAGAGGAGCTGTATCGGCCTCAATCCAACTCCCAAACTCTTTCTATATACTACTGGCTCCTTATGCAGTTCCTCCCCCCCATGACAACAGGTTATACAGAAATGAGAAGAGGACCTGGGCTTAGCAATACAGTAACTCCGATTATTTGGGAGGAGGCCATTAGGCATTTAAATAACTGCTCTAAGAACAATAAATTAAGACAGATCCAGTTGAACTTTATTTATAGGGCCTACATGGTAGATACCTACAAGTACCTCACGGAGGGGGGCAGGGTACAGGAAGGGAGTCTATTTCAAATGAGAACATGCACTAGGACAAAAGGGCGTGCAATGAATCTGGAAATAGGGAAGTTTAAAGCAGCACTGCAATAAAAATGTTTTCCAAAAAAGTTAGTTTCAGCTACAGTTAAGAAAAAGATTAACATGCCGGTCAAATGTACTTGTCTAGGTACCTCCTGTGGTGTGCATCATGAAACTTTTATCTTTTATGTCCTAACCCTTGCCAGGTCTACCATGCTATTCCTATGCAAAATGTGGCAGTCATCTTTTTTTCTTGAAAAAAAAAAACTCCATTAAAACATTTATAAAATGCTCAAATTTTGGTGGACTGAAAACATTGTACCACAAAATTAAACCGGAAGATGCCCAGAATCTTTTATAGTGAGAAAAGGTAGGGTAAATTTTTTTGCCCAGTTTTGTTGCACTGCTGCTTTAATGGGATGTGAGGAATTACTACTTCACTGTAAGAGTGGTGGTCACCTAGAACAGTTTGCCAACAGAGGTAATAGGAGTTAAAACAGTGGGGATCTTCAAAGATGCATGGGTATAAGCATAAAGGAATATTGGTAAATAGACAGGGAGGGGGAGCTCAAGGGGGTCTAGGTAGGATCTGTGGAGATAGAATATGCAGGGAAAATCTGGGCAGAATGGATGTGCCAAACAGTCCTTTTCTGCTAGTAATTTCTATGGTTCTATGGTCTATGATGCCACCTCCTTGTTCAACGTTCCAGTTGGTCCCAAAGAAGCCTACACTGCATGAGACTTAAGTCAATCCTGATGCCAAGGAATGTGATTGTAGAACTTGGACTCTGTCACATCTTGCAGAAAGCATCAAGCAGTTCCAGGCATTGAAAGTGAGCAACTGGGCTGGATGTAAGCGTGTGGGTTCAATAACAGACTTCAGTCATCAAAATATAGTGCATCAAAGACGCTGGTGTTGCATTTATCATTTTATTTTCCAAAATGAAAATAATAAAAAAAAAATAACTGTTCAAAATATTTACAGAAAAGAAATAAATGGGTGTTAAAACTTCTACACCAAAATAAATGCAAAACAAAACTCAGGCAAGTCTTTCTTCAGACTCCCTGCTCTTCTCTGTATATCCTGGTGTACATCCACCCATCTTTCCACCTGCTGCCCTTGCTCTCCCCCCTTTTTTTTCTTTGTGTCATCTCTCTTCTCCTTTTGTCACTATGACTTCCACATCTTTACTTACCCTTCTCGCTGGGACGCTTATGTTATTTACACTATCAGCTCTCACCTGTCCTCTCATAATCACTACACACCCCATTGAATGCTCTCCTGGCAATTTCTGCTTCTCCAATCTACTAGCTAACCCCTTTCCTAGGCCTTTTCCTCCATCAGGGCTTATCGTCAAGCATATGTGGTTATTAATCCGTCACATCCATTTAAGGTTCTCTATATCCCCCTGTTGCGCAGCAAGGGCTTACATTACTGCCTCACTCTGGATATTTACCCTATCCCTTACACTTGCAGGGGATGTCGAGACTAATCCTGGTCCTGCAAAGGTACCCTATCACACACAGGCTCTCTCTGCTCGCTGTCTGCCACAAACAGATGGTCTCACCTTTGCACACATCAACACCAGGAGCCTTCTTGCCAATCTCCCTGATCTCGAGGCTTGGATCAGGGTAAACAGCCCTGATATCTTAGCCATCTCCGAAACTTGGCTTAAACCCTTAATTACTGACTCACAATGCTCCTTTCATGGATACAAAATGCTTCGGGTGGACTGCACTGCTTCAAAAAGAGGTGGTGGACTGGCGCTCTACCACAAATCCCACTTGAACATCTCCTTAATGCACGACCCCCCGCTGTCCAACTGTGAGGTCCTTCATTCTCTACTTCTACTTGGCGGAGTTAAAAAAATCCATATTTTCTGCATTTATATTCCTCCCAGGAACTCTAGGCAAGGGCTTAGTGAATTCATTGATTATCTGATATCAGTCTCAGGAAAAAGTGACATCATCTGTCTTGGTGATTTTAACCTAGACTGGGCAGGACCTAGCTCCTCTCATCTTTCCTCCATGGTTAGCAAGGCTAACCTCTCTCAGGTTATTCAGGAACCCACTAGGATCTCCTGTGGGGGCGCATGTGCCACCCTACTTGATTGGATTCTTACGAATAGGAAGGAATTCATAACCTCGGCAGGAGTACTCCTGACACCATTAGTGATCATTATCCAGTTTATGGTATATGGATACCTCCTCCTCCTCCTTCCCTTCAAAAGTGATAACCTTCTCTAACCTCCCACCTTAATGTCGATGCCTTTGCACATGATCTCTGCCTAATTGACTGGTCTCCTTTCTACTATTCTGAGGACATTAACTTTCCTACGGAGTACTTCAACTCGGTACTCACTCGCTTGGAAAAACAAACACATCCCAGTTACTACGTAGGGTAAAGGGAAGGTGACAAATGGCTCACGCTGGCCCTCTACTTCAACTACTGAAAGGTAGGGATAAGCTGTGGTCTGCTTTGGAAGATCTCACATCTACGGACAGACTATGAAGTCTATAGAGCCGCACGGAACAATTGTAAAAAGGAAATACGCCATGCAAAAAGTTCTTATTACAGGAATCTCCTTATATCCTCTGCTTCCGACCCTAAAAGGTACTGGGCCCAAATCAAGGAAATTCTTGGAAACCACAAGCCTCAGATGCCTACTGATATGTACATAAAGGCGGCACACTGTAACCATTCTCTCACAATTGCTAATGCTTTCAACTCCCTCTTTACCTCCCTACCTTCTCACTCATCTGCTGGATTTCAAAAATCCCAGCGAGCTGCCTCTTCCAACACCCCTACTCCCTCTACACTAGTGCTCGATCAGGTCCCATACTATGAAGTACTTAAACTTCTCAAAACCATCCCGGCTCATGCGGGCCCGGGCCCCGATGGTATTCATCCTGGGATACTTAGACAGTTTGCTACCTGGCTTGCTAGGCCCATTACCTGGCTCTTCAACCTATCCTTCTGCACTTCCTCAGTCCCCCTGGTCTGGAAAACGGCTAAAACAATACCCATATTTAAGACGGGTGATGATAAACAACTTTCCAACTACCGCCCCATCTCTCTTCTCCCCACTCTCAGCAAGCTCCTAGAGAAATTAGTCCATCGTCAGCTCTCTCAGGCACCTTACCAAGTTCAATCTCCAAACCTCTTACCAACATGGCTTTAGGGTGGGGCACAGTACCCCACTGCCCTGAGCCAACTAACCAGCGATGTCAAAGTTAACATGGACAAGGGCCTACTCACTGGTGCAGTTTTCATCGACCTTTCAAAAGCATTTGACATGGTCTACCGCCCACTTCTGCTGACGAAGCTACGTACCATAGGAGCAACTGACTGTACCCTATCCTGGTTCTGCAGTTACTTGGATAATCGAACCCAGTCTGTTGCCTTTCACAAAGCTCTCTCCTCCCCCATACCTATCACCCGTGGTGTTCCACAGGGGTCCATACTTGGTCCTCTCCTCTTTTCAATATTCATTAATGATATTCCCAGTCCTTCTAATAACAGTAGCCTGCTCATGTATGCCAATGACCTGGCTCTTTATTCCTCATCTAAATCAATGGACAAAATCAACCACAACCTGTCACATAACTTCCAGTCTCTGCAGTTATGGCTCTCGGACAACCACCAAATCCTAAATATAGACAAAACACAGGCTATGCTTTTCAGATCCTCAAAGAAATTTCCCTCTGAGGCTCCTAAGCTCCGGGTTCGCTGCAGTGATGGTACCTTGGTCTCCAACACCTCTTCTGTCAAATATCTTGGGGTTACACTCGATCCTGCTCTTGACTTCACCGCCCATGTTAACGAGGTCTGTCGAGCTGTTAATGCAAAAATTGGAGCTGCCTACCGTGTTCGCCACTCCCTCACTCCTTCAGCTAGAATATCAGTAGCTAGAGGTGTACTTCTTCCACAGCTCATATATGCACTCCCAGTTCTTTTCCCTGCCTCTGCCAGTGTGCTCAGTAAATGGGACACTTCCTACAACAATATTTGTAGGTTTGCCTTATCTGCCCCTCGCCTAACTCATCATTACCTCCTTTACTCCAGCCTAAACTGGCTCTCACCTCAGGGACACAGGGCTTACTCCCTCGGGTGTCTTATTGACTCACTTAGTAGACCACCACATCCAGACTCTCTGGCTGACCTTCTTATCCCAGTCACCCAATCCCGCATCCTTAGGTCCTCCTCCGTCCCAATGCTCTCTCTTAGACCCTGTGCTACAAAAATGGGTGAACAGGCGTTCTCCTATTTTGCTCCTAAGCTCTGAAACTCATTACCCCTACAGGTCAAAAATTCTGCCTTCCACAGTGTCTTTAAGAGCTCACTGTTCTCTCACCTTTACACCCTTGGTAACTGCAAATGCACCTAGACTTAATCTCCACTAGGTCCCCTGGCTGGGAATTGTCCTAGTGGTAAAATGTACTCTTACCTGTATTATATTGTTTGCACCATGTTGTTGTTTTATGTATGAACTTGTACAATTTGTGCTTATTTTGTATTCCGTCTTGTACTCTCCCGGGTCGTGCCTGAAAATAGGCAGGATTGATGCCTAGTGCACTTACCCGGTTACCAAAAGCTAATAAATAAATATCCAATATTCTTTACAATACTGTGTGTAAACACTCACACCTCCTCTCACCTCACTTGGCCAGAAGGTACTGACCAACCTCTCTCCCTGGTCCCCTTGTGGGCAGGTGTTTATAATACAGCAATATGACCTCATGATCATGTGATTCTGTCAATTAAACACAACACCTTGTTTCTTTATTCTGAGGAAGTTCACATAAACCAAAGAAGCTCCTAGAACAATAACAGTAAGCTTCTTTCTGTTTCTAGGATATATCTACATATAGAAAGGTCTTCTAATGCCTAACAGAACCTTAATTACTAATTTCAGCAACATCAGGGCTTTTAGCTCCTCCCCCTTTTTGTGACCTCACCAGAGATCCTTCTATATCAGCAGTCATTTTCTGTGCTGCCAGCCCTATAGAGGACATCCCTCAATACCTGCCCTTCATTCAGGTAAAGAAACCAAAGAAAAACATAATATGCTACAATAAGAGACACTCTAGCCTTCCCAGAGATAAACAGAGTGGGGGCACACTCCCCCTCTATTTATTCTGCAAAGTCAGACTGTCTCTTTTCCTCCATAGCCTTATTTATATATTACTTAATTTTCCATTTCAGGCTCAGTTCTCTATTTGCACTTGTTACACATATGCATCTCTTTTCTCATCTGTATAATATTTTAGAAACAGCCTAGTATTTATACATTATTATCTATCTAGTTACGACTGTATTTCCATATTTCTTCAAGTTATTAATTTCCTTGACGGCTTGCCATTTCAGCCATCAGCATACCTTTCAATATTTCACTCCCCACAATGACTTTCTTTTTCTTTTAGGTTTAAACATCAAAGAACAGGCAATATTTCTTTATTTAGTTTCCTAACACTGTTACTACCTGCATTCTCTTCTGCAGCACCGAATTTCCACATTTATTTAACTGCATGGAGTGGCAGGAGTTATTTCAATGATCGGCTGCAAGGAGTGTTTACTACTCCCATAGCAATAGCCAGAACGCTCGCTTTCTGTTTTGCAGCAACTTGCTTGCTTCACTTAAGCTCTTGAGAGCAAGCGGTCCTGCTTTTGGGAGTTCTATGGTTTATTTTCTAATCTGTACTGCACGAAGATGCACACACTGCCCTCACAATTGTGCTCACACTCCTGCATGACAGTGCGATTGTGCAGGGGTACGATTGTGCGCATGCTGGCTCTTCGTTAATAACTGGGAACAGCTTGGCAATACATTCTAGAGAGTTACACCATATTTCTATGTGGAAACAACATGATTCATACAGCAAAAGGCTGTGAGAATGTGGGGAATAGGATTTAACTTCATATGGCATTTTGAACATTTTAAAGGAACTAATCAAAGGATAGAACAGACAAGGGAAAGAACTGCCAGGTTGGCTACCCCTGACAGGAAGTAAAGAATAGTAAGGAAAATAAAATAGAAGATAGGATAGCATGAACAGAAATATAGTTTGTGTATAAATGTCTCATCCTGCCACACTGGAAAATAAAAAGTTATTGATGTAATGCACCAGTGACCGATGCCCTCCCTTCTGGGTCAGCACCCAGTTTAAGAAAACTGCTCAAAAGAAGCACAGATGATTGTGCACTCCATGGGTATGCATTTATCAAAGTAGTACTGCTCCTAGAATTTCATTCAATGGCCTACACAGCCAGTATGATGTTATGCTTGTGCAACTGTGTTACTTGATTTGGCCATTCGGGCTCTCTATTCCAGAGGAATTGCCACACTGAAGGGGTACCAAGGGCAAGGAACCTTCAAAGAGGGTTCCACCCCTAGAGGTGCTGTGGGACGATTCCCCTTGCTAAAGATACCTTAGGAAGCAACCCAAGGAGAGAGGCGATGCCACTGGAGGAGGTGGGGAGGATTGTGGGGCAAAGAATAAGTGCTTGAGAGAGGCTCAGAGGAACTGCTTATATATCACAGGAAGGGGGGAGTGGCTGACTGCTTGTCCATTTAACTACAGGCATAGCCTTCCAATTCAATGGCCTATGCAGCCAGTGTGATGTTATGCTTGTGCAACTGTGTTACTTGGTTTGGCTGTTCGCACTCTATTCCAGAGGAATTATCACCCTGTAGGGGTACCAAAGGCAAGGAACCATCAAAGAGGGTTCCACCCCAGAGGCAAAACCTTGGCTAAAGGTACCTTAGGAAGTATCTCCAAAAAGAAATGTAGTAGTATGAAAGCATGTTAGCAATCAGTGGCTGTGAGGCATAGCAGTAGATTAGGCACTAGGCAGTTTGATAATGTAATGAGATGCGCAGGTTAGCAATGGCTTGAGTACAATGGGTTGCACTGGAGATTGAGGGGGCCTCCTAAGGAGAGAGGGAACGGCAAGTAGGGACACCGTCCACCTCCATCCAACAGCGGAACCTACCTAAAGGAACTAGGGAACACTAAATACAGCTAACTAATGGTTATGACCTGAGGCACGGAGGAGAGAAAAAAATCCCTTTGAGGAGGCAATCTCTGGGGATCCAAGTCCTAGGTCACCTTCCCTCAAAGGCTTGGGATGTTTGATTAGTTATGGCTCTGCTGCTGCAATTTAGAAACACAATTAAAGGGGGGGTGGAAAATATTCAAATTTGGAGGAAAGCTCTTGCTCGATCCCTCTAATGAGAATGCCGTGGGAGGTTGTGAGAGTGCTCTGCAACATCAGGGCAACCAAGGTGAGAGGAGGAGAGCAACAACTGCTGAGGCACTCATCTGTCCTACCCACCCTAAAAACAAACCAGGTGAACTAGAGGCAGTTGTAGGGAGAATGCGGTGAAGGTGCCTTGCTAGTAGAATACTAGAGCCAAAGGAGATCACTGTAACCACCCTTCATGGCTAGTCTTAAATTCTACGCCAGGAGCTGCTGTCGAGTCTTGAATGGCTAAAGCCAGGCCCAGAGCAAGGACATTCCCAGCTATGGGCCAGGTGAGAAAGACCCCGCTCCAAGTCAGGCACACTTAAGATGCAGACTTTATTGGTGCAGAGCAAAACCATCGGCTGCAGGGAGGCCCTGCACCATGGAATGGTTATGGCTGGCATGCCCCAGAAAACAACTTAGGAGCTGAATGCATTGAGTGCTGGGACCCTTATGTAGGTCAGATGTGGTAGTAGCAAGCATTGAGCAAATGAATTGAGTAAGCAATGAGTGAACCTGCACGTAGGTCAGTAAGCAGAGTAAACAAATGGTCTGACCTGCATGGTGATTGAAGGAGCAGCAAACATAAATAGCAGGGTAAGCCAGCCAGGCATTCAAGGAAGCCAATGAAAGGTGACATTACTCTGAAGATTTTTGGAGGTGGAGGCAGGAATAGAACATAAGGTAAGCATGCCACACGGAGCCATGGCTCCCCCAGCACCTCCAAGTCCCCCACCATAGGAAAAGCAAGAAAGTGATGGAAGGCGCCTTGACCCACATGCAGATATTAAAACTAGTTTACAGCATCAGTGGTAGCTTAGCTGACCTCCAGAGTATAACAACAGTGTACAAACATAAGAGAGCAGCATCAGTATTGAGTAACTATGAGTTATAGGGGTAGCAATTTGAATGAACATAGACTGGAGGGAGGCAACGCTCTGAAAGCAGCAATTTGGCTAGCCAGTGCCGTGAAA